>OZ030027.1:42952805-44380305 GCA_964023405.1 Apodemus agrarius
TTAATCCCAGCATTTGGGAGGCAGAGGCAGGCAGATTTCTGAGTTCGAGGCCAGCCTGGTCTACAGAGTGAGTTCCAGGACAGCCAGGGCTACACAGAGAAACCTTGTCTCGGGGAAAAAAAAAAAAAAGAATGCGGGGATCGGAGCATGGCTTCTGCTTTCCTTCTGAGGAACCTGCAGGCGCCAGTTCAGAACTTGGGTCTGTCTTCTCCTCGGGACCTCTGAGACAGAGACAAGAGCCTCACCTAAAGTTAAAAGCTATGTAAGTTTAAAGTTCTATGTACTGGGCTAGAGAGCTGGCTCAGGGGGTGCAGAGTACCTTTGCTCTTGAGAGGACCCAAATTTGGTTCCCAGCACCCACACAGTCCCCAGTTCACAGCCATCTGTAAGTGCAACACCAGGGACATGTCTGGTCAATCACGGACACACACACACATACGTTTAAAAGTTAATATATATGTATATATATACATATATATATTTTAAAATTCTGTTTATTCATCGAAGAAATGTTTGCAATAATTGAACACAGCTAGGGTTTCCGGTAGCATTTAAACTGTATACGATGGAGCTGGAGGCTCAGAGGAGAGATGGCTCAGAGGCCAAGCACACTGGCTCCTCTTCTAGGGGGCCCAGGCTCAATTCTCAGCCCTGACACATCAGCTTACAAGCACCTGTAGTCACAGTTCCAGGGGGTCCCTCACCCCCTCAGGCACTGTGTGTATGTGGTTCGCAGATACCTGTACACATAAAATAAAATACTTATAAATGATGACAGTGTTATGCTTTTTTTTCTCCCCTTGTGTGGGTCAAACTTCTCGTACAATACTGCACAGGAGTGGAAATGAAGTGGACCCTTGTGCTGTTCCTACCTTCAAAAGAAAAGGCCACCCTAGCTCACTGTTGAACCCACCTGTGGTTTTTAACATATATTTAAACGTATGCTTAGTTCAAAGATTTTTCCCCTCCTTTCAAAATTTGCTACTGTGTTTTTGTTGTTGTTGTTGTTGTTGTTGTTGTTGTTGTTTTTATTGTGGGAAGAACTTACCAAGATGGGCAGAATGTTACTAGATTCGGTTACTGGTTGCCACTGCGTTTTTTTAGGAGTGTTGCCTGGGTCCTGAGGGGCAACTGTGTAGCTCTGGCTTTGTGACTGAGGAAACCGCTGCCCTCACAGGAGGAGCTGGGAACCGCTCGCTCCTTAGGCCCTTTCTCTAGGGAATTTATGTTTGATTACTATTTGTCTCCTCTTTCTGCATCTGCAGGCTTTGATGGCTGAACCGGTGTGTGCCTAACATGTTCTTGTTTTCTTAGAGAAAGAAAGTGGTGGGGTTGGCTGAATTGAGATAGGACCCCTAAGGGTTTCTACCTCTTAGAAAGAGTCTCTAAGAAAATGCTGTTACTCCCACTAGGGAGCTGTCTGCACTCTGGGTGTCATCCCTTGATGAGACCTGCCTTTCTCTTTGGCTCCTTTAAGGATCTCCATTGTTCTTCTGAAAGCTCTTTTTTTTTTCCTTTCTTTCTTTCTTTTTTTAATCCTCCCTTGTTTCCAGTAGACTTGGCTGTCCAGCCAGGGGAGCTCCCTCTATAAACCATGCTGACCTCAAATTCAGAGATCCACCAGCCTCTGCCTCCCGAGTGCTGGACTACGACACCTGGATGAAAAATTTTTTTTTAAATGGGGATGGAGAGATGGCTCAGTGGGTAAGAGCACCGACTGCTCTTCCAAAGGTCGCGAGTTCAAATCCCAGCACCCACATGGTGGCTCACAACCATCCGTAAAGAGATCTGACGCCCTCTTCTGGTGTCTGAAGATAGCTACAGTGTACTTACATATAATAAATAAATACATCTTTAAATAAAAAAAAAAAACTATTCCTTTTACCTGTATGGTGTGTTGTGTACCGTGTGCATGCAGTACCCACGGAAGCCAGAAGAGGGCATCAACCCCCTGTCACTGGAATCACAGCTGGGCAACACCATGTGGGTTGTGGGAACTGACCCCAGGTCCTCTGCAAGAGCAGCCAGGGCTTTTAGGTGCTGAGTTATCTCCTTGCCCCTTTCATACGTATTCTTGAAATGCTGGGGATTGAACCCAGGGCCTTGAACATCAAGTAAAACACTCTCCCACTCAGCCACGTCCCCAGACAGTGCTGTCGTTTCTACTAGCATTTGTGATTTTTTTTTTTGGGGGGGGGTGAAGGGCTGAATCTGAAGGTTGATATTTTTCACCCTTTCTGGAAATCCCTTTCTCTTCAGCACAGCGCCTTCCACGGCTCCCCCACCATCGACGCTGGACCCGGGTTCAACTCCACTGGGCTATTAGGGCCAGCACTTCGTCTCTTCGCGCTACACATCCGATCACGTCTCTGGCCTCTCTGGCTCACGAAGTCCATCTTGGGGTGTGCCTAATGCATCCCTTACTTCCACGCATGGTAATTTCTTACTTATAATGCTCATTCCATTTCAGCAAACACCCTTCGTCCATTTTCATTCCTCCTCATCCTTACTCGTCATTTGAAAGCTGTTTTAAAAATAATTGTTAAGGCCCTTCCAGGGGTCCTGAGTTCAATTCCCAGCAACCACACGGTGGCTCACAACCATCTGTAAAGAGTTCCGGTGCCCTCTTCTGTCATGCTTGGAAATAGAGCACTCGTGCGCATAATAAATAAATAAATAAATAAATAAATAAATAAATCTTTTTGTAAACTAAGAAAGAAAACAGGCTTGTTTTATTTAAGACCCTGCAGAGAGAGTACCAGGCAGAAGGACTGTAAGTCAGAAGAAGTGACAACCTCAGGTGGAAGCCTCGTGTTTGAGCGTCCTGGCTGGTTTTGTGTGTCAACTTGACACAGGCTGGAGTTATCACAGAGAAAGGAGCTTCAGGTGAGGAAATGCCCCCATGAGATCCAGCTGTGGGGCATTTTCTCAATTAGTGATCAAGCGGGGAGGGCCCCTTGTGGGTGGTACCATCTCTGGGCTGGTGGTCCTGGGTTCTATAAGAGAGCAGGCTGAGCAAGCCAGTAAGGAACATCCCTCCATGGCCTCTGCATCAGCTCCTGCTTCCTGACCTGCTTGAGTTCCAGTCCTGACTTCCTTGGTGATGAACAGCAATGTGGAAGTGTAAGCTGAACAAACCCTTTCCTCCCCAACTTGCTTCTTGGTCATGATGTTTGTGCAGGAAGAGAAACCCCGACTAAGACATGGAGTCCGCTCAGCCTGCTGCTGCTCCCCGCTGGGCTGCCTGTCTGACCGTCTCCATCCTCCAAATTCACAGTTCGGGCTCTGCACGGTGGCGTCACCTTTATGACGAAAGACTGAAATGCCAGGCATCTCAGGTCAGGCGCCAGCATCTTTAGCGGATACCAACCTCACTGCGTATCGTAATTCAGAACCACAGAAAAAGCAAGCTGTCATTGGATTTGTATCTAATGACCATTTTAAAAGAAAAGAACATCTCAATCTTCATCCACATAGTTCACCCAGTATCCACTTGCTGTCTTGGCCTCCTACCGTGAATGAAAGGAAAAAAAAAAGAAAGAAAGAAAACTGGTATTTACATAAACTCTTTTGTTGTTCCCAACAATACCCTCTGAGGGTTGCACTGTGCACTAACATTGCTAATACACACTTGCCCAGAGTTATTGGCCCCAACTCACCCAGGGAGTTGAAAGCCATTAGAGGGCTGTTCGTTCTTCTCTGGTGCCTACCATTAGCCTGACATCTCCCATACTTCATCTCTAGGCTGCTGGCCCATCTAATCTCCAGCCTGGGAATCCTCAGAAATCTCACACTTGCTGGCATCCTGCTCTGCCCCCTCCCACCCCCAAGCCCCACCCTCCAGCCCCCTTCCAGAATCTGCTCTCATCTGCCCTTTGATCTCATGGAGAGCTACGGCCTCCACCCAGCTCGGGCAGAGAGAAAACAGGAACCTACCACCACGGGATGGGTCTGGATCACGTTCGCGAGGGTCAGGGGTGCTGTAGGTCTGGGATCTGGGGTCACCCCAGCACGAGCATGCTTGCCTCTCACATGTTCTGTGTGCACTCTGGCAGGAGCAAGTGTGCCCCTCTTGTGTTCTAAATGCTTGCTCCTAAAGGAAAGAGAGGAGAGAGTCTCTTACAGATGACATTAAGATGGTTTTCTATACACAAACTCAAAATGCTCTTTTTTGTTGTTGTTGGTGGTGGTGGTTTGTTTGTTTTGTTTTTCAAGACAGGGTTCCTCTGTATTGCCCAGACTCAGAAATCTGCCTGCCTCTGCCTCCCAAGTGCTGGGATTAAAGGCATGCGCCACCACTCCCAGCCTCAAAATGCTCTTAACACCAGTGCAGACTTTTTCCTGCAAATAAAAGGGTTTTTTCCCCCCTCCATGTTATTCATCTTTATGACATTAACTTTTGGGGCTCACAGACTTCCTCAATGTAGTTTAAAAAAAAAAAATTTAATGTGTATGAACACTTCGGCCTGCATGTATGAACCTCACGCGTGCAGTGCCCAGGGAAGCCAGAAGAGGGGGCTGAGTCCTCTGGAACTGGAGTAGTAAGCAGTTGTAAGCTGCCATGTGGGTGTAGGGAATCGAACCTGGATCCTCTGTAAGAGCAGCCAGTGGATGCTTTCAACTGTGAAGCCATCTCTCCAGCCCTGTCAATACCATAATTAAAAAAAAAAATCAATAGAGTCATCTCTCCAAGACAATAGCATCCACAATCAAATGGGGTATGTTTTAAGGACAGTCTCACCTCCCCAAGGCTATGGGACTTAACCATCTCACTCCAAACGTTCCTCGGTTCCTCTTTCCCTGGGCTCTAAGCATTGCTCTCCGTGTGTCTGTCACAGAGGATGACAGCCACGGACTCTCTAACTCCTTTCTGAATGACTCGAACCCTCAGGGATATTTAAACACAAACTGGAATTGGCGGTGAACAAAATTACAACAACCCTAACCCTCACAAATCCGATAAAGTTTGTCCTGCATTCTGTACTCAACGGCGCCACCTTGGCAGATGGTTTGAGAGCCAAAGATGCTAAGATGATGCCTGTTTCTGGATCCTTCTTCCAGTCCTTATCCAAGGTCTTTATCAGAGAAATGGAAGGAAATGTCAAATAGCAAGTGTGAGTATATGTGTCTGTGTGTGAAAGAGTGTGTGCATGTGTGTCTGTGTGTGTATGTGCATGTGAGGGCATATATCTACGTGTATCAGTGTGTGTGTGTGTGTGTGTGTGTGTGTGTGTGTGTGAAGGCATATATCTACGTGTATCTGTGTGTATGTCTGTGTGTGTGTCTGTGTGTGTATGTGCATGTGAGGGCGTATATCTACGTGTATCTGTGTGTATGTCTGTTTGTGTGTGAGGGCGTATATTTATGTGTATCTGTGTGTATGTGTGTGTGTGTCTGCATGAGTTTCTATGAGTTACTTTATATTTCTGCACGTGTCTGGGTCTCTGTGTATGTGTTTGTGTATGCCTGCATGTGTGTATCGGGGTGTGTGTATCGGTATGGTGTGTGTGTGTGTGTGTGTGTGTGTGTGTGTAAATATCAGCTGTCCTGAAACTTGCATGAAAATCCAAAGAAATGAGAGATTTTTTCCCCTCAGTTGGGTTGGCTTAAACGTAAAGTCACTTTGTATAGTGGCTCCTGGGGACCTCCTAGAGAAGGGTACCACAGGGTGATTTCTCACAAAGGCAGGCGTCTGACTCAAATCACTCTGGCCCTGCCTGTCCACAGCCACCATGGTACTGCCAAGGAGCCCAAGAATGGGATCTACGTCACTTTGGAGACCAGAAATCAGAGTAGCTCTAGAAGGAACAGGACCACTGGTCCCCACATGTCAGCACCCGCATGGTGCCAGGGTCTTGGAAGCACTTTGGACTCTCCTGTGTCACCTGAAATAATCTGGCCGGAGAGCTGTGTTGATTTAATTGTTTTCAGATTCTGTGTATGAATGTATGCCCACCAGGTACGTGTATCACGTGTGCATGGTTGGTGTCCTCAGAGGTCAGAAGAGGGCATCTGATCCTCTGGAACTGGAGTTACAGATAACTGTGAGTGTTGGGAGTTGAACTTAATTCATCTGCAAGAATAGGGGCTCTTAACCTCCAGGCCATCTCTCCAGCCCTGGCAAGCTGCTTCCTAAGGTTAAGAAGGTGTGTGATAGCTTCATTCTTGGTTCCAAGGTGCTTTGCTGAAACACCAGTTCTCCTCATTACACCCAATCTAGAAAGGATTCCAGACAGGAAAAACAGATGTTTGTTTCCTCAAGGACTGGAGGAAGCACTTGATTAGAAGGCTTTACCGAGCCTCACTAAGCTGGAGTGCAGCCAAAGTGGCCGCCCAGGAAACCACCCTGCAGGGCGTCAGAAGGCCTGGGGGGGGGCAGACTGAGGCTGGACAGGAAGCGTTTGCTCAGACAGCACCCGAAATGAATAACCTGGGGGCTGGAGAGATGGCTCAGCAGATAAGAGCACTCTCTTCTTGACTGCTCTTCCGCAGATCCTGAGTTCAAATCCCAGCACCCACATGGTGGCTCACAATCATCCGTAATGAGATCTCACGCCCTCTTCTGGAATATCTGAAGACCACTACAGTGTACTACATATAATAAGTAAATAAAACTTTAAATAAAATGAATAACCCTATACCCGAGGCTCGCTGTGATTTGCTGTCTTACACAAGTATCCACGCCTAGGGAGGGCCTAACAGGACAAGCTCAGAGTCAGGTCTAACCTGGTCTGTCTGTGACCAGCGAGGACTGGCTAGCAGCCCGCAGCCCTCAGTTTCCCCCTTATGAGATCACTGATCAGGAGGGTGAGGAACTGGGTGTGGACTAGATATCAGTGCAATTGATACATAAATGGGCAGGACATTCAAAGAGCTGGTGTCACAGACAGATGTGACAGAGGGCATCTTGTTCACATCCCCAAGCTGAGTCCTCCAACATCCCAAGGTGCAAGTGTCACTGTGCACACAGGACAAGGCAATGAAACACACTGAGCCTCGCCCAGATCGGAGAAGGAAGCACAGCTGAGCCCACCTCTGTCAACACACAACACCAACCACGCCTCACAGTGGGGACCAGGGAGTGGGTGTATACAGAGAAACTGCAGGCTTGGGGTATAGCTCAGTGGTAGAGCATTTGAAACCTGATATTGGAAAGATCCTAGGGCTGGAGAGATGGCTCAGCGGATAAGAGCACTGACTGACTGCTCTTCTGAAGGTCTGGAGTTCGAATCCCAGCAACCACATAGCGGCTCACAACCATCTGTAAATGAGATTGGATAAATTCTTCTGGTGTGTCTGAAAACAGCTACAATGTGCTTACATATGATAAATAAATAAATCTTTTTTAAAAAAAGATCCTAAGTTCAACCCCAGCACTGTAATAACAATTAAAATCAATAAATCAATTACTAATTAATTAATAGTTGATTAATAATTAATTAAGCTCCCCCCCCAAGATGGAGTTTCTCTGTATCACTCTGACTGTCCTGGAATTCACTCTATAGACCAGGCTGGCCTCTATAAAACTAAAAGAATCTCACAGGATATCTCCTTTGAGTAGGAGGTGGCCGGCAGGAGATGGCAGGTCACACACTTTAACTCAGGTGTGAAGACCTGTTATGTCGTTTGGAGGCATCAGGGATAGGCACCTGCCCAACCCAGGGCCCCTGGGAAGGACAGTGGAGAAAGTGGTCTGAGGCTGGCAGAGTCCCAAAGTGGGGGGAACCTGGGGGTGAAATCCGAATTACTCACATCTCACTTCTCCACCCCCAAATTCTTCGAACGCCACCGGAGAGTTCTGTTTATAGTTCTGTTGTTTACTCATTAATTTTGGCAAGGTTCTCACTTCTGACCTATTTTTTTACATTTATTTAGTGCATATGTGTGTGTATGTGTATGTACTGCGTGCATGCATGTGTGCGCATGTGCATGCATTCGTGTGTGCATATGTATGTGTGTGCATGGGCGTGTGTGTTATGCTTGTGTGTGTGCATACTTATGTGTGTACATGCCTGCATATGTGTGCATGTGTGTGTGGAGACATATGTGTGTGCATACGTGTGTGTGTGTGTGTGTGTGTGTGTGTGTGTGTGTGTGTATACACCGGCATGTGTGCACAAGGATATGTACAGGAAGTCAGAGAGCAGCTTGTGGGAGTTGGTTCTCTTTTCCTATCTCGTGTGTCCCAGGGATCTCAGGTCATGAGGCCTGCAACCAACCCTCTGCCCTCTGAGCCATCTCCCTGGGCCTTTTCTCATGGCTTTGATGACTCACATGTCACACAGGGTCACTTGGTGTCTTCCTGTCTTCAGGCAGGGACGTCTCTGTGGACTTGCTGGGCTCTGGCACTTTAGAAATCGGAGGGCAGGTCCTGCTCGGGGCTGCTGGCCAGGGGCTGGGGACTCCTCCTCCCCTGGTTCTCTTGGTGGAACGTTTGCCTGTGGCTGTCCTCTTGGGACCATGTAATCCGACTTGGGAAGGAAAAACACTTGCATTTTGTCATCATCATTGAGAACATGAGAGATGGATTTAGAGCAGAATCGGGGTGGCGATGATCTATATATTCATATTTGAAATGTTTCGCAGTCTAATATGTGCCACTGCAAAAGCTATACCTTATCACCAACAACTACTACTTGGGTCTTCCTTCATGCTTGCTACATGAGTCCACACAACATGCACACACATGCAGGCATGCACACACATAGCTATGCACACATATACATGTGCACACATATACACACATGCACATACACATGCACACATATGCACAGATGCAGGCATGCACACATACGGTCTCTATAACCGGTCCTATTGACCTAGTATAATATGGGAAAGAGCAGAGGACCAGGGGAAGGTGAAGTGATTTGGGCTCTGTACCGCTTTTTAATGTACACATGATAATTTTCTTTTGAGACAGAGTCCAGCCGGGCGTGGTGGTGCATGCCTGTAATCCCAGCACTTGGGAGGCAGAGGCAGGCGGATTTCTGAGTTCGAGGCCAGCCTGGTCTACAGAGTGAGTTCCAGGACAGCCAGGACTACACAGAAAAACCCTATCTCGAAGAAAAAAAAGAGAGAGAGAGAGTCAGAGTCCTCAGGTAGCCCAGGCTGGCCTCACACTCAATGTGTCGCTTAGGATGACTCTGAACTCTCAATCTTCCTGCCTCTACCTTTCCAAGTCCTAAGCTTACAGGTACCTGTCACCAGGCCCTGTTCACACGATGCTGGGGTTTAGGCCCAAGGTTTCCTGCAAGGACTCAGCTGTGTCTCCACCCCTAGATTTCAGTCTTTACTTCATTACAACCCAAATGGACCTTTCTTTCTGTCCCTGGCCACCGCCACAAAAGATCCTGATTTGAGCAACAGTTCTGGGGAAAATGGAACTGGGACTGGCCGCCAGGAGACAGTGTACAATCCATCCCAGATGCCCCTCTATCTCCCAGATCTACGTCCAAGCAGGACTCGATGCCGTCGGTGCTACCCCACCCACCCCCAACCCCCGGGGCCCACGGGACACTGACCAGGCTTCCAGCCCTGTGCTCGGCGTCCATGTCTGTGAAGCGACCATCTTTCTCCAGCAGTCTGCCCCGGGTGGTACCAGAGAAAAGCAAACACAGAGGAAGTCATCAGGCTCAGCACCCCTTGCGTACACAGAGGCTACGGTCACATGTCCCCAGGCTGGACGCCCCGGGCTGGGTCATCCTGCAGGAGACCACGCTGACGGGACAGCTCTCTCACAGCATGCAGTTATTCAGAACAAGTGGCCTGAACTTCGGGGAACATTTTTTTCTTTTACCATGTATTAAAAATAAAGTTTGTCATAAAAACGGGCCTCTTCGGGGAGAGCATGAAGCCACTGTGGTGGAAGGAAGCCTAGTACAGGCTTATGGGATAGTTCTCTCTGAAATGGTTGACCGTGTGCTTTAATGGAACCTACTAGCTTCCCCAAGCCTAATTTCAGATCTACAGTGAATGATGAGGGCTGCCTGACATTCTAAAAGTGCTCAGATACAGGTGTACCTCATGTACCTCACGTAACTACGTACCTCACGTATCTCACGTACTGTTTATCATGAAGGAAAGGTGTGCCTGGCACTCAGCATTCCTCACCTATACCAAACACACACACACACACACACACACACACACACACACACGTACACACACAAACACACATGTACACACACACTACTGTGCGTCTGTGTGGGTACATGTGTGCATGGATAGGTGTGCACAGATGATTGTTTGTATATGCATATGTGTGTGCAAGCATATGTAAACAAATGTGTGTAGGTACATATGTGTGCACCGATAGGCAGGGTAGGGAACGTCTTTAATACCTCTGGCTAGCTCCAGAAACCAGGGAAACTTGCATAAGCCTCGGCTCTGTCCCAGGTTCAAGTCTAGACTCTATTATATCGTCTCAGAACATCCTTCCATTAACAGTCCTCCTGGGAGCTTACGGGGTTCTCAGACCAGCTCTGCGAGAATACAGGGTTACCAAACTGGGATTTTTTGTTTGTTTGTTTTCATCAGACAAGGTTCTCACTACATAGCCCCAGCTAAACTACTACTAACTATGTAGACCAGGCTGGCCTCAAACTCACAGAGACCTGCCTGCTTCTGCCTCTGGAGTGCTGGGATTAAAGGTGTTACCCTGCCCGGGGCCCTGGGGCTGCTTTTGAGGTCCTAGGCTGGAGAACCCATAAATACCCACTCTGTGTTTCCACTCTTGGCTGAGGAGTGCAGCCATAGCCAAGGCTTGAGGATGCTTTTGGCTGCCTCCTGTGCGGCTCCTGGTGTCCCCGAAACACCTGAGGCAAAGAAGTGGGCCACCCATACCCAAGGGGCTCAGCTGAGCTCACAACACAGCTGGGGGTCTCAGGGCTAATCTGTGAGGTCACCAGGGAGCGAAGGCAAGCCGTCCGGGCTGGATTCTGCTGAGCTAGGACAGGACAGGTGACATCTGCCCTTGTACACAGGGAACCGCAAACACCTAGCTGTTTGACAAACTGCTTTCCTAGGAGAAGGCCCGCCTCTGGGAGGATGCTCGCTAATTAGGACCCTGGGTGGCTCCTTTGAGGGGCCTCCAGCTGGAGACTGTAACTCACTGTCAGAGTCCCAGAGTTACCCGCTCCGTGTGCACCAGGGGTGGGTGGGAGAGGGCTGTCACTCAAGGCCTCAGAGGGTGGCTATCCCCCATTTCCGGGAGCGTCTGGAGGGAGAGAGGTGCAAACATCTACACAGGTCTGGCCAGGGGACAAAGCTGCTGGGACCCAAAGTAGGCTAGGGCTGGAGCAGACCACAACTTCCTTTCCCCTCAGTGGGGTGCCAGAAGTCACTTCCATTCTCAAGAATCTCCCATCTTTATGTCCCCCTGTGCTCAGTGTAAGAAAATATAACCCTTTGGGGTACCAACTTAAAAAAAAAAAAAAAGGAAGAACAGGGAAGATTTCTGAATACGCCCCCTTCCTCTTTTTAACCTAAAACATTTTGTTCCTTTACCAAAGTAATCAAAGTAATTTACAATCCCAGGTTGTGTAAAGTAAATACTGCCAAGGGCTGTACTTGAAAGGGGCCTTTTTAACCTGTTGGGCTGTGAGGGCTGTGAGCGTGAAGTTTTTAGGAAATCAGCCTTCAAGTGGCCCCCGTCCTTGTCCCTGGCCTCGGGCGCCTCGCGTGTGGGAAGTGGGGGAATCGATCAGCTGATTGGCTGTATGGCCAGGACCTGCTATGCCAATTGGCTTAATCCAGACAAAGAGAGTATTTTGATGGCACGGAAAGAAGTTCTAAGGGGAGCGAGCCGTGGCGGTGGGCAGGGAGGGACCCCAAGCGCGGCAGCATCTGGGCTCGCACGCACGGAGGGGGCCTTAGAGGTTGGACCTGGTAAGCACTCCCAGACCAGACAGCAGCTGCTATTTCCCCCTTCCAGCTGATTAAAGGACACCAGAGAACAACTTACTCCTTAAATTGCAACAACAAAGGCTTGCTTTTTCGGTTCAATCGAAACAACTCGGCCTCCCGATTCAAATGCTAATCGTGGGGCCAGAATTGGTCCCCCTAAACGAGGGAAACCCCACCCACGGCCCCACAAATGACCAGCTAGCAGCTTCCTTGCCCACCAGAATCGGTTAAGCTTCGCCCAGGTGTATGCTCTGTTCAATGTTTTCATGGGAAACACGGGAGTGAATGGCGAGAGAACAGATTTCCCAGAAAGGGGGCGCGAGAGGAGGGGGCGGGGTGTGTGTGTGCCTCCATCCACACAAGCCTCTGACTGGAAAAGAACTTGATCTCCTATAAGACCTCCTCCCACGCAGCAAATCCAGGGCATTTTAACAGACTGGATGAAGCTTTGAGGAGGAGGACCAGCCCCCACCCCCACCCCCACCCCCACCCCCACCCCCACCCCCACCCCAGTTCGTCACAGATTCTGACGGCCGGCCTCTCTCTCATCTGTGAACTCTGAATGAGGGACTTGATTTCTTGGCTCTCTGGGAGCCAGCTCCCTACCTGTCATGGACACAGCCCAGGCCAGACTCACAAGGCCCAAGTTCAACTCCTAGGTGGCAGCTCGGATCAGGTCCTAGACCATACATTGGGGTTCACCACATCCTTGGTTTGGTTGGGGAAAGAGAGGGCAGTGCCCGCATCTCTGTGCTGTTCCAGAAAAGTGCCCTCGGCCCGCGCAGAGGCCGCCTCTGCCTTCCGTACAGCATGTGTTTGCTCGTAAATAGTTCCCTCACCTCTCTGCCTTGCCTCTGACCTACAAACGATGTGCCCTCTGACCTCACACCCTTTCACCCCACTTAGCAGTCTGGGCTCCAGGGAACGGTGCACAGAGGTCCTGCTGGTGCACAGGGAAGTTTGTCTGTCTCAGTAGGAAGTGCTCACTGCCAGAGGAGTGGGTACACGCCATTCAAGTTCACACCAAGGAGCTTGGGTGAGGTGATTCCCGTTCTGGGTAAAAGATGAGCCCTGGCCTTCTCCTCCCCACATTCCTCACAGCCCCCCAGGCTGGCAGAGCCATTGGCTCCGACTTTCACTAAACCAGGCTCTCCCTCGCAATTAGATCATATGCTCTTTGGAAGAGGACGCTTGAAGGCTGTTTGGTAATGACAATTCCTTAGTGGCTATGGGGGGAGGGGGGTGTGACTGTAAGGAGACACTGAAGCAAACACTAAGGCCCTTACCTATGTGAGCCTACCTTAGCTAGGCTTGGGGGGGGGGGTTGGAGTGGGGGGGCGGGGTTAGGAAGGAAGCAAAGAAGGAAGTAGGGAGGAAGAGAAGGGAAGGGAAGGGAAGAGGCGGGGATCCTAAGGGCAGTGGTTCCCATCATAATCCAGTGGGATTTTGAGTTTGGGCTGCAGAGTGAACCCCCAAGACCCCGTCTCACAGGGGAGGGGAACTTACCTTCTGGAGAATTCCATGTTAGCAAGGGAGGTGAAATACATCTGATACAACCGGCTGAGGTACATCCTGCCCTGGGAATCCGTCTTTGTCTTACACATCATCTTGCTCTGTAAGATGCATTTCGCCACGGTGTGAGCACATCTCACGCTCACGCCTGCAGCTAGCGTTCGAATGTGTCAAGCATCGGGACACAGGCCCCTTTGTACTACCCTGGTACAGACTGGTAGGCAAGCCAAAGGCGGTGGCTGCCCCCTGTCCTGCTTTTCATGATGGCTAAGTGGTGACACGTCCTCCCCTTAGCTTCGGTTTATAGTGCCTGTGGTGTGTGGACATTTCACCCTCGCCTTCCTCCTGAGCCGCACATTCCTGGAGGTGTGATGTCAGTACTTAAACGAGTCTGACTTCGTCTCAAAGGGCAGCACCAAGAGATGGAGCCCCCCACCCGGGGGGTGGGGGTGCTCAAGAGAGCATGCCCCAGCCTGACACTAGAAAGAACAAATGTCATTTTTTTTTAAATGACGGCTAAAGGTAGCAGCCAGCGTGTTGTTTAGGATAGTATTTTAAAAACTGAAACACACCGTGATGAGCAGTACCACTCTTTAAAAGGTGAGAAAAATATCTATATTTATCTAAATATTTACTTTGTTTTCCAGTGCTGGAGTATCAAACCCAGGGCTTCAAGCATGCTAAACCTCTAACTCAAACACTGGGCTACGTCCCCACGCCAGAAATTGCTTAAAAAAACAACAAAAGCAAAAATTATGCACAATTACATTGCAAACGATAGATGGCTAGATGGGAGGATGGTCTAAAAATAAGAAAATAGACCTTGACATTATGAGACTGTGAAGCTGAAGAGGAAGGGTGGAGGGGGAAATCCTGGGCTGGGGAGTGTGGGGGCGTGTGCTAGCCCCCAAGTCTGAGATAGATGACCTTGTGTGCGCGTGCGCACGTGCATGTATGTGTGCATATGTGTATGTGTGTATGTATGTGTGTATGTATCCATACATGTGTATGCATGTGTGTATGTGCATGTATGTATATATGCACACATGTATGCATGTGTGTATGTATGCATGTGCATGTATATATGTGTATTGTGTACATGTGTATGTGTGTATATATGTGTATGTATGCATGCATGTGTGTATGTATGTGTGCATGTATATGTGTATGTATATATGCTATGTGTGTATGTATGTGTGTATTGTATGTATGTGTCTGTGTATGTATGCGTATGAATGTATTTGTGTATGTGTGTATGTATTTGTGTATGTGTATACATGTATGTATGTGTGTATATGCATGCATGTATGCATGTATTATGTATGTATATATGTATGTGTGTATATGTGTATGTATAATTGTGTCTCTGTGTATGTGTGTGTATGTATGTGTGTATGTATGTGTATGTATGTTTGTGTGTATGTATGTATGTATGCAATAGGCATCCTCACTGAGATCTCTACCCTTTGCCAGGGCTAAAGCTGTTCTCAAGGCTCAACAGGGAAGAGATCACCCGAAGATGAGGCGGAGTCCCATCCATGCACCTCCTCAGGTCCACGGTGCAGCCTCTGGGCAGCTTCACGCTGTTGGCATCTTTTTCCCCATTCCGTGAGCCTCGCGACAAGACTCTTGGAAGGAAACAAGAGAAGTCTTCTTAAAAACGTCTCTGATGGGCTCTTTGCATCAGGCCTGGCAGCCATGTGCTGGTCCCTCCACCTCTGTCACCTCATGACAGCCCCGCCCTCAATGCAGGACCCCACCTCAGACTGGAGTACATCAGTCAGACCATCAGAGAGGAAAGCAGGGCATAGTAAGTGAGAGATGGGAGTGGAGGAGGGAAGAGATTACATGGGCTCTTAGTGTCACACTAAGATACACATAAACACTTCCCGCAGGGGCTGGGAGGGAAAGCAAGAAAAACTTAAAGCAACAGAACTCAATGAGAATACAAGACACGAGGTCGACACGCCATTGAGGAGCAAATAGATCTTCTGTAGAAATCCAACGAAGCACACAGAACACACGTTTCAATGTTATAAAATGTCGCCAAACAAATCTAAGATCTAAATATTAAAAAAACAAAAACAAAAACAAAAGCAGCCAACCGTGTTCCTGGATTGGATCAATTTAGTAAAACAGATTTATAGGTAAGCACAGTCCATCCCAAGAGCCCAGCCAAGAGCTGAGACGTCTGGGGGGCGGGGGGGGGGGGTAGGCAGCTTAGCCGCTCCAGCCAAACAAACCTGGTTCAAATCCTGGAGCCCATATGCAAAGCTTGTATTAAGGGGTGCACACGTCAATGGTGTACATCTGCAATCCCAGCAGGCCTCAGGAAAACAGTGGGTGGAGTCAGGAAGACAGAAGCCATGAGCCAGAGAGCCTGGAGCACACAGCACTGCAGCAGCAAGACGAGGGAGACCCAGCCTCAAAAAGAACCAACTCCTAGCAGTTGCCCCGTGACCTCCACATGCACTCTGTGGCGTGTGCACAAGTGTACACATGCTTGCATGCACACACATACACACACACACATACACACATGCTCACACACACTCGGGCACATACATGCACGTACACGCATGCACAGTATACACACGCATGCACGCACATGCACACATACTCACACACAGGTGCACACACATACACATGCATGTGCACATGCGCACATACAGGCACAAGCATACAGTGCACATGCACATGCACACACATGCACATACACACATGCACACAAGCAGATACACACACGTACACACATGCACTAAATACACAAATAATCTTGAAAAGATTCCAGCTCAATCTTTATAAACATGACTGGTATGCGCTAATCTGTATGGAGCAGTAAAACCCAGAAAGAGGAGAATAAAGCTGAAGCAGAACAAAAAGGACAGGTCCTTTTTGTCCTTCCAACAGGCAGCGTCATCGATGAGGACTGTATGACATAGGTGGCAGAGACACACATAAATGGAGGAAGAAACAGACCATCCAGAATGCACCTATAAGCCTTGTCCACGTGATAACATAAGCACACCCTTTCCCACAATGCACCTGTGAACTGTTCCCTTGTGATAAAAAGGGCACATCATAGGCACACCCTTTCCCACAATGCACCTGAGAGCTGTGCCCACCTGTTAACAAAGGCACACCCTTTCCCACCAATTACACTTGAGCAAATGAGGAACCATGGACCAAAGTAAGCACACGCGGGTGGTTAAAACAAACAAACACAACCTCAGCCAACCAGAAACCTGCCTGCCCAGATGTCTGCACCAGCGACCCGTCCACACCCACACAGTCAACCCCGCCGTGATGAACTGCATCTCCTTAAGTCATGAGCTGAAATCATTTCGTGGCTTCAGCCAGGTTATTTTACCACACACTGGGAGCTTCAGCAAGGCCGGAGGGAAGCCCCAGGCTTTTGGCTTGTGGATCCATCCCTTTATGCTCCCACATTGAGTCTCACAACACCCCATCCCTGGCCTTCTTTGACTTAGCGTGAGACAGAGAATGGGGGCTCAGGGACCCCGGATGCAGCATAACCTGTCAACCACAGACTTACCTCACACGTTCTCAATCAACGTTCTCAATCAATGTTAGCAGCTCCCACAAGTAAGTGTTGTTGTGTGCGCTCTCTCTCCCCCTCCCTGTCTCCCTCCTCCCCTCCCCTCTCCTTCCCCCTCCCTTTCCTCCCTCCATATCTCCCTCTCTCCCTCTTTTCCCTCCCTCTCTCCTCTCTTCCTCTCTTTCCCTCCCCTCCTTCTTTCTTCATCCCTCCCTTTCTCCTCCCTCCACTCCTCCCTCCTCTCCCCTCTCTCTATCCTCCTCTCCCCTCTGTCCTCCTCTCTCCCTCCCCCTTTCTCCTCCTCCCCCTCTCTCTCCTCCTTCTCCCCTCCCCTCCCTCCCCCCCCCCCCCGACATTTCATGGTAAACTTTCAAAAAGTGACAAAGAAACAAAGAACTCCTGGAATTCTTTTTTTTATTTGTTTGTTTTTTTGTTTGTGTGTTTTTTTGTTTTTTTCGAGACGGGGTTTCTCTGTATAGCCCTGGCTGTCCTGGAACTCACTTTGTAGACCAGGCTGGTCTTGAACTCAGAAATCCACCTGTCTCTGCCTCCCAGAGTGCTGGGATTACAGGCGTGCGCCACCACCGCCCGGCTGGAATTCTTTTATAAATAGAAAAAAAAAAAAAAAAAAACCCACTACAAATATTGTAGAAAGGACAGCTACCCACCACAAACTAAAACTCAGGTATGAAGTGAAGAGGAGAGATTGCGCCCCTGGGTCACAGTTCAGTCCACTTGGTCACCAGCCCTCCTCGCGAGTTCAAGGACACCAAAAAGCAGAGGAAAGGGGGGGGGGAGCATACAGGAAGAAAGCACGCCCAGCGGTATCTTCAGAGTTTAAAGTTTGACTCCAGAGCGTTCTCTGCACACGCCTGTACATTCTCAGTACGTGGATGGTCCTAGCTAGGGCCCTTCTCTGGGACCTCCAGTCAAGTGTCCCCGTGTGCTCCGCCCAGGGCTCCCAGGAAGCGAACCGCCATCCAGAGTGTATTAAACACTGAGGACGAGGACGCGGACCTTGGGGACGGAAATGCATCCTTCCTTGTAAAGCTAGCTGGCAGTTGCTCTCAGCACAATAATACCTGGGCACCCGGCGAAGAGGAAAGGAAATGGTCAAAGTCGTGCATTCGCAAACTTCAAAGGTCGCCCCTCCCCCTCTTTACATTTTACTGTCTGGGGAGCTAACTCGTCTGCAGCTGTCCTCGGAGACTGTGTCCCTGTGTCAAACCTGCCTCCTCCCGGGCTCATAAACTACAGCGGGGAGGTGGGGACAGGTGTGGAAGGGGAGGAAAGAGTGTCCTAGTGAAGTCCCTAGCTCCTCCCGGGGGAGTTGCTGAAGGCTGGGGAGGGGGGTGGGGCGGGCGCAGGCCCTGGAGGGCTGGAGAGGAGCCACGCACACAATGCACATCTACAAGCTGGGTTCAGTCCTGTGCTACACCTGGAATAGGATAGAGCCCGTCCCGCCACACTCCACCCAGGCACGGCAGGACCCGTGTGTGCCTCCCATAGAAACCCCTCGCATGCAAACTTCTGAACCAAAGGCCACTGGAGGCAGAAGCAGCCGCCAGAGATCTCAGATGCTTCCCAGGCCAGGTTCTGAGACGTGATGAGCGCAAGCACGGTGCTGGGAGTGGGAACCCCGAATCCTAGCACTTGGGACGCTAAAAGAAAGAATGTGAGTCCCAAGCCAGCCTGGGCGGTCATCTCTAGACACACACACACACACACACACACACACACACAATGACGAGAGAGAGAGAGAGAGAGAGAGAGAGAGAGAGAGAGAGACTGACAGAGACACAGAGAAAAAGAGACTGAGACAGAGACAGATACAAAGCAATTTTAAAAATCAAATATGTATGTTTGCCAAGATAACAGACTTATGTTGCTACTCACACAAAACCCTTTGCCTTTTTTCCAATAGAGAACCTGGTACTTATGAACTAGCCACGAGCCTGCTGATAGGACATTGAGTGGACTCTTTTTTTTTTTTTTTTTTTTTTTTTTTTTTTTTGGTTTTTCGAGACGGGGTTTCTCTGTGTAGCCCTGGCTGTCCTGGAACTCACTCTGTAGACCAGGCTGGCCTTGAACTCAGAAATCCGTCTGCCTCTGCCTCCCAAGTGCTGGGATTACAGGCATGCGCCACCACCGCCCCGCTTGAGTGGACTCCTGACCATTATTTCTGACTCATTTGTGCTGATGTCTTGAGGGAGAAGAGAAGAGGGGAAAGAGAAAACTGATTTATTTATAGCACTATGAAAGAGTTCTTCACATTGGTTTTATTGGGAAGATTAAAAACTAAACATACTTCTTGTATACATTTATATATATACATATATATATATATATATATATATATATATATATATTGTTTGAGACAGGGTTTCCTCTGTATAGCCCTGGCTGTCCTGGAACTCACTCTGTAGACCAGGCTGGCCTCGAACTCAGAAATCTGCCTGCCTCTGCCTCCCAGAGTACTGGGATTACAGGCGTGCGCCACCACCGCCCGGCTTATATTTATATTTATTATTATAATTATTTTTTTCAAGACAGGATTTCTCTGTGTGTAGTCCTGGCTATCCTGGAACTCGCTCTGTAGACCAAGCTGGCCTTGAATCCCAAACGCCCATGCACCATCGCCACCCAGCAATTTTTTATTCTTTTGAGAATTTCACATTAATACAGTGTGTTCACCCTCTGCTCCCCTCTCTACCCTTTCTCCCCAGCTCCATTGCCGATGGCCTCTTATTCCATAATTACTCTCTCTCTCTCTCTCTCTCTCTCTCTCTCTCTCTCACACACACACACACACACCACACACACCACATACACACACACTACATATACATTTACACACACACACCACATACACACACCACACTACACTACACACACACACACACACACACACACACACAAAACCTACCAAGTGTGTTTTGCTCTGCTTGTATGTGCATGTGACAAACATACTTCTGTGATGTGGGTGCTGGGGACCTGAGCTCTGTCCCATGCTTACCCCCCCCCCCCCAGCAAGCGCTGTCTTTATCCTGTGAGCTATTGCCCGGGTCCTTCACTGGCTCTATTGTTTCCTCAGACAGGTGACATTTTTCCTGATGAAAATGTCACTCTGATGAGCACTTCACCAAGGTCCTGATGCTGACACACACAGACCACATGGTCAGAACAAGCCTATTTTGGATCATCTGAACCTCTCCAAACGCCCTGAGGTCCCCAACCCTTCCAACAGCCCCCAGCCTCCGCAGTCTCCCTCCGTAGACCAGGCTGGCCTCAAACCAGAGATTCACCTGCCTCTGCCTCACGAATGCTGGGACTAAAGGTGTGTGCCACCACACCCAGAAGAGCATCTGGATTCATAAGGTCAATGGTTTCTAACTGCAGGGAATCAGCAGGCCAGTTTCCCTTGGGGACAAGGCACATTTCAGCTAAAACTGAGGACACACCCATTTGTCACTGAAACCATGGGCTTAGCTTATTCATTGTGTCTGCACAGCTTAAGCAAAACTGGATTGTTATCGGCCAGGATGATGCAGAGTGTGAAGCCACCATTTCTGCTGAGAAGTCTGCACCCCGGCTTTCTATTACTTGGGGACAATCAGCCATTGGGACTTTGTGCCTTTTACATTGGCTTGAAGCATACCGCGTATGAGTGGAGAGTCCCACATTTTTGCAAAATTAAGGGAAAAAGTTATCAGCCTCTATATACCCAGAAGCAGAGACACTGGAAGGGAAAGAAAATCAAACAAGGAACTTATCTGAGGCTCTTCCGGGTTTTATTGACCATCTAGTCATCAAATACAAACGTAACGAAAACCGTTTCCTGGGATCAGATGGACCGTGGTCATCCTGTCTGAGAGCGGAATACCAGAAGTCCCTAAAAGCCATGGTCCCATTTGGCTTCCGTCTTTTCAGGTCACGGGTGCCATTTGTACTGTGAAGGACTATGGCACATCTCAGAGCCCCGGGACCCGCGTGGAGTCGCACACTGTGGTAGACCTGCAGGGTCTGAGTCCCGGCATTTTGTCCTCCACAATTAGGTGGTTGTCTATAAAAGCCACACCCCCCCACCCACCCACCCACCCCCCGGCAGCTGGGAGGGAGGGAGAACCAACAACTGGTTCTAAATCTGGTTAAGTGTCAGGAGATCTGAAAGCGACCACTGCCCCCCCATCTTCACAAAGCCGGTTCCTGTCCCTTGGGACAGAATTTACAGAACGAACCTCGACAGCCCCGGGGGCGGAAGGGGGGGTCTGTTGAGTTTCCAGGTTTGGAAAGAAGACGCGCTTCCAAAGAGACTGTTCGTTCATGATACTGCCGGCTGGACTTGAGGGCATAGGAGGCTGCTAGCTGACTTTTGTTTTTTGGGTTTTTTTTTTTTTTTTTTTTTTTTTGAGACAGGGTTTCTCTGTGTGGTCCTGGCTGTCCTGGAACTCACTCTGTAGACCAGGCTGGCCTCGAACTCAGAAATCCGCCTGCCTCTGCCTCCCAAGTGATGGGATTAGAGGTGTGCGCCACCACGCCCGGCTCTCTCTTTTTCTTTAAATGGTCCTGAGAATCGACCCCAGGGCCCCCCCCCATCCTGAGTGAGTGTTCCATTGCATCCACAGGGGTGGGGGCATGTCCTGAGTGAACTGGTGTGAGCGCATCTGACCTGCAGGGCTGCTGGCCTTACAGCCTTGAAGCAGCAGCTCTGAACCTGGCTGAGCATGGGAAGCTGACGGGTCAAACCCCGGCTCTTCTGACTCAGTGAGGCCCTCCAACCATGGCTGTCCACTCTGCTCACGTAGGAAGAAATGGCCAACTGATCAATGACACAGGTGGCCCTCCTTTAAAGACAGGACCCGAGTACAGAAGCAGCCATGGTATTATCTGAAAACTGGGTTTATTCTAGTTCGCCACAGTGCAGGGGGGGAGGGGATGGGAAGGGGGGTCCGGCAAGACCTCTCTCTTGACTTTTCTTTCATTTTTCACTCCCCGGCCCAACCAAACATTGTTGTAAATGTCCTGTGGCTTTAAGTCGAAATAAGGTGCAGAACTACTAAAGGAAGTGCTGGTATTCTGTTCAAGCTCCACCTCACAGTTACCTGGCAATAGCCAGGTATGCCCCACCCCACATGCCTGGCCCACTATAAGAGGGGCTACCTGCCCCTCCTTGCTCCCTTTCCCCTCTCTTTCCCCTCTCATCCTCTCACCTCTCTGACCCTCTTGGGCTCCCCTCCCCCCTCTCTCCAGGTGGCCATGGCCGGCCTCCACTCCTCCCTCCCTCTCTCTCTCTCTCTCTCTTTCTCTCTCTCTCTCCCTCTACTATACCATTGACTCTCATCCTTTTCCCTAAATAAACTCTATTCTATACCATGTTGGTGTGTGTGTGTGGTCCTTCAGGGTGAAGGGATGCCTAGGCCTGGGCCCACCTAGGTACCCCCCTCCCCCCCATGCTGCCATGCCATATTCACTAATACCCTTTCTCTCTTTTAAATCCCATCAGGAAGTTCTTTGTATTCGCTTTCTGTAAATTAATGTGTTTATTAAACAGAGTAGCCCAGTGAGAGTTCAGACTCTCAAAGGGCCAGTTAGCTCCCAAGTTAGACATAAGACAACTGAAACCTGGAGGAATCGGGGGTCTGCCCAAGGTCTGCAAGACCCTGCGGGAAGAACAAGGGTGGAGGGATAAAGCAGATGGTCCGTCTGTCCTTCCTTCCTTCCTCCCTCGAATTCCTCTACTTGACAGCCATAAACGCTATGGGTTTAACGGCTTATGAGCTGTGCTTGGCGCTGTTATCATAGCAAAGGAAGAACCATCCCCACATGGAGAACAGAAGCGTTAGGGCACAGGAGGCCATGACAGCAGGCCACTCTGAGCAAGTTGTCTGCTCACCAACCCATCTGAGAGGGACACTGTGTCCTTGACAAAGCCAAAGCCAGCCACATGGCCTTAGTCCCCTCTGAGCGCCCCTGTAACCACTGAGAGATGGGAGAAGCCAGCATACCAGAGCCAGGGAAAGGTAAGGCCACTGGCCGTGGCCTTGGGAATACCGCTTCTCAACAACCGTCCCTGGGATGCATACGGCGGTGGACCAGCATGAAGAATCTTCTGCTCTGGAAATGTTTTCAGTCTAAATCAGATGATATGGGCTGAGGATGAAATGGTGCGTGGGTAAAAAGGTGGACCCTGCACAAGCAGCAAGAGATAGAAAAGAACTTGGAAACAAAAAACAACGATACACCAGCCTGGATACCGAGTGCTGGGAACCTGGGGTCAGGAGCATGGGTGCCCCACATAAAGGAGTCCAGGCCAGGTGGTGCTCTACACTCCTTTAATATCACCACTCCAGAGGCTGAGTCCCAGGACACAGAGAAACCCTGTCTACAAACAAACAATCAAATAAAGAGTTTGGACAGGAGCCCCAGCCAGGCAGTGTGTTTGGATGCTGCTCTGAGCTACTCTGGAATGATGCAAAGATGCACGGGAAACCAAGGGGCACCCACCAGCACAGGGGCCACAAGAGCCTTGCGGGGGGACAGAGTGTCTTTCCACCGTAGCTCACTGGGAAGGTTTGCAGAGGGACTGAGGTATGAACATGGCCAGAGGACATCTGCAGGGGTAGAGGAGGCAGTGGCAGGCAGGGGACAGAAGGCAGGGGACAGAGGGCAGGGGACAGAGGGCAGGGGACAGAGGGCAGGGGACAGCTGCTTCGCTTGGAGCAGTGGGTGACAGAAAACCCACCCTGCATGCTGAGCTTGTCTGTGTCCTTATGCACACATGCAGACATGGTATTTATGTGAAATTTATCTTATGCACACATGCAGGCATGGTGCATATGTGAAATGTATCTTATGCACACATGCAGACATAATACATATATGAAATGTGTCTTATGCACATATTTAGACATGGTATATATGTGAAATCTTTCTTATGCACACATGCAGACACAGTATATATGTGCCATTTATCTTATGCACACATACACACACTCTCATACCACACATGCACAATCATACATGCATCACATATTCTCACACATATGCAACACACTTGCACAGAGGACACCACACACACAGAGAACACACACTCACATACACGCAGCCCACACACAGCACATATAGTATACATATAACACACACATTACACATATTCACACATACACATGGTCATACCCACACCACACTCACACTCACATACACACCATACACACTCACTCACACAACACATATCACACACATGTACACACATACACACATGTAGACACAGTATATATATGAAATTTTTTATGCATGCATACATACACAATATATATGTGAACAGAGAGGCATCATCAAGGCACATTCTTATAATCTCTCTGGTCTTTGGGACACACTCACAATGCTCAAATGCTGACTACCAGACCTCTCTCTGCACACTGGAAATACAGTGATAAAGCGAACAACAAAGAAAACAGAATAAAATATACATTATGTTCAGAAGCAGTAAGAGTTAAAAAGGGAACTAAAGCTGCAGACAGACATCCATCCCCAACACAGGAGGAGGCACCAAAGGAGGGAAGGAGTGGGCGGGGACACGTGGGATTCCAAGGCAAAGGACCCGCATGTGCTAAGGTCCAGGGCGGAGGTGTGTTGGGATGTATGAGGAGCAGCAGGGGCCAAGGGGCTGGCCAGAGACCGCAAGGTCTGCAGACTAGGAGATGAGACCCTCGAAGGGACAGCCAGCAGCACACCAGGCAGTGCTGGCCCAGGAATGGCATGACAAAGGGACCTCACGGTCCACTGCGACGCTAGGCCTGCTTAGCCGCTCTTGAGTCGTTTCCCGCCACAAGGACATCAGCTCAGTTCCATTCCTAAGACAAGACATGAACTGAGCGAGTGTGACAGATGGAGGTCTCTGCAGGCCTTCTCTCGGGACCAGGGAGGCTCTGCAGGGCAAACACACACACACACACACACACACACACACACACATACACACACACATACAAAATATGCATCACATATTCTCACAATATGCAACACACTTGCACAGAGAACACACAGAGAGGGAACACTCACACACAGCACATATAGTATACATACAACACACACTCACACATTACACATATTCACATATACATAGCATACACATGCTCATACCCACACCATGCACACACACTCACATACACACATTTCACACACTCATATACCACACATCATAATACTCACTCACACAACACATATCACACATATGTACACACATACACACACCACACACACACACACTCGTTACACACCACACATATAATCAACACACACCACACTTACCTATACACATGCACATACTACACATCAAACATACTCACACACACACCACACATACACTCATGCAATAGACACCATATATACACCACACATACACTCAACAGTCTCTCTCTCTCTCTCTCTCTCTCTCTCTCTCTCTCTCTCACACACACACACACACACACACACACACAGTAGGAGCAGGCAGTGAGAGCCCAACCACATCACACTCACTCTCCCCTCCACTGCCTCACAAGCTGGTCTGGGGCCACAGTGTGCGCTCCCTAGCAACCTGGACCCCAGCTTTTCCCAAAGAGGAGTGGCCCAAGCTGTCTGTGGGAGGCAGGGAGCAGAGGTTCTCCTGTCAGGACCTCTGCCCTGAGGAGTCAGAGCAGAAGACTGAACAGGGGGGCCTCTGTGGGCAAACTGAATCACCTTTAAGCTGAGGGTAAAGCACGGTGCAGTGCTTACAAGCTAAGACAAGTGTCCAAAGATGCCTTGGGCATGGAGAACAGATGGTAGTGAGGAGGCAGGGGTGGGGTGGGGAGGCAGGGGTGGGATGGGGTGGGGAGGCAGGGGTGGGATGGGGAGGCAAGGGTGGGATGAGGAGGAAGGGGTAGGGGTGGGGTGGGGAGGCAGGGGTGGGGTAGGGAGGCAGGGGTGGGGTGAGGAAGCAGGGGTGGGGTGGGGAGGAAGGGGTGAGGTAGGGAGGCAGGGGTGGGGTAGGGAGGCAGGGGTGGGGTAGGGAGGCAGGGGTGGGATAGGGAGGCAGGAGTGGGTGGGGAGGCAGGGGTGGGTGGGGAGGCAGGGGTGGGGGAGGGGCCAGTGGGATTATAAGCATACAGTATCATATCTATTTTAAATGAGAGATTTTAAAGATATATTATTTTTAAATGTTTATTTATTTGGGGGGGGGAGGAACACCACCTGCATGTAGTTCTGCCTCTGCCTACCGGAGTACTGGACCGCAGAGGCGAGCCACTGAATGTTGCTTTTTGTGTGAATCACGGTGACCGATCTCAGACCACCAGGGTTGCAGGACCAGCATTTCTGACCACTGAGCAGTTTCACTGGGTGTAAATGAGAGATTTTTAATGAATGAAGGCATGGTATAGATACAATGAGTATATAGGCAGGCTGATGGGCAGAGAGGCAGGGAGGCTGCTGTGTGGACAAGTGGATAGATAAGTAGATATTCAAGTGGAGAGGAGGAGAGATTTGGATTTGGCATTTTAAAAAACATTAGTAAATAAATGTTGACTAGGGCTTAGAGGAGAATCTCTGAATTATTTTAGAATGGCTACCAACATTCTTCTGCTATTATTGTGTGTATATACAATGCTTATAATATATATGTATATATATACACATACATATATAAATCACATATGTACTGAATAGGTTATGGCCTGAAGGACCAAATATTCAATGTAGAATTAATTCTTTATGTAAAACAAATAAGGGACAATCTCATTAGTATGCAAATCTGTCTTTAATAAATAGTGTCATGTGCTAACAAAACCTGTTAACATAAATGTCATTATGATTTACTATCTACAAATGAATTGTGTAAGTGCTTTAGGACTTACATACCCAGGATCATATAAAAGGTCTTGAGCAATAATAAGTCACAAGTGGAAAAAGGTTTCTCTTGCTCTCTCTCTTTTTTGCATTTTTGGTATGTCCATCTGTATGTGTATTTGCATGGGTGAGTGTATGTGCATGTATGTGTGTCTGTGTGTGAGTATGTGTGTGCATGTGGGTATCTGTGTGTAAGAGTGTGTGTGTGTCTGTGAGCCTATGTGTCTGTGAGTGTCTGTGTATGTCTGGTGTGTATGTCTTTGCGTGTGCCTGGTCTGTGTGTCTGTATTGTGCTTGTGTCCAGTGTGTGTGTGTTTGTGTGTGTCTAGTGTATATGTCTATGTGTGTGACTGTGTGTCTGCTATGTGTGTATGTGTGTGTACCTGATGTGTGTGGGGGGGTAGTGTATGTGATTATGTGTGTATGTGTGTATATGTGTATGTTATGTGTCTGTCATGTGTGTGTATGTGTCTAGTGCTTGTGTATGTGTGTCTAGTGTTAGTGTGTGTGTGTATGTGTGTGTCTAGTGCATGTGTGCATGTAGATCATGAGACTAGAAAAGGTACAACAGAAGAAAGAGATCTGAAGGAAGGGCTGGATGGGCGTGGGTAATAGAACTCACAGGAAGCACAGACGAGAGGACTTCTGGGGAGAGGACGGGGCAGCCAGAGTGAGAGGGGAGGGGAGCGTCAGATGGCGGGGCGCCAAGTGCAGTGGCGTCTGTGTGGAGAGGCCACACCTATTGCTTTGTATGCTAACTTAAAGTCTCCCCACCAGACAGGGCTTCTCTGTGTAGACCAGGCTGGCCTTGAACTCCCAGATCTGCCTTCCTCTGCCTCCCAAGTGCAGGGGGTAAAGGCGTGCGCCACAGCCTCCCAGCTTCAAATATTTAAAACAGTTTTTTAGTGTTGAACAAAATTCAAGGATGGACATGAGAAATAACATGATTAGAAAAGTTCGTCTATTTTTTTTTTTACAGTTTCAAAACCATCAAATTTGTTAAGTACCGTGTTCTGAGAACACAATATAGTTAAGAGGAAATTGTTCCCATGAAACCCATCACCGCACAACGAATTTCCAACAAAACATAAACTATTAAATAAATGAAGAAGGAGCCCAACCACAAGACAGTCAGAACATGGGGTGAAATCTGGCCTTAGGATACACACGTTTAGCTGCTGCTGGCGGTGCACGCCTTTAAACCCAGCAATCAGGATGGAGAGGCAGCTGGACAGGTCTCTGTGAGTTTGAGGCCAGCCTGGTCTACAGAGTTAGTTGCAGACAGCCAGGGCTACATGGAGAAGCCTGTCTTGGGAGTTAGGAGGAAGATATGCACGTTTATAAAATGACCTACAGGCTCAGTCATCCTCGAGCCCCCCACGGACTCTCTGCAAGCAGGCTCTCCTCCCTGCCAGGAAGCCTGTGCAGCAGGTGCTGACAGCACAGGCAGAGGAGGAGGTAAACTGAGGTACAACAGCTCGGGCCAATGATCACAGCACTGGGAAAGGAAACCGATGAAGATCCCTGGGGCTCACTGCGGGCCAGCCTAGCCCAATCAGTCAGAGAGTCTGTCTCAAGAAGTAAGGTGATCCGGGCGGTGGTGGCGCACGCCTTTAATCCCAGCACTTGGGAGACAGAGGCAGGCGGATTTCTGAGTTCCAGGCCAGCCTGGTCTACAGAGTGAGTTCCAGGACAGCCAGGGCTACACAGAGAAACCCTGTCTCGAAAAACAAAAAAAAAGAAAGAAGGAAGGAAGGAAGGAAGGAAGGAAGGAAGGAAGGAAGGAAAGAAAGGAAAGAGAAAGAAAGAAAGAAAGAAAGAAAGAAAGAAAGAAAGAAAGAAAGAAAGAAAGAAGGAAGGAAGGAAGGAAGGAAAGAAAGAAAGAAAGAAAGAAAGAAAGAAAGAAAGAAAGAAAGAAAGATGGAGAGTGACTGCTTACAGCTCCAGGCCCTCACAGGCTTGCACAATCGAACACACACACACACACACACACACACACACACACACACACACAGAGAGAGAGAGAGAGAGAGAGAGAGAGAGAGAGAGAGAGAGCAAAACCAAACCCGAACGGCCTTCTATCAGTCTCCTCCCTATCCCTTGCCCCAGACTCTCCTGTCCCCTCTGCCCAGCTTCTGTGCAGAGGGCCCCGTTGGGTTGTGTGTCTGAGCTACAAAACCCATTCAGGAAAAGACAAGGGCAGAGCATAACCGGCCATGCGCCTTGTGCTCGGACCTCACTGGCTTATCAACCTGAGGGGAGGGACGGAGAGAAGAAATGTCTGAGACCGGGGCCATGCGCCCTCCGTTTGACTTGGAAGCATACTGGTGCACTTTTAGTCACCAGTTTGGTCATTGTCCCTGTTTTAGACAGGGTTTCTCTTCCTGCACAAACATCATGATCAAGAAGCAAGTTGGGGAGGAAAGGGTTTATTGAGCTTACACTTTCACACTGCTGTTCATCGCTAAAGGAGGTCAGGACTGGACCTCAAGCAGGTCAGGAAGCAGGAGCTGATGCAGAGGCCATGGAGGGATGTTCCTTACTGGTTTGCTTCCCCTGGCTTGCTCAGCTTGCTTTCTTCTCGAACCCACAACCACCAGCCCAGGGATGGAGTCACCCACAAGAGGCCCTCCCCCCTTGATCACTAATTGAGAAAATGCCCCACAGCTGGATCTCATGGAGGCACTTCCCCAACTGAAGCTCCTTTCTCTATGATAACTCCAGCCTGTGTCAAGTTGACACAAAACCAGCCAGTACAGTCTCTCTGCCCTCAGGAGTGGGTCAGTATTCTTCTCGTGGGCACGGGAAGCTGGCAGAAAGATTGGTGTATGCACACAGGTGCCTTATTCTCTTCCTTCTCTGTCTCTGTCTCTGTCTCTGTCTCTGTCTCTCTCCCTCTCACACATGCACACACATCTTCCTCCAAAGAGAGCAAAGGATACATCTAGAAGGTTCTCTCCAGAGGCAAGTCCCTTGACCTTGAACCTCCCAGCCTTCAGAAGTGTGAGGATTGGGCCTCATGACGGCAACACAACATGCACGGACACACACATACACAAGTGTAAGTCTCCCTCTGCTTTCCACACACACACACACACACACACACATACACACACAATCTAAGTCTCCCTCTGCTTTATACACACACACACAAATCTAAGTCTCTGCTTTACACACATACACACAAAAGTCTAAATCTCCTTCTGTTTTACAGACACACACACACACAAAACACACACGCAACACACACACACAAGTCTAAGTCTCCCTCTGTTTTACACACACACACACACACACACACACACACGCACACAGGTCTAAGTCTCCCTCTGCTTTGCACACACCACACACACACAAACACACACACACACACACACAAACACACACACACAAGTCTAAGTCTCCTTCTGCTTTCCACACTCTGGTCTTTCAATACCCTGTGGCTACTGTCCCTCACATTCCACAGAAGGTCACAGACTTAGCTTTAGCACAACAAAGCGACCTGGCCTCATGTGTACTGGGGGTGGGGTGGGGTGATTGATGAATATGCTTAGGGACAGAGCAATTGGTTACCAAGGTGAGGTCCTAAGTCATCGAAAACCAAAGCCACCGGCAGTGCTGGGTCTTCCACAGAGACTGCTGGAATGGGCCACACCCACAGTCCCGGCTGCTTAGGCTGAGGCAAGGCGGCCAGTCTGGGAGAGTGTCCAGTGAGACCTTTGCCTCAAAACCTGATGTGACGACAACTGAATAATTCCCTGGTGTGTCCCACTGACCATAGGTTCCAGGGTGGGGTGGGGGTGGGGTGGAGTAGGGGGAAATCCACCAGGGAACAAGTATGTCTGGTGGATGGATTTTGCCATTCACCATGCAGGGCCAGGGGAGTGTGACAGGAAAGCCTGAGAGATGCCACACAGGGCTGGTGTGCAGAGCTCAGAAGTCAGGCAACGTGTCCTCACAGATCCAGAGTAGAGCCCCCAAGTCAAGGTGGGTGTCTAATGCCTGAGCCGGGCTGGTGCCTAGCTGGGGTCTCGAGCTAGGATCTTCTCTGGAGGGTTGACCCAAGTCCACAGTTTCAGACTCAGAAAGTGAAGCCGGCCTGAGGATTTACATTCTAACATAACCCTGGATCACTAATCCATATCACCCAACCATACTTAGTAGCATGTCCTATAGGATCGGTGGACTTTAGGGCTACTGCCCCACCTGTGTAAATAGTGACCCTCTCTGCCATTTTCCTGTGAGAGGGCCACCTGCTCTAGGACAGGTATGTAGAGAACACCCCCAGGAGGTGACCAGCGTTTGATCATCAGCTAAGCTGACCCCAAGCTGCAGTTTGCTGCAAAAATGGCGGCTCTCTCCTTTAACACATCAAACTGACCTCTCAACTGCAAAGGTCGATGGGCGTGCACTGTTTGAAAGCTAAGCAATACCAAGGAGGTGACAGTGGTCACCAGTGAGCAACGAAGTGCCATGCTCCCTACAGTGGAGTGGACAGTCCCCCACAGTGGCTAGACACGGCAGACAGACAGACAGACAGACAGATGGTGGTTGCTCTCAGGCTCTCCAAACCATTGGCATCTTGCCAGCATCTCTGCAGGTGAGGGGAGACGCGGCTTTGCCCGTGGGGACAAGGCTTTCCCCGTGGGGGTATGGCCTCTGGTCCACACAGCCAGGCTTAAGCCTACCACATAACAGGCACCATGGAAACCCTAATTCAGAGGACCCACGGCTTGGTGGTTACACCTCATTCAGCATCGACTTCAGGACACACAGACCCGAATCTCATCTCTAATCGAAACCGCATCGAGCACCAGGGGCTTACACAACTTCGTGAGCCCACATGCACGCGCACACACGCACACGCTGTGAAAACATACCGCTGTGCCCCCTGGGTACTTGAGTGGATCCAAGCCAGGTTGGTGCGGGCCATGTTTTTTTCTCTCCCCCTCCGAGCCGTCCTTCACAGCTTCCTGTGCCCTCCCTGGATGGTCCTGGTTGTTGACAAGATGCCGGCCATTACCTTAAATTCATTTTGGATTTCATTTCAGAGGCACTTCTTCTCCTTTTCATGTTTAAAGGAGTCTTGTTTCATTTCGGCTTTATTTTTTCTCACCTTGCTGTGAACCACCCTCTCCTCCTGAGTCACCATGTGGATCCCAGATGTGTGTGTGCCTGGCTCCTTCAGACCAAACAGGAGCTTGGCCTCCTGTGGGCCAGGCCAGATTAAAGGAGGGGAGGGGCCCTTCCTCACAGTTTGGTGTGAGCTGCACCAGCCTCTGGATGGAAACTAATTTCAAATTCACCTGACTCTCCTCAGCAGGGAGGCCCAAGAGTAACAGCAGAAAGCAATCTGAGGAAGGCCTCTCAGGCTTGAAAGACAGCTCCGAAAGACTCATAAAGTTTGACATTGGAGACTGGAAAGATGAGGGCTCGGTGGCTGAGAGCTCACTGTTCTAATACGGGACCAGAATCCAGTTCCCAGCACACACTGTGACTCCAGCTCTGGGGGGAATCTGACGCTCTCTCTTGGCCTCCTCCTTAGGTTCCCTCATGCCTATGCACACAGAAACACACACACACACACACACACACACACACACACACACACGAGCAATAAAATGCATCCTTAAAAATAAATAAGTGCGGGGCTGGAGAGACGGCTCAGTGGTTAAGAGCCCTGGCTGCTCTCTTCCAGAGGTCCTGAGTTCAAATCCCAGCAACCACATGGTGGCTCACAACCATCCGTAATGGGATCTGATGCTCTCTTCTGGTGTGTCTGAAGAGAAAGAGAGTGTGTACTCACATACATGAAATAAATATTTAAAAAAATAAATAAAATAAATACATTTTTGGAATCCTAAGCTCCCAGTCCGTGTCCATGAGAAGTTTCTCACATGCGCTCTCTGTCCTACGAATCTGGTGACCCGAGTGTGGGGAGACAGCACACAGTTAGGCCAGCCTATGGGCTTTGTGACAGGCTAAGTTTGGGTCCAGGGCCAATCTGTACCCATGATACATGGTGACACGTGTGACTGCCTTCTCCCATGATCCTTTTCCTCGCCTCTAAAGTGAGTCTGCTAAAAATTTCAAGTACCCCACTTCCCAGACTGAGAGGGCAGATTAATCAAGACAGTGTCCGAGGACCAGGCTTCCGCCCTTCAAACGCTTATCCGGGACAACGCTTATTTTTAGTTCGTCGTCCAGAGTCTTTTTCCAAAGCCCTTTAATTGTTATAGACGGTCCTTTAAGTAAGCCCCATTTAAATTCCAAGGTTATCATAATATTAACATCCCATAGAAAGCTACTGAGTTGAAGTTGGTTATGATGACACAGGCCTGACTGTTGGCATTCTGTCCAAGCTCCACCCCACAGTTACCTGGCAACAGCCAGGTATGCCCCGCCCCATATACCTGGCCCACTATAAAAGGGGCTGCCTGCCCCTCCTCGCTCTCTCATTGCTCTCTCTCATCGCACTTTCACCTCTCTGCCCCTCTTGGGCTCTCCCCTCCCCCCTCTCTCCACGTGGTCATGGCTGGCCTCCACTCCTCTCTACTCTCTCTACTCTCTCCCTCTGCCTCCACTATACCATTACCTCCCATCCTCTTCCCTGAATAAACTCTATTCTATACCATGTCGGTGTGTGCGTGGTCCTTCAGGGGGAAGAGATGCCTTGGCCTGGGCCCGCCTAGGTATCCCCCTTCCCCCACGCTGCCATGCCATACTCTAATATCCCTTTCTCTCTTTTATATCCCATCGTATGGTGCCGAAACCCAGGGAACAACATTAAGCAACAACACTAAACCATCACTGACATCCCAGCTAAGACAAGAGGACCAAAGGTCAGAGGTCACGGGGTGGAGAAATGACTCAGACGTGGAAGGCAGCTGCTGCCTCACCAGAGGACCAGGGTTTGGTTTTCAGACCCCACTAAGAGGCTCACAAGTGTTTGCAATCCATTTCCAGAAGCTCTGACAGGTCTTCTGGCCTCTACAGACAATGCGTATTCCTGGGGCCCTCACATCTATGCAGGCCAAACACTTGCACAAATAAACTAAAAAAAAAAAAAAAAAAAAAAAAAAAAAACCTTAAAAAAAAGCGGATTAATGAATTATATAGCATTAAAACGGATATCTCTTGGGCTGGAGAGATAGATGGCGCCACAGTTAAAAGCACTGCCTGTTCTTCCAGGGGAGGCAGGTTTAATTCCCAGCACCCACAGAGTAGTTCACAGCTGTCTGTAACTCCAGTTCCAGGGGACCCAACCCCTTCACACAGACACCCATGCAGGCAAAACACCAACGCACAGAAAATAAAAATAAATTATTTAAAAATATACATATCTCCTGAGTTGGAGGCCAGCCTGGTCTACAGAGTGAGTTCCAGGACAGCCAGGGCTACACAGAGAAACCCTGTCTCAGAAAAAAAAAAAACAAAAAACAAAAAACAAAACATATATATGTGTATATACATAAACATAAACATATACATATACATATACATATACATATACATATACATATCTTATCCCTGAAGCTTCTTTTTGCAGCAGGTGGAGACCATTTCAGAATTTCCCTAATGGTCAAAACACAGGTAACAGCTGGCCAGCTGCAATCGGTACCTCTACAACAAAGCTCCTACAGACAATGCTCAGGGAGTGTCACAGACACCAGGGCGGAAGGACTGTAAGAGCCTCAGGCCTGGGATATCGCTGCAAGATGGGGTCTTGTTTATTCGGCAGGGAAGCTGCCGAGTCTTGTCTATTCAGCCGTGGAATCTCAACCATAGGGTCACCTCCCTCCCCAAATGATGACATCACCAGCTGACAGGCCAACATGAAGATGCCATCGCCATTTGACATGCCAGTCTGAATGGGGAGACTCTCCCAAGGTCCCACCCCTAGAGCTGTAGGTAATTTATAGGTGCTAAGACAGGTGTATTAGGACACCACATTATATGTTCATTTTTCTAGTTGCTTCTGTCTTATATCTAAGATGTTACACACTTTGAGTTTGCTGAAGCGTTAAGGGACCTTTCCTGTCCATAAATATATGCTCGGGGGTGGGGGTGTGTGTGCACACAACCACAGTGTCAAAGTCAGCCCAGCCAACGACCCCACCCAGCCCCTTCTGTGAGACACAGTCTCGTTCTATAGCCCTGGCTGTCCTGGAACTCTTCCTCTGCCTTCCAAGTGCTGGGAATAAAGGCCTGCGCCAGGCCAGTTGTCAAGAAACAAAAGAGAACTCCACCCATATTGATCTGAAATCCCCTGACCTTCCCATGGGGCCCTCTTTCTGGTCTCGGAATCCACCCCGGATAAAGAAAGACTCGTGCGATGTGTATGTTGGACTCTTAGCTCCAGTGGTTGTCACGGGCTGGGTTGTTTAAATGGCAGGAATCTGTTTTCTCATAGTTCAAAAGGTGGAAGTCAAAGATGGAGGCAGCAGAGTAGGTCGTAGGGATGGAAACAGTCACTCCCTCACTGTGCTGGAATGTAGAGATGGGGGAGCAAGACTCCCCTTCTGAGGACTCTCATCATAACCTCACACCCCCACCTAAACCCAGTCACCTTCCACCTCCAGACCTCCAAACCCCATCTGTTGAGATTTCTACAAAGACGATAAAGATGGTGATTGTCTTCAGCTATTGCCTGTTTCTACCACTCGTCAGAAAAACCACCTTTCCTGGTCTCTAAGAGTTATTTTGTTTCAAAATTGCTAGACGGATCTCAGTCTACAGTCAAGGGCCTGTCTGTCCTCTTCCGGCAACTGCAGTCGGTAAGCAAACTAAACCCGCGGCTGTAAGTTAAACAGTTCAGCCAAGTTCGGCCGCGTGACAGACTGCCCCTCCTCAATACGGTCCCTGCGACAGATTGAAGATGAGGTGTTCCTTGCACCTGAGTGTGAAGCTGTCTTCTGCCAGAGCACGGCTGAGCTGTGCTTACAGACTGGTCAGGGTAGGAAGGGTCTAAGTGTGTCGGCTCCCTCCTGGGCTAACATAGCTTTCTGGTAGAGAAGTTTGAAACGCAACACATTGAGTTAAGACTATCTGAGCCGGAGTATCGTGGCACCCATCTACAATCCCGGCATTTGGGGCACTGAGACAGGAGGATTACAATTTTGAGGTCTAACCTAGGCCTATGTAGCCCCTATCTCAAAAAGAAAAAAAAAAAATCAAAGTTCACACAAACATCCTGTAGATGAAAAAAATATTCTCAGTGACAATTCAGTCTTCATGCTTATCCTCAGAACAGTTGATACTAGGACTTTTGCATGTGGGCCCCTCTTACAAGGACCTTATGAACTTATCTATTTATTTACTTATTTATTTCTTCGTTTTGTTTTTTGAGACAGGGTTTTGCTGTGTAGCCTTGGCTGTCCCGGAACTCACTCTGTAGACAAAGCTGGTTTCAAACTCATAGATGTGCCTGCCTCCCAAGTGCTTGGATTAAAGGCCACTCTGTGCCACCACCACCACTTGATTTTAAGAGGACCTTTTAAACAGACATTATTTCTGTACCTCTAGGAAGACATGCTGGGGGGGGGGGTGTCACTACCCAAACCACCTGTCAGGGAGCAAGGTCAAAAGTCAAACTCAGATCTCCTTCCCCAGAACTAGGCGTCTCCAATCATCACAAATATATAAGCTAATACTTAAGCAGGTAAAATTGTAATACCATTGGCGAGTGCATGCATGGTCCACACTGACTCCTGAGAGTCTTTAGTCTTCAATGTCCAAACTGTGACCCTGAGGCTACTTAGCTCAGTGTCAGTTAGCTGGAGGGAGCAGAGATACAGAGAACAGCGGGGTAGGGTGAGGCTGGAGGTTTGTGGCGGATCAGATCACCAGCCCCGTGTCCTGCAGCAAAGGTGTGTGTGTGTGTGTGTGTGTGTGTGTGTGTCCACCTGCACTTGCACAGTGACCACAGAGGCCAGAAGGCATCCGATCTCTTGCAGTGGGAGTTACAGGCACTTGTGATCTACCTGGTGTAGATGCTGGGAACTGAACTGGTGGCCTCCTGGAAAAGCATCAAGTTCTCTTAACCACTGAGTGTTGATCCACCCCCCAACATGGCTTCTTGAACTGCTTGTACTATGGTTTTGTTTTCTTTTTTTTTGTTGTTTTTGTTTTTTTTTTTTTTTTTCTGAGACAGGGTTTCTCTGTATAGCCCTGGCTGTCCTGGAACTCACTCTGTAGACCAGGCTGGCCTCGAACTCAGAAATCCGCCTGCCTCTGCCTCCCAAGTGCTGGGATTACAGGCGTGCGCCACCATGCCCGGTTGTACTATGGTTTTATAGAATGAAAAACCGAATAATCTTTCTTTCCAAACGATTGCTTTCAGTTGGCCGCTGCGGTGGTTTGACTATGACACGTTCCCCATAGACGCTCATGGTCCTCATCCCCGGCTGCCAGCATTTACTGGAGAGACTGTGGGCTGTTTGAGAAGGTAATGCCTGGCTGTTGGCAGTATTGCGTCCCCAGGGATGGGGCTCTGAAGTTTCCCCTGGGTTCAGATGATCTCAGCTTCCTGGTCGGCCATGATGGGAGCCGCCTCACCACAGGCTCTCTCAGACGTGAGCACCATGCCCTCTCTGAGAGCCCCACCACAGTGGACTGAGAGTCACAAGAAGTACATATTCTGTTCCATTGTGTCTGGTGTTTTGGTCCTAGTGATGTAGAAGTAACTCACACTTATCTTGCTAACCTGACCCCCTCCCTGAGTCATTTCTATTCCGTGTGGTTTTTTTTTTTTCTCCCAAGATGCACCAGAAAGGCGGGAATCAAGAATGTTTTTGTTGTACATTCTTGAAATGAAATTAGGTAGGTGATGTAAAAGTATTATTTTTCAAGTAGTAAGATTTTTAAAATGCAGGTCACTCCAATCGATTCCTTAAATGGCTACTTTACTGCTAAACAAAAACAACAGCCAGGCGGTGGTGGCGCATGCCTTTAATCCCAGCACTTGGGAGGCAGAGGCAGGCGGATTTCTAAATTCGAGACCAGCCTGATCTACAGAGTGAGTTCCAGGACAGCCAGGGCTACACAGAGAAACCTTGTCTCGGAAAAAAACAAAAAACAAAAAAACAAAAACAAAAACAAAAAACAACAACAAAGGACTGTAATGTAGCAGACAAGAAACATCTTTCCTTTAATAGAGAAAAAATGTATTGAAAAAATGCATTTTTCACACTGGGAAGAACTCTTACCTGTATCCCCTGGCATGCCCCGCTGTCCTGGTCTGTGGTGTCCTGTATCCGGGTCTTCCTTCTCCTGGGAGCAGCTGGAGGGCAGGGCCTGGGATTCATCACTGGGGAGAGACCAGAGGGTTATCAGCAGCCAAATTTATAACTGTATAAATGTTCATTACACAAAGTGTGAATTTGTGTTGAGATGGGCTGCTTAGTGTTAAAAATCCAGCCCAGGGCTTGAGCAGACAGCTCCCTTGGGCCAAAACCTGGACATTTACAAGTTTTTAATCTATGTAAGACCTACTTTTGAATTTGGGCAATTATCTATCTAATTGGTCCTATCTAAATGATATTGGGTATTTTTATTTGTGGACTAAGTGTGGCATCCCACACCTGAATCCCTGGTACCCAGGAAGCTTCGGAGAAACTGCCAACAGAAAGGGCAGGAGTTTGAGAGAAGCTCGCAATGCAACACACACACACAGAGATCTTGTCTTTCAAAATGCTTGACGTCATAGAGCAGGGGCAGCCGGGAGCAGACTGCCAGTGTGAGGTCAGCCTGGGCAACCTAATAGGACTGCCTGGAAATGGTTATTATTGTTGCAGTTGCTTTTGTTTAGGTTTTGTTTCAAATAAAGAGCGGAGGGTGTGTTAGAATATTAGTCCAACATGCTATGCTTGTGAACCTGGGCTCAATTGAGAGCTCCTGGGTCCAATTGACATGCAATAAAAAAGATGCCACTGTTGTGTGTGTGTGTGTGTGTGTGTGTGTGTGTGTGTGTGTCTGTCTGTCTGTCTGTCTGTCTGTCTGTAGGTGCATGTGGGCATGTGTGCAGGTATGCATGCATGCTTGTGTGTGTGTGTGTGTGTGAAGCCGCCGTCTACCAGTTGGGCCACCTTCCTGGAGCCTCATGAAGCCACCATGCTGCCTTCAGGGCATGACACCCACAGACACAGGCCAAGGACCCTTCCCTCTCAGACTCTACCCATTTGCCACATACAGGCATGCTCGGGTCTTAGCAATAGGCCAACAGTCAATAGTTATAGTAAGTGGAAAACTATGTAATCCTACTTAGCAGGGACCCAGTTCCCAAACAGGGCCGACTCTGCTGACTCATCAGGAGAAAGGACATCACTGGTACCCATTTTATAAAACAAAACAAAATAAAACAAAGCCTAACAATCCTTAGTTGTGTTAATACAATTGTTAGACATCTGTACAGCTTTAAAATCTCTAACCACAGCTGTCTTGGGAGTTCAACCCAGAAGAGAAACAGAGTATTAGTTGCTTCCTAGAACTGCATTGTTGGAAGGAACAAATACCCCCCCACCCCACCCCCCAAGGCAGGGGGAAGAAAGATACAAACACTTAGATTTTATCTTCTGGAGCTTTTCTTTCGTTTCCACTCCAAGAGCTTCCTCCTGAACGAGTTTCCAGAAATCCTCGTAGTCGCTCGTGTTCTTCAGGATCCCGCGTTTGGTCAGCTCGTTTTGCAACCCTGTGATCTTATATGCACAGAGAGTGAGCATACAGATAAATCCATACTGCGGGAAGACGTTTTAAAAGGCTAATCGTGCCGGGCATGGTGGCGCACACCTGTAATCCCAGCACTTGGAAGGCAGAGGAAGGCGGATTTCTGAGTTCAAGGCCAGCCTGGTCTACAGAGTGAGTTCCAGGACAGCCAGGACCACACAGAGAAACCCTGTCTGGAAAATACAAACAAACAAACAAACAAAAAAAAAAAAAAAAAAAAAAAAAGCTAATCGTAAGCCCGAAGCCAGAGTGAAAACGTAATCGAGTTTCTGAACATCAGAGTGTGACTTCTGGGTAACCTCGGCTGACTTAGCTCAGGCTGACTGCCCAAAGGGACACGAGAATTCATACCACACATCACGCGTTTGAGGTTTTCTCTCCCTGAATCCTGTGCATTCGCTTACGTTTCAGCAATTAAGGGGACCAACCAGAAGGCAGGCAGCTCCGGAGTTCTATATTGTTTTTTTTGTTTTTTTTTTTTAAGCTAATTAATAGCAACCTGAAGTTAATAACAGTAGGGGACGCTTGGCTGGGAGGAGGTCTGGGCTAAGGCAACCAGACGTGAGCTTCTAACAGTACCTGTCCTCCGTGACCCTCTACCCTAATTGTCACATAGGAGCAGAAAGGAAGCCTTGGGACATTTCCTCTTCCAAATATAATTCTGCTTTGGAGATACAGGGGTCCATCTCTAGGGCCACTCTTAGAGGGGTCTCAGACACGTGGAGGACCAGCTGCCTCCAACACTGGCTCGGGAGAAGCCTCCGAGGAACCCGGGGGACTTAGAACTTGGGGGCATCCAATTTGTGAAAAGGCAAAAGTACCACTTACTATCCCGGATGGTTTTTATATGTGATTTCTAGCACCAAGCAACCAAGCCCACAGCTGTTTGATGGAAAGGCCTTTCCAGAGACACTCTCTGTACAGAGAATAGCTCCTGGACTTCTTGGGAACACCCCCCCCCCCCCCGTAAGGGAATCTCTTCTAGAAGCTGGCAGACACAGAGCTTAGCTGGATCATGACTATTAGGAAATATAATGCAGCAAGGAGGTACCTGGTGGGCCCATGCCAAGGGATATCCCTGAGAAATTATGCCAGGCAACAGATCTGATATAAAGGGGGGCTTATTGGGGAAAGGGGGAGAAGTAGCGACCTGGGAAGGGGTAGAGGCAGAGGCAGGAAGCAAGCCTGGGGTACACACACAGAGAGGTACAGGAAGGGTGAGAAACGGGACTCAGAGGACATAAGAACGGGGCGGAGAGACCACCTAGAACAGAAAGAGCTGGGTAGTCCCTGTATACATAGCCCCCCCACCCCACCCCCCGCGGTGCACCTGGCATCAGGCAGATGATGGCTTAAGTCACTGCAAGGTCCCTGAGAGGAACCTACTGGAATGCATAAACTAACACTGCACCTGGCAAGAGCTCTTTGGGTTTGATCTGATTTGCTGGTGGGCCGAGCGAGCAGGCTCTCCTGCAAAACAATGCGGCCTGAGATTTAACAAATCCAAGAGTAAAAATAAAATGGGGACATACACTGCCCTGTAGCTTCGGGTTGGCTGGAGTTCGTTCGTTTGTTTTGGGGTGACCAATATGCATCTTACATTCCACAGACACTACCCGACCCCCCCCCCTAGTCTAATATCTGAAGCAGAAATGGGAGGTGCAGTTAAGCTGGTTTTCTGTGGAGACGATGGACTACCTCAGATTCAGGCTGTGTCTTTCTAAAGGAAGAACTCTTACCCCCTCTGCAGGAAGTGATTACGGGAACCAGAGCTGGGGGTGGGGTCCCTGCTTACTCAAGCCTTAGAGCCTTAGAGAGGTTCACGGGTGTGGAGAGCTTGGGTAGAGGTGTCGGGTCTCCCTCCCCTCTGCCTGTTGGGCAGGTGATTGGCGGTTGTCTCTGGTGGAGGGATTTATGACAAATGCCCGCCTGGCACAGCAGGGATCAGGTCCCCCTTTCCGGGGCCTTTGGGATGCACAGTGTACTCCAGGAGTGCGTGCCCGTGTCCTGTCTTACCAGGTAGGCATTGGACCTGGAAGGAAACCCGGTTGAGGCCTTGGGCGGGCATGCTGGCCAAGCTTCAGGCTGCGGCTGCGCCTGCAAACGAGCAAAGAAAAAGTGGTGAGCAAGGCGAGCGGTGGCCAGGAACAAAGCCTCAGGCAAAGGAGAAGTAAACAGGCAACCACAGGACGCCATTAAGCAGAGTGGGCGCTAATGAGTGCGCGGCGGGGCCCTGCGAACCCGCCCCACCAAAACCACCGGGGACTGCCTCGCCGGGCAATTTGGAGCCCAGAGCCCCGCTGGCAGGCTATAAAGCTGTTTGTAGTCTCCATCGGCTCCCCCTTCAAGTTTGTGTCGTTAGGGATGAGGAGGAAAGACCATCGGATGCTGTGATCTCTTCTCAGGACCTGCAGTTGCAGGGGGGGCAGATGGGCTTTCCAACTCCAAGGTAAAGGGCTGCTCGCCTCCACACACACCCCGCCCCCCCCAACACACCCTTTGCTGGCCGCGGCGGGAGACCAGGGGTGTTAGGTCCACCTTCCAGAGTGTTTTGAAACGGCTTCTCCTTTTAAAAGAAGTCATTTGACTTCCCAAACGTTCCTCAGAGTTTCCGCCACGTTGTAAATCATGCCTCTAAGTTGCTTAAAGGAGTTTGTCTAAGATATTTCAAAATGCTTACCGCTGGGCTGGAATTCTTCCTAGGGAAGTCCCAGCCTCTTGCTAACGCCTTAGGGGCCGCCCTACTTCTAGCGCACATTTCAGGCATCCTCAGGGATGCGGGTCCTGGCATCTTCTTGTCCTTACAGCAGCGACACCTAGCGGCCATCTTTCGCACCTGCCAGTCCTGGTCCTGGGTACCCAGAACCTTAGCCTCACAGGCCCTTCTCAAGGACATTTCCCAACACCACACACACAGAGAAAGGTTTAGAAATTCCCAGGCTTTAAAGCCCTCGCATCTGAGATAGTTCAGGAAGTGTGTGGGGGAATCAGTTGAGGATAAGTTTCAGGAAGTCTTTAGATGTATGTGCAAATGTCTTAGAATCGCTTAAAACTTGTTTATGATCCTTTACGGGAAGATGGGGGTGTATCATATAGGTAGATCACCGTAAACAACTTAGTCGTCTTTAAAGAGTCACAACAAATCACTTTAAACGACCCCAGTAGGGACTGTGATAAAGACCCCAGTAGGAACTGTGGGTGTCTCCTGGGGTCCCTCAGTGAGCCTGTGTACACATACCTTGCTGGGGTCCCTGAGTGTGTGCACACCTGCCTTCTCTTTCATTCCTGTCAATTCATTTTGCTCAATGAAAATAAATTCAAATATATTTCCATTTGTATATTTCATGTGCCATGCACTGAACATTAGAACAACATATTACCAGTTTGTAATGGGACTCCTGACATTAATTTTTTTTTTTTTGGTTTTTTTCTAGACAGGGTTTCTCTGTGTAGCCCTGGCTGTCCTGGAACTCACCCTGTAGACCAGGCTGGCCTCGAACTCAGAAATCCACCTGCCTCTGCCTCCCAAGTGCTGGGATTAAAGGCGTGCGCCACCAACGCCCGGCTTCTGACATTAACTTTAAATGAACTAGCAGGAATTTAATACAAGACACACACACACACACACACACACACACACACCACATTCTTTTGGTCCTGAATCTACAACTTTTCAATTTATTAGATTCAGTGCCTTATTTAGCCCCTAATGTAGCTAGGAGACATAGTTCCTAGTAATTTTACTTAAGACATCACAGTACAGGTGTGTGGTTTGCAATAACTTAGAGATCTTAAAACATCAGATTCCCTACCTCACATGCAAACTTACAGTGGCCATACTCTCCCGAGGTCTGTGTCCATGTGACCAGGCAAGGAACAGAAGACTAACTACTGTCCAAGAGAAGGGCATTACCCCACCTTCTCCCCTCCTCGCCTTCGGATTACATAGTTTTGGCAGGTTCCCTTCTCGCTCATTGTGAGAACCCTCTCAGAACAATGCAGGGCAGCCAGAGACTCTTCCTTACACAAACCTCAGGTCTCCTGGGAGATTATCCTTTATTGTTTGAGGACAGTCACACTAATTCCCCAGAATTCTCCACATTAGACCATCCACCTCAAAAGAAGTTCAGTAGCCTGGTGGTTTGCTGGCTTTCATCTGTAACCAGAATTTTCAAAGCCTCCTGACCACACCCCTTAATTCATTTCCAGAACTCAGACCTGAGAGGGAAGTTAAATCCATCCACAGAATAATGAAAATTCAATTACCACGGGAAATTTCAGCTCCCAGCTGTTATAAATATTAGTGTCTATATGCTATATTTTTATAAAATAAATTCTGCAATACAAAGTTTGACTCTTTCTGTAATATATATTATATATTATTATATATGATATATGATATATGATACACTATATATACCATATACTATATAGTATATAGTATATACTATGATATATGATATATGATATACTATATATAGTATATGCTATATACTACTATATGCTTGTACTGGCTAGTTTTGTGTGTCAACTTGACACAGGCTGGAGTTATCATAGGAAAAGGAACTTCAGTTGGGGAAGTGCCTCCATGAGATCCAGCTGTGGGGCATTTTCTCAATTAGTGATCAAGTGGGGGAGAGCCCCTTGTGGGTGGTACCATCTCTGGGCTGGTATTCTTGGGTTCTATAAGAGAGCAGGCTGAGGAAGCCAGGGGAAGCAAGCCAGTAAGTAACATCCCTCCATGGCCTCTGCATCAGCTCCTGCTTCTGATATGCTTGAGTTCCAGTCCTGACTTCCTTTGGTGATGAACAGCTGTGTGGAAGTGTAAGCTGAATAAACCCTTTCCTCCCCAACTTGCTTCTTGGTCATGATGTTTGTGCAGGAATAGAAACCCTGACTAAGACAAATTGGTACCAGCGTAGTGGGGTATTTCTGTCACAACCTGACCATGTTTTGGGGAGGACTGTGGAAGGACTTTGGAACTTTGGGCTAGATGGTCCATTCAGTGATGAGACCTCTATGAGATGTGGAGGAGCTTGGAAGATTATGTTAAGAACAGTGGAGAAGATGGAGGCCTGGCTTGTGAAGTTTCAGAGGGAAAATTAAAGACTCTTATCAGGGCCATGAAGATTCTGTGGTTTTGGTTAGCTGGGGCTGAAGAATCAGCTGTGAGTAACAAGATACCAAAACGATTAAAGTCAACCTTTGTGTTACTGGGACTATTGATGCTGGTTAACTGGAGCTAAGAAATTAGCGGTGATTAAGAAGAAACCAGCATCACTGAGATGAAATCTTCTGGGAACTGTTTTCTGAGAGCACAGAGAGTGTGTTCCAGATAGCCAAGGTTGTGCCTAGTACTGTAGCAGGACTTGGTACTATGTAAGAGTCACCCAGGTGGTACTGCTTTTGAAGGCATGAAGGCATCATGAAGAACAGCTGAGGCTTGGAAGGTCATTGGTGAAAGTGTACCCTCAGTTGTAATTGATGGCCCAGGACTGAAGGGGTCATGCAAAAGAGTTGAGGCTTGGAGATGCCAGTACTATGTGATGACCACCAAGGACAGCAGCAGCAGTGGAGTACAGGCAGCTGGAGCCTAGAAGACAAGGTGTGTGCTACAATGGGAAGAGCTGGAGAAGTGACCCAAGCCCTTGGAGGAGCCCAGAAGATCATGAGTTGGATCCCAGACATTGAACCATTGGAGTTTGAGTTTTGCTTTTTTGATTGTGACTGTGCCCTGATATTTTTCCCTCTTGAAAGAAGGTATTTTAGTGGAGCCCACAGTTAAGAGACTTTAAATTTTTAAAAAACTTGGAATTTTAAGATATTGGACATTTTAAAGGGGTTGAACTTTTAATATGTAAAGACTGTGGGACTTTTTACGTTATTTACATCTTGGGGATGAGTAAGAAAATAAGGGTTGAGGCTTAATAGTGATATGTTGGTGTGTCAAGTTGACAAGGGGTCAATTGTACTGGCTGGTTTGTGTGTCAACTTGACACAGGCTGGAGTTATCATAGGAAAAGGAACTTCAGTTGGGGAAGTGCCTCTATGAGATCCAGCTGTGGGGCATTTTCTCAATTAGTGATCAAGTGGGGGAGAGCCCCTTGTGGGTGGTCCCATCTCTGGGCTGGTATTCTTGGGTTCTATAAGAGAGCAGGCTGAGCAAGCCAGGGGAAGCAAGCCAGTAAGTAACATCCCTCCATGGCCTCTGCATCAGCTCCTGCTTCTGACCTGCTTGAGTTCCAGTCCTGACTTCCTTTGGTGATGAACAGCTGTGTGGAAGTGTAAGCTCAATAAACCCTTTCCTCCCCAACTTGCTTCTTGGTCATGATGTTTGTGCAGGAATAGAAACCCTGACTAAGACAATGCTATATACTATTATACTATATACTATGTACTATATATTATGTACTATGTACTATATACTATATACTATATGCTATATACTATATATTATATATTTGTTTCGAGAGTTGTTTTTGATTGTTTGTTGATTTCCTTTTCAAGACAGGGTTTTCCTGGCTGGCCTAAAACTCTCTCTGAATATCAGGTGAGCCTCAAACTCAAAGACTACCCTGCCTATACCTCCCAAGTGTTGGGATTAAAGTTGCATGCCACAACCACAGGACTGACTCTTTCAATATTTTAAGAAAATATTTCCCATAGAAACACAGAAAGAAATGCTTAAATACAAAAATTTTTAAAGATCTTTTTATCCTGTGGTAAATTGTCCAAAACTTGGAAAAAGTTAGAAAAGTAGTTGGCTCTGTCACTGGTAAGAAAAGTAGGAGGGCAGAGGGTGGAGCTGGAGAGCTGCTCAGCTACAGTGAGAGTAGGGGTGCTCCCTCTGCCTTCAGAGTTTCCGGAGCCCCCCCCCCCACTGGCAGCTCACAACCTGTTACTCCAACTCTGGGAAACCTGGTCCCCTCTTTTGGCCTCCAAGGGCACTCACACATGCACACACTCACACATGAATACAAATAAAATCTTCCTAAAAGCCAGACGTCAAGAGAGCAATCCTGTGATGTCAGGTAGATATGCTCTTTAACCTGCTCATAAAGCAGGTGTCTATGGTGAGACTCATGATCTACCACTGATTTAACTGGATCTTGCATCCCAAACTGGAACTTCAGCTAAGATTAGAGGCGACAATTTCTTTCCAATGTAAACACAGCTACACAGGCTGTGGTCTGCGGTCTTGTGGGATGATAACCTGTTCTACATTATGGGCAAGCATGATTCAGCCTTTCTCTTATTGACCACGACGTAGTCTTCATATACCAACTCCTTTAAATTCCTTTTCTCATTTTCATTAGTTCTCTCAGAGTCTTGTACAATGCATCTGGATCATATTTACCTACCTCCTTTTCTACCCACCCAATTTTCTGAGTTTTTATTTTTTTATTTTTTGTACATTTGTTTTAAAATTTAAAAAAAAAGTTTTAAAAGATTTATTTATCTGTAAGTAAATTTATATGTAAATTTATGTGTGAATCATATGTAATTTATATTTAAATTTATGTTAAAATGAGTTTATATGTACAATGTACTTATATGTAAGTACACTGTAGCTATCTTCAGACACACCAGAAGAGGGCGTCAGATCTCTTTACAGATGGTTGTGGGCCACCATGTGGTTGCTGGGATTTGAACTCAGGACCTTCAGAAGAGCAGTCAGTGCTGCTGAGCCCACTCTCCAGCCCCCCTGTGTATTTGTTTTAATTTGTCAAGTATACTTTATGCTGCCCATACACTCACAGTGTTATGGCATTCACTAGAAGGTGGCCTACCCACCAGGGGCCACACCCTTTGTCTTGGTTAGGGCTTTACTGCTGTGAAAAGACACCATGACCAAGTCAACTCTTATATGGGCAACACTTAACTGGGGCTGGCTTACAGGTTCAGAGGTTCAGTCCATTATCATCGAGGAGGGAGCATGGCAGCATCCAGGCAGACACGGGACTTGAGGAGCTTGAGTTCCATCTCCTGTTCTGAAGGTGGCTAGGAGAAGACTGGCTTCCAGGCAACTAGGATGAAGGTCTTAAAAGCCCACACCCACAGTGACACACCCACTCCGACAAGGCCACGCCCACTCCAAAGAGGCCACTTCTCCAAATAGTGCCATTTCCTGGGTCAAGCATATTCACAGGAACTACACCCTTAAAACTGACTCTCTCCAAGCAAAGGCCAGCTGCCAGTAGCCCTTAGCTAGGGGTGGGAGGGACTACATGCTACCTCCTCTCCTCAATGCTATAATTTTGTCTGAGCCTGAGTTCTGTGCACAGTCTCAACTGCTGTGGATTCTTCCATGTAGCTGCCCTGCTGTATCCAGAATGTATTGTTTCCGTTTAGTCATCCACCCCTATGGCTCCGCCCCCTCCTCCTTGGGTAGAAGGGTTGTGATGGAGGCGTCCCACCCAGGGTTAAGCCTTTGAGAACGTCTTATTCTCTGCGCATTGGTCAGCAGTGGGTGGCTGTTAATTGATTGCCATCTACAGCTGATAAAAGCTTCTCTCGACATAGCTGACCAATCACCTAATCTACCGGTGGGTTTCCAAAGGGAAGTCATCAGTAGGGGTCAGTTAAATACTATGTCTCTGAAGCCCGTGACCTGTCTAGCTACAGGTTCTTGGCTCCAATAATGGGGTTTGGATTGGTGGAGTAGGACTTAAATCCAATCAGAAAACAGTTGGTCACTCCCAGAATGTTTGTGCGACTATTGCACCTGTGGGCATGGCCTGCCAGGCCCGTTATTATCATAGCTCACAACGTTCTTGGCTGGGTAAGGCTGATAACTACTTTTTTCCTCTGTTAGCGTGAATAGCATTTTCCAGCTCTATAAAAGCTATCCAGTAAGGATGAAGCTTCCAAGTTAGTACCAGCATGATTTCCCCGTGATATATATATATATATATATATATATGTGTGTGTGTGTGTGTGTGTGTGTGTGTGTGTGTTTCTTTTATGTATATGAGTGTTTGCTTGCATGTATGAAAGTATACCGCATGTGTGCACTCCCTGTGGATGTCAGAGAGGGTTAGAGGGTTGTCAGAACCCCTGGAGCTGGAGTTAGAGATGGGTGTGAGTCACCATGGAGGTGCTGGGGCTTGAACTTGGGACCACCAGAGGAGTAGAGTGTTCTTAACTTCTGAGCTGTCTCCCTAGCCCCTTTCTGTGGTCTATGACTTAACTATGTGGTGTCTTAGTGATCAGGTCTTACCATCAAGTTCCGGAGGAGGATTGAGAGCACTGGCTTAGTCTGTAGCTTGTGGGTCCTAGAACATCAGCCTGTACAGCCTGTAGTGTTTGTAGGGCCTAGAGTGGTGTAATGTGTGTGGGTCTAGGACTTCAGTGACCAACAACTCCAAAGGAAAGTCCATCTCAGCCTCTAATTTATCCCCTTGGCAACAGGTTTGTTGAATTAAATCTTTGTCGTGCATATTTTTTAAAGATTTGTTTATTGTACTTTGTGTATATGAATGTTTTACCAGCATGTCTGCACATGCAGAGAGAATGTCTGTGTATCATATGGATGCATCACCTGTGATTTAAAAAGCCCACGGCGGCCTATGGCTTAGGCAGGAAATAGAAGGTGGGGCTTCTGGGAGGAGGAAGAATTCTGGGATAGAGCCAGGCACAGGAAGATGGAGGAGATGGACACGTGGTTACCTGAGCACAGATAACCAGTCACACGGCAGAATGTAGGTTAAAGTAAATAGGTTATCTTTTGATGCAAGATATTTCCTCTCCATTCACATTGAGGCAGTGAGAGGCCGGTGATTGGAGGGGAGAAAGGAGGAGGAGCTAAGAGAAGGAGGGGCGGAGAGAGAGGCAATGAGAGGCCGGTGATTGGAGGGGAGAGAGGAGGAGGAGCTAAGAGAAGGAGGGAGAGAGGGAGAGGGAGAGGGAGAGGGGGAGGGGGAGGGGGAGGGGGAGAGGGAGAGAGAGAGAGAGAGAGAGAGAGAGAGAGAGAGAGAGAGAGAGAGAGAGAGAGAGAGAGAGAGAGAGAGAGAGAGAGAGAGAGAGAGAGAGAGAGAGACAATGAGAGGCCGGTGATTGGAGGGGAGAGAGGAGGAGGAGGAGTTAAGAAGTTAAGAGGAGGGGCGGAGAGAGAGGCAATGAGAGGCCGGTGATTGAGGGGAGAGAGGAGGAGGAGCTAAGGAGGGGCAGAGAGAGGGAGCCCGGGAGTTGCACAAGAGAGCCGAGGGGGAGACCCGCAGATCCAGATGGCGTCAGATGTGTTTCTGGTGTGCTGAGAGGTTAGAAATATTGGGATAAAACTTTAGCATTGTAATTTGTCGTTATGTAATTGGGAGTTTCATATACATAAATATATTTGGTTAACTACTCAAGTTTAAGAGTCATGCTTTGCTGGATACTTGGAAGGAGTGGGTGCTGGGCAGGAGAGAGACCCTCCAGGACTTGGAGCAGAGGCATGGTGGGGTGGTACTATATATTAATAATTTCCCACTACATTTAGTTATGATCTAGTCAGAGTAGAGTCTAGCATTTGTAAATATATTTTGAGTTTGAGTCTTTTTTCTGGGAGCATGGGCCCAGGAGGAAGAACCAGACCTAAGTTCTACAAAATGGTGCTCAATTTAACAGCAGTTAGAACCCAAGCTTACAGTCTGAAAAGGCCAGAGTCAAAGGCTGGAAGAAGTGAGGCTAGCAGGAGAAGATGATGAACAATAACGTCCATGTGGAATTGCTCCAATTGTGGCAAGCTAGCCAGTAGGCAAAGAAAATGTCCTAACTTCGTCTCTAGACAAAATGCTGTCCAGAAAAGACAGACACAGGGAAGTCAACTACCTAACTCTGCCAAGACAGGGTAAGCAAGTCCTTCATAATTCCTGCTTCACAAAAGGTTAGTCAGATATTCTGGGCAGAAGGCTGAAGACAGATGCTCCCCATAATAGAGAATATTGGGGACCGTCCAGGCAGTCAGTTGTCTCTGTCATTTCTATTATTTTTGGAAGCAATATTCCAGGACTTCCTACATACTCAGTTAGTATTTATTCCTTCTCATGTCTTTGATGAGGTTGAAGACTAGATGGTCATCGTGTTACTATAAGCTTAAGTTGTTTAGGATTTGAAAAGATGTTTTTAAGTTTAAGGAAGTATTTTTAAGTTAATAATACAAATTAGGGTAGAAATTGATTTAGATGCAGAACCGTAAGTACACCAAGATAGGATAGATAATAGAAAATTTTCCTTAATTGCCAAATACCACAGATTGGACAATTATGAATATATATATAATACCTTATAGTTTTCATACTTGTTCCATAATAATTATAGTTGTATTCCATTTATATGATAAAGGGAACCTTTTATTTGACTAAAAAGGGAATTGTAGAGAGAATATCTTGTGTATTGTGTATGGATGCATCACCTGTCAATTAAAAAGCCTATAGCCTATGGTTTAGGCAGGAAATAGAGGTGGGGCATCCTGAAGAGAGAAGGAATTCTGGGATAGAGCCAGTTGCAGGAAGATTACCCTGGGAAGATGTGAGGAGATGGAGACAGGGTCACCTGAGCATGGTAGCCAGTCACATTGTAGAATGTGGGTTAAAACTAAATGGGTTATCTTTAGTAATGATCTAGTCAGAGCAGAGCGTAGCTATCTGGCCAAGGTATTTATAACTGTATTTCGAGTCTGAGTCTTATTTCTGGGAGCATGGGGCTGGGAGGAAGAACCAGGCCTAACTTCTACATGCGTACGTACTACGTGTACACCCGCTGGCTCTCCTGGAACAGCAGTTATAGAGGATTGTGAGCCACCATACAAATGCAGGGAATCAAACCCAAGTTCTTTGCAAGAGCAACAAAGTGTTCTTACGCTCTAAGACATCTCTCTCCAGTCCTTGTCATGTTTAGTCTGTGGGAACTGGTTTCGGCTTTGTGAGCAGTGACAATTAGAGGCACTAGAATTGCAAGGTGTTTTCACGTCACAGTGTGTTGATTCTGCTTCCTGGTCCCTGGGCTCTCTTACAGGTGTGCCAAGGGAGAAGGAGACTGAGAGAGTGATGCCCACTCATGGCAGCCCAGGCTATACAGCTTAAAGCGGTCTGTCACTGTTACGGTAACAATGTATCTGGTGCTGGTTGTTTTTTTTTTTTTTTTCTTTTTAAGGATTTACTTATTTATTATATGTAAGTACACTGTAGCTGTCTTCAGACACTCCAGAAGAGTGCATCAGATCTCTTTATGGATGGTTGTGAGCCACCATGTGGTTGCTGGGATTTGAACTCAGGACCTTTGGAAGAGCAGTCAGTGTGCTCTTAACCACTGAGCCATCTTTCCAGCCCCCTGATGCTGTTTTTGTGAATAGAGAATGTTCTTTGAGAATTTACTCAACATGTTTGTACATGTTGTACAATTGTAATTCAATTGTAAGAATTAGCATGTTTTCATATTTACTGATTTGTTTGTTTCTTTGTTAGTTTTGGAGATAGGGTTTCTCTCTGTAGCCCTGGCTGTCCTGGAACTATCTGTGTAGACTAGGTTGGCCTGGAACGCACAGGGATCTGCCTGCCTCTGCCTCCCGGTGACAGGACTAAAGGTGTGAGCCAGCACTGCTTGGCTCCATTTACATTTAATTTTTTTCCACATTTTTACATTTCATTGGCTTTCTTAAAATAGGAAAGATGTTTTCATTGCATACTACAGTCTTTATAATGTTCTTTGGGGAAGCCTAAAATCATATCCCCCAACAGACAAAAATAAGCATCCCTTCCAACATTTAAATGAGCAAACTGAAAATTTGCTTTTGGGGGCTGGAGAGATGGCTCAGCGGCGAAGAGCGCTGACTGCTCTTCCGGAGATGCTGAGTTCAGTTCCCAGCAACCACATGGTGGCTCACAACCGTCTGTAATGGGATCTGACGCCCTCTTCTGGTGTGCCTGAAGAGAGCAATAGTGTACTCACATACATAAAACAAATACATCTTTAAAAAAGGAAAAAGAAAATGTGCTTTTGGTACTTGAAAACTTACCCACTTAAAAGCTGATTAAAAACAGCTTTGGTCCTTCAGGAGCTGCAAGGTTGCTCAGTGAGTAGAGTGCTAGCTGCAGACCCTGACTCTGAGTCTCATCCCTGGGACTCACAGGTTGGGAAGGGATAACCCACTCCCCTAAATTGTCCTCTGACCTCCACCTTTGTACCACGGTCCATGTGCATGTACACACACACACGCACACACACACAAGCACACACACACGCACACATATACACACGAGAATAAATACATACACTAAAAAATATCTATTGTCCCATTGGTGATTCGGATCCAGTGCATGGAGCCGCTAAGCTGGGAGAGGGCCCTGGCTCCACGCCGCTCCCTTCTCTGCCTCTGACTACCCCAGGCTTGCAGTGTGTGCTGTACTCGGTCCAGAGCCCCCTTTGCTGCTCTCCCAGGGGTCTAAGAGCTGTCTCAGAGGGTGCTGTGGGGTGCAGAGGCCCCAGGACACCTGGGTGATGGTGACGTCCAGCCACCCGGCCAAGCTTCCCTGTGGCAATGGTCTCAAGCCCGGTCACAAGGACACGACACTCCTGGCCTTCTCTCTCCCAGCCCCCTCTCCTCTGCCAATTTCCCTGGTCTCATCTCCCGAGCCTTTCATTTTGGCCGAATGGAGGAGGAAAGTGAAGAGCCGTGGAAAAGTGAAAACAGTTCATCGAGCCATTTGGCGGTGTTTCCTCCGAAGGCATCATTGCTTAATAAGTCTCAGAACAGCGCCTCCAAGTCAAAAGACTGGAGAGAGACATCAGTACGATGCACTACTGAGGAGATAGCCCACTTAAAAACTGCAGCTGATTGAAAGCAGAGTTTATTAAGGGTCTAAGAGATTTTCCTGCCCTTAGTGTAATTAATTAAGAGGTGAACACAGGTTTGTGCTGTTCCTCTCAGTTAGATGGTAACACACAAACACCTGTGAGCCTTGGAGACAGGAGACCACCTGGGCTCTGTAGAGTTAGCTCTTGGGATTGAGGAGACAGGTCCACAGTTAAGAGTATTATCTGCTCTTGTAGACAACCTTGGTTTAGTCCCCCAACAGCTCACAACTGCCAGTTCTGGGGATCTGACACCTCTCCTAAGCCTCCATGAACACCGCGTGTACATGGTATGCAAGTTCGTGTGTGCACGTGTGTGTGTGTGTGTGTGTGTGTGTGTGTGTTCATTCGGGCAAAACATTCAGACACATAAAAATAAATCTTCATTCGAGTTAGTTCTGGCTAAGATGATATCGGGCCCAAGGACTGAACTCAGCAGGGGGTGTGAGCCCAAGCCTCAGGCCCTGGGATGTTACTCCTGGTTTTTACTCCCCAAAATCCAAATCAATTAAACAATATCAGAGTGGGAAAGTTCCTTCCTCTCATGTCCTTAGATGGCCCTGGAGCCACCTCACTGCTCTTCCTCCAGCCTGACACCAGGGTCTTCAGACCCTGCAGCTTCTCATTGGACAGTCACTGTAATTCCGTCTCCTGCAAAATGGCTGTGCGCGACACCTGTCCCTTGAACGTCATGCTTAAGAATGTCTTTGAAGGCGGTGCCCACCATCATCACGCCGAAGTATCCGGGGAACATGTGACCTTTGAGTCTCGTTGCTAAAGTGGGAAGTGAGAGAGACCCAGAGACCATGCACCCCACAGTGGGTCCACAATCTCCCCGAATATACCAGCACCCCACCCAGACACGGTGCATCTCAGCAGCGGGTGGGAGGCCAAGGAACCTTACATTTTGGAATTCTAAAATTCAGATCTGGGCTCCGGGTTTCGTTGACATAGATCTCAAACTCTACTGAAGATTTTTACAAAGGCAGATGACTTACACCTGTGGTTAACCAACACAGCAAAACGAAGTAGGAGAAGGAAGAGTACTGGCTATCCCAGGGCTGCATAGGCAGACTGTGTCTCAAAGACAGACAGACAGACAGACAGGAGTGCATGTGCATCTGCACACAGACAGACAGAGCAGGGCCTAATTAGCCCCTTTAAGGAGGAGATCCATGAAGGACCCAGATTGACGAATACACACGCCATGAAAGCACCCTCCAAATCACCGCTAATTTGCAAAACAGCAGATGGCTTTACTGAACAAAATGGTTGGATACTATTCCAAAAAGTCATCAATTATGACGCTTTTCATTCAAAATATCCAGGCTGGGATTTCACCTTCTCGTAGCTGCTGGCAAATTCCTAGACACTTTTTATTTTAATTAAAAATAAAAAGAGGGGGATATATTTTTAAAGTTTGTGGGATATCAGAAATTATTTGGTTTTTATTTGTTGTTGTTGTTTGTTTGTTTTTTACAATTTTCTTTCTTGGGGGGTCAAGAGGAAAAAAATGCGGTCACTAACAAGTTGTTATAACTTTATGTCTTGAATAAATCTGTCTCAGAAGCAAACTGGAGCTCAGACAAAGCATTTGGGTGCCTTGGAAGCATTAACCATTTGTCTGTCAACTGTGTCTGCTGAGGGCGATTAAGCTCTCAAAGCACGGGCACCTGAGTCCTGTCTCTCCTCGTCTGTACGCTCCGTGGGTAGCACTTAAAAACACAATCATGGATGGAGTTTCCAGAAGGAAACCCAATCTTTAATACCCACAAATATTTCGTAAAAGATATTATACATTTATTTATGGGACCGTAAATGGGAGAGCATACAATATTTTAGTAATTATTACACACACGCCACAAACCCGTAAACATGACTGGAGTGTTAATTATAGATTCCAGACAAAACACAAGCCCTTTGTAGCTCCTAAATTCCCTGCAGATGTATATGAGAATCTCACCTTCAGCCCCTGAGAGGGACCCAGAAAGGGCTGGTGAGCCCCACTCAGCTGTCGGGGAGGATGTGTGTTTGGGGTGGGATGGGGGGGGTCACTTTAAAATGGAGATTCCCCTTTCTTTTTAGGAAGGAAACTGAGGAAGTTGTTTCAAAACAAAATAAATGTTCAGGCTGGAGCGGGAAAGGGTGTGAAGGAGAGCCCTTTGATTTCCCAACTTGTGTATCTGGGCTCAGACAACATCTTATGTGCATACTAATCAAATGGTAATCCTTGCCTCCCGCAAGGACCGCGGCATTTGACACTAAGTCATCTTGTCAACAGAAGGGCAAGGGACTATTTGAATTCCGTCGTGGAGGGAGGGCGGGTGGTGGGGAGGTGGGAGATCCAGGGTCAGGTTTGGGAACCGGCTCAGGCCTGGAGCGCCGGCGACCGGAGGGATTATTTCCATATCAATGACCTCATCGAAAGGTGTGAACCTCGCCCTCAAAGCTTTCAGGTGACCCTTTGTAAGGTACTTACCCACCCTGCCCCGGTAGAGGTTCACAAACTTGAGGGTTCCACCCCAGGGCGACCCAGCAGCAGCTTGGGGGTCCCTGCTAGGAAAGGACCACATTAGAGTCCAGGGTGCCTCAGCGTTACTGTTCTCTCAGAGGTACAAAACTTCAGTGTGGCCCCACAGATCAACTGGTCGCCAACAACAGCCTCCAGCTCTTCCTGTCTTTCTGCCAGCCACATCTGGAGGGGACCCTAGAGGTGAGGTTGCTGGGCTAGGGGGCTACAGACAGCTGCCGTTTGATGTTTGTGCCTGAGTGGCTCTTAGAGGGCTCTCCTGCACGAGACGGGACAAGCTGTCACACAGCTGACCACTGTGGGCCACAGTGGTCTTCAAGTTGTGTCTCCTGTACTTTAATAATAATAATAATAAAAAAAGTTATGGGGCTGGAGAGATGGCTCAGCGGTTAAGAGCACAGACTGCTCTTCCAAAGGTCCCGAGTTCAAATCCCAGCAACCCCATGGTGGCTCACAACTATCCGTAATGATAGCGGATGCCCTCTTCTGGAGTGTCTGAAGACAGCTACAGTGTACTGGAGGGGAGACCTGGGAAGGGGATAACATTTGAAATGTAAATAAAGAAATATCCAATAAATGGGGGGGGGGAGAAGTTATTGTGTATGAGTATTATTCCAGATTGTTTTACATCACAAGCTAGAGTCGTGTGGGGAGAGGAAATCCCAGTTGAGAAAATACTCCCCATCTGATTGGCCTGTAGTTCCTGTTCTTGCTTAAGGACTGATGAGGGTGGAGCTGCCCCCGGCTGGTGTCCTGGGTGTTCTCAGGCAAACTGAGCCTTAGAAAGTGGCTGGGGAAATCAAGCCAACAAGCAGTGTTAGCCTTTCCTCTAGGCTATGCTCAACAGTTACCTAGCAAGGGCCAGGTACAAGCCAGGAGCCAGGACTGCTCAGGGTCGATCTCCCTCTCCCTCTCCCTCTCCCTCTCCCTCTCCCTCTCCCTCTCCCTCTCCCTCTCCCTCTCCCTCTCCCTCTCCCTCTCCCTCTCCCTCTCCCTCTCCCTCTCCCTCTCCCTCTCCCTCTCCCTCTCCCCCTTCCTTTCCCCCTCCCCCTTTTCCTCTCTCTTCGATTCTCTCTCTTCCCCCTTTCTTCCTCTGCCTCTCCTCCCTTCTCCAGACCCCGTTCCCAGGTCCCAAATAAATGTCCTTCTATACTAGGCCTGTCAGTATGGCTGGTACCTGGAGGGGGGGAGGTGGTGGTGGAGGGGGGAAATGCCTCTGCCCGAGCCCGCTAAGGCACCCCCTCCCCTCCCACCACACCATACCGAGTTTTATAAAACATAACAAGCAGGGCTGACTCCTCTGTAGCTTATGCTCCAGTTCCTGCCTCCAGATTCCAGCTCTGATTTCTTGCACTGGCTTCCCTAGAGGATGGCGTACGAGCTGTAAGATAAACCAGCCCTTTCGTCCTCGGCATCTCAACACAGCCATAGAAGCCCTAATGACGGGAAGGTGTTCAAACCCTGCATGTGTAGTTGTACACCACTTGTCTTCCAGCTGTGGCAGAGACCACAAAGCGACCGTCAGATACCCTGGGACCTGAGCCAAGGATGCTTGTGAGCCACCACGAGGATGCTGGGACTCAAGGCCAGGTCCTCTGGGAGAACAGCAAGCACTCTTAACCACTGAGCCATCTCTCCAGCCCCATTTCTCTGTATTAAAGAAGTGTGTAAGAGTGTGTGGGGGTGTGGGGGGTGTGCATGTGCACGCGCACGTGTGTGCTCCAATGTGTATATGTGAAAGCCAGAGTCAACCCTGCGTGCTGTCCCTCAGGACACAGTCCACCTTGCTTTTTGAGAGAGGGTCTCTCACTAGCCTGAAAAGCACCAAGCAGGAGGACAGTGAGTCCCAGGGGTCTAGCCATCCCTCTTTCCCAATGCTACAACCACAGGTGTATACTCACACCTGGCTGCTCTCTACAGGCGTAGGGGACAGAACTCAGATCCTTATCCTTGTAAAGAAAGCACTTTTACTTTTACGTTTTACTTGTAAAAAGTTTTTAAACAGGACTATTTGCTCTGAAGGCTACATGATTCTCTACCCTACACTGGGGAAACATAGCTTCTGTCTGGCCATCTTCTATTATTTTGCCGGGTTTTTCAAGACAGGGTTTCCTCTGTGTATCCCTGGCAGTCCTGGAACTCCATCTGTAGACCAGGCTGGCCTTGAACTTACAGAGCTCTGCCTGCCTCTGCCCCCAGTCCCCCACCAAGTGCTGGGATCAAATGTGTGTGCCACCACCACCCAGCTTGGTCATCTTTTAAAATATGTCTTCTTGGTCTTTGTGTGTGTGTGTGTGTGTGTGTGTGTGTGTGAATTCATACATGTGTGCATGTGTGCGGGCTTTCAGGGGTTGTGAGATGGGCATGCGGCGTTGAAGACTAAATCTATACTCTTTCTGGTACTGAAACATGGTGGTTTGTTCTTTTAGAAATCCGTGGGTCTCTCATTAGTATCCTTTAATCCGCGAACAATAACGAAGGGGGTGTTTTCTTCATTGTGCTTCGTTAGAAATGTAGTCAGCCGTGAGACACAGAAACCTGGGACCACTGGTGACTGTGCCCCACGGGTCTCAAATACCTCCGTGTATTAGGTGAGCAGGTCAAATGGATTCCTTCCCAAATAAGATGACTCCCTGTCGAGAGCACCAACCAGCTCAGCTCCTAAGGTTTTTGAGACTCCACGGTTCCAGTTCTTTCTCTGCCTTTGCCAGCCCCCATTCTTCTGGCTAAGCTGGTGCACAGGCGCTAAGCTCACAGAGTCCCTTAGCACAACCCCAGCCCCATCACTTGCCAAGCAGAGGGGCCAATCAGTACTGCGTGGGCCCAAACGGTGAGATCGAGGTCCTGGGACAGAGCCTGGGCACTCTGGTCGTGCGCCTCAACCCCACATACTCAGCAGTGTCCCTGTGCCCCGAGGTCTGATGGCTCCCCGATACATGCAGGAGCCACGTCTGATGCCATCCAGGGTCCCCGATCCACGCCCACCTCAGTGGCCACTGGCCTCCTTCAAAGGGACCAAGTCTCCTCCACTGAGTCTCCGAAACTAACTGCCCTTGGTTAGCTGGGGATCCCGAGGAAGGGCCCTCCTCCTCAGAACCTTGGTCTCAGTATCTTCCTGAGGGGGGATACAGAATTTTCCCTCTAGACTTCACGTTTCTGGATTTTGAAACTCAAGGGTGAAATAATTAAAATTAGAAGAAAGAACAAAAGAACGAAAGAAAGAACAAAAGAAAGAAAGGAAGGAAGGAAGAAAGAAAGAAAGAAAAGCCAGGTGGTGGTGGTGGTGACACATGCCTTTAATCCCAGCACTTGGGAGGCAGAAGCAGGTGAAGGTGAGTTCTTGGCCAGACTAGTCTACAAAGGGTAGCCAAGTCTACACAGAAAAACCCTGTCCCAGAAAACACACACACACACACACACACACACACACACACACACACACGAAATGAACAAGCAAAAGAAATCAAGGTGGATTCACAAAACACAGGAGGATTTGCAGAGTTTGATCTTTGGTGTCACAGGGACTGGACCGGAGGCCAGAGAAGCATTTGTTTCCAGCCTAGTGTGTCCCTTGCTTCAGACATGCTATTTCCTCTCAGCCCCACCAGAGGGCGCCGTAGAACAAGGAGCCTTTGTTCAGAGACTTTCCTTTATAATTCTTTTGAATGATTTTTAATTCACCGTGCGACCTCGGATGAGACTGAGCCTGACTTTAAGAAACAAAAACAACTCTGTTGTAATGTTATGTTCACACGGTTTTGTCTGGAGCTACCGGCCGCGGGTTCTCAGTGTGCGTTGGTATGTCCCGTGCTTATTGTGGTTTTTTTGTGGTCTGAGTATGTTAAATAGAGAAGGATCAAAGACAAGACTGCCTCCCTTTGTTCACAAGGACACAAACAGTGGCTACCTGTTCCGGCAAGGTCTGCTGTGCTGTCTTCTCTTTGTCCTCCACTTGGGTGTGACGCCCCCTGTATTTCTTTGGCGTTATTAAATGGTCTTTCAAGATCTGGGACATCCTAAGTCACAGGAACAACAACAACAACAACAAAAATGCACATCAAAATTTGAATTACAGCATTTAAAAAAATAGTTAGACTTTTTTTTTTTATAGTGTGACAGGCTGGACACTTAGCTTGCCTGTGCCCGTGTGTACCCCAAAACAAAAAGATACACAAGCCAGTTCTGGCAGCAGTTGGGAACGCGAGCAGAGAGCCCTTTCACAAAGTACCCTGCAGACAGCAGCTCCTTGACGCTGCAGACTGGCTGTCTTCCCGCGCTGGCTGAGGCTCAGTGTGGTCACACCACAGGCACAGTTACAGAAGGTGAGGAAGCAGGCAAGACGTTCCCGAGCCTCCCAGACGCCGCTGGAAAGGAAATTGCTTTTCTAAGCACAGCAGCCGCCGGATCCTCGAGGCCGGGAGGGGCCGCAGGATCACAGCCCCGCCTGGCTCCGGCGGGCCACACGCTCCGCCCCCAGCCCCGCCCCCTCCCGCCAAGCACGCTCCTTCTGTTTCTTGGCTTTGTGATCCCAGCAGCAAGCCCTGCTCTGGCTTCTGTAGCTGAGCAATGGGGACTGAGGGGGTGCTGGATGGTGGAAAGAAGCCCTGGCAGGTGGTTTGTCAAAGACGCTGGAAATGGGGACAGAGCATTCTTGGGGCTTATGCGGGAGACTGGCAGCCGTCGCAGACAGCTGTCACAGGGCTCCTGAAAGATGGTCCCATCCTTCCCTTCCCTTGTCTTTCCCCATAACCACCTATATGACCTCTTCTTGACCTTGGCAGGGTGTTTTCTTATATAGAAGGTTGAATTAGGAACTGAATAGACGCCTCAGCGACTGAGAGCAGGCATGTTCTTGCAGAGGACCCAGCACCCATGTCAGGCAGCTCACAGCCACCAGCTCCAGAGATATCTAATGCCTGCATGCACACGAACATCACACACACACACACACACAGACACACACACACAGACACACATGCACACACATAATTAAAAATAGTTTTAAAAACCGAGGCATGTGATTCATATACTCAAAACTCACCCCTTGAAAGCCTCTCACTCAACGGGCTTCAGCGGGTTTTTTCCAGAGAGGTGCGATTGTCACGGTAATCAAGTTCTGAGCATGTTGGTTGTTCAAAAGGAACACAACGTTCCAATATCTTGGAGCTTTATCTAAACTCTGGCTTTAGAGGTGTTTCAGACTGAGTCACGGTCCCCAACAGTCACAAGTGGAAGTCCCTACCTCAGTCCCTCAGAATATGACTGCATTTGAAAGAGGCCATTGAGTTAAATGACGTCACAGAATGGGCCCCGATCTAACCCGATGTCCACGGGTTAGCACCGCTACACGTGATGTCCACGAGGCGGCACGGTTACACAGACACACGCGTGCATGCAGGAGGCTTGTGGCCTGCCAGCAAAGGGCAGCTGAGAAGAGGTTTCCATCCCCCACGCCCTTCTGTGTGAGTTCCGCAGACCTGACTATGAAACCGGGAACCCAAATAAACCTTTCCTTTCTTATTTCCGCGGGGAATTTTGTTATAGCGATGGAACTCTAAAACATCTTCCCGCCTCTCAGGATCCCTCCAGAATGCTACACAGAAGACAGGAGCCAGCAAGATGAGCAGCTGAAGACTCTGGGGTGTTTGGTGGGGGAGGGGCAGTGTCAACTCGACACAAGCCAGAGTTATCTATCTGAAAGGAGCAAACCATAGCTGAGAAAATGCCTCCCTAAGATCCGGCTTTAAAATGTTTTCTTTTTTTTTTTTTTTTTTTTTTTTTGGTTGGTTTTTGTTTGTTTGGTTGGTTGGTTTTTTTTGCTAGACAATTAAGCAAACCTTTATTGAAGCTCACAATGTGGTACAGAAATACATTTCAGCTGATTAAAAGTCCAACACTATAGCCAGGCAGTTGTGGCGCACGCCTGTAATCCCAGCACTTGGGAGGCAGAGGCAGGCGTATTTCTGAGGTCGAGGCTAGCTTGGTCTACAGAGTGAGTTCCAGGACAGCCAGGGATACACAGAGAAACCCTGTCTCGAACCCCTTCCCCCCCCAAAAAAAAAAGATTTAAAAAAAAAAAAAGTCCAACACCAACAAAGAGAAAATTATGGCACGAAAATTTTCTCGTCTTCTCTGCCTGTCATTACCCTAGATCACTGGTCCACCTGTAGGTTTTCTAGGCTTTTGTTCCGCACAAACCTATGCGATTCTCAACATTGGGATTCTTAATTTTGTAAAATGGGGGGAAATCAGACCTCAAGCCAAAATCCACTGGGTTACAAAATCCATCTTAAACAAGCACTGGTCCTCCAAATAGCAATTCAAAATAAGTGCCGTGTGCATTACAGAAGCAGACGGGGAAAGCTGACTCCAGGCTTCCCCCAATGAAGCAGTCACTCAACACTGCATAGACAGTAAAAATCCAGACAGTGTTCCAACCACCGGATCTCAAACCAAGTAGATTCTATGTTTAGAAATGCTAAAAGGGGGCTGGTGAGATGGCTCAGTGGTTAAGAGCACTGACTGCTCTTCCAGAGGTCCCGAGTTCAATTCCCAGCAACCACATGGTGGCTCACAGCCATCTATAGTAGGATCTGATGCCCTCTTCTGGGGTGTCTGAAGACAAATACAGTGTGCTCATATACACAAAATAAATAAATAAATATTTTAAAAAAAGAAATGCTAAAAAAAAAGTCTTTCGTTTTATAAATACTGAAGGAACAACACCTCACTGTGTCAGTCCAGAAACTACCAAACAAAACAAAACAAAACAAAAACAAAAAAAACAAACAAAAAAAAACAGTAGGAGGGCAATAAATAGGGAGTTTAGTCCAGTTGGCTCTTTTCTGTTTAAATCCCACAGTATTTGCAAATGCCACTAACATTTGACTTTTGAAAACCCACGTTTCAAGTGCCATTCAATACATTCATACACTCACGGTCTGGCTGAGTAACCTGGGGAGTCCTCCCTCTGGTCCGCCATTCCTCTGATCATCTGAACGCCATGGTGAAAGGAAGACCAGAGACCAGCGGACGTCAGGATGGATGCAAACCACAGATTCTCCTCTGAATCCAAATCTCCTCTAGTAAAAACTGGAGGGGACGGTGGCACTTACCGAGGTAGGAATGCTCAGGATTCACTCTCTGCTTTGACATAGCGGACACTCCTGTCACTACTTAGTAAGTTAGTGACGGCACGGTAGGCACTCCATTAGTATTAATTAAAGTGCACTCAGAGCCGGTCCTTCCCACGGGGCTTCCTTTCCTAATGGGTTCTCCTTGCTCCTCGCCCCTGGAGACTTGAGGTCTTTTCATTTGACACAGTCGGTTTTGCCATTTATCTCCCGCAGAAGTTCATGCCAATAAGGAAGCCACATTCTTATGTCTTGGGAGGGGAGGGGAAATTAAGCAAGGAACCATCTCCAAACTCTCATCTGAGGTGTAAGATTATAATATAAGCCCACAGTGTCACAGTGTATTGCTTCGTCAGGGGTGGTGGGAAAACCAGAGGACTATAAATGCGGGCGCAGCTGCTAAAGCTGTAGAACACAAAACATGCGACTGGAATCACGTTCTTACAAAGACTCAACTTGTGGAAGAAAAACCGTAATTGCCATTGCATGGAACACCTGTATGGAGCAAAAACTGATTTTTATTTTATTTTATTTCATTTCATTTCATTTCATTTCATTTCATTTCATTTCATTTCATTTCATTTCATTTTATTTTATTTTATTTTATTTTATTTATTTTTGGTTTTTCCAGACAGGGTTTCTCTGTGTAGTCCTGGCTGTCCTGGAACTCACTCTGTAGACCAGGCTGGCCTCGAACTCAGAAATCCGCCTGCCTCTGCCTCCCAAGTGCTGGGATTAAAGGCGTGCACCGCCACCCGGCTAAAAATTGATTTTTAACATTAGTAGAGAATGAGCTCTAGAAAGTGGAGGTGACTGGATGTAAAAACTCTGGCAGCCATTGAATAGAACAGTCGCAGATGGTCAGGTAAGGCCAAATCTAATGGGGACGAAAGCCTTGTCTTTTGGGGATTTTGGACGATGCCTACAGAAATAGTACGCTGCGCATAAACCAAATTGAACCGTTTTCACGAGTGTCGTAAAGACCCACACAGTCGAAGTTCTTGTCTACATGCACTTCAGTTCCCCAGCAAGAGAGGCTTAGAACACCGAGACACAGAAGAGAACGTCCATACAAGATATCCAACTCCTTGATATAATAATGCATACCCTTCAAAATGATTGCACTATCATTACAGCCAGGGCTTTCTGCAACTGCAAGGTGGTGGTCATGGTCAGCATGGCCCCCAGGACCGACATCTAGAAAGCACCCACCACCTCCTGTGTGCCTTCTTCTCTTTTTGTGTCTTTTTCTCCTTCATTTTTCTTCGTTGACTCTGCGGTTGTTGCTGTTTCTTAGCAAAACTGATACAATAAAAACAAAATTGCAATAGTTGAGCACAGCACTCTGTCAATCAGCCTTCTGGCGTGAAGAAAGCACTGTGCAGCGTTTAGAACTCTGGTTAACAAACAAGGTGGTCAGTGCTCTTAACCGCTGGCCATCTCTCCAGAGGGCCTGAGTTCAATTCCCAGCAACCACATGGTGGCTCACGGCCATCTGTAATGGGATCGGACACCCTCTTCTGGTGTGTCTGAAGACAGCTACAGTATACTTACATAAAATAAATAAATAAATCTTAAAAAAAAAGACAAAACAAAACAAAACAAAACAAGGTGGTCACAGATTTTCCTGGCTTGAAGACTTCTACAGCTGTCCTGATCAGGCCATCATAGGAGGTGTAACTTAGGCTTGTTTCAAAGCTAACATAAGAACATTCTGGTTCTGGGGTGATGTGAATGGTCCAATGTGGTTCCATTTTATTTCATTCCACTCATTGAGTAGCCACAAGGATTGAACGGGGTGGTAGCCATGACAGACCCTGGTATCCGGTCACGAATTCCACCCTCACGAGTGGCATCCTTTGCAGTAACACCATCTTCTTTCCTTCCTTCCTTTCTTTAAATGATTTTTTTTAAGATTTATAGATTTATTTAATGTATATGAGTACACTGTAGCCGTACTGACGGTTGTGAGCCACCATGTGGTTGCTGGAAATTTTAAATTCAGGACCTCTGCTCACTCCGGCTTGAAGATTTATTTATTGTTATATCTAAGTATACTGTAGCTGTCTTCAGACACACCAGAAGAGGGCGTCAGATCTCATTACAGATGGTTGTGAGCCACCATGTGGTTGCTGGGATTTGAACTCAGGACCTTCGGAAGAACAATCAGTGCTCTTACCCGCTGAGCCATCTCTCCAGCCCAACACTGTCTCTCACGTAGGACTGGCCCGTAACTGCTGGGCCAGTCATCAGAGTTTCCAGGGTTTCATCTGGCTGATTTGACTCAGCTCTCTGGAGAATCCAAAGTATACAAGTAACAACAGTCAGAATTCATACGTCCTATATGATATGCTGCTCCATTTGGGAACATTGCATTAAGAAACTCAATTTCTTCTTGGAAATTCCAGTGTGGGTACCCTTGATGAGAAGGCTTCACGAAATTCTCATGAGAATACAAAAAAGCTTTGGATGGAGTCAAACCCAGGGCTTTTGGTAAGAGAGTGGTACCGCATGCCTTCAGAATGAACCGTCTCTTGGAGACAAGCTGCTGCTCTCACTGAGTACATGAGCCTCCTGCTTGTCAGTCTTTGTCACACTTACACCTGAGCACTGCACAGCCTTCAAAAGGACATCACACTCAGATCTCCGGATGGTACGAAGATCCCCAGATCCCTGGCTTGTGTCGGACTGGACTGCTGTCCGGAAAACCAGACCTCCCGCAGTTTCTCGGTCCCCTCACAAAAAATGGGCAGCTCCCGTTACTGTGAGACTAAACAACTTACAACCACAGAAAATGAACTAAATTAAACCTCTTCTGCCACCGCCGCCGCTGTGAATTGTTATAGCCGTGGGTTTTTTGTTTTTGTTTTTTTGTTTTGTTTTGTTTGCTATAATTTTATATTAACACTTAAAAAAAAAAAAAAAAAAAAAGCCGGGCGGTGGTGGCACACGCCTGTAATCCCAGCCCTTGGGAGGCAGAGGCAGGCGGATATCTGAGTTCAAGGCCAGCCTGGTCTACAGAGTGAGTTCCAGGACAGCCAGGGCTATACAGAGAAACTCTGTCTCACAAAAAGACAAAAAAAAAAAAAAAAAAAAAAAAGGACTAATAAATTTTTCCTGGCTATTTCGTGAGCGCAAGTTGCATGTGAGTCTGTTGGAAATAGAGGCAGATTCAGTTCAGTCTCTCGTAGCCCGCTGCTTTCCCGTTAGAGTTGCAGGAGCGCTACCTAATGTCACCGGCCATACTGTGTAAGCAAGTGACCTTTTCTTAATCGCCTGTAACCATCTGTAATGAGATCGGATTTAGGTGTGCATTTAGTACCCTGGTCCCAAACAAGATTTCACTGAAGAGTCAGAAGTAGATATACATGAACTCTTTCCACCCTTTTTCTCCTGAATTTCTTCCAAGACTTTTATGCTAGGCTGTGGTCGAGCCCCTGCTTTGTACGCATGAAGCCCTATGGTGGGTATCTTCTAATAAATAGAGAGGGACTGAAATGAGGAGGAAAAGGAGAAGAGAGTGGAGAGGAGGGAGAGGGAGAGGGAGAGGGAGAGGGAGAGGGAGAGGGAGAGAGAGAGAGAGAGAGAGAGAAGAGAGAGAGAGTTGGATCTATATCAACGAGCTGGAGTTTGGCTGTGCTTGTTTTAATGAGTTACTGGGCTTACAAAATCCTCTTCTTCTGATGGTTGGCCAAACAACAAGGAAAGTAAGAGGCTTATAAACAATGGCAGGGGAGGAATGACATCACGCCTGCATTGTCTTTGGTAGAGTGACATTAGCTAACCCCTCCCATTCCCCCTTGGAACGGGGAGAGGGGAGAGGGGGTCTGAGCCGTCACTTGTCAAGCACATACCTTGGACATCCCAAACTATGAAAACCACTGGGGTCATGCAATCAAGTAAGCGTGGCCAGCGAAACATCATATGTAACAGAGAAAAGAATGTACTCTGTTCTATATACTATGGGAAGGCTTTTCATTTACACAGTGAGAATAAACATTGTCTCACTAATCTTTTGTTCCAAGCACAGACACACACACACACACACACACACACACACACACACACGATCACTATGTGTCACACATTTGCATTGAGGGCTGGATGGCAGACAAGGTCAGAACAGCATCCCGGCTTGAGGAAAGGAGGAAAACCAGGAAGAGGCGGAAGAGCAGGTGGTTGGGCCCAGGGAGCTTCGGGGAACTTCACAGCACACTGGTGCAGCCTGGCATTAATTAATTAGCTCTGGAAGCAAAGCAAGAACCGGATGAGCAGAAACTGCGGCAGGTTAGTGTCGCCTTGGCGAGACAGCCATACCGAGGACAGACCAGCCACCAGATGTCTGGCCTGATTTTCTCCTGAAACCGAATTCAGTATCTTAGGTGAGTCTGAGCAGGAGGGGAAATATGCCAGCCCCTCGGAGGCCAACAAAATACCGACAAAGGCAAAGGCGGCATCTGTAGTGTGTATGCTATGATGCAGCATCCCAAGAGAGGCCTGCTGCTGTGTTGCCATAGCAACATCTTCCCACCCTGTCATCATTATCATGCCCCTTCCTTTGGCTGTGAAAACTGGCTGCCCTTGGGCAGGGGCCCCGTCTCCACAGATCTCCAGCCCCCACAAGCCTCCAACCCTGGAAAGCCTCCAGCTCTCCCCTCCCCCCCCCCCAAACCTCCAGTCCCCCATTCCCCACCCTGCAAACCTCCAATTGTCACCACCACCTCCACAGGGCAGGTGGTAAGGGAGGCAGTCCAACCAGGTCTACACAGACCTAGCCCTAGTAGCCTTCTCTGGCAGGTCTTCTGCCTTGTATCAGAGGCTGGTCTAGAGATCCCGGGATGGGGGTGGGGGTGGGGGGCAGACAGGATCCTGCTTCCTCAGTGACAGAAGAAACTTGGATCAGGGCCCAGCAGTAGATTCAAACCAGTTCTCTGCAAGTCATCAATGGTGAACAGAAAGGAAGAAGACCCGACTCAAGGGCTCCAAGAAGAACAAAGGCCACCCCTCGCGGACACCGGAGACAGCTGCAGGCGCTAGCTCTAGCGCCTAGGGCACACAGAAAGGGGGGACTGGCTTTTGCATCAGGGTCTGGCTTCCATCCACTCCCTGCCTCAAACCCGGCACACATTTGCATGCTGATGTTTCAGTCAGCGAGGGAAGAGAACTCGGGTTCTTAAAGCAAAAGCAACAATGAAAATGTTTTAAGCAAAACAAGAACTGCAGCTGCTCCTGCAGCCAGACCTGTGGGGTCTGCATTGTTACACTTTCCTTGGGGGGGGGAACTGAGTCCTTCTGTTACAGGGTCTTTGAGTGTGACAGCTGGTTTCGTGGCTTAGATGGGTTTAACGCAATGAATGAGGGTTCTGGAAAGGCAACGGCCACCCAAGTCACTCTGAGCCAGATTGGTCCTTCTATCGGGACAGCGCGGTACACAGATAGGCAGGGGAAACAATGATACACATACACATAAAGTATTTTAATGGTTTTTTATTGTATGCGTGTCGGCATTTTGCTTGCATGTGTGTCAGAGTGAGAGGGTCAGATCCCCTGGAGGTGGAGTTACAGGCGGTTTCGAACTGCCTCGTGGGTGCTGGGAATTGCATGGAGATTTCCCCTGGAACAGCAGTCAGTGCTCTTAACCGCTGAGCCATCCCTCAGACCCCCAGATAAATATTGTTTTAAGAGAATAGCAAGAACTGCTGGGTGTAGTGGCACATGGGTTTAATTCCTGCACGGGAGCGGCAGAGGCAGGCAGATCTCTGTGAGTTCAAGGCTCGGCAGGTGTGTGGGAACAGTGGAAGATCCAGCAACAGTCTACTGAGGCAGAGGGGCTGGTCCCGATTCTGCTCGGTGCATGAATCTGGGTGGGTAATAAAGTCGGAGTATTCAGGCTCAGCAAAATCCTCTCAGAAGTACTTGGGTAGCAGAGGCAGGCAGATTTCTGAGTTTGAGGCCAGCCTGGTCTCTAGAGTGAATTCTAAGACAGCCAGGGCTACACAGAGAAACCCTGTCTCGTTTTGAGAGGGAGAAAGAATCAGGAAACAAGAAGAGCAAGAGCTGGGAGTAGTCAGATGTTATCTGGGTGAATATGGGCTTTTAAACATCTGGGTTAAGTGGTGGGGCACACCTTTAACCACAGCACACACTCAGGAGGCAGAGGCAGGCAGATCTCTGAGTTTGAAGCCAGCCTGGTCTACAGAGCAAGTTCCAGGACAGCCAGGGCTACACAGAGAAACCTGTCTCGGAAAAAAAAACCAAAAAATCCTCTGAGCTAAATCTACAGAGAATTAAGTTATCCCGGCACTGTGCTCTGAGGCCCACTCCCATTCTCCCGAGCAGGAGGAGGGTCTCTAAGCGAAGTTTCCAGCGTCTGACCTAACTCCCCAGTGTTGGGGACCCAGCTTTAGCATCCACGATCTGTGCAGAGTTCATCGAGAAAGCTGCTGGTCTGCAGATGTCTCCCTCTGGGATAAGCTTAGAGCCTTCGCCTGCAGGCAGCTCAGCAGTCTGCTCTGCCTGCTTGTAGCAGAGGTGTGTAGGTGTGTGTGTGTGTGTGTGTGTGTCTGTCTGTCTGTCTGTCTAGGGTCCTCTTATATCCTATTCTGACTGTCAGAAAGGGAAACTGCCTTCCTCAGAGCTCCATCACTTTCCCTTGAGGTCAAGGACTCTTCAAGTCTCACTGCAGTGAGACTTCAGTCTTCAAACGGGCAAGCCAGCAGCTCCATGGTAGCTTGCTGCACATGCCGGGGGACCCAAGTTTGATTCCCAGTGCCCACCTGACCAAGTCTGGGTGCAGTGGTATGTATTATAACCCCAGAACTGGGAAGGCAGAGATATGCAAAATGAATCCCTGAAGATCCCTGGCCAAGCAATCTGATGTTACTCAGCAAGTTAGGGCGGGGTCAAGACAGCAACAAACAGGAGCCGAGTGACATGTGAGGACTGGACAGTGCTGGGGATTGTCACACACACACACACACATACACACACACACACACACACACACACACACACACACAGTCAAAAGTATCTCTTATTGAAAAGATGTAGGGATGGCCGGGTGGTGGTGGCACATGCCTTTAAACCCATCACTTGGAAGGCAGAAACAGACGGAGGATCTCTGTAAGTTCCGGACCAGCCTGGTCTACACGGTGAGTTCTCAGACATCCAAGGCTACACAGAGAAACCCTGTCTCAAAAAAACAAAACAAACAAACAAACAACCCCCCCAAAAAACCCAAGCAAATGACAAGAAAAAAAGAAAAAGAAAGAAACTAAAAATAGATTAAGTCAACAATTTACTGTGAGATTCCACTCCACCCGATAGCCCGTGTACACAAAGCCTGCAACTAGCAAACACACCCACTCTGTTTGGACAGCCCTGACTGGAAACAACCCAAATGTCCATCAAGATGTGCCTGGATAACCTTGTGAGGCAGGACACCACACAACTCCAGCGAGATCAGCTCGCCAAGACCAGCATGACCCAAGAGTTCAGACCGGAGGATTTTTTACATGGAGAGTTCTAGACAATGCAAACTAAGGTACAGTGAGCAAAGACCACTCGGAGGTGGTTCTAGGGTATAACTGAAAGAAGCAGGAGGAGGCAGGCACCTCAAGGGACCTGGGGATGGGAACAGGCGTACTCAATGTCTCAGCGTGGGGAGGTGCACCCAGGCCTGGGGAGGTGCAGTGCTTTGTGTGATTCCGCAGACCAGAAGGTCTATGAACATCAGCAAGCGCCTCTCTTAGCTTCTGCGGGCTCCACACCGCAGTCAGCTGCCTGGTCTCTGCTTCACCTTCTCATGGCCTGCTCCCACTGGTCCCTACTGTGCTCCGGTTTCTACCATACACCCTTTGGGACATGCGTGTTCTGTGTAGCTTTACGCTCTACCCGCCTTTGCTCCAGGAAAGTGGCTGAGCTACCAACCCCCTCCAGCGTCTCTTGAATTCAAGGGTTAAAAGTCACAAACACACAGTTGTTCCTTTTCAACCTGCCTTCTTGGCACCATTGCTGGGCGCTGATATCTCCCGCCTGGAAAAGTGTGCCCCTTATCAATTCCTCATCTCCGTCTCTCCCACCTGCCCTAAACTTCAGTTGCTCAACTCCCCTGACCACCCGCTGTTGTGGATAGCCCTGGGCTCGTACTTTGAAGTTAATTCCACTCCTCAGGGGGGCTGCAGATGAGGAGTTGCCTTGTGAACCGCCTCCCCACCTTGACTTTCCAAATAAAGGCTTGAGCCAATGATTGGGCAGGAGGAAAGTGGGAGAAGCGGAGTCTAGGGGAGGAGCTACAGGGTATAAAACAGGAGGAGGAGGAGGAGCAACAGGAGGAGAGAACAAGAGAGGGAGAAGAAGAGAAGAAACGGGGAGAGAGAAACGGTTAAAGAGAACCGGAGAGGCGGCAGGGAGAGAAGCTCGGGGCCTAGAGAAACTGCAAGTTGTATGGGATAAAATAGATTGAAACAGAGTAGTAGAGTGGGAGGCCTGCCCAGTCTAGGCTTGTAGCTTGTTTTGTTAACCGCTGAGTTGAGCTTTCTTTCACCAGGGAACTGGGTTGGAAACTTAGTAGCAACAACCCGCCACAGGGCTCTTGGCTCTTCTCTCTCCAAAGCATAACAAACCCCGTTCTCCTCCCTTGCATCTCCCCTTGTCTCCAGGGATCTGGAAGTCCCCACTGCCCCTTCTGTCCAACAATTGGCCCACGGCTTTCTTTACTGACAGATCAAGGACCAACTTGGGAACAGGACCTTAGCATCACAACCGCTCCCTGCATATATTTCTTCTCTTGGCCAAGGGTAGGCTGTACTGTACCTAAGGAGCGGCAGCGTTTGGATCAGTGCACCAAACACCCCACAGTGTTCAAAAACAGCCCCTACTATGCGTCACCTCCACCCTGCTACAGCCAAGAGTCCTCATCTTGAAACACCAGCGCTGTGAGATGGAGAAGCCCCGGCCGGGAGGATGTGACCGGCTCTTCAGCAAGCCTGCACGGTCTGCTGGCCTCGGCCATTTCTGCCTCCCCAGTCCTACGTCCACAGAGGGAAGGTGTTCCTGGCTTGCTGTTCCCTGTGTGTGTGCAGCTCCGTGTGTGTATGTGCACGCACTCCCTGTGTGTGCAGCCCTGTTACCTGCACAGCTGGCTTCCTCATTACCAAGTCTCTCTCCTCTGTCACTTGGGAAACTTCACTAGTCTTCCCCACCTGTCCTGGGGTTTCCCTGCACCCCTTTGTGTCAGCTGTACCTCCTCTGTGCCTGCCTCTTCTATAGGATGCAGGGCCAATTCCTATAGTCACCCAAAGCTGTCCAAACAGCATTTCCCTGGCTGATTCTACCCACTTGGCCTGTTAAGAGTCGTGGCTTGAAATGTGCTTCCTGGGAAGTCTCAGAGCTTGTGGTTGTGACAGTGAGGATACCATGTCCCAAGGGTGCACTGGTATGGTACAGGATTTCTGCAACCCTGGCCATGTCTCTAAGCAAATTCTCTGGATCCCTCACCCACTCTGTGAGTTAGTTAGCAGCCTTCTATTTTATACACACACACACACACACACACACACACACACACACGTGTGTGTGTGTGTGTGTGTGTGTATAATTTAATGTATATATATGTATAGTTACATATATATTTCCCTGTGTTTGCTGTGAACAATATATATATATGTATATGTATATATATTGTTTTGCTTAAGTTTTATCCAGATATTAACACTAATATGTGTAGCCAAACAGTGGGACTGGCATAACCCAGATTCCTTCACATTCTTGACACTAGAAAGAAGCACAGGAAACATCTGTTGAGTTAAAGTTATCAAGAGGGAAAGGAGAGGGTCCTTCTGTACACAAATCAGGCAGGTGTGACTATATAATCAGAGGTGCTGCTGGGTCTTGTGGGGGTAATCCGTGTGTTACCTCCTCCTAAGCAAGCCAAGTGTGTTCCCAAACAGATTCTGAGACCGAGCTGAAGCTGGGAGCTTTTCCTAAGCATGGGTCATGCAACAGGCACCTCGTTCACAAGCCAGAGCAGGCAAGCCCACACTTGCACACATTAACATCAGTGTCCAGAGGGAACAAAGGGGCACTGTGGAAAACTAATCTTTGTTTGTTGTTGAGACAAGGCTTCTCTCTGTGCGACTCTGGCTGTCCTGCAACTCATGCTTCAGACCAGACTGGCCTTGAACTCAGATATCCACCTGTAGTGTTATTTAATTAATTAAGAGTTCTGCCCCACCAGACCTCTGCACCAGGCCTTCCAAGTATATGGTAAAGCTTGGCTCTTAAACTTGAATAGTTAACCAAATATATCTATGTATATAAAACTCCCAATTACATAATGCCAATTTAGAGTGATAAAAGTCTTATCCCAATTTTCTAACCTCTCCAAAACACCAGAAATATGTCTGAGGCCATTTGGATATCCGCGGCTCCTTCTCTGCCCTGCTCCAGCGGACCTCCCTCCCTCTCTCTCCTCGACCCTCATTTCCCTTAGCCCCCCCCCCCCTCGCTCCTCTCCAATCACTGGCCTCCCCCTGCCACAGTGTGAATGGATAGGAAATATCTTGTAACACTAGTCTGCCTCTGTCTCTGCCTCTCCCTCCCCAGGGCGGTGATTAAAAGCATACACTACCATGCCTATATTAAAAATTAATCATTTCAGCCGGGCAGTGGTGGCGCACGCCTGTAATCCCAGCACTTGGGAGGCAGAGGCAGGCGGATTTCTGAGTTTGAGGCCAGCCTGGTCTACAGAGTGAGTTCCAGGACAGCCAGGGCTACACAGAGAAACCCTGTCTCGGAAAAAAAAAAATTAATCATTTCAGTGGGAAAATTACAAAGAAAAATAAGACAAGTAGGGTTAGATGAAAAAAATATGAAGCCCCAGGGAAAGACAAGTGACAATGGACCAGTTCTCTCGGTCCATTTGTTGTGCTGCGGCAGAGCCACACAGACTGGCTGGTTCTCAACGGTCTCAAAGCACAGAAGTCTTTCGCATAACAGGTCTGACGCTCGGGATGCAAGAATAGAATGAGCCACGCGCGTGTGGTGATGCCCACGGCTGATCTGGATCCTTACATGACAGAAAGCAAGAGGAAAGAGGGGACTGCCAAAGCCTCCTCATACAGAGATCTTGACTCCACTCTCAGGAGGGTCCCAAAGGCTGATTTCTAAATATTGTTTACCTACAACACCTGGACTTTAGGTCAGATGCATTCAAGGAATTTAAATTCTTTCTTTCTGTTTATCACAAAGCAATGTTTGGCACTGGAGAGATGGATCACTAGGTGAGGTGCATCTTGCTGTCTTGCAGAGGACCCAAGTTCTGTTCCCATCCCCCACATAGGACTGCTTATACTCTCCTGCAACTCCACCTCCAGAGGATCTGGTGGCCTCTTCTAGCCTCTGCAGGCACTGCACTCATGTGCACCAACTTGCACAGACAAACACATACGGTTAAACACAGAAATAAAATGGAGGAGCAGGTTTTCCCGATCTTAAAGGCAAGTGTGAAAGAATCAGGATATCACACACAAAAGCACGCACACACACAGGCACACAGGCAGATACATAGGCACACACGTGTATACATGCACAGACATACACAGCCACACAAATGCATGTGCACCCAAGGCAGTCCCATGAGCATGCACACATGCATACACAGACATACACAGATAGATGCATGCACACATATATAGCGAGAATTTTTGTCTCTTTAAAAGCACAGAACTATTATAAGAATGTTTCTCAGCTGGGCGTGGTGGCACACGCCTGTAATCCCAGCACTTGGGAGGCAGAGGCAGGCGGATTTCTGAGTTCGAGGCCAGAGTGAGTTCCTGGACAGCTAGGACTACACAGAGAAACCCTGTCTCAGGAAAAAAAAAAAAAAAAAAAGAATGTTTCTCATTTTAATCCCAGGTGTGGGATATGGGGCTGCTTCAGGCTGTCCACAGTGGGTGACTATGATTTGCCTTGCGCTCTAGCAGAGGCATGACTTTGCCAGCTGCATATAGTTTCTGCTAGTGTCTGACTTTGGAATTCTGGGGACTTTTCAGATGATATATAAATACTGGAAACTCGAAAGAAGAGGTTGGTTGGCCGGTTGTTGGTTGTGGTTTGTCAAGTAGTTGTGTGTGAAGAGACAAAAAGAAGAATTTAGATATCCTGACAGCGAAGATCAAACTTGCCCCCAGGAACTTGATATCCCTAACCAGCAGGAAGTGGTATAATGGTATTGCCACCCCCTTTCCTCTCTATCCTTTTTTTCTCTCCGACCTAGTGTTAGGGGTTTGAAAGGGTGGAAGAAGAGGGGTGGAGAAGGGTGGAAGATATAAGAACCCACAAAGTAGCCAGAGTCTGTCTATACATATATGCACACAGAGACACATGCATACATATCCACAGGCACACACACATGTATGTACATATGCACACACATATGCAAACACTGACACACAAACACATGCACATGCACACTGAAAGGCAGACTGAGCTTCGCTTAGAAAGATGCTATTCCGTGTGGTCTCACGAAGGCAAGCACAGAAAATGGCAGAACTAGCAATGCTCACAGAAATATCGAACAGAGAAACGTTCTGCTAGAGCTAATACTAAGAAAAGCCGGTGTGTGTTTTACAAGTTTCCTGTTTCATCTAAGTTTAAAAGTGTGGTTTAAAATACATTTAGCATATAAATACTATATGAAATGGTATGTCAAAGACGTAGCTGGACTTGGGATACACTTGGTGGGTGATTTCTGACTAATATGCACACTGTTCTGCATTCAATCTCCAGAGCTGTCTATAGGCAACCCAAAGCCTCTCCGGGAAACTGAAGGCACAGTCTAGGTGACCCCAGGAGCCGGGATGCCCACACAGGATGAGGACCAGATGCCTGGAGGCAAAACATCAATGAGTGCCGACCACATCAGGATGAGACACCGCAGTACCAAGGAAAAGGGGGTTCTCCCTGTTCAAGGATCCGTTGACACCAAGGAACACAACCAAACATTAGGAAGCTCCCAGCAGAGAGGCTGTAAAGGAGTGGACTCTGGAAGCCAGTCAATTTAGGCAGGAAGGAGAGAGAGAGAGAGATCTTTCAGCAGTAAGGTGTCCTCCCAGGTCCTTCAAGCTTTAGGCACTGAAGATGATAACCCACAGCCTGTGACACAGGTTCTATGACAGCATCAGAGTCTCCAGCATGAACATGGGCTGGGAAAGGGACATGAGTGCCCGGTGAGCCTGGTCCGTGAGTCCAGGGACAATCCAGGACCAAACTCTTCTCCTTACTGCGTGAGGCCAAATCCCTGATGGAAGCACCTAATTCTGGCTCAGGGTTCAGAGGGTCCATTGTGGCGGGACAGTTGGAGCAGCTCAGTCAGAGGTGGTAAAACTTAAGCCTCCTCACCTGTCAGCGGCGGATGGAAGAACGGAAGAGCAGAGCCCCCCTGCCCCTCAAAGACCTGTTTTCAATAACCCACTCCACCACCCGGGCCCTCCACAAAGCCTCCGGCTTTCATAGTCTCCTCCAACAGCGCCCCCAGCTGGGGAGAAAGTGTTCAAGCACACAGAGCCAGGGCTGAAACTTCACATTCAGAGGACAGCAACTATCAATCACGTACTGGGGGCGGGGTTGGAGGGGGTGGGGAGAGGATGCATCTGAAAGGTTGCAAATGTTGCCAGATGGCAAGGCTGTATGTACTGTGCGGGACTGTAGTCAAGGACAGCTGGGGTCGGGACTGGAGCTGGAGCCAGGTGAGGAGGGGGAGGGGGAGGGAGAGGAGGAGGGGGAAAAGGGGGAGGAGGATAAGGGAAGAGGGGGAGGAGGGAGAGGAGGGGGAGGAGGAGGAAGGCTCAAAGGGTTTGGAGAAACCTACTCCTCAGGAATGGAATCTTGCACGGTCTCCCAGCTCTGCAGAACTACAGCTCACAAGACGCAGGTCACCCTTGAGAATGGAAACAGTCTCAGTCTGCAGGCGGCCGGCTCCCCTGGGGTACTGCTATTGCTGGGCAGGCCACCTCCCTTTGAGGAGGGTGGGGTCACTGTTTATTAGGCCTATTGGGCCCCCTTCTCCAACCCCAGCTCGGTTAAAAGTACTGAAGTCCTAGACACCATTCTGAAACCTTCTGACTTAAGTCAGGCGAAGCCCCGCTACTCCCCCCACCCCACCCCAGTAGATATTTCCTGGAAGCTTCCAAGAGGCCCTGACGTGTGAGGTGGGCGGTGTGTGTGTGTGTGTGTGTGTGTGTGTGTGTATGTGTGTGTCCTGGAATAAGGGTGGAATGGACAAGAATATAATACAGTAGGAAGGCGAGAACTCTTGAGGCCGCTGAAACAGGGCAACAGGGCAATAATAATGAAGGTGGAAAGGCCTTAAAGATGCAGAATAAAATATCCCATTTGATGGGACCCAGGGCTTAGGCTCCAGATACAGACATTCGGCCCAAGGCCGCGGCTGTCCCAGGTGAGGGAGGGAACCCTTAAGCCTTCATTATCTCCGCTACCTCCCCTCTCCCACTCCAGGTTCTTCCCTCAGGCTTAACTTCCCAAGGCTCCAGCCGTGAAGGGAGCCTTAAAAGACAAGTCTAGGGCCCACTAGATAACTCAACAGACAAAGGCAATTGGTGCCTAGCCTGAGGTCCTGAGTTCTAGCCTAGGGACCCACATGGTGAAGAGAGAAGGACGTCAGGTTTTCCCCTAACCTCCACGCTTGCTACATCTGCATCTGCACCATCTGCATCATCTGCATCCTCCTCATCCTCTCTCTCTCTCACTCACACACACACCAATAAAAAGAAGAAGAAGAAGAAGAAAAGAAAACACAGACAACACTATGCACAGGTCTCTGTTCCAGGAACCAGCTTTGCTGTGGGCTCCCGTAACCCGGCAGGCAGCCTGCTTCTCTCCCGAATCTTAGCCTCCTAGGGGGACATACGTGCTTCAGACACCTCCATGCACGTCGGGTCTGTAGCGAACACACGTATCTGGCATTCATTGTTGACTCCAAGAGTGTAAAAGTAGATGGAATCATCAAACATGACTAAACATGCTGGGCGTGGTGGCACACACCTTTAATCCCAGCACTTGGGAGGCAGAGGCAGGCAGATTTCTGCGTTCGAGGCCAGTCTGGTCTACAGAGTGAGTTCCAGGACAGCCAGGGCTACACAGAGAAACCCTGTCTCGAAAAAACAAACAAAAAAGAATTTAGTGGTCTACACAGAGAGACCCTGTCTCGAAAAAAAACAAAACCAAACCAAAACAAAACAAAACAAAACATGATTAAACACTAGCTTAGCACTGTGGGGAGCATCAATACAAAAGACCAGAAATATTTAAAAAAAAAAAAAAAAGCAAAAATTGACGTTTAACCAAGCCACAGATGCTTGTGTCTTGACCTCTAATGACTTGTGATGTATTGGAAATTGGCTCTAATGCTTTGTCTCAATTCGAATCCCCAAAGCCGGGCTTCCAGACGCTGAGGTTCCCTGCCCCGAGCTGGCTCTGATTGATAATATGGACTCGCCATACAGCCAATGGCTGCGCAGGGAGATGGAGGCGGGACTTTTAGATCGAGAGGGCAAGGGGCCCTAGAGGAGGGGAGACTGCCACGGCTTGGAGGGAGAGAGATGACTTAAGAGCTGCAGGAGACTCTCTTGCGTTCACTTGACAGCACATCTGTTGGAACTTACGTCTACAGAAGACCAGCGGACACAACTAGCCTCGTGGGACTGAGCAGCGACTAGAGTCTTGCTCTTCCCATCCGCGGCCGCCCATTGTTGGGACGGTTGGACCACAGACTCCGGACCTGCGCGCCTCTAACTTTCCACCTGCTAGTGGAAGTCACAGGAAGAAAACGGGACACTTTGAAAAGGGATTATGGCAGCGAACGATGGGGAGGCATATGAGAGCAGGTCCAGAAGGGACCCTTGAAGCATGGGCAGAGCTTGTTGTGATGAAGCGGGTGTCAGGGACGGGGGAGGAGGAGAGAGAGGAGGACGGGAGGATGGGGGGGGAGGAAGGGGAGGAGGAGGAGGAAGGGGAGGAAGGGAGGAGGAAGGGGAAGAGGGGGAGGAGGAAGGGGAGGAAGAGAAAGAGGGGGAGGAGGAAGGGGAGGAGGGGGAGGAGGAGGAGGAGAAGGAGGAGGAGGAGGAGGAGGAGGAGGAGGAGGAGGAGGAGGAGGAGGAGGAGGAGAGGAGGCGCTTCCTGGGCAAGTGCACGCCAGCTCAGGCGGCCTTCGAAAACATGTAAGAGGAGAGAGGAGCGACAAACAGAAAGAATCCTGAAGAAGGCGTCAAAAAACCCACAAGCGGAGGAGGGTGGAGGACTTCAGCCGACACCGGACACACTCACTGGAGCACTGCGACATTCCCCATAGTCAGCTGGACCAAGTAACCTGCCCCAGGTGCTTTTAAAAGGCAGAAAGTCAGGCTGGCTGTGCTGCTTCCTTCCATGTTTTCTAGAATGTTTTGCACCTGGCTGGTGCATCTGCTGAGGCCGGGCTTTCTGAAACTTGGTTAAAGTTTCCCTTCACTGGGTTTTGGTTTTTGGGTAGTTCCCTTTCCTGTTGGGACAGCAACCTTATGGATTGACACGCTGAGGTCATTTCTGGGTGAAGGCCGTGGAGGGATGGCCCCCTTCCCACCCCCACTGCGGCATCTGACTTCACTTCCACCACCAAGACAGGACAGGAAGCTCCTGCCCGTGGACCACCACAGAAGTCCCCACAGTGCCGCTCCATTTCGGGCCACCTGGACATCAGATTGCATCTGCAACACCACCTGAAGCAAGGGCGGGACCCAGGACACAGGTGTCCAGCGCACAGCCCGTCCCACAGTCCACCCAGGGGACTGCTATTGCAGATGTTGCTAATCTCAGTTCTCAAGGATGGCACCTGGGTTTCTGAGCATGGTGGCATGAGGTATGAGCCCGATTGGCATTCCTGGTCTAAGGACACCAAATGGCAGACGCGGCCAGGGCAAAGTGCCCGCAGCCACGCTGCAGTGGTGCAGACGCTGCAGAGCTGTGGCATCTGAGGATCTCCGCGGACCACTTGAAGAGTTTCTGTACACACTGTTGAGAGACGCAGCCTCTGTGGCCATGGATACTGATAGAATGACAAGTCGGTGGAGCTGACATGTATGGAATAAAGCGACTACCAGTCATGGCGCGTGAATGTTGTCTGAACCGGGTGTCCATCACCGGGACACCTTTCCATTTTGCCCATGTCCCTGAAGAGTGAAGAGGACAGAGTGTGAGACCAGATTAGTGTGGGGAAAGTGAGATGCTTTTGTATTTTAAAGGTGCATATGCGGACATATACATATGGGGGGTATTATATACTGTGCGCTGGATGAGTACACATGTGCACACACGTGCAGAGGACAACCTGAAGGATGGACTCTGCCCACCACGTGGACCCTGGGGATCGGGTCCATCTCAGGTTGTGACACTTGGCTGCAAGTGACCTTGTCCACTGAGCTGTGCCACAGTCCGGGTGACACATTCATTCCACCTGTGTTCACACCTGAGGGAGACCATGTGTGTGTGTAGACCTTGTCTCAAGTGTTTAGGAACATTTTGGATTTGGGGATTTTTTTTTCCAGATTTGGGGAACACAATGATTTTTGTAATATGTTTGATGTATGTATGTATGATGTTGCTGTGACTGTCACAAGTTTGCACACATTTGATTTCTGTTTGATTTGCCCTGCACACATAGCCTATGCACATTTTATCTTAATTTTTTCTTTGAACACAGTATACAAAATACACATTTTTTTGAAGAATTTTGTGCATGAAATAAAGAAAAGTGATTATAGCAATTAAAAATAAAAAGAGCCAGCCTGGTCTACAGAGTGAGTTCCAGGACAGCCAGAGCTACACAGAGAAACCCTGTCTCGAAAAACCAACCAACCAAACAAACAAAAAACAAGGTGTTAAGCTAGAAATACAAGAGAGGAGTGTGTGCTAGCCTCAGGGAGGTTTAGAAGTGCCCAACCATTGAGCTAGTCAAGGCATAGCAAAATTAGCTGGTGTGTGTGTGTGTGTGTGTGTGTGTGTGTGTGTGTCTTTCATTGGTGAATTCAGAGCTCTTGGGTGGGAGCATCAAACAGTTTAACAAATTCACTGCTACAGTAAATAACATACAGATGTCTGAGCCTAACTCCCAATGACCTGTTGTTGCCTGAAACAAAATGACAAGTTTCTAGAAGAGCAACTTATGCTATAAAATTACCACTTATCAAGATAGTGCTGTGCCCTGTGGGACCCCAGGTGACAAGACCCAGTATCGGCCTCAACTGCTCTAAACATCCAAGGCCCCTCATTCATGCTGCCCTCTCTGGGACTCACCCATTGCCTCCTTGAATAGTTCAGCAAACACTCTGCCCTTTCTTGCTCTTGGTTATTCTTTTCGTTACCAGTTTTCCCTGTGCTTTTTCAAAAGGCTGGTAGGATGTAAGAGAATAGTAGCTGCTCTCCTGGGGTCTTTGGAGGAGCAATGGAAAGAAACCGAATGAGGGAAAACCTTGGGTGGGTACAGAAAGCATGAGCTGACTCCTGTAGGATTTGAGCAGGCAAAAGAGAGGAGAAAGAGCTTTGAAGAACAGCCCAGGAAATCAGGCCCCAGGGAGGGTCTGTCTGGTGAAGAGCATTGTAGGAGAAGATGTGGACATGACTTGACAGACAGCCTACATGGCACATTGTGCTTCGAAATAAGAAGCCTAGCGCATCCTGCTTCTGAAGTCAGAACACTGACGTCTCAAGTAGTCTGAGTCCTGCACACGAGTCTGCGCACTGCACATCTTTAGCCTGCTTACCCGATATACATACCCCGGTAGTCTGAGAGGTAGCTCACTATCCCTCCCATCCAAGGTACTATGCTAATCAAACAGGACCGATAAGCCAATCCAAGGTACTATGCTAATCAAACAGGACCGATAAGCCAATCCAAGGTAATATGCTAATCATCACAACCGATAAGCCAATCCAAGCTAATATGCTAATCAATCATGACCCATAAGCTCCCACTATAGGAGTAGTTGCTCTTATGCAATCAGCATTCCCTGAAAATGTCTCCAGAAAGGTTTAGCTCTGTACCCTTTACGGACTCACAGGCACTGCTTTCTAGGTTGGGGATGCACCCCCGTGGTGACAGCAGAACCTCAGAGAAAGAGGAAGGCAGCGGGGTCAGAGAGCAACATCCGATGGGGACAATGGGCCAGTATCCTTGGTGCTGTGACCATGGAGCAGTGAGGTGGCTGGATGTGGTGGCTTCTTACAGGGACCAAGCACCATGTGGCTCTTGGAAACAGATGTAGAGAACAGACCACCATGCCTCCAAAATCAATATATTTGGATGGCTGAACCAAGGACAGAAAAAAAAAAAAAAAAAAAAAAAAAAAAAAGCAAGCATAGGAGGTCTCTCAGTTTCTTCCATTTGGATACGGGTTTGGAGTGCCATTGAAGTCCACCGCCGCCACCACCAGGGAAATCCACAGCTAGCCAACCATGCAGTTAGCCTCGAGGCCACACAGGGGAGTTCACAGGACAAGCTCCAGGGATATAGCTTGTTTCGGTTGTTTTTTAATCTACCCCTCTTTAAGCAGTTGGCCCCTGACATCTTTATTGATTGGTCACAAACCAATTAGAAAACAGGACCTTAACATCAAAACCACCCTCTACCCCAGACACCCAACATGTTCGTTCGCTGCCTTGGAAGGTGTGTGCTCTACTGTGCCTTTTAATTTCAAGTCTCTTGGCCCTGCGGGAGCCAGCGGTGGGGCCTGCTGCTCTGGGGCGCGTGATGTGTGTTGCAAATGTTAATAGCCAGGAGGGTTGCTAGCTGTTTGTTTGTTTGCTACCTCTCTGGGTTTCTTCTTTTGAAAAATTATTTGTGTGTGTGTGTGTGTGTGTGTGTGTGTATGTGTGTGTTGCCTACATGTGTGTTTGTGTACCAAATGCATGCCTGGTGCCCAAGGAGGCCAGAAGAGGGAGACTGGAGTTGTAGATGGCTGTAAGCTATGTCTGGGCACCTCTGTGAAAACTCTCATTCACCAGGTCTGAGGCCAGGCTGCTGCCCCTTGGATACTCCTTGCCACAAGCCCAAAGGTGACACAGACTCTGGGTCTGTGCACCCCAGATACAAATACTCCAGAACAAAGGAAGGAAGCCATCAAGCACCCCGACGCTGGGCATTCTGGGCCTCACGTGCACTGGCTTTCCTCCCTAACAGGAACCCTGGACAGAGCAGGGTGGGAACAAGAGCCCCAAAAACATGAGTCCCAACAGGCAGATGCCACATGGGGTTTTGACACACAGACCCCAGTAGAATCTGCGTGACAAGCTCCACAGACTGAGGCGTTAGACTTCAAAAGAAGGAGGTCTCCTGGAACTGGTTGTGGAACTCTCAGCTGGGGAAAACATATTGAGCAGTAGTTCTCAAGGCAATTTTTCTGTTTTGTTCTCTTTCATTACTTTCCTTACCTACAAGTTCCTGGTAGCCTAGACCACGATCTTAAGCAAGAATAATGGGTACGAAACCATCCCTTGAGACGGGTCACTAACATGACCTTATCCCCGGGGAAACCAACGCTTTACTTTTCAAATCGTTTACAGAAGTATTATGATAGATAAAAACTTTCCCAGCAATAAAATTTCATATGGCTACACATGTGTCAGTGGAGGTGGGTTTTGGTATATGGTAAAGAAAGCCTTAATTAGAAAGAATTAAAATAGTTTAAATTTATGCTTTGAAGACTTATAAAAAAATCAGGTATTAGATGTTAAGCAATAATTAACCATATGGGGCTGGAAAGTTATCTCAGCGGTTAAGAACACTGACCATAAAGATTTATTAACCTGTTCTTGGGACTATGCCACTAGCCTTGGATGATTGCCCTACTGAATATATTCTTTTAGAGTTGTTATATTTTGATGATGACGTTACCTGTTCTGTTTGTGATTCACTGAACATGTAGTTCAGAGTCGTAATGCTTAGATGATTTTTGTATTTTACTGTGCCAAATGATTCCTGTTGGTATTCATGATTGTTTGTTGGATATGGTTTCTAAGAGATGTGTCATGTTTGCTTTAATGTATAAAATCCCCTGCTTGAGAGCTGCAAAATACACTCAGGTTCAAACGGCCTCTGTGCTTGTTTCTGTTTGTCCCCGCCAAATCCTTACCCACCTGGACTTTGAGGACCCTCATCCCAGGGACCCCCATACCCGGCTGGGGTGGTCCGTGGCAGGTTTTCCACTGGCGGAGCCCCCGAGCCACGTCATCCATGCCCGGACAACAGAGCCTCATCCTCTGATGACAGCTGCCTCCAGGATTGCATGGTGGCGAGTAGAGTTCCAAGTTTCCCTCACCTTTACCCTCCTCAGAATGCTCTCACTCCTCCCTCTTCTTCTGACTCCTCCCCCTCTTCCTGCTCCTCCCCTTCCCTCCCCTCCCCCTCCCCTTCCTCTTCCGCCTCCTGGCCCCACCACACCACCAGAGGGCACCCGTCTCAACAAGGACGGTCCTAATTAGAACAGGACTTTGTTGTACCATGGAGTTGAGTTTGGTTTTACACACACACACACACACACACGCACGCACGCACGCACACACACACACACACACACACACACACACGTGACTGTAAGGAGTTTTAGCTGTGCTAACGTTTACTTGAGTACGTCGCCTCTGTGGCTACGAGCTAGAGCAACTACGATTCTCTGCAGGCTTCCGTCATGGGACACACGCCTGTCCCTTCCTCTTAGATAGAGTTCCTCCTCATCCTCTCTGGCCCGCCCATCAAAGCAGTTACCTGTTGGTGAGGGCTTTGGGCTAGGCGGCTACTCAGGAGAGGCGGGTTCATTCAAGTCCTTGTGGTTAGTGTGGAGGCCCGCGGGCATGCTCCGAGGAGCTCCACCTGTGAAGACAGAGCACACTTTGCACAGGCAGGCCGAGAGCCCAGCCTCTGGCTGTGGAGAGGGAGTGAGGCGACAGGTGATGGGGAACCTTAGGACAACAGTCCTAGGGCTCCGACATCTCAGCTATAGCCTTGTCACTTTCATTATTGAGCCCAGAGCCACCTGGCTAGAAAGGACAAGTTCTCACACCTTAGGACACTCTGTCTCCCCGTACATCCCAAAGCCTCATCGTTAAGATCCTGAGTCAATGTTCACAGTTCTACCCTAGGACGCCCCTATCTGCAAGGGGAAGGGTGTGTCCTGGCCACACCCTTATCAGCCCCGTTAACCTCACATCCTCACAACTGCTTTAGAGCCGGTTCAACTGTGCAGAAAGTCAGACAGCAGCTTTCTTCGGATTTATTGAGAACTATTTTTCTCTGGCACTTTCTGTCCCCTCCCCGTAGGCTCCAAAGATGGATCTTCATGAGGGGTGGAGAAGGAGGAACAGGAACTACAGGCTAGGAAGTGCCTCTATGGAGCCAGGGGACATGCCCCGGCCATCCTCCTGGAACCAGACGCACTGCCCGCTGGCCTAGGCTGGTGGGTTCGTTGGTTTTTTTTAGCCAGCCAGGACTGAGCATGTCCGTCCGTTCCTCACACAAAACAGATGGGAAGAAAGGAAAGCGGTTTGACGCTGTCGCTCTTTGTCATCAGAACGGGAGTGGGGACGCACATAATTACCGAGAGAATCTAGGGATGTGATAAATAATATTTTTGGTACTGTCTTACATAGCCCAGGCTGCCCTCTTATTCATTGCACAGCCAAGGATGACGTTCCGCTCCTGATTCTCCTGTCAGTGCTGGGGTGACAGGTTTGGGGCCTCAGAGTTTATGCTGTGCTGCATGCAGATCAAATCAAGGGTTTCATGCATGTTTAAGTAACCCACTCTGTTAACTGGGCTACTGCTGCAGGATTTTCCATGGCCAATCACATTAGAGCAGCGGAAGGCCTGTGATTGGACAGGGAAAAGGGAGGCGGAGCTAGGAGTTAGGACGGAGGTTGTAGAAAGAGAAGGGGGAGGAACTGAGATGGCTTCGGAGGACTGGAATCTGTGTGGCATTTACTAGCCACAAATAGCTAAGTTTTAGAAGATTAGAAATATTGGGATAAAGCCCTTATCATTATCAATTGTCTCGTAAATTACTGAATTGGCGTCTTGTAAATTGTGATAGTATTTATACATAAATCTGCTTGGTTAATCAAGCTTTAAGAGTTTTGCTTTACTTGGTTACTGGAGTGTGGGTCCGCTGTGTTCCAGAGGGAACACAGCTGAGCTGCTGTGGGAGCGAGCTGGGAGAGAAGAGCTTGGCGGCAGAACACGCCCTGAGAGGGACCCGGCGGGACGTGGTGTTGACCTGGCGGGGCAGGAGAGATGGCGGGATCTTTTTTTAATATTTCCCGCAACCACAACGGGCTACAACCCCACCCGCTGATTTTTCTGAGTCTTCGTGAAAATCAGAGGAGACAGCGATCTGACACCAGCAGCTAGATTTAATTTTGCAAAAGATACCTTTCCCCCACCAGATACCAAACTATCGACATCCTGCTAAAACCAGGGCTATTGTGAATGTCCTCACCTCCCAGGCCTGCACCCCACCCCCACCCCCACCTAGGGTGCAGTAGTCCCTAGAAAGACTCATCAGACCACAGGGCCCTTCTGGGCTCACACAGTTGCTGTCCAGATGCCCTGAGAGCAGGTGTGTGCCCCAGCTCCTTCTGCCTCGTCCCCCGCCCCATACCCCACCCACCTCTACACCAGGGATCTCAGCTGTGCCCATCCAACGAGGCTGGGACCTTGTGGATCCCACAGTCACATTCATGCAGACTCACCACAGCGGGCTCCAAGGACACTCTGTTGTCACAACAAGGCAGCCCCAGGAACGAGAGTGCTCGGTCTCTGGCCCTGTGGCACATTCTCTCTGGCTCTGGAGAGACTAGAGTCTCCCAGCTGGGGCTTTCTTGCTCTTTTCGGATTTTCTTTTCTTTTCTTTTCTTTTCTTTTCTTTTCTTTTCTTTTCTTTTCTTTTCTTTTCTTTTCTTTTCTTTTCTTTTCTTTTCTTTTCTTTTCTTCTGTTTTTTGAGACGGGGTTTCTCTGTGTAGCCCTGGCTGTCCTGGAACTCACTCCGTAGACCAGGCTGACCTTGAATTCAGAAATCTTCCTGCCTCTGCCTCCCAAATGCTAGGATTACAGGCGTGCGCCACCACCGCCCGACAATGCTGTTCTCTTAATTGCTGCTAATTTCTCAGCACTAGCTGACCAGCATCGAGTATCCCAGCAAAGCAAAGGTTTCACTTCAGTAGTTCTGGTCTTTTGTTAATCAGAGTTGATTCTCCAGCCCCAGCTGACCAGAACCGCAGATTCTTCCCACAAAGGCCTGGAAACGTCTCTGCTCCCTCTGAAACTGCATGAGGCAGGCTTCACTGTCTGCTTTATTCTCAATATTCTTATCTTCCACGCTCCTATAGAATAGTTCTCTGAGCTCTCAACACTCAATGACTTTTCTAGGCCAAAGTTCCAAAGTCCTTTCCCAATCCTCCCCCAAAACAAGATGTTGGGTCTGCCACAGCAATACTCCACTATCCTGGTATCAACTTGTCTTAGTTAGGGTTTCTCTGGCTGTACTGGCTGGTTTTGTGTGTCAACTTGACACAAACTGGAGTTATCACAGAGAAAGGAACTTTAGGTGAAGAAATGCCTCCATGAGATCCAGCTGTGGGGCATTTTCTCAATTAGTGATCAAGGGGGGAGGGCCCCTTGTGGGTAGTGCAATCCCTGGGCTGGTAGTCTTGGGTTCTATAAGAGAGCAGGCTGAGCAAGCCAGGGGAAGCAAGCCAGTAAGGAACATCCCTCCATGGTCTCTGCATCAGCTCCTGCTTCCTGACCTGCTTGAGTTCCAGTCCTGACTTCCTTTGGTGATGAACAACAATGTGGAAGTGTAAGCTGAATAAACCCTTTCCTCCCTAACTTGTTTCTTGGTCATGATGTTTGTGCAGAAAGAGAAACCCTGACTAAGACACTGGCCAAATAGCAAGTTGGGGAGGAAAGGGTTTATTCAGCTTACACCTCCACACAGCTGTTCATCATTAAAAGAAGTCAGGACTGGAACTCAAGCAGGGCAGGGACCTGGAGGCAGGAGCTGATGCAGAGGCCATGGAGGGACGCTGCTTACTGGCTTGCTCCTCATGGCTTGCTCAGCCTGCTTTCTTACAGAACCCAGGACCGCCAGCCCAGAGTTTGACCCACCTCCCTCCTCCCTCAATCACTAATTAAGTAAATGTCCTACAGCTGGGTCTCCTGGGGACCTCTCCTCAACTGAGGCTCCCTCCCTCCTCTCTAATGACTCCAGCTTGTGTCAAGTTGCCTGAAAACCAGCCAGCACAAACTGCTTCCAGCCCATTGTCTTACAATTGAAAACGTCTTTCCTCAGCCCCTCCCTTGTGTTCCCGGCCATATCTCTGTGAGTTCTCCACAGTGGCCACACACAAGGAAGTGTGACCGACAGAACAGTGTCTGCTTCCCCTGGGCCCATGTCTGATTTCTTCCTAGGCTGGTGTGAGAGAGCCCACACCATTCCCCTACCTGCAATTATAACGCTCTTAAATCCCTACATAAGTGCCCAACATGTGTGGGGCATCAGCATGGTGTAGCTGAGGAGCTCCTAATGTGTCAGCCTAGACACACCTCTAAAAGGTCTGACCAGGCACCATCTGCAGGAAACACACGCCCCGGGAGCCCTCAGGGCTGAAAACTGAGAACGCCATGGTGGGTGGTACGGTCCCACAGCGCCCGTGTTTCTGTGGTTTTTCGGCATTTGTACATGTGAACTTGGGTGAACTCGAATCTGAGGGTCTCTTTAGAAGACGTGTCCCCTGTTCCTGCTTCTCCACGGACCTGACACAGGAGCGGGGCATGATCAAAGGGTCCTTTGTCTGAAGTCACTGTGCCTCGGGTGTGTTTTGTCCCCGAGTGTGACGTCACCGCAACCAGAGGACTCAGACAGGGGCAATTGTCTCAGAACTCTTTAGCTTGATTGTCCCCGAGCTGCATGTGTTGTGGTCAAGTGAGGCTCACAACCTGGGGCGGTGCCAGAGAATTAGACACCGTGGGGGTGGAAGATAGGGGGAATCATGCTATCATGTACCAGGCCCGACCTCCACCCCCCTCTCCGTGGGGGACAGCAGGGACAAGGGCAGGCTAAGGGACTGACTGAGGTCTGACCAGTGAGCCAGGTGGCTAGGTGGTCAACCTAGAAATATTGTCCCCTCTGGGGTTGCCAGTGTCCCCTCACTTCCTCATCATGTTATCAGATGGCTGGCTTCACCCAAGTGTATCTTTTAGCAGCGCCCAAGAGGAAGGAGCCTGTGCTTCATGGACACAGCTAGGCGGCCCCACCACTGCACTCTGCCAAGACATGAGGAAGAAAGTCGTCACCTGTACTCCCTGACAACCATCGGATGGGACCAGCCCCCTGCTGTGGAGAGTGAGAAGGACGAGGGGAAGTCGCCGAGGGTTCCTTAGTGGGAATACCTTGATCCTTTCAGGCATGTGCACAGAAGGGGCAGGATGGTGACAGAAGGGCTCTGTGACTGGACGGTCACCACATGCACAGCAGAGTCTCCCTTTAACTAAGAGTTGGACCAAGGAATGGCATGCAAGATGGCGGGCAAGAGCTCAGAAATGAAGCCTGGTCCCTTTGCTGTGTTATAAGGAGGTGATGGGGACTGTCCCTTGACCTCTCTCCATCCTTTGTCCTGGGGTGGAGACTCACTAAGGCCCAAATCTAACTCCATGTGGGCTCCAGCATGGGGCAGGGATGCCACACATACCCCTTTGGTGAGCACTGTGACTGGCACATCAGGATCCTGGACACAGACCAGGAGGACTCACGGGAGACGGGCGGGTCAGTGACTCCTGGGGAGTGCTTGCTTTCACTGACGAAAGGTTAGCTTCGGTCATGGGTATATCAGATGTCCTCAGTGGGTGACACTTAGGGGCAATCACAGACACGATAGTTTTTTTAAATTATTGGTTAGAGCTCATACAGACACCATCACTAGTAGCAGACCAGAAGGTCCAGTGTGAGGGCGTGCACAAACCCAGACACATTCACATGTACACATATACACATACATGCACACATACATGCATACACATATACACACATACATACACACACCACACACCACACACACACATACAACACACATCACACACATCTACACACATATATACACACAGACCATATACACACCACACACATATACATACATACCACCCACACATATGCATACCACTCACCCACACATACATACATACACATATATACACATAAATAAACATCACACACTTAATGTATAAAAAATGTAAAAATAAATCACAATAAGAAACAGAATAATAAGTCACAAAGAGAAAGCAGCAAAACCCAAAGTTGGTTACTTTAAAAATCAGTTGTATTGATCAAGTTCCCACAAGACTGATAAAGAAATTGAAAACATGATGAACTCTCAGATGAAGGCTGAGAGACAGCTTTACCCATAGATCCTATGGGTTTGGGGAGATTGTCAGACAGGGTTCTGGACAGTGTCTCTCTAGTCCAGGCTAGCCTTGAACTTACAGAAACCTTGCTGCCTCTGCCTCTTGGATGGGGGATTAAAGATGTGACCTCTAACACTGCAAAGCCCTGTCTCTTGAGCTCCCCAGTCCGTGGGTTCTGCTACAGCTGCTTGAGCAGACGCTGACCAGTGGCGTTTGAAAGGGACTGAGGAGTCCAACCTCCCGTTGCTGTGGACAGACAATCCCTCAAAGGCCTCTCCCGCACAGGCCAAGTCCGTGAGGCCCGTAGGGAATGGGATCTAACAGAAATGACATTCTTTTCCAAGATGCATCTCTGGATGACTCTATCCTGCTGGAGGCTGTCCTGATGAAAGTCCATCCCCTGTGGACACTCATCTTTGAAATACTGTCTGAGAGTACTGAGTCACTGGTCGGAGTGGGCGAGACACAGATGCTCACTTCCAGAAAGTGGGGGCAAACCCGTCCTGAATGTGATCAGCGCTGTCCCAGGGTCCCGTGGGCCGGGATTCCAGCCGGGAAGAGGATTGTGAGCTGCGCATGCTCCCCGACTGATGCGATGTGACTCAGGTTTCTGACCCCACAGCCAACGCCATTTGCACTGTCACGCCCACATGGACTGCAACCTCAAACTGTGATCTTAAACGCATCTCCCCACCCCCGCTTCTTTCGCTGTTTTCTTCAGGTGCTTTGCAACAGAGATGGGGAACGTAACTAAGGCTCCTCCCGGTGCTGGAGGAGTGGGGGTGTTGCTGGGATATGCATGAGCATGACCGTGTGGTTCGTGGACCTTTGGGCCCGGCTGTGGGGGGAAAGGGGAAGGGTTTGAAGCCAAGGGCTAGAAAAGGGCTTCATGGGCCCTGTGAAGGAGACTGAGAGAAATGTGGACTGTCGAGGCTTCAGGGAGGAATGCAGAGAGGCAGGGTTTTTCCTTTATCCTGAAAAATATGAGGGAAGCTAAGTTTAAAAGTAATGGAGCCAGGTGGTGAGAGGAAAGTCCTTTAATGCCAACACTGAGATGCAGAGGTGGGCAGGTCTGCAGAGTGAGTTCCAGGACAGGCAGGGATAAACAGAGAAACCCTGTCTCTGGAGAAAATAAAGAATGGGGGTGGGGTGCCGGGACTTAGTTGTTTGGGAAGGAAATGTAAGAAAGTACAACATTCAGGCAGCGGGAGGGTTTTTGCTCACGGCTCTTAGAACTACAGTGAGCGAGAACAGAAAGATTTTGTGTGTGTGTGGTGGGGGAGGATGTGCTGTTTGGAAAATACAAAGAGTGTAGATGAGCTTAAAGACTCCAGTAAGAAGGGCACAGACAAAACAGCTTCTAACGAGAAACTGGGAGAGCTGGAGAGATGGCTCAGTGGTTAAGAGCACTGACCTCTCTTCCAGAGGTCCTGGGTTCAATTCCCAGCAACCACATGGTGGCTCACAACCATCTGTAATGTGATCTGATGCCCTCTTCTGGTGTGTCTGAACAGAACAATGGTGAATACATTAAAAGAAAGAAAAAAAAAAAAAAAAAACCACCGGGAGCTCTTCCAGCCTGGGTTCAAATCCCAGACTCCACATGATGGCTCACAACTGTCTCTAACTCTAGTTCTAGGAAATCCGATGCCCTCTTCTGGCCTCCGTGGGTACCAGGCACACAAACAGTGCGCACACATTATAGTGCAGGCAAAACACTCATACACATAAAAATAAATACCAAAAACAAGAGAAATGTGCCAGCTCATAAAAATACAAGATTATTTAAAGAGAGACTGAGCTGACGTCATCGCTGGAAGGCTTTCCCCGCTCAGAAACATCTATCCGAGGAAGTGTCTTGCAAGGTTTATTGGCTCTGGTGCACCGAAGCCGCTACTGCTGTGGTGGAAAGAAACCAGTTAGTATGTCCAGCTGGCCACAGACCTCGGCTACAGCATCTGCCTGGTGGCACTTTTTATAGCATGGGTAACGCAAGAGTTACGGGTCCTAGAGGTTGGCACCCAGGTTCCAGAAAGTCACCAAGGCTTGGGGATGGGCAGAAGGATTGGGCTCCCTAGAGGAAGCCCAGAGAAAGTTCTGAATCCTACATCAGGGTGGAGGCCCTGGAATGCTGGAGATGCCCAAACTGTGGTATGTCCCCATAGAAAGCTGTGCACACACGGCGTGGAGACCTCAAGGGAGAGCCAGGTGTGCTGCAGCTGGAGACCTGGGGGGTGGGGTGGGGGGAAAGGCAGCTGCGCCCGAGACTTGGAGCCGTGACACTCAGTGTCTGCCAGCTGTGTGTTGGTCTCACAGTGGCCCAATCCTTCTTGACCATGCTCCTGTGCCTCCCGTTTGGAACGACAATATTTACTCCGTGCCGTTTATGTCAGGAACATGTAACCTGTTTACCGGCTTTAATAGAGGCTCAAAGTTACGAATTTATCTGGAGTCGAAGAAGAGACTTCGGACTTTTGAGCAATGTGGGAACTAGCAGATGCCGCAGCGGCTTTCGGATGTATTTTACTTGTAACTTGCATTTTTTTTTTCAACCGTCATTTTTAATGATGGTTCTTAAACGTTTTAACTTTCCTTGTAACTCACCACTCACCAGAGGTAGTGGGAAAGAAAGGATATGGGGGAAGCGGACCTGCTTAGAAAGGTTCTTTGGAGCAACTCCCATCTGTGTTGTCTGGAAATCGGCAGTTCAGTTCACGGGTCAGCAGGCCGTGGATACACCAGCAGTTCATTTCGGTGACGCTGGCTTAGCAACAGCGCTGACATGACCTAGCAGAGAGAGCCAGGCCTCAGCCTTGGCCCCAGTCAGCAGAAGGGACCAGCAGGAACCCAGGAGAAGTTCTCAGCTGTGTCTCTCTCGGGGAAGAGAAGATCAGCTAAGCCGGGAGACCCACGAGCACTGCACAGCGAACTGGACCAGCACGCCAAGCGCTGTCTCCATCACCCCGTGGAGTCCTATTCACACCCTCCAGACATCGCGCGGCCTCCATGAGCCTTGCCTCAGCACCTGCAACCAATCAGCTCCAGCCTGTGAAAGCGGCAACACATTGCAGGACACCGCCAGACTTGTATTTTGGTGCGTTTCTTTCTCTCTGTGGCATCCTGACAAATGCGGCTCAACTACGAAGTGTAAGGCAGACCGATACCTGCGTGCTGTTAGCAAAGAATTCTCCGTCGCGTGTCCTTTCACGTGCTTGCTTTAGCAGAGCGTCCTCTCTCCTGTGTCTGCTTCAGCTAAATGTCCCTTCACGAGGCTGCCTGAGCCTTTCACATCAGTATCCACTTTAACCTAACGTTCCTTCCAGTGTTTGCCCCAGCAAAACGACTTTCAACCCACTTTCCAAAGAACCCTTAAGTTTCCACTTCCTTAAGCCGGGCGGTGGTGGCGCACGCCTTTAATCCCAGCACTTGGGAGGCAGAGGCAGGTGGATTTCTGAGTTCGAGGCCAGCCTGGTCTACAGAGTGAGTTCCAGGACAGCCAGGGCTACACAGAGAATCCCTGTCTCAGAAAAAAAAAAGTTTCCGCTTCATTTACTAGCACGTATTTTACTAGCTGGAATGAGCTAGTAAATACCCCTTTAAGGGACAGGGTAGAACGTTTTCATTTAGAAGTACTGTGTCTGCTGGTCAAGTTGCTAAGGGGTGGAGTTGTCAACATAGACTCACCTAGAAGACACACCACATCTGTGAAGGGGGTTCTTGGAATAGAGGCGGGGCTCTCCCATAGGTTGGTACTTTAGGTGAAATGAAATGTAATAATAAATAAAAAGGAGAAAGCCAGCTGAGTTACAATGTTTCCCTTCCATTGTTTCCCAAGGGAAGATGGACCCAGCAGTGCTCTCTTGGCCGCCAGGTAATTAACTTCCCCTCCACAATGGACTGGATCCTGACAGGTTGTGAGTTAAAAAGAAAGAAAACCAGCCGGGCGGTGGTGGCGCAAGCCTGTAATCCCAGCACTTGGGAGGCAGAGGCAGGCAGATTTCTGAGTTCGAGGCCAGCCTGGTCTACAGAGTGAGTTCCAGGACAGCCAGGGCTACACAGAGAAACCCTGTCTCGAAAAAAAGAAAGAAAGAAAACCCACTAACTAAGGAGGACACATGGCTCTGGCTGCATATGTAGCAGAGGATGGCAGTGTCAGGCATCAATGGGAGGAGAGGTCCTTGGTCCTATGAAGGCTCGATAGGTGCCCCAGTGTAGGGGAATCGAGGGTGGGGAGGTGGGAGTGGGGTGGGTGGAGGAACACCCTCATAGAAGCAGGGGCAGGGGGGATGGGATACGGGTTTCCAGGAGGGGGGATAATAGTTGAAATGTAAATAAAGAAAATATCCAATAAAAAACAAAAGAAAGAAAACAAACAAAATAGAAAGAAAGAAAGAAAACCCTTTCTTCTTTAAGGCTATTGATGACAAGGGGCGAAGTGACCAAGTGGATGGGCTTCTCACAGTCACAGCGGCCTGCCCGCCAATGGTCAAGGAATGCGCGGCTTGCTTTGACGGGGACTCTTTCTTTGAATGATAAACTACAAAGTTATCATGCTGAAGAGGGCAAGCTGTCCTAATGGCAAATTTACCATGCTCGGACCCGACAGGATCCCAAGATCAACCACCCCGAACTGAGCTGGGTCGGAGGAAACCACAAAACTAACCACCCTGGCATTTGGGCATGGACTGTTCTACAAATTAAGGAAAACAGGAACGATGCCTATCTGAAGGCACCAGGGACCCTCTCAGCGTCCCACAAGCGTGCCACTAAGGGTCCCACAAGGTACGGAGATGATGTCACAGGGTCAAACTCTAGAACTCACGGACACACCCTACAAGCCTGGTTGGTGCCCAATCTTCTCTCTCATTTCACATGCAAGGTGACCATCCAGGATGCGCGCCAACCTCCCCCGTAAACATCTGGGGGTGGGGTGGGCGGTTCGAGACTTTATGTCCACTATGCTTTCCTACTTGGGCTCCAGAGTTAACGAGAAGTCACACTTATTACACAATCCAGTAGCAGCCCAGGCTGTTACTCAAATGGACCTTTTACTTCTAGCAAGGATGACCTACCAGGTAGAAAGCGTGTCAGGCCGAAGCAAATGTTCTACTGGGTATATGCAGGACACGGTGTCACCTAGGTTTCATAATCTTCTTGAAATTCGTGTCTACTATATAGGGTGAGTATATTTGGAATGAAGTGCTAGGGGTGTATTTGGGGTAAGGCTGTCATGGGAAATTTGCAATCTCTCCCAAGTTTACTGCATAGCCTTCTTAGAGAGCATTTGTTCTTGAAGTTCTTAGAAATCCAGACAATCACTCGTCCTGTGACCTTTGGTGAGCCCAGAAGTCCCCAGGCCTACAGAGGGCAGACAGTGAAGAAGATCCCAGAAGTGTAAGACCACCATCTCAGGGATCTTACAACCATTTGAAAGTTCCTTTCTGGATGGATGCCCGGATATCTTCTCCAAGAAGCGGCACACAACGCCCAATGACTTTATTTTATTTAAACATTAAGAAATTGTAGCACAGTGACTAGAAAACACCCTCAGAATGTCAGCAATGAGGAAGAGACCTCCCAAGTTACACGTAGGCCTTCCTTTCCTTACAGAGAGTCATCGGCCATCCGACACGAACATGCCCCCATCTCTGAAGAGCCAGGCACACAGAGCCCCTTTGAGTCACCAACCAGGGAGAAGGTGCTGAGGCCAGTTAGAGAGGGAGAGGGGAGGGCTGCTTGGAGGAGACAGTGAGGACGGAAAATCAGAGCAGACAGACAGGGCTGGACAGAGTGGTGTGCAGACCTACATGCCGGACAAAGGGGAAGGAAGATCGATCTCCCTAGAGGCCGCTCCTTCAGGAGGTACTGGGAGCACACTCTGGTGGTGTTAAGGCTATGGAAGGCAGGAATCTGAGCATGTGAAGTCCTGGTGTTTGTGCTGCGTGCAGATGGGGTGAAGCCATGCTGTGCCAGGCTTGAGTGCAGAGGCAGTGCCCTCTCCACCGGGCTTGCCTAGGGGAACAGCCCATCCGCCCCTCCCCCACCACGGTTGCCCCCTTTGGCATTAATCGTTTAAAAATCACTAAGTAGCTTAAAAAAAAAAAAAAACCAACTCATCTGGTGTCTGGTGTAGTTCCCTCTGTAAGGCCTCTTGGTTGGCAAAACTTGTGCCAAGAAGAGAGGCGAGACGGAGACGAGAGAGAGAGAGAGAGAGAGAGAGAGAGAGAGAGAGCAAAAGTCTCTACAAGGAAAATATAATTGGTTTTTAAAAATGTAAGGCTTTGATTTAGAATACAATCTAGAATCGACACATTAAAGTCTAACAAGACAAACATTAAACTGGTTATTGACTTGCAAAAGTAAAAAAAAAAAAATTGAGGTAATGCATTACGTTTCTACAAGCAACCTTATCTGATTAGAACAAATACTTCCTTCTCATCCTTGGGGTTAAATCCACTCAGAAGAAATAGAAAAGAATCATCCTCCAGTTAATGGGAAGGGCTCGGCTACTAGACGACAGGAGTTTTGCCCTTCATTCAAATAATAAATAGAATTTAAAAAGTCGCTATTTACAGCTTACAGAACCCCTTGGGCACTGGTCTTCACAGTGATGAGACACCTGCCCTGGTCTACCGCTTCTTCCGCCTTCCACCTCAAACTGCCCCGTGGGCGGACTTACCGTCTTGTTCACCCACCGACTTCCTTCTCTGTGTCAATGAAGCTCCTTCCCTAGCTAGTGAGGGAGACACATTGCTGTGCCTTCAACCAAAAACTGCATCCTTAGCAGACAACGCCCCTGACTCCTGCCCCCACCTTGATCCAGCTCTTGAAAACAATTCTAGCTGTGCCCTCGGAGAGACACCTGTGCGTGTGGCCGTGACTACACACCGTGCCGCATGGCCATGTAGCCGCATGTATGTGAGAGTCGACGTATGTGTTATCATGGGCACCTGTGGGTGGTTGTGTATGTACGCATGCGTGCACGTAGGACTCTGCTAGTGGCATGGGTGTGCCTGTGTACTGACAGGAGTAGTGTGTGTGTGTGTGTGTGTGTGTGTGTGTGTGTGATGGGTGTCCCTGTGCACTGACAGGAGTAGTGTGTGTATATGTGTGTGTATGTGGCATGGGTGTGCCTGTGCACTGATAGGAGTAGTGGGTGTGCACACGCACACGCGCGCCAGGAGGAGCACAAGTCCCCCAGGATCACCCAGGGGCCACTGTTTCAGGGCTGCTAGATTACAAGTTTAGTCAACCAGTTTCCAGTACCCAACATCTTTCTGGTTTGTAAGGAAACAAGTCATATACATAGCACCATGTCCTAGCTCTGCAAACGGAGACCACCCCACCCTCGGTGGTCACAGGCTTGAAGAGTCCCCAGGAAGTGGAATGCCCCCCTGGGGCAGAGGACCTCTGGGTCCGATCCTTAGTTGGGGTGGGAGGTTAGAAGGCATTTCACAGGTCCTTCCTCCCCACGTGGGTTGGGGGAAGAGCAGGGGGAGCAGGGGACAGCTGCTGGGGTCAGGCGAGTCTGCTGTGTCCCACGCTGACCTAATTGCACAGGAGGTGGGTGGTGGGCGGTAGAAAAGGCCGTGGGTCGCTCGGGAGTAAACGCACCTGGGGAAGGTTCCAGGCAATAGTCCTACCCCTTGCTGGCCTACCTGGATCACAAGAGCCCATGCGTGCAAGGAACGCGGGAGGCGGCCGTGGGCCTCGAGTCAGGCTGGGTCCCACCGGCCCACCGAGGCTCACAGTGTGCTCAGGTGCGGCAGCGAGTCCAGATGCCCAGTGCGGCCCCGCGCGGCGGCCGCCGACTCTACCCCACGCAGCCACTCGGTGCACTTGCGCACGAGGCCCTCGTCCACCACCTCCACCTCCTCCTCGTACTCCTCATCGTCGTACTTGTGCTTCTCATTGAGCAGCGACACCTTAAGCACCGGGCGCAGGCTGGAGGGGCGCGGGCTGGGCACAGTGGCCTGCAGACCTCCGGGCAGCAGCGAGGCACGGGGAGGGCGGCTGCTGACAGCCACAGCCAGAGGCGCGTCGGGGACACTGGTGGCGCCGCCCCTCCGCAGGGTCGAAGACCTGGTCCGGGGACAGGGTACCAGGGGGCGCCGCGGGTCGGCCGAGGGGGCGGGGAAGGGCCTGCGGGGTCGCGCCAGCAACTGCTTCTCCAGGTGGCGCCTCTGGATGACCAGGATGGCTTCCGGGGTGAGGCTCAAGGAGAAGCGCGTGGCGTCGTCGGGCCCAGCCCCCGCCCCCGCAGAGGTCCCCGAGGCGCTGGATGCCGATGGGACGTGGCTGCAGGCGACCCGCCGGGGCGCGGAGCACGTGGTCGAGCTCCCCCCACGGCCCGCAGAGGGCTGGGGCGGGACGCGTGCGGAGGTAGGCGGCTGCGGGGTGCCGGGACCCAGGCCGGGGCCGCGCCGTACCGGGGGCCTCTTCAGGGTGGCGGAGGGCCAGGAGCTGGAGAGCAGCATCTCGGCCGGCCTCCTCTTCTTGTCGCCGCCGGCGGTGGCCGTGGCGGTGGCGGTGGCGGCGGCGGGCGGCGAAGGCGCGGGCGGCGCACAGGGTCTCCGGCATAGCTGGCGCGCGGCGGGCCCCCCCGGAGTTCGGGGGGGCGGTGGTGGCGGCGGCGGCGGCGGCGGCATAGGCGGGAATGACATGACTCTGCCGAGCAAGCGGAGCATCAGTGTCCTGGAAGGAGAGGGGCGGGTAGGGCGGGTCTCAGTCACCGCGCGCGGAGCCGCCCCACTGGCCTGGCGACCCCCGGCGCCTCCCCATCTGTTGCTGATCGCCGCGCGCTCCCCGCACACCCACCTGCGAGCAGTCGCAGCATCTCCCGCTCCGTCCTAGTCCCTTCAAGCGAAGGCGCCTCCCGCCCCTCCCTCGCCTGAGCAACCCCGGGAGCTCCCTGCGTGTGTGTGCTCCGTGTGCTCCGAGCTGGGTCCTTCCGAGCACCGCCAGCCAACAGCCGCCCCGCTGCTGGTGAATCTGGATGTCGCTCGGATCGCACCTCCGAGACGAGACGAGACGCGCGCCGGGCTGGGCCGGGCGGCCGGAGGAGGAGCGCGCGCTGGCAAGGGCTTTGCCAAGTTCCGGGCTGCTAGCGGCTGCCGCTATCGCAGACTGCTGAACGGTGGAGACAAAGTGCCCGACATTCGCAGGGGCGGGAGCTGGCACCCAGTGCCCCAAGGCTCTCCTCTCCGGATCTCCCAAGGCTCGAGGTACATCAGAAGCAGGGAGCTAGGTCTCAAGGGAACCGATGGCACCAAGTCACTGGTGGAGCCCTGAACGTTAGAGAATCCTTTCAGATGACTCGGAGAGAAATTTAGAGCCAGTCTGGAATAGCAGGGAAAGCAGCCGGTACTGGGCGGGGCGTTTAGGTGCTACCTAGGTTTCTCTGGCATTGTTGATGCCACGCCTTGGGAGTTGTTTACACATTAAAGCCATTTGTTATCAACTATGAATAGGCGAGGCGTTTTGTTAAACAATAACAAAACTGGAAATAGAGGGCACGTTCTGTTTTATCGAGTGACTTCCTGCTGCGATGTCTTGTTGTAGACAAGGGAAGCTGGCTGTTTATACCCGGAAACGTAACCACAACACTGAAAGATCCAATAAGCTGGCCATCCAACAGTTGTAATACAATGTACCTAGACGTCAATGGGTTTTACCGGGTACCTGTTCCACTCAAAGGGGGGCAACAAACAGCTAGGCTTAAAAAAAAATTGCTCCCCGGCACAATGAATAGCTCTGGCTGAGCGCATGGGAAAGTGGGTAAGCTCTGTGTCTTGTGCCAACAGCCACCCCACCCCCTCCTCTTCTGTTTGTCCTTTTCCAGCAGCAACTGGACACTCACAGCCCAGGGTAGCCAAGGAAGCTTGGCTGGTGGTAGCTCTTCTCATCAGAGCAGCGGGGAAGTCGGCATAAGGACCCACAACTACCGCAGGCATCTCCCGTCACCCTCCCGTCTATTCAGAGGCAGCTAGCTAGCTCTCCGACTCATGGGAGCCTTCTGCCCCTGCGGGGGTGGGGGTGGGGGATGGGAGGGGACCCAGGGCAGTAGCCTCTGCCTTGAGCTCAGCCCACTAGGACATGGGCGGCTTAGCTCCCGGGACCCTGAGGCAGGCTTGTGTTGTTTTAGTTTGGGTTCTAGACTCTAGGTAGTTGTGGGGATGGAGAAGTAAGCACCGTGCAGATTGAATATTAGGGGGAAGGAGTCAGGAGCCATTTCTGTAGGGTCCGGCTGGGGAGGCCATCTTTGGAGGAAGAGCAGCACACTGCGGGATGCCCGGGTGTCCTGTGTGCCAGTGGAAATGCAGGATGTCTGGAATCCACTGCTTCCTGCCCGTGTGCAGATGGCTTCCTAAGACTTAGGGTGTTCAGAAGTAACGGTGTGGTTGGGTTGCAGGTCAGAGGTGGGGGCGGTAGGCAGTCTCATAACTCTAAGAGGTGACACATACTGTGTGGAGCGCTTCCAGAGGCTCCAAATGCAGTGAGAGACAGGGCAGGACCACGTGCGAGTCCAAAGCCAGCTGGGGCTATCACACTATTACACTCTTACAAGGAAGAGTCTGTTGGTTGGGGAACCCCATCTCCATCTGGTAGAGACTGGCGTGTTAAAGCCCAGAGGTGCACGTGAACCATCATCAGACGGACAGCTAGGTCCAGACTAGGTACTGGAATGTTCCGTGTCACCTTAGCGGGCTCGCGCTAGCCCAGGAGCCTGCAACCTGGGAAAGCTGCGAGCATCCCTGTCCCCTGAGAGTCGGGAGGAATGGAAACCGGAAGCCTGGGTCCAGGCATGACCTCAGGGGGCTGCATTCCAGTACCTCCCACAAGCTGCCTGAGCAGAAGTTTGCTCACTTCTGACTCTGGGAGCAGTGTCTACACACCAGTGGCTCGTCTGTCTGTCTGTCCCTCGTCCTCTGTCTGTCTGTCCCTCTGCCTCTGTCTGTCTGTCCCTCTCCCTCTTGCAAGAAGTTAGGAAGCAGCAGGGCACCTGAGAGGAGGCAGGGGGTGTGGCATCTACCCCCCACCCCCACCCCAGTCACCACACTGACTGTTAGGAAATCCGTTACGCATTCCATTTGGTGGAAGTGTTTCACAGGTGACGGTTGGAACAAAGGAAGTCATCCCAAGTGAAGGTGATCAAAAGACCTTTAAAAAGGAGATGCGGGGCCTGGCGAGATGGCGCAGAGGATAAAGACACTTGCTGCCAAGCCTGATGACCTGAGTTCGATCCTGGGAAGCCACACAATGGAAGAAAAGAGCTGGTTCTTGCAAGTTGTTCACAGACCTCTACGTATGCACTGTTTCAGGACACAAAACAACAAAAGGGTTAACAAAGTTCCCCACATGTGGTGGTCTGACTGAAAATGTCTCCCCATATATTCGAGTACCCTGCCCCAGCTAATGGCTGTGTGAGGAGGATTTGGAGGTGTAATCTTGTTGGAGGATGTTGGGAACTCTGAGGTTTCAAAAGACTCACACTTCCCGAGCTGGCTTCCTGCCCTGGATGCGGTCTGAGATGTGAGCCCTCAGCTGTTCCTGCTGCCACACTCTGGCTCTGCCAACAGGGACCCAACTTTCTAGAACCTTCTGGAAACATACGCTTTAGAAATTACCCCCGTCACGGTGTTTTATCATGCCAACAGAAAAGTAACCCATTTACTCACTGAACTTACTGAGTTGATAGAGAAAAAACCAAGTCAGCAATCCCAATGTCTTAGGGTTTCTATCCCTGCACAAACATCATGACCAAGAAGCAGGTTGGGGAGGGAAGGGTTTATTCAGCTTACACTTCCACACTGCTGTTGATCACCAAAGGAAGTCAGGACTGGAACTCAAGCAGGTCAGGAAGCAGGAGCTGATGCAGAGGCCATGGAGGGATGTTCCTTACTGATTTGCTTCCCCTGGCTTGCTCAGCCTGCTCTCTTATAGAACCCAAGACCACCAGCCCAGGGATGGCACCACCCACAAGGGGCCCGCCCCCCCTTGATCACTGAGAAAAATGCCCCACAGCTAGATCTCATGGAGGTATTTCCCCAATTGAAGCTCCTTTCTCTGTGATGACTCCTGCCTGTGTCAAGTTGACACACAGAACCAGCCAGCATACCCAAATAGACATATTTGGCTCTGTCCGGGTTCTCTATCATCTCATCTTAAATTAACTTGTTTTCCAGACTTCAAACATAATAGTATAGTAATTACCACAGCCGTAAAGATAACTTTCAGAATGAGTGAAGTGATTATATCAGGGCCCCAATGCCATGGCACGTACATTTTGAGAGTCCCCGCCGGTGGGGACTTTAGCCCACTCTACCCCAGTTTTAAGCAGTCTCTCAAGTCATTTCCCTGTGGGCTATGGGGCGGTGGCACTGCAGGAAGCACCCCTGGGTGGCACAGAAGCACATGTTAACATCCTCAGCCATCCCACCCAACCCTCCGTGGAGCCAGAACTGAGCACCAGCCGTAGATGCTTTGCCCGGGCACTAACATCTCAAATGACCACAAACATTTTTTTATACTTCAGAAGCCGGCTTAGGCCTCATCTAAAGGGAAGAAGAGAGCAGAGTGTTTGCTCAGGAAGACAAAGCAGCTTGCAAGCAGGGCACTGGCTGTCGCCTCTGCCACGCCCTGGGGCTGGGCATTCTCAGGATCCTGCCAACCTAACTCTTGCGGCCGCTGGAAACCGGAGCTGCTACAGTACAGGTCCCCCGGTCACTGTTGGGGATGCTGACGCTGACACTACCTTTGATGGCCCAGATGCGAAGCTGCCACAAGCCACATTAACCATGACTGTCGTCTGCCGCCAGTGAACACTCTACCGGCCCATGCCAGCCAAGGTGGATTCTGGACCTGGTCACTCTAATAGTGAGTGGCTCATCTTAAAAGCGCTCAGACACCAGGGCTTTGCATCCCAGGCTCAGTGGAAATGAGCCTTTTACTGCAGGCTCCTCCCGCAGATGCCTGGACCGTTTTTTGAATGGTCTACATTACCGAGTGCTGCCGAATAAGAACCTGTGGCCGTCCCTTTGGCCCGTCTCGTGGAGCCGAGCCTACTACAGCTCTCAGATGAGGAAATCAGCTGAGGGGAGCTCTCGCCTAAGGTGTGAAGGGCCCACACCTTCACAACGCTCAAACCTCGGCAGGTTAGTGCAGTGTAGGCAATCCCAGTGAGGGCCGTCTACCTCTGCTCCGAATAACCTCCTTAGGACACCCCTGCCCCAGGCACGATGCATCGATTCCACATTCTCCTGGTGTGGGCCCTGCCATGGATCTGGGGTGGGGTGGGGGCCCGGATGCTATAAAGTGATGTTAGCTGGCCAGCAGGCGAGAGCTGGTGTATGCCACTACGTGCGCTGCCAGGTGTGACCCTGGCCCGTGCTGAGGAACTAGCTACACAGCAAGGCTGCTGAGTGGGAAAAGCAGGAGGGACAGGTCATCCCCGCCCAAAGGACTGACCCTGGTGTTCAGAAACCAGACACAAACAAGCCTCTGAAGCCCTAACCGCACCACCCCGCAGCCCGACTTCAACTGACTACGACTTCGACACTGTAACAGCTGTGCCCTCTAGTACAGCAGCCTGCCTGTCCCCTCCCTCCCACTTGAGGACTCAAATCTCAAGTCTGTCCTGTTCCTCCCACCAGCAGCCCCGCAAACTCTCCTACAGGCTCGGGGCTGAAATGGAAGGCTAGATTGGATCTACGTAAACATCAGTGCTCTAGTGCCCCACCTGTGACCGCCAGCCCCTACACATCAAGTGTGCATGGCCACAACTCGGCTGCAGGGCCTGTGCTCCCCAAGTATGGTTCCTTCCCAGCACTACCCCAAATCTTGCAATGCCCGCTCAGGCTGCCACCCCTGCTTCCGTCTGGCCCGGGACTAAGGGCCTGGCCTATCCGGGAAGTCCTAAGCTTCCAGCAAAGGCAACATCCTGTCATCCACACATCTACACATCAGCGGGTTTAGGTTCCCACTTCTTCATCCTAAGGCCACGCTGCTGCCTCCGCAGACATCTTTATTCAGAGTTAATCATGTTGCCTTGAGACTTGTACCGGTACTGAGCTCCACAGAGTATTGCTTTTCTGCGAGCCACCCTGATCCTTGCACAGGAAGAACTCCAAGGTCTACAGGTTATAGGTTAGGCTACCCAGACTCGCTCTTCCAAGCAGCCTGGGCTTCTCTCCCCCAGGTTCTAAAAGACCCCTTCCTTGGGACTGGCTCTACCCCCAATTCTGCCTTCTTCAGAAGGTATGGGGAACGCAGCAAGTGGACGTCCAGGGAAGCAGAACGGGGGTGGGGGTGGGGGTGGGGGTGGGACTCAAGGAGCGAGCGGCACAGGAAAGTGGACTCTAGAGGAGCCGGGCTGGGGTAGGGAGCACGGCAGTGACTGTACCTCCCTGAGCCTGACATGCGAGCTCTTTCCCTCACTACTGCGGGAACTGCCTAAGGCCTGCTTCTCTCAGCAGGTGCTGAGCAGCACAGCACCCCCCTCCCCCAGGGTGGACCGCCCCCTGCCTCTTCGGGATGCCCAGAGCCTCCATAGGGCAAGGGTGCCTGTGTTCTTATCTGTCACCAAGGCGGCTCCAGAGTGGGCAGGTGAAACCCTCAGTCTGCAGGTTTGAAGATCTAGTTTTGTGCATGAGTGCTTTGTTCACACGTGTGCCTGGTTGCTATGTGCATGTGGTGCCTCTGGAGACCAGGAGGGGCTCAGATCCCCTAAAACTGGAATTAAAAGATGGTTGTGAGCTACCCTGTGGGCGCTAGGAACTCAACTGGTTCTCTGGAGAAAAGCAAGTATTCTTAAGCAGAGCCGCCTCTCCGGCCCCTGGCACCTGAGTGAAGCCTCACCGTGTACCCCTGGCCGGGCTCCCGAGAGCTGGGATTAAGTGTCCATGTCCGGCCTTAACTTCTGAGAGCTGGCTCTCAGTCCCCGTAATGTAATTCTCACATAGGCAGAGGCTGTACCTGCGCAGGCTGGAGCTGGGTCTCTCTGAGCTGAGCTACTTAATGTATCAAGCAGTTGATCCAGAAAATGTTACATTTCCAAGAGTGGTTTATTTCAAAACTGTAAAGATACATATATTACTTTTTATTACACGTAATAAGTAATTTTAAGCTTAAAGTATATAAAGTGTCACATTTTTAAAGTTAAAAAAATCCTTTTGCAGTTGTAGAGCATTTAAAAAGTCAAAAAAGCTGGATATATATATATATATCTTACAACACAGGTTCATACCTTAAATATTCACATTTCGAAGCTGTTTGTAAAGATTAAAAACGGAGTAAGAATTATTTACAGGCGGCAATGATTATGATCCCCTCGTCTTTGGGAGCAGAGGTTAGCGGACAGGGAGCGCAGGGCTACGGAAGGGAGCTTCTGGGGTCCGTGGCAGGGGCAGGGCTGCTGCCGTCTCTGGAGTGACCCTGGAGCAGGCACAGCCTCAGTACTGTTCCCAAGCACGCTGGGCAGACTCGCCTTTCAGCTGATGAGGGAGGAGCAGCACTTGAGCACCGCGTCCCTGAGGGAGGAGGGAAGAGGGAGGAAGGAGGGCCATGAGCAGGAGCATCAGCGGAGGCCCGCTGCCACACACCAGCGACTCCCAGCAGGCTGTACTCCGCAGCATGGTGTCCGCGGAACCAAAGCTCTGCTGAGAAACACTCAGAATACCTGTGAGTGCTTTTGATGTTTTCTTGCTAATTTTTGAAATGGTATTTGTAACAGGAATAACCCTGATTTTAATAAAAAAATGACTCTGAGTAACAAAGTAATTAAGTTTTTATAAGAATTAATGTTTTGGGTTTTTTTTAACTTGCATACCCATGTAATGGTCACAACAGCCAAGCTATGGAATCAGCCTACAAGTCCGACAGTGGGTGTTGACTAGGACGAAGACTATGTGTTGCTTTTCTTAAACATTGATTTTATTTTCGTGTATGTTGTATATGTCTGCGTGTCTGCCGTGAATGTGGGTGCCTGTGGAGTCCAGAGAAGGCACACAGATCCCAGGAGCTAGGGCTAGACATGCAGAAGGGTGAGCCACCTCTCCAGCCCCCACAGTGGGGTTTTGGTGGGCCACAGAAAGAACAGAACCCCACGGCCTGCAGGAGAGCAGGCTGGCCTGACGTGGTGACGGCCTGTCCTAGTCAGCCTAAGAGAATGACCTGAAGCCAGGTGTGGTGGTGCAGCTGTAATCCCTGCATTTGGGAGGCAGAGGCAGGCAGATTTCTGAGTTCGAGGCCAGCCTGGTCTACAGAGTGAGTTCCAGGACAGCCAGGGAGGGCTGCACAGAGAAACCCTGGTTGGGGGGGGGGGTAGGGAGAGAGGGAGAGAGGGAGAGAGGGAGAGAGAGGGAGGGAGAGAGAGAGAGAGAGAGAGAGAGAGAGAGAGAGAGAGAGAATGTGGATGGATCAGACTGTACTGTGGGCATGTCTGTGGAGATTGTTTTGATTATTAACTGACACACTGACACAGGCCAGCTCAGCCCACTGTGGACAGTGCCAGTCCCCAGGAAGTGCTCCTGAGCCTTACGGCCAAGCTGGCCACACCTAAGTCCCCAAGACAGGCAGGGAACAGTGATCCTCCATGGGTTACATGGCCCTGACTTCTGTCAGTGACGGACTGTGAGCTGTGAACGTGAGCCAGATCAACCCATTTCTGGGAGGCAAGCTTTACTTGTTCTCACCCGTGTGGAGTCAGTCTGTGTCCTGGTTGTGTACCAGCTGGGATCTGGCCAGAGAGAGGCAGAGTGCAGGCACAGCCGCTTGCTCGAGTCCAGGAAGCAGACAGTGAGTCTCACTGCTGCATCCTAAAACCTCCCAGAACGATGTGATAAACGTCATCCGGCTGTCATGTTTCCCCTCTAAGTGTCTAAACCATTACATAATGTGCTTAAATTTAAAAAAAAAAATCAGTCTCCGAAATATCCACTAATAAAAAGTGAAGCACATTCTGCATACTGCCTGCCCCGCTCGTCCAGAAGCCTTGACTTCTGGGGTACGTGGTCACCTCCCGGCTGCTGTGCCTGCAGAGCCCTGCCTTGGCTGGGACGGGACAGTGTCTCGCCCTCCACCCCACGTGAGCCTCTGCACTCGTCCGGGGCCTCCTCCCTGCAGCTCACCTTGCTTTGATTGTCCTCCTTTTATGTGTTTGTCAGAAATAATCACTCACAGTAAGAGCTGGAATAAAAACACTGTCCTCCACTGTTCACATTAGGTATATAATTCTGCTGTCTTTTAAATATATAAGGTGTCTCCAAATTCCACAAAGCCCGACTTCACCAGAACTGCTTATTCCAAATCTATCAGGTTTAAGGTTGGAATGAACTCATGTTTTTCTTCTACAGCTAATGAGCATGTTTCTCTAGAAAAGCAGAGACAGCACGGCGGGCTGCACAGCTGCAGAGGGTCTGGACGCTCACCTCTCAGCCCCGCCCCCTCCCACGAAGAGTGAGCTTTCTGCTAGCTGAGAGTCTCGATTCCCTAACTTCCCTTACTGCTTTCCAAAATAGAGTTTTTCTTGCTGGAGTCTCTGCTTCTTGGGTACTGGACAGAAAGATCCAGATTTCTTTCCAAACTCCTGTTAAGTGTTCACACAACAAGGCAGATGCAAATGGCGTTCCGGCTGCTCCGTGCAGCAAGACAGCCATTCACCTGAGGGCAGTTATATGCCAAGCCTTTTAGTCATTCTTAAAAATAACTTTCTTAAAGCAACAAAGTCAACAACGTTTATAAAAAGCCTGCTGTAAACTTGTTGTCTTGCCGGGCGGTGGTGGCGCACGTCTTTAATCCCAGCACTTGGGAGGCAGAGGCAGGCGGATTTCTGAGTTTGAGGCCAGGCTGGTCTACAAAGTGAGTTCCAGGACAGCCAGGGCTACACAGAGAAACCCTGTCTTGGAAAAAAAAAATTGTTGTCTCATTATGTAGGCCTGACTGGTCTGGTACTCATTATATAGACCAGATAAGCCTTGAACTCACAAAGTTGTGCTACCATGCCCATCCATACATAGCTTAATGTGAAAGTTACTCAAACTCATGTCCAGGAGTCCAATGGGATTCAGAGCTCACCTTGCATACGGGATGTAGGACAGACTGTACCTGCAAGAGAGAGGCCAGGATGTTGACACTTTCTCTACACCAAGTCCCCGAATCCCACTGTCTACATCTCCTGTAACCACCTCAGCAGCAGGGCACCGGCCAGTGGGTCTCAAACTGACTCCATCCTGGGCAATAGCACTGATTAGGAACTCGTGAGATTCTGACTTTCTGGGACCTGCAGCTCCAAGTCACAAGACTGCCTCATGAGCAGCTTGTAGACTCTGCTGTGCTGGGGATGGACCCCAGGTCCTCTGTCACTGAGCTACAGGCACAACCGATAGTGTGTTCAGTAAACTTCAGTGACCGCACACTGATGCTGAGGCCTGCTGCAGAAGGTGCCCTCTGACCTTTGCAGCCAAGCTACCATTACTAAGTATGGGGACACCTTTCTGGAGAAAGGCCAACCGGAACACAGTAGAGGAAAGCCCAAGAAGAGAGTCGCCTCTGTGACTCAGCCTAAAGCCGTCACACTCCAACGGAAGAGCCAAGCACTCTCACACAGTGCGTCTGAACGGCACGGTATGGACCTATCTGTCAGTGGACAGCCAGATGAGCAGCTGAGCCCAGGTGGGTGGCAGGCAATGGGAAAGACACAAAACAACACAACTGAGAGGCAAGGAAAACCTGCTCTGTAGTCTGATGGGCAGCAGGGTGGGAGTGGGGGCAGAGTGAGTCACACGGGGCTGTGAGGAGGTCAGGGCACTGCAAAGCAGGCACACAGCACCGGCCGGTGGAATGCCTGGGGCCCCTGACACCCGTGGGCACCTGTGAGCTTCCTCCTGCGAGAGTACAGGTGGCTTTGCCTGCATTTCTGATCAATTCTCTCCCACAGTAGCCTGCTGATACCACAGCTCTCTCTAGAAGTACCAGGAGGCACACTGTTCAGAATGGGCCTCACTCCATCTGACTTTGCAGAGTCTGGACCACAGGCATAGGCCTCTATCCGCCTTTTTTAGGGCTCTCTAGAATCTAAGTGATGCTTCTACCACCCTGGTCAGTTTTCATTCTGTAGCTGGTGAAGAGGAGACTTACCAGGTCATTGACAAGAACTGCAATATGCAGAAGAGTAAGGCCAGCCCCTTCTTCTTCCACTAGCAACAAACACACACATTTAGGTTTTAAAACGCAGCATTATAAATCAGGTTCAATTCTTTGCTTTAAAATAGATATCCTGTTTATTCATTTTTATCCCTATATATTTTAAAACTTTAAATATCGCCCATGAAAGTACTTCCTTCCCAATGCCATCTCTATTATCTTAAATACTATAAAATGCACAGCATGAGTGACTATTACAGTTATGCAAAGGCTGGAAATAGAACTCTTCAAAGTTACAGCTTCATGTAACCCTGATGCTAGAACGTGATGTAACCCTTCCTAGAATCAGCATTTAAAACCCCATAAAACTCCATAGAACTACTTACCCTCCCTGTCCCTTCTCAAGACTCTGTTCTTTGGAGATGTTCTGCTATACAGCCCAGACTGGCCTTGAACCTACAGCAGTCTTCCTGCCTCAGCCTTCCACGTACTGAGATTATAGCATGCACTAGCCTGCCTGGCTTCAAGTTTTTGGTTTTGCTTCTTTTTTTTTGAGACAGCGTTTCTCTCTCTAGTCTTGGCTGTCCTGGAACTCACTTTGGCATCAAACTCACAAAGATCCTCCTGCCTCTGCCTCCTCAGTGCTGAGATTAAAGGCATGTGCCACCATCACCCAGAGAGTTTTTTTGTTTTTTTTGTTTTTTAAAGGGACAATTATGCAACTGCAGTTTTCTGGGCTAATATAAAGTTCCCACAATGTTCTACAGTAACTGACTTGAGAAGTCCTAATGTTTTGGGGGAAGAAGGTGGGCAGGTGCTGAGGACCAAAACCAGGGCTTGTCTCCAGCTGGACAAACGCTCTCTACCCCTGAGCTACACGCCTAGCCCTGCCCTTAAAGGAGAGGAGACGCCGGGGGTGGGGGTGGGGGCGGTGGCGGTGGCGGCAGCGCACGCCTTTAATCCCAGCACTTGGGAGGCAGAGGCAGGTGGATTTCTGAGTTCGAGGCCAGCCTGGTCTACAGAGTGAGTTCCAGGACAGCCGGAACTACACAGAGAAACCCGGGGGGGGGGGGGGGAGAGACGAGACGGATTAGTGGTAAAGCAACTGTTTGCCAAGTCTGACAACCTTTCCCACACTGTGGAAGAGGACAACTGGCTCTTGCAAACTGTCCTCTGACTTCTATATACGCATCATGGCACAACCACACACACATGATGCCCTTAGCTGACCTGGAAGTTCCTCAAGAGCAGGTTGATCTCAAACTCAAGACAGCTATCTGTCTGCCTCTAGGATGCTGATTAAAGATATCACCACCACATGGGGTCCGAGGGATTCTTTCTAATCTTATCTGTTGACCTGCTTGTTCTCTGGACCGCCCTTCTGTGGGAGCTTTTCACACTGTTGCTTCCCCAAAGCACACAGAGTCTGCATCAGGCAAAGCAGAGGACACAGGCCCAGCCCAGGATGCTGTCAGAGCAGCAACTAGTCTCAGCAAGAGTGTGCTCACAACAGACTCCACCTTACAACTGTTTCAGGGACACTGACTCTCTCAGGGCTTCGGGAAACTGGCCTCTGTTCTGTTCTAGGACAATGGTGGAGTAGGGACAGTGAGCAGACGGCCAGCGTGATATAACTTACCCACAGAGCAGCACACAGGGTAAATACCAGGCACAGCTATAGGAAGGAAAGAGTTCATGAGAAACCTGAGGTTCTTCAAGGGCCCAAGAAAATGCACAAATATCTGCATTCATCTGCTTGGATAACATGCAACAGAATAAATAAATAAATAAATAAATAAATAAATAAATAAATGGGACAGTGGACTCCGCTGCCACCATAAAGCCTACAGAAGCAGCACCCGCTGTCCCTAAATCATGTGCTGGCCGAGCAAGGGACGACTGGGAAGCGGAGTGTGGGGCACAGGAGGCTGCGCCTGGGTCTGGTGGATGCTCACGACAGTCCCTGTAGGTAGATGTGCCTGCCAGCGGCGTGCCGAGAGCGTCAGCATGCCCCACCCACCATGTCCACTTCATGGACATGCTGGACGGTGCTTCAGGCAGGAGCCTGCGCGAGCTTGCTGTGCACCCACGTCAAGAGAACAGAGAGGGAGTCTAAGCTGGGAGGCCTGACGTGACCTCCATGACCCCTGCCTGGCCCTCATCAGCTCAGGGCCAGGATTTGCTGAGGGCCCGTCTAGGGCTCAGCCTTCCTCTCTCTGACCAGAGAGCATCTGCACACTGCTCCATCTCTACTGAGGCCACCCTTGTCTCCACCATTTCTGTGAGGCAGAATCTGTGTGCAGCAATGTAACTCAGGTTCAACATCTTCCTGCACACTGCAGGTCTCAACAACCAGCACTGTGTGACAGCCACAGTACTTCAGAGCACTAAGTGACAGTGACAGCCTCAATAAGAGCCTGTTACACGAAGGGACTCAACTTAGAGCACTGCTGACAAGACAGCAGAAGACAGAAACCACATAAGTTACAATTCCAACTCTCCCTGGGAAGCGTCCTATGTTCACATGCACTGCACCTTCTCCCCCTGAGGAGCAGACATCCCAACATGTGTAGGGCTTAAAAATGAAATATGACAGCTGGTTATCCTAACTATTCCATCTATACAATGCACATGCGACAGGAAGCATGTTCCAGCCAGCCAATCATATTAGACAATGCTCTACAAGCCAAACTCTTTGTTACTTCCCCCACCCCCCCCCACACACTTTCTCACAGCAATAATGCAGAAAAGACATTAATAAGTTTATAAAATTAACATTATTTACTTACAAGCATAACAATTGTTGCAAGCAATCTTGTGGTTTCAAACATTTTCTTCAGTTGCTTCATAGGTCCCATTAAAAAGCAGGTACTATTTGGAATAAGGTAACAGACGGCTTATCAGTGTGTAGTTATCAGTGTGTCTGGCTATGCAGACAGAGAACTGCTATAAAATCAACTGTGTGAGCGCTTTCAGCTCTTGCCTTACCTGCCTGTGGAGCTGCTGTCTCTGCTGCTGCTGGGGACAAAGCCTGGGCTAGCCTAAACACCTCGCCCTTCTGAACCGGGAACCTCTCTCCTAATTCAGCTGCTGTTCCTCCTTTGAGACAGGGTCTTTCTATGTAGCCCAGGCTGGTCATAAACTCACAATCCTCCTGCCTCACCTTTCATTTTGTTGTCACTTTGACATCCGGTCCTGCTACTAGCCCGGGCTGGCCTAGACTTTGCCACAGTTCTGTTCCCTCCTCCAGAGAGCAGGCATTACATGCACAGCCACCATACTTAGTGTCCCCCTTACCTCTGAGAGGACACTTCAAGTCAGGCTATGGCCTTAACGTGATATTGGCATGATGGCATGAGGGTGACAGGGGCCCATCCCACCCATCCAGAGGTGGATGCAAGGCCCCCGAGGTGACCCTCAAACATGGGAGTGCGTGCAACCCTCAGGGAAGCAGGGTGCAGCTCTCTGCAGAAACGTGCTGTTACAACATCACAAGTGGCCTGGATGCCCCACTCAGGCCCACAGCAATGCTGTCTCTCAGAAGACAGTGGCAGCTCCAGTCCCTGCCGCTCACCGGCTTCAGTGCTCTGCCCTGCACCAACACTGCCACAGCTGTTCCTAGCTTCCGGTGTGAGCTCTTCCTCACAAAACCCCCACTCCACAGGAGCGAGGACGGAAGGGGGCTCTGGAGCAGAGCCCAGGCTGCGACCTAGCCTCTGTGCTCCCCAAGTGCACTGCTACACTCACTATCCCTGGAACTCAGTCTTACAACAGCAGTATTACAGAATGAACATAAAATCAACAGAAACATGCTACTTACAAAGACTTATTAGAAACAAAATCTAGTACCAACAGCAAACAAGGCACTTTAAGAAGCCAAAGTATACACACACCTGGCCAAGGCAGCGAGGTTTCCAAGGGTGTAAAATACTGCGAAGAGTTTCATGCCATTGGGAAGCCATAGCAACCCGGTCCCCTACGGGAGAATTTATAGTTAGGTATAGAACAACATGATCTTCTGAGCCCAGAACTAGAAAGTTCTACTACAGTGGCTGATACTAAGTACTGTACAATAATACATAAATACAACTATGGTAATAGTCTCCTGTATCAGGGTACACAAATGTGCTCTAGCAGAACCGTCTCCACACTTGTCTGAAAGTATCCACTTGAGTGCCAAGTTAAGACAGGCTTTCTAAAACACATCTAAATCATTGATTGTCTAATTTCCAAGAAAAAATTGGTGCTCTAAATACAATTTTAACATTTTCTCTAAATTACCATAACATTAATGTCTGTTTATTTTTAATCAGTCCCTACACATTTATTTATGGTCACTGTATTCTATCAAAATAATCCAACATTTAAAAAGCAGGCTACTTCTGTTGGTTCTAAATTAAATGATTCGTTTAGAACAATATAAGATTAAATAAAAAAGACAATGCCTTAACTCACAAGGATTGAAAAGAAAATGCCAGCAACAAAGCATATGGCAAACCACTTCAGCCTGGTGTTGAAACTCAGGGAGGAGGCATCCAGAACCTTAGGAAAGATGGCAGTACAGAAAGTTAGATCGGCATGTATAAATCTCACTCCACTACAGTAAGCAAGCTTCTTTGTCTTTTGAGACAAGGATTCTCTACGTATCTCTGGCTGTCCTAGAACTCATTATGTAGACCAGGCTGGCCTTGAACTCAGAGAGATATGCCTGTCTCTGCCTCCCAAGTGTAGGAACTAAAGGTGTGTTCCACCATGCCTGGCAGCACGCACGTTGACATGGACCTGACTCTAACAGAGTCACTTCTGTGGTTATGAGGACAATGAACATGAGCTGATGCTGGGCATCGACCTGGCAGGAGGATCACAGTAGTGTCAGGTCTCGGAAAGCCCTGACCTGGTGGGTGCAGCACATGCGTGTTCATCCAGGCCCGACCACACGGTGGTAGGGAGCCACAGGCCCGACCACACGGTGGTAGAGAGCCATCTTTAGACTGGGATAAAGCCAGCTGGGCTGCATGCTAGGAACTGCACACAGGCTCATCCTGCACTCTCAACTCCGTCAGGCTGCGGCCAGGGGCAGGGATGATCTCATAGAAACCTTTAAGGGAGCAGGGACAGGAGAGGGAGATGGAGGGCACCCGGCAAGGGTGTGTGTCCCTCACCCAGAGACAGCCTGGGTCCGCAGTGAACCACACTGCAATGGGTCTCCAGCCGGCAGACAGAGCTGGCTTCTGGGGTCCTTGAAGAAACTAGACATTTAGCCAGGCATGGTAGTGCATGCCTGCAATCCCAGTACTTAGGAAGTAGAGGCAGGAAGATCAGGAGTTCAAAGCCAGCCTCAACTATACACCAAGTTCAAAGCTAGAACTAGAAATTTACAAGAATTTCTATCCCAAAATTTAAGTTTCTAATGGTCACTACCATATGCACTTAAAAACCATAAGGACAGCAGCTCAGGGCATTTTCAGTGGAAATCACAACAGGAAGTTGTGGGCACGAGCTTGCAATCCCTTTAGTGTCCACTCCTTACCTCAGCAGATCATCTGGGAATCCTTCCTTACGCAGCATGAAAGGCAAAGAAAAGTCAGTGCTCCATCAACGTAGGATACCATGATTAATGTATCGTAGAGTCTTTGCAATGCCCCCTCCCCCACTACAGCCTAACTGGACATGTGGTTGGAAATTGGGTGAATGGACTACGGATACCCAAAGCCCCTTCTTACCAGGGATTTATATACTACCTGTATTTCAGTCCCAGAGTAAAACGCCCCAAATGTGTACATCACTTAACAAATAACCTGCTGTCACACACATCAGATCATGCTGTCACACATGCATACATGTCACAGATGCTACAGTTTTCACTTTTCATCCCAGGACTTCTTGCCATCACATGAGACAGTAAAGCCTTTGACCAGGGCCACTGAGAAGACGCAGCAAGGAATCGGGACTGAAAGACGAAGCCCTGACGCTAACGCCTCAGCCATACAGGCAGCGAGAACGGATGGACACAGCACACAGAGACCCCAGCGCTGCACCTGCACCTGCACCTGCACCTGCTGACAGGCTCAGGCTGTCAAGGCCATGCTGCCTGCAGGGCCAGGGAGAGGCACAGCCACAGAGCCCAGAGCCCAGTCCTCCATTAGTAAAAGCCCTCACTGCTGCATTCCCCTCCATTTCTCTCCCCAAATGGCGGGCATGTAAAAAGACGACAATCAGAGAGGCTGAAGGCCCTGCTCCACACTTGCTTGGCCCCTCTCCTCCTGGGGTTCATGAGGTAAAGAGCCATTTTAACCCCCAGTTGTCCCTGACCAGCTTTCTTTGCTCCTTCAGGACTCCTGGCCGGAAGGCCCCTGCTAGATCTTGCTGGTAGATCTTGCTGTTCTCTGTATTCAACATGGACAGCCCATCCTTTCTATTCTTCAGCCCATTTCCAGTGGCTTTTCTCTTTCATCCCACCCACTGACCTATTACCAGAGCCACGTTCTTCCCTGTAAGCCCTCTCTGAAACCTTTGTTCAAAAACCCCAGTCTTGGGGCTGGGGTTCAGGAGCTAAGAGCAGTGGACCTGGGTTCAACTCCCAGCACAATCATTCCCAATTCAAGTTCCAGGGGATCCCATGCAATTTTCTGGTCTCAGTGGGCATCAGCTATGCATATGGTGCACACATACATAAATGTAGATAAAACAGTCATATACACAAAAGGAAATTAGTCTTAAAAAATCAGCAATGCCAGCCAGACGTGGTGGCGCACACCTGTAATCCCAGCACTTGGGAGGCAGAGGCAGGCGGATTTCTGAGTTCGAGGCCAGCCTGGTCTACAGAGTGAGTTCCAGGACAGCCAGGGCTACACAGAGAAACCCTGTCTCAAACCCCCCCCCCAAAAAAATCAGCAATGCCCTAGGAGCTGCTCCCTGGCCTGCCTCACAGGCTCCATGTCAGGCCCTTGGTTTCTCATTTCAGTGGCAGTAAGTTGAGCACCACTCTTGGTGGTGCTTGACCAAGCCTGTTTTCCGTCTCCACCCTCAACCTTCTCTCTTACTGGGACCACCTCAAGCCTCCTAGGTGCTCCAGTGCTCCTCTCTGAGCAGACACCTCCACTTACTGACAGCAGAGAGAACTGAAGGCAGCAGTGGGCAGTGGGTGCTCACGGCGGTTTGAGTGACAGCAGCCCCCATCCGCTCACTCACTGTGAACTGTTTGGGCAGGATTAAGGGGTATGGCTTTGGGGGTGAACTTTGAGGGTTTGAAGGTCTATGCCATTCCCTGTTAGCTCTCAGCTTCAAGTTGTGTCTCAAGATGTGAGCTCTCAGCTACTGCTCCAGAACCATGTTCACCTCCCTGGCGTCACGCTCCCTACCAGGACGGTCATGGACTCACACTCCGAAACTGTGAGCCCCAAATAAACTCTTCTGTAAGCTGCCTTGGTCAGGATGCCTTATCACAGCAACAGAAAAGTACCTATGACATCCACTTACAAGAGCAGCAGGCCCCTGCTCTGGCACCCAGGAAGAGACTCTTCCTAACTGTTCCAGGGAGGTACACATTCACCCCCCTGCTCTAGGGACCCTGCCTCTCAGGCCAGCTGCAAAAATCTCAAAAGATGTCTCTCTCCAGCCTGCACAGCTAGGCGGCCGGGCGGCCAGCCACTCCTGATACTGAGAACAACTACGTGCTTCTAAGACCTAGGTGAGGGGCTCATCGCCTGGTTACAAACAAACAAATACTATATGCTGACCAGGCATGGTGGTGCCTGTCTTTAATCCTAGCACTTGTGAGGCAGAGGCAGTGACCACCCTTGTCTACATAGTGAGTTCTAAGCCAGCCACATAGACACCTTGTCTAAAACACAAACAAACCAGTATGCCAGAGGCTGTAACAAAACACTATTACCATTACCACTACCACCATCACTACCTCTTCTTCCGCCTCCTGACTCTGGAAACTATGAGACTAAGATCAAGTGCTAGTAGATATGGTGTCTGCTGCCTCTGGCACATGATAGAAGGGGCAAATGATCTCCCTAGGGTATCTTTTAAGGACACTTTAAGACTATCATGCTGGGAGTTGGGCCTTAGCATATGAATTTGGGGACATTCAGAATGCAGCCCTTGGATGTGCCTGCTCATCAATCCTGGGCTCAGGCCTCTCAGCAGCAGGATACAGTAGCTCAAATTCCAGGGTGCCTGGACACCCTTGTCTAGCCCTGCACCTGGGTAACCAACCATCTCCCTAGAGGACCTAGTCCATCCTGCAGTACAAGAAATCACCACTGGGGACACCCTGCTGCACTGCTAAGCCTGGCACCTGGGATCGCAGACACCCTGACTGCTCCACAGACTTCCTGGCCCTCACCATCTTCTAAGCAACTCTCTCTCATCTTGCAGCCTACCCTCCCCAAGGGCATGTGTTCTTCCCACACACCCTTCAGGACAAGCAGCGGGCTAGGCACACTTCCCCCTGCTACTTTCAAGGCCACCATGGCACTGTACCTCTGTCCCTCATCACTGTCATACCCCTCATCCTTGGAGAGCAAAATATTTATACATATGAAGTAAAAATAAATCTCAAAAAGGCAAGAAAATTGGAGTACTGGATCAACATAGCCGAGGTTTCCCCATGAGCAGGCCCAGGCTCTCGCCCCCTCTTCTCAGGGGAGGCCCTACTTTGAGACTTCTGGAAACTTCAGCTGCTAAGGCCCACTTGGCAAAAGTCACTCAGGGCTGCCTTCTGCCTTCTCTCCTTCCTGGAGCTGTGAAGCGAACCCCCTCTCCTCTATCCAAGACCTCAACTATCCACCATGCCTTGCCCATCATGAAACTGGGAACCACAACATACCTTCCCTCTCCCTGAGTCGTTTGTGCCAGGCACTGTCTGTGGTCAGTGATGGGAAAGCGGCTTGTACAGTATCAGTCACTCACGGTAAGGAACCCTCTCCACAGCCTAGGAGGCGCAATGGGATGCGGAATCTTCCTCCTCTTGCCTGCCTGCCTGCCTTTTCTACCCATGTCCCTCTTTCCCTCGGCTCCGGTCACAGGCCCAGCTCGCAGAGGCCACACCTGACACTCTCTCCTTCTTCATGAGCCTCTCTACCTGAGAGGCTGACAACCCTATGCACTATGGCAACCCCAAGCTCCCCAGAGGTCCTCCCGCCTCCACCTCCTGCCGCTGTACCTTCTCCACGGCACTCTCCACTAAGGCGGTAACCATACTCTTGCTTGAGATGTAAATCTTGTACGCCGGAGGCCTCTATCAGTCACTCTCTGTTATTACATGACAGTGACAATCAGGTGGGGACCTGAAGATCTGTTGGATAACCACTTCACACTCAACAGTCGGTCACCACCAGAGCCTTTCACCTTTGGCTGTACTCTCCTCTGCACAATTTTCTCTCCTCCAGAAAGAGCTTCAAGGAACAGGATCACTTCTTTGTCCCCAGAATTTACAAGAGCACTGCCTGACAACCTCTAAGAGCAATGTCTGAACAGTAGCCACTGACCACATGCTACTGAACACTTAAAAATGGGATGTATCACTAAGGAAATAAACTCTAAATTTTAGTCTGTTTAAATTTAAATGGCTACATGTGGTCATAGCTACAGCAAAGACCTAGAACGAACAGTGGAGCATGAAACAGTTGTTACTATCAAGACCTCAGATAAAGCCACAGATACTACCATTTCTGATGTTACTATGTACAGGCTTTTGTATTGCAATTACAATACAGACTGCAGTTCTCAGGAGGCAGAGGCAGGAGGACCTTTGTAGTTCTAGGCTAGCTAGGGCTACACAGCGAGATCTTGTCTCAGAACAAAACCACAAAGAACAAACAAAACACAAGACACAATATAGATTTCACTTGTCTTAACACAGGCTACCTCAGTCCTGCCAACAAAGAAGTCAGAAACGAAAAAGGAACAAACAAAACATCTTCGTGTAATACAAACTCAAGTCCACGTCTGTGCCAAGGCACATCAAAATGTGCTAGCATGCAAAACACAACACAAAGCAGTTCCTGTTTGCCTATTTTAAACTCTTACTGGAGGAAGTCAGTCTTTATCGAGTCTCACGTCTGGGTCACATGCAAACAAGGGCTCTGTTAATAAAAAACATGCATTACTAAGGAGGGCTGGTTTCACAGGCAACCTTTGGCACGGGGTAGCTTCACGTCTGTGCTCTCCGGTCTTGAGACCTGGAACGCATGAGCTGACCACAGGCATCCCGGCCCCGAGGCCTGAGCCTCAGAGCTCGCTGCAGGGGCTGTGGAGCATAGGTGCAGAAGGGGAGGGCGCAGAGAAAGGCCATGGCCAAGCAGCTGGAACCAGACAGCCCCCGGGGATCCGGGACCGACTTCCCGACAGCGGTTCGCGGCCCCCCTCCCACTGTCGCCGCGGCCGAGGACGTTACCTGCGCCGTCAGGCCTTGCTCCTCGTCGTCCTGGCCGCTCAAGACGCGCCGTAGCTTCTCCATTGCCCTGTCCTCTGGCCGCGCCGCCGGCCACTAGCTCGTCGGCCCCACACGCCCACCCGGAAGCCAGGAATCCGCACTTTCACGCGCCGGCCGGAAATCCAGGCTTCCGCTTCCTTCGAGCATGCGCACCTCCTCGTTCTTGAGCTGCGGGGGGCGGGCCCTACACGTCACTTCCGGCGCGCCCTCGGGTACCCGCAGGTGGTTGGTGAGTTGCGTTTCTTATCTTCAAGAACTTCACCCTGCCGGTAGGGAGGGACGCAGAGTCAGATCTGTCTGTCCAGGTGCAACACTGCACAGGCTCTGAGTGATAGGTCCTGCCCCGATTGTTTTGAGTTGGAGAGATGGTAAGGACATGGCCTTTAACTACTTCACTAACCGCCTCCTCCTTAAAAGTGGATCAAGAAAAAAAGGGTTAATTGTCTATCACACCGCCTCTGAAAAGCAGTCATTACAGGAACTCTAGAGAAGGAGACCTTGTACTGATGAAACTGGCCCGGCATTCTCAGGGAGTTGGACCTGAACAAACCAAAGTACGAAAACCCTGTCCCTTTACCCTTTGAAAGATCACAAAGATAACGGATGTACAATAAAATCATCATTGGCGTCCAATAAAATCGTTTTTAATAAGTCCATTCGTTTTCCTTTTGAAGTATAGTAACTTCTGTGTTTAAAAAAAAAACTGATAACAGTAATTATGAAAAGTTTGTTTTCTAATATATATTAAATTGCCTGTACTCACAATATAGTTGAAACCCCAATTTGAAGGAGTCAGTACGTACTTGAAATAACTACTGGCAGTTCAAAAACGCTGGTGACATATACGTGAGTAGAAATGTCACAGCGAAACTCATTAACTTGTACAAATGATAGGGTGTTAATGATAATAACAAGAATAAACAGCGATCCTAGAATGTATTACAGGGAGAGAAAGCTACTTAGTAACCCAGCTTTGCCTGAGACTTACTCTTAGTGTTCTGATTTGATATGTGACCACCCCTTATGCCATTTTTTTTTTTTTTTTTTTTTTTGGTTTTTCGAGACAGGGTTTCTCTGTAGCCCTGGCTGTCCTGAACTCACTTTGTAGTTCAGGCTGGCCTCGAACTCAGAAATCCTCCTGTCTCTGCCTCCCAAGTGCTGGGATTAAAGGCGTGCGCCACCACCGCCCAGCACCTTATGCCATTTTTTTAATTTTTTTTTTTTTTTTTTTTTTTTTTTTTTTGGTTTTTCGAGACAGGGTTTCTCTGTATAGCCCTGGCTGTCCTGGAACTCACTCTGTAGACCAGGCTGGCCTTGAACTCAGAAATCCGCCTGCCTCTGCCTCCCAAAGTGCTGGGATTACAGGCGTGCGCCACCACCGCCCGGCTGCCATTTTTTTAAAAGTTCATTTGTATGGGTGTTTTACCTGCCTGTGTGTCTGTGTGCCACATTCATGCACTGCCCATAGTTATCAGAAGAAGGCATCAGATGCCCTAGAACTGGAATTAGGGAAGGTTGTGAGGGGCTGTGTGGGTGCTGGGAAACTCTGAATCCTCCGGAAAAGCAGCCAGTGCTCTTAAACGCTGAGCCCATCTCTCCAGACCCCTCTGTCATTCTTACGGCTGAGTAAGATCTTATGTAGAATAGAGACCCTGGACAAGACACATGTCTTGAAGTATAAACTGCCTGACAAATTTAATTATATAGAATAAATGTAACTATTAAAAACAAGGGCTGAGGGCTTGAGAGATGGCTCAGCGGTTAAGAGCACTGGATGCTCTTCCAGAGGTCCCACTTAATGCCTCCCAGCCATTTTTTTTTGTTGTTGTTGTTTTTCGAGACAGGATTTCTCTGTGTAGCCCTGGCTGTCCTGGAACTCACTCTGTAGACCAAGCTGGCCTCGAACTCAGAAATCCACCTGCCTCTGCCTCTCAAATGCTGGGATTAAAGGCGTGTGCCACCAACGCCCAGCTGCCTCCCAGCCATTTATAAAGGGATCTGATGCCCTCTTTTGTCATCCAGGCATACATGCAAATAGAGCATAATGAATAAATATACTTATTATTACATATAACATATATTTGTATTATTATATAAATAAATAGAGCATAAATAAATCTTAAAAGCAAAATAAAGACTGAACTAGAGGTGGTGGCACATGCCTTTAGTACCAGCACTCAGGAGGCAGAGGCAGGCAGATCTCTTGAGTTCGAAGCTAACCTGGTCTAGAAAGTGAGTTCTAGGACAGTCAAGGCTACACAGAGAAACCCAGTCTCAAAAACCCATACAACCAACCAACCAACCAACAAGGCTGACGTATAGGATTTATTGTTTCTTGTTCCCCAGAAGCCAAACTTGTCTTCTGAACAATGCTACAAAGAATTTATTAGATCCATTGTGAGGAATAATGAAATGAGTAAGGGTCTAGACTCTGGAGAAGCCGTGGGTTAGAATCTTGCCCCCACCTCTTGTAGCCTTGGGATTTGACATAAATCACAATAAACCTTGGCTTCAGATGTGGAAATAAGGAGACCATAAAGGCACGAGTCTTTAGACCCAGCACTTGAGAGGCACAGGCAGTGGATCTCTGTGAATTCAAGCCAGCCTGGTCTACATAGTGAGTGTGAGGGACAGCCAGAGCTACACAGGGAGACCCTGTCTCTAAAACAAACAAACGTGAAAAGAACAGCCATTCCTTCCTTACAGAGCTGTTAAGGGGGCTAAATGGAAAAACACTGAAACCATCCTCCTCACTAACAGGTTCTGGGGTTGTAGGTGCTACAAATCAGTCAGTCCTTGTAGCACTTCCCAGGGCATGCAGGTTCAGGGTCAGAGTTTTGTTGAACCTCAAGCCCACTGTCCTAGCTGAGATCCAGATGGGCCCCATTCAGCGCCCCAGTTTTCACATTATTGTGCTGCTGCTGGCAGTGGTGGCGGTGGCGGTGGCGATGGCAGTGGCGGTGATGGTGGTCTCACTATTTGGTAGGTCAGGGGCCGTCTCCTGCCCAGGCTCCTAAGCGCCTTCTTAGGGAGATGGCCAGAGAAGCCCCACTCAGGCATAGGACGGCAGCCGTGCATCCAGCCTTAACAAATCCGTACAACACAAAGCAAGCAAGGTTACATAATGATCAGCTGACAAAGACGTGACCAGAGGTTTTCAAGAACCCCACTGCATGTGCTCAAGAGAATGGCTCAGCAGACCCCAAGTCAGCATTCGTGGTGACTTTCCTGAACGTCAGGGCCCAAACAGCAAGGATCTTGTGTGGAACCACTCACTCGGAACCGGACTGGCACTCTCTGACTGCCGCACTTACTGTTCATCATGTTCACGCCCGGCTCTGGGCCGCCATTTCTCTTCTTTTAGTGTATTTCCCAGAGAAACGAGAAGAACTTCCAGCTTCCATATTTTCCCTGTTCCCAAACACAGGCTTTTTTCCAATGGGAGAGAAGTCCTCACTTTCCAAACCCAAGGCACCCCAGGTGTAAAATTAGGTTGTGAGTGGAGAGAGACTGGACCTCTGGAAAGTCCTTCCGAGGCACTGAGACAAGCTCCTGGCTATTAAGCCAGGTTTGGTGATGCATACTTTTAATCCCAGCAGTTGGGAGAGGGAGACAGGTCTCTGTGAGTTCAAGACCAGGCTGTCAACATAGCAAGACCAAGCCCAACCAGGGCTACATAGCCCAACCAGGCCCTCATCTTTAAAAATAAGTAAATAAATGAAGGAAGGAAGGAAGGAAGGAAGGAAGGAAGGATCTAGGCTGCAAAGGACATGGGACCCTTGAATGCAAAAGGCAATATCTATCACAGCTCCACACTGCGAGATGTCATGTTACACTCCAAACAAGCTAAAACTAGTTTGCAGGTTTCCGAGATTGGGGGTGGGGTGTGTGTGTGTGCATGAATCAAATGGACACAGAGGACTTCTGGGGCAATGGAACTGCTTGTGGATGTGACGGTGGACACATGGTACAGTGGTTTGAATAAAAATGGCCCCCACAGGCCCACAGGGAGTAGCACTGTTGGAATCTGTGGTCTTGCTGGAGCAGGTGCGGCTTTGTTGGAAGAAGTCCGTGCCTAGGGCGTGGGCTCTGAGGACTCACACGCTCACGCCTGGCCAGGGTGTCACTGTCGCTTCCTGCTGCCTTTGGGTCCAGATGTTGAACTCTCAGCTGCCTCTCGGGCACCCTGTCTACCAGAGTGCTGCCCTGCTTCAGGCAAGCCAGACCCAATGGAATGTTTGCCTTTGTAAAGAACTGCCAAGGTCAAGGTGTCTCGTCACAGCAATAAACCCCTAACTAAGACACACGGCAGTGTACATCTGTTCCGGAAACACATCACGCGCAGCACCAAAGTGACTCCTGGAATAGACCATGCATTGTAACAGAAACTGAAAGGATAAGGTTATAAGCTAGGAATCCCCTGTGCCTGGGCACGTGGGAGGCACCTGGATCCCCAACGCCAGTGGGGGAGGGTGGGCGCCACACTGCGTGGAGGCCACCTAAGCGGAAATGACTTAACTAGTTCTTCCGGCCTCTGTGAGAGGCTGGTAGGTCGTCAGAGAGCGCGAGTTCGGATGGTTTGAACTGATTGGCTTAGAAGCTTGTGGTAGGCGGGTTCTGTTATAAGTCTATAAAGGCCAAGGCAAGGCAGTCTTCACTGGGCTTACTTCTTTACCCTGCTGGGGAGGCTGTAACCCCCCAGAGCTCTGGAAATTAAAATCCTCTTGCAAAATTGCATCAGGTCTGTCTCTCGTGAGTGTTTTGGGGTGCCGGTTTCCGAGGCATGGGGTGCAGAAGTACCCCATTTTTTCTTTCGGGTCTTACAAAACATGCAAGTTGGCTCACCAGGGTAGAACACCCGTCATCAGATTTAGGGTGAGGTCGCCGGGGCGAGAAGGGAGGAGAAGCATGGGGTCCTGTTTTCTGTGTATGCTTCAAACTAGTAAAAAAGATGGAGCTGTTAATATGCGACAGTGATTCCCCGTGGGTGTCCATCCCACCCGGGACCACTACAGCACGCGCCCACTTGTCCATTACAACAGAACAACAGCGCTTCCAGCTGAGCCTCAGGGCCCCCCCCCCCCCCCCCCCCCCCCAGGAGAGAGCAGCCTTGGGACAGGCCGGCGAGGGGAGCGGGCACTCTTGGGAGGACAGCGTGGGCTTTTGTTGGCATGAAGAGAGCTCGGGTGAGAGGGGGGCAAGGGAAGAGTCAGGCTGCTGAGGGGGGGGCCATCGCGACCTGTTTCAGGACCGTGTGCTCAAAGAGAGCCGAAGGGGGTCACTGAGCTCTGAGCTTAGGGTAGAAGCAGATTTGCATTCTGGGAAATCTTGCATACTTGGGCTCGGGCAAGGAAGCAATTACTGGGCCCAGAAATGGACGTACTGTGGCCAGTCAGAGCTGCTGGAGGGAGACCGGAGGAGGGCTACAGCGGCTCTGTGGGAGTGGCCTGCAGAGGGCGGGGATGGACACTTGGAAGGTGTGGAGGCGGTGTGGCAATGAGGTTCCGGAGGGAAGGGCGGGGCTTGTGTCAGAAGGAGTCACGGGGTTTGCCCTTGCATGCAGCATCCACACGCTGACGGTGTGAAGGAGGCCTGAAAGGCCGAGCTGGCAAGAGGCCTGGAAGGGAAGAACTCCCAAGAGGCTGTGGGTGCAGAAAGGGGCCTTTGGCGTTCTGACACACAGATGAGAGCAAGGGTGAGAGGGGAGCGGGAGGACTGTCGTCAGTGATGCCGGCCAGCCGAGGCAGAGGGCTAGCAAGGTGCCTGCAGGCCATCCCTGCTGACAGAAGCCCTGGCGGTTAGCTGTGTGGCGTGATGATCACCTTAGGCTGAGCTTCCTTCCCCAGCTTCCGAGCAGAAGAGCTGTTGAAGAACAGCGATCAGCTCTTATAGAAAACATCCAGGTCTCACACCTTGCACAGCACCCCAAAAAAGACCCCACGGTGATTTCCGTGCACACCTGTGGCCTTTAGACGTTCCTGGGAGATCTGCTTAATTAGGTCCTCAGACCTCGCCATGAACAAGCCTTCCCCAAACCCTGTCACTGAGAAGCCAGCAGGAAGCACTCTGTGTCTTGATGACAAAGTGCTTCCTTTTCCCTGCAGGCGGACGCCCCTCAGCGACTGTGCAGTTAAGACCTGCGTGAGACTCGCTTGCTGGTCCGTGCAAACAAAGCAGTCTTCGCCAGCCTGGTCTACAGAGTGAGTTCCAGGACAGCCAGGGCTACACAGAGAAACCCTGTCTCGAAAAACCAAAAAAAAAAAAAAAAAAAAAAAAAAAGCCGTCTTCATTGATCGATACTTTAAACTGTTAAGCCAACTATCAAGTTTTGGGTGTGACTTGCTTAAAAGGCAAAAATAAAAATGAATTCTCCAGACCCTGTGGTTGTGTACACGTCATCATCAGTTCACGGAAACGTGACCAGCACTACACAGGTGAGTTAAAATGCCCTCGTGCAGCCGCTCTACAGCTACAGGGCCCCAAGGAAACGGCAACTGTCGGTTTGTGTCAGGGGAACTGAGTTCGACCTAATTAAGAATGGCAGAGTCGGGCGGGGTGTGGCTCTGTTGATGAGAGTGTTGGCCCAGCATGCACCAGGCCCCGGGTTCAACCCCAGGCACTGCGTAAACCCACGCACAGTGCCACGTGCGTATCATCCCAGCGCTCAGGGCGCGGAGGCAGGAGGATCTGGAGTTTAACTCATCCCTTGGCCTTGAAGGGAGTGGATTCAAGGCCAACCTGGGACCCAGGTGTTGGCAGAGCTCATTTCTTTAGCTGTTTTATTGAGTTCTATTCTCTACCACCTTCTAAACCTTATTCCATCTAAATCCCTTCCGGTCCCCCCCACACACACACACACACTAGGCTGGAGGGAAGGAAGGTTACAGGGGAAGGGCACAGACCTCGTGAGACTGCTTCCTGCTGATTGGGCCGTCCAGTCTTCCTCATCAGGATATCTCCAGCGGCTCTTCGGTCTGTCGGGCTGCGTGTCTGCCTAGCTGCTGGCATGCCGTTCAGGGAAGGCTGAGTGTAGTCCAAGAGAGGGGGTCCAAGCCTTCCTCCCCTCCCCCACCCCACCCCTGGTGAGAAGCAGCAGGGCCCGGGAAGGATGCTGTGGTTCTCCATCTCGTGTACCCAGACCCTGCTGGGGACCCGGAGGAGTTGAGAATGGTGGTCTCAGGGTCTCCCCTTCCCTAGTTGCCAGGCTCCCCCCCCAAAAAAAATGGGTGGCCAAATCTGTCTGGGCGGGGCAGTATCCAGTGAGTGTCTGAATACTGAAGGGCTGAGGTGGAGAAGGCTTCTCCGGGAGAGTCAGGTGCAGTTCCTCATCAGGAGCTGCTCCCGCCCTGCCCCCAGGCGATCCTTGAGGATGGAGACGGTCCTTGCTGGTCCAAACTTCTTTATTTTTATGGGATATGAATGCATGTGTCCTACTCCAAGTGAACCAGGGATTAAATACCTGTCCTGGGAAGGGATGCCCAGCAAGGGAGGCTCGCGGCCTGAACCCTCGGGGGTTACCTAGGTACCTCAGTAGCATAGACAACTCCAGGTTTGTATGCCACATGACTGGTCATCATGGTTCAGTGTTCCAGGACAGGTAGAGCCTGGCTGAGAGCTGGTCCCAACACCTGCCTTTCTCAACTGTGACATTTACCGGGGTGGAGGGTGGGGGTAGGTGGGGGGGGTCTCGAACCGGTTTCAGCCATGACAGTTCTTCTGTTTGGGGCACAGTCCACCTGCCCCACCCCCTTCTCTCTGCCCATGACCCTCTGACAAACAATAAACCACAGGCAGCTGCTTCGAAGCTTACCCTTCGCCCCAGGGGCCCTGGCATTTATACCCTCTGAGGAGTCCCCGGAATCCAAAATGTAAACTATCTGCAAATGGCAAAAGTCACGCTCCTCCTAGAGCACGAGGCAATCACAGTCAGCGTCCGTGGGCAAACTGAAGCAGCCCCATACCCCACACCTGGGATTCAAACACAAATATATTCACATAACATTAACTGGGTTTTTAAGGAAACCCAAATTCTCACTACACCTGGCTTAAACAAGCAAACAATACAAAGAATAACAGGCCTCGTCCTTCAGAAAGTAATCGGTTAACGTGTACTTGTGTGTTCAGGGCTGGACTCAGAGAGGAAAAAGATGCTGTCATTGCTCTTCAAGAGTTTATTGACTTTGAGGATCTGATGAAAAAATGAACAAAAGCTTCTGAATCCAGCACCCCACCCCGACAGTGCCCGCAGACCACCAGCTATCCTATCCCTGAGCCCCGCCCAGCACCCAGCCCGACAGTGCCCGCAGACCACCAGCTATCCCTGAGCCCCGCCCAACACCCCGCCTGACAGTGCCCGCAGACCACCAGATATCCCTGAGGCTGGCTCAAAACGCAGCCCCTGGTCCTGCCAACCCACTGTCTCAACGAAGGACTCAGGATCCCAGCTGAAGTTCCAGGGCACCCGCAGAAAGTTAGAAGGGGGACTGAAACCTCTTTTATTCATGAGGTAGTCCCGGACGGGTGCTCGAACATGTCCAGAGGCATGCCTGTGCCTTGCTGAGTTTCCTCTCCCTCCTCCACCGAGGAAACCTTTACTCTCTGGGCTCTTGCTGCTCTCTCGGTTAGCACTCATTGTCAAAGCACAGGCACGAAAGGCTCTGACAGAGCCAAGGCACAAGTGGGAGGAGAGACGGGAGAATCTGCACACGTTTAAAGTTAAAACCATCTGACCTGGTGTCACATTTCTCTTAGCATGAGGTGGTTTGTGGTAATTGTACACTAGGCTGTGTGCAGTTTTCCGGACTGCCAGCCCAGTGGTTCTGTACTGTGTTATGAATCCAACAGTTGCATTTCCTAACCTGGCCTTTAGATGGCGTCCTTCCGGTCATTTTCTCTTCATATCTTCCTACAGTCAGCACAGTTATGTGACGTAAGTGTCCCACAAATATTTGTGTGTGTGTGTGTGAGTGTGTACACACATGTGCGCATGCGAACGAACAAAGAACTGTAAGCCCAAAAATTCATTGAAATTATCTCTCATTTCACATTCTTCCTCTGAACAAGCTAAAGGCCCAAGGGCTTTGCTAATGACTTTCTCAAAATTGTTCAGCGGGCTTGGACCCTAAGCGGAAGACCACCAGATTAACCAGTCCTTTGTGGACAGAGCCTTTTCTTCACAGATGTGGGTGAGGAGGCTGAGGACAAGACACACAGCCTCTCTCCCACTCCCAAGTCTCATTGTAAACACTAAGGAGTACACCTGCCCCGCCCCTTTAAGCATTAAGAACGTGAGACCACTTGTTAATCACGGTCAGGGCTGGCCGGAAGCTAGAATGAAGCATTCTGCTCGCCCCCTTTGGGCTGGTCTACTTGAACTCTCAGAGCTGAGAATGAAGAAGGGGAGGGTTCTGTCCCAGGCTGTCACGTAGGCAGGAAGGACATTCTAGAAGGAAACTGTTTTTGAAGATTCTATGTTCCCTACCATAACTATCAGAGTAAACAATGATCTATCTATCATTGGTCACCTCAAAGTTCAAATTTTGTGATACCACAAGGTGGCGCAGTTTTGCCACGCTAGCGGCAAGCCTTACTGCTGGTTTATGGCAAGCTCAAAATACTTAATGATAGAGCCCCATCCAGCGCGAGCAAATCATCTATTCCTGCCTCTGTCCTCTATCTCTCCCTCTCCACTGCTACTTTTGTCCATGGCCTTGTAGGTCTGCTCAGGGCCTGACCCACAGGAAGAATCCGTGTAATGACAGGGAACAGAGTCCCAGGCGCCGTGCCTAGCTTGGAGAGATGTTCTGTGTCCCAGGATTGTCTGGTAGGACGGATTCTTGTTAAACTCCAGCCAGACAGGAAATGCAGGTACCTCTGCTACTGTTATGAATTGCAATCTAAATTATTTGACATGCAGGCTGTGACCCCCCGAATGGGTCTCGACCCCGAGGTTAAGAGCTGCTGCCCTAATGGATCTGATGGCTTAGGGAAGACTTTTCAGCAGTGGCTGAAAGCTGCCATGGGTCAGATGGGCGACCCTCTCAGAGCACTGGGGAATGACCCGTGAGGCCTGCTGCCTGCAGGCCACGGAATGTTGGCTAAGCTGAGGTAAGGTGATTGTGAACTGCCTGGGATTCATAATGAAAGGTCAGGGAACAGCCAATCCACTATTGTTACAGGCACCCTAAGAAGATAGGCAGCGAGTCCTCTCCCCCAGGAGCGCTTAGGGCAAAGCCAGGTCTCATTTCTAACCTTGATGGCTCCTCTCCATAGACTCCTAAGGTGACAGACAGGCCTGTCGCAGCTCCTCAGCCTCACCTAAGATGCTACCGTCTTGGTGCGTGTGTCTCCTATGCATGTGACTTGAATTGAGGCGTTCGAATGTCTTTGGTAATCCAGTGCGGGGTCGATGTCTCCGGGGTATGATGCCAGCTTGTGTTCACGCGGTCATTACTGTCTGTAAATTCCGCACAGTGATCTAGACAACACCTAAGGACTCTCAGGTAGAAAGTCAAAGGAAAGTAACTATGTTGGACTCAAGCTTCTGAGTGACAACTACCCCCGGTACAGTGTGACAAGGGGCAGAGGAAACCCTGAGGCGTGTGAACAGAGAGCCAGCTGAGGTCAAAGAATTATGAAACAAAAAGGCCATTGATTTCCCCTCCAGCAGGAGGCTTGTGCCACATCCCTCCAGCCACCCATGGGGCAAGACTCCCACTGTGTGGGCATGAGAGTCTTAGTTGTACAGGATGGTTTCACAACTGTCACCTCTGCCCCAGAACTCACAACGAGAAAATAGCCAGTGGAGGAGAGACCAGTGTGGCACTTGAGTTTTGACAGCTGGAATCAGGAGCCTTTTACAAGTTAGTCACCATTCTTATCTTGTTACTGGGAATGAAAAAAATATCTGCTGTCTTAGGGTTTCTATTCCTGCACAAACATCATGACCAAGAAACAAGTTGGGGAGGAAAAGGTTTATTCAGCTTACACTTCCACATTGCTGTTCATTACCAAAGAAGTCAGGACTGGAACTCAAGCGGGTCAGGAAGCAGGAGCTGATGCAGAGGCCATGGAGGGATGTTCCTTACTGGCTTGCTTCCCCTGGCTTGCTCAGCCTGCTCTCTTATAGAACCCAAGAATACCAGCCCAGAGATGGTACCACCCACAAGGGGCCCTCACGCACTTGATCACTAATTGAGGAAATGCCCCACAGCTGGATCTCATGGAGGCACTTCCCCAACTGAAGCTCCTTTCTCTGTGATAACTCCAGTCTGTGTCAAGTTAACACACAAGACTAACCAGTACATCTGCAGGCCTTAATTTTAGAGGTGGAATAAAGTGGCATGATTTTAAGTTTGTGTATACACAGGTGGGCGTCCAGACAGTCTGCAGTTTATTTTACAGCCCTTCTGTAAGGGGAGGTTCTGATGCTAAGGGCTCGTTCCCAACCTGGGTTTTGATTTGTCAATAAAGAAGGCCGGAGCCGGCTGCTGGGCGGAAGGTATAGGTGGGACTTCCTGGTCCCAATAGGAAAGGGGCCACAAGGAAGGAGAGAAGGGCTTTTCTGCCATGCTGTGGAGGAAGGGCTCTGTGATCGTGTAAGGCCCAGGAAGAGCAGCCTCCACTCCGGACAGAGGCCAAACATGTTTGGAAGGATATTGGACCAAGCCACTAAGTTTAGGGCAGAAAGAGAGACAGACATAATAAATTGGTAAGGGTACATACGTATTTCCAGGCAGGAGAAATTTGCTCCCAGCTGTAGAGAGCTTTATTGAGGTGCCATGCCACCTGGCAGGAACTTGACATTGACCAAGGTGAAGTTCCTCTCCCAGTCTTTGAGCGGGAACTCCTGTGACAGCCATAATCCCCTCCACCTAGGGCGGAGTGCTCAGACCAAGGTGAACCCCATTGTTCTTCAAGGACCTGCAGTTTCCTGAGAGACACTAAGCCACCAGATGAGCTATGGAACCGGTTCTGCAGAGAAGTTTCCAGCCTTTGGGGGAAGGGTTTACCTCTGTCTATATATATTTGAGATCTCCAGTAAACTGAGACTTTGAACAGCAGGTGTTATCTTGGTCTCCATCTCTTTTCACCGCCTTCCCGTACATCCCCAGCTTCGACGTAACTGCTGGCAGTTACACCCAGCAATTGTTCCTAGTTAGTAAAGTAACAGCCGTCTGCTTGTCTTTTATCTGCGGATTCAAGGGTCTCGGGTGGGAGCTGGTGGCACGATCCCCACCCCACCCCCTGGATTGGAGGTGGGTAGAGACAGAGGCTGGGTTGGGGTTGGTGGCAGCTGATCTCAGAGCTAAGCTGGGTGGAACCCAAGGGAGTTGAGAGGGGCTGGCAGCACAGCTGGTCGGGACAGAGGCAATAGCGTCATTTTTAAAACTACACACAACATCATTCCTTTAATGTCACCCTCTCCAGTGCCTACTTTACCTGCCTGTCTCTGACACACACCACAAGGCCCAGGCCCCAAGCTGTCTTGAAAAGGTTGGATCTGCATTCTAAGCCTTGAGACATACTCTCTGATCAACAAACCAGGAATCAATCCAACGTGTGAGAATGCCCTCCACAGGTCTCTCCATGACAAAGCCTGCCAAGTCCCAGGATAAGGGAGTACAGCTGGAGCCTCCCAGGGCTGGCAGGCACTGTTTCCAAAGAAAGCTTTTAAAACAGTAAGTCCTATGTTTATGTTACCTATGTGTGTATGTGTGCGCTCATACACACTGTGGCTTGGGTTTGGACGCAGAGCAATCGGCAGGAGTCTCTTCTTTGCACCTTGTGGTCTCCAGGCTGGGCGGCAAGGGTCTTTATGTGCTCAGCTCTTCTCTGGCAAGAATCTGGGTTTCATGAGGAAGTGTACTGGAGAAGCCCTCACTGAACTTGCCTTTAGGGTCCTTGGGCTCCCATCCGCTCTCTGTCGCTGTGTCTGTGTAGCTCTGCATTTCGGCTGGACTCCTCCTCTCCAGGATTAGCCTTGGTAAACTGGCCAGACTTCCTGAGAGATTGTGAACAGCCCTGGGCTCTTTCCTCAGTGTTCGTTCAAGGCTAAGTCAGAACTTCCCCCAAAGGTTAAAAGAACAAGACTCAAGTGCATAAATGTTGCCAGGGGCGGGGCTACCCCGAGGGTCAGAGCGGCCTGTGAAGGGACATTGTTTTCTGTAACTGACTCTTACATAATAAACAAAGCAGAAGACATGGTAAGCTGAATGGGACAACCCATGGCTCCCAGGGCTGGCTCTTTGGGTGTCTGTGCCAGGAGTCCATGACAGCCGTGGACTGGCATCATTCCCAGGGGGACTGTCTGGGCTGTGACTGCAGATGCAGCTTGGCGGGGAGAGCCCCACCCACCCCCGCTACCACCATCACCACCAAAAAAGGAGTTTGCTTGCTTCAGAAGGCTGTGAGGCTAAGAGAACAGCACTCAGGCGTGGGCCGTGACAGCCGGGCCTGGGTACTCTGCGCAGAGCAGCCCCAGCTCCCCACTTCTCGGTCACAGCACCAGCTTGTGGGAGCCAGCCCTGTGTCTCCGGAAACTCTCCCTCCACACATTTACTTCTGCAGTGTCCGAACCAACACAGCAGGATATACAGTCACACTCAAATAGCAAATATTTAAACCATTTATTGCCATTAAGTTACAGATCTGAGTTACATGTGGAAAACACCGACACTTGTTGTTGTAGACATGTGACCAACTGAGGGTTATACTACTGTCAGTAAAGAGTCAAGAAGTTTGAGTACTTAAGTGCTTGTGTTATAAAATTTTGTTCCCTTAGATTTTTTTATTACACAAATCCCAATAGATAATATACATATCACTACAGATTGCTATAGAGAAAACCATCATTCAAAATTTTTAAATTAGTTGCATATTTTGAACTACTCTTGATGAAGACAAATAAGGTTTAGCATTGATAAGGCAGCAGAGAGCTGGTTTAGACTCTCGGCTATTCGATAATGTTGGCATGGTCAGTAAGATAGCGTTCTGTGTTTTCCCTCAGCACGACTGCTCGCGCTGACGTGATCTGTGGCTGCAGCACTGGCTGGAGCTGTCCCTTGCTCGAGCTGGTCCTTGCACTGCTACGCAGATGGCCTCTTACTCATCCTGGAAATAATTGGAGACAATTTCAATGAGAAACAAAGTCTCCTCCGGCCAGCTCCAGGGTTCCCTGACGCGGCTTTGTGACAATGCCACCCCCTCGTCCTCCGCGCTGGTTTTTCTGCTGGGTTAACTGAGTGCATTAGGCTGCTTACTCGTAGCTGATGAGGCGTCCGCCCTGGGCGAGCTGCGCGGCTTCGTTGGCTAGGTGGCACGCAAACAGAAGCCAGTTCCGAGGCTGCACCTTGTAGGCGAATCTCATGAACGCCAGAGAATAGCAGCAGAGGGCTGTGGAGACACCAGAGCGAAGAGCATGAATATCCAGGCTCCCGGGCGGAAGGAAGGAAAGCACAGCCAACACATCCACCGCCCTAGTGGGAAAGAACCTTCCCACCCATGCGCCCTGGCAGCCATGTGCATGCAGAGCCGTCCGTGCAATGCCCTCCTCCTCCTCCTCAGCGTGCTCTTACCGAAAGTCATCCGCCCACTGATGATCTCTGGAGATTTCTTCATGTCATTGATAGCAGCAATGGGGAGCCCCCAGTTGGCAACTGGGCCCCAGAAGTGCTGCAGTAAAGGGGAGGGGAGAACAGTGGGGGAGTGAGGGAGAAATCGTAAACAGCTGCATCCCACCACTTGAAACAACACAGGCGTGTGGACGGCACCTCGCCCTCCCGTCCTCGGGTTAACCCGCTGCAGTTCCACGGTTGCTCGTGCTTCCCTGTGAGCCGGTTCTTTCAGGGTGAGCCCAGAGCTCAGAAGGACCGGAGGTTTATTCAAGCTCCTTACTAAGAATTCCCACATTACAAGTCAGCAGTCTCTCATTACCCACTCAGAGGACTGAAAAATGATATCAACTTCTTACGTCTATTAACACCTACATAGTTTAAATCTTGTTATAACTGCTGTGTGTAATGTTTCTATCAAAATGCTTTCCCCCAAATTTTCATTAAATTATTAATAAAATACAGAGCTTAAATTGGACACTTGATTTTTTTATACGTATGAGTGCTCTATCTGAATACATGCCTGCCTGCCAGCAGAGGGCGTCAGATCTCATCATGGAAGGCTGTGAGCCACCATGCGGTCCTGGGACTTGAACTCTGGACCACTGGAAGAGCAAACAGTGCTTTTACCACTGAGCCACCTCCCAGCCCTGGACACCTTTTCTAAGGAAATAATACCTTCTTATTTTTTTAAGGCTGCATTTTTAAAGATTGGTTGATTCTATATTGTTGTTTTGTTTTTCAAGAGCTAGGGTTTCTCTGCATAGCTCTGGCTGTCCTGCCACTCAGTCGACAAGCCTGACTGGCCCCAAACTCAGAAATCCTCCTGCCTCTGCCTCCCAAGTGCTGGGATCAAAGGCTGGTGCCGCCACCATGATGTGCCTTGAGTTTTATCATTTGAGACATGGTCTCATTCTGTAGCGCTGGCGGCTCTAGAACTTACTCTGTAGACCAGGCTAGCGCTGACTCACCGAGATCTCCCTGCTTCTGCTGGGATTAAAGGCACACACCACCATGCCTGACTTAAAAGATGTTTTAAAACGTTTGTGCATATGTATTTGTGTGTGTGTGAGGGGAATATCTATAGATCTAAGTGTAGGTGTCCTTGGAGTTCAGAAGAGGCATCAGATACCCTGGAACTAGTTACAGCTGGTTGTGGGCTATGCACCAAGGACACTGGGAGCCACACCCAGGTCCTGTACAAGAGCCACACCCAGGTCCTGTACAAGAACACCTGCTTTTAACCTCCGAACCAGTGCTACAGTCCAAATAAGGATTTTTTTAGCCTATACATGAACTTGAAAATCTACAGCCAGGCACGACGAAATTAAGACTCTTTGAAAATACATTTGAAGTGATTTTTTAAAGTAGATAATTTTCTGTTCTAAAACTATCCACACCTAAAGTGAACAAAACCAAGCCACTTAATAGCAGCCATGTCTAATTTATTTTCATTTCTGAAGGAAAAATTTATCAAACCCATGGTTTTTGTCAACAGGATTAAAATTGTTTGCAGGGCTGGAAAGATGGCTCAGCAGTTAAAAGCACTGACTGCTCTTCTGAAGGTCCTGAGTTCAATTCCCAGCAACCACGTGGTAGCTCACAACCATCTGTAATGGGATCAGATGCCCTCTCTTCTGGTGTGTCTGAAGACAGCTATAGTGTACTTAGATATAACACCAAATAAATCTTTAAAATAAATAAATAAAATAAGATCGTTTGCATAGTTTGAACACATTAACTAGACAGGCCTTCACTAGCTCTCCTGCCGCCATAAATTGTGATGGATACAGACTGTGAAATACATTTACAATCTTTTTCTTTTTTAAAGATTTATTTAGTCCCAGCTTTAAGAGGCAGAGGCAGTACAGATCTCAGAGGCTTGCCTGGTCTACATATTAAGGTCCAGACCAGTCAAGGCCAACCCTGTCTCGAATGACTGACTGGACAAAGAAAGAAAAACTTAAGTCAACCAGGTCTACATAGTGAGTCTCCGCTACCAACAAACACACATAAAGCAGGAACTATTTCAAAAAAGAAAGTTTATAATGCATCTTTCTTTTTGTTTGTTTTTGTTTTTTCGAGACAGGGTTTCTCTGTGTAGCCCTGGCTGTCCTGGAACTCACTCTGTAGAGCAGGCTGGCCTTGAACTCAGAAATCCGCCTGCCTCTGCCTCCCAAGTGCTGGGATTACAGGTGTGCGCTACCACCGCCTGGCTTACTTTCTTTATTTATTTTTTGCATGAGTGCTCCATCTGCATGCACTGCATGCGAGAAGAGAGCATTAATCGATCCTAGTTGTAAGGCAACCATGTGGTTGCTGGAAACTGAACTTGGGACCCCTGAAGAGCAGCCGGTGCTCTTACCCTCTGAGCCTTCTCTCCAGCCCTATAATGTATATTTTTCTATCTGGTAAAAATTTTAATTCTCTCTTCCATAATCTAAAATATGTATCTGGTCTAGTCTGTCAGAGATTGAAGTCAAATTATAGAAAAATAAGGAATTTTTGTGATTAGTATTTATCAAAGATGTTTTTATTTGGCTATTTTTAGTGTAGCTATAAAAAGTTGAAACAGAAACAACAGCATTGTATGAGATCTCTCTATTTGGAAGTAAGCCATGGGAACAAGTTCCCTGTGCAGAAAGAGCCACCTCCGTCTGCTCCTTCTCTCTGCCTGGCTGCCACGTTCTAAGGTGACTTTGTTAAGTGCTGCAGGCTCCTTTCTAAACACAGGAGAGCTGTGGGCCACAGATGCAGGGCCCAGAATGCGCTTCCCCTACCGCTTACCATCTACCGTGACGTCATCTCTAACTATGAAAGCAGAAGGTCCACAAGGGCCCAGAATGGCTACAATTTTCTTACCGTACTATTTCGTGGAGTCATCAAGGTTCAGACAGAAGAGACATGGAGGGAATAAAACAAAAAGAAAAAGAATCAGATACTTCCATATGATTCTAGTCCATGTCAAACTCACATGCATTTAAGTGTCAGCCACAGTGTGTTTTTGTCTGAGAATATAATCAAGCAGATGGCCCAGTGGGTCAAGCTGCCCCCACTAGGCCTAACAGCCACAGGCTGATTCCACAGACCCATGTACTCTAAGGAGAGAACTGAATCGCGAGTTGCTCTCACCTTCACTAGTGTACTATGACACACAAACCTCCTCACACAGGTTTTTAAAGGAATCAAATGTAATAACAGGTGAAATCTATTTATTCTATGAAAACAAGCTTCATCTTTAGATCTGAGCTGCCTAATAAAATACAATGTGAATAACACTTGGGATGAATATGTAATTAAATTTTTCTGCAAGTCATCTCCAGTTAAGAGCAGAGTACGGGGTGCACATCTTTAATTTTAGCACTCAGGAGGCTCCGGCAGGAGGAATGTCAGTTAGAGATTATTTAAGGTACAAAGCAAGTTTAAGGCTTGACCTATATAGTGAGACCTGGTGAGAGAATGTGTGTGAGGGACACAAATTCTTAGTTATTCTGCTTATATGTAAGCAACACTGCAATATGAACATGTCATCGCTAAGGCTACCGATTAGCTATTTACATACCTTTGTTCTCATTATTTGAAGCCTAGTGTGATTCCGCGCTTAATGATCATCTCAGTTTGGACCTGCCACTGTTCAAGGGCAGGCCAGCGTGTCAGCACAGCCTTGGAAACACTGCTGAACTCTAACAGCAATGAACTTTCACTGTCACATAAAGTTAGTCTCCGCAAAGGTCTGTATTTTTCTTACAACTGAAATACCTAAAGTGGCACTGATTTGCAAAGTAATTATTGAATCAATCAGTGCATGCATGAAGCAATGATGATATTTTCCTGAATGCTGAATTTTCTTCTCTTTAAAAAATAAACGCAAAACCACTTTTTTAATTTAATTTTATGAGAGTCTGGGTTTCTCTCCGTAACCGTGGCTGTTCTAGAACTTGCTCTATATAGACGAGGCTGGCCTCTAACTCAGAGATTTGCTTTCCTCTGCCTCCTGAGTGCTGGGATTAAAGGTAAAAACCACCTGACTAAAAAAAGATTTTTAAAACAAAAGTTTTGTAGGGCTAGAGGAGAGATCACTTAGTTAAGAGCATCTGCTGCTTTTACAGAGGACCGAGGTTCAGTTCCCAGGACCCATTTGCAGGCTTACAACTGTCTATAACTCCAGCTCCAGAGGGTCCTACGCCTTCCTGTGGTCTCATGTGGGCACCTGCATGCAGGTGGTACAAAGATCTCCTTACGCAGACTCACAACTATACACATCAACCAAAATCTGAAAAGTGAGGGCTAGAGAGGCGGCTCAGCTATTCTAGACACCAGAGTCTGTCTGGGCAGCTCATTACTAACTCTAGGTAATTCTAGTTCTAGGTGATCTACTATTCTTCTAGACTCTGCAGGGGTCTCATTACAGACCCATATATAACAAAACAATTTAAAGAGTATAGGATAATGTTCCATGCTTTAGGCATGTACACTCTATGTGAGATACAAACACACACACACACACACACACACACACACACGATATACCATACCTGTGCCTCCTGCCATTATGTAGCAGTGCACGCTCTGACCAGAGGTAAATTTGAAGCACCATACAGATCACAACGACATCTGTGGCATGGTGGCATGCATGGCTAGTTTCCTAACTAGATAACTCACAGCAGTAACAAAAATCATGTGGAAAATACACTCGATTTGCCCTTTATTTGATAATCTGCTTTCTTTCAGTTGAATATGAAAAAAACAACTGTATTGCTTTCTTGGGTTGACACAGCGAACTCCAAGCGCCATTGATGAGCAGCTGTTCTCTGGATGTGGACGCTCTGCTCTATCAGACAAGGTCTCAGTGGTTCTTCTCTGGATGTGGACGCTCTGCTCTATCAGACAAGGTCTCAGTGGTTCTTCTCTGGATGTGGACGCTCTGCTCTATCAGACAAGGTCTCAGTGGTTCTTCTCTGGATGTGGACGCTCTGCTCTATCAGACAAGGTCTCCGTGGTTCTTCTGCCCTAAAAACCCTCTGCACTCCGCCTTTCATCCTTCTCTTGCCCAACTCCTAACCCCTTTCCTGACCCTAATTTTGCCTTTCCCAGAATGTCACGCCACTGGAGTCCATCCTATTTTGTTTTCTGTTGCTGTGACACAGAGCATAGTCAAACACAACTTGGGGAGGAGCTTACTTCAGATGATGGCCTACAATCCATCATGAAGGGAAGTCAGAGTTATGCTGACAGGAACCTAGAGGCGGAACCGGAAGGAGAACCGCAGGCACACTGCTTCCTGGCTGCCCTCCATTAGTGGCTCATTCCTTACACAGCCTAGGACCATGTGCCAGGGGTGGCACTGCCCACAGTGGGCTGAGCTCTCCGGAATCAAGCAGTAACTTACAGCTCCAAGAGCTCCCCCAAAGGTGTGGTGTGAGGCACATTCTTCCATATGGCTGGACAGGAGGAGCAGGGGACTAGCACTATTGCCAAGAGCTTGAAGGTCCTACTGGTGAAGGAATAAAGCGGGGATGAGAGGCCGCACAACAAGCAGAGGTGGTCAGAGGTGTGCTGGTTGATCGTTCTCTCGGGACTGGTTCTGTGTGGTCTTGCTGTGGAAAATAACTGTGGCAGGGTGTGTGTGTGTGTGTGTTCAGCACTGGCCATGAAGTAATTTCTCTCCTTGAGGGGCAGCCTCAGTTCCATCATTGGGTGAGCTGTTGGCAAGTTGTTCCTGGATTTTTGAAAATATCTTAGTTATCCTGATCTTGGTGCCCTCGAACTTCAAAGGGGAAGGAGAAAGACTAGGTCACTTTAGGATAAATCAGCTTTGTATTACCAGTTTTAGACCAACACTCCTTAAATAATTAACATGTTTACTTGCCGAGCTATGCAGGAATGTGACCTCAGGTTTAAGGTACCAAAGAAGGCGCATGCAAACCTGTGTGTGCGTATTTATGTGCACGGATGTGTAAGACAGAAGACAGCCTCCACTGTCATTCCTCTGGTGCTCCCCTCCCCATCTTGGTTTGCTTGTTTCTTTGCATTGGCATGGACATTGCAAAGTGGACTAGGCGTACTGGCCAGCAAACCCCAGAAATCTGCCCATCTCCACTGCCCCAGGGTTGCAGCTACAGGGGCCCAGGCCAATTCCCCTTTTTGAGACAGGGTCTCTGTGGTAGTTTGAAATATGCTTGACCCAACGAGTGGCACTACTAGGAAGTGTGGCCTTGTTGGAGGATGTGTGTCACTGTGGGGGTGGGCTTTTAGAGCTTCCTCCTAGCTGCCTGAGGAGCCAGTCTCCTCCCAGTGGCCTTCAGATCAAGATGTGGAGCTCTCTGCTCCTGCAGCACCATGCATGGACTGAACCACTGAAACTGTAAGCCAGTCCCAGTTAAATGTTGTCCTTTACAGGAGTGTCCTTGGTCATGTCTCTTTACAACAAGGTAAACCTTAACTAAGTCTCATTGTGTATCTTTGGCTGGTCTGGAATTCAGTTGTTGAATACACCAGGCTAGCTCTGAACTTGAAGAGACCCAACTGCCTCTGTCTCCCAAGTACTGGGTTTAAGGAAGTATGGCTCCCACCAGGCTTCACGCCAGCTCCTTTTAATACTCTAAAGACCAATTTAGTCTTAGTATTTCTACTACTGTGACATGATAATCACCATGAACAAAAGCACCGTGGGGAGGAAAATGTTTGAGTCCACATTCAGGCAAAGCCCCACCATCCAAGGCGGTCGGGAAAGACCCCAAGCAAAGCAGAGCCTGGATGAGGGAGGAGCCGCTGCAGAGGCCTGTGGAGGGTGCTGTGGCCTAGCTTGTCTCCCTGTCTGCTCAACCAGCTCCCTTAGGGCCCAGAACCGCCAGCCTACAGGTGGACCTGGCCCTCCCAGTCAGTCACCAATTAAGAAAATGCTGTACCGGCTAGCTATGGCGGTCTTACAAAGACATTTCTCAGTCAGTTTCCTCCTCTAGCCTCTATCAAGATAAGATAAAAACCAGCACAGAACTCAGCTGTCGCCCCAGGTGACTGCTATCGGGCTTTTAATTGCAGGTTACCTGCAGTTCTGTGGTATCGGTTACAACATTTAGCCTGTTTCAATTTAGTAGTCTTAGGAACTCCATGTATTTGGGGTAGCAGTCCTTTATCAGTCATCTTTTTCAAATACGGTTTTAGGTCTGTGGCTTCTATTTTCTCTTTCACATAGCAGATATTTTTAAATTGTTTTCTGAGACAAGGCTCCTTTGGCATTCCCAGGCGTCTTGCCTCCACACCCAGTGCCATTTATAGGCAGGAGCCACGTGTCCAGCTGAACACTTCAGTCTCACTGAAGGCTATCCACCATTCTTTCTTTCATGGATCATGCCTTTGGAAATTCTCTCTAAAAAGTCACTGCAAAACCCAGATTCTTTAGATTTTTTTCCCCATACTCTATAGTTTGCATGTCCATGTTTTCATCTATAAATGTAAACTGTAATTCTTGTTACAGACGTAGGATATGCCTAAATGGTTTCTTTACCGTGGATGGCCATTTGTTGAGGGTTCTTCTTGGTGGATGTTCAGCTGTCAGTACTTACGTGTGTTCACTTAAAGACCTGTCTATCCTGGGCCGTTGGTCTGTGTGTGCATTCCAGCCCTAGCAGCACAGGTTCGATTGCTGGAACTTTACAGTAAATTGTACAACTGGATATTGTCAGCCCTCCGGCCTTGCTCTTCCACAGGACTGCACTGGATGCACTGGGCCTTCTGAGCGCCATCTATCTATCTTACAAATGTACTCTTATTCCTTTCTTGTGTTGCTGGCATCAAAATCTATAGTAAGCCCAGAATCCATTTACTGAGGGCCACAAATTAGACTCTCTTTGCCGGCACTCTGTCTGGCACTGCACTGGCTCTGAGCTCAGCTGGGGAGGATGGACATCTTGAGAGTACAGTCTTTCTATGCAAGGACATGGGTAGTTCTTCCCCACTGACACCTTTGAGATCTCTCACGTTTTTTTTTTTTTTTTTAAAGATAGTTCTTACATATCATTTTGCTAGATTTTTATCTACATCTGATTCATTTAGGGACAAGGTATGTAGCTTAGTGGTAGAATGCATGTTTAACATGCACAAGGCCCTGGCTTCATCCATCCATCTCCAGCCTTTGAATGTGGTCATGTAAATGACTATATATATATATATATATATATATACATATATATATATGTGTGTGTGTGTGTGTGTATATAACACATACATGTATGTGTGTGTACATACATGTATGTGTGTGTGTATATATATGTATATATATATATGTATATATATGTGTATATATATATATATACACATATATATACATATATACATATATTGGTTTTGGTTTTTCGAGACAGGGTTTCTCTGTGTAGCCCTGACTGTCCTGGAACTCACTCTGTAGACCAGGGTGGCCTCGAACTCAGAAATCCGCCTGCCTCTGCCTCCCAAGTGCTGGGATTACAGGCGTGCGCCACCACCACTCGGCTATGACATTATATTTTAATTTCAAATTGCATTTATTAGTTGAAAGTATGTAGGAAAGCAATTGACCCTAGTCCTTACCAGTATCATTTGTTGCATAACATCTTTGGTCCTTTTGGATTGTCTACATAGACAATCATATCATCTTAAAGTTTTGCTGCTTTCTTCCAGTATGTATGGCTATTTTTCTTTAAAATGCATTAGTCAGAACTTCTTATATGATGTGAAAAAAATAGTATTAGGGTCTATCTCTGCATATTCCCTTTAATGCACCTATTTTGTAAGCAGTCAACTGCCCATTACCATTCATTCCACACTGAGAACCACAGAGAACACTACCACTCTAATCAGGAGCTGATTCTATTATTCTGTAAGAAGTGTGGTTTATCAGTGATTGGCTGGCTCAAGGGTTTTCCCCTAAGCTCATTTGCTATTTATTGTCCAGGGCATACCAGGCTGGGTGTGGCAGTGTACAGCATTACTCTCAGCATTTGGGAGGCAGAGGCAAGCAGGTCTCTGTGAGTTCAAGATCAGCCTGACCTAGAAAGCAAGTTCCAGGCCCACTGAGGCTACAGAATGAAAATTTCTCACCCCCACCCCAAGCCTCCCCTAAAAAGGTACTCCAAAAGCACCCCAACCCTGCAAGTCTTTCAAGCCACTCTGTGCACCATGATTCCGTGCATCAATCCTAAGCTGACAGGTCTGCTTTGGCCTCACGAGTTGAGTGTTGAAGAGACCTCAGATTTTCTAATTGGTCTAAATATCAGTTCTCTCATGTGGCAGGCAAAGTGCGAGGTTATCCCCAGCTCTAATATCCCGTGTTTAGGAAGTCCTTTTATCTGCTACAACTTTTCATCTGAGCAAATAATATAAACAAAGCTTTCTTGAGAATTCAGAAGTTAAAGTCAACTTAGAAACACCTTATTAACTTGAAAATATTCACTGCCAACATCTCACTGAGCTCAGAGCTGTAAGCACCTCGAGTGACCGATGTTAAAGCACTGGGCAACCTGGGTTCTACTTAAGGAACGTGTGAGACATACGAGAGAGAGAGAGAGAGAGAGAGAGAGAGAGAGAGAGAGGAGAGAGGGGAGAATGTGTGTATGAGAGAGAGTGTGTGTGTGTGTGTGTGTGTGTGTGTGTGTGTGTGAGAGAGAGAGAGAGAGAGAGAGAGAGAGGAGAGAGGAGAGAGGAGAATGTGTGTATGAGAGAGACAGAGAGGAGTGTGTGTGTGTGTGTGTGTTGTGTGTGTGTGTGTGTGTGTGTGTGTGTGAGAGAGAGAGAGAGAGAGAGAGAGAGAGAAAGGAGTGTGTGTGTGTGAGAGAGAGAGAGAGAGAGAAAGGAGAGAGGAGAGTGTGTGTATGAGAGAGACAGTGTGTGTGTGTGAGAGAGAGAGAGAGAGAGAGAGAGAGAGAGAAAGGAGAGAGAAAGGAGAGAGGAGAGTGTGTGTATGAGAGAGACAGTGTGTGTGTGAGAGAGAGAGAAAGGAGAGAGGAGAATGTGTGTATGAGAGACAGAGAGGTGTGTGTGTGTGTGTGTGTGTGTGTGTGTGTGAGAGAGAGAGAGAGAGAGAGAGGGAGAAGAGAATGTGTGTATGAGACAGAGAGGAGTGTGTGTGTGTGTGTGTGTGTGTGTGAGAGAGAGAGAGAGAGAGAGAGAGAGAGAGAGAGAAAGGAGAGAGAAGAATGTGTGTATGAGAGACAGAGTGTGTGTGTGTGTGAGAGAGAGAGAGAGAAAGGAGAGAGAAGAATGTGTGTATGAGAGAGACAGAGTGTGTGTGTGTGGGGGGGAGGCAACTGTGTGTGTGAGTGTGTGAGAGAGAGAGAGAAAGGAAAGAGAGAGAATGTGTGTATGAGAGAGACAGAGAGAGGAGTGTGTGTGTGTGTGTGTGTGTGTGTGTGTGTGTGTATACACGTACATACCAGTCACCTCTGCTCTAAATATAAACTTTCTGTCAGTAAGGTACATAAGGAAATAGTTTTTTTAGAGAGGAAGACTTTGAAAAGCCAGATGTGGTGGTGTAGACCCTTATTCCCAACACTCAGGAGGCAGAGGCAGAGGCAGGCAGATCTTCCTGAGTTCAAGCCCAGCCTGGTCTAGTGAGTTCCAGAACAGTCAGAGATATGTAGAGATCCTGTCTCAAAAAACAAAACAGGGCTGGAGAGACGGCTCAGCGGTTAAGAGCACTGACTGCTCTGCCAGAGGTCCTGAGTTCAAATCCCAGCAACCACACGGTAGCTCGCAACCATCTGTCATGGGATCCGATGCACTCTTCTAGTGTGTCTGAAGACAGTGACAGTGTACTCACATACATGAAATAAATAAATCTTTAAAACAAAACACCCAAAACTAAAACTAAGAAAGTGGTTGGAGAGGTGGCAGGAACGGTGCTACTGCTTCTACAAGACCTGGTTCCACTGCCAGCACCGCGTGTCTGCACGGACATGCGCGTTCCAGATCCGATGCTTGTTCTGACCTCCATAGGTACATATGGGTACACATGAAACACATAAAATTAAAAAGTAAAGAATTGAGGGCTGAGGGTGTGACTTTGTGGGCCTTGTAAGGCACAGGACCTGAGTTTGAGACTCAACATTAAACAACAAAGAAAAGGGGGAAAAAAAAGAACTATTAAGAAAACAGACCTAGAAATCTAGAAAGTTCTTACTCTGAGAGTCTTATCAAAAGCCAAGTGCAGCAGCGTGGTGCTCTGGGGTTGCAGCTAATTAAGTCCGAGCACAAAGCCAGGTCCCAGGAAAACAGAAGCTCCTCTCAAAGGAAAAGACATACGAATCAAGATGGTGAAGGCTGATGACTGAGACAGTTATAGAAACCCAAGGCACTAAATATATACAGTTAGCTCCAGTACTACAGTAGACCGGCCGGCCTGCAGCCTCGCCTCCCTTTGCGCTGGGACGGAAGGCGAGCGCCACCACCGCCAGGCTCAGCAGTGACTATCGAAAAGAAAATGAAAAAGCAGCCCTCCACTCATCTAAAAACCGCAAGAAAATAAAACTATGCTTGCAAATATTGTAACCTGTCTCTAAATTTTTGTGAGATACTTAAAATAGAATCAGGCACCAGATTATAAACGAAAATGAATTCTGGAAAGTGCTGCTTCTTCAATCTCTCCAGGTCAAGCCCTGGCGAGAGACAGACAGACAGACAGACACACACACACACACACACACACACACACACACATTGCAAGTAAAAGCCAGTTCTCAGACGCCCTGCGTGGCTGTGGCTGACCAACGCCGGTCGTCCCCCCTCCCCCTCCCCCTCCCCCAGCGCCGTCAAACGGAAAAAACCGACCTCGGTGCTGCGAATTCTAACTCCCATTTACCCAGCTCCGGGCACATTCCAGCACCGCTCCCGCCAAGTCCCGGGCCGGCGACGATGGGGAGACCAGGAGGGGGACGGTAGCACCCAGTGTCCCCACGTCAACCCACACGCAAGGGCATCCTGCCTGCCTGCCCAGGAGCGGTCGGTGTTCGCCCGGTCACGAGCCGGAACGGCGTCCCTGCGGTCACACCGCGTCTCCCCTGTCACCTGCCATTCCCTAGGTCGTCCCGTCCGGGAGCGCTGTCCGCTTGGTCACTTGCTGTCCTCCCAGTCTCGGGTGGGAGCGCTGTCCCCCTCGGTCGCCTGCGATCCCCTCGGGCACGAGTGGGAGCTCTGTCCCCCCGGGCACGGGTGGGAACGGCGTCCCCTCCCGCACAGGTCGGGGCGAGGTCCCCAGTCACACCCCGTCGCGGGGCTGGAGCTCTGTCCCTGGTCCCCTGCCATTCCCTAGGACGCCTGGACCAAGAAGCGCTGTCCCCTGAGTCACCCGCCGTCCCCTCGGGCACCGGTAGGAGAGCGTTCCGCCCGTGCGCGGCTCTCCCAACCTTGGCACCGCGCCGCAGGGTTGTCCCACGGCGGGCGGCTCCCCCCACGGCCTACCGGGACGCTCACCTCATGAGATAGTCGCGGAACTCCTTGCTCCGGACATACTCCGCCGCCTTGCGCACTAGCGATCCAGCCATGGCCGTGCGGTCGGCGGTGAAGCCGTTCCCCAGACAGATGACACCACTGCGGACGCGGCGGAGGGCTTCTGCGCTCTCACCCCCGCGCCCGCCTCACGACACTCGGAGAAGCCTTACGGCCGCTCGGCGCTCCACCAATGAGAACGCGCTAGGCCTCAGCGCGCGTCCGGGATTGGCTGATGCTGTCGACACACCCCCCGCCTTGCCCACGGGGCGGCGCGCGCCGTGGGGCTGCTGTCGTAAAAGGGCTCGGCGGCTAGGAAGGCTGGCGGTTGCTAGGGGCTGCGAGGATGACACTCCTCTGCCGCGGGGCTCTGGGGCAAGCTAACGGGATCTCCGCGGGGCGCAGTGGGCAGATCGGGGCTCCTGTCTCCCCCGCACCGGTCCCTTTGCTCCGCGAGCGACTGCACAGAGACAGTGAGATCCTGCAAACCAGCAGCGACCGGCTTGGGATGGAGTCACCGAGTGCAGAGGAGGGAGGCGGTTAAAAATAGCTAGGAGCCTCAGTCTCCAGAAGTGTGGCTGCCCACGTGTGGAAAGCACGGGTTGCGTAAGTCCCCGGAGTGTGCACCCTGCAGGAGCTTTAGCCTGGACACCCGCACTGGCTCAGAGCCACGCCCCAGATATGGCGCGCGCGGGGGGCGGGAGGGGTGCGGTTGGGCGGGGGTGCAGATTGCTGGAGGTAAAAGAGAAGGGCCTGGGTACATTTCCTGTGATCACCACCACCACCACCACCACCGCACCGGAGGAAAGGAAAGGTGTTAGGTCCCCCTCCGCTTTAAGCCGGATCGCGGGTTCTCACTTGGAAGATCAGGCAGCCACACCTGAGCGGGCCTCCCGACGGTACTGCTGGGGTCCCCGAGTTCATGCAAATGTCAGTCTTTGTTTACCAAAAACAGACTGAGGAGGACGTTCCCCTCATAGGGAAGGGTCTGTAGCGCTCTTGCGGGGTTTGCTGGGGAAGCCCTGGCTGTGTTCCATCCCCTGCACCAGGCGGGGTGTTGGGAAGTTGAAGGTCACCTCTGAGTCCTCAGGGTGGGGCTTGGGGTGAATGTTGTTAAAGGCATGGTGGTACTCTTCTGTGGTTTTCCGCCTTCTGTGTATAGTCAATATGTGCAGCTTTTCTCGGGTTTAAAATGTGCCGGCTTATTCTAAGAACCTTCTGAGAGTAGAGGGGGTGTCTCTCTCTCTCTCTCTCTCTCTCTCTCTCCCTCTCCCTCTCCCTCTCCCTCTCCCTCTCCCTCTCCCTCTCCCTCTCCCTCTCCCTCTCCCTCTCCCTCTCTCTCTCTCTCTCTCTCTTCCTTACAAAAACCGAACTTGAAGCTGGGCTTGGTGGCAAATGACTTCGATCCCAGCACTGCAGAGGCGGAGGCAGGAGGCTTTGAGTTCAAGACCAGCGTTGTCTATAGGGATAGTTCTGTAGCCCTGGCTGGCTACTCAGAGAAACCCTGCCTCAAACAAAATTTAAAAAGACATAAACAGCAACATCAACAAAAGCACAATCTGGGGATTGTGTCTCAAATCAAGGAAAATTGAGTAATTTAGAATGCCTCTGGGGGATACGGACTCTGGAATGCACTGGCAGAAACGGATATAGAAAGGTAAACCGAGCGCTCAAGGGAATGTATAAATATTAATAATAGGCATTCCCTTTGACCCAGCAATTCCCTTTCCAGAGCTGTCCCTGGAGAGGCTAGTTTGTGCAGCTTGTTTTAATGTGGAAACAATCCTCAAGGAGCTCCAGCTTGTGTGGTGGTGTGTGACAACAGGTGAGAGAGAGAGGAGGGCCGGTTCAAGGCTGACCTGGGCTACATGACATCCTGTCTTAAGTAACTGTAAATTAGTAATAAATCAGACCTGGTAGTGTACACTTTTAGTCCTAACAGGTGAGGCAGAGGCAGGAAGACCTCTGAGTTCTGAGGCCAGTCTGGTTTAGATAGTGAGTAGCCAAGAAAACAAGTTATTTATGTTCTGGGCTAAGTAATTAAAGTATTTTTTTGCAGGGGAAAATGTGTGGACTGTTGTGTGAAGTACCATGCCCATTTGTGCTCAGGGATCTTTGTGTGGGAAGATATTGGGACAGCATTGTCAGTGGCTACCCCTAAGTGTAACGGAAGGGACATGAGATGGAGAAAAGTAATTTTCTTTTCTTACTGTGTAGCCCTGGCTGGCCTGGAACTTGTGACAATCCTCCTGTCCATCCTCACTTAAAAGGATGTTTCATTGTAATCTGGGCATGGTGTGAAGCCCTCTAACCCCAGAACTCAGGAGGCAGATCTCTGAGCTTGAGGCCAGCCTGGTCTACCTAATGCATTCTAGGACATCATTGTGAGGTTCTATCAGTCAATCAATCAATCAATTATTCAATCAATCAGTGTTTCATTGTATGGATAGAATAATGCTTCTGAGCATTTTCTGGATTTAGAAACATTTGAGAGACTAGGGTGCAAGGAAATCAGTTCACACTGGGTCAGGTAAAACTGTGAAATTCTAGGAAGCTTTATGTCTGATACACACCGCAGCCAAAAGAAAGTTCTGCAGTAGCCTGCCAATATCCTGGTTAAAGCATGAGTGAAGGGACCAGTTGTGGGTGGAAAGAGATGCTCTCAAAGCCATGTGGGTTACCTCCCTGTGAGCTACTGACCCTAGAAGGCCCTAGATATTCCCAAACCCACAGGCTATCCCAACTGCGGCCGGCTGCTTGCCAAAGTCAGACAGTAAGGCCCAGTTGCTGAAGACCCCACACACTTTGGTCGGAAGACTTGGTGCTATAAAGCTGGAACTGAACCAGAAGTGTTCCCTGTCTGCTGACTAGCTTTTGGAGTGCTGGAAGGTGTCCTGAGGACTGCTGGGGAGCATTACAGTCCAAAGCTCTACTCAGCTGCGGACCCTGCATGCTACACTGTGAAAGTGTCAGGCAAGGCATGGCAGGTGATACATGGCATGAATTCTCATGGGCACAACCAGCTTTCTGATTGGTCTTCAGGATCGAGTCTCGGGGGAATTCATGCCTGTGCTGTAAGCTCACACAAAAAACACATGGCCGGGAGTCAGAGTGTGCTGGGTCGCTTTATGTCAACTTTACACAAGCTAAGGTCTGAGAAGGGGACCCTCCACTGAGAAAATGCCTCCTTTAGATTGGGCTGTAGGCACGCCCGCAGGGCATTTTCTTAAGTAGTTATTGATGGTGGGCCACTGTGGGCAGCGCCAACCCTAGGCTTGCTGTCTGGGTTTTATAAGAAAGCCGGTCGAGCAAGCCATGGAGAGCAAGCCAGTAAGCAGCACCCCTCCATCATGGCCTCTGCATCAGCTCCTGCCTCCAGATTCCTCATAGAAATTATTTAATCTCAACCAGGGGTTTCTACCCTGCCTCTGCTCATTCAGTTCTTGGAATGGTTCCACACAACTTTTATTATTATAATAAGCCTTAATCAGCACCAGAGCTGGGCAGGTAGCTACCCTCTGAGCTATTAGAATCTATTTCACCATGTTTCATCTTGGCTGCTCTTAACTTCCAATTGGCCAACCCTTTTACGATTCACCTAACTCATGGTGTCTTCCTTCTCTCCTTCTCCTCAAGGTTCTCCTCAGACCCAAGCCCAGGAACTCCAAGCCCTGCCTATCTCGGTTCTGCCCAGCTGTAGGGTGTAGGCATCTTTATTCGCCATGCAGTATTGGATAGCTTGGGGGCCAAGGTCTCTTGGGTCACACGGGAATTCTCTCACCTCGTGGGCACCAGGCCTTGGAGGCCAGTATGTAGTCTTACAGTGCATAGCACAAGAGCAAACCTCATCAGCTCCCGCCCTGTCTGAGTTCCTGTCTGACTCCTTTCGATGATGAACAGTGATGTGGAAGTGTGAGCCAAATAAACCGTTTTCTTTACAACCTGTCCTGGTGTTTCCTCGCAGCCGTGTCTGCTTGCAAGACAGCATCACTAGTGGGCCTGCTGGCTGATGCTTACATTCATTGCCTCCGGGGAGGATGGGGTGAAGAGGGTCACTGAGCCTCGCCAGAGACTCCCGCTGCTCCTTCCGGTATCTCGCAGGCATTTGTGCGCCATTCTCCCTGAACTGGACGTGTTTGTTCTCCAGGCTCTGGAGGGGCTGGACTACACAGGCTGGAGAAGGGTCGCGTGACGGAGGACCCCGTCTCTGCCACAGGGGGGCAGCCTTCATCCACCGACACCATTCTGGGGTCTCCCACACTCACCCCTGCTTCCTACGGCCCACACACTCATCGGTTGCCCGGGTTGGACTTCAGTGGACTTACCCTTGTATTGTCTTTGTGGCCTTATAAGGAGAAGTAGACCTAGTTTATGTCTCCCCAGGGAAGCAATTCTAAAACACCAGCACTGACCTAACTTCCTTCTAACTAGGTCTCACCCCTTAAAGATTCCACTCACTCTGTAGCAGAAAGTTGGGGTCCAAGCCCTGGATATGTGGACCTCTGGGACCTTTTTCCTGGTCCGTATGTGGGGTTGGGCCAGTTAACATTAAAGAATAGAAGACAAGTGCTTAGTGACATTAAGGACAGAAGACACCTCTGAGAGTGGATATTGTCGACAGGCTTTGATAGGGCCATGCCCATTTTCTCTACCCTGTGGAAGTATGTGACATCCAGTATTGCAAGCCTTTTATTGTACTGGTCAGTAAATGCTAAAGTCCCCCACTGAAAACTAGATCATGGCACAGAGCAGGCCTCTCATCCCAGCCCCAGAATCTGCTTTAGTTCCTGCACAGACACAGCCCATGGCCTCTGGAACTCAGGCGGAAAGGGGAGCTTCCTGACCTCAGGATAAATCCGTAAGTAGGAAGCCTGCTTGCAGCAGGATGTACGTTAGTGTGGTTTTCGGACTCGGTGAACCGAGGGCCCGAGAGCAGTCTGCAATCAAAGACTGCAGGCTGTCCTGACCACTTGAGCTTTCTGAGTTGGGGCATCCTGGAATGCTCAGAGTTGCCCACAGGTGGAAGTCATTACATCCTACAGGGCCTCACTCTCCTATAAAATGGTCACAGTAACTCTTATGTTAGACGCTATGGGTGATTGAGTTCCTAAGAGAATGCGTAGGGATAGCATCCATGGCAACTGGGGGAAAAAAATGGTGGAGCTTGTGCTTACTGTGGAGTGGGACCCACTCTGGTTCCCAGGACCAACCAGACAGTAAAGAACGAGTGCTTGGCGTTGTCACAGACGCCACAGCACCCCCGCCCCCCCCCTGCGCCCCTTCCCTCCTCTTTAAGGAACCTCAGGCCATTCTACCTGCTGTCCTCTGGTTAATAAGCTGGGTCGCAGCCCTCAGACGCTGCATGCCTTCGCTGTCCTCTTCCAGGGCAAAGGGCTACAGGTGATTGGTGATTGTGACCTTGTGGAGGGTCAGGGCTGCGGCTACTCCTGCTGTTTGTCCTGGTCTACATGTATGCCTCTCTTGCACAATGCCCTGTTTCCACGCAGATGACAAACAAGTCCCAGGAAGCCAGGCCAACAGCAAAGTGACAGGTCTCTGCTTACAGAGCTGCCACGAGGAAGCAGAGCCCCTGGTCGCAGCCAGCAGGAGCAGAGTCTGTGGCTGTCAAGACATGCCCTGCACCCACCCTGTTCGCCAAACTGACTGGAATTCTACCCATAGCAACAGAGCAAGCAGGAAGCCGTCTTTTAGGGGCTCCCAACTGCCATACACAGGAGAACGTGAATATTGAAAAGAGTATTTGCAACAGGGTCAGGTTGAAGCACTGACATAAAATTCTGTGAATTCCTGGTCCTCAAAGAGACGAATAACAAGACGGTAGGATGGGGGACGGTGTTTCCCGGTCATCTGTCTGCTAAGGGGTCCACATCTAAAGTGCATAAGGAGCTCAGGAGTCCCAATAAAATGGCAGCCTGTGAGGTAATAAGCAGAGGGTGCAGGAAGACCCTTCTCCAAAGCAGCGCCAACCAGCCATGTGGCTGCCCGTCACACCAGGGAGCTGAGAGCCCACCACACGGACAGCCCCCTCAGCAGTCAGCATTGAACTTTATTTCCTTTCTGTCCTATATTTTACATCTACGATTCAGTTCAGATGCTAAATCTTAGCTGGCAAAACTTGACCTGTATTGGGATTTCATAAGATGTTATCTTCAGGGAACAGTCACGTAAGTCAAACTGAAAAGTTTTTCGAAACCGAACCTAGCCAAAAAAGCATCAGGTGGTGGCATATTAACGAAGTGGGTTCGTCTTCGGGAGGATTGATTTGCTTTAATCAAACGTGACAGTTTAAAAATGACAGCACTTCAGGTCAATTCTTACCTTCTCTCTCCTCTCTCTCTCTCTCTCTCTCTCTCTCTCTCTCTCTCCTCATCTCCCTTTCTCTCCCCTCCTCTCCCCTCCTCTCTCTCTCCCTCCTTCTCTCCCTCCCCACAGAGTTTCACTTCTCACCATATAGCCCAGGTTGGCCTGGACCCCATGATCCCTGGGCCTGCTTCCCCAGAGCCGGGGTCACAGGCCTGAACCGTCACATCTTACATGTTTCATCCACTCTCATGACATCTCCGTCGCAGTCACGTGAAACCCATGGATTATCACACAGCTGAAGGCCAGCTCTCCAACCTGGGGGGGGTGGTTTTGACATCTAACGTGCATAGACTTGTCTACCACAATTACAACCTGTGCTCGTGCTAAGGCGTGTGATGCTGGCGTATGTCCCAGCAGTCTTAGTGGCAAAAGCATCCTCAGAGCTAACTTGGTCCTAAGTGAGCTTTCTCTGGACACCCTGTACCCCATGCTCAGTCCTTCTTGTGTTTGGGGATTTGGTAAGCAAACGTCGCTGCCGTTGTCACGTTTGATTTCTTATATTTGTCAAACATTTTATTGCAGAAATTCTAGAATTTCTAAATCCTTAGGAAGCTCTGCTGAGACTGTAACAGGGCCCCGGACCTCAGCACAGTGGAGTCGGTGATGAACAGACCATTTCAGGCCATAAAACGTGGCAGACTGATAGCACCCCCTGCCAAAATGAACACAAAGACCTAGTCCATCAAAGCCGTGGTTCTGGGAACGTGTCTGCCTTGCTTTTTGGCCCCTGTTGTACCACTTCTGGAAACTGTTCTTGTTAGCTGAAGTATGCCAACCCAGAACATGGTTTATGTGCTTAAAAACTCACCCCGAGAAAGGCTGGGTGCTACACTGGGCCCCGACCCCCAGTGTTGTTACTGGCCAATGAAGACATTCTATTGGCTTACGCTCACATCCCAAAAGGTCTTCTCTGGTGACCCACATCAACACTCTCTAACTGGCACCGTGACCACATTTCCCACATGGTTCCCAGCACAGTCAGCGTTGGCCCCAGAGAGACTGCTCCTTTAGCCCTTGAGTGTGAATCCTCACTGTCGGGTTTCACATAAGTCCGGGGTGACAATACAGCAGGACACCTCTGTTGGGACAGAATCGGTCTGTCCATCTGTAGCTGACGGACTGAAAGGTCCCAATGCCTGTGTTCCGTTAGGCTGTCTTCAGCAAGGTTTCTATGCCAGAGACCCAGCATACACCTGGGGTGTGCTAGCCCTGAGTCGCCATTATCCACGTCAGATTTAAGTGGTGTAGCTTGGGAGCGTTTGGGTTGTTGATGCTCCAAGTCATATGCAAAGGAACCTCCCCAAACTCCAGCCCCGAGAGCCTATAGAGGCCAGGCCCCTTCCCCTGCGGCGCTGTCTCCTTAGCCAGAGGCTGAAGCCTCCGCTCTGCTCTGTGGGCACCAGACAGAACTTGCTGGTCTTGGCGCCAGTCTGGCTTCCAGCGCTGATGCTCCTGTCTCCTATTGCCAATGCAGGGATTCTAGGCATGCTCATCACACTTGGAATTCTCTGAGAATATTTTCTTATCGTAGTGATTGTTATCTTCCTCTCCTTGCTCAGACTTGCCTTAGTTGAAGCCTTTTTGCCTTGTTCAAGACTGCGCACTGCGCCTGCGCAGCTTTAGCAGGAAGCCACGGGCCTCGTGGGTTCTGAGGACTCAGCCTCGGTGGGACAGTTTTCTAAGGGTAACAAAATCAAGGAAGCCTACATTTGCCCGCTGGACTCAGTCAGTAGACTAGCTGACCTGGCCAGCCGCCCCCGTGCCTGGAAGCTGAGCCCGAGGAGCGCAGCGCCCACCATCCACAGTGAACCACGCACAAGGGAGTGTGGCGGGTCTTCGCCTGTTCTCACCCAGAAAACAGGTCGAAGTCTGACTGAGTTAGCTTTGCTTACCCAACTTCAAAGACACTTCCACGTGGACAGACGGCGGCCCTGCCGATCTGAAGCGGCTTATCTGCAAGCTAATATTTGCTGTGCGCGCATCAGTTGTCCGGTGGGGGAGCCGCCAGACAGCAGCCGCATTCCAGCTGAGAAAGCCCTGTGATTGCGAGTCACAGCCCTCCTCCCCAAAGCACCTGAGACAGGATTTCATCCCCACAAGGCTTAGGCTGCGCCTCTAACCCGAGATACCAACCCAAGCACACCTTGACGTCATGACGTTAGGTTTCCCAGGGACTCTGTGGGGATTGGGACAGGAGCAGAAGGCAGGGGGAGTCTTTCCTAACGCGATAACTTCAGATCCGACCCGTGTATAGCAGGTCCTTGTTTGATTTTTCATCCCCTCCCCCCCCCACATTCACTTTTTTTTTTTTTGTTTTTTGTTTTTTGTTTTGTTTTTTTGTTTTTTGTTTTTTTGTTTTTTCGAGACAGGATTTCTCTGTGTAGCCCTGGTTGTCCTGGAACTCACTCTGTAGACCAGGCTGGCCTCGAACTCAGAAATCCACCTGCCTCAGCTTCTGCCTCTGCCTCTGTCTCCCAAGTGCTGGGATTAAAGGCTTGCGCCACCACCGCCCGGCTCACCACATTCACTTTCAATTCACCTTCTGCCCACAAGTGTCACCAGACACCAAAGACTGGTGCCAGGTGGTGGTTGCAGCCAACACCTAGATAAAGGTTCTGCAGTCCTCACACTTCAACCAGAAACCGGAGAAGCTGAAGGGTGTGTGCGTGTGTGTGTCCGCATCGGGCTCTGCTGTATTCCCGGAGGAGAAATGACCTAACAGAGATTCACGGGAGGTAGGCAGGACAGTCTGGCATGCTTCTTTGAGAACATGAGGCTCAAACCTTGAGAGACTGAGCTCAGAGGCTGGGGGTGGTGTCAGGTAGCCAGCAGAGCCAATGGGGCCACAGGGCCAGGCCTCCCACCATCAGGAGGGACATGCTAAGAGGGCCCCCCGCCTGTGATGCAGGCAGAGCAGGCACAGAAGCAGCTCTCGGGTGCTCTGGTACCTGCAGGACAGAGAAACAGCAGGTAGCTCTTTGGGTCTAGGTCCCAGAGGCCACAATCAACCCCAAAGGTGTCAGAAAAAACACCATGTTCCCTTGAGCAAGTAAAACAAAACTCACTGTATAGACCCATTGTATATGGTGCCAGTACATAAAGGCCATTTTCCTACAGATCTATATTGTAGATTATGTAGATTCTCCCCATGGCTTCCGTCCCGCTCCCCTTTCTCTCCTTGAAAACTAGCTTCTGGATTTTCCCCAGGTCCCGCACGGCCGACTCTGAAAGAAAGCGCAGTCGTTGTGCTGTTAGACCTGGCCTGACCGCTCCCACAACACAGGCAGCAGGTACACTTGGATGCGCCCAGCAGGGGTGCCTCGTGGCCCGGGAGTGGATATCTTGTCTTCCAGCTGGCCACGTCCCCAAGCACAGCTTCCTCATGTGAGAAACAGCCTGTGCCCTGGAGAACCTGCCCACAGGCCTTTCCCTGAGGCCTCAGGAGATGACGGCACCCTCTGACAAGGAAGCCCTGATCGGCAGCCAGCGGGGCACAGTGCACATCCCAAGGCGCTGGCCTACGGGCTGGCTTCTGGGCTCCTCTACAGCGGAAATGGGCCGAGGGCTCTCCCTGGACTGCCTTGCCTGGGAGTCAATTACTATCAAAGGAAACAGAAAATCACAAGGAAAGTTTCCGTGTCTTAGGGATCTGGACTTTCCCCAAAGGCGAGACATACTAAAGGCTTTTAGTCCTTAGCTTGGCGCTGTGGAGACATTAGAATGTGGGGTGGAGCCAGGCGGTAGTGGCACACGCCTGTAATTCCAGCACTTGGGAGGCAGAGGCAGGAGGATTTCTGAGTTCAAGGCCAGCCTGGTCTACAGAGTGAGTTCCAGTACAGCCAGGGCTACACAGAGAAACCCTGTCTCGAAAAAACAAAACAAAAAAACAAACAAAACAAAACAAAACAAAACAAACCAAACAAAAAACAAAACAAAAAAAAAAAAACCAAGAATGTGGGGTGGAGATGGGAGATTGCTGGAGGCACGCCCTGACAGAGGGATATGAGATTCACAGTCTTTCTTTCTCTCCGGTTCTCACTAGGAGCTTCCTGTGTGCACAGACCCGCTGTGATGTGCTATCATGTGCTGTGCTCAGACCAATGGGACCAGTCAGCTGTAGACTAGGTCCTCTCCAACGAAACCTTTCCAGGTTGGGGGGTTTTGTTTGTTTATTTGTTTTAATTTTTTTCATTTGGTTTTTGTCTTAGTCAGTGTTTCTATTCCTGCACAAAATATCATGACCAAGAAGCAAGTTGGGGAAGAAAGGGTTTATTCAGCTTACACTTCCACAGTGCTGTTCATCACCAAAGGAAGTCAGGACTGGAACTCAAGCAGGTCAGGAAGCAGGAACTGATGCAGAAGCCATGGAGGGATGTTTCTTACTGGCTTGCTTCCCCTGGCTTGTTCAGCCTGCTCTCTTATAGAACCCAAGACCACGAGCCTAGGGATAGTACCACCCACAAAGGGCCCACCCCCTTGATCACTAATTGAGAAAATGCCCCACAGCTGGATCTCATGGAGGCACTTCCCCAACTGAAGCTCCTTTCTCTGTTATAACTCCAGCCTGTGTCAAGTTGACACACAAAACCAGCCAGTACAGTTTTAGTTTGGTTTTTCTTTCTTTTTCTTTTTCTTTTTTTTTCTTTTTTTTTGGTTTTTCGAGACAGGGTTTCTCTGTGTAGTCCTAGCTGTCCTGGAACTTACTCTGTAGACCAGGCTGGCCTCAAACTCAGAAATCTGCCTGCCTCTGCCTCCTAAGTGCAGGGATTACAGGCGTGCGCCACCACGCCCGGCTAGGTTGGTTTTTCAAGAAAGGGTTTCTTGGTGTATCCCTGGCTGTCCTGGAATGTGCTCTGTAGACCAGGCTAGCCTCGAACTCACAGAGATCTGCCTGCCTCTGCTGGGACTAAAGACTTATGGCACTGCTGCCTGGCATTTCCTGTTTTGACTATAACAATTTTTGTTATGTTGTCACAGTCATAGAAAGCTAACACAACTTCCAAACAGGTCATATGACAGATGGGAAAGGACCAAAGGGCAAGACACTGGGTCAGCTGGGAATCCCAGGGGGCCTGGGACCTGCTTAGGGGGCGAGGAGCGTGGATGGTAGCCATTTGAGAGATTTCTGGGGCTGTTACGACACACCTCCCGTGAGCGGACGGCTTAAATAGACACACTTCTCCCGGTCAGGGGGGCAGGAAGTCTGCGGTCAAGATGTCAGCTGGAATATGTCTTGCTTCCGTCACACCTAGGGAAAACAAGGAGGGGCGGCTTCTGGTAGCTCACAGTTCCGTCTGTCAGGGCAGGGAAGGCACCGTAGAGGGGCTTCTTCACAGAGACAGGAGAACAGAGTGAGGTGGCTCACGTCATGTCGGACCTGGAAAGAGCGAGGCAGGCCAGATCCCAGGATAGGTGTCACCGAAGTCCTGCCTCGAGTCACCTGCTCTAGCCAGGCAGGCCCCGATTCCTAAAGGCTTCTGGCCCTTAGGAGCCTCACTGGCAGCTGGGCCAAAGCAGGAGGCTGTGAAGGATGCTTCGGAGTCAAACCAGTAAGGACAGCAGGGTCGGTCCACCAAGGCCCCTTCTGCTGGCTTCCAGATGGTGCCTTCCACACTCCACACAGCACTGCCCTCTGTATAAGCTGTGTCTGCACCCAAACTTCCTTTAAGAACAATCTAAGTATTTATTTATGTGTATGTGTGTATGTGCACTTGTGTGCTCAGGCGTGGGCGCCTATAAACATGTGTAGAAGCCAGAGAAGGACATAAAGTGTTCTCCTGTATCCTCCTGCTTAGGTCCAAGAGACAGGATCTCTCCCCATACCTAGGTCTATCATTCTCCGCTTGATGGAATAACCAACCGCAGGAATCCTCCTGCCTCTGCTCCCTTTACAGCTGGGGTTACAGTTATGCACTGAATACCCAGCTTAGTACTGTGAGCGTGGATCCAAACCCAATCCTTATTATTGTTAATGACATTATTATTATTATTGTAAATACTATTGTTAACAATCATAATTATTATTGTTAATATGCTTTTACCCACAAGTCAGCTCCTCAGATTCCCCAAACCTTCCCTTTTAATAAAGACACTGGCTATGTTTAGTTATGGCTGATGTGTTTTATAAATCCAAGGATATGTTTCCTACAGTGTGGTATGGTGTGGTGGGAGGGGGTGCCTCAGGGTGCCCATGCTGAACACGTCCCCCACCCCACCCTCCGAGGCACCAGCCATAGGGTGATGGGCATAGTATAGAATAGAGTTTATTTGGGGGCGTGGGGAGGGGAGTTGAGACGGGAGTAGAGACAGAGAAAGAGGGGGTGAGAAGGAGGGAGGGAGACATACAGATAGACAGAGAGAAGAGGCCACCCAGGAACAGGAGAAAAGGGGCAGAGAGTCAGAGAAGAAGAGAACAAACAGTCACTTTTACAGCAAGCCAGGCCTACCTGGCCGTGGCTAGGTAATTGTCGGGCCAAGTGTAGAAGGAATGCCAGCAGGGCCACCCCCAAACGGCCTCATCTTGACTGGACGGTCTCAGTGAGGAGCCCCACCTCCCAGTAGAGTCCTAGGGGTCAGGACTCTAGTAGGAGATGATTTGGAAGGAGGTGGGGACACCGTCACATCTTCAACGGTAGTTACCTAGAGTTTCTCTTGGATCTGCTCCGGAGCAAGCCCCCTCCTCCCCGATCACCCCACCCCCCTCCCCCCAGGCACCTAGCGAGTGCCGACCATCACCAGCCTGCCCATTGCAGTCACAGTTTTCAGGTGCCTAAACAAAAAGATCGAAGTCACCAGAACCATTTGGAGAGGCTGCTGAGCCCCGTGGCTCCTGCTAGGAACAGCGTGCACCCCGCCTAGGAACAGCGTGCACCCCGCAGTTGATGAGGAGAGGCAGAGAGGCTGTGCTCTATCGGGAAACTGCGGCTTGCTGCTGTCATTAGTGCTGTGGGGTAAGTGGAGGCATGGGACAATGAGGGTGTCCAGAGGCTACAAGACAGACTTAGTGGTGCGTGACCAAGAGGCTTTTACCACTGTGCATATTTGAAGGATGGGGTCAACACAGGACTTTCTCCAAGGACCCATTACCCCCAACCCCACCCCACCTCACCCCACCCCGCACCATGAACTGTTCTGAGAAGCCCGGACTGAAGCGGGCAGTAGCCGCACTCGGGGATGCCATCTGCTCACACTGGAGAGAGATGATGGTTCTGTCTGAGCATTGGAGCAGATATGACCACTGAGACCCCCGCTGGTGGGAACTGAGTGGTTCACAGAGTGCAGAGTCCGGTAAGTGGAGCCTCAGATGACACTGGTTCTTCACAGCCACATGCCCCGTCCCCTCCCCCCGGGCCGGAATTCCTGCTCTCTGAACGTTTTACAAGCTACCTGTACTCTTTCATTGTTCCTCTTCTGGGAACTTGCTGGAGCTATTCCCGACCTGTAAATCCTGAGCCAGAAGATTGGGTAGAGCGTGACACCGCCCCCTGGTGGGTGGGAACAGAACTGTTACCATCCGCGCCGTCTCCACCAGCGGCCGCAAACCTAAGGCGAGTTAGCATTCGGAATGTGGCTGGGTAGTCACGAGAGTAAACCTGGAATTGCGGTTCAGTATTTTAGACGTCACCAGCCACAGGCGGCACCCGGCGCCGTGTGGGCTGCCAACCATGAGCGCCGAGGCACAGAGTCACCGTGGACAGCCTTAGCGGAGACTGGTCAAGGTCAGAGGTAGACCAGCAGTCCTCCTCCAGGATGAGAGCTGCCTCGGGCTAGGCACAGCCGTCTTAGTGGAATGCTGAGCTGGTTATGGGGTAAGTTTGAGGAGACCCAGGCGAGGCTGCTGACAGCACACATGGGCAGGGGCTACGCTGAGGTGGAGGATCGACCCAGGTCAGGAGTTACCAGGACACCTTAAGGCGAATGAGGTTTTCCCATGAAGCGAGATGTCTTGACCCACAACAGAGTGCCCCTGCTATATTGAGTACAGAGCCATTCTTGTTATAGACCAAGGGTACCCAAGAAAGGAAATGGAAATCTGTTCAAGGATTGATTGTGGATGCCAATCTGAGTGTTCTTGACTTATTGTTTTTTTTTTTTTGTTTAAAAAGCAAAGAGAAGGGTATCTCAGGACTGACAGGCACTACTGTGTCTTGGTGGTTGAGGTCCAAAAAGTACTGAGGCCAGAGAGGGGAGATGACTGGGTAGTTACTGAGACCAGGGAAGGGAGATGGCTGGTGGTGGGGGAGGGGAGTACTGAGACCAGGGAGGGGCGATGACTTAGCAGTCAAGATGCCCCCCAGCAAGCCTGATGACCTGGTGTGATCCTTGGAACCCACATAAACATCTGTCTGTGGTAGCACCCATTTGAAATCCTGGCATGAGTACCAAGGTGGAAGGCGGGAGACAGGAGAATCCGCCAGAATCACATACGCTCAAAGCAGCAGAAACAAGATAGATCCTGCCTCAAAGACAAGGCTGAAGAATTGGCTGACCTTGACAGGAGCGTTCACGCCCGCGTGTGCACACACATGTGTACACACACACACACACACACACGCGCGCGTACACACACATGTACACACACGTGTACACACACATGTACACACACGTGTACACACACACACACACACGTACACACACACACCTAAACATTCTCTGTTTTAAAAAGTAAACGTATTTATTACAGGGCTTGGCAAATGCCTCTGATCCAGTTCTCAGGAGGCCGAGGCAGAAGTTCAAGGCGAGCCTGTGTTACCCAGTGAAGAAGACCCTATTTCAACAAGAATAACAAAAAAACAAGAAACAAAACAGCTCTCCTCCCAAACTTCCCTGCAGTCATGACGTTTACGATTCTCAGCTTCTCCTAGTATATGCCACCAGAGCACAGACTCCCTGTTCAGCAGTCGCCTGTCCAGGCTGTAGATGGAACCAGAAGCAAACGCTGGCAGTGTCCCCTGGGGGCTCTGTTTGGCACAGTGCCCTTCTTCCTAGAGCTATCAAAGGCTCTGGAAGGCTCTAAATACCAGCAGGTCTGAGCAGGCAAGCGCTGCTCTATGGATGTGGACTGATCGCCCTCTAGTGGCCGATTGTAAAATTGCAAACATACAGAGAATGAGATCCACCAGACAAAGAAGTCCAAGAAGGCCACTTCATACTCCTGAAAACATCAAAGCCCCATTTAGAACGTGTATGGCAACGGGTCAGGGACAGAAGAGCGCGGCTGGGGGACATCCCACTCCACGTCTTTCCTGTCCACATGGGGGCTCCCGCACCCAGACTGAGTTCTAATTACCCTTCCCACAGCCAGAAAGCCTCCAGGTTCCTCCTAGTGAAATGAGAGAGGGAAGGAGGGAGGGAGGGAGGGAAGGGAAGGGAGACCAACAGAGACTCAGACAGACAGACAGACAGACAGACAGAGACAGACAAGCACACACACACACACACACACACACACACACACACAGTGGGCTAACAGCGGTGCCATTATAGATCTTGTTGGCTTTTGTTGTATTCCAGAATTCAGGACCTCCTGGATTCTATGAAGGTCAACTGCACAGGTACGTGCATCGTGCACCTGCGCTGTCTGAGGTGGAGCCTTATACTCCTGTGAGTAAAACTCCCGTGAGTTTCTGTGGGAAACATGAACACCTGTGTCCCTAGGGTGACCAAGGACAGAGACCGCCAGCTGCTTTGCCGCAGGGCCAAGCTTGCCGCTGTAAGGTAAATTCTGCTGGGAAACTATCCTAAGCTATTAACGTCGTTGGGAGTGGACTCTTGTCCCTATTAGCCGTCCTGACCCAGGCTGTCCGGGAAGGGAAGTCTGGCAAGCAGCCAAGGGCGTGGAAGACATTGAGTTCTTGAGACCATCTAGGAGACGGGACATTTCCAGCAGGGTTTACCATGCTATAAAAATGCCAGCAGAGGGGCTGGAGAGATAGCACAGCGGTGGCGGTTAAGAGCATCGACTGGGCCGGGCAGTGGTGGCGCATGCCTGTAATCCCAGCACTTGGGAGGCAGAGGCAGGTGGATTTCTGAGTTCGAGGCCAGCCTGGTCTACAGAGTGAGTTCCAGGACAGCCAGAGCTACACAGAGAAACCCTGTCTCGAAAAACCAAAAACCAAAACAAAACAAAACAAAACAAAACAAAACAAAACAAAACAAAACAAAAAAAGAGCATTGACTGGGCTACACAGAGAAACCCTGTCTTGAAAAAAAAAAAAAAAAAAAAAAAAAAAGCATGGACTGCTCTTCCAGAGGTCCTGAGTTCAATTCCCCAACAACCACATGGTGGCTCACAACCATCCGTAATGGGATCTGATGCCCTCTTCTGGTGTGTCTGAAGACAGCAACTGTGTACTCATATACATAAAATAAAATCTTTTAAAAAAAATGCCCGCAGAGGGGACAAGAAGCAGAGTGCTCATCCAGGGAGGGAGCACTCAAGTGGAGCACCAGCCAACTGCCTCAGTTTCTCAGGTGGTTTCTGCTGGCGCCTGTCAGCTTCTGATTGGATGATGTCACCTGTTTTCTCTCTCGGTTTCTGTCCTCTGGTTGACTGCGCTGTCATTAGCGCCCGATTTGACGATGTCTTCCCATCTGTCTGTTGCTTCTCTCCGTTTGGCTGTTGAGAGGCAGAGCAGTCACTCGTGTGAGGGTTGACGAGGCACATACTCAGCCTGAGTTGGGCTGTCCGGGGGATGCTGAGGGGAGGATACTCGTGTTCGTCGTTGCATGAAGACCCACCTCACGGAGCAGCTCAAATCTGCAGACTGCTCCGTGTCCTGGCTCCAGCTCCCAGTGGACCCCTGAAGCATTTCCCATCATCCTCTTGGATGCTCCACCCCACAGTCCCGAGGGAACGAATTCTCCACCATTTCGCGAGTTGGTGTGACTTTGATCACATGTCTGAGTCATCTTGTAAACCCGAGACAATAAAGTTCATGGAAAAGGGAAGCGGAGATGAGCTGCCCTTTGGGAGATTTCTTTTATTAGGGGGAGTTTTTGGCTCATGGCCACCGGAGGCTGTGAGGTTGAAGACTTGTTGGGAGAGACAGACACTGTGAATAGCATGAAGGCAGACCTCAAGGCAGAGAGCCTTCAAATACCTTTAGTTCTGGGTTATTACGGGAGGATCACCGGTTCCGATCCTAAAGGGGTTAGAAGACCCATCAGCATCAGGAAACAAAGCGGCTCGCCTGTTTTTACGGAATCCATTCTGCTACAGAGGATACGATCTATACCACAGGACCGGGCCTACATGCTTGACGTCAGGAAGCCACCGGTAAGGACTGATATGACTTGGGACTGATTCGCGTTTGGGCAGTTGGGAGGGAAGCCCAAGGAAGGGAGATGGAGAGACTTCGATGGTGTGTAGAGCAGCAGGGTCGTGTGCCTTGAGTTTTGGGCGAGAGAGCTGGAGCTCAGAGGACCAGCGAGCTAACAGGAGGGACAGGACATGAGCCTCTCTGTCGGTCTCTGTCCCAGTCTGAAGGCTCAGCAGGACACCTGTGTGTCCCCACTGACAGACCGTGGGAGCTGTCCATCAGCAGGAGAGGCGGCATTTGCCCCTGCCCTGCAGAAAGTCTAGGGATCTGCTGTTAAAGTTAGTTACCCTGTGCCCTTCATGCAGCCAATTTCCCAGAATGCTGTGCTGTCTGGGATGGGACCCTGAGGATGTGTCCTACTAGAGATGGGGTGGTGTCTGAGACAGAGGTCCCCCTGGGAACCCAGAGGACAGGACCATCCCAGCCTTGCTGCCTTCCCTCCCACCACAGAGTTTACCAGAGAGATGGAAACTACCCAGCTTTCTGCTGCTCTCAGGCGCGCCCGCCACAGACACTGCATTTTGGAGTGATCCCTCTTCTGTTTCACGCCGTGGCTTTTCTGGTACTTGTACCCAAAGGATCCTAAGAGACTCAGAGCTGATGCTGTAGGCTCTGCAACAGCCTTCCTCAGGGCAACGGGGAGCAGGAAAACTGACTACTGCGTGGTCTCTGACCGAAAGAGGAAGCCTGACAGCTGGCAGCCCACAGGAGAGGGTGGCAGGTGCCTTCAGGAGGCAGGAAGGCTTCGAGGGCCGGCGGAGCGCTGAGGACAGGCCACCTCAGCGGCAGATGGAGGGGGAGGAGGGACGGTAAGCCCGTGGGGATGACTGCCTGTGAGGAGAGTGAGACGCTGGGGTGACTCCACACGCAGACACTCTCATGCCACAGACTCGGGCTGCCACTGTCGGTGCCACTTTCCTGAGAGACTGATGGCTCAAGTTTGAGACCGGGCGGTGGTGGCGCACGCCTTTAATCCCAGCACTTGGGACGCAGAGGCAGGCGGATTTCTGAGTTCGAGGCCAGCCTGGTCTACAGAGTGAGTTCCAGGACAGCCAGGGCTACACAGAGAAACCCTGTCTGGAAAAACCAAACCAAGCCAAAACAAAAACAAGTCTGAAATTCAGTCAGAGACTGAGCCTGCGGATGTTAAAGAAGCCCAGAGTGCTGCATTGTGGGTCGTCCCTTCCTCGGGAGGCAGAAGTTGCTTGTGGAGCACAGGATGCCACAGCAGAGCACCAACCCCTGGTGGTGTGGCTCTGCAGACGCCCCTCCCCCCATGGCAGTGGGTCTGTGCAGCCTTCAGAGCACACCCCTCGCCCGATCACAGCCCATGAAGGTCTTGGGATCGGAGAAGAGCTACGAGTGTATTTTTAGTTTTATTGTTTGCTGTTATATTTTGATATAGAGTCGCACAAGGTTGTATAAGTTGACTTTGAACTACTGGTGATCCTCCTGCCTCAGGCCTACAAGTTGCTGGGACTACGGGCAGGTGCCAATATGCTTGGTGTCTTTCTTTTTTCTCTCTTCTCTTTTTCTTCTTCTTCTTCTTCTTCTTCTTCTTCTTCTTCTTCTCTCTCTCTCTCTCTCTCTCTCTCTCTCTCTCTCTCTCTCTCATCTTTTATCTTAGATCGTGGTTTCTAGCCGTGGAAGGGGGTCGGGCAGATAAGGGGATAGAGGTGCTGAGTCGGCCGTCGGAAGGGCAGAGCCAGCCTGTGGTTTGTGCTCCGGTTCCTGAGCTACCCCAGTACCCAGCAGCCCCCTCTGCTCTCCGCCCCTCCCCTGCAGGCTGGCCCCCTCCCTCTCTGCATTTCCCTCAATGGTTGTTCCCTTTCTCCCTCTGGATGCTAGAAGATGCCCAAGGCCTCAGCAAGGCAGTCTGTCCTTCTCCGCCTTTGTCAACACTTAGACCTGATGTAAAAAAAAAAATCCCGAGCTGAATGCTGTGGGCACCTGGCAGAGGGGTCCACGCACCCCCACCCCACCCCCACCACGGTGGAGGATTCTGTTCATTTATGGGATGGTGGAATCAGTCACCTGAGGGCGATCCACTTTCTTTTCTAGTTATCTAACGAGAAACAGAATAATTAATAGCTAAAACCAAAATGATTTCAAAGTCATTTCAGCCTTGGAACAAAGCGTTTTATATGGAGAAAACACTAAAATTGCTTCCGGGGCACCATGCGTGCCTGTTCATTTTCACTGTAGTCCCAACAGAACCTCGGATCACCTGGGCAGAGCATTAGTAAGGAGTTGTGTAGATGGGGTTGGCCTGAGGGTGTGTGGGTGTGGGTGGGGGGGGTGGGGGGCATGTCTTGTTATCTAGGTGTGAAGACCCTTCCTGAATGTGGCTGGTGGCATTTCATGAACCGGCCAAACTGTATAAAACTGAGAAAGCAGTAAGCGGCAGGGCTTCCTGTTCCTTCCCCTGCTCCATGCTGAGCCTGTGGGGCTTCACTGACTGACTTCACGACCACAGTAATGGGAGGGGACCTAAAATCGCAAACCGAAACAGGCCTCTTCTTCCCAAAGTTGCTGTTAGTCCTGCTGGGGGGTTTTATTACAGCAACAGAAATTAAACTAGGACGCCATGAAAAGGCAGTGGGGGTGCACGGTTCTGTTCCCCGCGTTCATTCTTTCTTAACGGTTCTTAAAGCAAGACAAATAAAACGACTCAGAATTATTAAGGCTCGTAATTAAGTTCATATTTTAATGTGGGGAAGACTGGAGGAAGCGGAAGAGTAAGGTTTCAATGCTGGCTGGGGTCGGTTCAGGCGGCAAAGCGCTTGGCACGGAGACCAGCTCAGTGGCTAGAATCTGTGTAACAACAACAACAAAACCAAAATACAAAGAAAAACCTTTGGCGGTGGTGCATGTTTTTAATCCCAGCGCTAGCAGAAGTAGGCGGACCAGGCTCCCCCCAGTCTATCTACTCGATCAGCTTTGAGGCACGGAGTGACTTTGTCTTAAAAAAGAAGAAAAAACAAACAAAAAAAACCCCACCCCCACCCCCCCAAAAAAAGAGGCTTCGGAATATACTGGAGGTTGTCCTCTGGCCTCAAAACTTGAGCAAACACACCCATATACAAACATACACACACACACACACACACACTTGTGCATGCGCGCGCACACACACTCACACACACACACACTCGTGCATGCACACGCGCGCAGACACACACACACATGCACACACACACACACACACACACACACTCACTCACTCATTGTAGATGGCAACAAAGGTATTGCAACAGCTCACTAACCATTCAGCTTCCAAACTGTGTATCAGAATAGAACACCTCGTATCTTGACATTCACATCAGCAACTTTTGTAACGAGATTCGAGATTCGTGTTGGCGCATCTCCAGTACACTTGCGCCTCGCTCGGGACTATGTGCTATGAGCTTCTAAGGAGGCAGAAGAGACCGACTCACTGGAACCTGTTTTTATGACTATGACTTTGGGTAGCGCTACCTCAAGACCAGTCTGAGAGCCAGGCAGAGTGGCACGGGCCTGTGATCTTAGCTATTTGTAGAGCCGAGGCTTGGGGATTGCCAAGTTCAAGACCTGCCTGGACACCTTAGTGGAGTGCTCTCTCTAAATGAAAGATACAGAAAGGCCCTGGAGTGTATCTAACACAGGCGTAGCACACTTGCAGAACAGTATGCACAACCCTACTTTCAATTTCCAATTTAAATGAACAACAACAAAAAAATCTACTTGGTCTCAGAGGCCAGCACGCTTCCTACTGCTCAGGGACCAACTTGAAGCTCTTGGTGACCAGGATTTTCACCTCCGTTTCAGAACTGGAAGAGAAGCACTTTCTTTCGACTACAGACAAGCCAAGTTTACCTACCATTCACGGGATGAATGTTAAACTGAGCTAGCCTCTGCTAAACCCAGAACCCAGCCTGGAGCAGTATCCTAGCTTGTTCCTCCGGCTCCACCCACTCCAGAGGGGAAAGGGGGAACCACGGGGAACTGCTTCCATCTGTGGAAGCAAGCTCACGTGCCAGTAACAAGCCCAGGCACCCCACTTCCTATTTGGTTCCTGCCCCGCTCCGCCCCCCAGTTGAGGTTCCAGTTTATGAGTGCGCTGCTGCCTTCCTCCCCCACAGCCTAGGGCTTGCAGAGAAGATAAAAGGGAACCATTCTTGTTTTGTGCTACGGGTGCAAGGGGTCTCTAGGTCTGCCACCCCCTTCAGGAACGTTTCTGAATATGTTTATGTTCATTAGCACTTCTCAGTAATCCGGCATTACCCACCCCTTATTTCGCAGACACCAACCCGGGGAGGTGCTACAATGTTTCTTGTCAACCACACCTGGGAGAACTTGGCTGATAGCGCCACCTCCCGGCCAGTTCTGATCTTGCAGGAAGTCTTTGCTGAATTTCCATAGTTACTGTACATATTTGGGCATGGCTTTTTTTTTTTTTCTTTCTTTTTTCACATGTAATAGCAAGTTTCACAAAGCTTTTCGGGGGGGGCATGTTGCTTTGTGCTCTCGCGTTACATGGTAAAGGATGATGCGTTATCGTTTTCCACAGTCTCACTGGTCTGCCTGGAGGTGTAGCCTTCTGAGTAAATCCGGGCACAGAGGAAGCCAGGCACGTTGTTCTTCCTTCTCATACACCACACATCCTTCATGATCTTCATGAAGTAGTTTCTGAATTTCTGTCCAATAAACGCATACAACACAGGGTTGAGGCAGCAATGCAGGAAAGCCAGGACCTCAGCCACATTCCTGGTGTAGGCGAGGACTTTCTCGGTGCTGCAGTCCCGGCCCATTTTGCCCATGTTGACCGCAGTCACGAGGAGGACCACGTTGTGAGGGATCTGACAAGCTAGAAACACGACAACCACAGCGATCACGACTCGGATGGCTCTGTGCCTCTTGGAATTCTGGGCCTGCACCAAGGTCTTGATAATGAACAGATAGCAGAACGTCATAAACAGCAAAGGGACGAAAAACCCGAAGAGCAGCTCGAGTCCCATACCCAGCAGTTTCCACGTGATGGGCTCCGCGACAGACTTGTACTGAGGCTCGCAGACGTAATGCTTCTGCAGGAAGTATTTCTTGTTGAAGATAAACGTGGGGCTCGAGATGACCACGGAGACGAGCCACACTGCCAGACAGATGACCTTACTGTGCGTCAGTGTTCTGGAGCGCACCCGGAAGGATCTGGTTGCCTGGACGATGGCGATGTACCGGTCCATGCTGATACAGGCCAGGAGCAGCATCCCGCAGTTGAAGTTGACCGCGTAGGTGCCTTTCATCAGTTTACACAGCGCGTCGCTGAAAACCCAAGCGTCGATGGCGTGAGTAACTGCCCAGAACGGCAGGGTGAGCACAAAGAGTATGTCTGTGATGGCCATGTTCAACAGGTAGACGTCAGTCATGGACCGGGCTTTCTTGTAGAAGGCAAAGGTCATCACCACCATAATATTGCCCAGGAGGCCAAAGACGCAAATGAAGGAGTAGGCAATTGGCACAAATACCTTGGTGAAGTTTCTGACCTCTTCTAGGGAGCATGGCTCGTCGTCCGGCGGCAGGGAGTAGTAGTACGTGTCGTAGTTGGCCTCTGTGGAATTCATTGTTTCCTGGAAGACAATGAAAATAGAAACTGTGACAGCGTGTTTTCAAGCATCCACACCTAGCCACGGCTCACAGTCCCTGCCAAAATAAAGTAGATTCTCACACACTCCCCCTTCCCCGGGCAGGAATGGTTCTCTCCGTGGGTGGGCGGGAGAGCCAGATGTGGTGTAGAAAGCTCAGCAGGCAGTCCAGCCGCTCGCTCACTAGCGCAGGAGTGAGGAGAGCGGAGGGGAAGCTGGGGAGGGGGTGGGGAGGCAAAGTGTGCTGCGGTCACGCTGTGTTCTGGAACGTTCTACCCCATCAGAACACACTGCAGTGCGTGTTGCTCGAGGGGAAAATACCCCCTTGACAGGCTTGCCTGGCCCCCACGGAGGCTGAGAGCAAACCCTGTGTGCTCTGTCTCGGCGGCTCAGACCAGCTTCGTTCGGTGGCTCAGAAACAGCCACAAGGAGCAGAGAATGAATGAGCCTGACCAGAATCGGTCAGCCGTAGACTGAATTGCCAGTTTGTAATCTTTGGTCTGAGAAAAGGCGTATCAGGAAAATAAAAAAATTTCGATCCGCACAAAAGTCTTCACCCGAAATCCCAAGCAATTGTATACAAGGAAATCTCACAGAACAAAAACTATAGCTACCTAGATGCGGAAAGAAGCTCATGATTTGAAGACTGGAGAGATGGCTCAGTGGTTAAGGACACCCACTGCTCTTCTGGAGGCCCTGGGTTTGATTCCCAGAAACCACAGAGTACCATGTCAGGGGGCTCATGGTGCTAACTCCGGTTCCGGGGGATGCAATGCCCTCTTCTGGCCTCTGAAGGCACCAGCATGCATGCATGTGGTATGAGCTTGTTAGGATGACCATCCCGAGTAGACACAGGCCTCCTGCATGAAGCCTGCACGATTCTACCCTAGCAAGACGACATAGAAACTGAAAGCTGGAAGCCAAGTATGGCGAGGCCTGCCTGTAACCTTAGCATTCAGGAGGCTGAAGCAGGAGGACAGTGAGTTCAAAACCAGTCTGGGAGCCGGGTGTGGTGGCACACGCCTGTAATCCCAGCACTTGGAAGGCAGAGGCAGGTGGATTTCTGAGTTCGAGGCCAGCCTGGTCTACAGAGTGAGTTCCAGGACAGCCAGGACTACACAGAGAAACCCTGTCTTGAAAACAAAACAAAACAAAACAAAACAAAACAAGTCTGGGATATATGATGAGGCTGTCTTGAAATAGCAAGACAAATAGCAAAAAGATAAATTAAGATCTGGGGGAAGAAGAAGAGAGCAGGAGGGAGAGAGGGAGGGAGAGAAGGATGGGGGAGAGAGAGGGAGGGAGGGGAGGAGGGCAGGGGACAGAAGAAGGGGAGGCAGGAGGGAGAAGAAGAAAGGAGGATGGAGGGAGGGCAGGAGGGAGGGAGGGAGAAGAGGGCAAGAAGGGGAGAGAGAGGGAGGGAGGGAGGACAGGGAGGAGGAGGGAAGGATGGGGGGAGAGATTAAAAAGAGCCACAAAATATTTATGTACAAGATTTATACACTGAAAATCTCAAAAGCTGAGAGCAGAGTGTGTAGATTTAGGAGAGAGATGTCCAGCATCGGACAGACACGGTTCTCTGCCACCAGACGTGTAAGCCCAGCACGAACTAAGTCAGAGCTCTCGGGGGTTCTCCATAGAGCTGCTGGCTAACGATTCTCATATTCTCATTCTGCAGTGGATTCAAGAGAGGAGACGAAGGCGGCGGTGGGGGGTGGGGGGGAGGGTGCACACAGCCTCCTTGTGAAACTCGGGGCACCTCAGTGTCAGGTCCGGGGCTGCTGGTGACAGAAGGCGGGAACCAGAAACCATGGGACAAACAGGAAGCCCAGAAATGATCCGTATATAAACAGCTGAGTTCTGAAACAAAGTGCCAAGGTAAGTCTATGGTGGAAAAACTATCTAGAAATAGTGGTGCTGGCACCGCTGGGGATTATGTGAAAAGCTGTGCCTCACCCCATCCCTCCCAGCACTGGAAAAGTGAGCTCAGACTGATTGTACCTCTAAATGCAAGAGCAGACACAGACAACATCTAGAGGAAAACATAAGAAAACCTTTGTGACCCGAGGAACGGAAGAATTGTCTTACATAAATTGTGAAGAGCAGGGTCTGGGGGAGATGGCTCAGTGGTTAAGAGCACTAGCTGCTCTTCCAGAGGACCCTGGTTCAATTCCCAGCAACCACACACGGCAGCGCACAACTGTCTGTAACCCCAGTTCCAGGGGATCTGACGCCCTCACCCAGACATCCATGCAGGCCAAACACCAATGCACATGAAATAAAAATAAACTATTTTAAAAAGCGGGGAGAGCATATATTGCAAAGTAATAATAATAACTTGCACTTAATCCGCTCTTGGCAAAATACTTGAAAATGAAAAAAAAATTTTTTGAGTTGGAAAGTAGCATTTGCAAGCCAATATCTGGTCACACCCAGACCTTACAAAGAATCCCAACTTCTCCACGCCTGGAAGACACTCGAGAAAATATGGGATGGTCAATCTGCACACAAGATGTTGACGATATCCACTGTTAGAGAGGCCAAGTCACAACGCCTGGACAGGCCACAGAATGGATGCCCACAAAGATGGCCGTGGAAGGCGAGGGTGTCTGCAAAGACGTGCAGCAGCTGCAGATGTCCTGGATGGGTGTGGGGGAACATGAGATCACACACGCATGTGGATCAAAGAGTGTTCATCGCATGTAACACCGGCTGTGCACTGGCTACTCGAACCAGTAACTGGATATTAGCATTCACCCAGGCAAGAGGCAAAACCTCTAACTAGAATTTTTAGGGAAGTTCCTTCTAATAACTCTCAACTGGGAAGAACCTAAATGCCCCGGGGTCACCTGAGTGACTCATGTGTCACACAGTGGAATAGTTGGTGTGTGGCTATGTGTCTGTCAAAACCCCTGAATGGTTGGCTTCAATAACTGTGTGTAATTAGGCCTCAGTAATGCTACCTAGAAAACTCAAATGTTCTTTCACACCAATGTCCTCTCACCGACAGGCAGTGACAGAGATCAAAGGACAGCTACAGAAAGTGTATGGGCCAGTAGGACGGAGGGGGCCCTGGAGGGTGGCATTGGTATGGATTTGGGGGGAGGGGGTAGGAAGTTTCAGCTGGTGGGAAGCACAGTAGGAGGTGTGGCGGTCAGGGTAGTGGAGGGGTGGTCACAGGGCAGTGCTGTTGGGGAGAGTTGTGTATCCCTTACTGAGACCAAAGCAGGGGTGGTCAGGATGGCTCCAGCTCCTTACTTAGCTGGAGGGGGCTGGGTAGAAATGGGATATGGTGATTTCTCTCCACGTACTTTGGGCTGGTAGGGAAAAAAAATCCTTGGAATGAAAAGCTACGAGGGTCGCCAACCACACTGCACAGACTCTCCACGTAAGACCACTATTGATCTGCACAGTTTCTGAATCCAAGTATAACCGGTTGAATGGAAGCTTTAAGAAGTCTCCTGAGGAGCCGGGCGTGGTGGCGCACGCCTGTAATCCCAGCACTTGGGAGGCAGAGGCAGGCGGATTTCTGAGTTCGAGGCCAGCCTGGTCTACAGAGTGAGTTCCAGGACAGCCAGGACTACAGAGAAACCCTGTCTCAAAAAACAAAAAACAAAAAACAAAAAGAAGTCTCCTGAGACTAGACACTGACCTACGACATAGATTAAAGGTGAGCCTGGCCGCCAGGGAGGTACCAGGCAAACACGACCACCTTAAACAACGTAATTCAGGCCTGTACAGCTCCTGGTGGCCCCTGAAGGAATGGCTAGAGGTGTCAGTGCAGTTCCCCATGGACCGACAGGAGGGTCTGATTCCCAGGCCAGGCCCGAGGGCATCAGTAACAGGCAGGAAATTGTTTGGCTGCACATTATATTTGAGAGAGGGTGTCTTCAATTACTCTCCCTGATTAGAATGACAAACCAAGCCAGGCGGTGGTGGCGCACGCCTTTAATCCCAGCACTTGGGAGGCAGAGGCAGGCGGATTTCTGAGTTCGAGGCCAGCCTGACCTATGGAGTGAGTTCCGGGACACCCAGGCTCTGTAAGCTGCCCCAGGAACTCTGAATAATGCCGATCTCAGCACTGCTGGATTGGCAATCAGAGCTCTTGAGAAGATAACTGTCATGTTTACTTGAATGCCAGACACTCACAGTACCTGGAAATGAATCAGCCCTGTCAAACCACTACTGTTACCACAAGAATGGTACATGTTGTTGCTAGGAAATCGCACTGGTTACAGATTGGTATCTGGACCACCACAGCAGGTAGAGAGCCCTGATCATAATCCACCCCGGGGCCTCGGCCTGAGCGGCGGTACTGCGTTCACTGGAGACGCGGCCCGTCCATTTTCTGTTAGGAGAATTTGTGTTTGATGAAAAAGATGTTGGCGAATTCTTAACTCAAATGTTTCTTTCTGTCCTTTGAAGAGTTGAGAGCAAAACAGACCGTCAAGATAGCAAGAAGAGAGCGCTGGAGGTCCAGAACCTCCAGCCTATTTTCCTGTGAACCTACAAGCAACCACAGCCACACTGCCCACAGCAAGCTGTCGTTTCTCAGGCTCGTTCACACACATCCACTCACGGGGTCTTACCACACGAAAACTACACGTATGTCATCTGATTCTCAGTGTGCGATATGGTTGTCCTTGGTGTTTAAATGTTCCTAAGGCAGCGGTTCCCAAGCAAGTATGGGTAGAAATAGTCTAAAGAACAAATTGATATTAAAGGAATCTATGAAAAAAACGGCCCCATGTTATCTTTTGGAGAGAAACCTTGGGGGTTCAGTGAGGGCACCTCGGAAGTCACGGCACCTTGACTAAAGTGTCACTGTCCACCACACTCCGCCTGCTTTTTGTTGGCCTTTTCCCCCTGCTCCAGGCCAGTGTGGCCCTACAATGTGTGCCAGTAAAATATCAAAGTGCTTAACACCCCAAAGATTCTTCCTCACCACCAAGTGCGCGTCGGTGAAGTTTATGACATCTTCAAAACATGGAAGTTTCTCAGCTCATGTCTTCTTCCTGTCTGCTCTTTAAAACCATCCCACAGTCAGGCGGTGGTGGCACACGCCTTTAATCCCAGCACTTGGGAGGCAGAAGCAGGCGGATTTCTGAGTTCGAGGCCTGCCTGGTCTACAGAGTGAGTTGCAGGACAGCCAGGACTACACAGAGAAACCCTGTCTTGAGTAAAAAACAAAACAAAACAAAACAAAAAAATAAAACCATCCCACAGACACTCAGAGAATGTCGTTCTTATGCGTACTCTGTGAGATGTCAGGGAAGGCTCAATGGCTGTCGAAATCGTCAAAACTTAAGGCTTAGGAGATAGCTTCACTGTGAAGCAGGAGGACGAGAATTTGGATGCCCAGATCCCCTGTAAATGCCAGGTAGGTATGGGCGCTTACCTGTAACTTCAGCCTCCAGGGGGAGGGGGGAGGGAGGGGAGAGGTGGGATTCCCCAGAGCAACTGGCTAGTTAGGCTAACCACGCCCCAGGTTCCAGAGGCTGTGCCTTAAAGAGTCAGATGGAATAGCAGCTCAAGAAGATTCATGTCATCGGGGCCTGGACACACATGCGCCCACACATGTGAACATACGTGTGCACATGTTCCACACAAGACATGTGAAACACTAGGATAAAAGCTTTACAATTAATCTGTAGGTACAGAAAAGGCGAGTGTCACCTCTGAGGTCTGGAGTCAGAACTCATTCAAGCTTATCATGAAGGACTCTCATGTACCAGGACCCTCATGTACCAGACTTGGTGGGTTACCACATGCTTGCTGGCGTGTAGCAATCGATCTGGTCCTAAGCCTTAGGTAGTCAAGGTCACAAGATGACGGATAAAGGGAAGTGTGACAGACTTTGCAAATCTATGACTAAATCTGAAATTCGAAAGTTATCAGGAGAAGGAAGCGTTGTCTGGTGGGCTGCTGGCACAAAGAAATGGATGGGCCACCAGCTGGGCAATGGGACGGGTCACTGCTCTGTGGGTGTGGCGATAATCCGTGTGGAACCTGTTCCCAGGCACACTGGGGCAGACCTTGACCGACATGGTACCCGTCGGAGTCTTTAGCTGAGAGCTTCTCATCGTTCACACCAAGTGTAAGAACACAGAGAGGAGGTCAAGAATCTAAGAAGATAATAAGGAGGATGCCCGAAATCAACGTACAACTAATACGGGCCGAATGGAATGGTGCTCCGGACCTAAGGGGTGCAGTTCAGTTGTGGAGGAAACAGAGCCATCCTCCTGCCCTCTGCCCTCTAGCCAACGGCTCTGAAAAATCCACGCTTTCGGCAAGAGCAGAACTTTAGCGTGTATCTGCTAGGAAGCCCACCAAGCCTGCTGAGTCCAGCCTTCCCAGCAGGCACAGCCCGCTAACTCCGGCCACATCATCTGTGTCCTGCGGAGGATTGCTCTGCTGCTGTGTGGTTTAATGCTAAAGTCTGTGCCAGAGGGTCTAGGCCTACAAGTGAATTTTTGTTGTGTGAGCCTCCGTATCTTAATTCAAAGCTATTCGTTAAATGAAAATGGCTATAGCCGATTAGTGGAGGGATTAGAGGTAAGAGGGTTTTTTGAGTTACCTGGTTGAGTAGGGCAGGGAGGAGAAGGAGGAGGAGGAGGAGGAGGAGGAGATGGAGGAGGAGGAGAAGGAGATGGAGGAGGAGGAGATGGAGGAGGAGGAGGAGGAGGAGGAGATGGAGGAGGAGATACCACGAGTGGAGAGGAACCATGAGCACATGGCCAGGAGAAGCAGCAAGCATCTGGGGTACACCACTAGGGAGTTAGCCGGGCCAGAAAAGTAGATTAGGGATTCCCCCCCCCCATCACGCCCCCTCCAGGAATTGTCAAAGCCAAGTGAAACAACCTTATCTCACTCATTTGTAAGCTAGTCAGGCATGCACTTAAGCTGGTTGTGCTACAGTGTCACCCTGCACTTCGGTCCCTCAGCCGAGGGACCAGCTGCACAGAGGCAGTGTTCTTGACACACCAGTAACGCGGTGCTCACAGATCCCAAGAGTCTAGTCCTTAGTGTCTGGAACCCGGGAGCATGTCAGCTTACGCGGCGAAGGGACTTTGCGGATGTGAGGAAGCCCAAGTGAGTATCCACACGGGACAGACAGAAATGAGGGTACTTGGGCCTCGGGACTCTCTCCCCTGAGACGGCAGAGAGGGAGGCTTGGGATGGCATGCGTCTGAGCTGCTTATGGTGAGGGCGGAAGTAAAGCCACAAGCCAAGCGGGTTTCCTGGAGAGGCTGGCAAGGGCTCTCCCTCTCCCGCAGCTGTTGCGAAAGGGATCCAGGCCTGCCCACCGCAGGATGGGCCAGAGGCACACAGATCCTCCATTGGAAGGCCAGAAGAGAGCGTGCCCACCGGCCCCACAACAGAGGTCTGGTATCAGATTCCCTGGCTGCAAGAACCAAAAGGGGGCTCAGCCCTTTGAACGGCTAACTTGGTGGCAGTGATAAGAGACTCCTAGCTCAGCAAAACGAATGTTCGTTTAACTTTTAGGCAAAAACCACCGAAACCACCAGGCTCAGAATGAGGTCGGTGCCACATCTGCACCTGCCTCTGGCCAGATTTACACAGCGATTAGGGGCTGAGGGAAGAGCGTGATTGAACCAGCATGATAAAGGGTTGTTTATCCACTTCAGAAGTGGGGGGGTCAGCAGGAAAGGACATGATCCATCGTGGCTTGAGAGATCGTGACGAGAAAGAGGGGCTTCTACTCCACCCTAAAGCAGGACTCTGCCTGGGGTGAGAGAGAACTCGAGTGATGGAAACAGTTTCAGACAGCTCAACCACAGCCTTGAAACATGGCGACCCCCCAGTGTGAGTGTATGAGTTGAACACAGGATGGGCTGGACCTCTTGGACTAGACTGCAGGTGATGGGTGAGCATGAGGTATAATTAAAGGTCCTGTGAGATCCAGGAGTCCTATTTACAGATACTTATCTGCCTAGAGCTGATAGCCCATGATGAGGCTAGGCTTCTTCTTATTACATATGTGCCTAGAGTTTATGGGTGATCTGAGCAAGGTCTCTTGGAGACGGAAGGTAGTTACAGGGCCATCTCCTCTGGGGGGGGGGATCGGGGATAACATGGGGTGCTTTACATTACATTATTTTCATGCCTAGTCAGCCGTGCAGGGTAGGGGTAAGAGGGGGTCAGCCCTGCTCTGGGAAAGGACTGCTTTTCTTTGCTAAGTGCCCACTCATGCCTATGGGTTACCAGGAAGCCTGCAGTCAGATGAGGCCCGTGGGTCCTCTGGGTGTGTGTTTTCTCCCTTTTAAGCGGCAAAGCCTCAATTTTCTAGGCATCGCCGCCAGAAACCCATTCGCACGAGAAGGGCATGTGCTCAACTCTGTGCGACCTTAGTTGTTCCTGGCTCAACTTCATATGATAACGCCATCCAAGACATCTTCAGTGTCACCCCATAACCTCGTATGCCAAAAGAAGAGGTGGAGGGAGGTGTCTTAGCAATATTTTAGGATATACATTGAGGGCCACCAAATGGCACATACGGTTAATGCCCAGACACTTAAGCATGAAACCTGGCTGTCTTACTCTCTGTGGTTCATAGAAAATCTTCCACCCAGGTCCCCCGTGTACTTCCTTTCCCCAAGTACCTTCCTCCCTCTAACCCCTGTATATATATTAAGATAACTTCAATAAAATCTCCATATCTGCTTCGGACTAGCTATGCCTGGAGTTCTTTTCCCCGCATCGAACCCATAAAACTCGATTTGGCATGTCTCAAGATCCCTAAAAGATTATGGGTGTTCCTCAGGCTGCCGAGGGTGACACTGTGGGGTAGTGTCTCTGTCCCCTCATCACTGACAAACCTACCGCCCATGGGGCCTTTTGAGCCAGTGTTCTCAAACACTGAGGAGTCTTTGGGAAACACTGAGCTCAAAGAGGCAGGCGCAGGGGCTCCCCAGAGCCTGTCCCTGGACCATGCTGTGCTGCACTGGCCTTACCATCTCTGCAGTGCTGTCCCCCTGATTCGGAAGGGAGAGCGTCACAAGTCACGGTGACCTGGCTCCTCTCTTTGGCATGCTGACCCCCCTTACACCTGAGTGGAACCTGTCTCTCACAACTAGAAAGGTCAACCTTACTCAAGCTGTGTTCACTCCCTGACTAGCTGCTTCTTCTTTTTAAGATTTATTTATTTATTATTATATGTAAGTACACAGTAGCTGTCTTCAGACAGACCAGAAGAGGGCATCAGATCTCTCTTTACGGATGGTTGTGAGCCACCTTGTGGTTGCTGGGATTTGAACTCAGGACCTTTGGAAGAGCAGTCAGTGCTCTTAATGGCTGAGCCGTCTCTCCAGTCCCTTGACTAGCTTCTTATGGGTTGCCTCTAGAATCAGAAACCTGCCCTTGGGGACAGCACGGCCTGGAATGGCTTTTTGGCTCTTTCGGAGACACCCTGTCCCCTCTCTCTGTTCACTCTCATCTCTGCTCTCTCTTTCCTCTCCCTCCTTTTCCTCTCTCCTTCTCTCTCTCCTCCCAGCGCCCAAATGATCAGGTTAGCTCACGGCTTTCACATTTAAGGCTTGAAACGGCACAGGCCCCACCTCTTCCACTTTCCGATGAAAGGAGCCGTGTCGGGGTGCCGACGTGGAGTTCCTGCTCATGGCCCGGACCAACACTGCTTCTGCGTCCATCCGGGCTCTAACACTCCGAGGCAACTCATTTAATCTCATAGAAAAAGAAACCGCTACTCGAGGGGAAATTCAAGACCAGTAATACTTTCAACACAGTCTAAAACTAGTCTTTAACTAACTGTAATATGGTTCCCTAGAGCCGTTTTCATTATGGAGTCTGTGCAAAAAAACTGTGTCTAAAGGTGACAGGCATCCCGCTCTCAGGGCAGTCAGAGCCTCAGCTGGTACCGGAGAGCGGATGATAATCCTGGGAGAATGGTTATGGCTGCCTTGGAAATGGGACAGAGACAGGTGGCCCAGAAAGAGGGGGGGAGAAGAGGGAGAGGGAGAGTGAAGGAGAGGGAGAGAGAAGGAGAGGGAGGGAGGGAAAGAATGTATTTATGCATGTGCCCAGATTTGTATGTGTGTGCATGTCCGTATATGTGTATATGTGCGTGTGTGTAGATGCCTTGATGTTCACGTGTGTAGGTATGTAGGCATGGATACTTGTGTATGCATGCACAAATCTACATGCATGTGTCTAGAGGCCTGCAAATGCTGTCTATCCATGAACATTTCTAATGGTGTGTATGGAGAGATGCGTGTCTGTGCATATGTGTGCATTTGGACGTATGTGCATGCATGTTATATACTGGCCTAGGTATGTATGAATGAGTACCCACACAGAAGTGAGTACACATAGACAAGGTGTGTGTGTGTGTGTGTGTGTGTGTGTGTGTACACAGTTGTGTGCAGGCTGTAAACCAAGTTTCAGTCAAATGCGGGGCATCGAGATCACTGCTTTCCGTCCCAGCAGATAGGTGACAACCCATCTGAGACTATTAGCTGTGCTTAACCCCTGCCCTCACCCCGTCACCCTGTCACCCACCATCTGGGTCACTTTGCCATGCAGTTCCTACAAGACTTTCTTTCCATCATAAGTTTTCTTACTACAACGCTGGGCGTTTGGTGTGTGTGCTAAAAGTTCACTGGAATCACAGGCTGGCTTCTTGGTTCTGGCCACCTCAGTGCGGCTGAAACTCGACACTACTTCCTTCTGCTTTCAAGCCCATTAGGAGGAACCCAGAAGGTATTTTCCAATGATTTGCTTTCTTGTCTGGCAGCCTACTTTTATACTATAGATTTTGTTTGCCTTGGTGTTTGAGACAAAGTCTCACTGTTTGCACAGGGTAGAGTTGTATCTACAATCCTTTGCCTTTATCTCCTGAATTCTGGGAGAACAGGCTGGTGCTATATGCACAGCTAATATTTCCTTTATTTATTTGCAGGATTTAAATCTTTAACTGCTTCAAGGGTAGCTGAAAGGCTGCTCTCTGCAATGTCCCTTGCGTTGCCTAAAGTTCCCACTGCCTGTGTCTTAGGGCTTGGTTTCAAATCTCTCTGTCTACTGAGTTAAACAAAGAATTGTGCCGGGCGGTGGTGGTGCATTCCTTTAATCCCAGCACTTGGGAGGCAGAGGCAGGTGGATTTCTGAGTTCGAGGCCAGCCTGGTCTACAGAGTGAGTTCCAGGACAGCCAGGGCTACACAGAGAAACCCTGTCTCGAAAAAACCAAAAGAAAAAAAGAAAAAAAAAAAGAATTGTATTTGTGGGGGTCTAGAGAGATGACGTTGAGTTCTATTCCCAGCACAGGCTGGGCAGATCTTGACGACTTGTACTTCCAGCTCCCGTGGGAACCAATGCCTTTGGCTTCTACGGACACTTAGACTAGTGCATTTATGCCCTCACCCACATATACACGGAACGAGAAATAAACAGCAGGTCGGAAGGAGACCAGGGCATTGCAGAAGAATAGCCTGGGCTACGACGTGAATTCGAAATCAGGTCATATACCCTAGTGAGACCCTGTCTCAAAATAAAGTAAAAATATATCCAGGAAGATAGCTCACTGATGGAGCACATGTCTGGCACGATAGTACCCTAGATTCCAGTCCTTGTAACGCACAGACACACACACACTCACACTCACACACACACACACACACACACACACTCACACACACACACACTCACACACACACATACACATACACTCACACACACATATACACATACACACACACTCACACACACACACACCATATATATACATACACATACACTCACATACACATACACTCGCACACACATATACACATACACACACCATACATACACACCACATATACATACACGTGCACCATATACATTATACACCACACATACCACACACCAAACATATACCAAACACATCAAACACACACCATACAGAGAGCCAGGCGTGGTGGCACACACCTGTAATTCCAGCACTTGGGAGGCAGAGGTAGGCGGATTTCTGAGTTCGAGGCCAGCCTGGTCTACAGAGTGAGTTCCAGGACAGCCAGGACTACACAGAGAAACCCTGTCTCGAAAAAAAAACCAAACCAACAACAACAACAACAACAAAAAATATACCATACACACACCATGTATACATACACACACTCCACACATATACTATACACGAACCGCACTCATACCAGATACACACACCATACACAAACCACATACACACACCACACACATACATATCACATAACACACACACACACCATACACAAACCACATATACATGCCACACAATACACATCACACACACACACACACACACACACACACACACACACCCTTCCTCTCCATACTGATGTCTTTCAGATACTTCCTAAAGAAACCAGTAGTAACCATACCATCTCCAAAGCTCTGGTGTGGGGTAGTGAGAACCCTCCACCAACCCAGATAGAAAGAGCCAGTTTCTGGAAAAGATGCTCCTCTCCTAAAACCACATAACGGAAACGTAGGGACTTACTACGCAGAAGCTTGGCGCACCCACGTCCTGTAAGAAAGTGTCCTTACCATAGGTGAGAATGTCCGAGAAGCTAAGACAGGTCTGCAGAAAGCATTGGGAAAGGACACATGCTCACCCCAGGGAATGCTGAGCTCCAAGGTGGGCTGGCCAGGTGCCCCCGCCTCAGTGGCTGTCCAGGCTCCAGTCCTAAGGATGTGAGGACTGTCCTGTTTGCAGCCGCAAGCAGTGCTCATTGAGAGACGGGTAGTGAGATGCTGAAATTGCCAGAAGAAAGTCACCGACTCACCACTTCCTATTTAAAAGCAACGCCTATCTGCCTGGATGCAAATGGTTAACCATGTACAGCCTGTAAGTTCTAAAGAAACTATTACATACCAATACCATCACCATCATCACCGCCACCACCATCATCACCACCACCACCATCATCACCATCGCCTGACGTGGAGTCAAACCAGTGCGAAGAAAAAAAAAAAAAAAAAAAAAAAAAGAGGAGAGAAGAATTTGGTTTTGTGGTTTCTCAAGGAAGAGCTTTTGTGCTGTTTTCTACCTGAGGTGTTGGAAAACAGTCTCCTGGGACTGCGGATGCTGGAGTCTCCTGGAGGCAGGGTGAGCATTTGCAGGGGTCAGAGAAGCTGAAGACAGGGTTTAAAGCCTGGCTCGTACCCTGCTGTGCCCCGGCACCGCCCTAGACTGCAGCCAGCTGCCACAGTGGTCCCCACCTCAAGCACTGCAGAGAGTGGGGTTTGTGTAGGACAGAGATGGAGGAACAGTCTTCAGTGACGCTAGCTTCCATGTCCGCGCTGTGAGATTGAAAATACACACTCCTGGGCTGGAGAGATGGCTCAGTGGTTAAGAGCACTGACTGCTCTTCTGAAGGTCAAATCCCAGCACCCACATGGTGACTCACAAACACCTGTAATGGGATCTGACGCCCTCTTCTGGTGTGTCTGAAGACAGCCACAGTGCACTCACATATAATAATAAGTAAATCTTTTTTTTTTTTTTTTTTTGGTTTTATCGAGACAGGGTTTCTCTGTGTAGCCCTGGCTGTCCTGGAACTCACTCAGTAGAAGCAGCAGATGAGGACTCACTCAGGAAACTCACTTTCAAGTGTGTTTGCGGTGCAGCTAGCTCCTCTGACTGGAGACACTCCCTCCTGGATTCCAAAAGTAAACAAAGCTTACAGTTGAGGAAACTCCTGAAATTTACAGGATCCATAAGGATCCTCCCCAAGGTTCTGTGCAGACTGAGAAAGGCTGAAGGGTGGAGGCTCCGGGCTGGGTGCTCCGGGGGTGGGGGTGGGGGTGGGGGTGGGGGTGGGGTGGGGGGCATCCTGCCTGAGGGGAGGTCCCAGGATACAGTCATCTTTGTCACATAGCTCTCCTTTTAAAAAGCTCATTTTACATGTGTGAGTGCTCTGCGTGCATGTGTGTCTGTGTGCCACACGTGCATTTGGCGCTCACAGAGGTCAGAAGGGGGCATCTGAAGACCTCCCGAAAGTGAAGGTATGGACCGACGGATGCGAGCCGCCATGTGGGCACCGGGGATCGAAACCCAGGTGTCCTCTGCAAGAACAAGTGGCCTTAACCACTGAGCCATCTGTCCAGCTCCGTGGGGCAAAGTGATTTTTTTTCTTCACGTCTCCAGTAGTTTAAATGTGAGCGAAGCATAGACTCAGAGAACTGTGAAGTTCTTCACGCCTCGGCAGCCAGGAAGCAACTCCCAGGAAATGCCGAACACAGCACAGGGGAGACACGGCGGTCAGTTCGGAGCAGGGCTCACTGACCCCCACTCTCACTTCCTAGAGGTGCTGACCGCGTGGCCTCGCAACCCGTGGCTCCGTCTGGATACACTTCGCTTTACACCTTTCTGTACCACAGAACCCAGAACTCAGCTTGTTCCCGAGCTTGAATGTGAAAGGAAAAACTAGGACTTGCCCTGCCCTGCCCTGCCCTGCCCTGCCCTGCCCAGTTCCCCCAAGGAACTGGATCTTTGTCCATGCAGAGTCCTGCTCCCTGCCTGCGCCGCCCAGCTTTTCTTTTCTTTTCTTTTCTTTTCTTTTCTTTTCTTTTCTTTTCTTTTCTTTTCTTTTCTTTTCTTTTCTTTTCTTTTCTTCTTTCTTTCTTTCTTTCTCTTTCTTTCTTTCTTTCTTTCTTTTCTTTCTTTCCTTTCTTTCTTTCTTTCTTTCTTTCTTTCTTTCTTTCTTTCTTTTGGTTTTTTGAGACAGGGTTTCTCTGTGTAGCCCTGGCTGTCCTGAAACTCACTCTGTAGACCAGGCTGGCCTCGAACTCAGAAATCCACCTGCCTCTGCCTCCCAAGTGCTGGGATTAAAGGCGTGCGCCGCCACTACTCCTGGCTCAGGGGGCAGTGTTCCAAGCGGCCTGGTCCTCTTGCTGTGGGAAGCCTGTGCTGCATCTGTGTCCCTCCATGCCTAGAACTGTCACACACCCCTCCCTCCTAGGAAGGAAAGCTAAAAACGTCTCTCCTGGCCTGGCCCTCATTCTTCCCCCGCTCCGGCATCTCTGGGGCATCTGATCCTTTCTGGAGTAGAAGCTGGTAGGAGTGCACACACACACACACACCACGGGAGTTCACTGGCTACACAGAGGAAGAAGCCAGGTTCCTAGGATGCTTGGGAATATAAGCACCGGGCTTGTCTCTCCTCCCCAATCCTCCCCGCTCTTTTCATGACCTTGTTCGTCATGACGTCATCGTCATGCCGATGAGGAGACAGGCTCTCACTATGTAGCCCCGGCTGTTCAGGAATTCACGGTGTAGAGGGTGTAGAGGGAGACCTGCCTGCCTCTGCCTCCTAAGCAAGAGGATTAAAGGTGCCCACCCTACACCTGGTTGAACTTTTTTTAAAAACTGAGTCCAGCTAGAAAGTGACTCTTATAGAAAGCACCCCCATACCCCACACCCCTCACCCCCCACCCCCCGTCAGAAAAGACTTGCCTGAAAGAAATTTAAAAAATCAATAAAGCAGATATAACTTTGTCGAGGACCAAACAGAAATCCCGCATTTGGGCTAAAGTAATGTGAGACGACCACCACGAAGGCGTGTCTTTCCCTGAAAACGGGGGCTTTTCTGACCTCCCTTCTCCACCCTTGAGAGTAAAGTGAACCACAGAACACTGTCCCCCCTCCCCCCCCCTGCCTTCCAGGGCTCCAAGCCCACACCAGATGGCTTCCGTTCCAATGGCGGCCGTACCCTGGCCTCTGTGGATGGTACGGAGCTGCGGTCTCTCCAGCCCTGTGGTGCTTTGTGTGTTCTCTGGCTTACACATCTCAAAGGAAAAAAAAAAAAATCCACACTATACATCGCCCTCAGAACTCGCAAGTATGTTTGTTTTTATCTGGGAATGCCCCTTGCTAAGCCCCACCCACAAACGTGAAATGTCACAGCACCACTGCTCGCATGCTCTAAGGCACACAGAATGTCAGCCCCTCTGCGGGCAGCGGTACAATTCATATCAGCACTTTCCAGGCTGAACGTGACGCACGCGGGCAATGTGAAAGTGTCATTTGCCGGGCATGGTGGCGCATGCCTGTAATCCCAGCACTTGGGAGGCAGAGGCAGGCAGATTTCTGAGTTTGAGGCCAGCCTGGTCTACAGAGTGAGTTCCAGGACAGCCAGGACTATACACAGAGAAACCCTGTCTCGAAAAACCAAAAAAAAAAAAAAAAAAAAAAAAAAAAAAAAAGTGTCATTTGGAACTAAGTCCAGAGGCGGCTGGCTGGATGGGTGGGTCACTAGGCCTCGGGTTTGAGCTTCCACCTTCCGGCAAGCAGGAGAGGACCTGAGAGTCACCTAAGGTTCTCAGGTGGAGGAAATCAAGGACTTCGGCCTTCGGTGTCTTGGACACTCCTGACCCAACTAGGCTCCCAAAGCCAGACACTGGCTGTGTCTTAAGTCTGCCTCTGCATGAATAAAGGAAGCCTCACAGCTCGGGAAAGACTCAGACGGACCAGGGTGACTTGACACGGCTTTGCAGTTATGACTGGGGGTAGGGGAGAGGGAGAGAGGGAGGGACAGAGAGAGAGAGGGAGAGAGGAGAGGAGGAGAGGGGGAAAGAGGGAGAGGGAGAGACAGAGAGAGGGAGAGAGGGGAGAGAAAGAGAAAGAGAGAGAGAGGAGAAGGGGAGAGAGGGGACAGAGAGAAGCGAGGAGGAGAGGGGAGAGGGAGAGATGGAGAGACAGAGAGAGAGAGGGAGAGAGGAGAGGAGGAGAGGGGGAAAGAGGGAGAGGGAGAGACAGAGAGAGGGAGAGAGGGGAGAGAAAGAGAAAGAGAGAGAGGAGAGGGGGAGAGAGGGGACAGAGAGAAGCGAGGAGGAGAGGGGAGAGGGAGAGATGGAGAGAGAGAGAGAGAGAGAGAGAGAGGGAGGGAGGGAGGGAGGGAGGGAGAGGGAGCATGAGACCCAGAGAGGTGCCACCTGAGGTCAAAGGTCAAATCAAAGCAAGGGAGAGAGACCAAAGCGCTATCTTAGAAGTTCAGGTTTCTTAAAAACCAGTGCAGGGGGCCACTGGGGAAGGCAGGAAGAAAAACAGTTAAAGGAACATCTGCACTGTGGAGAAGCTTCTCGAGAAAAGCCACTGTGTCTCTAAGAACTCGGGCCCAGCAGCCCGAGAATCACCTCTTGGTATGAGTGTGGGGGATGACCTCAGGGAGGGAGTGAATGCTGAAGGTGCCTAGGGCGGCTGTGGAAAGACTCCCACTGGAGACAGCGGCGGCCAACACAGAGTGTACTGTCACCTTTCAGCAATGCCACCTCTCACGCTTTGTATGGTCTCTCACTTTCCCCACAGTCTCCCGAGATCCCCCTTCTGGCTTCGGTCACAGCTGCAGAGGACAGGGCGGTAGAGGCTGTCCAGGAAAGAGAGACACAGAGAGACACGCGGAACAGCTAAGGGACTTACTGTCTCCTGATGGACATCTCTCATCCAATAGGACTCAACCCTTAACCCTTAAAACCGGCTCAGCTCTTCTTGATCCCCAGCCCCTTGGGCTCTTCTCTTCCTGGAAGCTGGCCTCAGAGTGGCTAACACCCTCTGGGGTTCTTGGGATTTCCCTCCATATGGACTGGGGTTCAGGCAGTCTGCTCCTCTGCAGCTGTGGGTACGCTCAGGGGAGGAGTGAGGGATACTGGAAGTCAGACTCCATCCTGGGGGCAGTGACTGCAGGTGAGTGCGACTGTCCTGTGTGTGTGGAGGCAGGTCCAGTTCCCCCATTGCACCATGGGAAAGCATGGGCCAGTGCCTTCAGCTGGGAAAAGGCACATCACCTGACACTGGGAAATGGAGGGGACCCCCTTTCTCCTGCTAACTGCCACCCACTCAATAGGTCACTCACAGGTCCCTCCCTGGGGACCCGTGTTCTGAGGGAAGGTAAAAATTAAAGTGCAGGAGGCCAGCTGCGGGGGAGGGGCTGGCTGTGGGGGAGGGGCTGGCTGCGGGGGTGGGGCTGGCTGTGGGACAGGGGCTGGCTGTGGCGCCCAGCAATGCAGGCAGGAAGTTTGGTATGCTTTCCTCTGAATATACCTTTGACAGCTTCCCTTCTGTGGGGCTGTTCTGAACACCGAGAGAGACACCCGGTGCTTATGGCTGATGTCCTGCCCCGGGGTGGGTCCTCTCCGGCCAGTGTTTCCTAACCATGATCTCCATCAAGCCAAGACTTGGTTGCTCTTTATTGAAAAGGACATTTTGATTTGATCATGTAGAAGAGGTAGGGCTTTCAACTCCCATTCTGCCTGCCGGGAAAGGGCCACACCGACTTAGAGAGATGGGTCTCCCCCACTTCAGTGTCCCAGGGCAAAAAAAAAAAAAAAAAAAAAGTCACAGCAGCTGCCCTGGCTGCCACCAAACATCACAGAGCCCATGGTTTACACTAGGGAGGGCTAGCTACCCAGATGCGCCTCTGGATGCCTTTCTTTCTTTCTTTTCTTTTCTTTCTTTCTTTTTTTTTTTTTTGGTTTTTTGAGACAGGGTTTCTCTGTATAGCCTTGGCTGTCCTGGAACTCACTCTGTAGACCAGGCTGGCCTCGAACTCAGAAATCCGCCTGCCTCTGACTCCCAAGTGCTGGGATTACAGGCGTGTGCCACCACGCCCGGCTTCTGGATGCCTTTCTATGGTGCTGGTACCAAAATGTACACGGCACCTGGAGAGAGGCCTGGAGAGGGGCAGGACCGGTCCACGCCTGCACTTCCATCTTCCTCCTGTTGGGCTAAGTGGCAGGCCCCGCTTAAGCACAAGGTCGCAGTTATCACATGCCCGACTAACTCCTAAAGACAGAGCTCCTGGACCTGTTTCCGAGCCCCGGGGACGGGAACAAGCTAGAAGGAAATACAGAAGTGGCCGCAGGGGCAGCCCGCACTAAATACTAGGTTCCCTTGTCCCCGGCACTGTGGGGAGCCGTTTTTTAGCAGTGCGGTGGCGATTTCCCGTGCTGAGTCTGCCCAGCCCTACCCAGGTCCTGACTTGGCTGTCCTACCCATGAACATCTTGGAACACAACCCCTAGATTTCTCCTTAGTTTTTAAGATATACACCTCTCCTTCCACTTGCCTTTGGATTTTGTTTTTGTTGTTGTTGTTGTTTGTTTGTTTTTTTCTTGGTTTCCCCTCTCTGCTTGGTCATCTGTAGGATTTTTTTTTTACTCTTTGTCAAATAGAAACATTTTAGCAAGTAAAAGGGAATGTATGGTTGGCGGGATTCATTCCTCTGTTGGGAAGCGTTACATTTTGTTTGCTTTGAGACAGGGTCTCTTGTAGTCTAGGCTAATCTCCAGGTGGCTGTGTAACTGAGGGTGAATTTTTTTTTTTCTGAGACAGGGTTTCTCTGTGTAGCCCTGGCTGTCCTAGAACTCACTTTGTAGACCAGGCTGGCCTCCAACTCAGAAATCCGCCTGTCTCTGCCTCCCAAGTGCTGGGATTAAAGGCGTGCGCCACCACCGCCCGGCAATCCTTTCCTTCCTTCCTTCTTTCTTCCTTTTTCAAGACAGGGTTTGTATAGCTCTGTCTGTCCTGCCTCTGCCTCTGCCTCTGCCTCCTCTTCCTCTCGAGTGCTGGGATTAAAGGCGTGCACCACCACCGCTGGCCTAAATTCAGTTTCTTACCATCAACGCCTGAGCTCTGAATGACTCACTGGGGGCTTGCTGTCTCATATGCAGCCACAGCAGTGATGACCGCTGGTACCTGAAGACATCTCTTCCTACCTCACTGACAGGGAAGGTTACCCATCTGAGCCTCTTACACACCTGACCATGAAACCCTGTGATGGACAGCCATGGTGTCACATAACACCCAACACAGTTCCTTCTAGCCTTGTTCACCCCCCTCAGCCTTCGCTCATAACCTCTGCTGAGGACAGGGGAGTGCCCTCTCTGCAGCAAATGAAGACACTTTGAGCTCCCAGGACTGCGAGTCTGACTCAGTGGCCCCATGTGAGTGTGTGGAGTCAGTGTGCCTGTGTCAGCGGGTTTCTGTCAGCCTTTGCCACTAACTCAAGGTCTACCCTGCCCCAAGGGCTGGCATTCCCACGGACTCTTTGCTTCTAGAAGTTCCAGGCTGAGAAATCAGACAGCCCTGTTTATCAGAACTGTGCCTAAAATAAGAGTCAGTCTATATGAAGACACACCTGAGCGAGCAAGCCTCTCCCCTGGGAGAAGTGCCGGGCCGAGGGCAGGGGCTTGCGGTATCTATTTTGGCTCTGGCCTCTTGTCTCTGCTCATTTCCTCTTTCTGGGACTGGCTTAGAAGCTATTATTAGGTAGGAGGTCTCCAGGTAAGCCAGGACTCAGGAAGCCCAAGGCACTTAGTACAGCTGGGGGGGGGGGGAAGCGTGGACGTCCGGCGCTGTCCTAGTCAAAGCACAACGGCCTCTTTACATGACACCCATTAACCCAGAGCACAGAGAAAGCCACAAGTTTGTCACTTTCACTTGGAAGTCGATGCTATCGGAAGAATGCCGGCCGACCAGTCGCGCCATCCTGAGTTCTCTCGAGAAGGCCATGGAAGTGTTGAGTGGATTTGTGTATTCTGCTCGGTGGGCTCTGGGCTCACCGGCTGCTTTCTCGGTCAGCAGGAGGCAAAAGCCCCTCCTCTATCCTGGCCTTGACCCTCTGCCTCAATCCTTTCCTACTCTCCTGGGGCCATTTCCTCTGCTTACCACTTTAGGGGTCCCCCCTGCGTTCTGCCCTGGATAGCCCTGGGTAACAAGGATGCCAGAGTTTGGGTGTGTGGAATCTGCACTCCTTCCTGTCCCCATTACAGACAGCGCTTCTCCAGAGGGGTCTCTGGAATGGTAAATGTTTCCATACTTCTTTGCCAAGTGCTGACTGCCTTACGGTAGCGCGGCCTGTGCTGACTTAGGTGCTGCGTTCTAGGTGTGCCTGTGTTCTCAGTTTCTGTCAGCCTTTGCCGCTAACTCAAGGACTCCCTTCCCTCATTGGCTGGCAATCCCAAGGACCTCTTTGCTTCTAGAAGTTCCAGGCTGAGAAATCAGATATAGGCACACCCAAGCATCTCCCCTGGGGGAAGCACTCAGGCTGAGAACAATAGAGAAAACTCCCCGTAAGTCATCCAGAGCTCAGGAGTTGATGGGAAGAAACTGAACTCAGGCTAGGCAGTGGAGGTACATGCTTTGAACACCAACACTGGGGAGGCAGAGGCAGAGCTAACTCCAGGACAGACAGAGCTACACAAAGAAACCCTCTCTTGAAAAATGAAAAAAGAGAGGAAGAAAGAAGAAAAAAGAAAGAAAGAAAGAAGGAAGGAAGGAAGGAAAGAAAGAAAGAAAGAAAGAAAGAAAGAAAGAAAGGGTGAAGGAGGCAGGAGAGAGAAGAAGAAGAGGAAGAAGAAGAGAAGAAGAAGAAGAAGAAGAAGAAGAAGAAGAAGAAGAAGAAGAAGAAGAAGAAGAAGAAGAAGAGAGGGAGGGACGGAGGGAGGGAGAGAGGGGCGAGGTGTATGCGGAAGACCAGGTTCCATTCCCAGCAGCTCAGAAAACCTGATACAGTGGTACATGGCAGTAATCTCAGCATTTAGGAGATGGTAGCAGAGGATCAGGGTTATCCTTGGCTACTTTGTAAGATCAAGGCTAGCCTGGGATAGTTGAGACCTTGTCTAAAAAACATAACCAAACATATTCTGTCTCCTTATGGGGCAGAAGGGGCAGAGACCCCAAGGCCTGAAAATCTCGGGCTCAGACTGTTCCTGCAACATCCAAGGGCACGCCTCCTTCCCGACCCTAGACTTGGCTGGAGCAGCGTCTGATGTTCTGAGCCCCACAGAATACTCACGGCACTCAAAAGACTGCCAAAGTGAGCGCCTGTCTTCCATCTCAACGGGACTGAAGGAACCGGAGTCCTTTGGCGCCCAGACCTTGGTAATGTGACCACCACAATATGCCTTCGACGCCCGTCGTTTACAACAACGGCAGAAACCTAGTGCTTCCCAAAGTCCAAGATGAAACAAAACTCACCAGTAATGTCCCAGCCCACAAAGCGGCGGCTGCAGCTTCTCTCTTAAATTTCAGATTCCTTAGATGTTTACTTCCTCTCCCAGGGGTGAAGACCCTGGCCCCTAGTCACAGGGGATTGAAAGTGATGACTTCAAACCGCAGGGGGCTAGGACGGTGTCTGTCCTTGCCGCCGTTCTGCTCCAGGCTGGGCTCCTCAGAGCTGCGTGTGGCTGTTCTTCACCCTCCTGGGGGTGGATACCTTACCACAGAGTTCTGCCTTTGACACGCTGCAGACCATGAGAAGGTGGCAAAGGTGGAGGCAGGAAGGCACCTTATGTAACTAGGTCAATGATTTCACTGTGACATGCAAAAATTTTTTTTTGTTTGTTTCAGAATTATTAAGTCTGTGAATTGCTTCTTGATTCTTGGAAATTACATATCATCTAGATAATAGTTCTTTGAAAGGGGGGTCCTGTCCACCTAGTGGACTATAGTCAGCTACCCATATTTTTGCTACTGGAGGAAGGAAGTGTAAAAACCTCAGCCTCCCCCCCACCCCCAGGACAGTCTTTGTTTGGCCCTTGGTGGAAAACACCAGTGATTTCTGGTCGGCAAGGTGGGTGACAGCCCAAGGCTCTGGCACCCCTGCCTTCCCTGTCCTTGTGAGTCTCAGTGAGTCTAAAAGGACATTCATAACCAAGTGGCACAAGGCAAGGCTACCTTCCATTTACTCCTGACAAGTGATTTTTGAGAAATGGCTATTGTTACCCTTATTTCTCAGGTGTGAAAGAGCCCGCTCACTTAGGTGTTGGGCCATCCGGAGGCATGGATTCGGCTGATAAGACCGTTTCTACAGAGCTACGTCCATTTCTCCCGTCACCAAACACCCTTCAGTGCCCAGTCTGTGCTGCCCAGTGTTGCAGGAATAGGAGAGAGGGAAGAGAGAGGGAGAGAGAGAGACAGAGAGAGACAGAGACAGAGAGAGTCAGAGAGACAGAGACAGACAGACAAAAAAAAGACACAGAGAAACAGAGACAAAAGATAGAGACAGACAATAAGACAGAAACAGACATACAGACCAAAAGACAGAGAGGAAAGAGAAAGAGAAACAGAGAGGTGGGAAAGAGAAACAGAGACAGAAAAAAAGAGAGACAGAGACATAGAGAGCAAAGAAAGCAGGCAGAGACAGACAGACAGACAGAAATAGAGAGACAGACAAGACAGAGACAGATTAAAAAAGACACAGAGAGAAACAGAGACAAAAAGATAGAGACAGACAGACAAAAAGACAGACAGACAGACAGACAGACAGACAGACAGGCAAAAAGACCAAAAGACAGAGAGCAGAGAGAAAGAGAAACAGGGGGAGGGGGGAGAGAAGCAGAGAGAGCAAAGAGAGCAGACAGACAGAGAGAAAGAGAGACAGACAGAGACAACAAGCAGGGAACCAAGCTAGTCCTTGGCCTTGAAGGATTTGCGGGCTGATCAAAGGACAGCAAACACCACGGAATCAAGTGTGCCCAGCGTGGCGGCCCCTGCTGAGCCGCAGCTAGCTGATGGACTCCGTTACATACGCAGCCATAGGTGAGAGGGTCTCCGATGGGGAAGAAGGAAGTGGTTTTCAGGACGGGGGGAATCTAACCCTGAAAGAGAACCGTGGCCTCAGAGCCAAGAGTGATGTTAGAAAGCTGGGACAGAAGCAAGACAGGCGGCAGGAACCTGGGCACCTCCCATCTCCACACCGATGCAGGAGACTGCCCTTCCCTAGAAAGGCACTGTGGGCTCACGCTGCTTTTGAAGCACCCCGGGTTCACACACAGCTGGGGGAGACTTTCGGTTCTCATGACACCGGCTTGCCTGAGTTTCCATCTTCTGGGTACATGGAAATGAGCTGTAGCTGGCCAAGGTGTGATGTCCCTGCATCACACCGGCAGCACCGGCTCTTCGCAGGTGACAGGATTACAGAGTAGAAGTCACTCTTGCCTTCTGATCTGCACGGCTCAGCGGAGGGAACGAAGGATCCAGCCTCGGGTCGGCCTGAGTTCTAGATGGTTCCAAACCCCACAGCTGGAACTGGTTTATCATCACGAAGAAGGCTGAGCTCATCCACCTCTGGTTTAGACACGACACATTTGATGCCCTTATTTCTAGTGGCTTTTATCTGATGCTCTCATTCCCACTGGCTTAGGGGGAGCCTGATTGAGAGGGCAGCCTCCAGTGGTCCAGGCACAAAATAAATAAGACTTTCCAAAGTTGTCTGAGTTCCCCGTACTGCTCAGCTCTGAGGCGAAATGACAAGCTACCGTGGGCTCCACAAACCTAATTTCCAGAGCCGCTCAAAGACCTCAGTTAGGAAATCACAGTCTAGGTCTATAGATGTAAGGATCAAGCTTTTTGGTATTTATAGCCTGTCCACTGAAAATCAACAACTGCAAACCTGAACCTTATTAAACACATCTTACCGCCACATAACCATGGGGTCTTGGGGGTTGCCACACCCAACACCACTTCCTCATTCATTAAAAGCAGCCTGTTCAGGCTGGTTTGGGAGCATCAGAAAGTCACCCAGGGATGTGGCTCTTCCGTCTAGTGGGTTATTCCTCTAGCTCAGCCCCAGCTCAGAGTTTCAGGGAAGTTCCTTGTGGCAACGGACCTGGCGGAAAGGCTTTGGCCTGTCACGTGTGTAGCACCATACTGGCAGGAGCAGAAGCAACTGTAGCAGTCCATGGAGCATCTGAGGTAGAAGGGGTGGAGTCGTGGGTGGGGAGACAGAATCAGCTGAGGTGACATGACCCACCTGCCAGGGAGGGACCTCAGACAAGGAGACTGCTCAGGGATGATGGAGAAGAGTAGCCTTTTAGACACAGGCCATAGCAACTAGCATTCAGTAGCGTCCTTCAGGAGGTCCCGAGCAGTCAGTTAGACTAAAGTACCTGTTCTAGGGGTGTCCGGCCCCTCCCACCAACCCCACAAATGTAAAAGAAAGGATAAGATAGTCTTGGGCTCAACAACACAGATATCTCATCATGGAGGTCGGTCAACGTTTCTGCCCAGTTGTTCAGACCTGAGCCCCATGTGGTACAGTGGCTTGGGAAACCCCAAACAGCGACTCAGACGCAAGCCACTTAGATCTGGGTTCAGACGGGCAGAGACGTAGCTTATGATTTGGGACTTGTTCGCGCTGTTCCTCGGCTTGTTTGGGCCCTGTTGTTTCCATCCAGGGTTCTGTCTGTTTGACTGTATCTCACGTACTGAAAATCCCAACTCAGTGTGAAAAGAGGGGGCTCGGGAAATGGGGGTTGACCCATCGGCCTCCTCCTGCACCAACTAGACGGAAGCAGCTGTCACCAAGCAGGGCTGGGAACGGCAGTGATGTCACCAGCCGGACGTGTCAATTCCTATCTCAGGGGCTCATGGAGAGGCACCCGCAGCCTACACACACCCGGGATAACTGTGGACTGCAGGAATTGTTCTCACCGTGACGGAAGAGGTCAGCTTTTCCACGCACAGGACTGTGGAGGGCGTGAGTGGGAGCCTGGGGAGTCCCCTGAGGCGCTGCTATGGGAGAGCATTTCAACCTTGTTAGTTTGCCTGACACCTGACAAGCGGTGCCTTTTTAGATGATTGAATGAAGACTACCACTATTGCTCCTGACCCAGTGTGACTGCTGTCCTTGTTAGAAAGACGGTGGTGGCCATGAGGCGGCTCAGCAGATAAAGGCAGCTGCCGGACAGGCCTGACAGCCTGCTTTGGAACTCTGAACCCGCACTGTGGAAGGCAAGGCCTACCGCCTACAGTTTTCTGACAGCCACCATACTCCTCAGAGGGGTGTCCCTCCTACCCAATAAATAGATGTTAAAGGAAGAAAAAGAAAGAGGAGGAGGTGGCTGGAGACGTGGCTGATGGTTGAGAACACATCCACAGGTCTTCCAGAGGACCTGGGTTCGATTCCCAGCACCCACCTAGGGCCCCACCATTGCTTGTACCTCTAGTTCCAGGGGGACCAGATGTCCACAGCATCAGGAGGCCTACACTGCACAGACATGTAGGCAGGTCAAATACTCATACTCATAAATCAAAAACAAAGATGGTGTTATGTTGTTGTGTCCTGTCCTTACACGGTATAAGGTTAGAAGGAAATCTCTGGCTCCCCCCCCCCTTTAATAGGAACTCACCCCACTCATGAGGCTCTCTAGTTTTCTGACTCATTCACACCTCATGTGAATTACTTCCTGAGTCTTGGAGGCGAGGACTTTAGTACCTGACTCTGGGGGACACGACTCTTAAAAACCATAGCATTTGTGCGGCCCTTTCACAGGGCATGAGGATGGAGTCTTAGCTTCCCAACAGGCAAAAGCCCCTGACCCGCCTCCTCCCCAGCTTGCTAACCCAGGGCCAGAGGAACAGAAACTTGTCGGCAACCTCAGAAGCATACTGACATCCTGCCCTGCCTGCCCAAGCTGCTGGCTTAGCGCCAGCACCTCCAAGTGTGTGGGTGCCCCTTGCTCCTCATCAGGGGACCCTGATAGGGGCCTTTGTCCTTCACGGTAGGGATGGGCTCAGGACAGAGGAGGAGAAAGTCAGGTCCAGCAGCGAAGACTTGAGCAACCTGACACTACTTCTCCTGGTCCATATAGCTCTATGCACACACCTCCCAAGGCCGCCAGTCCTACTGTCCACCATCCAGGCAATATGGCGCCTTCACCACCTGCACAGACTACCATCAGGGTCTCCCTTCCCGACAGCTGCTGTCCCTTCACAGGGAACATTATACATTCCCAATTCTTTTGTCCCTGTAATGTTTCCACACGCTGGTGTGTAGGCATACATTTTTTGCAACCTACTTTTAATAAGGGTCCAACCTCTTCTCCAGCCCACCACCCAGGAGAGGTAGTGGAAGAGAAAAGTTATTATGATATGGTGGGGGGGAGTGGACCTGTTCAGCCACAGTTCTTTGGGGGCGAGCTTGATCTTCTTGGGAAGCAGTTAGTTCAGTCCCGTAGCAACCACCAAATACGATTCAGCAGCTGCAGACCAGTCTTCTCGGCAGGCAGACACCATGCACGAACCAGCAACTATATATAGAGATCTCCAGGCTCGCCCACCATGAGGTGAGGCTGTGGAAGCAGCAAGCTGCTGCAGGAACCTCACAAGCAGTTCTTGGGTGAGCTTCTTCTCTCAATGGCAGCGTTATCACAGGTTGAGCTCACCGATGCTATGTCAGGCGAACCACTACAGGCATGTCTTTAGTGAAGAAGAATCGTGAGGCAGACCAAACCAAGGCTCAGGGCTCGTCTCCCACTGAATGTGGGGTCATATTTATACTCCTTCATCAAGAGTCCATTCCTGTGTCTGTTATACCCAAACATCCTTTCACCTGCGTCTGCTTCAGGAAAACAGTCTTTCACGTGTCTGCTTTAGCAAGACAGCCTCTCATCTGTGTGCCCCAGCGCAACGTCAATTGGCATAACTAACTTTCCAAAGAACCAGAAGCTTCCACTTCCCTGGTGCTAGGTAACGGTGTGGAGCATGGCTGAGGACAGGGTAGCATCTGCAGTTTGAATGTGTTCTGCAAACACCCATGTGTCAGAAAATTAAAACCGATAGTGTTGTGTTAACGCTCTCGGAGGTGGAGCCTTTGGGGGTAAGTGGGAGGGGGATCGGCCCCGACCACGCTTCACAACAAGGTGGAGCTATGGCGATGCAATTCACATGTTATCATTAAGAAAACAGCAAACAGGCCGGGCGCACGCCTGTAATCCCAGCACTTGGGAGGCAGAGGCAGGCGGATTTCTGAGTTCGAGGCCAGCCTGGTCTACAGAGTGAGTTCCAGGACAGCCAGGGCTACACAGAGAAACCCTGTCTTGGAAAGAAAAAAAAAAAAACAGCAAACAGGCTGGAGAGATGGCTCAGTGGTTAAGAGCGCCGACTGCTCTTCCAGAGGTCCTGAGTTCAAATCCCAGCAACCACATGGTGGCTCACAACCATCTGTGATGAGATCTAACGCCCTCTTCTGGTGTGTCTGAAGACAGCTACAGTGTACTTAATATATAATAAGTAAATAAATCTTTAAAAATAAAAACAGCAAACATAAAAACCAGATCATTAGTCGGGCAGTGGTGGTGCATGCCTTTAATCCCAGCACTTGGGAGGCAGAGGCAGTTGGATTTCTGAGTTCAAGGCCAGTCTGGTCTACAGAGTGAGTTCCAAGACAGCCAGGACTACACAGAGAAACCCTGTCTCGAAAAACAAACAAACAAACAAACAAACAAACAAAACAGATGATTTATCCTGGAATCCCAGTCCCTGAAAAGTTACGATTTGTGTAGGGCATAAATCTTCCTGGGGAGATACAAAAGTGGTTTTTCATGGTCATAAGTTTATAGATTAAAATCTTATTTTAACAGCTTCTGAGAGGGCTTGCCATCGGTAAGGATGCTAAGAGTTGAAGAGACCTGCAGTGTAGAATTCAGCCACGGAACCCGCTTGGTGGAAGGATAAAGACTATTTCCATTAGGTGTCTTGCATTGGTCAGTGGCAGAGGGGGAACATAGAGAGTAAAAGGTCTTACTGCCTTCTTCAGTTCCTTGAATTTTCAAGCAGTTGCTGAAGATGGTTTCTCACTCCCCCAAGCCGCTGAGATGTGTTGCGGGAAATATTAAAAACTCAGCCCGCCAACTCTCCTCGGGTTTGGACCACACTCCCGCGTTCCTGCCGGCCCACCAGCTCTCCAGCTGTCTTTCTGGTGGGGGTCCCCCCAGTTCCTCTGGCTTCCACACAACGCCCCCACACCCCACAGTCTGCCATACCACCTCAACACCTAATTACCCGGTAGAATCATGGCTCTTAATTCTTAATTAACCGATCAGATATATGCATTGATATTATCACAATTTCCAAGGTGCCGATACAATTATTTCAGAGCCAATTGATAATGATAAAAGTTTATCCCAATATTTCTATCCTTGTGAAATCATAACTACTTGTGGCTGGGAAAATGCCACGAGGGCCCACGTCTGCAGCCATCTCGGTTTCTCCTTCTCTCTCTCTCTCTCTCTCTCTCTCTCTCTCTCTCTCTCTCTCTCCAACACTTAGCTCCACCTCCCTTTTCCCCATCCAGTCACAGATCTCTTCTGAACTAATGTAATTGGCCAGGGGAAATCCTGAGACAGAGATGCATCTTCCTGCATCCAGCTCTGAAGTCAGTCATCCTGTCTCCCAGGACTGTGGCACAGGGGCCTGCTGCCCGATGGGCATGGGCGGAAATCCCCCTTCTCTCTCCATCTGGGATTCCAAAACTTGGCTGGGTTCCCTGGACTAGCCAGTGAGCCTTGCTGGATGGCACTCTTACACAGAGCCATTCTTCCCTAATCCTTCCCACAGCTGTCTGATCCCTGAATACCTGCCTGGTAAGGATCTTGCTGTCCAGTGCCAGGAGCTGCTTCTAGGCAACCTCCAACCAAGACGAAACTCAGGAGACCTGTACACACGGCTTCTTCCTGGGGCAGCGTGCCTTTTTGAGGTCCTAATACATACACTAAAAATGCATGTAGCAAGGGCCTACATTGAAATTTTGCTTTGCTTTGCTGGGATGAAGAGCAGTTGAGAGTCTATTTCCTTCCCGATTGCTAGGGACATTCACAGGTTTAGAAGGAACAAAGTTGCACCTTCTACAGCCTGAAGGAACAGTAGAATTGGACTAATTTTTGCTAACAGTCAGTTACTGGTGACATCAAATTGTGGGGACTGGAAGGTTTGCTACTCGTGAAAGGTGTTGCTCCCTGTGAATCAAACAGGTGGAAACGCACTCATTATGACATTCCTGGCAATCACTTCCTTTTTGCCCGCAATGAGTTGAGTTATTTTAAAGCATGGCCTACTGCCTCCAGGATCACGCTGTAGTTTGCAGGATATTTGCTCACACTGTGAGCCCCAAAATTGTGTTATTTACTAAAAAACAAAAAACAAAACGAAACAAAACAAAAAAACCTTTGTTGTGGTGTAGCTCAGCCCTCGACACACCTTCAATCCAAGAGCTAAATAAAGTCAACCCTTGGTCAAGAGGTGGGGCAAGTGCCAGCTGACAGGGAGTGAAAGCTGTGAACATTGGTTTAGAGGGTATTTAAGACAGCGTGGAGGAGGGAAAGCTTTATCCCTCTTGGGACGTCAGTGGAGTTGGAAGGTCAGCTGTGTGCTTTCTCTGCCTCTCCGAGCTAGCAGGCTTTCACCACAGTGTCTGGCTCCTGAGCCTTCAATTGGTCAAATCGGATGGATGGTTGGGATTTTTGTTTATAAAACAATCGCAACTTCCTGACAAAAATAAGTTCTAATGATCGGGATGGAAAGATTCGACCCTTCATCCGCTCCTTTTTTCTGTCTGCTAACCAGAGGCGTAGATGCAAACATTTAAACTCTTGGAGCTGGATGCCACCATTTCTGTCCCCAGATGGAATCCTGTTCTTTCTCAGAATTAAGTTTCTGAACCACCCTTACCATTCAGATGACAGGTCCTCTGAGCCAGTCTTTGGTAGTCAGTGCTCCAGGAAGAAAAAGCAACCTCCTAAATTCAAATAGAATGTAAACCTAGTAAATATTAACCAGTGGGGCTTTGATCCAGGCACCAAATATCCGATGCTATAAAGACAATGATAACAAAATAAAATCATGATTCCCCCGGCATGCTGTTGAATCCCTGAACATGTCTGTTCCTTTCTTCTTCTCTGCGTGATGGTTTCCTACAAGTCTGCTTCCGGTTCCTCTTTTTTTGATGGACATCTTTCCCCATTTTTCCTTCTCCTCAGGATGTCTTACAAGCCCAGGTAGGTGGGACCTATAAACTCTCTTTGGGCCACTGGTACCTCCAAGCTTGAAGGTGCTCAGGGTTGAACTCCCTGCTCAGCTATGGTGGGTTCTGAGTGTTGACCCCCTTCACAATCTGATCCCAGGGACCGTCAGGTGTCAGCGCCTGCCCCATTGGATCTGTAATGGAAGGCGCCTCCTACCAGACTCAGACACAAGTAACTCCGTGCCCCCTCCCCTGATTTTCTGTCTCTCTCTGTCCAGCTGTGAAGACCACAAGCAGGGATGCTGCTTGATGATTTTACCCACCGTCTCCACCTCTTCCGGAAACATGGCCGTGGGCGATTGGCTGCTCCTCTCATTGCTTCTGGGGGTGGGGGTGGGGACCCGCACCGTGGCTGGTGCTGAGCATGATCACCCGGGGATAAAGGTTCAGTGTCTGCCGTGCTCCACGGGAATAATAAATATTTTATAGAGAAAAGGCATCGGGATGATGAGGCTGTCTCTCCCCTCCGCAAACGTCTACAAGCCACTCCAGGCACACTCGGGTGGTTGTTGAGTTCCTGTAGGAGACGCAGAGGTTTTGTGCTACACAGTGGGCACCAGAGGAGCCTGGATTGTTCAGCACACACATTCCTTCAAGGGAAGGAGTGCAATACCTGTCATCCACCCAGAAGGTGGGAGCACACACGCTTTCTAGCGTGGTGACCTTTGCACTATTAGTGTGGCCAGGGACTTTTCCAGCACCAGACCCTTCCCCAGACCCTCATTACAAATTATTTTTTTTTAGTCAATCTGTAGAACCTGTGTCTATGGACTTTACAGAGTTTCAATGTAGTTACATCTGATCTGTATTTAACTTGCTGTGTTCCACAAGGAGAAGAATTTTCAGCAAATTGTACTGTACTTAAATATGCCTAAACTAAACCGCTCGGGGTCAGACTCCACGGTTCGTCTCTCTGGAGCCCTGTAAGGCCACAAAGAGCCCTGGAGATCGCTGATCCTGCCAGCCGTGCACGGTGGGTCTCTCCTCCCCAGCCCTCCACGAGGGAGCTCTGAACTCTGGGTCAGAAACCTTCTCTTCTCCATCTGTCAGAGGGACTCATCTGATTATGCCGTAACCACCTTAAATCTTCTGTCATCTGTGGGGCGCTCGGGGCAAAGAGATGAAATGCAAAAGGGTAAGTAAGGGTAGCTTAAGTTCGCCTCAGGAGCAGTCTTGGGCAAAGCCAATGGTGGGTTATCGAGCCACAGCAAACATAAGCCTGGAAGCTCTCCTCTCCTCTCCTCTCCTCTCCTCTCCTCTCCTCTCCTCTCCTCTCCTCTCCTCTCCTCTCCTCTCCTCTCCTCCCCTCCCCTCCCCTCCCCTCCCCTCCCCTCCCCTCCCCTCCCCTCTCCTCTCCTCTCCTCTCCTCCCCTCCCCTCCCCTCCCCTCCCCTCCCCTCCCCTCTTTTTTGTTTTGTTTTTTGAGACAGGGTTTCTCTGTGTAGCCCTGGCTGTCCTGGAACTCACTCGTAGACCAGGCTGGCCTCGAACTCCGAAATCCGCCTGCCTCTGCCTCCCAAGTGCTGGGATTAGAGGCGTGCGCCACTACCACCCGGCCTTCCATTTTCTTTTTTGAGACAGGGTCTTATGTAGCTCAAGCTGGACTCAAACTTGCTATGTACTCAAGGATGGCCTTGAACTCCTGATCCTACTGCCTTGTCCTCCAAGTGCTCAGAGCACGGGCATGTGATATCCAGCTCAGATTTTATTCCCTTTTCTAAAAAAAAAAACGAAAAAGAAAAAAAAAAAAAAGGATCTTCCAGAGTGTAGTTTCACATCTGTTTCAGAATCAGGATGGCTCTATGGAGTTCTCTGAAGGACGATGTTCCCTTGAGGACCTCCCATTTGCTTCCACGAGTGGACCCACAGAGGGTCTAGGCTCCCACAGGACAACTGGGGATGGGGGGGACTTAGAGCCAGACCCAAAGGTCCCTAGGTCCCAAACAGAACCTGATGAGGAAATGCATGGGCGGTTCTGACTCAGTGCCTGGGAAGGTTTTAGTGCACACTGCAGACTCTGTGGGCTCGTAGGAAAGGTAGGGACTCACCTTACTGAGTCACCGAGCAGCTGGCTTCCTTCCTGGGTGGCTGTGAGCCTGGGTGCAGCGGAGGCACTGCGGTCAGCGGAGAACTCTGTTGCCCCGAGCGCGTCTTGATTTGGGCGGACGACTTCAGATGCATTTAAAATCCTCTGGGCAGGGCTAGAGAGATGGCTTAGCATTAGTACCCGAGTTCGGTACCCCCACATCCATAGAAACACTGGGAAGAACACCCACATAAAAGCTGGGGGGGCCAGCAGCTTGGAGCTGGGGTTAGAGTGATAAAGTCTGGGAGCTCCTTGGCCAGCCAGCCGAGATAATTGATAACATAGAGGTTCGTTCAGTGAGAGACTCTGTTTCAAAAAAAAAAAAAAAAGGTGGAGAGTGATTGAGAAAGGCATTGACCACACACACTACACACACACACACACACACACACACACACACACACACACCTTGGGCAGAATGGTAGCTCTCATTAGGGAGGGTCTTTGGTGACTAACTTTGCTTGTGCTGATTAGAAGCTCTCTCACATACGTGCTCTCAGGCTGGGGGGAGGCTGAGGCAGAGAGCTTAGATCTCATTCTTTGTACCACACCCCAATCAGAACACAGGTCAGGCCAAGCTGGACTCCTGCGCCTGGGATAGGTTTCTACCCTATCTGTAGACACCCAAAGCTCAGGGGTGCTATGGTGGGGCCTACTCCTCTGCCGCCAGCACCATCTGCCTACTGGGAAGGGCACCAGACCTGGGGAGCAAGTATCCTAGCAACTTCTTTATTGATCAGAGAAGAAACTGGCTTTTTCTGCCAGCCCCAACCCCTGGGCTAGCACGGAGGGACAGGGACGTGAGCTGCCTCAGAGGGTGGTCTGAATGCGTTTGGGCTGAAATGAGTACGCTCAGTCTAGAAAGGTGGGGGCATCCTGGAAGCTGTGCTGAGGTGGTAGAGAGCTGTGGTGGGGGAAGAAAACAGCCCACTCTCACTTCCCCTAGTAAGCCTAAGGGCTGCATACCAGGAACTGAGCTGGGCATGAGGCACACAGAGGAGAGGCAGCTTTTCATTTTTAGTAGCTGCAACTTTACACAGGGAGAGTGGTCCAACGACTGGAACGGGTCACCATTGTCTCACATTCAGTTGACACCGGATAGCTGGACCTGGAAGTGCTTTGTCAGAACACAAGGACAAGGTCTTCCCCACTGCGATTACTCCGTTTATAGCACGCCTAATGTCGTGCTATAAACATGAGCTACAGAGAGAGCCTTGATGAGAGGTGTGTGGCCGGAGGGGCATCACACAGAGTTGGACTAGCGTGTGCAAGGTCTTGGGTTCTATTCCCAGCACTGCACAAAACCTCAAGTCAGAGCTACAGCAGGATATCTAAAAAAAAAAAAAAAAAAGAAAATCACCCTCGAGTTTCTAGGTGATTGGCGAGTTGTCGTGTTATGTTGCAGCGTGGAAAAGTACACAGTGTCTAAATAGCCCAAGATCACATGAGACACTGGCGCAGACTGGAAGTGAAACAGGGGCTGTGGGGGTGCTAGTCCATGCAGACCAGAGAGTCCCCACTGCTGTCAGACCACAAGCCCTGAGACACGGCGGGGTGCCCTCGATTCCAGCACATCCACCGGGTGTATGCTGCGAAGTGTTTCCTTTATACAAAGAAATGATTTGACTTTTGGTTACTGCACTGGCTGGTTTTGTGTGTCAACTTGACACAGGCTGGCGTGATCACGGAGAAAGGGCTTCCAGGAGGAAGTGTCCCCAGGAGATCCAGCTGTAAGGCATTTTCTCAGTTAGCGAGGAGAAGACCCAGCCCATTGTGGGTGGGGCCATCCCTGGGCTGGTGGTCCAGGGTTCTATAAGAAAGCAGGCTGAGCAAGCCATTGGGAACAAGTCAGTAAGCAGCACCCGTCCGTGGCCTCTGCATCAGCTCCTGCCTCCAGGTTCCTGCCCTGTATGAATTCCCGTTCTGACTTCCTTAGGTGGTGAACAGCAATGTGGAAGTGTAAGCTGAATAAAGCCTTTCCTCCCCAACTTGCTTTTTGGTCATGATGTTTTGTTATAGGAATACAAACCCTAAGACAGTTACTATAAAAGCAAACCCTTCAGAGAACCGGGATGGGATGTCAGCCCACAAAATGTTGGGTTGTGTGGAAAGAACAAAAACCCAGAGTCGAAGTCACCTACCAGAATCCAGGAACTCCCTGAACTCAGCAAAATGGTGCCGTGACAGAGACAGGATAGTGTCCCGATAAAGAAGCCATCCTTAGATGCAGAGGGCCATCTGCTCAATCAGAAGGAGCCTTAGAACAAACGATGGCTGTCAGAAGAAATGTAACAATTGTCCTCATAGGCCGGTGAGGAAAGCCGGTTGCCAGGAGACCTTTGGAGGAGGTCTGGAGAAGGCTGCCTTCGGCTTGACTTTGATTTTGAAAAACCTTGAACCTCTCAGGGAAAGGCAGGGAACTCTGTCTGCCCTGAGAGTGGAGCACCTTTTGAGGGTCTTTTATTAGTTCCTGAAGCTTATGGAGGAACTAAGCCAGGGGGAGTGGAGAGGCGGCAGGCCTTAGAGGCCTTGGGGGAGTTAGGTGAGGTTTAGGTTCCCTGCCAGGACTGTTCAGGGACCTCACGTCACCCAGCCTGAGCCCCTTGGGAGCAGTCAAGCATGTGTACCTACCCAGCAGAGCCAAAGAATGCTATGGTAGAAGATTCCTGTGGAAAGTCCCTCTGGGCATGGCTAGCTGTCCCTCCTCAATGCCTGTTCCCAGGGACACAGAAGCAGTAGCAGAGGGAAATAGCCGGGCTTCCAATGCCTACCTCCTGCCCTCACAGTCAGGCTAGGGGATGGACCGGTGTCTCCTGTCTCCATATCCACGCCTCTGACGGCAGAACCGGCCTCAGGGTCCCACTCACAGGGATCTGGGCGTGTGTGGAAGCGTGGGTATGGGCAGGACGGGACGCAGTGGCTGTCTGTCAGCTTGGGCAGAAGCCTGACCAGGAAGTCACTCTGAATATTAGATGAGACACCAGGATGGACCAAATGTTAAGCTCACTGGCTCTTCAGGGGGAAAGGAGCACCGAGCAACAGTACCCGCCTATTTCTGTGGGTTAAGTACCCCGCCAAGGACTATCTCAAGCACCTAGCATGATGTCACTGTGATGGGACTCGTCGTCTGATGGATTCAAGAACGTGGCCTAGGGACTGACAACCCATGAGACAGGAAGGTGCAGGGGCTGTGAGACGGCAGACTGGAGGCGGGGCCTGGGGTTTAGATACTGCTCTCCGTCTTGATTGTTTTGGTTCTTTTGGTCTGGACTTTTTTTTTTTTTAAAAAAAAAAAGGTACTGAAACTGGTCCTGAAATGAACACATTGAGCCGCATGTAAATTGTGTCAGGAGATCTGAAATTAAAATGTATGGCCTGGCCTCCCCTCCCCCACCCCAGGCCAGTGGAAGACAAGGAGCCAGAGTCTGGTTCTGAGGCCGGGGAGGGCTGAGTGCTCATGACTGTAGATCGTGGCTGTGAGGCCTCCATTAGGAAAGCTACGGAGAGCTGGGCGGCGGTGGTGGCCCACGCCTTTAATCCCAGCACTTGGGAGGCAGAGGCAGGAGGATTTCTGAGTTCGAGGCCAGCCTGGTCTACAGAGTGAGTTCCCGGACAGCCAGGGCTACACAGAGAAACCCTGTCTCGAAAACAAACAAAAAAGAAACAAGGAAAGCTACGGAGGTGCCTGTCAGAGCAGCTGGAGCCTGCCCTGGGCCATCTGTCCTCACTGCTCACCTATCTCCCATGGAATGATGGGAGAGAAGAGATTGGTCGAGCTGCTCCACTGTCTTACCTTCTAGCCCTAAATACCGGCACTTAGAGCCCAGGCCGGCCGGGCTTCATCAGAAAAGCGTGAGACCCTTAACTGGTCTCCTTCCCAGGACAGAGGCCAGCTCTGCTCCCCTGAGGTGGTGGTAGGCTGTGGTGTCCTTGCCCTGTAAAAGCGTCACGCCGACCTCGGCTGTCTCTGGTTGTTTGCTTCTAAAGGCTACCGCCATGCATGGAGACAGCCTCACCTTAAATCTGTAGTTAACCACACATCCCAAAAGTTATTTCTGAGGGTCCAGGTGGCTTTGCCTTATGGGGAGACACCGCCATCTAACGACACTGTCAGCTGCACGCACAGGCGAGATTTTCTCCAGTTCTCTATATAGCCCAGACCCATTCTGAGCACTCAAAAGAAGCCCAGAGGCCCAAGAATGAACCCTACCCAGGTGAGTTCCTGAAAAGCAGGGTGTGTCTAGCTCAGCCGTGGGTGACCCCCTGACTGTCTAGACCAGTGGTTCTCAACCCTCCTGGCGTAGTGTAACACAGTTCCTCGGGTTCTGGTGACCCCAGCCGTAAGATTATTCCCATTTCTACTCCATAACTGCAATTTCGGTACTGTTACGAATTGTAATGTAAATGTGTGTTTTCTGATGGTCTCCCTGTGGAAGGGACATTCTACCCTCAAAGGGGTCAGCTTGGAGAAATGCTGGTCTAGATACTTCAGAGTCTTCCTTGGGTTCTTTTCTTTACATCAGACAGAGCAAGGAGTCCTGCATGCTTCTACTCAAGATACAGACCTTCCATCTCAAGCCTTCACTCTCTCTTCTGTGTAAGTGCCCCCCCCCCCCGCTCCAACCCCTGTCCTCAATGCTTGGTCTCTGCCCCTAGATGGTGTTAGTGATATTTGGAGCATGTTTATATTCTGTTTAGACACCCCCGGGGGACCACCCAAAAGCTTCAGAATAAAACCCTGCATAGTCACCAGAACTCACCAGGCTCATAAGGGGATTAGCCATGCTCAGAGGTCTACTTCCTCAAAGCTTCTTCCCTCTTGGTTGTTTGTGCCAGTTGCCTTGGCAACCATGCTATCCCTTGAACCGTGCTTCTCCATCCTCCCTTCCCCACCACCACCGACACTCAGCTGACTCCTCCCTTTCCTCGGCTGATTCTGACTGCCCTTCTCACGAGAGTTTGGGTTCCCAGAGATCTCCTCTGCAACATTTGTTCCCACCTCTGATATGCCTGACTACGCAAGGTCCAGCCCAGAAGAGCCAGGATCTGTTCTGTTCCCTGCTGTCCCTCTCTCCTTTGGGCCAGGGCCAAGCAAATAGCAGGTGCTAACAGTCAGTCATTCAGACGCGGCACGGCGGCGGTTGCTGTGATAAACTGAGTGTGGGTAGTCACGACGCTTATCTCATTTCTGCAACAATCTGTAGACCAGATCTCATGCCGATCTGGAGTAGATGCAGAGCTAGGCGTCAATCTGGGGCAAGCCAGTCGTTTTTGGTTTTGTTTGCTTTTGATTTGTCATCTTCAAAAGGGAAGAGGTTTCAACTTGAAAATGAAAAGCCAGCCGGGCGGTGGTGGCGCACGCCTGTAATCCCAGCACTTGGGAGGCAGAGGCAGGTGGATTTCTGAGTTCAAGACCAGCCTGGTCTACAGAGTGAGTTCCAGGACAGCCAGGGCTACATAGAGAAACCCTGCCTCAAAAAAAAACCAAAAGAAAGAAAGAAAAGAAAGAAAGTAAGAAAGAAAGAAAGAAAGAAAGAAAGAAAGAAAGAAAGAAAACGAAAAGCCGTAGAAGAGGCACAGAGCTTCCGAGTGGAGGCTACCTCCTCCTTTCCAGCTTCTCCTTGCTGGAGAGCCAGCTCACTTGCCCCGGTAAGGACCCTGTGGACACAGCAAAATCCACACGGGGCCACCTCAGCCCTGAGGCATATCTATCTGAGACTATTACTGGGTCACATCCTAGACACTATCATTTTACGATTTCCATTTTAAATTGGACATCCCCTCTCTCACTACACTAACATGGGGGCCCCGACCGTATCAGTTACTTTTCTTATTTCTGTGACCAAATAACTGGCAAGAAACAACTTGAACGAGGAGGGGCTTCTTTGGGGTGATGGACTGAAGGTCCAGTCCGTCTTAGAGGGGGAGATGTGATTGGTCACAGGAGTGGCTGTGGTTGTGGCCCTAGGACCTTGCTCACAGCTCAGACCCAGAAGCAGAGAGTGAAGGGCCCTGCCGTTCCCTGTGCTTCCTCATTTCCCCCCTTTTGTTTGGCCTTGGGCCCCAGCCCATGGGCAGAGCCACCGACATGCAGATTGAGTCTTCTCCTCGGCTGAGTTTCTCTGGAAACACCTTCACAAACACACTCAGAGGAGCGTCTTCTAGGCAAGTCCAAACTCAGCTGAGATGAACCACCCTGGGTACAAACCTCAGAGGCAGTGATGCAGTGGCTGGCTGTTGTCCTGGTAAGGGACACAGGGGACGCGGAGTGTTCACTGGAATGGAAGATGAGAGAGCCCTGAGGCTGAGGGCACCCACAGTGGCATGGGCATCCTGTCTCTATGATATATTGACCTCTGTGAACCTCTATTTCCTCTTCTGGGATGTGGCTACGTTAAAAGCACATAGCAGCTGGGTGGTGGTAACGCACCTTTAATTCCAGCACTCGGGAGGCAGATCTCTGAGTCTGAGGCCAGCCTGGTCTACAAAGCAAGTTCCAGGATAGCCAATGCTACACAGAGAAACCTTGTCTCAAAACAAAAACAAACAAACAAAAAACAAAAACGAAAAACAAACAAACAAAAAAAACCCCACAATAAAAAAAAAACAAAAAACCCAAAACTCAAATCAAACCAAACAAAAACAAAACAGAACAAAAAGCACACACACTGTGCACACTAATGTAAAGAATCAGAAGAGAAGGGGCTGGAGAGATGGCTCAGGTTAAGAGCATCGACTGCTCTTCCGGAGGTCATGAGTTCAAAGTCCAGCAAACACATAGTGGCTCACAGCCATCCGTAATGAGAAACGAGCCAGAGCGACAGGGGGGCAGAGCAAAAGGGAGAAAGGGAAGGGAGGGAGGGGAAAAAAAAAGAATCAGAGGAGAAACAGATCACTGAAGTCTAAGTTATGCTAAGGTATGCTAAGATACCATAGATCTAAGTCTTTATGGATCTAACATGTCGGAATAGTGCTAAATGATCTTCCTAGCCAGCTACAGTCTGGCCGTTCCAGACTGTAGCATTGACTTGATAGCATTTTCTGGAAGCTCTCTCTCCAGGAAGTTGATGGGGGAAGAAGATACGGGACTTCAGGCGTAAGGCCTGTGGGTGTATCCCCATGCACTTTACACTTTGCCCGACACACAAAATTCCCTCAGTAGAAGATGTGGGCTGTGGAGAACCGGAAACAGGAGGAGAGAACAAAAGAGCTCCCGGAGACAAAGTGGCAGAGACGGCCGACCTCAGTGCTCCTCTGGGATACTTGGCTTTTCTCTAAGAGAAACGATGGAGATGGAGGTGCAGACATCTGTTGCCTTCATCTGAGCTGCTCCGGGGCGGGTGTGTGTGTGTGTGTGTGTGTGTGTGTGTGTGTGTCAGTACCTACTGTGGCCATCTACACAGACGCCACACTCCCCGCCTCCAGCCTCACCCGTGTGGTCAGCGAGTAGGTAGGACCCACCGGAGCCTGCATCCGATGCGAGACTCACCTCCAGACCACTGCTGCAGTGCACCAAGGGCCGCCTTCTGCTCAGTGTTCCAGAGTGGAGGATGTAAGACTCGTGGGAGGACTTCCTCAGAAAACTGCTGATCTGCGGCCTCTAGGAAAGAGGGCAGTGGGTCTTAACACTGACCAATGGGCCATAGTCATTATAACTAAAAGGGACCCTACAGCTCCCATTCTCTCCAGAGAAGACCCCACACTCCCATTGTAGAGTGAAGTCCCACAGAGAATTCTGCAGCTCCCACTCTGGCCACAGACGACCCTAGAGTTCCTCTTCCTCTTACTGAAGAAAATCTGGTGTAGACCCAGGACACCAAAGTTCCCAGAGACCCCTGCTTCTTCACGAGGCCCACCCCAATAAAACAGTTTCTTAACAGAAAGGGTCTCTGTAGGCTTCAAGGCTCCAGTGTCTCAAGGTTTGAGTCCAACTTCTTGAATCTGGCTTGTCTGTGTGTCCCCAGTGAAATCAGCGCCTCTTGGGAAAGGCAGCAATCTCTCACAAGTGTGGGGCCATGACTCTCCTGTTTATTCTCCAGGAGTCATTGACATGAGGTCAGCTTCCTCCTGTTAGCGAAGCCCTCGGCAGTGAGGTTGCTCCTTCAACACGGGGGGCCTCTCCTAGAAGCCCACACCTCAGAGCTTCCGAGAACAGGACCCAGAAAGTCCAGGATGCTTAATTTTCCAAACCAGTTCCCCCATTTGATTCTGAGGTTAGTTCAATTTAAGTTCCCCCCCCCCTCAAAATTGAAGTCTCATTTCGAGCACTGGCCTACTTATATAATTAATGAATAATATAGTTAAGACGCCGGGAGTTCACTGATAGCCTCCAACAGATCAGAAACAACCACTTTATGCCTTCCAGCATGATCCCACCACAGTGGTTGGCTCTCGTCTGGACTTCCGGTTCCACCCTCCCCACAACTTCTGTGCAATTGGGTTTATGTATTTCCTTCTGTAGGATGTAATGTCTTAGGCCTGTAGGGCAGCAGTTCTCTCTCCACCGTGTTTCAGCTCCTAGAGGTTTCACCACTTCCTAATAGGGGACCAAACTATGGCATTAGACAAGTGCCTTCATATCTTACAGTTTATGTGCGAATGAATGGAGACCTAGGTGAAGTTAGATCTGGGGTTGTCTGTCAGTCATACCTTCAATACACTCGGCTTTCTAGCCCCCTGGGGAGAGACGGCCGGCATACGTATCTGTGACACCGGTCACCACCCACGAGCAAGCTTATGCCGTAGAGACACTGGTCACCACCTACAAGCAAGCTTGTGCCGTAGAAGAAGCCTGCATCCAGGTTCTCGCGCCTCCCCACACTCTCCTGCCGACCTAGAGTGCTCCGTGTGAGGCGAGAGGACTCTGTGTCCCAGCCTCCAAATTGGGAGCCGATGCGACCCTTGTTTGGCTTCCCAGAAGTCTTTGCGCCAGGGTTGCTGTGCTCCCACCCAGGGCAGTGGGCATCTCTCTGTTCTCCCTGCAGCTGTCAAATCGGGAACCAGTTGGGCATCCCCGCCATGCTCTTCCCTCCCCGCCATCCCATGGCTCCCTCTGTATTCTCCCCAGGATTCTGCTCCCTTGGTTGTCTCGCACCCCACACTCTGCGAAGGGGGCGTGCCGGAGGGCTGCAGGCCCCGCCCCCTGCCTTCTGGATAGAAGGAGCAAGGCTGTTTGTTTGCCGCTTCCTACAGTGTAAAAGGAAGCAGAAGCCTGTGTTTATAGTTAATGCTGAGCACGTGTGGGCTTCTGGGTGTCGCTAACAAACATGTCCTCCTCACATAAGCCACTTCCGGAGGAGCTGCCTCGTTTCCCTCACTCGGGCTGGCAAGACCCATTAGGGCTCCCACCAAGAAGGCTGAAGCTACAGTTTGAGCGTGCCTGCGCAGAGCAGGCACGTGGGGTTAGGTCCAGGAAAAGAAAACACTGGAAAGGAAACCAGAAAACCGAGATCCCCCTGCAGATGTTAACATCTGCAGAGAGGGAGGGCAAAGATGTCATGTTCAGGTGCTTCCTCAGGGGCTGGAAGATGAGAGCGTGATCCTAGGTTTACAAGGACCAGACGACCTGATTTCTCTCAGGAGAATCAAAGTGGAGAGGAAAACAAAGGCCCTGTCCCCTCCCACCTCAAGCTGGATCAGGAAGCCAGGCTGCTGGGGGTGGGGGTGGGGGTGGGGAGCACACAGCGGGGCAGCGTCTCCACTAAAGGTTGCACAGTCTGGGGACCTGAAACTGAGATGTGTTAAGACAAGAAGTATGTGCTCGGAGAGTGGGGCAAGCCCAGCACACATCAGCCGTGTGCTCAGCGCATAGGACAAGCACAGGGCGCATCAGGCACCAAGCACGGCCAGGCAGGGCTGAGCATTGCTACTGCCACAGCCCAAGCTCTCCGTCCACCTGGCTCTCTTCTACGAACATGCCAGACATATGGGCATAAGCAGAAGGCTAAACATCCATCTAAACTGCATCTCACCCAATATGCACCTTCTAGCCCTCCCCTGACCCTTGGAATTAAAAATAGATCTGTCTATCTATCTATCTATCTGTCTGTCTGTCTGTCTGTCCGTCCGTCCGTCCGTCCGTCCGTCCGTCCGTCCATCCATCGGTGTTTTGCCTGCCTGCGTGTCCGTATGAATGCATCAGATTCCTTGGAACTTGAGTTACACAGACTGTCGTGAACTGCCATGCGGCTGCTGGGAATGGAACCTGCGTCCTCTGGAAGAGCAGCCAGAACCAGCTCTCTTAACCACCGAGCCACCTCCCCAGCCCCAGTCCTTGGAATGGACTTGCTTTCCCCACAGTCCGACAGCATCCCTTCACACCCGTCTTAAATCACGCCTGTGTAGCGAAGCCTCCATGGACGCTCAAATGACAGGAGTCAGGGACTCTCCGGTCTCCACATGTGGACGTTGCTGGGAGACGGGGTACCTGAGAGGTCATGACAGCGCGAGGCCCACCTCTAGTCTTCGCCCTGGCTGTGGCTTCATGCAAATCACTTGTACTAGTAATAGTACAGTAGTTGTAATAATAGTACAGTCATGTACTCACTCCCCATCTAGCAGTGAACCTATGTGCTTTCCTGAATACCGTAAGCACAGCAGCAAAGGAGCCGATCCTAGAGAGCAGGCGCCGGAGTCTTGCTACCTGCCTGAAGCGGTAAATGAAGAAAAAGAAGAAGAAGAAGAAGAAGAAGAAGAAGAAGAAGAAGAAGAAGAAGAAGAAGAAGCTTCCTACGTTTTCTCTAATAGAAAAAAAAAAAGAAAAAAGAAAAGTCAATATGTTTCTAAAGGCAGAGCTGATCAAGTGGGTGTGGCCATTTCTGACTTTGAGATGAAGAAACCGAGGGGTGCCTGTATTGTTATGACAAACTACCTGACAGAGGCAATTCAGGGAAAGGAGGATTTAGTTCATCTTAGAGCCTGAGGGTAGAGCCCATCATGGTGGGGATGGCTTGGCGGCAGGACTGAGGGGGCTGGCCACAAAAGCGCGTGTCCAATTCGCTTTCTCCTTAAGAAAGCTAATGTGTGTGCGTGTGTCACATGCGTATGGGTGCCCACAGAGGTCGGAAGAGGGTGCCAGATGCCTCGGAGCTGGAGTTCCACCGTTGGAAGCCTCCTAATGTGATGTGCCATGGTGTGCTTTGGGACTTAGGTCCTCTGCAAGGGGCCATCTCTACAGCCACTAGCTTGAGATTTATAAGTTGTAACTGTGTATTGAATTTTATCTAATGAAAGATTGTTCTATCGTCTCAGTTGGTCAAATCTATTTTTAGGTGTGACGTGAAATGACGTGACGTGACGTAACGTGACGTGCACTGAGACTCTGGTCCTCTGCAAGAGGACTCTGAGCCGCTAGTTTGACATAATTGTGTATCAAATTTTATCTAATGAAAGATTTTCCTGTCGTCTCAATCATGCATTATTTTTAGGCTGTTAGTATATCAGATTGCGTTGCTTTTCAATATTGAAAACAACAGATGGGCCCAGGGGCCTCCTGTAACTTCATCCGCAATGTGATCTGGGTGGAGGGTATCCTCCTCTATCTATTGTTTTGTTTGTGAAAGACATCGGCGTGGCGCCTTTGCTTCTTCTGCTTTATCCATGTTGGCATCACCGAATCATTCTCATTACAAACGCCAAGATGCGTTCCCCCTGTATGGCATGCTTTGTTTTCTAGTGTTCTGAGGGGGTGGTCAGTGACTTCATGTAGCACCTGACATCCCCTTTGCCCCTTTGTCGAAAGGTCTTGGATTAAGTTTAGGGTCTCTAGATGGATCCTTAGGTCAACTATTTCTCTTCCTTATTTTATCTGTTGAAATTTCTTTCTTTCTTTCTTTCTTCCTTTCTTTCTTTCTTTCTTTCTTTCTTTCTTTCTTCCTTCCTTCCTTCCTTCCTTCCTTCCTTTCTTTCTTTCTCTTTTTCTTCCTTCCTTCCTTCCTTTCTTTCTTTCTTTCTTTCTTTCTTTCTTTCTTTCTTTCTCTTTTTCTTTCTTTCTCTTCTTTATTTTTCTCTCTTTCCTTTCTCTCTCATCTATATCTATCTATCTATCTATCTATCTATCTATCTATCTATCCATCTATCTATCTATCTTAGTAATAGTTGTTGTTATAATAGTACTTGAGGCAGGACCTGGATGGATGACCTTGAGCCTACTGTGTAGACCAGGCCAATCAATCAGTCTTTTAGTTTTTGTCAATCCTCCTGCCTCTGTCCTTCCAAGTCTTGGGATTATAGGCACGGAACACTATGATTGGCCCTTCTTTTGCCAGTTTTGGGAGTTCGTGTCCATCAAAGATCTGGTCTACTTTAAGTTGTCCGTGCCTGTGTGCAGGGCTGTCTGTGGAACTCTGGGGTGGGCACGGGGACACTGAGCTGTGCCCACTGTGGGAACACACAGAGACACGGAGCTGTGCCCACCATGAGCGACTTGCTCCCTTTCCTTGGTCTTGCTAGAACATACAGGATTGTACTATTTTTTAGAGTGGATTTTGGTGTCATTGGTCCTACTTTTTTTTTTTTTTTTTTTTTTTTTAGAGCTCATTGACTTTACATCTTTCTCCTTTTTACAGTTTAATAACAAAAGGAGTGTTAGATTCTTAACATAGCTATTGCATTTAGACATACAAGGACTTTTGTTAAAACAGGAAAAGCTGGACGATCATAATCCCCATGATCTTCACACATTCATGTTTGCTCTTCTCATTCTCCTACAGTGTGTCCTCCCATCCCCCAAGTAATTCAGAAACAATTCAGAAAACCAACTCCAGCTAGAATGATACATTCTACATAAAAATGTATGCATCGGGGCTGGAAAGACAGGTGGCTCAGCGGTTAAGAGCACTGACTGCTCTTCCGGAGGCCCTGAGTTCAAATCCCAGCAACCACATGGTGGCTCGCAACCATCTGTAATGAGATCTGACGCCCTCTTCTGGCGTGTCTGAAGATAGCTACAGTGTACTTACATATAATGAATAAATCTTCTAAAAAATGTATGCATCATTGTGTTCATTAGCTTTTTGTCCCCATGACAAAAATACCAGACTAAGAACAAGTTAAACAGAGGAAAGGGTGATTTTGGCTTACAGCTTTAAAGGTGAAACTGGATGCCGTGGGTAAATGATGACTGACATTAAGGAAGGTGGCCATGGAGACAGGGAAGAAGTTGGGAAACAACCACTTATCCAACCACTGAATTGCATTCCTAAGCACATTCTCATGGTTAAAAGTTTGCAGAGCCTTCCCTTGAAGAGAAAGCTGAGTCGGTGAAAGAGATCATCCATCACTGAGCAGTCCTACTCGGCTAGACTATGGGCTGAGTCGGGTCTGGGCGATGAGAACTGAGCTCACCCCCTGTTGTACGGCAGGACTCACTCTCAGCAGGTACATGACTTCTAAAACCACACAAGTCAAACCGCAGTGGAAAATTTAGCTTATCTGGAAAGTAACAGCAAGATAATCTTCTGCAAGCCTTCCTATTTGGGTACAAATCGAATGTGGCCTATATTTCTCTCTCTCTCTCTCTCTCTCTCTCTCTCTCTCTCTCTCTCTCTCTCTCTCTGTGTGTGTGTGTGTGTGTGTGTGTGTGTGTGTGTGTACCCATCCATGTATGCATATGTGAATAATTTGTGTGTGTGTGACTGTACTTTTTGGGGGTGCTGGTGAGCACCGTGTGTGTGTGTGTGTGTGTGTGTGTGTGTGTGTGTGTGAGACTGTACGTTTTGGGGGTGCTGGTGAGCACACAGAGGCCAGCACACACAGGTGGAGCTCAGAGGCCAGCTGTGGGGAGTTGGTTCTCTTCCATAGTGGGCTCTGGAGTTTAAGCTCTGACCATCAGGCTTTTCTCCCTGCTGAGCCCACCCCACGCTCTTTCCACATTCCTTTTTGAGACAGAAGTTCTCATTCAATCTGGAACCTGCCATTTTGGGGGTAGACCGGTTGACCGGGAAGCTCAAAGGATCCTCCTGTTTCTGTCTCCCCGGAACTGGTGTTACAGATGTTCGCTGCCACACTGAGTTTTATGTGGGTGTTGAGAATCCAAACTCAGGTCTTTGTGCTTGCATCCCTAGCCGGTCCTGCCTGCCCGCTCCTGTCCCAGCAGCCCCTCCTCTGTCCACAGCCACATCCTCTCTTTATCCACACTCAACACAGTGAACCAGATGAATGCGTATTTGGTCATATAAAACTGCTCAACTGAATTCAGTTTTCATCCATGGGCCTTTGCTTTCATTTGCCTTTATTTATATTTTATTTACTTACTTACTTACTTACTTACTTACTTACTTACTTATTTATTTATTTTGGTAGACTAGGACTTGAACCTGGGACCTTGCGAGGCAAGCGTTTCAATACTGAGCTATAGAAAAGTCAACACCTCCAATCTTTCAGAACCTCCAATTTACATTCAGTAGGGGAGGAAAAAAAAGTAAAGAAGTTGCTTTTTCTTAAGGCTCATTGCCATTTTGTTTTAAAGCCCATGGTGATTTTTGTTTTCTTCAAAGAAGTGAAAAATCCCTTGAGATAAGCCACCCCCGGGGCCCAGCAACATGAAAGCGCACACAAAGGAGATGACCCAGTTCCTTTGTCCTCACCAAGGGGCATTTGATGCAGGCAATCTTGCTTAGACAAACAAAACCATGAAGCTGTTTTTGAGTACTCCTTGGAGGGATGCTTTTAGGACCGTTGGTGCTTCTTTTCACTTTGATCACATCTTTTCTAGACCTCAGGGGCCAGCTGGTCTTCATCCTGAACCTTGGACTGATGGTTTCTTGGCATGTTTCCTTGGTAACTTGGAAGGTCTGTTGGCTTCTTTGTGAAATCTCACTGTCCTTCAGCAAGTGTTGCCAGTCCCAGCTGCCCTGCCACCTGTCCCAGCTGCCTGTCACCTGTCCCAGCTCCCCTGCCACCTGTCCCAGCTGCCCTGCCACCTGTCCCAGCTGCCTGTCACCTGTCCCAGCTCCCCTACCACCTGTCCCAGCTGCCTGTCACCTGTCTCAGCTGCCCTGCCACCTGTTCCAGCTGCCTGTCACCTGTCCCAGCTGCCTGTCACCTGTCCCAGCTGCCTGCTGCCCATCCCAGCTGCCTGCCACCTGTCCCAGCTGCCCTGCAACCTATCCCAGCTGCCTGCCACCTGTCCCAGCTGCCCTGCCACCTGTCCCAGCTGCCTGTCACCTGTCTCAGCTGCCCTGCCACCTGTTCCAGCTGCCTGCCGCCCATCCCAGCTGCCTGCCACCTGTCCCAGCTGCCTGCCACCTGTCCCAGCTGCCTGCCACCTGTCCCAGCTGCCCTGCAACCTATCCCAGCTGCCTGCCACCTGTCCCAGCTGCCTGTTACCTGTCTCAGCTGCCCTGCCACCTGTTCCAGCTGCCTGTCACGTGTCCCAGCTGCCTGTCACGTGTCCCAGCTGCCTGTCACCTGTCCCAGCTGCCTGCTGCCCATCCCAGCTGCCTGCCACCTGTCCCAGCTGCCTGCCACCTGTCCCAGCTGCCCTGCAACCTATCCCAGCTGCCTGTCACCTGTCCCAGCTGCCCTGCCACCTGTCCCAGCTGCCCTGCCACCTGTCCCAGCTGCCTGCTACCTGTCCCAGCTGCCCTGCCACCTGTTCTAGCTGCCCTGCCACCTGTTCTAGCTGCCTGCTGCTCATCTCAGCTGCCTGCCACCTGTCCCAGCTGCTTGTCACCTGTCCCAGCTGCCTGCCACCTGTCCTAGCTGCCTGCCACCCGTTCCAGCTGCCTGCCACCTGTTCCAGCTGCCTGTCACCTGTCCCAGCTACCTGCCACCCGTCCCAGCTACCTGCCACCTGCCCAGGCTGCCTGATAGCCATGATCCCAGTTGAGGCCTGAGAATTGACCTTCCTGGCAGTGACTGATCATTTCAGAAGTCCCAGAACCCCAATGAGTCATTTAGGGAAAAGTTTTCTCTTATGCCTTGGGGAGGAAAGTACCACTTTCCTGGCTCCAGTCTTCAGGTAGCCTAAGGGCTGTGAAGTAGAGCTGTGAGGAAGACCTCGGCTTTCACCCTACCAGCAGCAGGCTGTGAGAGCACTGTGGTCCAGACACTGTCTGACTGCAGAGCGGTCCATCCTCATCTCCCCAAGTCATTTGTTGTGTTCAAATGTGCATTCATTTGTTGTGCTAGCTGCTTCCTCCAGGATGCATACTTTTATTCATATAGGCTGATTATTTGACCCCAGGCTCATCTTAACACCTATTTTGATTAATATTTAAAGCTCAAAACGAGGTTGGAGACAGAAACACTGAATGTGATAAAGAAAAGGGGGATTCGTCTTGAACTCACTGGCACAGAAAAGACTTTCTGAATAGGATATTGCTAGCACAACACTGAATAAAAGGGACCTCGTGAAACTGAAAGGCTTCTGACTGGCCAAGGACACCATCCTTTGGACAAAGCAGCAGGCTACAGAATAGGAAAAGATCATTACCGATTGTGTATCTGATAGAGGGGTTAATCGCTAAAATATAGAAAGAACTGAACAAAAACACGTGGCTATCAAGGAAACCAGATTCAAAAAGTAAAAGAACTAAAACCAAAGTTCTCAAACCATGAAACACAAAAGCCCAGAAGGCGCTTAAAGAGATGTTCAGCATCTTAGTCAGCAGGGAAATGCGAATCAAAACGACTCTGAGCTTTTCATCTTACAGAATGACCCAGTCAGAGTGGACAAGATCAATAAAACAAATGGCGGCTCACGGTGGTAGGGCGTGGGAAAGGAGGACACGCATCTGGAAATCAGTGTGGCAGTTTCTCAGGAAGCTGGGAATAGATCTACCTCAAGAGTCTGCCATACGGCTCTTGGTCACATACTCAGAGGGCTCTGCATCCTGCCACAGGATCTCTGTGCATTCATGTTCATTGGCAGACATTGTGTAATGACAGTGTGGCTCATTCACACAATGGGGCATTACTCGGCTGTTATAAATCATGAAATCCACAGCTAAATGGATGGAGCTACTATAGTCATACTGAGCGAGGTAACAAAGACGATGATGACGAAGATGACAACGACGACGACGACGTTCTATGTTCTCTTCTAGGTGGATGTTAGTTAGCCTTTAATCCTTCAGTAGGCATGCTTCAATCCACGTAACTAAAGAGGTTAGGGAGAGAGAAAGGGACTAAGGGGTGAGGGGAGGATCTCCCAAGGAAGGAGAGAGAGAATATCCAGTTAGACTCAGGGTGGAGACTGGAATGGGAGGATTAAGTGGAGGGGGTGGAGGGAGTAAAGAAGGGAATTCCCCAAACTTGGGCTACTGCAAGGCCATAGGCTGCTCTCCACAAACTGGTGCTGAGGCCCTGTTGCCGAAGACAATACTCTCACTGAACACAGAGAGGTCGAGCTGGTGCCTAACAAGAGCCTTCCCCTGTGTTCATGGTACTCAAAGGTTCTCTGTAAGCTACCAGAGGAGAAAGGCAAACACAAACCCAAGTACCAGCCCTTTGATCTACAGTGGCGACCTGCTTGCAAGATGTGCTAGTTCAGTAGGGTCATAAGCACTGTGCGAGTAACCACCCACTTTTTTTTTTTTTAAGATTTATTGATTTATTAGATGTAAGTACACTGTAGCTGTCTTCAGACACTCCAGAAGAGGGCATCAGATCTCATTATAGATGGCTGTGAGCCACCCATGTAGTTGCTGGGATTTGAACTCAGGACCTTCAGAAGAGCTTCTTGACTGCTGAGCCATCTCTCCAGCCCCCAACCACCCACTTTCTAATTTGGATTTAAGGCCCATTCTAGAAGATGGAATCCATGCCTGGTGCTTGAGTGGCCAGAAACTGAGACTAGACAGGTCATGGACCTAGGGAAAACCAAATACTATTGTTCTACTAAAGGACCTTGCAATGACTTGACTCTTAGTCATTCTGCTCAGCCTATAGATGATGCTCCGTTCAGCCACCATCAGAGACGCTCTCTCCTGCCGTAGAGGAGAGCTATACAGACATCCGTAACTGGGCAGTGAGCAGAGAGGCCTTGGAGCAGTCCTAAATAGGACGTCTTTACCAATCCCTCTCTTCAGGATGTATGGACCTCTCAGAAGAGGAGCCAGAAAGATTGTAAGGGCCAGAGGGGATGAAAGATGCCAAGAAACATCTTCAGACACAGCAGAACTGACAGAGAAACTCACAGAGACCAAGACACCATGCACAGGGCCTGCGTGGTCCAAGCCAGGCAGAGTCTCAGTGCTGAGACGGGAAAGAGGGCATGAGGTCGGTCCCTAAGCGACTGTCCCCAACCGACCACTGCTTGCAAAGAAAAAGTTTTCTCCAATGGAGACTCAATAGGTGTATAAACCACATTCAAGGGCAAGCCCCATAGAGAGTTTATTTTTGTTTTTTTGTTTGTTTGTTTGTTTCTTATTGCTTTGAGCTTTTTTTAAAAACCTAACTGATATTTTGCTTGTATGTTATGGTTTCATAAGCTTGTATATTGTGTTTTTGTGGGTTTGTGTATCTCTGTGTTTCACATGCTTCATTTAATTTTTATATAGTTGTTTTGTCTGTTTTCTAACGAGAAAGAGAGAAGGTGTGGAGTTGGATGGTTTGGTGGTGGTTGGGGAGGATATGGGTGGAGATGAGGGCGTGGAAACTGATCAGGATACATTGTATGAAAACATTGATTTAAAAAAAAATAGATAAGGCGCTTGCTGTACAAGTGTGACAACATGATTTTGATCCTCAGGACTTGCAGGAGGAGGTTGGAAGAGTTCTGACTTCCACAAGTTTACCATGGTACATGCAGTGTCCCCGTGTGTGTGTGTGTGTGTGTGTGTGTGTGTGTGTGTGTGTTTCTGTCTGTCTCTGTTTAGCGTAAACAGTTTCAAGTTCAGCATATCTATCTGTATTACTTTCTAAGGACTGTGCTGCAGGGGCTGCAGAGACGGCTCGGTGGGTAAGGTGCTTGCCATGCTGGTGCAAGGGACCGAGTTCAGATCCCTGGAGCCCATGCAGAGCTGGGTATAGCCGTGCCATCTGCAATCCCAGTGTTCCCATGAGGCGGAGACAGAATACCCAGAAAATCAAGGGTGGGCCGCCTACCCCAGTACACACACCCGTGAACGGGAGTCCGTGTCAGGCAGGGCAGAAGGTGAGGACAGCACAGGAGGATGTCCTCTGACCTCCACCCTCCTGCCCTGGCATGCACTCACGGGCACTCACGTGTGAGCGTGCGCGCACTAAGATAACATGGAAAGGTAACGCTTTAAGGTAACGTGAGGACCAGTGAGCCCGTCTGAGTATTCTTTGGCTGTTACTCGTCTTCATTATGCTCTCCCTTCATAGATAGACACGGAGAACAAAGGAGACCACAGTCCTCAAACTTTCAAAGAGTTCCATTGCAGAAGTCACTAGCCATCAGTGGGCTAACGCACCAGAGAGGTGGAGGGCGGAGACCATCTCAAGCAGCCCACTCCCCCCTGCTGCAGTAATGCTGTTTATAACACACTGCACTATCCTCGGTACCTAAATCCCATCATGGCGCAGGACACACAGCTCTTTAAATCCTTGCAGACAGCTATGAAAGTCTTCTTCCCTAAGTACTCAGTTACTGAATTCAGGCCCCTTGTGAGAAAACACAGTAAGTGGTACGATGCATGTCATGGGGGAGGGGTGTTCTGGGAAGAGGGGAGCCTGGCACTGAGCAAGGGACAGATGTCCTCCCAGAAACAGGGATGGCTAGCAACATCAGGACAGTCTCATTCTTCAGAGGTGCAGCCTGGGAGCCCAGATCCCCGCTGAGGCAAGGTGCGGATGCCCCCTGAACTTGATCTGAGCTCCCATGGTTCACTTCTTAATCTTGGGCGATTAAAAGAATGCAGAGTTCTAGAAAGCAGGAGTCCCAGCAGATGCTGGGCTAGTTACACACGGGGCAGGTGTAGCGGGAACAGTAGGACGGCAACGCGCAGAGACACCGAAGACTGGCTCTGCATCCTGTGAGGGGAGAACTATGATAAACTGACGTGTACCCTGTCGGACCTGGACCAGTCAGTCACCAAGACAGACAAACGAAAACAAAATTTAAAAGTTGAAGGAGTTATTTAGGGGATTACATTGTAAAGTGTGAAAATATCTGCCACGTGGAAACATGTATGGGATAACAAAGATCTGAGCCTTATTAAAAATCCAATGTGGGCGCATATTCAGCCATAAACATCCCATCCACGGTACTTAAAATAACAAGCAAACTGACCCAACCGCACGGCGTCTACGGGAGACGGCGTGAAATTCAAAGACATAACTGTCTCTGATACCCTTTGAGTTCAAAGGGTGAGAGGAGAGCCGGGCGTGGTGGCGCACGCTTGTAATCCCTGCACTTGGGAGGCAGAGGCAGGCGGATTTCTGAGTTCGAGGCCAGCCTGGTCTACAGAGTGAGTTCCAGGACAGCCAGGGCTACACAGAGAAACCCTGTCTCGATAAAACAAACAAACAAACAAACAACAACAAAAAAACAACAACAACAAAGGGTGAAAGGAAATAACACCTCGTGCCATCAGGCACAAGGACACGAGTGTCTCCACTGCCACCAGACAAGACGGATGTAAACAGCCAGCTAGGCAGGGTGGCAAAAGTCTGTAATCCCACCCGGCATTTCCTTGTGAGGCCAGCCTGGTCTACTCCGAATCTCAGGCCCTGCAGGTGGAAACTGGCAACGCCGGTGCCAGACGACTCGCTCAACACCGCTCCGTCAGGGGGCCGTGCATGGGGGTTCTCTCTACTGCTTATATTCGCACTGGCTCTGTGGCTCCACTTCCTGCAGCCCTGCTGACCCCCACGCTCCATGCTAGGGACATTTTTTTTTCTGTGGAGTGGCCCTCTGTGTGTTCCAGGGAGTACTGTCAATCAGGCCACACACTCCAAAGGCATCGTCCTGGTAGACGTTTGCCTCTCCCCTGCTCGGCTCCGTGCACAGCCTGGATGCTCTCCCAGCCAGGCTCCTGCACGGTGTGGCAGGTGGCCCCTGTCTGCACCGTGTCACTCATCACAGACTGGGCTAGCCTGGCAGCTGAGTGTCAGCACAGGGTCTAGAACCGGGTCAAGGCCTGAAGGGAACGGGAGTGGGCAGCGGTTCTAGGTCTTCAGGGGTCACAGAGTTTCCATGGAGGCCATGCCGGCCTTCCCATCTGTACTGGTTGGTTTTGTGTGTCAACTTGACACAGGCTGGAGTTACCACAGAGAAAGGAGCCTCAGTTGGGGAAGTGCCTCCATGAGATCCAGCTGTGGGGCATTTTCTCAATTAGTGATCAAGGGGGAAGGGCCCCTTGTGGGTGGGGCCACCCCTGGACCGGTGGTCCTGGGTTCTATAAGAGAGCAGGCTGAGCAAGCCAGGGGAAGCAAGCCAGTAAGGAACATCCCTCCATGGCCTCTGCATCAGCTCCTGCTTCCTGACCTGCTTGAGTTTCAGTCCTGACTTCCTTTGGTGATGAACAGCTGTGTGGAAGTGTAAGCTGAATAAACCCTTTCCTCCCCAACTTGCTTCTTGGTCATGATGTTTGTGCAGGAATAGAAACCCTGACTAAGACAAATTGGTACCAGCATAGTGGGGTATTCCTGTGGCAACCTGACCATGTTTTGGGGAGGACTGTGGAAGGACTTTGGAACTTTGGGCTAGATGGTCCATTCAGTGCTGAGACCTCTGTGAGGTGTTGTGGAGGAGCTTGGAAGATTATGTTGAGAACAGTGCAGAAGATGGAGGCCTGGCTTGTGAAATTTCAGAGGGAAGATTAAAGACTCTTATCAGGGCCCTGAAGATTCTGTGGTTTTGGTTAGCTGCGGCTGAAGAATCAGCTGTGATTAACAAAATACCAGAACCACTAAAGAGAACTTTTGTGTTACTGGGACTATTGATGCTGGTTAGCTGGAGCTAAGAAATTAGCGGTGATTAAGAAGAAACCAGCATCACTGAGGCGAAATCTTCTGGGAAGTGTTTTAGAGCACAAAGGGTGTGTTCCAGATAGCCAAGGTTGTACCTCGTGCTGTACCAGGACTTGGTACTGTGTAAGAGTCACCCACATGGTACTGGTTTTGAAGGCATGAAGGCATCATGAACAGCTGAGGCTTGGTACTGTGAGAAGCCATGGAAGGCCATTGGTGAAATTATACCCTCAGTTGTAATGGATGGCCCAGGACCGAAGGGGTCATGCAAAAGAGTTGAGGCTTGGAGATGCCAGTACTATGCGATGACCACCAAGGACAGCAGCAGCAGTGGAGTACAGGCAGCTGGAGCCTAGAAGACAAGGTGTGTGCTGCAAAGGGCAGAGCTGGAGAAGTGACTCAAGCCCTTGGAAGGGCCCAGAAGATTGTGAGTTGGATCCCAGACATTGAACCATTGGAGTTTGAGTTTTGCTTTTGCTTGTGACTGTGCCCTGATATGTTTCCCTCTTGGAGGAAGAAAGTATTTTAGTAGAGCCCACAGTTAAGAGACTTTGAAGTTTTAAAAAGACTGAATTTTAAGAGATATTGGACATCTTAAATGAATGGAACTTTTAATATGTAAAGACTGTGGGACTTTTAATGTTATTTAGATCTTGGGGATGAATAAGAAAGTAAGGGTTGAGGCTTAATAGTGATATGTTGGTGTATCAGGTTGACAAGGGGTCAATTGTACTGGTTGGTTTTGTGTGTCAACTTGACACAGGCTGGAGTTATCACAGAGAAAGGAGCTTCAGTTGGGGAAGTGCCTCCATGAGATCCAGCTGTGGGGCATTTTCTCAATTAGTGATCAAGGAGGAAGGGCCCCTTGTGGGTGGTGCCATCCCTGGGCTGGTAGTCTTGGGTTCTATAAGAGAGCAGACTGAGCAAGCCAGGGGAAGCAAGGAACATCCCTCCATGGCCTCTGCATCAGCTCCTGCTTCCTGACCTGCTTGAGTTCCAGTCCTGACTTCCTTTGGTAATGAACAGCTGTGTGGAAGTGTAAGCTGAGTAAACCCTTTCCTCCCCAACTTGCTTCTTGGTCCTGATGTTTGTGCAGGAATAGAAACCCTGACTAAGACACCATCTGAAGGACAAGGCTCTGTGCTTCAGACCACACCTGGGGGCCCGTTAGAATCTCGCTCAGTGGCAGAAAACTGGTTCTAACCTGAGCCTTGGAGTTTGGGAAGACTGGCAATGCATCAGTGTGCGTAAGATGCGGAGGGCGGGGTCCTGTGGGTAAAATACAGTAGTGTAACCCACCCAGAAAGCTGTGGTACCTCAGCAGCACGCACGGTCCAGGAACTGGGTGTGTTCCTGCTGAGGAGGTGGTGGTTCCCAGGGAGACAGGTTCGTGGATGGAGCTTAGATCTGTAAGACCGTTGGTAAAGAAAGACCTTAAAAAGTCTTCACAGAAGAAGGTGGGACTCCAGGCCAGTGATGATGAGCAGTCTCACCACCAAAAGTTACACTGTAATCCTGCGGGCGGATTCTACTTGTGGACAGAGGTGTTCCCAGACAGCTTCTAGAAGGCTGTGCTGTCCAAATCTGCCTGCTTGCCTGCAGGGCAGCTGTATGGATTAGAGTGTTTCCTGCAGGCCTGCCCCCACCCCCCCCCCCCCCGACAAACAGGAACCAGTAAGAGGAAGGTCCTTGTAGCTGTCTGCGCCCATGCTGGCATACGGGTGGATGGGCAAGGGCACCCAAGTTGATTTAGTTTGTGCTGTCTCGGCTGCCGGCACGGTTGTCTCGTACCTGGCGTCGAGCAGCATATTCGTCTTCCTCAGTGCTCTTGCTGTTTTAACCCCCAGCCTCTGTTCTCACTGCACCACGCAAGGGACTTGCAGTGTCATCTTGGGCCCTTTTCCTTCTCCTGCTCACTCTGAGGATTTTAAAACCAGATAGCTCTCTGGAGATAGAGATCACTGGCAACTAACACGCCCCCGCCCCCGCCCCCGCCCCTCCGGTGTGGTGTGAGGCTTTAGTGTTTCTGACCTGGGTTCGGAGCTCTGACAGGACTGTCTCCTTCCTGCCTCTCCATCCAGCTGCGCGGGACACTCTGTTCTCCACCCTGCCAGAATTTTCTCTGTGACCACCTCAGTGCTGACCTCATTTACAGGAGGGCCTTTGGCCAAGTTTCCCAACTATTCTAACTTTGGCCTTTTTGTAAATAGAATCCTTTGAATTCATCTGTAAGCTCACGAGTAAGGTTATGATATAGCTTGTTAGTCCAAACCTTCCAGCCCTGAATATACAGCCCAATGATTTAAAATCCAAATTCACTGGAGAGCCAGGCACAGTAGTACAGGCTTACAGCTCCAAACACTTAAGACTGGCAGACATTGAATCCTCCCCAAGTAACACATCAGGAAACAATGAAGGGGGGGGGCAAAAAAACCAAACCCACTGGGCTGGCAAGATGGCTCAGCAGTTGAGAGCTCTTCCAGAAGACCCTGGTTCAAGTATCTGTACCTACATGATGGCAAGTCTCATCACCATCTTTAATTCTAGTCCCAGATGATCCAGTGCCACCTTCTGGCTTCTATGGACACTACACACATCTATACACACACACACACACACACACACACACACACACACACGCAGGCAACATATACATATGCAAGTCAATCATATTTCCGCTCACAGCAATGGGTTTTAGGTAGAAGTCATCAACTCTAACTAGCTTGACCGGTGTGCCTTCATTCTCTGGACTCCATCTCCCCACTAAGGCTCTGTCTACAACAGGGGTTAGCAGCATGGCCTGTTAATGTGCGCAGGCAGGGGACCATGGGGACCAGCTTCCTAGTCCAGGGCTCAGGGCTGAGAGGGGGAAATGTCCCTTTGACCTTCAGTCTGAGGAACTGACACCTTCCAGAATCAAACCTGTGCCTAACAACCCCATCTGAAGACTCCAAGCAGGGACACTGTCCCAGAGTGTAGCCCCGTGCTTGGGGGGAAGGGGGCTGCTTGGCCACTCAACAGTCCCTGCAAATCCCACTTTAAAGGTTCGTACTGGGTCCCAATGCTCTTAGGTAAATCAGGTTTTAGCACAGTTCCTGATCTTTTGGAGCTTTCAGACAACATACAGGGCCATGGATCATTCCAGAATGAGTGCTGTGTGGCTACTTCCCCACAACCCAAACACTCCCTCTTGCAGGGAGAAGGCAGACACAAATGCTATGGAAACCTGTAAACTTGTAAAGTTTTAAGAAACTACAAGGTCCCTCTCCAAGGTTAGACATGCAGCACAGTTGCCAAGGACACCCCTCAGCAGGGCTGCTCCAACGTCGGTTGGGATGCTCTAGGGATCTGGATGTGAGCAGTCACGGGAGTTGGTGTGGGATCTGGATATACACAGTCACGGGAGTTGGTGTGGGATCTGGATGTACACAGTCATGGGAGTTGGTGTGGGATCTGGATGTGCAGTCACGGGAGTTGGTGTGGGATCTGGATGTGAGCAGTCACAGGAGTTGGTGTAGGATCTGGATGTGAGCAGTCACGGAAGTTGGTGTGGGATCTGGATGTGCGCAGTCACGGGAGTTGGTGTGGGATCTGGATGTGTGCAGTCACAGGAGTTGGTGTGGGATCTGGATGTGAGCAGTCACGGGATTTGTTGTGGGATCTGGATGTGCGCAGTCACAGGAGTTGGTGTGGGATCTGGATGTGCACAGTCATGGGAGTTGGTGTGGGATCTGGATATGAGCAGTCACGGAAGTTGGTGTGGGATCTGGATATACACAGTCACAGGAGTTGGTGTGGGATCTGGATGTGCACAGTCACAGGAGTTGGTGTGGGATCTGGATATGCAGTCATGGGAGTTGGTGTGGGATCTGGATATACACAGTCACGGGAGTTGGTGTGGGATCTGGATGTACACAGTCACAGGAGTTGGTGTGGGATCTGGATATGCACAGTCATGGGAGTTGGTGTGGGATCTGGATGTACACAGTCACGGGAGTTGGTGTGGGATCTGGATGTGCACAGTCACAGGAGTTGGTGTGGGATCTGGATATGCACAGTCATGGGAGTTGGTGTGGGATCTGGATGTACACAGTCATGGGAGTTGGTGTGGGATCTGGATGTGCAGTCACGGGAGTTGGTGTGGGATCTGGATGTGCAGTCACGGGAGTTGGTGTGGGATCTGGATGTACACAGTCATGGGAGTTGGTGTGGGATCTGGATGTGCACAGTCACGGGAGTTGGTGTGGGATCTGGATGTGCACAGTCACGGGAGTTGGTGTGGGATCTGGATGTGCGCAGTCACAGGAGTTGGTGTGGGATCTGGATGTGTGCAGTCACAGGAGTTGGTGTGGGATCTGGATTACATAGTAGTCACGGGAGTTGGTGTGGGCTCTGTGATCAGCCCCAACAACCTGACAGGTTCACCAAAGTCGCCCTGAATGGTTTCTTGGGTATCCTGTCTAGGTGAATGACATTTGTGCATGTCCCCACAACAGAGATAAATCAAACACAAGGATAAACGTGAGTGGCGAGAGAAGCACTTAGTCTAGTGTGGGTTTTTACGAGGCTGTGACGAAGCCATTTCAGACACGGTGAGCACAAGCAACCTGCGTGGCTGTGGCCACCAGGATGCAGTTCTAGGACAGGGAACGGAGGCTTTAGACGGCATGAGGACCGCAGAGGCAGGAGCACCACGACCCACTGCTGCACTGGACTGAGGGACAAGATGGCTGCTCATCAAAATCAAACAGCATTTTACAGAGTCCTGTAGAGTATTTAAAAAACCCAGCACTGCAAAATACAGGCTACTGCCAGTCAACATTTTAATTCACTTTTCAAACCAACATTTATTAACATGCAGAACCTGTCATTTCACACACTAAGGTTTAACAGGTTAACAATATCTAAGCAAGGAATACTGTAGAAACCACTTCTTCCCTGCTGAATTTCACATTTTTTAGAAGTATTCAACACATGCATGTAGTGCTGACCACAAAGTTACAGTCTGGCTTTTTCTTTCCACCCTCTCAAGACTTGCCAAAAGGTCAGTCACTGGGTAATAGAAAGTGACAAATTTCACATCTGGCTGTTGGAAAGTCTTCCTCAAATATAAAAGCCACATCCTGCCCTGCTTGCAGGCCAGCTCACTAACTGTAGTACCTACTAAATAGTAAAGCACACGTCTGATCCAGACTCCAGATGCCCAGCAGCCCAGGGCTTTCCCACAGTACTGAAGAGATGGCATGGAACGGGGCAGTTTCTACCAAGCAGACAGCCTCTTCAGCCAGCGCTGTTCCAGCGCCATGCTGGGCAGACCGGGAAGGCAAGCAGCCAGGGCTTCAGGCGCCTGTTTCTGTCCTACTTCCTCTTGGTGATTTTAGCTTAGTTTCACTTGGGTTTTAAAAAGCCAGACTCTCCTGTCAGAGAGCCTGAGGCTTTACTACATTTTCATTTCCTCTACACTTCTGGCCTGATAAATGTCACTGTGCTGAGGCGACTAGGGACTGGAGAGAGCACCGATACAAGCCACGGCACCTGCTCGCTCACTCGCCACGCACCAATGGTTTCCGATTTCTCTTTATAATAATAAAGGGAGCTTTTAATAGTCATAATTGAAATAAAATGCACCTACGGTTCACACAGTCCCAAGTTTTAGCGGTATGACTCTGCATGTACTGGACTGAGTTTCTATTTCCACATTTTAAATACTTTAGCATTACTGATGCAGTGGCCTACATCCCTGCAGCACTACATACAACAGCGTAAATTAAATCTGCCAAAAATTCTATTATTGGCTTTATTTTTAAAGGAGTACAATGTAATTATGTACAGTATACAAAGTTTGTCAAACTGAATATACATGGTCTTAGGCCATTACTACTATTTCACTCCAATTTGGATTTAAATATAATTAACTTACAGATCTGAAATGAAAGCACTGCTTAATGGTTTCAGATGCATTTTGGTATTGAATGTTTCAAGGCATTTTTAGAAATAATAAATTACGACTGTAATGAAGTAATCTGTGACTACAGCTGCTTACAGACAGCAGGAAGAATGTGACCTTCACTGGTAACTGTTATTGACAAGTCTATGAATTAAGAATACTAATCCTTTCTAGTTTAAAACAAGCAAAACTAATAGTACAGAGTACTTTAATATAACCTTAATGGTCTAACAAACCTTCCAAATGGAAGGAGATACAAAATCAAGTTCATAGATCCATTTCACCTGCACTGATACTTTAGCATAGGATTTACCAGGTCAGTTCACCAGCTTCAGGCTGACCCACCTGATCCACACGGAGTGGGTGGGCTTGCGACGGCTACAGCTACAGAGATCCCTGGAGCAGCCCCAGACGCACGGCGGCACAGCCCATGGCTGGACTCACCCTCCTTCTGCTCTTTAACACTGATATTTAGGGTTCCCTTGCTATAATGAGCCCGACTACATATCCTTTCCTTGGAGATATGCAGCTAAGCCAAATTAAGAATATTAAATCTCCTAGACATGGGCTCATATAGGAAGTATTTGTTTACTAAACTGAAAAGTTAACTTTTAAAAATATCTGCAGTCTTTTTGAAATGCAAGGCACCAGCAGGAGCGGACATTCCAGCAAGAGTGACTGAGGAAAATGGAGCCAATGAGTGGTTTGTCCTCTGTTGATCAGAATACTTCCTTTTCCTGTCTAGGCAACATCTTCCAGATAGTCAGCGACATCACTGAGCTGGGAGACGGTCAGGTCCTGTGTGAGGTCGTCCAGCTTTATTGTCCAAAAGAAAGAGAAAAATCAGGATAAGCAAGGTCTGACTCAATCTGTATGTTGTTAGAATTTAAATATATGATTTAAAGTCCTATGATTTATCTTCTGTAGCCTGCTTAGAGGGGCCAGCCCTGGACTAGAGATGGCTTACAGGGAACTAGGTGAGAACAAGTCTTCTCTGCAAACTGTGTGACACTCTTAACTCTGCCATCTGGCCCTTTGCAACTTTCTGTTATTCTTTGGATATAGAAAATATTAAAAATAGAATCTCTTCAAATAAATCACCCTCCTTCTCTCCCATGGCCAAACAGTAGTCTTGGTATAAAACTATCTGTCACAAAGAAAAATTATAATTATTGTACTTAAGCTTAATTAAAGTTGTTTAAAAAAAAAAGCCTACACACTACAAAATACAAAATCCTTTCGATTTTTTTTTTTTTTTTTTTTGGTTTTTCAAGACAGGGTTTCTCTGTATAGCCCTGGCTGTCCTGGAACTCACTCTGTAGACCAGGCTGGCCTCGAACTCAGAAATCCGCCTGCCTCTGCCTCCCAGAGTGCTGGGATTATAGGTGTGCACCACCACTGCCTGGCTTTTTTTTTAAGATTTATTTATTTGCTGGGATTTGAACTCAGGACCTTCAGGAGAACAGTCAGTGCTCTTACCTACTGAGCCATCTCACCAGCCCTTTGGATCTTTTTTACTCGTTATTAAATAATGAATTCATTACGGTAATCCATTTTATTCACAGAACAACTGAATGCTAATTTTAGAGTAGAGACAAGAGTGGGGAAACTATGGATACAAACGGCCTGTCATAATCCACAGGAGCCGTCAGGCTGCGTGGTCTTAGGTCTACAGCAAATGGGGTTGGTGTGTCTCCTTTGCACTGCGCTGCTGGTGTGGTGCAGAGCGTGGACTCTCGTCTGACTCAGTCTGCTACTCAGTCCTGATCGCTGGAAGGCGACCCCTTTGTGTCCTGAATGCATTTTGATCAAGCTTGCTGCGAGCAATGCAGATTTGCTGCCTTCCTTCCCTATCTGGATGCTCGTTCTCCCTTGCCTGACTGCCTGGCTAGGCTCTCCCCCACACTGTTAACTCAGGGTGGCCACGTGTTGACTGAGTGCTGTCGAAGTCTGAGGAACAGTAGTTGTTTTTCTTCCCCTTGCTTCCCTGACTCAGTCACTGTTAGCTGCTGCCGGGATCAAACCCAAGTGTCATGCTTGCTACCTAAGTGCTCTATTGCTGAACTAGCCTGCTTATCTGTTTTGAAATCTGTGATATTATGACCAGAGTTAGCAGCTGACCTCTAACATTCCATTACAAATGGGAAACAAAAATAATAATGCTCACTATAACCTTTGATAAGACTTCCAAGTGTTTTGTGACTCTTCTGGATGTTAACTGGTGTAAAGGTAAGAGAAGAACCATCTGTTTGCTTATATACTGGTGTAGTCATTACAGACAGTCTCACCTGGTGTCATTTAAGTGTTAACATGTTCACCTTATAAAAGAAACTGGTAGAGCTGGGCACAGTGATAGCACTCGGAAGGCAAAAGGCAGGTGGATCTCTGTGAGTTCCAGAACACTCAGAGCTGAATCTAAAAACCAAAAAACCAAAAACCAAAACCACCTTCCAAACAAACAAAAACTAAAAAACAAGAACCATGGAAAAAATAAACCACACCAACAAAAAGAACCTGAGATGTAAGACTCATGCTTCTCTAAGACAGCTAGCACCTGAAAGGGAGGGGGGAGAGGCAAGAGACTTGGTTCCCAGTTGAGGCCTGCCTTTGATACCTAGTTCAAGGACAGCAGAACTTACATCAGGACCCTAGCTCAAAAAAATCCACACCACACAACAAAGAAATCCAATACAACAAAAATAACAAACTCAATTTTGGTTTTGGTTTTTGGTTTTTCGAGACAGGGTTTCTCTGTGTAGCCCTGGCTGTCCTGGAACTCACTCTGTAGACCAGGCTGGCCTCGAACTCAGAAATCCACCTGCCTCTGCCTCCCAAGTGCTGGGATTAAAGGTGTGCACCACCACCGCCCTGCGAAATACCCCCTTTCTTGAAGGCCTTCTCCTCACGTGATAATCAGAACTCAGCCTCTACGCACCTTTCTTTGAAGGCCTTGGGCATCGTCTAGTTACCCTGTGACATGAGGAGGCAGACCCATGCAAGCTGTGAACAACAGAGATGCTGCAGCTCACCTCTGCTGGTAAAAGCTCCAGTGTGGATGGATCCTAAGCTCAAATCTAGGCTGGTTCCTTTTGCTATCCTGCCTTGGGAGCCTGAGATGACCAGAAGATTCCCTCCCCCACCTCCCCCCGGAAAGGGAGCCTCACCTGTGACCCTAAGAGCAGCACCTGACTCCAGTCCTGATCCCTTATGGCCGCTCTTAAGCAGAAGCAAGCGCAGAGGCCAGTCAGAGCACAAGTACCAGCTAACAGACAGCTGACTCTCACAGACCCTTAAAGGTTTGCTTCAGACTTGGACTAGGTGTCACGAACTTTGTGATTTCCAACCATGTCTACTAGTCATATGCGCTCAGTAGGCCCCGCACAGTCATCGAGTGGACAGACACACCCACCCACAGCCTCTGGCACCTTACTTTATCACTGGTGTTCACGTCCTCTACGCCCATGGAAAGGTCTTCTTCGATTTCTTCCCCAATGCTTAGCTCACTTTTTTCTGAGCGATGACTAGCACTAATTAGAAGAGGGAAACGACAAAGAACTCTGAAGAACAATCACCACTGCTCAGACTTCCCAGAGTCTTACTCCTCTAAGTAACATCCAAACACATTAAACACCGACGTCATACATCTCATCTGAGCAAGCTGACAAGGACGGCAGTGGCCATCAAATAGAAGCCCTGGATTTCTCGAATGCCACCCGCCACATGCTAGTCCTATCTCCAAACAGTCTAAGAAATTACTGTAATAAATAGAAATCTCTAATGAAAGTGTCAAAATACCCAGACATACAATTTGAATTTTCTAATATTTATAACAAATATTCCTTTCCCATTAGTAGGCAATGCATACAGGAAAGTTATCTCAAACAAAATGTTAAGTAATGTCTTTGAAGAAGGCAGTTTTGCTTAGAGTCAAACAGACAATTCCCACCCCAAAAGACAAAGATGCGCCTCAGGCTAGGCTAGCGACTTGGTTTGAGTGACAGGCCAACAACACCCGGGCCACGTCTTTATTCGTTCCAATCCCCCAACACAGCATGCAAACTCATCTGTACTGCACTGTGAGATGAAGAAGCCACTCCAAAATACAATTTTGGATTAACTATCTTTCTGTATTTTCAATCAACATGAAAAAGAGAATTAAACACAAAGGAAATGTCATCTTGCTATAGCTGTATTCAGAAAGTAAAGATTTACATATTCACCTCGAGGTGTTTCTTACCTATTAAAATCATCAACATAGTCCTCATCTTCTCCAGTCCCTGGCAATCAAGTTTTAAAAAAGGAACATGTTAAATATATTATTTAAACTACTTATTTTAAATAAGCATGTTTACTGCAAAACAATATATTGCTGAATATTACTTCACGAAAACATAAGTACCAAAATAGTATTTAAATGTTTTTAGATTTACTTGTTTTATATGCATGAATGTCTGGCCTGCATATAGTGTATGTGTGCCATGTGTGTCTGGTGCCCAGGAGAAGAGAGTATTGGAGCCCTGGAACAGGCACGGAGGTGGTGAGCTGACGTGGGTGCTGTGAGATGAGCCCGGTCCTCTGTGAGAGCGGCACTCTAACCACCGAGCCGTCTGGCCAGTCCCAGGAACAGTATCTTTACAGCATAAGAGGACGGTGTCCCAGGCTGACCGTGACCGGGTCCGCCCATGCTCTAGGCCCCGCTCTCCAAGGTGCCTCCTGTGAGCGGGTGGAGCACAGCTCGGGTGGAGCCCCGCAGCAGAACACTTGCCCGGCATGTTCGCGGGTCTGGGCTCTAGCCTCATCACCGCAAACAGAAAGAGGGACACAGCAGCAAGGCACCATCGGCTTCTCTAGCCGCCCTGTTTCCAACTGCCATGACCTTCAACTCAGCAGTTCAGCCAAAACTTTCAAAAACACGCAGAAAGTGTGGCGAGGCACTAGTGCACGCCCGTGGGCCTGCCACCCCAAAGGGTGCTTCGAGCCTTCTTATGGTCACCTCCAAGCACAACCAGGCCCGATCCACAAAGTTCTGACTTCACAGGGTTTGGTGCACAACAAGCTCCCAACGCAGTCCCCACAGGAGGAGCTGCTGCTGCCGCCGACAGGCACAAGCTTTCCCTCACACACAAGAATCTGAGGCGCTAACCTACAGCGCAGCGACAACTAACTACAAATTAGTTTTTAAAAAAAGAAAAAACAAACAAAAAAACTAAAACAACAACAACAACAACAACAAAAAAAAAAAACCCTAACTGCTGTTTTCCAATGCCTTTTAGAGAAGTGGAGGGAGGGAAGATGCTGGAAGAGGCCAGCCACTGCCTGTGGGAAGTGCACAGGAAGAGCCGGAAGGAGGGGCGGGAGGCTGCAGGGCAGGGAGACCCTGGCTGGAGGGAGCTGCTCAGAGCTGCTGCCTGCACCGTCCTATACCACACCATACCACACCATACGGAGGCCTCCAAAGCTGGGGCCAGAGAGAGGGTCCAAGCTCTAGGAGGCAGCGCACTTACGGTGGCTGACTAGTCATCTATCACGCGCTGGGGTGACTCTTAGAGGTCTCCCACAGCACAGCAATTGACACAGAGAGGCTCTCCACTGTACAACACAGCAGAGGTAGCATAGTGGGAGGAAGGACTCTGAGAGCTGACACTGAACTCTAAGGCAGAGAGGAGAATGTCCAGGACAATGTGTTCCTGAGGAGAAGCAAAGCCTGACACGATGGAGACGGTGTCTGTGACAAGCACCGTGGAGCGTGACGGGCAGGCAGAGGAAAGCGACCTGGTGTCTTTTCTCACAGGGAGAACAGTGAGTAGGAGAGGCAAGCATGGGAGTGAAGGGACCAGGAAGCCGGAGAGGGGGCAAAGCTGGGGTTAACCGGGCGAGGGCCCCGGGCAGGTTAGAAAGGCACAGCATGGAGGAGGAGCAGGGGCTCTGCAGGAGCCCCCGAAGAGACGCAACAGGACGGGACACGCTTCTGGGCTGCTCTTCTCGGGACCAGGGAGGCTGTCTGTCTTTCCAGCCACAGAAGTTAAGGGGCTGCAAGAGCTTGAGAGGAAGCAGGTGGTGTCTGGCCCTCACGGGAAGAGAGGGAGCGGTTCTGATAACAAGCCCAGCCTGCTGCTCTACAGGTGTCACCAGACAAACAGCGGCGGCGGCCGACTGCTGGGATCCGAGAAGTAACAACAGAGGAAACCGAGTCAGGTCAGCAGGGCAGCTGGGGCTAGAGTCTGGATCGCAATGAGCCAAATGAACTCTCGGCCTTCCTTCTGGCATTTGCAGTTGATTCAAAGTCAAGGTATTTCCTGACTGGTGTGCCGCCACACACAGACTCTACCTCTCTGGTTATTACGTGTTTCTGGAGTTATGAGTTGGAAAGAGCAATTTAACAGAACATGTACTAACTGAGAGGGCGGCGCACGCCACCCACAGCCAGTGACTCTGACTTTCTTATTCTCTCTCTGTGAGCTCAGTTGCAGCCTCTATCCCTGTCACTGGCCTACCACATGTTTCTTTTGCATTCATTCTTGCATGTGACCAATATTAGCCAATGAGCTAAGAAAGAATAATTTTTATATTTCTAAATATAATTTTTTGATATTTCGTGTAACTTTTAAAAGTCCATCTATTTTATGTGTATGGGTGTCTTGCTTGCAGGTTTTCCTTCCTGTCAGGTTGTTTGGCTGCTGCCCTTGGAGCTTTCAGACCCCCTGGAATTAGTTATGATAAGGACAGCCGTGAGCTGCCACGTAAACGCGGGGAATTGAACCCAGGTCCTCTGAAAGAGCAGCCAGGGCTTTTAAGCACCAGACCGGCCATCTTTCAAGCCCATAAATATCAAAACAAAAACAAAATAATAAACACCACAAAATATGTGCTGGAGATGATTGCACGGGGCTTGCCGTGCAATTGACTTGCTACTCTACAGACCTTTTATGGTTTACTACTCTTGCTGTAAACGGGAAATAGTCCTGCTCCTGCACCATCTTAACCCGGTCTTAACCAAACCCGTCTGTTCTATAGCTCTAACTAGATCATCCTCTTCTGGAGGGCTTTCCTGAAGGCCCAGGCCAGGGGCGTTCTCTGACTATAGTCCGAACACCACAAACAAAGGTCTGTCCAGCTTGCTGCCAGACTTATCTCCCAGTGCAGGGCTGAGCTCGACACCCGCCAGTTCCCCAGTATCTGCTGAACAGCAGCAGCAAGGCTATGTAGACGTTAATCTGGAAGATGATCTCAACAATCATACTACAACTAAAATCTAGTTACCTAGCCCAAGTGATCCAATCTTCTCACCAACCAGTTTCAGATCCTTCAGGACCGCGCTTCCCCTTTTACCTGTGGACAGGAAAAATACTTGTATGAAAGGAACTCAGAAAAACATCCTCCAAGCCCATCAACTTCTTTTTTGAGTGCAACATCTATACCCATAATAATACAGAAAAATCTAGAAAAGAAATCATAAATTATAATCAACAGAGGCTAAAATCATGTAATATAATTCCCTGGGTATTTATTATTGGTAAAAGGTAAAGGATCCATGCGTACGGAGAAATCAGATCTCACTATTCTTTATTAGAATGCAATTATCAAAATAAAGATGTACATGAAACCCAACACTGTGAAGTCCCAGCGATCTACTCGGCTGACCTGCTGATTAGATACTAAATGACTGACGGAGCGAAGCCCACAGATGCTCTTTAAAGACTCGCAGTGTTGTCCCAGGGCTGGGGCTGGGAGGACAGGATGGCGCAGTGCGGGGGCTGGCTATTATCTCTCCTCCATGGCACGACCATCTCCTGTGGATCTCACACTCACAGCACCCGGAGCACAGCCCGGCTCAGACACAAGCTCCTGATGGCAGTGAGGCCTGTAACGATCACTCTGTGCCACAACTTCTTGAGGAAATTAAGTTATTTTAAGGGTCCATGACCATTCCTGGAATGGGACAGCATCTCACACTCACCCTAAGTTGCCAATATTACAAGTCAACGCTCCAGTGGAGACACCTAGCCTAGTAAATGTCAGTGTGGCAAGCAGGACTCTGTAGAGCATCATCTGCCTTCCCTAGTGATCACGTGGCTTCCCGAGTGAACACAGAAGGGCATGCATATTGCCCAGAGAGAAATCAAGAGCAAACTTTAGAGGACTGAATGTGTAGCCTATCTAAGTGACCTATAAGGTCACTGCAGGCATCTTCTCGACTAGTGAGGTAGCAGGCCCAGGCTCATGGAGCAGTGAGTGCCGCCCCGGGCAGGAGGGCCCAGCTTGGTCCTATCAGGAAGGAAGCTGAGTAAGCCACAGGGAGCGAAGCCATGAGCAGCGTCCCTCCATGGCCTCTGCTTCAGTTGTGCTATCATGTCTCTTCATGAGGAACTCTGGCTGTCAGCTGACATCCAGCACAGCATGGGCTCCACAGTCACTGGAGGACCAGCCCAGGGTACTCACGTACTTACTCTCGGGGTCTGTCAGGGAAGGGGCTCCTGCCAGGGAGCTGAGAGCACTCCTCACGAGGGGTTTGTCGGACAGCGTGGCCAGACTGCCCACTTGTTTCCTAGGTTCGCTTCTCCTAACAGGAGGCAATCGACAGGTAAGTGACAATTTCAGACCTGTATCACTACAGCCTTATACTCTGTAAACAAAAAAGCAGTGTAAAGACGGTTTATATGCATACGATAGAAACGAAAAGAATGTACAGGCTGCAAATCCTAAAGCAAACCCGCAGAGCACTGCAGATGCAGAGCAAGCTGTGGTTCCGATCCAGGCCCCGTGCTCTGAGCGTGTCGGTGAAGCCCCAGCTCCCTGAACTTACGGCCGTCTGCTTGCTCTCTGTCAGGTCTGCCCTTCAGAAGCCCTCCTCCACTTCCCAGACACAAGACAGTGCAGGAGTCACAACCGCACTCCACCCCTCAAATGCACACTGTCAGGAAGGGCAGAGCCTCTGACCTTGAGGGTGTTAGTCCCCACTTTCCCTCGGCCCACTCCTACGTCCCCAGGCACTGCCATCCAGGCCCACACTGCACACCCTCTTCATCCTGCTGCCAACCCTGTCTCCCTGGAGTCCAGCACCAAACAGCACTCCAGGAAGTCTTTGCTCCCTCAGACTAAACCCTGGGTACCATTTTCTTACACTAGTGTGCACACCCAAACACGCACACATGCATGCAGGCACATGGACCCACACTGTGCCTAAGTCCCCATGCCTCTATGCTCTGTCCCCTTTAACTCACTAGGACTTGCTATTTTAATCCGTCCCCACCACTCCTTCCTGGTCAACTGTAACCCTTCTATCGGGCCTATTTCCAGTCCTACGAACTGTCAGCCTCCAGTGGCTAACGCTGCAGCTGCTGCCTCCCGCCCGCCCTTCCGGCCATTTTCCCTGGTCTCTGTGCTGCCTGCTCACGCCACTGACCTGAGTGTGCTCAGCCCACTCTCATCTCCCTGTCTACTGGCTTCAGCATTTCCTATATACTGATGCCTCCCTCGCTCTCGCCGGTGACATCCTGCCCACCAACATCTAGATCCTAACATGTCACACTCTCAGGCTCCCCATCTGTGCCATCTGACCCAGCTTTTCCCATCTGTCTTCCCCACCTCTGCTTATGGGTTTTAACCTTCCAAGTATTTAAGCGTAGACCCTGGAGAGCCACCCTGGTTATCACCTGGTTCTCTTTGGGGCTTTTTTTTTTTTTTTTTTTGGTTTTGGTTTTTCAAGACAGGGTTTCTCTGTGTAGCCCTGGCTGTCCTGGAACTCACTCTGTAGACCAGGCTGGCCTTGAACTCAGAGACCCGCCTGCCTCTGCCTCCCAAGCGCTGGGATTAAAGGCATGCACCACCACGCCCAGCTCCCCTGGTTCTCTTGTACTCATCTCCAAATCCTTTTGCCATTAACCCTAAAACGCCCATAAACCACTTATTTCCCATCGCGCTCTCTCACTCTGCTCCTGAAGAGTCCCGACAGTCTGCTACCTGGACGCCCTGCGTGGACCTGGCTGGGCAGCGAGGCTGTGGGGGTTGGGTGAGACTTGAGTGACAGCCCCTCCCTGGGGAGTGGTGCGAACCTGACTCCACGTGGCTTGCTCCCTCCCTGAGCTGCTGGCTCAGGTGTACTCCAAGACAGCCCCGACTACACAGTCTTCTCTGTCAGACTGAAACTGACAAGGCCTCTGCACCACAGTGCTGCCCACCACACAGCATCTCCCCTCAAGATGAGTCAGTCTGGTGACTACCTGACAGCCTCTGAGGGGGAACTCCGAGGCAGGAGTCAGAACGCCCTGCTGCACCCTCAAACAAATTGAAACCCGGAACGGCTCCGGTCACATGGCAGGGTCCTGATGCAGGCTCACCTAGTGACGCTGGCTCACACCCAGTGTCTTCAGGACTCCTTCAATTATTTTATGACATACTAGCTTTACTGATACAACATCAGACTTATGGGCTCAATAATTATAAAGTTATTAGCAGATTATTAGTTTTAAAATATAAAGTGAAAGCATTTAGAAATTTTGTTTTGAAATCATGAGTCAGCTAATCTGAAGAAGAGTCTACTCACCAACCATAGGTTTTTTCTGGTTTAGGAATGGGATCATCGAAGAAAGAGTCTCCTTCCACGTCCTCTTCGTCTGGACCAAGAGCACTTTTGTCTTTGGCGTCTGCAGTGCTGCTGCTTACGAAGGACGCCACCCTGGCCTCCTGGGCCGCCGAGTGCAGGCTGCTTTTACTCTTGGACTCTGACAAGGAGATACTTGGCTCACTCTGACTGGTCTCACTGCTGGTCTTCTGAAAAGAGGGAGAGAGAGCTCTTCTTGGTGATAAAGCTTCTAAGATAGTTTAAACAATAGTCTACATATGTGTGCGCACATGTGCGCGTCTGCCCGTGTGTGTGTGTGTGTGTGTGTGTGTGTGTATGTGTGTGTGTGTGTGTGTGTGTGTGTGGTATGTATGAATGCAGGTGTGTGTGTCTGGGTATGTGTGTGTTGTATGTATGCAGGCATGTGTGTCTGGGTGTGTATGTGTGTGTGTGTTGAATGTATGCAGGCGTGTGTGTGTGTGTGTGTGTGTGTGTGTGTGTGTGGCCTTTACAGACACTGCAACTCGACCCTAAAGTTTCTCACTTCATCCCAAGGCTTCCTGACATGGGCATGTTAAAGAAATATGGATACACAATTTCTTCTCTTCCTTTCTAACTGAAAAGGCCTTTACTATGCCTATCTCACTTAGCAACTCTCAATCCTAACAGCTTTCCCTTTTCATCCTGTGTGTCACTGTTGCACACTCTCAGCTTGCAACCAGGAGAGAACATTGAAGTTAAGAAGACTTCATCACAAAATAAAGCAAGCTGCACTATTCATTAGAAAGGAGAGCAGTATTCTACCCGACACCAAATACAAGCCTTTGAATGCTCATCACACTCACAACAAGCAGGCTACAGCAGTCACCTTAATTCAGGCTTGCTGGGCTGTCTCCTGACCTGCACCCCACGAGCTGTACACAAGCAGGCACATAAATGCTCTTTGGGACTTGAGTCAAGGCGGAGAGTTCCTATGGAGGAGTACTTCTGTTCCCACCCCACTGATGCAGTCAGGTCAGTGTGGACTGTTACACTACTACAGTGTGAACTGAACCAGGCACAGTTTTAGTCTACACCTGGCCATACCTCTTTTAGTCTCAAAACAGTTCACTACATATTAAGAACGACAACAAATAATGCCAGCAGTAACAGCAGGGCTAACAATCATGGAGAATTCCAAATGCCGTAAGTGCTGTGCCTCAGTTAATGCTCAGGCCACACATGTAGGATGTGCTGTCTGTATGGATTCTAAAAAAGAACACAGAGGCTGTTATGTAACTTGTTCCGACCCCAGGGTAGGCAGATGGTAAAATGCACAACAGATTAGCGCCACCCCTTCCTCCCTGTTGGGACAAGTCTCACGTGAGCCTGCGGAACAGCCGAGGATGGCCTTGAACCCCATCTCCTGCCTCTTGGGTCCCGAGCGCTGGGATTACAGGAGTTTGCCACTCTATCACTTAGTGCTCAGATATCATTAGGTTTAGTTATATAAAATTGCATTTAATGTGGACTGAAAAAGACAATTTCCAAAGGTCTGCCCTTGTATGCTATGGAGTGTAATACTGCAATAGAGCCCTGTGACGCTTGAAATAAGGAGCCTGGAAAGCACCTGTTCTGGCTCATTAACTCTGTGATTCTAGCTGGTGTTTTTAAGACATGAATTTCCTCCAGAATTAAATGTAGGTCAGTATGCATACATTAAGTTACAAACAGGCTGGGTCAGAGCTGATGAGCAGCAAGGCAAGCAGCCGGGAGATAGGTTAATTAGCGCCCATGGCTACGCAGGTGCAGTTCTGTTTTCCCACACGCAGACAGCAGAGCATGGCTTAGGAGGCACACTTACATTCTCAGGCTTGAGGCCTGGGGGGTTTGCCAGAAGCAAGACATATATATACTACATACGTTTTAGGGACTTAGAAGGAGCTGCATAGTCTGTGGGCTATTAACAGTGATAAACTGATGATCTCAAAAAGATGCCTGGGAAATAAATCACCCACGTTATCCTTTTAAACTATATGGGAAACTGTTAAGGAGGTACTTTAAAAATTCCCTTGCAAGTTTTTTCAAGTTTTCCTGGTACTGTGAAAAACAGAAGTATAATATGTTTATATATATATAAATTAAGTTCATATCAGTGTCAATTTTTGATTTGACAAAATTTGATTTGTTTTATTTGGTTTTTTGTTTTGTTTTGTTTTTTGTTTTTGTTTGTTTTTTTAAGACAGGGTTTCTCTGTATAGCCCTGGCTGTCCTGGAACTCACTCTGTAGACCAGGCTGGCCTCAAACTCAGAAATCCACCTGCCTCTGCCTCCCAAGTGCTGGGATTAAAGGCATGCCCACCACTGCCCAGCTTTGAAAATGTTTTAATAATTGGCTTCCTCATAGGCACTACAACTAAATGCCCTCAAGTCTTCGGATACTTAAACACACTGAGAGACTTTGATGGTGACTCTCTTCTTCAAACCTCTGCTGAGACCGTTACCAGGGAAGAGGCAGAGCGAGACAGACACAGAGCTCCATCCCGAGTCAGAGACTCCAGGACATGCTCTCGGCCTGGAGCTCACCTCATCAGCTCAAGTCCACACAGACTGCAGAAGACTGGAGGGCATGCTGACCCAGGCTTGTCACTGACGTCACCTGTGGGTTTCAGTGACATTCGTACTAGTGAGGCAAGGCCCACTTGTAGGAAGCCAGCCAGGTTTCATAGAGAAGGACATTACGGTATGACAGATGCATTTTCAAAATAACAGAATTATTTATTTTATTCTACTTTTGCAGTTCTATTAATAAAGGTAAGAACAAAGTTTTCCTAACCCACAGGGAGCTCGTCAGCAGAGGCAGACATGACACTGGAGCAGATACAACCAGAGTGGTCCATTTGTAAGGGAAGGACCATCACCCAGGCTTGCCTCCCACTGCACAAGCCAAGACTGACACCTTTCTCTCTGCTCTGCCTTCAGAGTAGGAAACAACATGTCCTATTTATCACGTTCCAGATTCTATTCCGGTGCAGAAGGTGAAGAAAGTCATGGCTGTTTATAGGGCAACCCTTAGCCTTTGCCACTGAATACAAACGAAAGGACTTGTGGGTCAGCACTGCATCAACCATTCCCTTTGACAGAGCTCAAGATGAACACATTTTATGGTAAATTATGACAAATAATTTTTCAAAGGTTTAGTATAGGTTTAAGTTTCCAATAAAACACAATAAAAAATGTAATCATTTAAAAAAAATAAAAAATGAGATCAGAGAAAGCTTTCACAATGAAAAAAACTCCTTGTCTAGTAGCCAAAAATCAAATTATTGCTATAATATCTTTAGGAATCTGAAAAAGGGCTTAAATGGGCCTCAGTGGTAACAGGACTCGCCAGGTCAAGGCCCTCCATTCTCAGCACTGAAGGAAACAAAGGGAAATACAATCTGCGGTCCCAAAGTGAGAACTTGATGTGCGCTGCCCATAGACAGACAGACCTCCAGCTCGCCAGCACCCACTGCCCATAGACAGACAGACCTCCAGCTCGCCAGCGCCCACTGCCCATAGACAGACAGACCTCCAGTTCGCCAGCGCCCACTGCCCATAGACAGACAGACCCTCCAGCTCGCCAGCGCCCACTGCCCATAGACAGACCTCCAGCTCGCCAGCACCCACTGCCCATAAACAGACAGACCTCCAGCTCACCAGTGCCCACTGCCCATAAACAGACAGACCTCCAGCTCGCCAGCACCCACTGCCCATAGACAGACAGACCCTCCAGCTCACCAGCGCCCACTGCCCATAGACAGACAGACCCTCCAGCTCACCAGCGCCCACTGCCCATAAACAGACAGACCTCCAGCTCGCCAGCGCCCACTGCCCATAAACAGACAGACCTCCAGCTTGCCAGCACCCACTGCCCATAAACAGACAGAGCCTCCAGCTCGCCAGCACCCACTGCCCATAAACAGACAGACCTCCAGCTCGCCAGAGCCCACTGCCTTGTCCCCCTTCCTCTCCACTGCCTCCTCCTCTGCTGCTCTGCCAAAGGCAGCTTTGGATCCATGACTTAGGAAGTTTACTTCTACTACTGCTAATATTTACTAACAAAGTACTGAAAGAAGAGTATTATCATCAAATTGAGTATTATACTTAGAGCTTTATTTGCTCACTGTAATTCTGCAGAATCTAGAAGCCCATGACAAATCATTAAACCTCTCCCTGTTTCTAGAACCTGCTTCCCACCAGCAGTCAGTCATTTAAGTCATGCTCACACTCTGCGGAACCACGCCCAGGACAGAATGGCCCTGCACAGTGCCTCAGCTGTGGCCCTCACCTGTCTCACACTCGGGGGAACCACGGCCAGGACAGACCGGCCCTGCACAGCCCCTCAGCCGTGGCCCCTCAACTGTCTGGCCCTTTGCAGCTCAGACTCATCTGAGGACAATGCCAAGAGGTCAAGTCCAAAAGCCCAATAGCTAGGGACCCCGGGCTAGGTGAGTATGTTCCCACTACCTACCTCCCGTTCACCCAGCCTCACTGTGAGGAATGAACGAGAGAGCTAACACTCAATACAGAAAGCCCTGAGGTGACAGCCTCAGACAAACAAACCCAGCCTGAGTAGCACACATGATTGTGACCAATGTCCACAATCAACATAAAGTTGAATTTATCTGAAAAAGAGTAATGAGTCACATCATGTTACTAAGAATTAAGAGCAAGGGTGCCTCATTATGCATTAGTGTGGAAACAGATGAAGGGTGCCTTCTCAGACATTTAATTCCACGACCCAAAGGACTTCATTCCAGAGCTGCAGGGGTGCTTTGGCACCTGAGGTCCTCAAGGTCCACCTGACCCTGCAGGGCCACAAAGTGAAGTAGGAAGAGAGGAAGGCTGTGCTGAGGCTAAGTATTAGAAATATCACCTTGCTCTGTTTTTCTAATTAAATGGTAAAGACCTAAACGGCCAGAGCTTCTGCAAAGTCTGCTACAATGTTTTTACTGCTGAGTTCTTGAGACAGGATCTCACTATAAAGTCCAGGGTGGCCTAGAACTCAGTACACAAGCCCAGATTGGTACATAGGCACACACCACTGCACATAGATGTTCTACTTGTTTAGTGTGTTTTAAGAAACATTCTTTGAGTTTCCTGTAATGGTATTTTGAACATATTTTTCCCCTTTCCCACACTCTTCCTTTCCCCTCCCCTGCCTCCCCCCACTGAGTTTTCTTCTCCCCCACTGCCTGCATGGAACCCAGCTTATGTTGTCCAAGTAGTCTGCAGAGCAGGGTTTTCTCTATTGATTTTTCAGACAACTGAGACACTATTTGGAGAATCAAAATGGTAATAAAAGAAAAAAACCATCAGCACTACCTTGCAAACCTGAGCAGACAGCTCATAATCTCACCCTTCACAGACAAGGAGGCGCCTCAGCAGGCACAGCACCTGCCCCTAAGCCTGCCATTCTGAGCTCCAGGCCCATATGACGGAAGAGAGCCTGTTGTGGATAGCCCTGGGCTCGTACTTTGATGTTAATTCCACTCCTCAGAGGGGCTGCAGATGAGGAGTTGCCTTGTGAACCGTCTCCCCACCTTGACTTTTCAAATAAAGGCTTGAGCCAATGATTGGGCAGGAGGAAAGTGGGAGGAGCAGAGTCTAGGGGAGGAGCTACGGGGTATAAAACAGGAGGAGGAGGAGCAACGGAGGGAGAAGAAACTAAGAGAAGAAAGGGGAAGAAATGAAGAGAAACGGTTAAAAAGAGGAGGAGCAACGGAGGGAGAAGAAACTAAGAGAAGAAAGGGGAAGAAATGAAGAGAAACGGTTAAAAAGAACCGGAGAGGCGGCAGGGAGAGAAGCTCGGGGCCTAGAGTAACTGCAAGTTGTATGGGATAAAATAGATTGAAACAGAGTAGTAGAGTGGGAGGCCTGCCCAGTCTAGGCTTGTAGCTAGAGAGAACAGAGGAAACGAAGAGAAGAAACAGAAACGGGGAGAGAGAAACGGTTAAAGAGAACCGGAGAGGCGGCCGGGAGAGAAGCTCGGGGCCTAGAGAAACTGCAAGTTGTATGGGATAAAATAGATTGAAACAGAGTAGTAGAGTGGGAGGCCTGCCCAGTCTAGGCTTGTAACTTGTTTTGTTAACCGCTGAGCTGAGCTTTCATTTACTGGGGAACAGGGTTGGATACATAGTAGCAACAAGAGCCCACTCTCAAGTTTACTCTGTCCTGCACATTTGTACTATGGTACACACTCAAATTCACAAACACAAATCATTAAAGTAAACTCACTCAAGAATTACTTCCCATTTAACTTTAACTCTTGAGTTCTGAGTCTATCCATTGTATTGTCTAACAATGAAATGAAAAAACCTTACTGAAATCGTTTTAAAAACCCTTACAAATGAGTTCTTTTTACACACACATGCACACACATATCAACTATCTGCTTTTGGGTTTCTGGAGACAATCTCAGTGCTGTGGCGCTGGCCGGCCTCAGCCTTGCAGCGGTCATCTGCCTCTGTCTCCAGAGTGCTGGGGTTACAGGTGCACAAGGCCACACTGAGACAGCTTATGAAGAACTCAAATGTGGGCCTCTGCACAGCTGTCCACAAGCCTGGCTCAGAGCGCCAGAGCTCGGTGGGAAGTGAGACCCTGGGCTTCCCTGATTTTGCTACACATTGCACGCACACTTGTGTCTGTCCACAACACAGATGAGGCTTTGGCAACTGCAAATGGCGCTCCACTGGATGGCACTCACCTGCCAAAGCAGTGGCTCCTGCTGGCATCCCGTGGGCATACCCCAACCACTACATGCCTCTAGGGATCTTGACTATGTCATTAAGAATGTTCTGGAAACTGAAAAGGTACTGCATGCAAGGGCAGAGCAAAAAGGGAAAGGAAGAAAGAGTGAAGGGCTTAGCTGTCTAAGGCTAGAAAAAAGCAACACTGAGATCTCACTGGCTACAAAAGCAGTTCAGAAACAAGGCCAGAGAAGAAAATAGAGAAAGGACTTCCAAGTGACTGAGGAGACACTCCTGATTCAAGAAGCACAATATGAAACACGAAGAGCTAGACTCACAGTCTCCACCATGAAACACGGGCCCAAAAGGTTCTGACTCCCCTCACGTCAGAGAGTATATGAAGGGTCAAGTGTGCACAGCCCCGCCATATGACAGTGAGAACCATGCCTCTTAGTATATGCTGGTTTTATGTACTAATTCATTCAAGACGTTGGAAATTAAAGACTTTAGACATAGTAAAGTTATAAAAACTAATTCTATGAAACATGCTTCTAAGGTAAGGATTCTAAACGATGCAATGACTCTCAAAGCACAGGTTAAAATATCCTTACATATCTCAAGGCTGTCCCGCCTCTCCCGTGAGACTGCTTTCTATGAAGCCACTTTCACTATGCAGACATTCCAACAGTACTTACTGGACAATGGAACATCTCTTCATCCAACTACATAAACAGTGAATGCAGAGAGAATTTGCCTCGAAAATCACTACAGCTAAAGCGAGTTAATAGGCAAATCTAAGGTTTTTTTGCTTTTTTTTTTTTTTTAAAGCCTTTATTTCAGATGTTTTTAACTTAGGAAAATGTCTATGCCTCAGACGCCACACAGAGAACTGCAAACTGAACAGCTGTGACTGATTCTGACCACTGTCCCGTTTTCCCCAGAGTCTAACAAGTGACTTGTGTCCTGCCAGCATGCCTCCCCTTGTCTGCACCTTGTCTTCATCTGAGACTGAGCTCAGTGTGTGCGTGCAGTGCTCTACCACTCGACCACACCCCTGGCCTGCTATCCACTTTGTAGTTTTAGATGGGATCTCACTAACTGCCCGCTGCCTGGCGTGGCCGTCCACCTGCAGTCTTTCTCTACCCTCTCCGGTTGGTAGCTTGGACGGCAGGCCTGCAGCGCCCTAGCCCCGGCTCTCACGGTCTGATAATAAAGAGCCGGCCAGCATGCTGAAGAAGAAAGCTTAGAACCCAGGCCAGCAGGAGCCCGTGTCTGGCCCGCCTCAGCACGGGCTGCCCTGCTCCTCTGCCCTCATGCGTGTTACCTTGTCACCAGACTTCTGAGCGCTTGTCTTCTTCTTACCTTGTCCTTTATACCTTGGTATCTGAGCATGAGAATAAAATGACATTTTACCATAAAATGTAAATCTTTAAAAATAAACTAACTCATTACCAAACTAATAAAGATTCCTATTAGACAATATCTGTAATTGGACAATTTAATCAGCATATTCCTCTCCCCAGCTTCCGGTACTAACTTCCTGGAGTGTCACCCGTTTTAACCAGTTTCCAGCAGGTTTCTGGTCAGCAACAGGCACTGTCCATTGCCGCAGCTCCGAGGGAGTGGCCTGGCTTCCTTTGCTGCCCTGGTCCGCTCCACCCTGGCCTGCAGCAGGTCCTCTACAGCTCACCGCGGCCCTGCCACACTTTCCTTCCGCAGGAGCACGCCAAGCTGGCTCCTAACAGCGGGACTGAACCCAATCCTTGGCTACAACCTTCCAGCGTCCCTCACACTCACACGTTCACTGTGTGGGCTCACAAGGCTAATGGAATCATGGGAGGCAAGGAGAGGTGGAGAGCTACAATCTCAAATTCTTCAGGTATGTAACAGAACCGTACTGCAAGTGACAAAGCAAGGTGGATTTTAAACAGACCCAGTCCAGCCAGCTACCAAGATCGTGGGCGTTTCTTAAAGGGCCACTCTGACCGACCCCAGCTCCCAGCACAGGGGACTACACTGAGAGAAGAGGTGAAGTGTGGCTGCGTCCCCGCCCCCGCCTCCGCCCCGGGGACACAGGCCTGCACACTAGCCTATGGGAATGCTCTTCTCTAAGACCTTACAGCAACACTCCTAAAACACTCAGTAGCATCATTACTCTTAGATATTAAAAATACACAGAGAATAAAACATGTAATAACAGATCTTACTGTGTTTTTTTTCTTGAAGATAAACTTTACATGGAATGTAAACTCTTATAAAAAATAATTTACTAAGAAGTGGGTTTCCAAGCAGATCAATACTTCCAGCATCGACACTGTCAGCATTTAAAGGCTGTAGTAAAAATTACTCATGACCTATTCTGTCAATCAGGGTTACAGCTTTCCATAATCATCAAAAAGAGAAACATCTTTAGATACTCCTTATGTGAAAAGGCCTGGACATCTCAGAGACCATGCAACAGAATAACCCCGCTAGCCACAAATATATTCTTTTGGCTTTCAAAGCTTAAAAAGGGAACAAACTGTCAAAGCACAGGCCATGAGTAAGGTCGTGTGCTGTGCCAGGACGCTCAGCAGGCAAGCACTGGCAGCACCCTCACCAGCTCTGCGGGTCTCCTGAGCTAAGACAGCAGCTCTATCTCTACAGTCATGGCCCACCCTGAACCCACACAAAGCCTGGTGCTGGACAGACTACACACCGGGGGTCTTTCTCTTCAGTCATGGAGTTCAATGCTGAGCTTCGGAGAACTGCACGGCCATGCCTACCCACCCTCCTAAACCCCGATAATGCCGACATCCCAATCCCTGCAGTAACAAGAGTGTCAGCAGGGCCTTTGGGAAGATGTGGAGCACTTGTGCATGGGACTGAAGAGTCCACTGAGTTCCACTTCCCTATATAAGGACAGAGAGAAGGAACTGGGCCTACACCACACACCAAATCTGCCAGGGCCTCAATCTGGGAAACCCAGGCCTGCTGCTCCTAAGTGATGCAGTCTCTGTCATTCACGGCAGCAGCTTGGGAGGACTAAGATAGGCCCCAAACCCAGTATCTCACAGGACCAACTAGGACAGTCAGAATATACTCTACCAGCCTTGGGAGAACACCACTTCAAATCCTCTATTCTTAAATACATCTTTGGGCTGGAGAGATGGCTCAGTGGTGAAGAGCACTGACTGCTCTTCCAGAGGTCCCGAGTTCAATTCCCAGCAAACACATGGTGGCTCACAACCATCTGTAATGAGATCTGATGCCCTCTTCTGGTGTGTGAAGACAGCTACAGCGTACTCACATGTATAAAATAAATAGCTCTTAAAATTAAAAGAAAAAGTTTAAATAAAAACAAAAACCCACATCCTTGACTGACTCTCTCTCTCTCTTTCTCTCTCTCACTCACACACACACACACACACACACACACACACAAACTAACTCTAATACACTTTCCTCTAAATCTCGTCAAAAATAGTTCATAATATGTAAATACTACCATGATGCCAAATCTGGCCACCCATCTAAGAAGTCTACAAAAGTCAGCTATGACATTTTACGCTCTGGAACTTTGTGCTCACCCGCTGGGAGTCTATGCAAAGCTTCTTACTAGTGCAATACAAAAATATTTCCAAGTATCAGTGTCTTCTGAGATACAAAATTCAAATATTACCAATATACAAAAGAAGCAACTTTTAAAAACCACTTATGTAGTCAAAGCAGGGAAAGTACTTTCGAGACCCTTTCAGAAGACTCATTACAGAAGAAGTTTACAGGTCACAGGTAAGAGGGGGCAGGGCCCCGGGTGTCTGCCCAGTGCCCACATCTCTATCCAGCCATACACTCACCTTACTTGGGGTGGAGTTTGCACTTGATTTCCCTTCAGGTGACTTTGATGGAGGATGTCCATCAGATAGATCCAGTGCACCCTAAAAAAAAAAAAATCAAAATTTAAACTGAAACACACTGACACTAAAACATGACTATGCCAATAATATTTCAATCGAAATTTAGCATTTAAGAGCATCATATTGACATTTCCTCGTAAACCCCTTTTCTAGATTTTCCTCTACTCTGAATACACACACTTAACTATCAGATTAGAGTTACCTACAAAGTATTTCCCTTAGCCACCTTAAGCTGGCTACCCAGTCTACACTGTGGGTGCCCAGCCCACCTTTCCATCAGAGCTTCCTAGATTTGCTTGGCTAGCAAAGTCTATGGAAACTTAAAACTCTGAGCTGCTTCTGGTCCTAAGATTTCAGAAGCAGGGCCCTAGCTGCACACAATCTACACTTTTCATCCCAGGCTGGAGCTGCTCCAATTCATAAGACAACGAATGTAGAACAGAATCTTAAACCATTCAGCATGAGTGAAGAGACCAAAGAGAAGCCATTGGCAGGAATGGATGCTTCTAGAAGAGACAGATGTAATTGCCAAAAATGCCAAAAAGGAGGGAACTCAATCACTGGGAAACTTCGAAAGCGTGCAGTATCTTTAATCATCCATAGCTGGGACCAAAGCCAGCAACCCAATTCTTAAGTTAGCTTTTGAAATGCAGTAGGGGCTGTCTAGATGGCTCAGTGGGTAAAGGCACTTCCTGTCTAGCCTGACAATTTGCCCCCTGGGACCCCTATGGTGGAAGGAGAGAACCAACTTCCACACGCTGTCTCCTGATCACATACAGACACTAATAATTAAAATACAAACTTTGAAAGGCAACAAAACTGAGTCTGATGTGTCTATCTTCATATAGCAGGCTTTCTTACGCATAATTTGAGTTTAGGATCTTCATATAGCAGGCTTTCTTGTCCATAATCTAAGTTCAGGATCACCATTTAGCAAGTTTAGGATCTTCATACAGCAAGCTTTCTTATCCATAATTTAAGTTTAGGATTTAAAAAACCCTATCAGTTTTTTTATTCATTATGACAGTTTTCCTTTCAAAGTAACAAAGTAAAGCAGCAGTGAATTATGGAAATGAAAACAAAACACCAGACCCCGCTGAGCTCCTCATTTGAATTGTTTGTACAAATGTCCCCCAGTAACTCCCACCCAAAACCCACTAATGAATTCCACGAAAACAAAAAACTAGCAAAAAGTGTAGATAAGCCCCCAATTTCACAGTGCTGCAATTTGGAGAGCAAAGCATTTCCTTCTGAAGATACAAATTTCTGGTCTGCTGAGAGAATTTCAGTTTGTAGTATCACGGTGTCCAGTATTAACCAGTTTCTTCACACCTTTCTCTATCATCTTAGATGATCATTTAAACATTAAACTCCTTATACAAGTCTATCCCATGAGTTCTTTCAAGACACAGGACTTTCTTAAATCCTACTTTTATTACCCAGATAATCTATCTACTATGTCTTAAATGCAATTAGTATTCAGATTAGCTTTCGTGATTTTCAGATTCTGACTGATCTCTAAATGGCATCAACAAGCAGTCTGTGACCCTCCCACCTCTCTCAGCTAAGCGTCTGACTGAAAGCACAGTCAGCCAGCGGAGCGCCTCAAGGAACTGAGTGTGCAGAACAGTATGTTTAGGTAAAGCGAATGTGTGCAACTACTATCAGACCATCAATCCTATGAGCAAGATTGCACAGAAGAAAGATGACAGGCAAGAAAAGTAACTGCTAATAGGAAAGCATACGTTTGAGCAAGGCTTGAAACACACACTTATAATCTGAACACTAAGAAGGCACAGGAAGATTGTGAGTTTAAGACCTACTTAGACTATATAGCAAAACTATATAGAAAAAAACCTAACAGAAGAAAAAAATAGTTGGAGTTTGAAAGCATTTTAAAAATAAGTAATGTCAACAGCTCAGTTTTTTGTTTTGTTTTTTTGTTTAAAAAAAATCCATTAGATGTGCTAGAGAGACGGCTTAATGATTAAGAGTATTAGCTGTTTTTGCAGAAAACCTGGGTTCAAATCCCGGCACCTACATGGCTGTTTACAACCGTAACTCTAGTTCCAGGGGACCTGACACTTTCTTTTGGTCTCTGTGGCCACTGTATACACATAGTACCTACACACATGGAGGTAAAACACTCATACACATGACAGAAATTTTTTTTAAAACCTTTTATGTCTAAAGCTGATGTGTGAAGCAGCCTTCCACAGTGAACTAGGAGCTATGATTTATTCCAGCCTAGTTCCTGGACCCTGAGGACCAACAGCCAAAGCAGGGACATGAGCGCAGCTGCATATTTTCATTTTCATTAAACTACTTATATGCCATCACAGCCCAGTTCATTTTGTTTTAAGGAGCAGCTTCTAGTGCTGGGTGATGGTGGCGTATGCCTTTAGTCCCAGCACTCGGGAGGCAGATGCAGGCAGATCTGAGTTCAAGGCCAGCCTGGTCTATAAAGCAAGTTCCAGGACAGCCAGGGCTACACAGAGAAACCCTGTCCTGAACAATAACAACAACAACAACAAAAAACCCAAAACAAAAGAGTGGCCTGAACAAAACAACAACAAAACAAAAACAAAAAAGTGGCTTCTTATGCAAGCCTCAATTCATTAAACAGGTACTCACCTCCATGACTTAAGTAGACAATTGCCAAAATAAACTATAGAAACAGTAGCACAGATACTTACTTCCACACTGGTCGGCCCTTTCTCTTTCTGCTGACAGCGTCTGATCACTTCTAACAATAGGGGTCCACCCACAGTGCCTTCGGCTTCAATGATGCCTAAATCCCGGGCTAAGCTCTCTCGACCTTCAAGACCGTGAATCTAGGAGAGAAGTCAGATTTAGAGGCAGAAAATACAGAGAAGGAACAGCCAGGTACCGAAGGGAGTGTTTTGGAAACTTTTAAAGGCATCTTTAACTTAAAAGAGGCTGTGTGTGAAGAGAAGGAACTTTGGCAGTTTTGCATAGAACATCTATGTTTTAGGATTTCTACTGTGACAGCTGCAGTAGGATCAGCTCTACAGTAATATTCATCTCTCAGCAGCTTCAAGTTACAAGATGCTTTTAGAAAAACAATCTAGCAAACACACACACACACACACACACACACACACACACAACCTAATGTGAGCAGCTGTGAAGTGCCAGACTTCTAACTTTTCCTTTAGTATTCACTCTGTAGAGACGTCACAGGATAGGTGTGAAATCATTTTCCTTACTGTGCTAGTTTCAGGATGGAAAACAGCCAAGGTGAAGTCAAGATTAAAAAACTGAAGAAATTCTGCGACGAGACTAGCCACTAACCGACCTGTAAAAACCAAGGGAAAGAAAGACATGGTGAACAGAGCCCAAAGAACTCTCAATTTTCCTTGTGACCTGAAGCGTTGTGGGGAATGAGGTTTCTAAGTTTGTGAAATCACATATTTCCTCGGTGACTAACTCACTTAAGTATGGAAGTCCCCATGTTTCTATTTTTGAATTAGGATCACTGATCTGCAACCTCCAGACCATGTAGTGTTCCATACTGCACTCCCGTCTTCCCCTTTCTATACTAAGTCTGCTTTAGACACCGATCCCCACTATCCAAAGTGCTTTACCCGGCAGGCAGCCTGAGGCTACGAATGGCGGGGTGTTCCTGCACAGTCAGTGTCGGGCAGTGAGGCCTGCGCGGGTCGGAGTGTGAGGGCTCTCCCACGAGTGTGAAGGTGTGTAAAGCTCAGGGGAAGGTAAATAAACACAGTCATATCTTACCATCTTTTGTATTTAAAAACTTTTTCAAGCTCTCATTGACCAAAGGAGTTTTGTTCTGTTGAAAATAAAAGAAATATTTTAAGTGCTGTATGTTTACCCTAAAATAACTAAAAAGTGTACATTAACGTTCTTTTCCCCATCGCCTAAGTTTACTGTCAGCAGGTGAGAAAATGGAAAGTGGAAAGCACCCCCCCCCCCCCCGAGCAGAGTGTCATCGGCCACGCCTGTTTTGGCGAAGATGGAAAGAATCCATACACTGCTGTTCACGAAGCCACGGTCTCGCCGTCTGTCTCACCGCTAGTTACTTAGCGTAGGACTGACGGCGCTATTTAGTAACTTCCCACGTTAATGAAGCCAGTCTGTGTATGAAGACATTTACCTCAACCTTCAAACGCCCCTGTGCGCTCTGGGGATGGGCTCTAGGGCAGGCAGGTGCCCTGTGCTTGTCTATACCGCAGGGCCCTCGGCATGGTGAGTGCACTGCTTGTAAAGCGGTTCATTTACAAACATGTGTGGCATTACATTTACTTTAACTCTTTACATTTCAAGTACATACAATTTGAAATTTATCATCTTAGACATCTACCGTTTGCAATTCCAAATTAATCAGTAGTATACGAGATGACTTTGTTTGGCCATAGCTCAACTTATTCTTTTGGTTTACAGATCTGAACCAATGTAGTAAAATATACTTCTTTCAAACTGAACCTGTGCTAACTGTCGACAGTGAGATAATGTAGGTAACACAGGATGGGTTCCTTAGTCAGCCTCACATCGTGGGCCCTGCGGAAAGCCGCTACAGGGTCTGTCAGCTCGTCTTCAGGTGTAGGTTGACATTCCCCCATCCCAGCAGGTGAGCCGGTCACTCCACCCTCAAGGAGTTTCTAAAGATAGATCCGGGTCCCTGCAAAGGTCTGGACATGACCGTTCACAGCAGCATTGTCCTCAGGTGAACACAGGGACTACCCAAATGTGCTGTCAAAGGGTCGATGGCTAAGCAAGATAAGACTGTCCGCTCAGTGGCCAACGCAGCGACCTACCATTCCTGAAGTCAGGACTAAGGGCGAGAAGAAGATACACTACAGCACCTGCTGACTCAGACATAAGTGAGGGTTACACGGTCCCATTTGCGTGGCTAGGGAAGGCTGGGGAAGGAAAACTCAAAGGGTCGTGCCTATACTCTCTTTCTTGGTTGTGTTCTTCACATTCTGTAAATAGTAAGGCTTATCAAGCCTGACTTTTAAGTTGTGCATTTACAGAAACAATTTTACCTCAAGTTAAAGAGGGAGAAAGTACATCACAGAAGTACATGCTGTGGAGAATCTAGGACACTGAGTTAACTGACCTGGTCAAAGAGAACAGAAGGACAGACTCAGGCATGTGCTACAAACGGCCAACCCAGGACGGAAGAAGACCTGAGACATATGAGGGCCCCGATGACAGGGCGAAGAGTAGCAAGTGCCACTCTGAAAAGGCTGTGACTAAGCCAAGAAGGGCAGACAGACGCTGCCAGGAGATGAAGGAGCGAGGGTGGGGCAGGCCTGGAAAAGTAGGGGATGTCAGTCTGTTCCGCAGCCTGACGCTCGGAGGGGGAACTGAGCACTACAGACACACGACAAAGTTACTCGTGGTGTTACGACTGCCAGGAAGCACTGAGCCAGGACACCAACTCAAGTGTGGTGCTCAGGGACGAAATCTTGTTAAAGAGACCAAGGAGTGGGCAAAAGGAGAACTTAGAGAAAGGTTCCTGAGGTCCAAACAATCCAGAAATGAAAGAGGGGACTGTGGAAAGAGGGGGCTGTGGAAAGAGGGGACTGTGGGTAGGGCAGGAGCCAGGTGAGCTGGGTGACACCTGACACATACCCAGCTGGAGGAGCCTTCCTGACTGCTCCAGCAAGAGAGGATTCAGGTAGAGAGTGCTGTGCTTAAATGTTTAATGGAGTAAGGGATACCTGGTGATAAAAAACATCACGAGATATACAGTCTTTCAAACCTTGCCTGTTAAAGCAGGAGAAAAAAAAATGAGTAAAACTATTTTAAGAGCAAATTAAACATTTTTATGCTCAAAAGGGCCAGCAGAAAAGAAATCAAAGACATAGTGATTAACGGGGAAGATGAGAACGCATGGCAGACAAAAACCAGACAAATTATATCGGCAAGACAGAGCCTCTTGTCCTAACACAGGAGCATAGCTATGGAGACACAGGTAACCCTTCCGGAACTGACAGACTGGGATAGCAGCCATAGGACACAAAGTTAGGACCCAACAGCTTCTCTTTTTCCCGTGAGAAGGATAAGCCATTTGAGCACAGTGAAGGGACAGGTAAGAAGTCTAAAAGGGACCAGACAGGAGCACTGCAGACCCCGCTCAGTCAGGACCCACCACTGCGGACTCACAGATCACCTGGCTAAAAGTCACCTGACTTTTCTTTGACAACGCTTATGCAGAAACAGGAGAAGAAAATTCACTGGGTCAAATGATCATTCCTGTTTAACCAGAGAGCAAAGAACTATGGAATTCCAAGGTGTGGACGGACAATCAGTGGGGCTTAGCCTAGCAGAGAGCCAATAGTGAGGATGAGGAGGAGCAGGTAGGTTGGACAGATGTACAGACAGTGCAGGGATGGAGGCAGGCCTGTCTTCCAGGAAGACTTGGATTCTCCAGTGATTCTCACTGACAACGAGTTGAAAGACATTTACTCAGGGTGGTTGGTCGCTGGGGCCTGGGGCAGGCGGAAAAGCCAAGTTATTAAACATTCAGGTCTCACTAGATTTGGGGGGGGGGGGCTGGGGGGGAGATAAGATCAGAGACGTTTTTAAATAGAGGTCAGATTTTCAACCAACGAAACAGAATTTGGGAAGAGGTTCCACAGTACAACCCTTACTGCCAAGATAGTCAGAGTGTCCTAGCTTATGAAAAGTTCGGGTAACTCAACGAAACGCCTTCATTGATTAGAAACCGGGCTTAAGGTCTGGGCTCTCTTACCTCTACTTTTTCTTGTTCTTCCAGTGCTAAAAACACAGCCGCTCTGAGTTCAGCCTTCAAAAGAAAACCCCACAAGATTACAAGTCAGTTTCGCGACGTGAAAAAACGGGGGGGGGGGGGACAGACACGAGGGTGCCGGCCGCGCGTGCAGCGAGCGAGGGAAGGCCACGCACGGGCCCACGGGCTCGGGCCAAGGCCCCACGGCCGCGTGGCCGCCCCGTGACGGCGTCCCGCGCCCCGTGAAGCGCGAGCCCCGGCAGCCGCCCCGCCGCACCTTGATGCGGTTCAGCACGCCGCTGTTCTCCAGCGTCTGCACCAGCAGGTCCCGCAGTTCCGTGTCCTCCTCGGCCACCACCGCGGCGGTAGTCGCCGCCATCTTGCTTCTCCAAGACAACCACCCAAGCCGTGCCAACGGCCAACGGCCGCCGCGGAAGCCGCCCGGCGCGCGAGCGCGCAGTCGCAGCCCCGCCCCTCACGCGGGGAAGAAGACCTACGGGGTGGGGCCTCCAGGAGGCGGGGAGAGAGGGGGGGTGTCTTTGGGTTTCATGACGCGAGGGGCGGGGCCTCCTCGTGCCACTTATGGGTGGGGCTACGGGCACGGGGCGGGGTCAGGCTTTGGTAACGCGCTCTGTGGCATATTAATAGAATTATATTAGAAACGCCACTAAATTGCACTTGATTTCCCAGTTCCTGTGAGAGAGAAGAGTCTTCCTTGGCTGAACTTACTGGCTCGACCCTCTTAGACAGCGATGGCAGGGGAAAGGCTCTGGGAGGGAGGGGCGAGGGAACTGCGGGGCGGGGCGAAGATTCCAAGTGGGCGGAGTAAACTGCGGGGCGGGGCCTTCCTAGGGGTCGTTTCTAAGTGAGAGCAGCGAGTAGTGTTCTGTTCTCGCCCATGTGAGAGTAAATACACGCTCATCCTAAGTCTGTTTTGCTGGGCGGCGGGTACCTTGCTCTTGTTCGTTTGAAAGGGCAATCGCCCAGGAGGCTGCCGCATACATGGGAAGCTTCAACCGTGTTGGCTTCGAACTCCACAAAGATTCCGGTACCGGACTTTAAAAGGGCTTTGGACTCATTTCCAACCATGCAGGTGGCCTGTACAGTGTGAATGCAGATTCAGATAAGAATAAAGTTAAACGCTTTTGGTGCTGCTTTTCAGTTTATGTGGAAAACTAGAAGAATGGTTTTTGTTTGTTTTCCCACATCTTCCAAGAAAGGAATCGCTGAGAGGTTAATTTTTTTTTAAGACTGGCCTTAAGGAGAACAGTTAGGGGGATAAAAGGGTCACACGGAACACAGAGGACGTGGGTAAGAGGAGGCAGAGAGTACTTCCCACGCTGTCAGTCTAATTACAATTCGGGCACAGGAAAGCAGATGGGTTTCATAGATCTGGACTATTAAGAGTGGGGTCCTCGGAGTGTGCAAACTTCAAGCTAGGGCAGACGAAGGGGAGAGTGCGCCAGTAAAGGAAGAAGGTGTCTGTGCTTGACTGGGCCCGTGTGCGGTGAAAGCAGCCTTGGTGTGGTTGGCTGGGGAAGCAGGATTGGCGTGGGGGGGGGGCTGCCCCAGTGGAGATGACGACACATTACTTTGGAGGCGCCCATAGTTTTGGATATTCAGAAAGGTCTGAGATGAGTGTAATCAATATTTTAAAACTGAGTGGCTATCCAGTTCTAGACCCTAAATTAAGGGGCTTGAGGATGGTCAAAAGTATTTCCCACAGCCAGGCAGCCATCAGTCTGGGGACTCGGATAACAACCTTTACAGCAGTCTGGGGCCTTGGAGTGAGCCCTGTGTGAGGATGGGGAGGTGCAGCTAGAAGGCCTGGAGAGACTAGGGAGGCTGAAGTCTGACTAACTGCTGGGATTGCAGTGAGGATGAAATCTGCACAGGGTAGTAGTAAGGGCTGCGTGAGGTCATAATCAGTGGGCCAGTGCCCCAAACCCTCCCAACACTACGACCACAAAAGGGGTCTCTTATCAGGAACTGAAGATATACTAACAGACCATCTTGGACTTCCTCCAGAAGACGACGATTGGTTTCTGTTGTGGAAGACACCTGCTCTGTGGTATTTTGTTACGGCAGCCTGAGCTGCCAACGCCAGATGGCTTCCCCAAGAGATGGTACTGAACAGCTGTTGTGTTGGGAGGTTTGCCGGCGAGGAAGAGAGGGCACTCCAGACAGAAGGAACCGGGCAGACTGCAGTCAGGACCCAAAGGAAGATTTCTCTGTGTATGGTAGTAAGTCAGGACCCAAGGTAAAATTACTGTGTATATGGGAGTAGCAAGGTGCCCAAGAACATATAAATACACACCTACACACAAAGGACTTTTATTTTAAAATAAATCTGTCCAGAGTCGTGGAGACTGACAAGGGCTTGGGTCTGCGGGGTGAGCTGGAAGTTGGAGACCAAGGAAAACTGTTCCTGAGCTAGCTGTTTGAATCTGACCCTGGAGTATGTGCCCCTTCCCATCCCCCAGCGTAAAGGCCAAAAGCAAAACAGACTCTAATTGGAGAGACTAAGTCCTGTTAGAAAACCATTGGATAGCCGGGGCAGTGGTGGCGCACGCCTGTAATCCCAGTACTCTGGGAGGCAGAGACAGGCGGATTTCTGAGTTCGAGGCCAGCCTGGTGAGTTTCAGGACAGCCAGGGCTATACAGAGAAACCCTGTCTCGGAAAAAAAAATCCAAAAACAAACCAGAAAACCATTGGAGGCCAGAGAGAAGGGTCAGCAGTAAGAGCACACACTGGCCCTGCAGAGGGCCAGAGTCTGGCTCCCAGCACCCACACCCGGCAGGGCAGCTTACACAAGCCCCTAACTCCAGTTTCAGAGGATCTGACACCTCTGACCTACTTGGGCACCTGTACTCATGTCCACTGATCCCCTCCCAACAACAAAAATAAAATAGGGATTGGAAAGATGGCTTGGTGGTAAGAGCACTGGCTGCTTTTCTAGAGGATCTTTGTTCATTCCCAGAACTTACATGGCGACTAACTCCGGCCTGTAACTCCAGCCCCAGAGGGCCCACTGCCCTCCTCTGGCCTCTGCAAACATGCTGTGCACAGAAATAAATGTAGGCAAAGTGCCCACACAGGTAAAAACAAGATTTGCAGTGTCCGTATTTTTAGTAAGTCCTCGAATGGGGTCACTGCTGGCCTTGATGGTTTATGTTCCTGAGTGAAAGACACACATACAGCCTTAAAGAGCACAATAGCTGGATGCTGCCTGATCTCCATGCTGTTACAATCTGCCTCTTAGTACCTCTGAGTTACAACTTACCAGGTCCATCTTAGCTGTGCTTCAATCCAATTAGCCATCTGGTCAACCTTCTCTTGGCTCAGAGCCCCAGGGCGCTTTTTTCTTCTCTACTTTGTGGTGGGTCTTGTCTCTGTCCTGCATACTCCTAAGTCTCTCCTACCTCTTCCCTGCTGTCCCAAGCCAGCCCTCCCCCATCTTTCTTCTCCCCAGCTATCGGCTTCTGGCATCTTTATTTACTGATCAGAATGAACTGGGGGCAGGTTCCCAGAAGCTAAGTGCAAATACTCTTGTGCAAGCAATTTGGGGTGGGTAGCTAAATTAACAGAATACAAAATTTCCCCCCAAATGTAAGAAAATAAAACTTTAAAGTGAGCAAGTCCCGTCCCATCTAGTTAGGTTACCAAAATTTAAACTGTCTCACAGACTGGGAGCCCAGGCCCACCCAGTCAAGTTAACACATAAAACTAGCCAGCGTAGGGCTGGGCCTCATAGTGCTTGTCTGTAGTCTGGTGGTTGGGAGAACCAGGAGTCTGAGCTTATCCTTGGTTACATAGAGATCTGAGGCCAATCTGGGATATAGGAGACTTGTCCACACCCCCAAAATTTAACTTATTGTCACCAGGTTCCTATAAGAACAAACAGGATCTAGCAAGGAAATGCCTTCCCAGCTTCCCTTTGAATTTTCTTGGACTGGAATATGTCATTTCTATCTATCAAAAATGTGGTCTGAAGCTGGGCGGTGGTGGCGCACGCCTGTAATCCCAGCACTTGGGAGGCAGAGGCAGGTGGATTTCTGAGTTCGAGGCCAGCCTGGTCTACAGAGTGAGTTCCAGGACAGCCAGAACTACACAGAGAAACCCTGTCTCGAAAAAACGAAACAAAACAAACAAACAAAAAAATGTGGTCTGGCCACCAGATTGCTAGCACCTTCTCATTAGACGGTTCTAGGGAGGATCAGGCAGGGAGAGAACAGGACGTTGGTGGCCTGTGAGGCTCCTTAAATGTCTTCAGACTGCGTGTGTGATGCATGCAGCTGCAGGGGAAGAGGTGAATCCACTCTTCCTCTGACAGAATACTCAGAGCACTGGAGGGGCTGAGCTGGCTATTTCCACGCCGCTCTGCACTCGGTCGTGGGTGGTGGTTAAAGTGCAGCGTGGGCCGCAGGGCCGCGTCGCGTGGGTTCCGGTACACGGTCGGGTTGCCGACTACAGCGTGTAACTCAGCCTCTCTGTGCCGCACTTTCTCAACTGCCAGTGGGACGGTGAGCAAATGGCTTTTGTTTTCATACTTGCTTTGCACTCCAGAGAAGGCATAAAACCTAGAGAGGGTAAGTGCCCTGCCCACTGTGGGCAGCCGAGATCAACCGCAAGCCTGTCTGGGCCCCGCTTTTGCCGCGGTATCTTACGGTCTCCCAGAGTTATAGGGTGTAGTAGCTATGGGAGTTTGTCTTCTGTGGCTGTACTAATTTATAAAGGACGGGGTTTATTTAGCTCATGCTTCTGGAGATCGGAAAGAGCAGCATCGAGGTGTGGCTTCTGGTGAGGCACTGACAGCATGCCCCTCAGCCTGCTATCCTCATAAAGCCACTGCTGCCATCACAGGGTCCCGCCCCTCTGTCTCTCAGCTTGTCCTAGCTTCCTCCTGAAGGAGCTTGGGGATTTAGTTGTTTTTGTTGTTGTTGTTGTTTGTTTGTTTTTGTTTTGTTTTGTTTTGGTTTTTGGTTTTTTTTTCGAGACAGGGTTTCTCTGTGTAGCCCTGGCTGGCCTGGAACTCAGAAATCCGCTTGCCTCTGCCTCCCAAGTGCTGGGATTAAAGGCGTGCGCCACCACCGCCCGGCTGGGGGTTTAGTTGTTAACACATGAACTTACTGGAGAACCTTTAAGACACAGCAGTAACGTCATTAAGTAAAATAGAATTAAATTATAATAAAGCAGAGAAAATGAAAGCCGAATAAAGGGACCGTAGAAGGGGGATGAGTTCCTACATAACCACCAGGGGGCGGTGTGCGGCCGAGCACGACCAGAGAGCGCTTTCCAATGTTTTGTCTTACCTGCTCAAAGCCACGATGAGTAGAGTATGCACCCTTTCTGCTCCCCCTACCACGCCCCCTCTCCCCACTTTGGCATAAGGACTATTTTGAGCCGAAGGCAGTTTAGAAGAAGCAGGTCTATAAAGACGCGCTCTGCCTTCTGCCTGTTTGCCCACCCGCAGCGTGTGCATTTACAAAGGTGTCCGCTTCTCTCTGCCAGGCAACAGGAGAGCCAGTAACCAGTAGACCCTCTGCAGCCTGGGAGGCACTGTGAGCACGCAGACTGTACTGGCCGGCCTCGTGGGCCATCGCATCTTGTTCTCTGCCCTAGAACCCGGGCCTTTGACAAATGTCACATTGCTTTTCTAGGATGTAGAGGCCCAAGGCCGGCTTCTCCCCTTGTCACTCTCCTAATGCCTCTGAGCACCACACGGCATGGCACTGGTGATAAGCTTCTGTCTGCTTTTCTCTTAACCTCTTTTGCCAGATCCACAGCCAGGCACCGAGAAGGATGGAGGGAAAAAAAAAACCCTCTCCTGCAGTGCAGAGAAGTGTGGCCAAAGGTTTCAGCTAATTGGCCAATTAAGTTCACCCTTTAAGAGGTTTTTTTTTTTTTCCCTTGCTGAGCTGTGCATAGAACCCAGGACCTCCCACCGAGCTCTATCTCCAGCCCCTGAATGCTTTTAAATATGAACAGTAAGAGAAGAGGTTTGAGTGTTTTGTTATTTACCTCTGCGTTTTACTTCTCGCGGCCTAGCTTTTTTTTTTTATATATTTAATTATCTTGTTGCTAAGTGCATGTCTATGTTAAATTGATTGGTTCAAAAGTTGTCACCATGGTAACAGCAATACCTGGCACACTCAAGCCTGGGAAGGAATGTTCTTAGCACTGCAATGGCCGAGGCTGGAGAGTCACAGTTTTAAGAAGTACTTCTGGTGGTGGCTAACCCACCTTTTAAGTTGATTACTTATGTGGATTCCACACTTAGAATCTGGCCAGATTTAAAAAATCTATGCAAATTCATTTTTAAAAAATTGTGTGCATTTGTGGGGGAGGTGCTGGAGTGGGTCAGGAGATGGCCCCTGTCAATAGTGTCTGCCTTATAAACTGAGAACCTCACTGTGGATTCCACGGCCTGGAGTGGTAGGTGTCAGGAATGGCAGCACTGAGGAAGGGAGGGCTGAGACAGGAAGTGGGCCGGCCAGCCTAAGCATCTGGTTAATTCCAGGTTTCAGTGAGAAACTCTGTCTCAAAGGTGGGGGCTGGAGAGTTGGATCAGCTGTTAAGAGACCGTAACAAAAGACTCATGGACAGATGCAATGACACCTACAATGTGGCTGGATCACAGAAATCAAGCCTGCCCCTTAACCAGTTTCTCTCTGTGTGGCTACAAATATGTTCAAAGGAATTGACATTCTGATCCCCACTCTCCCCGGGGAATGCAGGGAAGGAAGCCCTGACCGCAGACGCCTCCATGGGAGCCTCAGGTGAGAAGCACAGGAGGCTGCAGTTCACAACAGACTCAAAAGACATTTTTAAAACGTGAAGGTGCCAGCTTGGGTGATACAATTACAGAGGAATAAACGACCACCACACAAGCCAGGAGAGTTTCCTACAGGTGATAGCTGTAGAGGACTGGGAGCCCCTTACAGGGAGCCTGTCTGTCAAGGTGGTCTGGGGGAACTGGCAGGGTCTAGTGCCTCAGGTTGAAGGTGACTTAAAAAAAAAAATCACAACAAAACAGCCCAAGCCTGGACAGCAACTGCATTTGTCTTTGGATCCACCAAAGTGTGGTGACCTTGAAAGAAGGACTTTTTCCAAACAAAGCTATAGGGAAGTGTAACCAAAAACCAGGAAGTGCCCCACAGAGGAGGAAATCCACTTGGGCTGCGGGGGTGGGGGATGGGGAGGTGTGTTGCTGCAGGACAGGGCTTGAGGAAGGGCCACAGCTGTGTTTGTCTGCGTGGTGGTGACAGTCTGCAGTTAGATGGGGAGTGGGGATGGAGGGGGACTGGCCTTCAGTACTCTTAAAGCAAACCCATATTCTCTCAACAACGCACCATTAGCTGGAAAGATAGTTGAGAATAAACAAGGCAGCAGAAAGGGGCTGGGGACGGCCGCGCGGTCACGAGCGCACAGTGGTCTCTGGAGCCAACGCCCCCCTTCCGTGGAGGCCCGACTCTTACTGTCCTCAGCCACAGCACGCGTGTAGAAACAGAGAGGTGACAGTGTACGCCTATCCACGTACAACCAACCCCCACACTGGCACACTGGAGCACCTGGACCCTGCGCTTCAGGTTCAGCCGCCACGTGGTGACAGTCCCGCTAGGCCACTCTTTCCTGGGTCCCTATCAAGGAGCACACACAAATGCTACTCTGTCTCAGCAGTTCTGCTCCTGAGTAGTTACTGGAAGGAAACAGAAACTTGAAAAGAATTCCACATGGATGTGTGCAGTGACTTTATTATAATAAAGCCAAGCCTGGAGTCTATCCAAATGCCACCAGCAGAGAAGAAATAAACCACTGTGATATTTTTACAATGGGACGCTAATCATTGATAAAAAGGGATGAGTGACACGGCGTGCAAGACAGGGGTGGATTTCCCAAACGCGGCGCTGAGCAAGAGATGACAGACACAGAGCATTCAAGAACGGACACAATCATTTGTTGGAAGTCGAGCATGGGCGTTCTGTGAGAGGGTTGAGCATGGGTGTTCTGTGAGAGGCGTAGGCGGTGACTGGGAAGGGGCATCCAGCATTCTCGGGGATAGGAGGAAATGTTCTATGTCTTGAGAGGAACAGGACTTCCTGGATGGAAATCTTTGACAAATGTTAAAAGCAGGGGCTGGTGAGATGGCTTGTCGGGGCTTGCTATGCAAGTCTAGTGACCTGCATCCAACCAGAGCCACGTGAAGGGGCGAGAAGAGAGCTGTGCACAAAACCGTCCTTTGACCTCCGCCTGCATCCCCTAAAAGCATTCCATCACAACCACCAATAATAAATAAGGTTTGAAAACTACAGCGTTGGCTTAGATTTTTTTTCTAAACCTACTTTTAATAAGGGTTTTAAAAATGTTTTAACCTCTCTTTTAGCACACCACCAAACAGAGGTAGTGGAAAAGAAAGTTTATTAGGACACGGGGGAAGTGGACCAGTTTAGAAATAGTTCCTTGGAGCTCTCTGTGTTGGTAGGGTGTAAGGAGTTTCGTTCACATGATTCAGTAGTGGTGGCTCACTCTACTAGGAAATACCATTTATGAATTAGTAACAGCAGGTCCATCTAGAAGAAGCCGAGAGGCTCAGTTGTATGTTGCTTAGAAGTAGTTCCCTGGGGCTACTTTAATCTCTGATTGTCTGGGTCTCAGTAGTTTAGTTTAGTAGTGTCAGGATAGCAAATACCAATCAGCCGTGGTGGCATGATCCAGTAGAAACAGTCAGGCCTCCACCAAATCCGCACAAGAAAGCAGGAGCTATGGGGGTGGGGGGTGGGGTGGGGTGGGGTAAGAACACCAGGAGAAGTTCTCTGTCATCTCTTTCAATGACATGAAGATTAGTAAAGACAAAGATATGAGACTAATGTAAAGCTAACTGTGTAAACCAGGCTTCACTGTCTGCTGAGTCCTATTTACACTGCCTCCAAACACCACACATCCTCTCACAGGTTTGCCATAGCAAAACTCCACGTGAGTGAGTCTGTATCGGCTGACATATCTAGAAACTTTCACTTCACTCTGTAAAATGGCCTGAGTCTGCAGAAGCAAGAAGAGGCCAGAACACCACCATAAGTTTTTTGGTGGGTTTCTTTTTATGAAGTCACCACAAATGACCATTAAGGAATGGCAAGGGACACCAGTCCCATCCAGCGTCATCTGTCTTCTGTCTGTTGGGTTATATTTATATTCTTTCTTAACAGCATGGGTCCTTTTACATTTTTTCTTTTTTAAAACATCCTTTCACCTGTGTTCCCCAAGCAAACTATCATTTGACATAACCGGCTTTGCAAAGAAAAGTTTAGTTTCTACTTCAACACAGTGTGGGCAGTACTGAACACATTCCTCAGTCAAATGTCTGTGCTATACACGACATAATGGCAGCTGTCTCAGGTCATTGATGGATTATAAAGGTGAATACATTTAAAAGGCAGAGGCAGAAGAGGTACAGCAATAACAAATACAGAACAGATGTAAAATTTATAGCATATGTTCTCAACCTGTGAGCTGAGACTCCTTTGGTGATCAAATGGTCCCCACGGGGACCAGGGTCACCTAAAACCATCAGAAGACACAAACATTTATATTGCAATTTATAACAGTAGCAAAGTTGTGAAGTAGCAAGGAAAGTAATTGTCCAGTTGGGGATTACCAACATGAGGGACTGACTTAAAGGATCACGGTATTAGGAAGGTTGAGAACCACTGATTTAAAAACTCAATGGAGGGGGGGCAAATATCATGAACAGAATTTTCTAGAGAAAACAGGAGGAACCCTGAATAGAAAATTATCACAAAACACTTGAGAGGACTCTCAAGAACTGAAATAAAATTATTTGTAAATGAAAAGATCAACCACGTACCCTGAAATGACTTCTGTATCTCTAAGGCTTCTTTATTTCGTGAGTGTGTGGTGTGTGTGTGTGTGTGTGTGTGTGTGTGTGTGTGTGTGTGTGCTTGCCTTCAGCTACACATGCATACTACCACTGTGTGCAGTGCTGGGGGAAGCCAGAAGATGGTGTCAGACCCTTGAAACGGGTTACAGAGAGTTGTGAGCCACTGTTTGGGTCCTCTACAAATGTAGCCAGCGTTCTTAACCACTGAGCCACCCTCTCCAGACCCCGGCTGTGGATTTTAAACTGTTCCCACAGCTTTCATATATGTGTGGATGGAGACTGTTGGGCTGAGGAGTTAGCTCACAAGTGGGGAATACCCAAGTTCAATTCCCAGCACCCCTGGGAGAGCTCGGAACTATTTGAAACTCTTGTCCAAGGGAATCCAATGTTCTCTTCCAGCATGCGCATGGTATGTAGACATATATGCGGTCAAAACACTCATACACATGAAATGACAAAATGAATCTAGAAAAAAAGATATATGTATATAACCACTTCTAAAACTCGTATATATTTGTGGATAAAGTATCACTTTCCAGAATACAAGAAAAACTGCCTTTGTGTTGAAGAGTCTGGGGTAAGGTCAGTTAGGGGGTGACTGAGAAGGGGCAGGGACATTTGAGGGGGGGGATTCTACAAGGCTGACAGGCTGGAACTTCTGTGGTTGTGGAGAATTAGAAGTCTCACAGGTCCAGGTCCAAATGATCTTGGGTCTCCTTTAGCTTTCTAACAGCCAGTCAACTGCCCACCTCCATCCTTGTGACTAGTAGGCAAATCCCAAAGGCTTAGAACGTCCTCGGATCACATCTGAGGCCTCTAATAGACATCTTTCTGCTTTGCTGTGACCCACCTGCCTAGTGTTCATACTGATGGATCTGAAAAGTTCTTCGACTTATGATTTTTGTTGTTGTTCTGCTACTGAAAAAAAAAAAACTTCTAAACAACTCTTACTGCGTAAGAATGTGGTGCTGAGGTAATCTTTGTCCCAGCTGTGTCTGCTTCCAGAACGGACTGCCTAATATCCTTTAAGGTAATATCTGTGTTTTTCCCACAACACCATTATAGCTTAGATCTGAGATGTTGCCCCACAGGCTGGTTTCCAGCGAGCAGCACTTCCTTAGGGATGCCGAGGAAGCTTCCTGAAGTGGGACTTGGTTGGATGAGGCAGGTCACTAAAGACTAGGAAGGTCACCATCAGCTGCTACTTCCTACTTTGCTTCCTGGTCTGCCACGGTGTGGACAGCCTCCCCCACACTGTCCTGCTGCCCATATGGACTGGGATGCTCCAATTCTTCCCCACCAGAATAGGCTTAGCACTCTAGAATTGCGAGACCAAACAAACATCTCCTTTGCTTAAATTCTGTCAGGTTTAGAGCTGTATCACTGCAAAATCAACAGCATACGGTCTGAAAGGGTGTGAGAGGGCCGCTGAGATGGCTCTTGCCACTAAAGCAGACAGCCTGAGTTTGAGTCCCAGACCTACCTGGTGGACAGGGTGAACTAACTCCCTCAAGTAAGCTAACAGGTTCATTATCGCGGCTGCTTTAGTGTTGTTAAATGGTCTCGGTTTTTAACTTACAGTAAGGTAGATGTGGACAAATTCACGGAATGGCTTAGCAAACTGGGAGTCCACTTGGCCTGGGCATGCCCTTTTCCTAACCATACCCTAGCAACCTGTTAGCAACCCAGGACCCCCACCTGCAAGCTTCTCCCCCCCCCCTTAGTGTCTACCGTTCTCCAGTTATGTTGGGTACAAGGGTGGGCGCGGTTGGGAGCCGAGCTAGTTTGAAGTGGTTTGGGCACACGTGTAATAAAGCAAACTCTGGTCTCTAGGTGAATTTCTAGGGAGGATTCCCTACTTACCATCTTATGTATATGCCTAATTTGACATGCATAGGATTAAAATGAGATGCTTTGTAGAGACGCACAGAAGCTAAGGCTTATGTAACATAAGCCAGTCAGTCAAATTGGGGAAGCATGTATGCTGGGCTCCCTTAGCAACTACAGCTCCCTCTCCCGAACTCCATAAGCTAGAGACCCGCTCTTCTAGGGAGGGACCGTGAGTACCTTCACTCTCATCTGCCCTCTCTTTGCTTTGAATAATGTGTTCTCCTTACACTGCAATTTTTAACTTGCCACTTGCAAATTTTACTTTACTCGTCTTGAATAAGACATCCTAAGAACCTGGAACCACCACCAATAACATAGATGTCCTTAAATACAAAGGCTAGGGACATACGTTTTGTTTTGTGGGGTCCTCAAAGAACTTGAAGACTGTAAGGGCTCCTGGGACCACGTAGTCGAAGGACCACTGTCCCAGAGAATAAGTTAAATCCTGCCAGGTAATGTTCCAGGATGGAAGCGGAAGGGCATGGCCTCTTTGGGCTACTTCTGAGTGTTAAATAACGTTGCTTTAAAATGTGTTTGCTGCACCTAATATTCTAGGAAGGAAGGAATGTCATCGATGCCCTCGGGCTCTGGGCTGTCCCTGGCACACAGTGCTTAGCATGCGGCAAGTGTCACAAGGCTTCTATTTCTACCTCTGTGAGGCAGTACAGCCACCTGATCTAGACATGGGTATCTTAGAAAACCCAACAAGACAATGAAAGCATGTGCTGACCCAACAACTGCTTTGATTTTTTTTTTCTCCACCGTTACGGTTGGATGTGTGGACAGTGTCTCCGACCCAGTGGCTGGAGGAAGGGTGACGTAATCAATGAGCAAGCCTGTGTGTCGCAGACCTCTCTCGGTCACGGGACACAGACAGCATGCAAGATCATGAGAGAGCTCTGTCCTGTGTCTCGGTAAGGCACCGCAGGGGTTGAAGAGACCTAGCTCGGAGAGCAGGAACCACACAGTGTCTGGAAGGGAGACAGAGGAAGCATGCGGGGTGACAGTGTTTCCAGCAGAGGTTTACCCTCAGTGCAGGCTGCGGTTACAGTCGAGACACCAAGCGTCCCCAGGGAAGCAGGTTTCCAGAGCTCATGGGCATGGTTGTCTGCATCCTGGTGTATCCCAGACCTTAGCCTGTGGCTGGTAAGGTGGTGTAGCCTTCTTTCTCTTCCCCAGCAACCACTTTCACACTCTTCCCCCCCACACACACATCTTTTTGAAGTCTGCCTTGACATATAAGGAGGTTAATACTAACCGCACCGAGTGGCCTCCGCCTCCGCCAGCCTTCTGAAGTGTTGATGAAAGCGAATCGTGATGGGGTCGCGTTGGCTTTAAATTAGCAGAGACCAGCTGTGTGTCGCCACCTCAATCTGGTCCAGGGAGACTTTTCTGTGGTTTAACCAGTTCCCTAAAACAGAGTCTGCCCCAGGGACCAGGGAAAATTGCTTTAATGACTAGTTATATTTTGAAGACGGAGCAGGGTACCATTTAGACAAAGCAGAACCCCCTTGTTAATCTGTGGCCAAATGCTTGTAAGACATTAAAGGGATGTGGAAAAGCCCATAAAAGCAGAGAACCAACACGAGAGAGGCTCTCATCCTAAGTTTGATTTGCAAATATCACTATGAACTCGTGGTAGGTTTCCTTCAAGGCAGAAACCAACGGGGCCATCTCCTAGCCGTGTCTCCTCCGCAGGGTCAGAACGGAGTAGCCTAGTAGTCCCTGAGCCTGGCTGTGGCCTCCACACGCCAAAGTCCAAAGCACCAGCATGCCTTGACGGAAATGAGCCTGGAGTCACGACGACGTGTGTAGCCATGGCCTGAGAACAGAAGGCTCAAGGTGCATGTTGCAAATGACCAGACAGTGTCATAATGCCTGTCACTACGGCCCTAAGCAAAAGCCAGAAAGGCAAAGCAGTGGCAGGCCTCGCTTGGAGGCCGCACAAAGGTGTGCTGTGTGTCCCCGCTGTATCCGGCTGCGGGCCAACAACCTTCTGGTTACTTCTTTCAGGGTAACACTGATGGATGGGGCTTCAGGTTGCTAGGCTTGCCTGAGGTCCAGCTGACACAGAGCAGGAGACACATTGAAGACCTTCCTCAGCTCACACTTTTATTGGGAATTCAGAGCTACTCCCATGTGTGCCCCCAAAATGAGCAATGAGGGCTTTCTTTTCCGTTCTGTTGTTATTTATCATCATCACCATCATTACTGTGTGTTCATATACTTTAACACATATGAGGTTTTCAATATATCACACTTTGTGTGCCTATGGGTGTCATTTGAAATTAGCTTCCGGGGTCTCTCCTGGCTCAAGGCGGTTTGGGCCTCCTAGCTCCCAGGTGACAGCCTGGCTCACTAAGAGGCCTGTGTTGTTTCCTCTAAGAGCTCCTGAGCTGGAGAGATGGCTCAGCGGTTAAGAACACTGACTGCTAGCCGGGCGTGGTGGCAAACGCCCTTTATCCCAGCACTTGGGAGGCAGAGGCAGGCAGATTTCTGAGTTTGAGGCCAGTCTGGTCTACAGAGTGAGTTCCAGGACAGCCAGGACTACACAGAGAAATCTTGTCTCGAAAAACAAAACAAAAAACAAACAAACAAAAAAAGAACACTGACTGCTTTTCCATATAATAAATAAATAAATCTTAAAAAAAATTTGAGGCCATGGTTCCTCTTTGTGAAGATGTACACTCAGGTGCTCCTGCCCCAAGGGGGCTTGTGGCCCTGAGCTGCTCATTTCCCCTGGGTTTTAAACATTAATTTTAAAATCCTTTATTAGTTTACCTTATCTTGATTTTTAATTAGATTTTTTTTTACATTTATTCACTTTCATGCATATGTGTGCGTAGTGAGAATTCTGAAATTTTGGTTTCTTTAAAAACACAGACGTATGATAAGAATGTGGTGTTTTGTTTTGTTGAGACAGGGTTTCTCTGTGTAGTACTGGCTGTCCTGGAACTCACTCTGTAGACTAGGCTGGCCTCCAACTCAGAAATCCACCTGCCTCTGCCTCCCAAGTGCTGGGATTACAGGCGTGCACCACCACCGCCCCGGCGAGTCTTTGTTTTCATCCCAGGTGTCGGGGTGCAGAGTCGCTTCGGAATATCCGCAGCAGCTGACTGCTCCGCCCGTGCTCTGGCAGAGGCATGGATCTCCAGCTGCAGATAGTTTCTGCAACCGGGTGGCATTTGGAATTCTGGGAACGTTTGGATAGATGCTAGAGACCTAATAGGCAGGGAAGGTAATTGCTGGTCTTTCACATGGGTTGGTTGCGGTTTGTTAGTAGTCATTTCTTCAAAGAAGAAACGAAAGGAAGAAATTAGACTCAAGGATCCTCCTCCCTCCTCCCTATCCTTTTTTCTCTCCTATCCAGGGGTAGGGGGTAAAACTGGGGGGGGGAGGGGAGGGCCGTTAAGGCTGGGAAAAAAGAATCCACAAAGTAGCTACATGCATGTACACGTATGCATGGGTGCACCTGAGCCAGAGCCTGCATGTGAAGTCAGAGGGCAGCTCCAAGGAGTCAGACCCCTCCATCCCCCATGAGTTCCAAAGCTCAGATGCAGGGTCGTCCGGCTGGCGCAGGTGCGCTCCCAGCTGGGCCATCGGTCACGCCGCTCCAGTCTTTGTTCGTTTGTACACCTGGCGTCTACCATCGCTACAGCACTCGTTTGCTCCGTGTATTTGGATTCACGATAACAACGCCATGTAATCGTTAACAGAGTGGAAACTGAAAACAGCTTACGGCTTCTTTTATGTTACGTTTGGTTTCGGTATTGAATCTCCTTTATGAAATGCCCTAGTAGGGAACTTGGCCACCCACTCACATCTTGATTCCACATATCCCTTCTACTTTGCTTTTGGTTATTGGGGGTGGTGGCCGTTTTAAAAAATCATCAGGTTTTGTTTCATAATTATAAAGAATGTGTGCAGCAGCGCCAAGATAAATCAAACTCAAAGAAACGTGTCTTCCGTCCTTTTCCATTAGTCTGCGCCTCCATTAACTGTGCTTCCAGTTGCCATGGTGATGTAACAAGGTGCCCCAGGGCTCAGTGGCATGCACAAGCACTGTTAGGTTCACACATTTTGTGGGTTGCAAATTTAGTCAAGGTATTGAGGCAGGCAAGACCGGTGGACAGCTTGGCTCTGCAGCCTGTGACCCTGACCTGCACTTGATACACACCCCTCTCTGAACAAAGCGTCGAGCCACCTGTTGGAGACCTAGATCCACTAACCTGCAGCGAGGTCCAAGCCCATCCCCCATCAAACAGTGGAAATAACAGGAAACAAGGGGTTTCTCCTCGTAGCAACCATCAAGCTTAGATTCTGTCCTATCAGATTCAATGTGTGCCCAGGTTTGGAGGGGGGGAGCTGATCTGACCTATAACTAGTTTGGTGTGTGTGTGTGTGTGTGTGTGTGTGTGTGTGTGTGCAATAAGGCAAATTGTGTCTTCAAAGTGAACTTGTCGGAAGAATCTCCTATTTACTGCCTTATGCCTGTGTGTACCTGGATACACACATGGTTAAAATCAAACACATCATAGGAAGGGACATCCACAGTAGAGAAAAGGTCGTATAACTTAAGAGACCCTCAATCAAACTCGACAACCTACCCTTACTATGCCCCCTGACAGCAAACTCTTCTCTCTCCTGAACCCCATAAGTTGAAGCCCCAACAACAATCGGGGCCCTTGAGGACACTCACTCCTGCGGCTTGCTGCTAATCTTGATAGTCTACTGCTCACCTGTACTACTGCATTGCCTGGACTATAAAGTTTCCTTGTTCCTTTGCAACCTGTGCAAGCTTTCAATTCTTTAAATAAGATATCAAGAGCCTGGAGACGCCTGGTCCAGACACTGATGGTCGCTAACAATATGACAGGGATAATATAATATGTCCTTAAAATGCTCCCCGAATCCGTGGTTGCCAGCCAGCGGGGTTTCTGACTGGGTCCTGCGGCCCCGAGTCATCAAGGGCTTGTGCACCAAGGCCTTTCTTTTCTTTTTTCTTTTCTTTTTTCTTTCTTTTTTTGGTTTTTGAGACAGGGTTTCTCTGTGTAGTCCTGGCTGTCCTGGAACTCACTCTGTAGACCAGGCTGGCCTTGAACTCAGAAATCCGCCTGCCTCTGCCTCCCAAGTGCTGGGATTAAAGGCGTGTGCCACCACCGCCCGGCGACCAAGGCCTTTCTAACCGACTGGAAGGTGCTGGCAACTGGATCTGGTGGAGCCTACTTGAGGAAGCTGGGGTGTGCTCTTGGGGCCTAGATTTAAGTCCCTCAACGCTGTTTCTATCAGCATGTTCTTCCTCGGCCTAGCAATAGGAGAGCCAAGCGACCCTGGCCTGAGAACATCTTAAACCATGAACTAAAATAAACATTTCCACCTTTTAACTTTTCCATTTAGGTATTTTATCACAGTGATAGGAAGGTAGCATCTGGCGACTTAACTGCTCCCTGATGTCAGGGTCTCAGCTTACCTTAGTCACTTTCCTGTTAATAAAAATACAACAGACTAAGAGGGGTAAGAAGGGAGAGTTATTTCAGTTACTCGAGACTGAAAGCCCACCCAGTGTTGCTGGCTCTGGTGATGGACAGCTTTCTTGTGGACAGCATCCCAAGGTGGTGCAGGTAACTTTACACCGAGATAGAAACAATCTTGTGTATTGTGTGTGTGTGTGTGTGTGTGTCCTCTAATCTCCCTCTTTCTGAAGAGAGACACAATTGGGAGGGCCCCGCCTGTGACCTTATTCAATCTGAACCGCCATAAGCCCACCCCATACACTCTAAGGTTGGATTCCATCTCTAGCTTTTGAATACCTCACAGAGGAGGGCAAATTTCAACAAGTGTCAGAGGGGTAAACCTTCAAACCACAGCTGGAAGCGTCAGGGGCTAGAACAGAGGGAGATCCTTTGTAGGCCAGCCTTTGATGGCTCCCTTGATAAAGGTCATTTGCACAGTTTGTTCTTTGGTGAGGGTCCCAAGACAGAGGACTCTGAGTAGAGGCTGCAGTACCTCCAGAGGTTCAGGGCATCACTCGCTCTGTGACGCTTGCACTCCTCTCCACGACCACGCTGAGTCTATGTGGCTGGCTTCCCTCCCTCAAGACGAAGGTTTAAAAAGCTCAAGTAAACAGCCTTTCATAATGCCCACGTAGGAGTGTTTATAGGTGCATGTGGGTGTCTGTACACGTGACGGTTTGTGAGTAAGCTCTTTTTTTTTTTTATTTCAGAGTAAATATCCTTTGTGAAATGAGTCAGAAACACAGATAATAAACTTTCAGGGCGAAATTTTGTAGATGACATTTTGGTCCAAAGTACAAAAGTTGGCATTAAAGGATAAAGATAACACATTTTGCACGACAGAGCATCAGGCTGTCTGATCTATCCTGCTTCTTCCTTGTGGCTCTATTTTCTCTGTGCCATCAACAGGGAAAGATGACATTTCAAGAGACTCCTGACAAGGCTCTTCTCTCTCTCTCCTGCCCCTGTTTTGTTACAGTCGTAGCAGAAAACAACAATTCTTTAAAATGTCCCACAACAGCCAGCCAGCCATGACAAGGCTAGAAATCTGGGTACTGCAAGACGAGAGAGGAGGGCAGGACAAATTAGAGCGGTCCCTTTCCGAGATACAGACTGCAAAGGCGTTTCAGAGTAAGTCCCGCCATAGTATGACAAAGCTCTTCAGATTTTGAGAACGTACAGCTGGTAGGGTAAAGAAGGAACCACACACAAGCATACAGTCAGGCCGAGGTGGTTCCCACCAGGGAGCCTTGACTCTACTGCCCCAGCTGCAAGGTCCCCAGCCTCTGTCCCAGGAGAGGAAAACAGCAACAAGGGTTCTTCCTGGGGATTGGGATGCCATGCTTTAAAAGTCTGCATTCCGACACTTGATGCATTCAGTTGGTGTCTAGCGCTCGGCTTGTTGTTCACGACTGACACATTTGTGCTCGCTGACGCTGTGACCTGCAGCTGTTCGAGAGGCAGGTCCTGACCCAACCGGCAGGATTCCACCGGACCATGAGGCATCAGAACTAATGCGCTGGGGCCATCGAGAAAGTCACTCTGCCGTTTGAAGGAGCTTTTATCTTCCAGCCTGGGTCTAAAGCAAAAATCCCCATAGGTCTGGAAAGGAAACTGTGTTGCAATTGAGCCACCGAATTTGGGGCAGATTGTTGCGGCAACAGAATCTGGACTGCCGTGGGAACTGTTAAAGCCGGGAGGTCGCCAAAAGGCCATAGCATGGAAGCACCCGGGGGCATCCTAGCAAGCCTCTGAGGTCAAGACAGATCTAAGGCCCTCAGCTCACAGACAGGATTCTCCCTGCCTATCACCCACCCCGCCAAGGTCCTGCAGATACACATTCAAATTCCATCCCTCAAACCTCACCATCTGTCCCCTCACCCTGTCACGGAGGGAATAGAATCATCAGAGCTTTGCCGACGTGATGCCTAGCCAGGGTCCTCATAAACTAGTGCGCCTCTTTCTCTTTATCACAAACACTTCAGCCGGGCGGTAGTGGCCCACGCCTGTAATCCCAGCACTCTGGGAGGCAGAGGCAAGTGGATTTCTGAGTTCAAGGCCAGCCTGGTCTACAGAGTGAGTTCCAGGACAGCCAGGGCTATACAGAGAAACCCTGTCTTGAAAAAACCAAATCCAAAAAAACCAAAAACAAACAAACAAAAAAAAAACCAAACCAAAACAAACAAACAAACAAAAAACAAAAAACAAAACAAAAATCCAAACACTTCCCCTCTCCTCAGGTTGCACAGGGCTGTTTAGGATCCTGCTGGACACTTGTTCCGGGTTCACAGTCAGCTTTTTGGAGGTTAAGTACTCCCTCAACTTGGAAGCTCCTTAAAAACAGGACTGAGCTGGAGTCTCACATTTACAGGCAGGCAGATCTCTGTGAGACCGGGCTGGTCTACCTAGTAAATTCCAGGTCAGCCAAAGCTGCACACTGAGACTCGATCTCAAAAACAAACAACAACCCACTCAGGAATACACCGCTCTGGACACAAAATGGAGCCCAGAGTCTTGAAGGGAGCCCCCAGGGTCTTGAAGGGAGCCCAGTCAGTGAAGGGGGAAGCAGGCGCCCATGCTCTCTCTGGTCAGGCCCCTCGCTGAGGGAAGAGTGAATAGCAGGTGGCTTGCAATTCTCAAGGGATGAGAGACCTTTGCGGAGGATAAAGGAAGTAACTGGTGGCTCCTTCCAACTGATGGCAAATATTACAAAACCAAACCCTCACTCTTCAGGCTCTGGGAAGTGGCTTATTGCAAGAGCTGTCCTTTCCCCATGTTACCTAAATAAAAGTCCAGATTTGCCTGTCAATGCTGTTCCTCACCAAGTCCATCTACCCATGCAACAGGACGCTCACCCCAAGCCAGGCTAAGCTGGTCTCTCCCAGGCTGAGGGGCTGGGGCTCACCCTCTCTAAGAAGAGGCTAGTCCTTGGTACAGCCCTAAAATTACACCCTGTACTGGCTAGTTTGGTGTGTCAACTTGACACAGGCTGGAGTTATCATAGGAAAAGGAGCTTCACTTGGGGAAGTGCCTGTATGAGATCCAGCTGTGGGGCATTTTCTCAATTAGTGATCAAGTGAAGGAGGGCCCCTTGTGGGTGGTGCCATCTCTGGGCTGGTATTCTTGGGTTCTATAAGAGAGCAGGCTGAGCAAGCCAGGGGAAGCAAGCCAGTAAGTAACATCCCTCCATGGCTTCTGCATCAGCTCCTGCTTCTGACCTGCTTGAGTTCCAGTCCTGACTTCCTTTGGTGATGAACAGCTGTGTGGAAGTGTAAGCTGAGTAAACCCTTTCCTCCCCAACTTGCTTCTTGGTCATGATGTTTGTGCAGGAATAGAAACCCTGACTAAGACACACCCCAATAATGTGTCTGGAGCCTGGAGACTCCGTGTGAACGATTCCGACTACATCACCCTCCCATGAATGTGGTAGTTCTCAGCCACCCCCCTGCAATCACCCTTCTTAATCACACCTGGCCTTAGGTTTGGCTTCTCTTTGGCAGGAGCAAGACAGGCTTCTCTCAGGTGTTTAAATGGACATGACTGAGGTTGAAGTAGAATTTGGAGAAGTATACATGTGTACATGTGTGGGTTTTTTTTTTTTTTAAATCCTTGAGAGAAAACAGAACCGTGGGTGTGTCTGCATTATCTAGACTGGGGTGTCCAGCCTTTTGACAGCGTGGCGAAACTTTATTATCCACAATGCTCATCCTAGGGCATCATGGCATTATTAATTAATTACATTAATAATATAAATTAATTAAATTAAGTTTTTTTTTATTTTTTGGTTTTTTTTGAGACAGGGTTTCTCTGTATAGCCCTGGCTGTCCTGGAACTCTCTCTGTAGACCACGCTGGCCTTGAACTCGGAAATCTGCCTGCCTCTGCCTCCCAAGTGCTGGGATTAAAGGCGTGCGCCACCACCACCTTGGCCATGACATTATTTAAAATTGCAAAAACCCAAACCAAATCCAAACAAACAAACAAACAAACAAAAAAAACCCTCATAATGTTTTAGGTTGCCTTGTGATTTTGAGGTGGACCACATCACAGCTATCCTGTGCTGTGTGCTGTCCAGGGGTGTGGAATTGGACACTCCTTTGCAAAGCAGAGTGGTTAAATGGTTAGCCCTCTCCATCCGGTCCCCAGCTGGGCTCCTACAGTGGCAATGGAGGCAAAGTGGCATGGGCCCCACTTCAATCTCTAGTTTCTTTGAACCGTGATGTTATTCCCACGAGGTCCAGGCCTGGAGGAGAGTTTCACAGGTTTAAGTGGTCCAGCCTAGGACCCCTGTGTTCCCTTCTTTGCAGTCGGTGTGTGCCGAAAGGGTAGCGCAGCGTGAGGAGGGGGCATAGATTTGGAGTGGCAAGAGGACCTGAGGTCTTTAGGTGGTCTGGGGCATGTGGGGTGAGTTCTGTCAGGTGGGCATGAGGCCTGGGGTCATGAGGTGTGGGTCGGGTGGGCCCAAGTGTGTGTGTAATATGGAGAGTGTGTGTGGGGGGGATCAGGTGGCCTGGGGCTGGCCAGGTGGGCTGGAGACCAGTCTGGAGGGCTGGGTGTGGCGGTCATGGGTGGGTCAGGTGGGCTGGGTGTGGGGGTCGTGGGGTGGGTCAGGTGGGCTGGGTGTGGGGGTCATGGGGGGGTCAGGTGGGCTGGGTGTGGGGGTCGTGGGGTGGGTCAGGTGGGCTGGGTGTGGGGGTCATGAGGTGGGTCAGGTGGGCTGGGCGTGGGGGCATGAGGTAGGTCGGGTGGGCCTGGGCATGGGGGCATGTCCCCTTATGGGGGTGGGGCGTTACAGCATGGGGGCGTGTCCGTCAGGTGGGTGGGGCCTTTGGGTGTCTGCAGCCGGAGCGTGGGGGCGTGTCTGCCGATCCCTTTGGAAGGCCAAGGGGCCGGGAGGCCAAAGCACCGGCGTCAAGTCAGTTTGGTGCCAGGAACCGAGGCGTCTGTACCTGGAGCGTGGAGGCCTCCTGGGCTTGGGCACTGGGGTGGGGGGGGAGGGGCCAGCGTGGGGGGCGTGGCCGCCGGAACTTGAGCCGGGGGGACTTTCTGGGCTGGGGCACGGGGGCGTGCCCGCGCGGGGCTGGGGGCGTGGCTTAGGAGTCAGGTCGGTCGGGCCGCGGAGCCGGCGTGCGCAAAGGCCGCTGGGAGGCTGCGGAGCCCGGGGCAGTGCGATGGCGCCGGCGGAGGCTCGCGGCGCGCTCCCGGGCTGGGTCTTGGTGCTGGGCTGGGGCCTGGCGTGGTGCTGTCTGTGCGGAGCGGGCCCGCTGTGGAGGTGAGCGCCGGCAGGGCTGGAGGCTAGCTTCTAGAGGAAGGACGCCCCTCTTTCTCTGTTAAAGTTTTCCACCCCCTGGGGCTCCCGCGTCGTCACGCGCCCCTTAGTTCTCTCTGGAACACACGGGGATGTCTATGGGAATCTCTACTCCAGTTCTTCTTCACTAATCACTGAACACATCTTGACTTTTTCTCTCCCCTGTGTAACGGTCGGTTAGTTGGTGTTGGTGCTTACACCACTGGAGCGGAAATGGTGGGGCATAACTCTTCAGAAGTACTTTCTTCCCAGAGAGTAACTGAAAACCAGTGGCTTTTGCCTGCTTTCCTATTTATTTACAGTCACTGGGGCGTGGCGTGTGCGTGCGTGTGTGTGTGTGTGTGTGTGTGTGTGTGTGTATGTGTGTGTGTGTGTGTGTGTGTGTTGCGGGGGTGGGGTGGGGCGGGTGTAGTGGTGCAAAAGCTAGTCCCTGTCCAGGAGTGTGACAGGGACTAGCTTTTGGAGCCCTCCCTACTGCACAGACTTGCCCCCGTACAGCATAGCTGGTACCAGGAGAGAGCAGCGGACACAGAAAGAACTGGGAACAGTGACCCTTAGCTGAGGCTGCAGAGCACCCTTCTCCTATAACCAGCTGGTAGTTTGGTGGAGTTTTATTGTGAGCCTGCTTGCTGTCTTGGCCTTTCTAGGGATGGCTTAAACGCCCAGGCTCGGTGTGAACTTTTGTTGTTGTTGTTGTTTTTCGAGACAGGGTTTCTTTGTGTAGTTCTGGCTGTCCTGGAACTCACTCAGTAAACCAGGCTGGCCTGCCTCTGCCTCCCAAGTGCTGGGATTACAGGCGTGCGCTACCACTGCCCGACTCCGTGTGAACTTTTACAAAAAAGTTTCTGCACTGGAGACAGCTGGAGCTTTAACTTTCTTCAGCCCAGGTCTCATGGCGTGCTCCACCTCTTGTGTTGCAGAGAAGGCTTTCCTCATCTGTTAGTAGAGAAGGCTTTCCTCATATGTTAGTTTATGGCGGTGGTCAGGAGGTCTAACCAGGATCCCTGGGAAACTCAATGCCATACCACTTGTGACCTGACGGGTCCCAGTTGGTCCCAAAACTAAAAGCTTCCACTGTTGCTTAAACTCTGCCTCCAACACATGCTCGTCCTAGGGGACAGCCATACCGCAGCTCCACAGTCCCTCTGTGAGGCCTCGGGATTGGGAGAGCTTCACTTCACAGACTTGCATGCAACAAGGCATAGAGCCCATGCCACAGACTACATGTAAGAAGGCTGCTTTCCCAGGCCAGGCTCGAGGTACACCGTATCCACAGTGGTCTCTGAGGCAGCACCCTGTGAGGGAAACATCGACTGAGATAGCCATAGTACTGTTGTGCTGTTTAGAGTCACGTTTCGAGTTGCCATGTGAGTTAGGCGGAGATGGTGAATTTTCAAAGCTGTGGGAATTCACAGAGACAGCTGAGAGATTATGAGTCTCTATCCATAAACTTCCTGAGCATCCTGAAAAAGGGAACTTACTGTCCGATCGCGCCATCAGCAGGCTATCCCCCTGGCTCACCTGCCCTCTTCATTTTGTTTATATTCTCTCTCACTTACAAATATGCCCCGTGGTGTACATGTTGTTCTTAGAGTGCTGGTTGCTGTTCTCTGTGATGTGCACACGGGGAGGTGGGGACTCCTTCCTGCCAGTATGTCTAGCTCCGTAGACTCTCCATGTTGAACGAGTGGTTGATTGGATGGGTGGGTTTTTATCACTTTAAAACAGTGTTGAAAAAATACATTTGTCTTTTAACAGTGGCAGCCACGAATGGAAGAAACTAATTTTGACCCAGCACTGGCCCCCAACCGTATGCAAGGTGAGCTCTGCTTCCGCCCCTTTGATCCAGCGAGCCTGTCTGAATTGGTTTGTTTGCATTAGCAACCACCCGTACCCCAGGCCTATTCCGTCAGTGCAGGGGCTGTAACAGAACTGGGCCTCCTGACGGGTGGCTTGCAGAGGAGGGTCATGTGTTCCATCCTGAGAGTGTCCGTAACCAAATTCTCAAGTGGCACGGCTCAGAACGTTGGAAGTCCATCCTCTCTCGGTACTGGAGCTGGCAGCCCGAAGCCAAAGCTTTGGTGGGGCCAGTTCTTGGGAGCATTTGTCCCATCCCGTGGCATAGCTGCTACTATAGAGGCGGCAGCCTTTGGTGTCCTAGACACAGAGGTACCACTTCCATGTCTTCCTCGGGCAACTTACAGCCTTTGTTTGGAGCTTACGGGTTCAGAGGGTTAGAGTCCTTGTTCATCATGGAGGGGAGCGTGGTGGCCTGTTGCAGGCATGGTGTAGGAGCAAGAAGCTGAGAACTCACATCTTGAGTTACAAACAAGAAGCAGAGAGAGAGAGAGAGAGAAAGAGAGAGAGAGAGAGAGAGAGAGAGAGAGAGAGAGAGAGAGAGAGAAAGAGCGCACGCACACGCAGCAGGCTCCAGTGATATACCTCCTCCAGTAAGGCAACACCTGCTAATTCTTCCCCAAGAGTTCACCATTTGGAGAACTAGGTATTCAAATATATGAGCCCCCGGGAGCCAAGCTCATCTAAACTGCTACACATAGTGTCACTGTCTCGGGACACCACCAATTGGATTTAGGGCCCAGCCTCATCTAGTAGGGTCTCCTCTTTGATGACTCCTTAAACACCCAGTTTCCAAATGAGGCTATGTTCACTGAAAGGCCATTCTGGAGAGAGCTGTATCTCCGGGGGACGTGGTTCTGCTCTCGTCAGGCCTGTACCTGTTTGCTCCCTCTGTGCTGCTAAGTTTTCTTCAGATGCCTCCCAAGAGCAGACTGTGGTTGAAGACCTTTGCCTGCTGCCGACACGGTTCTGCTCGCTTCCCATGGTGCCCTTCTCGCACTCTGCTCTCTGTAGTCATCGTGAGACCCTTCCCCCTTGGCGGCCACCTCTCTCCATGTCCGGGTCTTGTTTCGTGCCCTGTGTCTTTTGGGCTGCTCGTGCTGAGCCCCTTGTGCTGGAGTGGCGCCAGCTGGGGCCCTTGCTCTGCCCCTTCCTTGTGAGCAGTTTATAAAGCTGACCCTGGCGCTGACCCTGTGACATCTAAAGTGTCTGTCACGTTACAGACTGGCCACTGGTCTTATTGATGGTTTCTCTGAAAACCCGTTTAAGTTTAAAGTTTGAGACCTCTTAATTACGCAGGGTACAAACAGGCTTTGATGTTGTTTGATCATCTTGCCAGGTCGAAAGCACCCCTGCTTTTCGTCTGTCCCTGAGCATGGAGTGTGTGTGTGTGTGTGTGTGTGTGTGTGTGTGTGGTGTGGTGTGTGTGTTCTTCTTTCACTTCCCGTCTTAGTTTCCTGTTGAAAAATGGACAGTGTAACTCGTCCCCAAGTTAGACTCTTGACCTGGAAGGTCGTCGTAGCGGCTGCTCCCCTGTGATTCTCTGGCTCTGGTGTGAGGGTGGAGTCAGAAGGTATAAAAGGAAGGTATAAAAGGGAGGTGTGGGACCCGAGGGCCTCAGGAGGCCAAGACCTGGCTCTCCTCAGCAGGATGCCTGGAAACCCTGGCCCCCATTGCAAGAGCCACAGGAAAAGCCTCTGTTTCAGGCCAGCTCTAGAGAAGCTGACTTCAAGGAAGCACCAGGCTGGCCTGGCCTGTCTGAGGAAACTGGGCTTGTGCCTTGGCAGTGTGGATATATATGCATGGGAGTGCCTTCTGCTTTAAAGCTTGAGGAATTCAAAGAAGAAAATCAGTCAGTATAAAAATGTCACTTTTAAGCAGTTTATTTCAAACCGTGCCCCACCCCCCCATCGATGAGGGGCTTCTTTCCTCAGTGTGCCCTTCTCTAGTGGCAAGTGCTGTCTCCTGTCCTCCCCTCCCCCTCTGATGAGACAGACATGGATTATGCTGGGACACACCTGTCATGAGATCAGGAGGGGCCATGAGTCCTCACAGATGGCCGAGTCAAGAAGAAAGCTCCCTGTTGTCTGAGTTCCCATCATAAACGCAGGTAGACGAGCCTAGCCGGTAGCAGAGAAAGACCTTTCAGACGGGCTCTGTTCCTCACACAGTGAACCAACAGGAAATGAGCTCTTTAAGGAAGGAGTTGTGGTGTTGGCTGAGGTGCAGTATATGGCCTGTTACCCCAGTCTAGTCACTGAGTCATTCTCTAGCAGGCCACTCTCTGTGGTGGCTCGGGCACTTAAACTGCACTCTCTCTCTAGTCCACAGACAGAGGCTGCACAGTGGGGAGGCGTCTGCACCAGAGGGACTTGTGGTCTATCTGTAGTAGCTGGGTCCAACTGTCATGTAAGCATAAAAGCTGTTAGGCTATGGAGGAAGTGGACCTGTTCAGCAGCAGTTCTTTGGGGGCCAGCTCGATCTTGGGCAGCAGTTCAGCAGTTCAGAGCTGTAGCAAACATCAAATGCGATTCAGCCCTGCAGACAGTCCTCTAGGCAGCGGACCCCAGGCACGAACCGATCCGGAGGCTCCCGTCCAGTCCTTTCAGCAAGCAGACACCAGGCTCACTGACTGGCCTGAGGTGAGGCTGTGGAAGCCTCAAGCTGCCACAGGAACAGTTCTTAGGAGAGTCTTCTCAATGGCAGTGTTACCACAAGTTGAGCTTAACAGCGCTATGTAAGGTGAACCAATACATGTGTGTCTTCAGTGAAGAATAGCGAGGCGAAGCAGACAGACCAAGGGCAGTGCTCCTCACCCACTGTCCGTGGGGGCCTCACCCTCTGTCCGTGGGGGCCTCACCCTCTGTCCGTGGGGGCCTCACCCTCTGTCCGTGGGGTCCTCACCCACTGTCCGTGGGGTCCTCACCCACTGTCCGTGGGGTCCTCACCCTCTGTCCGTGGGGTCCTCACCCTCTGTCCGTGGGGTCCTCACCCTCTGTCCGTGGGGTCCTCACCCACTGTCCGTGGGGTCCTCACCCTCTGTCCGTGGGGTCCTCACCCACTGTCCGTGGGGTCCTCACCCTCTGTCCGTGGGGTCCTCACCCTCTGTCCGTGGGGTCCTCACCCACTGTCCGTGGGGTCCTCACCCTCTGTCCGTGGGGTCCTCACCCTCTGTCCGTGGGGTCCTCACCCTCTGTCCGTGGGGTCCTCACCCACTGTCCGTGGGGTCCTCACCCTCTGTCCGTGGGGTCCTCACCCACTGTCCGTGGGGTCCTCACCCTCTGTCCGTGGGTTCTTCACCCTCTGTTCGTGGGGTCATATTTCTTCTCCTTCATCAAACGCCCTTTCACCCGCGTCTGCTGCAGGAAAGCATTCTTTCACGTGTCTACTTTAGCGAGACAGCCTTTCACCCGTGTGCCCGCCCCAGCAACAAATCATTTGACATAGCTAACTTCCCAAAGAAACTAGAAGCTTCCACTTCACATCTCCCACTTATTTAAGAATTGTCCTTTTCTCTGTCATTAGCAATCCACACACAACGGAAATAACTGTAGGAACTACCACATTCTCAGTAAGTGGCATAAGTACAATATAGTCAAATGCTCTGATAAAACAACCTTAAATTTCTATCAATATATACTTCAAACAAAACAATTTTAAATTTCTATCAAACAAAAACTTAAATTTCTATCAATATACAATAATTAAAACAATTTTAAAAGTTCTATTATTGTACAATAATTCAAACAAAACAATTTAATTTTTTTTTATTTTTTTTTTTGGATTTGGGTTTTTTTTTTTTTTTTTTTTTTTTTTTTTTTTTTTTTTTTTTTTTTTTAGACAGGGTTTCCCTGTATAGCCCTGGTTGTCCTGGAACTTACTCTGTTGACCAGGCTGGCCTCCAACTCAGAAATCCGCCTGCCTCTGCCTCCCAGAGTGCTGGGATTACAGGCATGCGCCACTACCGCCCGGCTGCAATTTTAAGTTTTTATCAATCCCTCCTGATCATAACCAATAAAACCTTCCATCCTAGATAACAGTTATAACACATCAAATGATCAGACCTATCCACCCCAACTTAAGGGACTAGGGTGATAATCTTTGGAAAATTGCTTCTTGCTGAACTGGGGTGAAGAATTTTTGTATGGGCCCCAAGGGAAAAAATGGTTAGTTTGAAAAAAGCTAGCTGTAGCATTTGTTGCCCATTTTCTGTGTTTACCTAGTCTCTGTATGTCTGTTGTTAAGGCTAGCCCTTTTGAAGTTTATTTACCTGCATTTTTTTGGAGAAATCAGTAACCTTAGCCAGTCTGAGACTGAGCTATTTGCTCTGTGAAGACATTCATGTCTCAGCTGATACGCGGTTTTCCCTGGCCAAATCTAATCTTTATAGGTTTTGTTGGTAGCCATATTTTCTCATTCGCTATAGATACATAAGCATAACCACGCCCCCATCTTAAAAGGATTGCAGGTTTCCATGTTCGTGTCAGTACAGCCTTGCAGTGCAGCGGTAGGCCCAGGTCCTCCACTTTCACAATAGCCCAGTGTCTCAGCTGCTGCTGGTCCTTTTTCACATTAAGAAAATTGAGAGTTAGCAACACATTAGTCTGTGCCTAGAGGGGGTTGCTGTCCCTTTTTGTTTAATAAGCGTCTCTTCTAAGGTATGATTAGCTCTTTCTATAACCAAATGTGGTATACCAGTAACATTATTCCTGTAGTATGTGAAGAATTGTTGCATCTTATTAGGTACATATGCAGGAACATCATCAGTTTTAATTTGTGTAGGTATCCCTATAATTCCTGGTATTTCCAATAACTGATCACGCAGTCAGCCTTTTCAGAGCAAAGCAGTGCCCACTGACCCTGAGTGCGTGCTGTGGTGTACACACCTGTTTCCGAGATCTGCGGAATGGAAGGCAGCCTACTGCCAGATGTCATTTCTTTGGTCCCCTATGGTTGCCACCGGCAGGTAGTGGAATTTGATTGTATAGAGAACATGTAGGACATTTTTATTATTATTACTTTGGTTTGTTGCCAAGTGATGGAAAAGTTTTTCTTTAAACCTCTCCCATTAATATGATGTTTCTCGTGAAATTTTGAGGCTTCTAACACATTCCCTATCAGTAATTTGTCAATTTCGTCATTTCCTTGAGCTAATGACCTGGCAAACCTATATGAGACGGAATGTGAATAATACATAATGGATGGTTTCTGCTTCTGATGGCCTCTTAACAGTGGTGTAAACAACAGTTAACTCTGGGTTTTCAGGTCCAAATCCAGCAGTCTCTATGCAAAATGACTCTTTCTGCATATAAGGAATTAGTAATTATGTTAAGAGGTTCAGGATAATCTAACAATACCATAAGAAGAACATACAATTCTCACTTTGAACCGATGTATATGGAATTTTGATCACCTTGCTTATTTTATCTGACTTATTACCTGCCTTTTCAATCTTGTTCGCATCAGTATAAAAAGTCGATAATCCATAGATTATCCATAGAAAGAGGCTGCATAGTGGGGAGGCGTCTGCACCAGAGGGGCTTGACGTCTGTCTGTAGTAACTGGGTCCAACTGTCATATTTGCCTGGTTACTGCGGTGTGTGTGTGTGTATATATGTACGCACATGTGCTGAGCTCTGTTTCATCCAGTCTGATAGCCCAAGTATATTTATTTAGTTTAGCATTTATTGTGGGGAGAATTTCATCTTAGCTAAACCATTTGGAGGGCCCTAAGAGGTTTATCTTACTACGATTTTATCGTCATCATTGAAATATACTCCTGTTTTACACTTCTTGGCGCCAAGTGTCAGTGCTTTCTCCTTTACTGGTGTGTTTCGGCCTGTACCAGAGCAGCCTTGAGAGTCCCAGAGTGCCGGGGTGTTCTCGCACCCTCTCCTCTGGTGAGCAGGTTATCCATAGGCAAGTGTGCACATCCACATCTGTGAATGCACAAGGGCAGAGCAGCTGCCTGGTCCTCCTGTCAGCTCAGCTTTTGGAGGACCGACCCAGAATGCGCAGCCCTGGCTTTTCCTCACGAGCTCCATGCTGGAGTGAACACAGCACAAACACGAGTTTCTTCCTGCTAGCAATGCACCTGTGTCTAGTTAATGCGTGTCAAATGAAAATGGAGCTGATAAATATTTCAACAACCAGTCGGGCGGTGGTGGCGCGCGCCTTTAATCCCAGCACTTGGGAGGCAGAGGCAGGCGGATTTCTGAGTTTGAGGCCAGCCTGGTCTACAGAGTGCGTTCCAGGATAGCCAGGGCTACACAAAGAAACCCTGTCTCAAAACCAAAAAAAAAACAAAAAAAAGAAAAAATTTTTTTTCAACAACCAATCACCTTCTTTATCTTTTCTCCCTAGGAAGTTAACAGCTGCCGAGACTCCCTGGATTACTGGACAATACATGGACTATGGCAAGCATCTAATGCAGTAAAACCTACTGAAGCAGGGGAAGCCAGCTCCAGTCTAGTCACCATAAGTAGAACTGTTACACTGGGTCGAAGTTTCTCAGCTGACCAGAGTCATATACATATATTCATATGCACATGAGTAGATATTTACTTTTATGTGTATGATGTTTTCCCTTCACTCACTCCTGGGATTGGAGTTACAGGCAGTTGTGAACCACCATCGGGTGCTGGTGGTGTAATATAGGTCCTCTGCTTCCTCCTAACGACTGAGACTATCCAACCCCTGCTTATCATAGATAAATAAGGATCTCTGTCCTTTCTTTATTCTTAGGGCCTATTAAAAATAAACACTTAAAATGTTAGATCGATAGATAGACAAACCGTCTTACATACATTAGAAGCAGCCATGTTTGTCCGCATTGTCTAAGTGTCTGTCGATGCACACACCTGTAGGATGGAAGTGTGCATGTCACTTTGCCACTTGTAGAGTGCATCTGGCCCATACACCGTGAGGCCCTCGGGTAGGAAGAGCTGAGGCTGCTCTCCATCCAGAGCTGCTTCCTGGGTTTCTTCTGCTAGCAACCCAGCTTGTCTGCTCCGCTCCTGGACCTGCTTGACTCTACTGGTCCCTTCTCAGAACAAAGTCCACCTCTTTGCCCAGACCCTTTGTTTGCTGACTGCCCTGTGTGGAGTGAGGGGTTCCTGATCAGAATTTCTGTTCTATGAGGATTTCCACAAAAGGACTTCCTAGTGCCTTATATAAAACATCCTAACTAAGACTATTTTTTCTTCTTTTTCTTAAAATTTGGATTTCAAGGCCCGATAGAGCAGAAGATTGTAACCAATCCTGGCACTTTAACTTAGCTGAGATTAAGGTACTGATCTTTTTGTTATACTTTTATTGCAATAGAGTGTTGAACTAAATTAAATGAACTCTTTCTTCAAACATGGTCCTTCAAAGTTATGTTTAAAAATACAGAATCAGGAATGAATTCACTAGGACTGAGTCCCCTGGGTCTGTTAGGTAATTACTATCTAAGACAATCACATAAGCTCAAAAACAACAACAACAGCAAAATCAACCTCCTTCCTCATTGTCTTGGGCCTGAGTAAGCTGATGGAGGCACTTTCCGGTGGAGCAGAGCCCGTCCCGGCTGCACAGATCCTGAGGCTTGCCCGCCGGCCCTAGCTAGCCCTTGGCACTGAGGCATCTGGGTCAGTGAGTGAAATTGGGCACCTGGTCTGTGTGGCCTCGGATGGGCCATTTCCAGACGCCTGTGGCTAGGAGAGTAGACACATGGTGCCCGGGCTGGGCCGGTCTGGCCAGAGATGGCGTGAGATTCCGAGTAGGATCTCTGAGCGTGGAGGAAACGATGGATCTCTTCATTATCAAAGTTCCTAAGTTAGGAATAAGTTGTGAGCACATGAGAGATTTAACAGAAGTGCTCTGGGAGTCTCCGGCATGTGACCCACTCCGACACGGTCATCTTTCCTTAAGGGACGCCATCAGTTCTGTATATGGTCATATGTCAGGGTGCCTGGGCTGTTCAGAGCACATGGCAGGCCGGACATTCCGTCATTGGTGACGGGCGTGGCTGTCCTTTCCTGAGTGTGTGGATGTGCACACACTGGAGCTCTCTTATGAAGTGTCACCGAGGTGGTTACTGTGCTGTCAGTCCTTCCTGTACTTCGGGGTGCACCGTGCAAGATTGCTATGGCGTATACACACTGAGAACTGAGCTGAGTGAGTCCTTTGGGCCGTGTTCTACCCGCAAGATTAGGGGGTGCGGGCTGCCTTGCTCAAAAAGCGCCTCTGAAATCAGGGTCTGCCACTTTTTTTTAAATAGACATTTATTTTAGAGCTGTTTTATATAAACAGAAAAACCAAATGCAAAGGGCAAACTGAGCATTCCTCACTGTTACTGTCCAGCTCAGCTGCGTGCTGTGTTCTTACAAATGAGCCTGTATTGATACCATACCATTAACTGAAGTACACAGCCTGCATGAGGATTCATACCTTTTTTTTTTTTTTTTGGTAAAAATGTATTTATTTTAAAGATTTATTTATGTAATCAGATCCCATTACAGATGGTTGTGAGCCACCATGTGGTTGCTGGGAATTGAACTCAGGACCTCTGGAAGAGCAGTCGGTGGTTTTCACCACTGAGCCATCTCTCCAGCCCCAGGGTTCGTACCTTATGCTGTAGTTTCTGGGTCTTGACGAGTGAGGAAGATAAGTATCCTCTGGAGTCCATGTTCACCTCCGAACCTCCTCTTGTCAGTCCTGATATCCACGGCCAACCGTGGATCTCATTGTGTCACGATTTGCCCTTCCCAGAGCGTCTTGTGGTTGGAGCCGTGCGGTGCGTAGCTGCCTCAGCCTGCAGCCCTCACTAATGCAAGCCCCTCTTCCTCAGCGCATTATTCCCTCGTGAGGGCTTGTGTTTGCACAACTTTTACACGCCTTGTGCAGGATAATCACAAATTCATCTTGCTCACTGAAGTCATCAGAGATTGAATGCTTTTAGTTTAGTATATTGGTTTGTTAGATTTGCTTAGAAGCTTTAAGTTGCTAGGTCTCGGGTAAATGTTCTGTTTAAATCATGTATAGGACCTTTTGCAAGACATGAAGATCTACTGGCCCGATGTGATTCACCGGTCTTCTAATCAAAGCCATTTCTGGTAAGTCTGAGTTTCTGTTGGCCATATGCTTTTTTGTTGTTGTTGTTGTTGTTGTTTTTCTTCTTTTTTTTGGTTTTTCGAGACAGGGTTTCTCTGTGTAGTCCTGGCTGTCCAGGAACTCACTCTGTAGACCAGGCTGGCCTCGAACTCAGAAATCCGCCTGCCTCTGCCTCCCAAGTGCTGGGATTACAGGCGTGCTCCACCACGCCCGGCTGGCCATATGCATTTTAAACAGGTGTGAGAGTTTCTAGGCGTTTTGGACGGCAGGCAGCTTGTGGGAGGCTTAAAGAACAGGCGAGCCCCTGTCTCCAGGGGCTGAGAGTTGCCCGTTGTCACATGACTGCTCTGTCACTTTGGACGCCTCTCTCCGGCAGCTTAAAAATGAGGTCAGGTGGGATTTATATTGTGAACTTGTTTTCTAATCTATCTATATTTATTTCACTTATTACTTCATTGAAAGAGTCCCATTTCCTGAAATTTAACTAAATCAAATGCTTGCATATTTAAAAATCAGTCTGAATCAGACATATACAGGGAGGGAGCATGCCTTAAAACAGTGATGTCATGGAGTCCTGGGTCAGAGAAAAGGTGGGGCTCTCACTGGGATGGTCGTTTCCAGGTCAGCAGGAGCTGAGCTCAGAATGAACTCAATTGTTTGGAAAGCATTGGTTTTTAAAAGAAGATAAAATCGACTCAACTGAAGAAAATTTTTTCAATGTCTTCCAATATGAAATATTATTATAGCTAGTAATATTTTCCAGATACTTAATTAAACCTAGAAACATTTCTGTTTTCCAGGATTTTTAAAGGAATAAAATGCTTAAGTTTGGCAAAAATGCTACAAAGCAGTGGAGTGTGAGGGATGCCCCGTCCTGGGTCACGGTGTGTGGGGTGTGAGGCACGCCCTGTCCTGGGTCACGGTGTGGAGTGTGACTTTTTCTTGAAGGGCACTGTTTAGGATCTGTGGACTGTAATTACGTGAAGGTTGGAATCCGCCCAAGCTAAACAGAACGCTCAGTTAGTGAGGGCTTGGGTGACAGCGCCCTGGGCTGAGTCTGGGTCGGCCCACACTGCTTTCTCATGAGCTCAGTTCCCAGTGTTACGTTTAGTTCTGAGAAGCTGCGCTCACTCAGTTGCTTAGGCTAGCTCACTTTCTAGCCCCGGCAAGAACGTGTCTTCCATAGCCAGGAAGTATTTCAACTTAACGTCTGTAATGAACTGAGGTGAGGGGGAAATGAAAAGTCCCTTACATAGTGCTCCTGCGTGTGCTTGAGACGATGGATTATGGTGTGCCAGCTTTCGGTAACTGAGACAAACAGCTCAGAACCGTCAGATGGAAGGAGAAGATTTGTGGGGCCCGTGGTTGGCAGAGGTTTAAGTCTCTGATTGATTCTGCTGCCTTTGGGCCTTCGCAGCCCAGTATATCATCTTGGAGCACGCACAGAGGCGGCAGCTCACCTCCCGGAAGCACAAACATACAGGAAGAGAGAGTGTCACGGTGTCTTCTTAGGCACACCCTCCAGTGGCCTGGATTCTTCTCAGAGGCCACATCTCTATGATTTTACATCCCTCGCTAGGAGCCAAGCCTTTGATGGATGGGTGAGAACAGCCCAGAACCAAGCTGTAGCAGTAATTATGTAAAACAGGATTACCCTTGTGCACCATGCCTGAGGCAGTCCGACCTTCTGGCTTGAAATAAACCAGTACAGATAAGACAGCCGCTTCTGAACACTGAGCCCTATACAGTTAACCTAACAGTATGGGCAAAATATGAATTTTTTATGTTTTATTAATGGCAAACTGATTTGCCTTCATTTTTAAGGTGAATGTTAAAATGACAGACTTTTCACACGTGGCTTGTGTATTAGTGTCTGCACTGGGGGAGCCCGGGGCTGTGCTCCCCGAGAGCCTTCTTTGGCTACCCTGGCATTCCTGAGAGAGTTTCACGACAATCTAGCGGTCAGGGTGAAGGGAAGCTCTCAGACAACACTTACAACCCCAGTTAAAGATTCAGTGTCCTTTAAAAAACTGTTTCTTATGTGTGGGGTTGTTTGCCTGCGTGCATTTATATGTACCATGGTACCCAGCGGGGTCAGAAGAGGAGAATGTCAGAGCTGTTGGAGGTGGAGTTATGGACGGTGAGAGCTGCCGTGTGGGTGCTGGGAACTGAACCTGGGTCCTTTGCGGGAGAAGCGTGCACTCTTTAGCTGGTGTTATTGTTCCCAGCCAGAAGGTGTGTGTGTGTGTGTGTGTTGGGGGAGGGGCGGGGGTCATGGTAGGTTTTATTGTGTTTGGAGCTATGGGCAGCCCTCTCTCATTCATAAACTAACAGTGTTTCCCTTTGCAGAAGTCTGTGAAACAGCAAAGATGTAAAATGTTTATAAAACTTAATCCTAGGGACAAATGCAGGAAGACAGACTTAGTTTTAGATACACAGCAAGACCCTGTCTGAAAAACCAAACCAACCTAAGCAGCTAACACACAACAGCAAAGCCCCTGAATTAGCACTGAATGCAAGGAGTTAGCATTACATATTTCCTGTAATACAGTAACTACTAACCATTCTCAGGTGTTTCTCCAGGGTTCTTTGTGTACTGCAGGCCTGGGGGGAAATGCCTATGTGAGTGCTGTTAATTTCCAGAATTGGTAGAGGGATGCCGACAGGGGACGGCCACATGCCACCCTGCCCCCTCTTCGTCCTCATGTTGAAGCAGGCCTGGGTTGTACCACTCTCTGGAACTCCCTGGCTTCTGCACTGGCTCTGCAGAGGGCCACATAGTACTGTGTAAGGTGGCAGGTGTCTCCACAGTGGCCTTTCTTCCTTCTCCGTTAGTTTGCTGTTATTTGAGTAGTCTGTGATGGGAGAGGTGCCCGGGGGATCTGTAACGGAAAGCACGAGAAGACGGACAGTGCTCTGTGGAGGTTGTTGCACATTGCTGGGCTTGGCCTTAGCGCGGCCAAGGCTGTGTATGACAGCTCTGTTGGAGAGGTCTTATCTGAGCGTTACACCTTGACTCTCACAGGAAACATGAGTGGGACAAACATGGCACCTGTGCTGCCCAGGTGGACACCCTCAATTCCGAGAAGAAGTACTTTGGGAAGAGCCTGGATCTGTACAAGCAGATTGACCTCAACAGGTGGGTAGCCTGGACCCAGGCCCCTGGGGAGGAGTGGGGAGCCTCAAACGTAGGGTCCCTGAGAGTGGGTGCTGGCCTCTCTGCTGGGAAGGCACAGAGCTCCTGACCACTCTGGATCATGGTGCTGTCTTGTCGTCAGTGACTCGGCCTCAGGGAAGGAAGACTGGCGGGCGTGCTGGAACCTCTGAAAGAGCTGCGCCCGGCTCTGAGATGACTTCCCTGGAGCACCGAGCATCATGGGGCTGCGTGTCTGGTGGCTCTGCTCCCAGAACAAAGGGAGGCAGAGGCCAAGGGTCCTGTAAGCCCTGAAACGGGCTAAACCCAGGTTGGCATTTACTGCCTGCCTTGACCTCCGTTTCTGGACCAGGGGAATAGATTGTCGCTACACTAAAGTGTGTGACAAAGACACCCCCTGCAGTGGCGGTGGGCTGGCCGGACCCTTGTCATCTGACATGTCTGCTGAGCCAAGTGCATTAAGCGCTTCCTACGCGTTTACAGCTTGAGTGTTATTAAGTACATGTGCATGCACACGTGCATGAGTGTGTACACGCACGTGCCACAGAACATGTGTGGAAGGTCGGAGGACAACTGTGGAGACGGCTCTCTCCGTCTACCCTGACAGTTCTGGGTATTGAACCCAGGTCGTTAGGCTTCTGTGGAAGTGCGTTTACTGCCGAGGCATCTTGCTGGCTCTCAAGTTGTCTTTCTGTGACCAAATGTTATAAGCCAGTGAACTGTAAGAGAGAATATGAGGGCATTACACGGGAGCCCAGGCTAGCCCAGTCTGAATGTCGACAGTCTTAAGGAGGGCGTCACACGGGAGCCCAGCCTGCCGTGGGCTGAATGTAGATAGCCTCCAAAGCTGTAGGCTGCAACCTTCCTCCCCAGGGCTCTGGGCCGTGAGTGTGGAGTGCTCACGAGTAGAATGAGTTCCCTTACCGCAGACCCTGGAGCTAGAGAGATGGGTAATCCTCCTGTGTAAAGATCCAGGCGTGTAGCCTGTGAGGACTAAATGTCTGCCGTGATGAAAGGCGTGGTTTTACAGTGTCTGCACACTGCTTGTCATTCGTCCAGCCTGCTCTGGTCAGAGCAGTTCTCCTTCAGGGGGGCTGACCCCGAGGTCCTTTGCTCGTCAGACATATTTCAGGTTCATGAGTGGAATCTGCTCAAGGATGACTAAACCATCGGTTCCCTGGAAAATGCTTTGCCTCTGTGGCACAGAGCGCTCGTGACAGTGTCTCACCGTCTCACACAGTCCTCTGTGTCATTTTGCTCAAAAGCAACTGAATTTGAATTGACTAATCCATCCGATGCCTTTGGAGAGATGAGGTAACCTAAAAGCCACCAGCCGGCAAAGCGCAGGGCTGCAGAGGCCTGGGGTCCTTTGTGACAGAAGCTGTACAATTTGGCTATAAAATCTCTTTAGATCTTTTCTCCTTGTAAAAAGAATGGTAGGCAGTGATTAGATTTTGAAGTTCCTTCTGTCTTTTAACTTTTTTGTTATTAGGCTGGTATGGTGGCATATACTTTTAATCCCGGCACTTTGGAGGCAGAGGCAGGTGGCTCTCTAAGATTGAGGCCAGCCTGGTCTACACAGCGAGACCCTGTGAACACCCAAATGTCTTCATCATTAAGTGTGTGCACTAGGAGTCCCGCATGCCAGTTGCTCAGCGCTGTGAGGTGTGTGTAGTTATTTAGCCTGTGGGGTTTCTGGGGACACAGTACTCTTTCAGTAAGGACAGTGCCTTTGCACACCCACTGGGCACTTCAGTGGGTCACTGCAGGAAGGTCCATCCTGTATTCTGGAGCACCAGAAGGCAGCCGTGAGAAAGAGGCTGCCCTCCGGGAAAGGCGCAGACAGGCCCGCAGAGAGCTGCTGTGAGAGTGGCCCCAGGCCTTACACAAGCTGTTCTGAGTTGAAAATGGCCTAAGTCGCTCCTATTTGTAGCCTTACAGACACTTACAGAGCATTTACTGTGACACCCTGGCTCTCTGAAGTCACAGCCACTCAAAGGCACACACCTGGGTGTCAGCAAGTCATCCCAGAGGTCTGCATTTGGAGACTGTCCCAGGAGTGCCTGCTTAAGATGCCCACGCAAATGTCGGATTCCTGTCTGTTTCATAAGATACAAACAAGGCCTCGTAGACTGCACGTCATGCTTTCTCACTGCTTAGTGTAAGAGCGGCTGGGGCAGTTCTCGGAGCACCTGCCAGTGCATGCCTGCCAGCCGGCTTCACTTGGAAGAGCACACGGCACGGCTAGGCCCGTCTTTCTCTGTTACCCCTGGGCTGCCTGCATCAGACGGAGTAGTTAGTGTATGACCACTGGTGCTAAGCAACAATTTTCAGTAATGCCATGAAAATGCAGCACTAAAATATATCTGGTCAAGAAATGTAATAATGTAGTGACATGTTAAGCTCAGTCATCCAAGGCACTAGTGTTGGGACTAAGAATACATTTTGTTTAGAAACTGGAGTATTTTATACTTTCTCGGAACCCATGTTGATCATGTACTGATGGCTAGGGCAGGCCGTGGAGAGCTTATATAGATTTGGGGGCATTTCTAGGGTCTCGGGGGCCTTTCCTGCTTCCTTTCCTGCTTGTCCTCTGCTGCCACAGAGCGATGGCGAGCCCGCACTCAGCCGTGCCCCCTCGGATCTACCCTCGGGTTGCCATCCAGCATCACGCAGGAAGGCCGCAGAGAGCCCCTTTGGCATGAGCGCTCCAGGGGCCTTTACACTGTGCCTCCAGTGTTTTAGTTTGTTACCAGAAACTTGGTGGGGTTCTAGGCTGTATGCGTTTAAGTCCTGTGAAGATATGGCCAGCGCAGTCTTTCAGGATAAGCCCAGGGTCACATGAGCAGGGAGAAGGTGTGTGGCGGAGCTTGTGTGACCAGTGGCTTGCACGGGGTTTGCTGCTGTGGGGGTGGTGGGGGTGGGGGGGGTGGGGGTGGGGGTGGGGGGGTGGAATACAGGGTAGTTCTGGAGAGGACCACGTGGATAGCATGTGCTGGGCCAGGAAAGAAGGGGACGGGGCTGCCTCCTTGCTGCCTGTGTCGACAGACTTAGGCTGGAAGTCAGGAAAGACAGCTTCTCTAACAGCATTTTGATTTTCACTGAAATCTAGTAAAAAGAACACAGTGTACTGTGCTGTCACAATGCAGCTAAGTTTTAAATTTTATTTCAGTGTGCTACAAAAATTCGGGATCAAGCCTTCTATCAACTACTACCAGGTAAGTTTACGTTTCTCTAGTACCGCGTGTGTCGTGGGGACATTGGCAGGATCCAGTCTTCTGCAGGCTGCACGTGGGCTTTGAAGTGACCCAGCACAAACCTTCTCCACATGGGTTTTCCTTGGACTGTGTGTGTGTGCATATGAGCATACACTGGAGTGCTCGCTCACTGGCTTGGAGGCTCCTCCGAGCCTCGGCATGCGGTGGGGCACAGGTCTGGAAAGGACATTCATCGTCGGCTCGTTGCCTCTCATGTGAACTGTGTGACAGGGGAAATAACGTCCCTTCTTACGGACTGAGAAGGCAATGCAGACGCCTTCAGCTCTGGTTTGTCTGGTTTCTGTCTGTCGCAGAGATGTGTCGCTCACAGCGTCAATACTGCCTGGGCTCACAGGCGAGCTGGCAGACGGGCACTGCCCCCGCCCTGCCGACAGTGTGTCAGGTAGCCTGGCAGCTGTGTCTGCAGGACTGTGCTCGCTTTCCTAGCTGATTTGCGTCTCCCCCTGTGGCGAGCAGGGAGTTGGAGCCCGGGCTTGAGGAAGGTGCTGGGGTTCCAGTTAAGTTAGACCCCTCTGGACAACGGGTGCTCGTAGGGCTTCCGGGGGCTCGTCAGGTTTCCCCAGGCTCGTCGGACTCCTGTTTAAGGTGAGAAGGGGAAGGAGTTTCGCCTGGCTTGATATTCAGAGATGATATCTGTAGGGACGGGAATGGCAAGCATTCCCTCCGGCCGAGTGGCCTTGTGCACGTGGTGAGGTGGCGAAGGTGGCAGGTGGTTTGGTAGAACTCCAGACCCCAGAGCGTTTGACGTGCAGCAGCTTTCTCCCTTGCATCGTCCCATAGGCAGCGCTCAGGAGGTCCTGATGAGCCTGTGTCCTGAAGTGTTCTGGTTGCCTGGTGCAGGGACCAAGGACAAAGGGGGAGTTGACCTCCAGGGAGAGCAGAGGCTGAGTCGTGTGGCAGCTGCTGGACGTGGCTTGGTCAGACTCAGTAGCGGAGGGTGATAATGCAGCCACACAGTGTGGACTTAAGGGTCAGGTGAGGCAGCAGGGCGGGATACAAGCGTCCTGTAAGGGAGTGCTGCCGAAGGCCACCGCAGAGAGGCCAGGTGGGTGTGGCTGGAGGACGACTGGCACAGAGGCCGAGGACCGCAGAGAGGCCAGGCGGGTGTGCTGGAGGACGGCTGGCACAGAGGCTGAGGCACAGAGACCGAGGACTGCAGATGGCCTCCAGGAAGGAAGGAAGGAAGGAAGGAAGGAAGGAAGGAAGGAAGGAAGGAAGGAAGGAAGGAAGGAAGGAAGGAAGGAAGGAAGGAAGGAAGGAAGGAAGGAAGGAAGGAAGGAAGGAAGGAAGGAAGGAAGGAAGGAAGGAAGGAAGGAAGGAAGGAAGGAAGGAAGGAAGGAGAGAACGAGGAGGGCACTCTGGCTGGAGCATGATGGGATGTGTGTTTATCCTGGGACGCCATGCGGGAGTTTGCAGTACACAGGGTCTAATTCTGTAGTTCCCCAATAGGAGGTGGGCGCTCTGAAGAGCTACCTTTTTCCCACGATGGAGGCAGTTCCCACTGCAGAGGAGAGTGGCAGAGGCAGAGGTCTGAGGAGGGGTAGGCCTGGGGGAAGCTTTGGGGATCGCAGTCATCAGTTTGGTAAGGGTGGCTTCAGGTAGCATAGCAGGAGATGCCGGGCTGTGCTGGAGACCGGGAAGAATAGAGCAGCCTCGGGGCCAGAGGAGGCGCAGAGAGGAGAGCAGACAGACTGTTGATGACTGGGCCTCCCGGGCAAAGCCCGAGTTGGTTAGTTGGTAGAGGCTTGTCTCTCCCTCAGTGACGGGCTCAGGACGTCCTCAAGCTCACTTCCGCTTCTCGGTGCATACAGGGGTGGGAGATGCTCTTAAAACATCCGTGAGAGTGTGTGAAGCTCGGTGCTAATGCTTCTGTTTAATACCAGCTTGCAGATTTCAAAGATGCACTTACCAGAATCTATGGTGTGGTGCCTAAAGTCCAGTGCCTTGTGCCAGAACAGGTAAGACATGCATTTTTGTCGCCCCCTCTCTCTCTCTATTGAAAAGATCATTTTATTTTCCTGATAGTTTTGACTCCACTGTAGAGTTTGTGGGACAGGGATGCATTTGTGTGTGTGTGTGTGTGTGTGTGTGTGTGTGTGTGTGTAAGCAGATAGATGTCTTGAAGTAACTTAGGTGTTTCTAAATTTCTTTACTTGGGGAGGCATAAACATTATAAACATTAGTTTCCACTCCTAAGGTCCCAACAGCATACTGAGGCACGGTTCCACCAACATTCACCCTAGGGACGCATGGGTCCATGGAACTTAGTTACAGAGCATAGCCGAGGGTTACCACAGAGCATGGCGCTTCTCTCCCAGAAGGCCACACCAGCATGTCTCAGCCAGCAGGGTTGAGGGCATTTTCAGAGCCACAGGACAGACCCTTCCGTCTCATCTTTCCTGGCTGTCTACACTCAAGCTCCTCCTAGGGACACAGGCAGTTAGCTGCCTTCCACAGGAAGCCACTGGATATGCAGGTGAGGGGCACGAGGCCCTCCTGGCCTCTGTGAAGGCATGTCAACAGTGAGGGACCCAGGTGGCATGGCCTCTTGTAAGATGGCAGTCGCGTGGCCCAGAGGCTGGTTCTGTGCAGCACCGTAGGTTTTGTTTCTGTGCCGCTTCTAACACGATTATCCTGTGGGAAGAGGAGGGGGGACGAGGAGGGATAGCTCTGAGTTAAAGATCTCCAAGTTTCTAAGATTGTTGTTTTGTTTTTTATATTGTCCGATTGTTTGTTAGGTTTTGTTTCTTATTTTTGTTTTCGAGACAGGGTTTCTCTAGTCTGTAATGAGCTGTCCTGGAACTGGCTGTGTAGGTCAGGCTGGCCTCCAGTGTACAGAGGGCTGCCTGCCTCTCTGTGTGCCACCACCCTTGTGGGTTTCTAAGCTCTTAATTACTTCAATGTAGTTTTACTGTCTAATTTCTAGACAAACTTGTAGTTTTTCCAAGCTTCTAAATAAAGCGTGTATACTCTCAGGGTCATCGGGGGCTATTATCTTGACCTTTCCTCTGCCAGGGTCTCCACATGTGCTGTGTGTATCATTGTGTTTGTGTTTTGTCTGAACTGAAAACACCACCTTGCCCCAGGCTTCCAGACTAGCAGAGGTTAACCCAGGAACGGTGAGCGGCAAGGCTGGGCCCAGGTCCCTGAGTGCCCGCCAGCCCTCCGTGTGACAAGGGTCTGCTCAGTCCGAAGCCTGGTCTGCAGCCCATGCTCTGGCTGTTCACCCGTGTTCCAGTTCGTGACTCCCAGATGATAATCACCCAGGGCTCCTGAGCTCTGAACTGCCTGCCCTTCTCTGCTTTCAGGGAGAGAGCGTCCAGACCGTGGGCCAGATAGAGCTGTGCTTCACCAAGGAGGACTTACGCTTGCGGAACTGCACCGAGCCGGAGGAGCCGCTGTCCCACGGGCAGGAAGCCCGGCTGGCCAGGGGTGCGTCTACACACGGGATGATGGTCTGTGAAGACGGCCCAATCTTCTACCCTCCACCTACAAAGAGCCAGCAGTGATGGTCACATTTTGGAAATATTTTATGTGCCACAAAGTAAGAAAAGTTCACAAATCATTGCTTTCTACAATTTCACTAAAAAATTTCTTAAAATGTGTTTGGCTTTTTCTTGTGTGTTAAAAAGTTAATGTTTGTCCGGTCTGATTAGTAGGTAGGTGCTGCTGTGCTGTTCCCGCCAGCTGGCTGCCACACGGCCTCATCTCCTGTCCCACAGACAGTCGCCGTCAGCAGTCATTTCCCGTCCAGAAAAGCAAGACGCATATTGCTAATAAGACCATGAAAGTCTCAGCACAACAGCCTTCTATTTTGATCAAGTTTAAGTTACTCTGTGTATTTAAAGTTAAAAAATATTATTGTGCATGTATGCATGTATCACCTGTGTGTGCATGTGTGTATGTGCACATACTATGGCACCTGTACAGAGGTAAGGGGAAAAAAAATTTTTTTTTTTTTTTTGGTCTTTCGAGACAGGGTTTCTCTGTATAGCCCTGGCTGTCCTGGAGCTTACTCTGTAGACCAGGCTGGCCTCGAACTCAGAGATCTGCCTGCCTCTGCCTCCCAAGTGCTGGGATTAAAGGTGTGTGCCACCACCGCCCGGCAAGGGAAAAGTTTTAGGGAGTCATTTTTTCTAGCATTAGGTTCTGGGTATCAAACCCGGTCATGCTAAGGTGAAATAACACTGCCCAGGGAGAATTCCCTCTGTGTTCTCAGAGTAAGGAAGAGCTCGTCAATAAAGTCTACGTCTGCTCTGGCAGTCTGTCTGCTCTGGCAGTCTGTCTGGCTAATGCTCAGAGACACCGGCCAGTTTCAGCGGATGCTGGGCCGCAGCACTCTGCGTACACCGCCCGCTGGGATCTCCTCTAGTCCCTCTCCCGAGTTAAGCTTGAGCAACCAACCGTGTTCAGTAGAGAAGGACGGTGCGAGCTTGGCCGTCTGCACACAGTGGACTCGCATAGCCAAGCACTGTCCCAGGCATTTCTGAAGCAGATGATGTTGCTCTGTTCAAGCAGTCGTTACCCTGTCTACCTGGCAGGGTTCTGTTAATAGGGCCAGGGCTGCATGGGCAGCTGGTACCCAGTGCCACCCTCTTTGAACTAAGTGGTAGGAGCGTGTTCTTCTGATGTGGGCACAGGGCCTACTGGCAGGGTCGTCCTCTTTGTTACAGGAATAGGGACAAGTGGGTGGTGGCAGTCTCGGTGAATACATCTCGCAGAAGCATATCCTAGGCGACCCTGACCCTGAGTCCGTTAGGACTTGTCTGCAGTTCTAACAGGTCTGCCTGTGTGCCGGCTACCCTCCCTCCTTCAGCTAAACGCCACTCTATAGCTTGATATTTCCTAAGCAACTGTAGTGGCAAGTCCTCTACACCAGCAGCTCATTACTCCAGGCTCTCCCTTGTCAGGCAGCCCTGTGCGGCTGTGGGGCCGTCCTCAGCAGCCCTGTCCCTCCTGCTTACTGAACAGAGCCGTGTGTGCAGGTACAACGTTAAAACATTTTAAATTGCTTAGTCTTTAGAGCAACTATGATCTCAAAACCACCTCTAAATCCGCTCTGTTGACTGGTGTTACTCTATCTGCTTAACAATTAACAGAGCAACTATGATCTCAAAACCACCTCTAATCCACTGTGTTGACTGGTGTCACTCTATCTGCTTAACAATTAACAGGCTTTCAGATGAGCTCAAGCGAAGCCTGACTTGATGTCTGTAAGAGGCATCTGCAATGCAGTGAGCTTATTAACAGGATGGATCTGGGCCAGTAAAACAGCCGTCATTGTGGTGGGATTGAAGGGACCAGCCCTTCCCAGCGCAGCACGTGGATTTGGACCGTTGCTCTGTGGACAGACATGAGTAAGGCTCTGAGCAGGACAACCCTGCAGCGTCTTTGTTAGAGGGAGGAGCTGGCCTAGCGTACGTGCTGGATAGGGATGTGGTCCTGGGGCTGGGTCCCCCATTTCCACAGTCCCTCTCCCGACCTTGTTCCTTTGCCCCTCCTGAGGGCACATCTGTTTCCAGGGCCCCTTCACTCCGGCCCAGAGCATGCACTGTTCTCGGGCACTCACGGTTGGCGTTGAGCGGTGGGAAGGGCCAGCTGGAAACATGGGAAGCAAGGGACCTGTCTCCCGTCTGGACTGGCGCTGGCTCCTTTACTGTCCTATAGTGGGGGAACTGTGTGCCTTGGGCTTGTTTAGAAGATGGCTTTGTTTCAGGTCCCTTTGCAAACAGAGCTCAGAGCTGGGTTTAACCCACAGGAGGCTGCATTGACTCTCCTCTTTACAGCAGCTTATTTTGTGTCCTTGGAGGTCGTGGGAGTCAGGGCTGGCAGTGTTCCCTGGAGTTTACCTCAGTCTGCTTTTGTTTTAAAGCAAGCATCATTCTTTAAGATGGGGCATAGTTGTAACTGCAGTCCAAGCATTTCTTGAGAGCAGCCTGAGTTCACATAGGCTGGCATGGGAAGGTGCGGACCACGGGATGAAATGATTTTGCTGGAGTCCTGTGGTCCTCATGCAGGCAAGCAGTGCACTCCTAGCAATAGCACGGACGTTTGCAGCTTCTGCCGCTGGACCGGTGCTCTGATTTTCTGGCCTACTGCACAGCAGCAGGTAGTGAAGTTCTCAGTGGCCTTGGCCAAGTCTGGTAAGTGTGTGAGCTTCGAGGAGCCACGGGAGACACGGGGAGGCCAGTTCCAAGCACCATTCTCACAGTGGATGAGTCTCCAAGCTTAACTCGCTGTAAAGCAGCTCTGACACCTCTTACAGGCCTCTGCTGTAAGCCTGACAGATGTCTAACACAGGCTTGCAAGTGGGTGGGAACCAACCTGTGTTGGGGTGAGTCGGGTGTCCATTGTCTGAACTAGGGTGCCAGTCTGGGTTTCCGCATCGCTGCTGGGGTGTCAGAACGCTGCTGAGAAGATGCTTCTTGGGAAGGCAAAACACAGAAGCCCTGGGCCGAGTTTCCTGGAAGTTTCCTGGAAGCTGGTGTGCAGGACCTGTGGGACGCCAGCACTCCACTCGGGAGGAGAAATGCAGTCTAGGGTAGGAGTCCCAGCCCGTGGTTCTCTGGGTGAGAAACCACGGGGCCTGAGATGGAGGCTGTGCTTCTCAAACTCCTGTGCACCCTGTCACCTCTGGGAACTCCCATTCTCCTGCATTCCCAGACACTGCTCGGGGGTCAATGAGGCCTGTGGGCCTGCAGTGAGCCCGCACTGGGCTGGAGCTCTATGTGAAGCACCCCCCCACCCCCCACCCTGCAGCATCCTTGAAGGAGATAGTCCTTGCTGGTCCAAACCGTTTATTCATGGCAGATGAGGATGCATGTGATTTATTCAGGCTGAAGCAGAGATGAAATACCTTGTTCAGGAAGGGATGCCCAGGAAGGGAAGCCCATTGGCTAAACCCTCGGGCCCCGAAATACCTCACCAGCATGGACAACTCCAGGCTCTGCTGCATGACTGGTCATCATGGTCACATGTTCTAGGACAGGAACCCAGTCTGGAGCTAGTTGTTGTTCTCAACCTTGTTGTTCTCAAATATGAATGTTACTGGGGTTCTGACCTCTGCTACTACATTCTTCTGTTCTACGGGTTCTGTTGATCTACCCGTTCTTCTGTCTGGTGGCACAGTCCACTGCCCCCCACTGGGGACATGCCCATTTTATGGAGTGTGAACTTTCAGAAGGGCAGTTTGCTCGGGGAGGATGGTCATTTTGCCTGGAGTATTGGGGAAAGGACAGCCCTGAAGCCAGACCTGGGGGGATGGCTGAAGTTATGGTAAGAAAGTGGAAAGATACATGCAGACCGTCTCTGAGACTAGCTTCTGCCCACAGCCCCGCGGCCGTGTCCTCTTCCCTTGGTGTGTGTGTAGAGAATGGGTCTCCAGCCCATAGTTCGCTGCTCTCCACTGGGCTGTCCATGTTTCCAAGGGTTTTATCTGAATGCACCTTCTAGGCGTGGGTGTGACACCCTTGATCTAGTAGGTGGGAAAATTCCCACCTTTAACTTCCCACCTTTAACGCCCTGACCTCTTAAGACTTGGGATGAGGTCAGCCAGAAGGAGGAATCTTCTTCCCCCTGGAGCACAGGCATGAATATTCATTTTAGAAGGAGTCTTTCAGCCTCTGCACTGGCTCTGAAGTTACGTAAACACCAGTTCCTCCACATCCTCTGCACTCATGGAAGCCAGTGGACTCGGGCGTACAATTTCATTCGGTGCGTTAAGAGCCAGTATTCTGATGATCATTCCGGTGGGAGTCCCCAGCTGGCGTCTGCGTCTGCGTCTGCGTCTGCTCACGCCTTCCCAGATCCCGCTTCTCTCCACGGAGATGAGCGCTGCTCCTTCCACACGTTTATGTCTGAACTGACCTGCATATGCAGCAGACAAGTTGGTGCTGGTTCCAGTTGTAGCCTGTTACCACGAGGGCAGTTATAGCCATTCTCCCTTCCACTTGAGCTTCTGTTTATTGGTAAACCTGGCTCCTGTTCCCTTTGATGTCTGCTTATTTGATGGATCCACTGAGTGGAGCTGAGCTCCTGCTCGCCGCCTCCGCTGCACCCTGTAGACGAGGATGCTCTGACTTTCCACGCTGCGCTGTTAGCGTCTTAACTACCATGCCTTAACCCACTGGGTCTCTGGTGTGCCCCACCCCACCCACCCCCAAATGGAGGAACAGTAAGGAGGGGAGTTTTTACAAACTTCCAATGCTTCGCTTTCACACCTTCAGTGCGTACATCCCCCACGGACTAAAATTCAAGCAGAAGATAGACATGCAAGTAGGGTCAGAGAGCAGGGTCTGTGTGTAGCGATACTAGACAGGCTCTACGAGCTCACACTCAGTGGAGCATCTGCCCCGACCCGTTGCCGTAAGGTCCTGCAGAGGGCTCAGTGCAGGAAGGTTGCCTTGGCTATTTCTCTTACCACCCCAGTCCCCCGGTGGATGGACTCTAGGGTGCAGTTCGCATGGAGAAGCCCTGCAGGCTGAGGAGAGGGGCTGTTGCCTCCTCTACAGAGCCGTAGGGACAGATCTTATGTCGGTACCTTGCTTCAGTGCCATCCTTTACATAATAGCTAGTTTCCACCGTCTGCATGCTGTTCTTAATGTTTCTTGGCCCTCTTGGGCTCTCGATATCTCCCCAACCCCGTGGAATGATAGGATCGGCTCTCCCGGCAGCCTTGGGCAGCAGAACACGGCAGAGCCTGTCAGAACAGGGAGGGGTCAAGGGAAGGCTAAGCAAGCGGTGGCGTTCCGTTTTCAAGAGCTGGCAAGAGAGACCTGTCCTTGAGCTGCTGCTGCTGCTGCTGTGGGGACATTTGTGGGTGGAGTCTCAGCACAGCACAGCCTCGCTGTCCATCTGTCTGAGTTCTGGGGCCTCCTCACAGATGGGCGAAGCCCGAGCCTTCCACCCGGCACGCCCTTCTCCAGCGAGGCCCTGTGGTGAGCCACCCTCGGGGAGTTCATTTGGTAGGCGGTGTTTGCCTCAGGACCCTCTCCTCTTTAAATGACGGGCAGTTGCTACATAGTCAGTTTGGTTGTATGTTGCCATATCTTAGTGATTTTTTTGCCCCAAATGAGATGCCAGTAAAAGAAACACAATTCCTGCATAAGTCTTTGGTGAAGCCATGTCTTGTTCCAGAATCCTGGCAAGACCCTGCCAAACTGCTACCAAGCCATCAGCAATCTGACCTCAGCTCCACCCCCTCCCCACCCCGGCCTCTCGGCACTTAGGCTCTTTCCCTGCACCCTGTCTTCTGTAAGTTGTTGGGTGGATCAAGGCCGCATACCAAAGCTAGTCTCCAGCCACACCCCCACTTCCCTCTCCTCTCTCTGATTCCGAGACACGGAAGTTGCTCTTTACGGTGGCTTATTGAGCAGAGAAAAGAAATGGAAGTTCAGGAGATTTTTTAAAAAATGCATTTGGGTGTTTGTCAAGAACACCCATGGGGGCCAATAATGCCATCAATGGGCATTCACAAGGGCTCTTTTAAAATGAATAATGCTAAGCTTCTCTTTATAAGACCTGGAAAGCAGAGGCTGTGGCTGGGGGAGGCACAAGACTGCACACGAGAGAGGGACATCCAGAAAGTGAGTACGTAAAGTCTCACAGAGTCTCCTACATCAGGAATAACTTCGTTTTTTATAACACGTTTTATAACACATTTTGTGTGTGTGTGTGTGTGTGTGTGTGTGTGTGTGTGTGTATGTCTATGCCACAGCACGTGTGTGGAGGTCAGAGGGCAAACTGGAAGTTGGTTCTTGTCTTTAACCATGTAGATACTGGAGATCGAACTCAGGCTGTCTGTCCTGGCAAGAGTTTTTTTTACTTCCTGTACCATCTTGTTGGGCTGTGAGTAATACTTTAGCTTAAGAAAGATGTCCTTGAGTCTGGCCTAAAGGACACTTGATGATGGTGACCATGAGAAACCGGGAAAAACACTCAAAAGGCATAGAAGGGTCAATTTAGACATTCTCAGAGATTTGTGAGGCTGTACTGTAGCTTACCAGAGCTGGGGCACAGGTCAGGCAGGCGAGATTTGTGAGGCTGTACTGTAGCTTACCAGAGCTGGGGCACAGGTCAGGCAGGCGAGATTTGTGAGGCTGTACTGTAGCTTACCAGAGCTGGGGCACAGGTCAGGCAGGCGCTCCTCTCTGTGATGCAGGGTTTTGACTGACAGGGCCAGTTAGTGGCCCAGGTATGCACTACCTGAGGACCTAAAGTGCTGGCACTCAGAGCTTGTGCAGTGATCAGGGACTTGGACAATTGCATTATACAAAGTGAGAGCAAGCTTTATTAAGAACTATTGCAGAAAAGTGGGAAAATGAGCAAAAGTGAGAGAAACTCTGTAGTGGCTATTCCTGGTTGTCAACTTGACTACATCCGGAATGAACTACAATCCAGAACTGGAAGGCTCACCTGTGATCCTTATCTGGCGGCTTAGATACAAGTTTCTGACCTGGATCTTGGCCTGGAAATCTTGAAGCTTAGTGACTATGAATTCCAGAAGATTAAGATAGGGAGATCTCCAAGTTCAAGGTCATCTGGGATTAAAGGCACACGCCATTAATCTGGGTCAGATTTATCCCTCTGCTGGACACCTCCTTAAGGACATTGGAAGAAGGAAGACTCACTCTTCCTTGCCTGCTTCCAATGTCCTTATGTAGGTCTCTACGTACCTGTAGAGTCTCTTAAGACATGTAGGTCTCTTATGTGGGACCGAGCAACTGCAAGATCCTTGGACTTCCATCCACAGCTGCTGCTGACCATTGTTGGGGAGTTGGACTACAAGATGGAAGTCATGGACAAATTCCCTAACTATATAGAGACTACCCATATATGTTCTATGACTCTAGAGAACCCTGAGTAATACAAACTCCAAGAAAGGAACGAAGTCCTTGAGTGTCCTTTGTCTAGCGCTTTATAGGACCACAAAGACTGAGATAACTCCTATTGAGATTTCATGAGCTGTCATGGAGGGAGCCAATGGGAACCCACACGTGTGTTCTATGCATGTCCTCCTAGCCCTGCTGGGTGTTGTTCGTGTGCTCCCTACCCAGTCAGGAGCAGTTTGGGGCTTTTCTCTGCCCATCTCTGACTCCAGTTTTGACCTTGGCCGTCTTTCATCAGTTAGTTACTTGCCCGTGTTACGACCTTCCGACCTTGCCCATGCAAGGCTGATTATACTAAGCTCTCTTTGCTCTGACACTTGCTTGACCAGCTTGTAGCCTATCACACCAGAGTGAGCTACCATAACTGCTAAGATACAGGTCGAGCTTTTCTTGGTTCCCACATACTTAGCACCATGTTAATAGGGTGGTCTAGGTGTAAGCTTGTTAACAGTCCGCATAAAAATTCACTCTGTTAAAACTGGCTGAATTGGAAGCAAGGATGTGGAATAGGACAAGCGTACCCTGTATATGTGCCGGGGGCTTTTGCAGGGTCATGTGAGCCTGCTCTTTCCGTGACCAACCCAGAAGGCTGTACTGCCTCTCTTCTGTTCAGCTTGGTTATCTCACACCTCTTACTCATCTTCCTCAGCGCTCCAGGCTCTGCCGTGTTAACCCTTAATTGTCCTTTCAGCTGCAATCTCTGTTCTCACTGCAACATATGAGCAACTTACAGTTTTGACCAGGGGACCCTTTTCCTTCCTACCTACAGATACAGAGAGCTATTTGCTGCCTCATATGCAAGGCCTAAGAGAGAGCAGCCAGTGTATCCATAGGACCTCACACCATGTGTGTGTTAGCATCAGGAAAGGCAGCCTCTACCCTGTGCGTGGCTTGGTGGGGGCACCAGCACTGCGGCTTCCTTCCAGTATTTTTATCTTTCTGGTTGTAGACCCTCAGACACTGTTGCTCTGACCTGGATGGCAGAGAGTTCTACTAATGCCCTCCATGTTGTAAGAAGGGCAGGGTCAGAGCAACACTGTCTAAGGGTCTACAACCAGAAAGATAAAATCACTGCTTTGCTGGACGAGGCCATGACAAGGCGTGTAGCCCTTGCTCTTGTGAAAGCATGGTACCCATAGGTATGCCCAAGGCTGGAAGGAAGCCATACACAAACTCTTTTTGAACACCTTTGTTTTATAAACTCAGCTTCCTGGGCATGCGTCCCTGGCTTTATAAGTCCATTCCTATCATTTTCTGCTAATCTCTTCTGCATAAATCCTGTGACATTATTACTGTTTTATAGAGTACCTTCTCTGTAAGAAGAAAAGGGATACCTGACAGGACTTGAGCTGACCTTGAGGGTGCCTGAGATGCGAGTGGATGGCTGGGTGAAATGACCAGGGAATAGGCTGGAGGCAAGTGAGGCCCTCATGAGGGGAGCAGAGTGGAGTAGAGTACTGAGGAGCAGCAGTGAAAGACCCCCGAATCAGGGAGACCCTCGCTCGAGTCTTGGGATAAGGCGATGCCCCAGAAATTCACGGAGACCGTTCTTGATGCAAGTTCACAAGGTTTATTCGGGAGGAACCAGTGCACTGGGGCCAAGTTTGTAACCCATGCAGGGGCAGAGGAGCTCTGACCCGAACAGTTGATGTCTGGGGTTTTTAAAGGGGAAAATCATGAGGCAGGGGGTGGAGGGACAAATCATGCTTGGAATGGAGAAGTACAGAATGAGGAAGTCGGGCCTTTGAGAAGGTCAGATCCTATCTAGAGTAAAACACCAGGTGTGTCAAGAATGTGGTTAGTTCCTGGAACAGGGTGCGTCCTCCTATTCACGCCAAAAGCAGAAAAACTAGTTATTTTGTGCTGGGCTGAAAGCAGAAAAACAATCTACTCTGTGCTGGCCTTGGTTGCTAGGGGTCAAAAAAACAAAACAAAACAAAACAAAACATTGAGTTGGGGGTCTCTCAGCAGCAAGCCTGGCATAGGCCCCAGAGAGCAAGGGGCTCAAGGACTTGTCCTGCGGCTGAAAGCCTACCAGGAAGTAGCCTTATCAAAGCCTTGTTTTCCAAAGAGAAGTGGAGTCAGACAGGCTGAGACCTGCGGTTCTGGCTTGGTGGTGGACATTTGGAGGAGAGGCTGGACCAGAAGAGGCCAGAAGCCCTGGGCCAGATCATGTAGGTGCACAGAGAAATCTGTAGTTCAGGATTGGTGTGGATGACACTGAACTCATTTCAGGTACTGCCTGCAAGGCCGTCTGCTGGGAACAATGGATACGTCTGGACAACAGAGCCTCACAAGCTGAAGACATACTGAAATTCCTCTCAGATTCTAGGTGGACATCGCCAGTATCCCATACACCCTAGAAAATGAGTGTACTCTCGGGGGGTGGGGGGTGGGGGGGAGGAGATGCACATCTGTACACAGAGCCACATCTGCCTCGTGATGGGTGGAGACACATAGGGGATGTTCCAGTTTCTACCCTGTTGTTGTGATAAAAGACTCCAAACAGAATTAGGGGAAGAATGGTTTTTTTCTGTTTACAGGCCAAGGCCTATCACCCAGGGAAGTTACAGGAACTCGAGCAAGAGCTCGGAGCAGAGACTGTGGAGGAGTGCTGCTTTCTGACTGTCTGACAGGCTCAGGCTCAGCTCAGCTTCTCATATATCCCAGACCGCCTGCTCTGCAGCGCTTGCGGCCTAGGGAATGGTGCCGCCAGTGGTGGGCCAGGCTCTGCTACATCCAAGACAGTCCTCCACAGCCACGCTCATCCGTCTGCCCAGCCTCTGTGGTGCTGTCTTCTCTCCACTCTTCTGGGTTCCCCGCATGTTTTCATCGGCATCGTTAAATGCTGCTCAGTTATCTTCATGCAGTCTTTCAGGTGCAAAACCTTTAAATCCTGTATTATTGGAAAGCCAGTTATATAGGCAGTAGTCTTGCCAGGGGCATGAAAACAAAGATTCTGTTGACTTACACTCCAGGCAAGCAGCAGACTCCTAGAGAAAGGGCTGAATTTCTTTTATAGCAGTTAAGATGTAGGTTACCTTTTTTTTTTCTTTTTTCTTTTTTTGACTGCGAGAGATTTCAGTGGGGACCTGAATCTGAGAGGTCAGGTGGCCTGTTGGCTACTTGCTAAGCAATAAATTTTGCAGGACAAGTTCTTTTTCTTGAAATTAGCTGTCTGTGTGAGGTCATTAGACATTGGGCTTCAGCTGTCTATGCAGAACGCTGGTCAGACCCTAAATGGTTGTAGCCGGACTATAAGTGGGAATTTAGATTTTATTTTGGGATCCTTGTATCTATACTGGCCCACGTGTCTGTCTACAAAGTTAGCAAAACCAAGATTGGGTAGCTGAGGCTTGATGGACTGCATCGCCCATACCGTTTGTGTTGTCTTCATTCTTGGCTGTCCCGGCCATGGCTGCAAGCACAGTCCTAATGCTGATGCTCTGGATCCAGCGACCGCTGGCCTTGAAAGTTTTAAAGTAAAACCCTCATTACATATTCATCTCACGTAGTTACGGAAAGGCAGATGTGTCCGAGCAAAGAGCTAGCGTTTAGCTATGATTCCACAAGCACAGTCTCCTGCTCCTCCCACCCCTCCTAGTGGTTTTCAGTCTCAGCCACACATGACAATCCCCCCGTCTTGTTTGTAAAGCGCTCATTCCTGTGAGAGGCTCTTCCTGACCGGTTTTACCAAGTCCGTGGAAGTCTTGGAAACAGAAAAGTTTCAAAACTCTCCTAGGATCTAGCTGGCCACTGTTTATGTGTCTTTTGAGCTTACGTTTTATTGACATTCTTTATCTAGATACAACATGGTGCTTTACATTGCCCTCCCCCCCCCCCCCCCATGGTAGCTCACATCTGCAATCCCAGCACTCGGGTCAAAGGAGAATTGCTATGAACTTGAGGTCTGCCTAGCTCAGGAGTGAGACTCTATATCAAAAACAAATACCACCTCTACCCCCAAAACAAAACAAATCCCCAAAACCGAAACAGATTAGCCATAACATTAAAACCCAACCAACAACCCCTCTCCCCAAAAAACAAACAAGCCAAGGGGCTCTCGGGAGACACCTCACACTTGCTGCCTCTGCTCCGCCCCCGACAGCTTACAGCTTGTTTTGTTACACATCTGCCCACTTAGTCATCCCTGTAGCTCCGCCGTTGCAAACTGAATCATCTATATCATAGACTGTATCTCAATCCTTGGGGTTCTTTTTTCCTTTTCTTTCCTTTTTTCCTTTCCTTTCCTTTCTTCTTTTTTTTAATGTCAAATTTACATTCAACAAGGCTGGTGAAATGGCTTAGCAGATAAAGGAGCCTGCCACCAAACCTGATGACCCGAGTTCAAGGCCCGGTTTCGGTAATAGTGGACTGAGAGCTCTTGACTTCACCACGTGGTCCTCAGAGCGCTTTACACACACATCCGCACACACAATCATGCACATGTGGACACAGATAATAAGACTAACAACAACTGACATTCGACCAGATGCACACGTCATACATAGACATTAGCTTTACCCGTGACTCGGGCTGACCCTGACTTGTCGGGTCACGACCCTGATAAGTGATAAACTTCCTCCAGCAAGGCCGGGCCACTTTCCCACACAGTGGCACCAAATGGGACCATGTGTTCAAATACTGAGTCCATGGGGGATATTTTTTCACTCAAATCATTACAAACACCCTCTCATCCCTCTGGTTTGTGCTGTGGTGTGGCATCCACACGCCCCGCCCCCACAACCTTGATCTACAGCTCAGGACTGGTCTGGGTCTCTCAGGCTGCCTAGCCCTCAGATTTCAAGCATGTCCCGGATTACTCTGGGTCTTTACAAGTTGAATGCCCTCTGGGTCAATGGTTCTTGTGGATAGAAGGGTTCCCTGATGACCATCAGATAATACAGATATTTACATTATGATTCATAACAGTGGCAAATTACAGTAATGCAGCAGCTGTGAAAACAATTTTCTGATTGGAGGTCACTACAACATGAGGAACTGCATTAAGGGTCTGTAGAAGCGTCAGGAAGGTTGAGAGTCACTGCTGTAGGTGACACCTGCAGCTCCCTCTGCTCAATTGACGTCTTCCTGCTGTCATACACGGCTGGATACCAGCTTGTTTTATGGCGTTCTGTAACCTCTTGGCACATGGTCCCTCCCCCCCCAACCCCCCAAGGGGATTTTTCACATTATGCAGTAAGAGTAGCTCTCATATTATGATAACCACGTTATTACTCTTCTAAGCAGAATTCTAGGTAGACACCAGAGATAAAAGAGAAGTCAAGTTTTCCACAATAATTCCTGGTGAGGAGAGAGAACACAGGACGCGGAGGATCCAAGCCGGATCTGACCCGAGAGCTTTATTTCCCTCAGTCTAGCGTCTGTGGTTCTAGAAAATACGACAGAAGCTGCCAAGGGAGGAAGCAATTAGACAGTCCTACCCAGCTGCGACATCTATGAAATGCCCATATTTTTACAGCCACATTCTCTTCCCGTGATGATGTAATGGGATTGCTAGGCGTCACCAGCTCCCCTCGCTCCTAACCTGGTTTGCATTGCACACCCACAAACGGGTGTGCGGAGCTCCTGAGAGCCGGACGTCCTTGACCCGGCAGACCTTTCTTCCGCCTTCCAGCACTCTGCCATGCTCCACTCCACACACCCTCACCCGGACGCTTGCAGCTGGCAAAGGCTTCCTTCCTGGGCACTGGGTTTGAGAATTGCGTGGCTTACCCGGTGCCAAGGCTTAACCGAGAGGTTGCCCTTCCGGTCTGCCCTGGAGCGAGGAAAACTGACTAAGCACTGCTATTGCTCGGGATGTCGAACGTGCCACCCACCAAAAGCTTTACTGTTGCTGGAGGTAAAAGGAATGCCCCGGTTTGTGGGCTATGCGGAAGACTCCACTGGATCACATGACCGAGGAAACCGAGCCCCTTTCTCCAGCGTTCCTGGTTCTCCTGCAACCGGGCTTACCCACAATGCCCGTGGAGCTACAGGCTGAGATCGCTTCTGTTTGAGTTCTCATCTTATTGGCATTTCTTATCACCTTGGAGATTTTCCTTAAGGCTACTCAGCCACGTGCATTTCTGTCCGGTGGGAGGTGCTGTGACCTGTAGTCTACACTTCGAGCCAGGTCCAGGAGCTGCTGCACACGTGCTGCTGCCTCAGCCTTAACTGTATCCCGGTTTCCTTTAGCACTTAGCTTAGATGGCAACCGCTAAACCATGAGCTGTAATACAAGCACTAGCAAGTCTATAATTTACCCAATTACCAATGGCTCAATTTTTGAAAATAAGTTTTAGACAGATGGTTCATTAAAGCATAATGGAAAACATCAAAAGTGTTACAGACACACAATAAAATCTAAGTATGCATAATACTTAGAATTCGTGCTTTAAAAGAGGCATTTTTTTTTTTTTTCCGAATAAGGAGCAAAGCAGAAACATTTACCCTAAGCTTGCTGAGGGAAGAGTTCGTGCATATGTTCATGGTGGTGACGTCTCTGCCTGTTTCATTTCTATTTTAATTATGTGTGTGGGTTTGTGCACGTGAGTGCAGTACCTGCAGAGACTAGAAGTACCTGTCAGGTCCCCTGGGGTGGGAATTACAGGCAGTTGTTAGCTGTCTGATAGTGGGTGCTGAGAACTGAACTTTGGTCCTCTGCTAAAGCAGTAATTACTGTTCTAACTAAAATACTAAAAATAGTATTTTAACTACTAAGCCATCTTTCTGACCCTATCTACCTATTAAATCTTATTCAATAGAAACCACCAAAGAGAAACTGTTACCCTTTGCCGTCTTTTAAGCTAATTTTGGTGTAGACATACCTTAATTTGGTCTTTCGAAATTCATTCTAGTTTTGCATGCGTAAAGAGTTATTTATTCCCCAAGCCACATAATTATTTGCTTGTATTTTCTTCTTTGATGTTAACGATTTCACACCGTAAACAAATTTAACGTTTATTTTATTTGCCTATGAGCAGAGGGGCGCAGGAAGATATCCCAGCATGCACTTGGGTATCATGCCAGGTCACAATGGTCAGAAGACAGTGTGCAGGTATGATTCTTGCCTTTCACTATGTGGATTGGCTCTGAGGGATCATTGGATCCGAGGGACCAAGGCCTGGCCATCTCCCGGGTCCTTTGTGATAATGATTTAAATTACCCTGACTTTGTATATTTGGGAAATAAAGCAAATTTCCCCCAAACGTAGTCTATCTCTTGTGTTCAGTGCTTTTTCTAGTGTCTTCGGGGGCCCATGTGTACGATGACCCTCACTGGGCAGTTCTCATCGGTGTGTGCATACCAGTTTGCATTTCCACAGCTCTGCACTAATTAGCAATCCTGTAGAATATATACTTTATGTTTCAGGAGATACTGCCCTTCTTATTTTGATTCTCTCTCTTGTCTGGTTTAATCTTGTAGTTTTCATGAGGAATGGATCACAAACAAATCTTGATTTCAGTGACAATAAGGTTTTATTGTAGCTACAATTAATTTCTCAGCCAGAAGAATAGCATATGATTTAGTCAAAGCTAGTAAATCAATTTTGTAGTAAAGCTAGGAAATCAATTTTGTAGTGCTTCCAAACCTACTTTCACAGTAACCATCCTAGACGTGCAGTACCTCTGAGTTGGGAAGATCTTTCAGACCACTTAAAATCTACAGAAGCAAATCTCATTCCCCATATCCGTAAGGCAAATCTTGTTTCTTAGTCAGGGTTTCTCTTCCTGCACAAACATCATGACCAAGAAGCAAGTTGGGGAGGAAAGGGTTTATTCAGCTTACACTTCCACACAGCTGTTCATCACCAAAGGAAGTCAGGACTGGAACTCAAGCAGATCAGGAAGCAGGAGCTTGCCGGGCAGTGGTGGCACATGCCTGTAATCCCAGCACTCTGGGAGGCAGAGGCAGGCGGATTTCTGAGTTTGAGGCCAGCCTGGTCTACAGAGTGAGTTCCAGGACAGCCAGGGCTATACAGAGAAACCCTGTCTCGAAAAAACCAAATCCAAAACACAGACAAACAAACAAGCAAAAAAGAAGCAGGAGCTGATGCAGAGGCCATGGAGGGATGTTTCTTACTGGCTTGCTTCCCCCAGCTTGCTCAGCCTGCAAGAACTGCCAAGACTGCCAGCCCAGGGATGGCGCCACCCACAAGGGGCCCTCACCCCTTGATCACTAATTCTTGATCACTAATTGAGAAAATTCCCCATAGCTGGATCTCATGGAGGCATTTCCCCAACTGAAGCTCCTTTCTCTGTGATAACTCCAGCCTGTGTCAAGTTGATACACAGAACCAGCCAGGAAACTATTTTGTGGTCAAACATAAGAAGAGGCAGACATGTTCACACTCTTTATTTACCTAGCAGGCTCACTTTGAGGATTCTCTGCATATACAGTGGTAGAGCAGAAACATGTTTATTGAAGCAAAAATGTTCATCTGTGGGAACAGATTCTACAAGCAAAAGTATATCAACACAATGGAATAGTATACAGAACTCTAAAGTGACTTTGATGACTATAGAAGTGTTTAATTTTTATTTCACTATTCTCTCTTTTTTCTCTCTTTCTCTCTCTCATACATACATACATACATACACACACAGAGAGAGAGAGAAAGAGAGAGAGAGAGAGAGAGAGAGAGAGAGAGAGAGAGAGAGAGACCATGTTCAAGTGGAGGTCAGAGCACACCTCTGTGAAGTTTTCTCCCCTTTCCTATTTACACGAACTCCAGCGACCCAACTCTGCTCCCTAGGTCATGGCAAGTGTTTTTAAGCATCTGAGCTATCTGGCCATCTCAGAAGATAGTTTGTAATAGATGGTAATTTAAAAGATGGGAAACCCCCAAGATGCTTTGCTTTAAGAGAAACAAAATGTTAAGGCGCCACGTCTTCAGAACAGACCTCCCCCCGCCCCCCATGGTTTCTCCTCTTCCAATCTGATCACTGTATACAAAACCAAACAGCTCTGTTCCCGAGTTAGCCAGGTGTGGCCTGGAATTGGCTATGCAGCTGTGCGGGTAGCCAGCCTATTTCCCACAAGCACCAGGTCTTTGCTCGCACTTCCCGTCTCTGTGAGGAGTTTCTCCGGCCGCACAAGCTGCAGAGTGAACTGCGATTGGCTGTCCTAGGCTGTCCTCCCCAACCATCGTGCGATACCCAGGAGGCATTTTCTATCCTTTCCTACTCCTGCTGAAGTGGGATCCGGATAGAGCCCTGCACGTTCCATTCCCTTGTAGCTCACGCACAAGATAAGCTAGACATGTGAATCAGTAAAACATGAGTGAGACCCTCTGCCTGTAGGAACTGTCGTATTAATACACAGTTATTCCGCCTGTCCTGTCCTGTACTGGCTTGTCCAGACTGACAAAAAGCAGTATCTCGCTCCTCGCCAGAGCAGGTCTGCTCACATGCCCTTACTAATTCTTGAACAGCTTCCAGGGATGAAGAGAACCCAGCGCTGAGGATGGGATGTGCCAGAGGTGCCGTGGTTCTGAAAACTCGGTACTGTTCTAGAAGGACTTAACTGTGGCTACAACTTACGGATAAGCTCAGGTCTCAACTGGTGACCATAGAGGGGACTGTTGCCAGCCTCTGTCCTCACTCTGGCCCGAGGTGCCAGGGCTCAGCTTCCCGAATCCTCTTCCCTTCTCTGGTCTAACTCAACTTCATAGTCATGGGCCCAAGGCTTGTGGGCATTGTGTTATCGAGGGGAAAGATAATGCCAAAGAGGAAAGGTCATTGTGACTCTTCTGAGTCCCCCTGCTCTCGTGTGTCATGTGACACAATGTTGGTCAGACTCAGACTGATCATCTCTGTCCGTCAGGAGCCTGTACTCTTTTCTCAGGATTGAGTTAAACCCTGGACAAGTGACTTATCGCTAAAGGATTCGTTTGGAGCGCAGTGTGGGGAGGTGTCGTCTGTTGTGCTGGGGAAGGCTTTGTGGCAGGCGGGGCTCTTACCTTGTAGTCTCATTTAGCAGGAAGCTAAGAGAGGGGAGCACAGGGGTCCTTAGTATTCCTCCTTTTCCCTTGTACTCCTTCATCTCATCTGGAACCCCAGTCTCTGGAATGGTACTAACTATAGTCAGGGCCATCAGAGACATACCCAGCGGTGTGTCTCCTAGGAAACTGTAAATCCAGCCAAAGGCCAATGAGAGCGCACCATCATTGTGCCTCGTGCTAGACATTCCTTTCAGATGCAGAGTACCGGCAGCTGGCGTCACATACTCCATAGGTTAAAGTAATGCATCCCTATATGTATAAAATAATGCACTCCTGTGTGTATAAAAGAATGTGTTCCTGTATGTATAAAAGAATGTATTCCTGTATGTATAAAATGATGCATTCCTGATTATATAAAATAATGTATTCCTGAATGCCATTCCTTTCCTTTCCTCTGGTTTTTCAGAGTTCAGTTAGAAAACTTGTAAGGGGGGCTGGAGTGATGGCTCAGAGGTTAAAAAGCACTGACTGCTCTTCCAGAGGTCCTGAGTTCAATTCCCAGCAACCACATGGTGGCTCACAACCATCTGTAATGGGATCTGATGCCCTCTTCTGGGGTGTCTGAAGATAGCTACAGCGTACTCATATAAATAAAAATTAATAAAAAACATTTAAAAAAAAAAAAAAGAAAACTTGTAAGGGCTGGTGAGATGATGGTTCAGCAGGTAAAACTGCTTGCTGTTACAGCCTGCTGGTCTGAGTTAGATTTCCAGAGGTCCAGGTGAAGGTCTAGTTGTCTTCTGATGCCATGTGACATGCACACATACATGTGCATGCTCTCTCTCTCTCTCTCTCTCTCTCACTCTCTCTCTCTCTCTCTCTCTCTCTCACACACACACACACACACACACACACACCCCCTTTATAAAAAGATACCGACAAGGCATCAGCACCTGACAGTGCAGAAAGCTTCCAGGAGCTCTGAGCAGAGACATCTATTTTTGTTGAAGGAGGAAGTGATCTCAGCTGGCACAGCACATCTAAAGGACAGTAGCCAGCTGTGGGCAGGAAAACAGATTGACAACAAGACAGAAAATGCTGTTTTTAAGGGAAATCAAGCCACACTTCTTTAAAAAAAAAAAAAAAAGAAGAAAAGAAAAGAAAAGAAAAGAAAAAGAAAGAAAGAAAACCTGCACGGAATGAGCAAATCAGAAGGCTGTGGGGCTTGTCAAAATAGCCAAATCTTCGGTATTTATGTGAAAGAAAATATGGAAACCTGACACAGTCAAGTTGCTGGCAAAAAATTGTAACTGCTCCTGCTGCAGCAAACACCGCGCCCGTGTGGATCCATTTCCAAGCGCAGCCGGGAGGAAGGGAGACATTTGCTCAAGAAAACATCATTTTAACTACAGTCTATCTACCACCGTCTAGGGAAGACGTATAATAGCTAGAAAGAACCAACAAAGCACTTTTCCTTCATGACTGTCATGGGCAGTCAAGTTTGCTCATGTGATTTCGTTACCGAGGAAGCTCACCGTTATGGGAACAGCTGAAGCAGAATAAGCTTAGCACAGTTGACTGGGACAGTGAATGACTCACACGTGTTTGTAGAACGTGGGGGTGCTACGTGCAAAGAAGCACGGGTGGTTTTCGTGGGCCAGAAGCACTCTGGTTGGCTACAGTTGAGCACTGTCACTATTGGGCAAGGACGGACCAGTTGGCAGCCCACAGGTGACTGAAATTCCACAATTATGAGATGGCCTCTTGTTGTGGATGGGCCCGGTGCCGTTCTTGTGAACCAATCCCCTAATGAATAGAGGAGCCAATCACTGGGCGAGTAGGCGGGACTTCCGGGTTGGACAGAGGAAGAGAAGAAGCAAGAGCACATTAGGGCTCTTTTGGAGCCTGGACAGTAGAGGGGTAGGATGTAGCTGCTAGAGTTTCCTAGTATCATGGCGGAGCTACAAGGATTCACCAACAGAGGAATCAGATTTTAATAAGGCTTACAAGATTAGGTTTTAGCTGTTGTACCCAGAGATTGAGTTAACCACTGTTTCTGAACTAAGTTTGTTTTCCTTCACATGTCTGGGTTCAAGAGAGAGGTACAACGGCAAAGCCTTGGTTTGCCTGAGGTACTCCACAAAGGCCATGGGGGAGTTGAAGCATGGGGTTGGGATTTAAAGCATGGGACTGGCGTGGTAGCAACTCGCTAGTGGGAACCTAGTGATCTGGGTGGAGAGATTGTGGAGTTCAGAGTCAGAATCTCCATGAGATAAAAACAGGTTAGTCATTGCCCACCAGCGCATGGCCTGATGGGCCACTGGGGCAGAAAGTGGGAGGAACGGAGCGCAGGATCGTGCTGGGTTTGGTTGTTTTTGTTTGTTTGTTTGTTTGTTTGTTTTTGGTTTTTTGTTTTTGTTTTTGTTTTTTTAATTTCCCTCAACAGCCTCTCTTCCAGGGTAGGACATCTACCTCCCTTTGCTCTCAGGTATATGGGGTCATCACCCTTCCTGTCTTGCCTCCTACAGTGGTCTGAATGGGGAATATGCTGTTCCAAAGGTTCATGCATTTGGATACCCGATCTCGTGCTGATGGCCCTGTTTGAAGAGGTTTAGGTGGGTGGACATGACTGGTGGACATACACTGCGGCAAGGGGCTGGCTTTGACATGCATAGCCTTACCCCACTGTAGTCTGAATTCACAACTTTCTGTTTGTTGTTAAAGATCTGGTCTCTCAGCCAGGCGTGGTGGTGCATGCCTGTAATCCCAGCACTTGGGAGGCAGAGGCAGGCGGATTTCTGAGTTCGAGGCCAGCCTAGTCTACAGAATGAGTTCCAGGACAGCCAGGACAAAAAAAAAAAAAAAAATCTGGTCTCTCCACTTCCTGCAAATGCTGCTGTGCTCCCACTATTATAGACTCCTCCTCCTCTAGTACTATAAATCCTTTCTTCCATGAGTCACTTTTTTGGCAGAAGCCGTGTAGGAAAGGCTATGGCAAGCAGATGAGTTTCCTGGAGATGACCCATCATTTTACATGGCTGTGATGGGTGCACTCTGGAGACACACAGCCCCAGACACCTCATCCAGGATTGCTTCTCGCTGCTGATATGCCTTTCCTGCCACCACCACACAGCCTAATGACTCCTGGGCACCAGCCTACCCTATTGGGCAAATTTCCTGCAGAATCAACATGAAGAACTTTTGTGAATTAATGCTGTTTAGATGAATTAATGACTTTATCGAATTCCTGATTTGATTAAAATAATTTCACGAAGAAAGTTTAAGGAGATAACTTCTAGTTGTTTTGCCAGAAAGATAAAGTTAGAGTCAAGAATAGAATGTGCCTCTCCTCATAGAATAGTAAGCAAAGGCTGCATAATAAAGAATACAATGAGCTTTCATAAATTACACTAAGAAAAAAAATAGGCTTGGGACAGATTTGTGATCAAGGAAAAACATTCCTTCTAGGTCAGGTCCAAGGATAAAGCCACAGGTGTGCACCATGATAAAGCAAGGCCATGTGAAACTGTTGCTTTGAACTTATACTGAGCTTACAGCATGAAACACTGCTTTGAAGTTACTATCAACATCCTTTTGTAACTGCCCTTTTGTGAACCATTTTATCTATGAGGTAGTTTTATAAAGAACTTTATTTATTTATTTATTTATTTATTTATTTTTATTTTTTGTTTTTTGTTTTTTTTTTTTTTGAGACAGGGTTTCTCTGTGTAGCCCTGGCTGCCCTGGGAACTCACTCTGTAGACCAGGCTGGCCTCGAACTCAGAAATCTGCCTGCCTCTGCCTCCCAAGTGCTGGGATTTTGTCTAAGAAGGTTAAGAAAAAAGGCATATGTTGGCATGTTCCTGACCACACCACACATGACCCAGCACCCACTCCACCCCTTAACTGGTTCTGCATGACCGCACCACACATGACCCAGCACCCACCCCACCCCACCCCTCTATTGGTTCTTCCCTTGGCATTTCTTAAGCACTGAGTGATGGTTCAGACCTGCCTTGGTGTTCTGGTGAGCACTGAATGACCCGTCCCTAAGTACCTTATCATCACTTGCGTCACTAAGCGGATCTCGGAGGTGGAATGAAATCGCTGTAACAGAAGTGCAGTGCACACAAACACAGTAGTAGTTGCTTGGCTCATGACTGGTGTGACCTGTGCACAGATGGGTCCTTCCAAATAGTCTTGGGAGGCTCTTGCCCTAGCCTGGAGGGCCTTCCCTAGTTCCTTCCATGGCCTGGATGCACAGCATCTTGGTTTAGCTTCTATCCAGCATATCCTGTTGCACTTGTTCTACACAAAGACTATAGTTTGCTCTAAGAGATCATCAGGGCAAACAGCAGATTACCTATCCGGCTGCTGCTTTCTGGTTTTGCTGATTTATTGTTCGGAGGTTATCTCTGTCCCAGCGTAGTGACACGATGATGCACACATGCTCTATTACCTCGCTGCTCTGCCCATTTCCTGAGTGGAACAGTTTGTGGAGACAGAAGAAGAACAAAAGCTTGTTTTCCGGCAAGGCCTCCTGTCAAGGTTGCCCAGCTCCTCTGTTCTTCCTCTACTGGCAAGGCAAGAAAGCATCAATCTTTTGTTTTTCTTTTTCAGACCTGGACTCTTGCATTCTATGCAGTCCTTGAACTTGCTATGTAGTCAAACATGACCTTACATTTCTGATCCTCCTCCTCCTATCTCTTGAGTTCTGGGATCGCAGCCCCACCACATCACATGTCCAAACAACAGTGCACTGCATGATTACGAGAGCTAAAGGAAAGCGCTGTGAGTGTTAGCATGGAGATGGTAAATGTTTCAGAATAAATACGTTTAAATTGGTTTCAGTAATACCCTGGGCAAACCTGTGCAGAGACATTACGTGGTACTCATTAATGTGTACGGATCCCATGTTTTTATGTACTAGGGGGAAACAAAATCAAGACAAAAAGAAGCCAGCGTGTCTGGATGAGAAAGGAAGCAAGGCTGGGCTGCTGGGGTGTGCTTGGGTGTGCTGTCGTTTGCACAGCCTTGCGTCCCCACCGGAAGCTCTCCCGTTCTTGGTCTCTTCTCTCCAGCCTGCTCACTTGTGGAGTCAGATGGCATGCTTCTCTTGAGCCTTCTGTCCATCCCCTTCCGTAGAGAGGTCTCCGCACCGCCAGCAGTGTTATTCTGTGGTCCATGACCCTTATAGGGGACTCAGATGCTGTTGCCAGGGGGCACAGACCTGGTTCTGCAGATTCTTTGGCGAGCCCTATAAATACCGTGCTTTTAGGGATTACTCATGCTCCGAGAGTGTCACTGCTGTGCTTTGATGACTTTTCCGAGGCTCGTTTGTGCTCGTGTCTAACTTCCTGTTGTAAATACCGACTGCAGTGAGGATTTGTTCCAGTTCACCCAGAGAGCCCTGTGAGTACAGAGCGGCCTTTGAGTCACTGGCTCTTTACTCAACTTTGTGTATTTGTTTCTTGGCTTCTTCAACCATGTGTGTGTGTGTGTGTGTGTGTGTGTGTGTGTGTGTGTGTGTTGCATTTTAGCTGAGTGGTCTACACTTAGACTCCTTGGCTACACTTAGCTACTCCCTTCCACTCTGTCCTTAATGACTGCTGAGTACTTCTTTTCTAATAAAGGCACTCAGCCATTGTGAAGATGCAGCAAGAATGATTAAAGCTCTGGGTGCTGTGGGTTGAGTCTGACTCATGACATCCTTATATCTCAGCTACTTTATCTCTACAGACTCTATTAGTACAACGTTGTTGTCGTCGTTGTTGTTGTTGTTGTTAGCATTTCCACATTTGATCTTAGGTATCATATACATACATGTGGTTCAGTGGAGAAAACACGTTTAATTTTTGTTTTGTTTTGTTTTTTTAATTTTTCCAAGACAGGGTTCTCTGTGTTGCCCTGACTGACCTGAAACGCACTCTGTAGACCAGGCTGGCCTCAAACTCAGAAATCTGCCTGCCTCTGCCTCCCAAGTGCTGGGATTAAAGGCATGCGCCACCACAGTCCAAGAAAACACGTTTAAATCCTACATCTCTCTTCATTTTGATCTGACACTCCACAGGTGTGTGTGTTCGAATGGGATAGCATCTCAGCATGGCCCCGGGGAACCACAACCCTCCCCCCACCACCCCCTGCCTTCCTGAAGATGCCCTGCCCACAGGTTGTAGCCGCACTGCTGTACGATCGGAATCCCGAAGGCCGAAATGAATGTTTAGCTAGTTGACAAGCTAATTGGATGATTAATTTTAATTAGATAATTAAATAAGCCAGAGGGGTTGCTTAGTGGATCGTCAGTGCCAAGGACACTGCGTCAGGAAAGAGCATAGCTCTGGTGTGATCTTTCCAGGGCCACTGAGGACAGAGTCCAAGCAGAAGCCTGGTGAGCCTTGTGGCACAGATGTCATGAGCCTGCACTAACTTCTGAAAATGTATGCAGGCAGAGAGATGGTGTGTGGAAGCGGGAGGGTAGCATGGCCTCGTTGCCCCTTCCTTCCGTGCTCTGTGTGCGCACGTGCGTATCACTGGAACCAGCAGTGCTGGCCCCGAGCTGGGCGGCTCCTTGGGACAGCAGCCTTTGCGGCAGGCAGAATACCCAGGTGGCCTACGTGGGCAGGCTGGGTTCCCATGACTCTCTTCACCGGTGAGATGGAAGGATCGGATAGGGAGACGGCAAATTCCTTCTTTAAAAATTTCCCCGAGCTTGTAATTCGCTTTTCATAATAAAGAGAAGCTGTTAGTTCTCTCTCTCTCTCTCTCTCTCTCTCTCTCTCTCTCTCTCTCTCTCTCTCTTTCTCTGCTTAGTCTTTAATTTTTTTTCCTTGTGAGTAATTTTTCTGAGGAAAAAAAAAAAAAACCATGGCTGACTGCAAAGCATTCATGGCGCTGTGCTGGAGCCGGGGCTCTGACAGCAGTCTGTAAGGGCTGCCTGGAGTCAGGGCCTTGATATCTTCCTGGATCCGATGAAGACTGCCAACCCTGGAAGCTGCTTTGAGGTCTCATTGTTGCCAGCCGACAGGATGTCTCCATGCTCGGACAGCCCCTGTGCCGGGAGAGGGCCGTTGCAGGGTCTTCACGCTTCTTTCTATGGAATGCCAAGGAATGGCGGTCTTGCAGGGTCTGCTTTATTGATCTGTTCTCTCCAGTCCCCCCAGGGGGCTTTATGTGCCACTGCAACAGAACACCAGCTTGGAAGTGTATCGCCTCTGTCTGGAGGCCAGGAGTCTGCGATCCGAATGTGGCAGGATGGTATGGTGCTATTCACTGCAGATCTGCAAGGCAGGATCGTCCATTAGCTTCTTGGAGAATGTGCAGTTCCATGACCTTTCGTGGAAAGATTCCGCTCCGTAAGGTGTTCTCCGAATGCTGTGCGCACCTGCACAGAGATCTCCCCTTAACAGCTCCAGTCACTAAGAATCGCGACTCTCCTCTGTTGTGCCTTCCGCATGTACCCTAATTCTAGTATGGAGGCCGGATACTGAGACTTCAGTGTGTGCATCTGAGGGCACGCAACACACCCAATACCAATAACTACCTTTCCTTTTTGTTAAAATGAAGTTGGTTCTAAGGTGTGTGTGCATGTGTATGTGTATCTGTGAATGTGTGCATATGCCTGTGTAAATGTGTGTGTTTGTGATGTGTGTATATGTGTATGTATGTATTGTGTGTGTACGTTTGTGTGAATGTGTATGAGTGTATTTGTGATGCGTGTGTGTGGGATTAGGTGTGTGGGTATGTATGTGTATATGAGTTGCACGAGTGTGTGTGTTTGTTGAGTGAGTTGTGTGACTGTGAGATGTGTATGTATGTGTATTGTGTGTATGTGTGGGTGTGAGTATGTGTGTGTGAATGTATGTGCGAGTATATTTGTGACGTGTTTGTGTGAGTTGTGTGAGTGTGTGTATATGTGTGATATGTGTGGGGGGTGGGTATGACTGTGTTTAAGTGTGTATGTGAGTAGTGTGTGTGTGTGTGTGTGTAAAGTGTGTGTGTGTGTGTGTGTGTGTGTGTGTGTGTTTGGGACTTCTATGGAACCCTAGAATGTGGAACCGGCAAAGCAAGAGAGCGCCCACTAGAATTGAGCATATGTCTTATTTTACAAATCCTTCATATACCGCCACTCAAGATGAAGTAGGACAGGACAGAGCTGGAGCCATCTGAAGACAGCTGCCAAGGCCAGAGTAAAGGCCAGGAGCGCCTCAGTGTTTCAAGCTCCAGGTGCCTTGGACTTAGCTGAGGCCTTTCCCCTCAGCTGGCACAGCATGCGGGTGTTTCTTAGAGTGCTGGGGCAGCGCTGGGTGCCAGGCGCTCCAAAGCCTTTCCACACCAGGGGAGAGCCACCGTCCTCAGTCCCTGGGAGTCAGGGGGCGGGCAGGCTCCCCCTCCTTCCTTCCTTCCTTTCTGTGAGAGAAGAAACACGTTGCCAGATGTGAGGGGTCTGAGCACCTTGGTACTCTCGTTCTCATTCGTGCTGAGAGTTTGGGGGCCTGGGGTTCTCAGGGTCTGTCTGTGTCCCCATGATCCCGTGGCTGGGACTCTACAAGGCTGCCATCACCTTTACTCTGGAGAGGTGAATTCACGGAGAGTGCTGTGATCTGCAAGGGATGTTTCTTGGAAACTAGGTTTTGGTGTCCTTCTCCTTGAACAGGTCACTTGCATTTTCTTGGGATTCAGTTGAACACTCATCCCAAATCACTTGACTCCTTACCGCTGTCTTTATCCTCTCTGCTATTTTGATGGAATTCTTTCCCCTAGATGAACCCACTCCTTTTTCTTTTATTGTGTCTTTTCTGGGTAATGAGAGCTTTATAAGCAGGGATGACATCTTCCTGGATTCTTAATTTCCTCATAAGCCCCCTTTCCCACTTTACCTCATTCTTGGGTCCTCGGTGTCCTGTTTTCCAATCCTCTCACGCCCCTCACGCTGGGCCTCTGTGTGCTGCGTTCCCCGAGTACCCAAGTTGTTTGCTTTCAATAACCCGCTTTCTGTCCCAAAGGCAGAAGTGCACGGTGAACGGAGCCATGCTCCCCGTCCTGGGAGTCTCTCCCTCTCTCCCACGCCATCTCCTCAGGCATCTCTGCTTCTTCACAGGGAAGATGGCAGGTGGGTTCAGCTCATGTAGCAGAGACTAGAAAGGAGCAGCGTGCTGAATTAGGAGCCACATCTGCAGCAATACCTCACATGCCCCTTACAGTAGTCAGCGTTAGGGTTTGTTGACAGACAATTCTGGCAAGGATGCTAACCCAGGGCCTCCCATAAACCATACTCAAGTCTCTCAGAAAGCATGGGTTGCCCTGAGAGGCCCTGTCTAAACCTCTTTCCACCCCATGTTTCCCTCAAAAAGAAGGACTAATATTTCTTCCCATCCTACCATATCGGGGCATCTGTAGAATGTTCTAGAAATGGGTTTTGGGGGAAAAAAAGATAGCCATTGTATCTCCCCCCACCCCCACCCATTGCCTGTAGATTTTCAGGTGGTCAGATGAAGGTCTTTCCAGCAGTCTTTGTGACTGGCTTCCCTGGCTTCATTACAGAGAAAGCCCACTCTGTTCTGCCTATTGTCAGTCTCTGACCTTTTACCGTGTGTCTCAATTGAGTTTACTATGGTCAGCACTCAGCCCCCTTTGTGTGCTTACTCTGCCCTGTCAGTCAGGAGGTGTCCAGTGTAAAAACAAACAACATCACTGTTAATTTTATCCCAAGGAGAATTGATGTTTAAGGCCCTCACTGGCCTCGTTTTGTAAAACGATGAGCTATGTAATACCTATTGTAAATCTGCCCAGTCTTGACCTCTTCTGGTAACATCAGATGCAATATTTTGTTTGCAAAATGTGAGATATGCAACATCTGGACCCCTTTCCTTCCTTAATAAATCGTACTTCTTGGTGATTTTATAGAGATGAGAGGGACATGAAAATGTTCCGAACTGGGGAGCCATTGCCTTAGACAGTTGCAAAGATAAGGGCACACAAATGAAAACGGTTGTTCTCAGAGCAAGGTTAAACTACATTTATTTTCTCTTCAATGCTATTTCCCAAGAGTAGGAACCAAATGTAGGCTGAGAGACGAATGCATCCTCTCCTGTGTGCGTTTCTTACTCAAGACAGAAATGGAGAAGACCAAAGACGCGCCCCCAGGGGATCAAGGGCAGGAGGTGCGCCCTGAAACACACTCTCGCCTCAGAAACTAAGTTTCTGCCACTCCAGGCAGATCTGTCAGGGCTGATGTCATCATATATGTTCATAAGTACTTTGCTTCTCTTTGAGCCATGGGACTGTCTCATCTGTGAAATGGGAATGAAATTACCCAGGCTGGGTGGGAATATAAAATGGGACAATGTGCCCAGCGCATAGTGAGTTTTGGAGCACCAGCAGTTCGTGTCCCTCCGCCTCCTTGTCCTGTCCTCCACGGAGCCTGCCGACATCCCCAGCTCTGCTCTCTCCTGCAGAGAGGACAGGGGTGCTACATTTAAAGTCCCGGCAGCTGCTCCTGTCTTCCTAGTTAAGCGGGAAAAGTAAGGTCAAAGACTGGAGCCTGAGGTACAGTCCCACCAGGTCCCTTCAGCCTGTGTGGGGACTTCTTACTCCTAGCTGTCGCCAGCCCCATGCCTGAACAAGGCGGTTGGTTGGGGACAGCAGAGAGCCGCTGCGCCCGTGCCAAGCTACCTCAGGCATCACCGCAGCCCCCAACGCGGGTATCTGAAATCCTGATGTCGAGGGGTGTCTCTGCTGCATCTGGCCTCCAGCCTCAGCGGAACTCCTGGCAGGGGTGGTGGTGGTATAGCGTCCCAGGCAGTGCCGCAGAGGTGGGGAGGGGAAGGGCAGAGCCTGAGCTCCAGTCCTCCGGCTCCCTCCCTGGCCCTCGGTTGCTAAGCGGTTTCTATGGCAGCAGCATCCTCAGCCTCAACTTTCACCCTCATTTAGAGCCAATTAAGGTAAAATAGTGAGGGGCGGGAGCAGAGCGGCCACGTAACCGGGAGGCAGGGAAGCACTCGGAGGCTGGGAGCGAAGCTTTACTCTGTCAGACGTGGAGGCACAGACACCCAGACGCAGCTGCAGTCTCCTTGCCTCGCCGCAGCCTGCTGAGCAAGCCGAGCCTGCCGAGCCTGCCGAGCAGCCGCACTGAAGACCTCGGGACCCTTCCCAGCCTCGGGAGATCCGGGAGATCCGGGAGATCGGAGATCGGTCAGGTGTGCCTTTCCCACTCTCCGCTCCAGCCTGGCCTGCTGCCCGGGCCCCTGGGCAGGGGCTCTGACTGCCCCGATTCTCTGACTGCTTGGCACCCGTGTTTATTTACTTTCTTACTATCGACACTTGATCGGAAGAAAGGGAAAGTTTAAAAAAAAAATGCCCATCGCACAGTTGCTGGAACTATGGAAGAAGATCGAGGTGGAACCCATGGAGACGGAGGTGCGTACGGAGGACTGATGCTTGCACTTTCTCACGGTGCCCTCTGCACTGTGGCAAATGGACTCCGCTCGATGGGGGGGGGGGGAATGCAGTTATTGAGGGGCGGTTGGCACGGCAGAGATGTGGATGTTCTGCATACCTGTTTCACGCGTGTGGCCATAGACACCTTTCCATTTGTGTGCTTGTGGCAGCGTGCGGTGTGAGTGCATGCATGAAAGGAACAGAAGACATGCACTGGTGCCCACCGCCAGCTTTCCGCTTGCTTCCTGCAGTGTGCCTTGTGCCCTGAAGTACTCCTCTTGTCAACTAGTTGGCACCAGTTTGCTTTGCTTTCAACAAGTGGCTCATGGTCTAGATCCCCATTTGCTGCAGAGACCAACTAGCTGTGCTAGAAGGGACCGGAGGCAGAGAGAGGGGGCGGTCCTAATGGTCATGTGTTTAAGTAGAGGGGCCACTAGAAAGGAAAGGTGAGGAAATCCCGGTGTCTCAGTGCCCGAGCCACGGTAGGGAGGACGCCCCGGGCGGTGGGCGCCTCCATTGGAAACCCCAGTGTCTCAGTGCCCGTGCCACGGTGGGAAGGACACCCCATTGCCAGGAGTCCCATGTGCCCCATTTGGGCTTTACATGAGCACCAGACATAGTTCCGAGAGGAAAGTTTTCCAAAGTTGTTAAGACTGACAGCCTTTTCACATATACCTGTCCTGTGTCATGAGCAACTGAAATAGAAATTTAAAATGGCTAATTTTTATAGACTCCTACATATCACGACCCAAGGTCCAGCACTGCACTCAGGAATCCCATGCTGACGTCTCTGCATTTCATGACATGGAGACACATTCACATAAATAAATCTTTAAACTGAATGAAAGATTCTGTCTTGGAAGACAGACGCTTTGGTATTTTATATTGAAAACAAACTCCCATAAGCAGACAAACTCCCATAAGAAATACTTGGAATAGGGCTTGCAAGTGGGTATAGGTGCTTGCTGTCAAGCCTGGTGACATGAGTCCCCAAAGCCACATGGTTATAAGAAAGAACTGGCCCCTGAAAGTTGCCCTCTGCCCTCTACACACACACACACACACACACACACACACACACACACGAGAGAGAGAGAGAGAGAGAGAGAGAGAGAGACAGACAGACACACAGACACACAGACACACAGACACAGACAGACACAGACAGACACACAGACACAGACAGACACATATACACAGAGACAGAGACAGACACACAGACACAGACAGACACATACAGAGACAGACACACACAGACAGACACACAGACACCTAGACATATAGACACATAGAGAGAGACACAGAAAGACACACAGAGAGACAGACACACACACACATATACACAGAGACAGACACACAGACACAGACACAGACAGACACAAGCACACAGAGACAGATGACAGACATAGACACACAGTCACACAGACACACACACACACAGAGACAGACACACAGAGAAACAGATGACAGGCAGACACATACACATACACACAGACAGACAGACACACAGAGACAGACCCACACAGAAGAACAGACACACAACACACACACACAGACACACACACAGAGACTTAGAAAGGGAGAAGACAGAGAGGCAGACACATAGACACACAGAGACAGAAAGAGACTGACAGACAAAAAGACAGAGACTAAATAAACAGTGTAGATTGTTTTAAGTGCTTGGATAGACGTTGGCATTACATGGGAGAAGAGCCTGTCACGGGAGGTGTGGTGCATCTTGTAGCTGGAGCTGTCTGGGTGTTGGCACACGGCTGTTGCCGCGGTGAGCCAGGGTGACACTTGGCGTGGCCACTGCTGTCTACTCCGCTGGTACTCTAGTCGAAGTGCCAGCCTTGGAGCTGAAGGCAAAGCCCACAACTCTTTTCTTGAAGGATATTTATTTGATTCTTCTAAAAATCCGCCCAATAAAGGAGGCAGTGAGGAGGGGAGACACCCTTACATCCTGCAACTGCCCCCACTGGTTGTGCTCTGACGTCGGCTGGCTGGCTTCTTGAACACAGAGCTCTTTTCAGGAGAGTCGGATGATGGGGACAAGCGGGCATGCTGGAAACATTGGGTGCTGTTGGGGTTCTGGGTGTGGCGCTGTCTCTTGCCAGGATGGAGACACCCGCGAGCAGCCTGTGTTTACAAGATTTCTGAAGTTGATTAGAAATAGACTAGCCTCAGGCAGACGAATTTTACTACAAAAATAGGTCATGACCCAAGAAAACTTGCAAATCCAAAATCTTGAAGCAGAGCTGATGGCACTCGCCCACGCCGTCCTGCTACCCAGCAGGAGAGCTTGCGGTTTCTGTGATGCATCTGTCTGATACCATGCGGAGGCCCAGATGCACTAAATAGTCTTGAAAGAAGACCCTTCTTCAGGCTTTCTGGGTTAGTTTTTCAGAATAGCAAACTTGGAGAATGTAGAGTTAGGATGAGCATTAAATTGTCAGTAATCTGGAACCAAGAAAAACCAGAGTCCTCGCCACAGAAGGATCACACAACTGAGATTCTGAATTGATTGTTTCCAGCTCCCTCGAGTAACCTTCAGGTCAAGTGTGAGGTCCCAGGGCCTCAGTACATTGAGGCTGACTTTATTGTTTTATTTCGCCCATGTTTTATGACCTATGCTACTAACGTCACTTATAGATCAAGAACGTGGGCAGAGGTGGGTGGAACACACATAGGGCCTGACTCCTTTGCGTGGATGGGAGCACTGCGCAACACATCCAATACCACTGGCTAGAATCACCGTCCCTGGATGCTTCTGTTAGGCCGACACACAACCACACTCTGCTCTCCTCTCCCTCCATTGCTCTCATGGCCACAGCCCTACAAAACCTAGGATCTGAGGCTCGCTGGAGTAGAACTGGCATGCTCTTTATAAAACCTGCCCTCGCTCAGCATATGAAAGAGGAAGCCCATGGCCTAGCTAAGGAGACTAATTGTGGTGCTGTGAATTGGTTTGGGATATTTTGGATGGTATTTTATCCATGGATAGGGTAAGAAAACAAACTAATTAAAAACTGGAGATTCAGCCAGGTGGTGGCGGCACACACATGTAATCCCAGCACTCTGGGAGGCAGAGGCAGGCAGATTTCTGAGTTCGAGGCCAGCCTGGTCTACAGAGTGAGTTCCAGGACAGCCAGGGCTACACAGAGAAACCCTGTCTCGAAAAAAACAAATCCAAAACACCAAAAACCAAAAAGCAACACAAAAACTGGAGATTCTAGAGAAGTCCTGAGGAATTTAGTATGAGGGGGAAGCGGTGCCGATCTGTGAGGTGTACTCACAGGCTGGAGGCACGCACCAGAAACAGGACTCCGGGGTACCGTTCTTGGCAGGGTCTCGCCGGTCAGAGCTGTGCTCCGGAGATGAGGTGTGACAAGAGAACCGGTGTGTGAAGTCACCCGTGAGGCTTAGCTGACTCATTTTAATCTTATTTTCGTAGGAGCAAGGACTGGTTTTCTGGGATGTCACAGTACGTTGGAGAAAGCAAAGTCCTGGTTTCCCAACACTACACATCTGCCATGATGCCCTGGTGACTCAGAGTCAAGCTAGTGTGGTTTCTAAACCCAGCATGGCTGTCAGCAGCTAAACTGGTGCATCAGACCCCACTAGAGCTGGTAACAGGTGGAAAGGTTTCCCTGAGTTCTCCCCGAATCTTAAGGTGGTCGGAGTCGTCCCCTTTCTGATGTCCCGTGTGAGGAGACTGAGGCCACCTGAGCAGTTCTCCTCGCTCTGGTGTAGCAGCGGAGATGAAGCCGTGGCAGCCAAGCACGCTTAAGCCCCGGGCTTTGCGGAAGCCGCTTGCTGCCTTCGTGAGCCCAGAGCTTTATTGTCAGATTTAATCAGTTCTGAGCTGGGCTCGGTGGCATACATCCGTCATCCTGAAACCCAGGGGACAAAGGTGGGAAGACTGCCTGCCATGAGACCAGATGTGTTTATATATCAAATTCCAGGCTGCCAGGGTTTATAAGCTTTAAGAAACAAAACAAAGCAAAACAAAACCATAAATATCCAGTTCCTGTTCCAGAAGTGACCAAAGATTTGTTCCATTCAGATAGGAAATGATTACAGATGCCCCCACTGTCTGTCTGTGTACGTCCTCACCATCTTGATGTTTGAGCATCGTGAAAGCTTATGTCTCCTGCCCCCTTGCTGGATCGTTCTGGAAGTCATACACTCTTCATTGATTCAGTGGTTGGTGACTTTAGACATGCATACCCACTATCTGCGTGTAAAATACTGGCCTCCAGGACAAAGCATTCCACAGGCAGAGGTCCAGGAGCAAGGGAACCATCGTACAGACCACCACCTACCAAGCTAGCTATCCTGGGCTGGTTACACACATGAAGTCACTGACTCAAAGTTTGAGATGCTAACCATATTATCCTGTGTCTCTGTTGCCAGACCACCGAAGAGGAACTCAGCCTGGATGTAGAACCCACCCCGGAAGATACCACAGAAGAAGTAACTATATCTTTTTTTTTCTTTTTTTAAATAATCTGGTTGTTTGTGGGAGATTTGGACCTAGAAGGTAGACTAGAGAGAGACCTGGAAGTTTAAAGTAATAACGGAAAATGAACAGTCATTTTAGTGAGGTACGCGTCTCTCTACAAATGTAAGCATATGTGTATCCATGCACGAATCGTGTGAGTAGTATATCAGTATGTCCCTCAACAGAAACAGCGTAACCCAGGAAGGACAAACATAAGGCAAGCAGAGCTTTGGCTTTGGAAGAGCCGTGGCTTGCTATTGACAGTTAAGACGTGTGAGAATACTGGCAGAGGTATAGGAGGGCAGGAAATGAGCCAGCCTGCTGGGAGTTATGTAACATGGCTCTTAGAAGGCTTTGTGAGTGTGCAAGCAAGCCCCAGGATCCTGGCAGGTGGATTCATCTGTGGGAATTTCCTCGCCAGAGACATAGGAGAAGGCGAGGGTCCAGACGAGGGGAGTTGAGGGGGCAGGGCTGAGGTCAGTGAAGAGTGGGGCAGGACATGAGGCTGGAAGCACAGGAGAGGTGTGGGCCATCTCTGGATGCTGAGGCGAAGCTCTGAAAGCAAGAAGACCACAGGCTGTTCCACAGGCACATCCTCGGCTTCCATGCTTTATAGGAGCCTGTTAGCCAGGCAGACAGACCGGCCCTGGCTGAGCCACAGTGACAGTGTCCCAGCAAACATAGAGGGTGACATAGAGGGTGAGTTTGTACAAGAGCATGTCTGCCAGAAAGACACTGGCCAGTAGGGGCTCAGTTGCAAAGCTGAGCTGAAGTTGGAGAGAAGGCTTTCTAGATCAGCAACTTTGTATCCAACAAGTTGGAGAGAAGGCTTTCTAGATCAGCAGCTTTGTATCCAACAAGTTGGAGAGAAGGCTTTCTAGATTAGCAACTTTGTATCCAACAAGTTTGAACGAAGGCATTCTAGATCAGCAACTTTGTATCCAGCACTTAGAAAAGAAATTCTGTCAATGGTAGGTGAAACCAACAGAGGATGGCAAACCCGCAGAACTGTCAATGTACTCTGCCAGGGCCACTGGGAATCACAGAAGGTGTCGAACCCACAGCTCTGTCCACCGTTGCCGCATGGGAGAACTGCATTGTTGGGCCTTGCTAGCCTGCTCACAGAGGAGAATGGCTTTTACTGCATCCTAAGCTGCACACACCACTGCAAATGTCTGTCTGGTGTCCCCAGGTCTCAGGATCACATGAAGCAGCTTGTTGACCAGTTAGAAAGATGTCATTAATCAGCCTCACCTCCTTCCCCTCTGTCTCAGTGTTTTGGACTCAGCTCTCTTCGGAGCTTTGAAGGGACGTGACTGAGTTTGGGTAAAATATCAGCTTGGCTGGGAACCTTGGCTTTCTCTGGATAGCAGACCACAAAGGCAGAACTAGTCCTTTCCTGAAGAAATGCTCATTTGACCCAATCCTTGCCAAGTGTGTGTGTGTGTGTGGGGAGGCCCATCAGACCTCAGGCGTCACTGTCACTTTAACACTGCCTTGCCACATTCTGGCGAGAACCCTGCTCTCTGGGAAGAACCTTCAGTGAATTCACACAGGGCAGAGGGCGAAGGTTAGGTGACCCATTTCAGCCTGCTGCTTGCAGGAGTGTGAGCTTTCTTTCTGGGGTGTCACAATGCATTAGAGAAAGGAAAGGAGCTGGCTTCCGGAGACAGATTCCGAGACACTGTCAGCGTAGGTGTGGCTGACTGCTCATTTCGTAACCTCGCGTGGAGCAGTAAGTTTGGGCATCAGGATGTGTTAGCTCATTTGAGCTGTTATAATGAAATAGCAGCGGCTCGCTGGCTCTTAAACAACAGGTCCTGTCTCCCCCCCCCCCCTGTTCTGAGGCCAGTGATCTATCTTCCTGCCTCAGCTCCATTAGAGCTGGGGTTATAGCCATGGGCCACACACACTGACCCTCAGTGCTTCTTATAGGAATGTAGACCGGAATCTACAAATATTGCAATGGGAATACCTCGCTCTTGTGCAAGTTGGTTTGGGTAATGGAATATGGGGTCATGGAAATTATCTCTTGATGGCTACTTTGACTTAGATGGTAGGAAATCAGAATTTTTTTTTAAATCTTCAGTAAATAAAGGAGAGCTCCAAACACAGTGTAGGAGTGTTTGCAGGATCGTAATGCTGACACTCAGGCGGGACTGACAGTCACCGGAGAAATCACCTGTTTGCTTAAAGTTTCTGACAGATGACACTGGAAAGCAGTGAGACTTTTCCATTGTCCCTGCAGAGTGTTACATTCGGATATTCCCTATGGTTGGCTTCTGTTTGCTAGAATAGAGTAATTCTCTCCCCATCCTTCTTGTCCTGGAAAGGACAAATGCTATGGTCTTCTAAAGGGAAGGACTATGGCTCAGGTGAATTAGGGAACTTTTTAAAAAATTTTTTAATTGGATATTTTCTTTATTTATATTTCAAATGTTGTCCCCTTTCCTGGTTCCCCCCATCTCAGAAACCCCCCTATCCCACCTCCCTGCCCTCAATTCCCCTACACTGGGACACCTATGGAGCCTTCATAGGACCAAGGACTTCTCTTCCCATTGATGCCTGACAAGGCCATCCTCTGCTACATATGCAGCCAGAGCCATGTGTCCTCCTTGGTTGGTGGCTTAGTCTCTGGGAGTTCTCAGGAAGTCAGGTTGGCTGATATTGTTGTTCTTCCTATGGGGTTGCAAACCCCTTCAGTCCTTTTTTTTTTTTTTTTTTTTTTTTTTTTTGGTTTTTCGAGACAGGGTTTCTCTGTGTAGCCCTGGCTGTCCTGGAACTCACTCTGTAGACCAGGCTGGCCTCGAACTCAGAAATCCGCCTGCCTCTGCCTCCCAAGTGCTGGGATTACAGGTGTGTGCCACCACCGCCCGGCTTCAGTCCTTTTTTAAATCCTCCATTGGGGACCCCGTGCTCAGTCCAATGGTTGGCTGTGAGAATCTACCTCTATATTTGCAAGGCTCTGGCAGGACCTCTCAGGAGACAGCTATATCAGGCTGAATTAGGGAACTTTTGTGGCCACGAGCTAAGTATCAAAAGTTTCACCTTTGCCAGTGAGCAAGGGGCAATACAAAGTTATCTTACTTAGGAAGAAATAAGCATTCAAATCCTAACTGCAGGTGAAGCGCCACCATGCTTGTTCTAGAGAGTGCTGGAGGGGCACTGCACAGTCCCACCTTGGGACAACCTTAACACAGGTGGCTGCTTCGAAATTTTTTTTGTTTGTTTTTGTTTTTGTTTTTGTTTTGAGATGGTGTCTCACTATGTAGCCTTGGAACTCACTGTGTAGTCCAGGCTGGTCTCGGTTTTACTGAGATCTGCCTGCTTCTGTCTCCCAAGTGCTGGGATAAAAGGTGTGCACCCCCATACCTGGCCTTCGTTTTATTTTTAATAATGCATGTGCACATGTGTCCGTGTGTGTGTGTGTGTGTGTGTGTGTGTGTGTGGTTGTTCATTTGAGTGAAGTTTTCTTAGAGGCCAGAAGATGGGAGGGCCTCAGATCCTTTGGAGAAGGCAGTTGTGAGTCATCCCGAGCATTGGAAACCTAACTCTGTTTCTAAGAGCAGTATGCACCCTTAAGTGCCAGGCCGACGCCCCTGCCCCCCCCCCACCCTGGTGGCTTTGGAAAATGAAGACTTTTTTCTTGCCTTTGGAAATATAGAGCATCTTGGATCTTTCATGTCTACGTATCTCCCCGTTGAATCTTTGTCCGGCTGTGTCTGGGGCCATGGCTCTGCTCAAAAGGAACCCCGGGGAAGCTCCAACATAAAGACTGGAAATAGGTCAAGAAGCCTTCTGGGTTTGAGAATTAGCACACGGGGTGGTTCTCCTTCACTGCTGTCCTTTGCAGGGGAAGTGGACTCCAGGTGGGAAGTTTGTGTTTTAAATCCCTAGGAGGGAAGTCTTACTCAGGTCCCACTCTAGAGCACAAAGCAGGGATCTATTATATTCCAGACAATAGCTCCAAGTCATAGCAGGTTCTCTGTGAATCGATTCCCTGAGGGCGTGTTTCGGGGCTCAGCATAGGGGAGACTGCAGTCTCAGGAGGAGGCAGATGCGACAGCCAGACAGCCGGTAGACTTGATAAGGAGCCCGCAGTGTGACTCTGAGGCTTTCTTATTTCCTCTCGAAGATTGTGTTGTGAGCAAACTGGAACTCTGGAAAGTTAAGGTACGCTAGAACATTTAAAGTTTAAGGGAGACAACAGATGTCTGCTTGTCTGAGTGGGGGGCCTGGAGGAGGTCCCCACTGACCCAAGCACTCGCTTGGCCCTTCAGGGTTAACCAAACATATTTAGTTATCTGTGGCCCAGAGGCAACTGTCACCTCATTGACTGGGAAGCTCCCTTCGGTGTTGTTTAAGAGTACTTCACATGCCGCGGTGACAGGTGCTTGGCGACTGTGCCCTTATCCATCCGTGTGGGAGATGAGATGTCAGAGATGGAGCCACGGGTAGCACAGTCCCTCTGCCAGTCTGCCAGGGAGGAGGGACAGTGGAGTGGGGAGAGCTGGCCTTGGGGGACACTTGGGTATAGAGGCGTCATATATCTCCTAAGCATGGCACCACATGGGCCTCCAGTGCTGTTTGTCAGCTTTAGGCACCGGTGTTACCAGGTCTGTACTCCATCATCATAGAGAACAGTTTCCTGCCTTGGCAGATCCAAGGAAACCGTGAGACTGTTATGAGATTTCACGTTGCTTCCTGTGACAGCGGCGGTGTTTCCCCCTCCCCCACCGTTGCTGGCAGCACAGGAAGTGTCTGTAGTGAGTGGGAGGTGAGGACAGCAGCTTCAGTCTGCAGGAGAGAGCTGCTTGAACACTCGGGAAGGGCTCTCTGGCTGGCAGAGGGCAGCTGCCCAGAGACGGCTAGGAAGCCTTGGCGGGCTTCACTGGTCCAGAGGCTGGGGGAGATTCCAGAGCTGGGCACATGGCCCCCTCTGAAGGTGTCACCAGGGCTTGTGGGCAGATCATTGATGAGCTCCTGAGCGGATCCCTGTCTGTGGTACAGTGACTGGCTCAGTGACTGGGGCAGGAGACACCAGGAGACCAGAGGGAGAGAGAGTGAGCCCAAGGGCATCATCCTCAGGGCTCCGGGCACGGTTCTGGCACCAGCAGGATAGGCTCAAGAAAGACCTACCCTGTGCAAGCCAGCACATCACTGCTCCTTCCTCTGGAATCTATAAACAGCAAGATCTCCTTTCCCCTGAAAGGAGAAAGAAGAAGGGGCGGGGAGGGGGAGAACAAGGAGACAAGGAACAACCATAACTGGTTCGAATAGAAATGAGACAAGATGAATAATAATGCTTAGGAACTGATAAAGCAATTAAGAGCGATGCAATTACAGCTTAAAGAAATAGTTAATAGGTTTGAGAGATTAATGAGACACACTCTCAAGCCCTGCTTGTCATCTTACACAGTCAGTTCAGGCCTCTGAGGGATCAGTCAGCTCCAGTGACCGCCCCGGTCTCTGGTTTGCAAGCCTTACAGTCCGATGCTGCTTACCTAGACCTGTGCCTGTGCTTACCCAGACTATAGACGGTGGTAGCACATAGTGCTTCTCGGGGAAAACAGAGAAACTTGGCCAAGCTAGAGTTCCTGCAGTTTGAGTCATTGTGGGCACACATAAGTAACAATGACTCTTTGGAGCATAAACATTTATTGAGGCAAAATGAGGGACCATATATGAATTTGCAACTAAACCAGACAGTGCACATAACAGTGTTTTGGCAAGAATTCATAGAACACAAAACCCCTAGCTCTTGTCATCCATGACATATGTCCCTGGGGAATCTGTCCCTTGGGCAACTGTCCCTTGGGCTACTGCCCCTGGGCTGTCCTTTCTCACTTGAGCGCTGTTGCCCATCTAGGATGGGCAAATTGGAAGTGGTTTGCGACTCTGTTCAGCCTGGTATCATCATCATTCTGCTTTTATAGCAGGGTAGACATTGCACAACCCCAGAATGAACGTAGAAGGACCGTGCAGCCCCTCAGCAGGGCTCTCAGACTGGGGAGGGGACGCACCAGCTGGCGAGTTCTGTGATCTGGATCTATGCGAGATCTGGAGAGGGACCGTGGCATCTACAAACCGCTGGACAAACCTGGAGACTCATCAGCACAAGCACAGCGTGTTCCATTGCAGCCACAGTGGCAGTGTGCCAGGCAGTGACTGCAGCCCAGAGATTTTATGGGTGAAATTGCACGAAAGTGTATTCTTCAGGGCATAAGAGCATGGCCTTGTCAAAGCATAGTCACATGCAAATATCACTGTTTCTGCATGAAGATGATGTATGGAATCTTTGCTGTCTCCAGTCTTAACATGCACAGTAACGTGAGAATAGTTTAGGTCACTGAAGCCCCTGATTGTCTAATAGGGTGATGTCTCGGGTCAGGGGAGGAGGAACAATGTAATGAGAACTCTGTGTGCTCCAGAGTTACATCATCCGGACTCTTCCTTGGCTCTGGGAAATGGAGGAGTTCTTACTGTGACAACCCAGCCAGCAAAGCGATGTCTATGTGTGGCTCTTTCTTTGATACCAAGGTGGCACCTGCTATCCCTGACTTGCTTATTAGTGAATGGAATGGGGCCACACGTTATACAGGGCTTCAGACCTTCCTCAGGCCTTAGGACGGTGCGGCCTGTATCTCTGGTGACACAGAGGTCTACACAAGGGGCCTGGGCCCGGTCCATCATATCTTTTCTACACTGCATACAGAAGAGCTGGCTGCCGGAGTGGGTCATGTTCCTCTGAGGCCCTGCATGAGCTCAGTGCCCTGGGAGCCATGCCTGACACAGAGCTGGTCCTGGAGAGCTCCATCTCTGAGTGGAGGCTGTGTGCAACCCAGACACTGAGTCCTCACGCGGGGGTCCTCTCCATGGTTAACGCTTCCCTTCAACACTCCAGAAGAGCCTTAGTGGAGAGATGCTTTAGAAAATTAACCATTTCCCCAGGTTTTGGACTAGATCTCTTTCTCTCTCTCTTTCTCTCTCTCTCTCTCTCTCTCTCTCTCTCTCATAAGCAAGATACTGAATTACAAAAATATTTATTCATTCCAAGTGTATAATTTGAAAAATTATGGTCAGGGAGGCCATGTGTGCATGCATGCCTGTGTGTGTGAGTGTGTGTGTGCATGCATGCACACACACGTATGCATGTATATGTATTTTCAGTGATAATGCTGAGCTTGGATAAGCTGCAAAAAAAAAAAAAAAAAAAAAAGCCATTCAAAGAATTCAAAGTCTTTGGGTGCACACCTGCAGTCGGTGTTGGCGCTTGTGCACACCCGCAGCCGAATGTAGAGATGAAGTCTTTACCATTGGTGTGAGTCACAACAACCTCTAAGAAATCAGCAAAGCATATTTTTTCCCAGGATACAAGATCAAAACACCCGAAGTGCCAAGCATGCACAGAAGGGCCGACCACTGCCAGAGAGGGCTCTGTGGCCCAGGGCTCTCTCAGAGGGGGCCGTGGGTGAGCCTGGGCTCCCTTGTTTCCCCGCAGCCCTTACAGATGAGTGGTCCATCGGAGCATGACTTGTGAGTCCAGAGAATAACAGATGAACGAGTTCCAGGCCACTTGACAAGCAACAAATATTTCCTGACTATTTATGTGAGACAGGGTCTGTTAGGACGTGGGACAGGATCACCAGCAATATGTGGTGTGGCTCCCTCCAGAGTCACAATCTGCTTGGGAACTCGCACATAAGTGCATGGTTCAGATTTACAGGCATGCACAGAAGAGAGTGTTTCCCAACCACCGTGGACCGGTGAAAAGTCTTCCGAATCCACAGGCACGATGCTTGGTGCCCTTGTGCCTCTCAGCTTACAAGCCTTGTGCCTTTCCTCTTTCCGTCCCTGCCTTCTGTCTTATTCACTCGTGTGTGCTTGTGTGGGTGCTTTTACACACACATGCACAGATACACGGATACGCAGCAGCATTGTGGTATCACGTTTTATGCTAATGTGAAATGCATTAGTATTTTATTTTATTTTATTTGTGCATCAGTGCCTGTCTGTGCATGTGTGTGTAGAGGCAGGAGATTGTCTTCTTTGATCGCTCTTCACTCTATTAGAGCTCACTGATTCAGCTAGACTGCTTGGCCAGCGAACCCTGGGGCTCTTCCTTTGCCACCTTCCCCATGGTGGCATTATGGGCACATGGCGCGGTACCCAGCTTCTTTCATGGATGCCGGAAATCTGAGCTCAGGTCCTTGTCTTTGTTTGTATCAGGAAGGTCAAAGCACTTCATTGTAGAAGTTAAAATCCATTTGTCCTTCTCAGTATGCTACCATGCTCCCTTGAGGAAGTCAGTTGCACACGTAGTTAGCCCCGTTGGACAGACATTGATTTCCTGCTGGTAATTTTAGCAGACGGCATCAGCGGCTGACTTACCCCATAAAGTCTCCTAGAGAATGGGCTCTCGGCTGTGACTCAGGCGTTGCTGTGGAGGGATGCTGAAGTTGCCGAGGAGACTGACTGACGTGGAATTATGAATTAGGAGAACCTCTGCTCATTAGTCTGTGGGCACTTTATTTCTACTTTGTAGGAAAGAGGTTTTGGATGGGGTATTTGTTAAAGGAAATGGCACCCTGCAGGAGTGACGACGACAGAGGGTATGCTGGGTTAGCTTCGGGAGTCAACGCCATAAGTGAACGTGGCCAACAACAAAAATAGATGCAGGTCGTCTATGGGGTTTTTTTGAACCTTAACGGGGAACAAGGCAGCCCAGTAAGGATGCTGTAGGAAGCTGTCTACCGTGTAATGTGAGGGTTACACGGCATGGGGAGTTCAGCTGTGGCCAGGATCGAGGCAGACAGAACATCTCATGATGGATAGAGATCGCCGTTGAGTGTGGGCTTGTTGTGGATAGCCCTGGGCTCGTACTTTGATGTTAATTCCACTCCTCAGAGGGGCTGCAGATGAGGAGTTGCCTTGTGAACTCCTCATCTTGCCTTGTGTCTCCCCACCTTAACTTTTCAAATAAAGGCTTGAGCCAATGATTGGGCAGGAGGAAAGTGGGAGGAGCAGAGAGTCTAGGGGAGGAGCTACGAGGTATAAAACAGGAGGAGGAGGAGCAACGGAAAAAGAAGAAAAAGGAGAAGAAACGGAGAGAAAAAACGGAGGGAGAGAAACGGAAAAAGAGAAACGGAGAGGTGGCAGGGTGAGAAGCTCGGGGCCTGGAGTTTCTGCAAGTTGTATGGGATAAAATAGATTGAAACAGAGCAGGGGAGTGGGAGGCCTGCCCAGTTTAGGCTTGTAGCTTGTTTTGTTAACAGCTGAGTTGAGCTTTCTTTCACCAGGGAACTGGGTTGGAAACATAGTAGCAACATGGGCTCTACACCAGCCACGACCCTCGAAGTCCTTAGTGTAGGGGGTCTTTGTGTGTCTCCAGCCCTTGTGCATAGCTCTTTCTTGTCAACTGGTCTTGACTACATGGGCAAAGGAACAGGCGAAAAGCAGGGCCCGAAAGAGCGACCCTCTGTGGAAGAGAGGCACGAGGCCGAGGAGAGGAAATCCAGCTCCCAAATGTTCTCTTATAGGATGCAAAACCAGAATCTCTTGAGTGAGGGGGAAAGGGACCATACTCGGGGGCTATAGAAATTAAAGATGGCCACTCAGCGCAAGATCACGGAAATCCCCCTGCCGCACCCGCGGAGTCTGCAGTTAGAAAATGGCAACAGCCATTGCTCGACTGCTGGGTGTGAGGAAGACACACGGAGACGGAAGGAAGGGAGGAAGCCGAGCTCCACTCACTGCTGGGAGAGTCGGGAAGCTGGCACGTGCGTCCTTGGCTGAGGAAGAGAAGACAGCTGCCCCTAGGGAATGCTGGGAGTCATTGTCTACCGAACTTCCCCCAGTAAGGCTGACGGGGGTCCTTGGTGGGCCATTCAAGAGGACCAGAAGACACCACTGACTTGCTCCTTAGCAGGTAGCAGGATATACAGCAGCAACTTGCTGCTCTAGGGTAAAGACACCGAAAGTCCCAGAGCATGATCTGAGGTGTCCCCTGGGAGACTGTGACACTGTGTCCAGGGAAGGAAGATAGAACAATTTATCAAGACTAAGCTGTTTAGCAAGGTTGCTGGATATAAGGCAAATATAGGAAAGTCAGTTCTGAGGCTGGAGAGATGGCTCAGCGGTTAAGAGCACTGACTGCTCTTCCAGAGGTCCTGAGTTCAAATCCCAGCAACCACATGGTGGCTCTCAACCATCTGTAATGAGATCTGACGCCCTCTTCTGGAGTGTCTGAAGACAGCTGCAGTGCACTTACATATAATAAATAAATAAATAAATCTTTAAAAAAAAAAGAAAGTCAGTTCTATTTAAATAGATAACAAAAACTTGAATTTAAAATAATACATAATAACATCCAGCGACACTAACCAATAAATATTATATAGTGTGCACAAGGTTGGCATATTGAAATCTGCAAAAGGCTGCTGACAGGAAGAAAAGAATTCTCCTGAAACAGAATGCCCATGGACTGACAAATGGCTTAGGGGGTAACAGCACCTACTCAGCCTTGCTGCCCGAGTCTGATCCTTAGATCCAATGGTAGACAGAAAACATATTCCTTTAAGTGTTTTCTGATTTCCACATGCATGCCATGTTTTACACATGCACACACACAAATACACACACACACACACACACACCAACCACCACTACCACCACCACCACCACCACCACCACAACAACAACAACAACAACAAGGTAACAAGAACTTGAAACATGAAACTGAAACTGAGACTGTCATAACAAGCATAGGCGGTGCCCTACAAGATATGAGTGACCGAAAGGGCCTCTGAATTGGACTTCAGCCACTCAGGGATTAAAGCAATAGTTGACAAATGGGCCCTCAAATACTAAAAAGCTTTTGTGCAGCCAAGAAAACAATTAATGGAGTGAAAACCTACAGAGGGGGAGAGAAACTGCCAGCTATGACAGTAAACGCCTAAGATGATTACTATCCAGAATATCCTTATAGGAACTTAATAATAGTAATAATATTTTATTATATTATACTGTGTAATGTATAAAATAATATACATACAAAACAAATATAAATATTGTTATAAATGTAAATAGCAATATTAGTATAAATAAATATTAAAAATAAAAATAATAAATGACCCAACTAGAAAATAAAGCTATGGATCTGAACAGAAAATTAACCACAAAAGAAAGAAAAATGGGTAAGAAATCTCAGGAAAATGCTTACCATCTTGGGTGATCAGGAAGATGCATTGAGAGGATTTTGTCTCTCAAAGGCAGCCAGAGTGGGTAAGAGTAACCAAACAATTGCAGGTAACTGCCCTGGGGGCTGTGAAGAAGGGAGAGCGCCCTCGTCCACTGCTGGTGGGACTGCAGTGGGGTAGCCTCATCCACTGCTGGTGGGACTGCAGTGGGGTAGCTTCAAGGCAGAGATGAGAAATCTCACATGTCAAGGCACTGCCTTTTCAAGAGATGGAGACCCAGTGTACCACAAGTAAAAACTGTAGCATTTCTTCTCAGAGGATGTGTCACGGCATCTTGTCAACTTATATGGAAGTGCAAAGGACTTAGCCACAACTTCGCAAAGAAAGAATAAAGCAGGCAACCCCGTACAGAGCATGTGCAGGCCATGCACAGAGACCGAGTGATCGAGACAGCTTGCTGTTGGTATGAAAATAAACACACGAGCGAGTGGAACACAGGGAGGAGACCGCTGACGTTGTAGTCAATCGATTTTGACACAGATGTCAGGATATTTCTCCAGGAAAGAATAACCTTCAACAAATGGTGTTTGAGCAACTGGTTATTTGTTTAAAAAATGATAATGCTAATACGAAAGGAAGGATTCAAAGTATTCCTATTTTCAGATGTTAGGATTGAGGCGAGAGACGGCAAAGACTCCACCAGGAAACTCCTGGAGTAAACAAACACTGCTGTGAAGTGGCAGGTTACAAAATTAAGATGCCCAGTAGCCTTCTTATACACCAGTGACAAATAGGCTGAGAAAGTGTACTGGCTGGTTTTCTGTCAACTTGAAACAAACTGGAGTTATCACAGAAAAAGGAGCTTCAGGTGAGGAAATGCCTCCATGAGATCCAGCTGTAAGGCATTTTTTTTTCAATTTGTGATCAAGTGGGGAGGGCCCCTCGTGGGTGGTGCCATTCCTGGGTTGGTATTCTTGCGTTCTATAAGAGAGCAGGCTGAGCAAGCCAGGGGAAGCAAGCCAGTAAGGAACATCCCTCCATGGCCTCTGCATCAGCTCCTGCTTCCTGACCTGCTTGAGTTCCAGTCCTGACTTCCTTTAGTGATGAACAGCTGTGTGGAAGTGTAAGCTGAGTAAACCCTTTCCTCCCCAACTTGCTTCTTGGTCATGATGTTTGTGCGGAATAGAAAGCCTGACTAAGACAGAAAGGAATCAGGGAAACAATCTCATTTCTAATACAAAACAGACAAAACAAGAAAAACCCAAACAACCTCCCCAAACCCACAACACATGCAAACCCACCCAAGGAAGTGAAAGACCTATAGAATTACAGCCATGAGACATTGAGGAAACAGAAGAAAACACTAGAAGACGGAGAGCCCTCCCCTGCACATGGACTGGTGGGGTTAATATTGTGAATATGGCCGTCTTCAAAATCAATCGACAGATTCAATGTGATCTCATAAAAATTCCAATGCAATTCTTCACAGAAATTGAAAAAAAAATCAATCTTAAAATTTGTAGGGAAGCATGAAAAACCCCAGGCAGTCAAAACAATCCCAGAGAATAAAAACTATGTTTGAGGCACCACCGTGATTAATCTCAAGTTATACTGCAAAGTCATAGCAGTGAAAACAATATGGCACCCGCATAAAACCATGCACACTGATCAGTGGAGTCAAGGACTTGGTATAAGTACTACACTCACCTACAGCTGCCTAACGATGCCAAAGAATACACATTAGAGATAAGACACCATGATAAATGGCATTGGAAAACTGGATATCTCCAGTAGAAACATGAAACTTGATCCTTCTCTCTTGTCCTGCACACAAATGGACCAACGATCTCAGTGTTATATCTGAAACTTCTGGAAGGAGTAGGGAGTACATTTAAGGTTACACACTCATACAGGACTTCCTGAATCACCCAGGAAATGGGACCGGCAGACACCAAGTGGGACTTCCTGGAATTAATAAGCTTCTACACTGCAAAGGAAACTGTTAATCAATGGACAAGGCAGCCTACAAAGGGAAACATGTTTTCCAGCCATGCATCTGATGAAGGATCGATGTCTAGAATATCCAAAGGACTTATTCTAAAAGCCCCAAAGTGCAACAAGGCAAGCGACTAAATTAGAAACTGGGCTATTGAACTGAACAGAGTTCTTGCAAGAAGAGCTGGGAATGTGTGAACAGCGCTTTTAAAGGGGTCGTCTTTAGCTACCAACGGAGCACAAACTACTTTGAGATTTCACCATACTCCAGGCAGGAGGGCTGGAGAGATGGCTCAGCGATTAAGAGCACCGACTGCTCTTCCAGAGGTCCTGAGTTCAATTCCCAGCAAGCACATGGTGGCTCACAACCATCTGTAATGGGATCCGATGCCCTCTCCTGGTGTGTGGCGTGGCCCTGGGAAATGGAGACCACTTATGCACTGTGGGGAGCATGGCCTGGTGCAGCTGCCGTGGCGGGCCGTGTGGTAGTTTCTCAGAAAACTAGAAATGGATCTACTGCCTGCCCTAGTACACTGTCTGGTCATATATCCCAAGGGCTCTATTCCTGCTATAGAGATGCCTGCTCATTCATAGTAATTAATTATTAATTAATTGAATAATTAATATCACAGTAGCTAGGACATGGGAACTGATGCCATCAGCTAATAAATAATTGGAAATACAGAATCAACACACAGTGGAATTTTGTGAGGGGTGGAGAAGTAGCTTTACTTGATTTTCTTGTTTGTTTGCTTTTAAAATCTGTGCACTCACCCATCAGCAGAGATGTTGAACTAAATCACAGGAAAGCAGTATTCAGAGGGGCAGTCTACAGAGAGGAGTGGTCAGCGAGCTCGTGTTCATGTCGGGACTGTTGCCTTCTGCAGACAGAAGCTATTTTCTCATTGTCTACCTGGTTGGCTCTGCAGCTTCCATCACGGTGGAATTTTACTCAGCTGAATGGAAAGATAGAGTTTGCAGGTGAGCTGGTGGCTAGAGCCAGCAAGCAAAGTGCTGAGTGCAGTAACCCAGACCTAGGAAGACAAGCTTATGTTCTTACTCTAGGTGGATCTTTAGTATCACATCTTTAGATCTGTATGCTTGACTATGAATGCCTGTAGAACCCAGGAGACTATACAGAGACCATTGATGGGGAGGGGAAGAAAGATTTTTAAGAGAGGAGGATAGGAGAACACAGACGATGCCTAACGTAGTTAATAATTTAGAAAATGCAAATCAAAAACATGACGAGGTCCTACTGTCCGGCTGCAACCTAAAACTTAAATGATGACTGGTATTAATGCAGACAAAGGCGGGACATGCTAGCTGTCCTTCACGGTTGGCGAGAACATGTAACAGCACAGCTATTTTGAGAAACAATTGGAATGTACCTTATAAAGATGAATATCCACTTACCTTGAACTTAATAATCCCGCTCTTGGATATTGACCTAAAAATGTCTACCAGACACACACACACACACACACACACACACACACACACACACACAGAGTCAGCTCCAATGTCCATCACCTTGTGCAAAGATAAACATTGTATTCCTCTTGTACAAATGAAGGACTAAGCCAAAGGTCCACACAAGGTCGGGGCATTTCCCCAGGTGTAGGGGAAAAAAGCCAATCCTGACGCTACATTGTATGCATTCTGTCAGCGAAGTCCAGGCTGCAGGAGGACACAGTGGTCACAGAGACACAGAAAGGACGTTTCACTGTGGTCAGAGGACCGCGTGAATTTGTCTAAGTTCATTGATGTGGGGAACGCAGCTCAGTTGGTGCCTGGGATACACAAGGCCTTGGTGGCCTACACCTGGACTCTTATCACTCAAAAGGCGGGGATGGGGAACAGAAGCTCAGTCACCCACAGCTATACAGCAAGCTGAACGCTAGCCTGGGATGCAGAAGACTGCTAAAAACACTTATTGATGTGAACTGTCTTGTGCGTATAAATAAAAGAGATCTCTAAAATACAAGCGTTAGGAAGTGACAGTTCCAGAGTCTATAATAAACACTTCTGTTCAGTCACGAGCCCTGTCAATTTGGGCTCCATTCATATAGACTGCTGACGCCTCAACTCTGCCTTGCCGCACAGAATGGACTCTGATCAGAGCCCGAACTGCGAATCTGTTCCTTTCATCGCGTCTAAGCTTCCTTTGCATCCTTTACGGAGATATTTGCGACTCTGTGGATCCAGGGGTTCTGCATCATGGGTTCAATCCAATGGACTGAAAATGCCTGAAAAACCCACATCTGTACCAAATATGTACAGAATATTTTGATATAATTTTCCTGAAAATATGCAGCAGCCTAACAGCTGCCTAGCTAGTGTGCACACTGGGTTTGGTATTCTAGGTGAGCTAGAGATGATCTCAAGGACACAGAAGACTTCATATGCAAATTGCCCAAATATCCAGGAGGAGCCCCGCATCCACTCCCTCACAAACAACCTGCCTCACGATTCTGAGGATAAAATCGTGCAAGGCCACGCCGGTGGTCGGCTAAATGCCTTCACGTAGGAAACACCCACTCTCTGTTTGCTCCTGTGATCGTTTATGTTCCTATGGGAGAAAAAGTTTGCTGAACATCTTAATTAGGCAAGTGGATAAGACAGCGAGATGTTTCCAAATGCATTGGCAAGATCTATCTGCAATGTGACATTTTAATATGAGAGTTGCATGTAAAAGTTGGTCCTTGAGGCATTGTGGATAAAGACTTGTCTCAACGATTCATGAGCATTTACTTCGTTCCATTGGGCGGGCTTAAAAGCCATAAACCACACTTACAAAATATCTCAGTGATTCAGCGATTCAGTTTTCATAAACCCAGGCCATTTTCCTTCATTAACTCATGTAAATGGCGTTGAACACTAAAACTAAACAGTTCTCAAAAACCCGTTAGCTTTGTGGCACTCACAGTGTTTGATTCTCACGTTGTGACCAGCTCTCATCTCAAGAGACGGATGTACGGGGCATCTCAGGAGAGCTTGGTTTCTCTTGACATCATGGATCTGACACGGGACCTGGAGAGCATTTGGGTTCTAAGCCACTAGACCTTAGACATGCCATGTGGGTATGTTTGGGGCAGCAGACAATGTAGCAGATAGTGGTGTGGCCTGGGGTTGGAAGCCCAGGCCCCAGCCTTCTCCACAATTTGTTCACACTGGATAAGAACACAGGGTCAGCCTCTGGTATCTGTTGCTCTAGGTAAATCCAACAATATAATTGGACCCCTACCTGGTTCTACCCAGAGCTTAGATCCTGCCCAGTATCCCATCCATGCACACAGGTCTCATCCTTGCTGGACCAGTGCTCCTCCTCCTGAGCTGCGGGCACAAATCCTATCCCCGCCCCCCTCCCCCCAGCCAGGAACTCTTCCTGTACTTCGGTACTCTTCCTATGATCGCCCAAACCATTCCCAAGTGTCTCCAAAGGAGAAGTCAGAATGTGTGCGTTTCAAGTTCTTCCCGAATTCTATACGCCCAAGGGATCTCCGGCCCGAAGGAGCTTCTCTGGGGAGAATAAAGAGAAGAGCACTGTCTCGGGCGTCTCTGCTGTCTCTGTGCTCATAGCCAAATCCTTTTGTCTGACTTGGGTGTGGGGCCAGGACCTGCGTGCGTACACAGCCAGCTGCCCGGCAGTGTGTCCTTGCTGTAGTAAGAATATAAAATATCGCTCAGCACACTCTTGTGCACGGAGTGGCGTTAGCAATGGCAGCCTGTTGCCAGGTATCGGATCTTTAGAACGCACTCACCTTGTCTGGTAAACCTATGTGTCTTGGCCACACCCTCTAGTTCCCATTCCCCTCCCTGGCCCTGGTCACCCTCGTTCCATCCTGCTTCCGTATTGAAGGTGAGGTTAGGCTTTGTACTGTGCTCCTCAAAACCAGGGATAAGGAGAAAGTTCATCAGTCACATGACTCTTAACATCTACATGTATGCAAATCCAAGAACTGTCAGAAGTACGGCCTTTGCTCGCGGCCGCGGTGTGGCGGTTAGCTTTCCCTGTGTGGAGTTGTTGAGGACCGGCAATGAGTGAGTTCCTTCTGCATCTCTCTTAGAATATCTTTACTATAACCCGAGACGATGTCAGAGCAGACCTGGAGATGCCGCTTGGTAGTTGAATGCTTGCCTTGAAAGGTTCTGATTGCACAACTAACATTGGCGGCAACAACAGCCGCACGCACGCACGCATGCGCACTCAGTAAAGTTCAGTGGTGAGTTCTGCAGGAGACTGAACAGTGCAGCTCTAATCCTGGGCTCAGTTTCATAAGTTGCAGAAAAGTGCAACAGTAGGAGGGTGGGTTTTGTATGTGTGTGTGTGTGTGTGTGTGTGTGTGTGTGTGTGTGTGTTTTCTGTTGTTGTTTTTAATCCTCCGTGAAAGCCATTTACCCACTTAAGCTTCTGCAGAAGGCAAGTTGCATTTACCTGTGAACGGGACGGTCGGTGATTGGCCCTTGAGTCCTCTGCCCTGCAGGTTAGCTGAAGAACTCCCACAGGCTGGTGTGCTGGCACAGCGCTCTGAGCCTGAAAGTAGAACTGCTGGAAATGCCCTCTGACAGGTTATGTCCGGTAACATGGACATCTATTAATGAGAAAACTACACTGGCCGGGCGTGGCGGCACATGCCTGTAATCCCAGCACTTGGGAGGCAGAGGCGGGCGGATTTCTGAGTTCGAGGACAGCCTGGTCTACAAAGTGAGTTCCAGGACAGCCAGGGCTACACAGAGAAACCCTGTTTCAAAAAGCCAAAAAGAAAAAAAAAAAAAAGAAAGAAAAGAAAAGAAAAGAAAAAAAGAAAAGAAAAGAAAAAAGAAAACTACACTGAGTTTTAAATTAAAAAAAAAAAATCCACTAACCTGGAGTTTATTTGGAAGCTGAAGACTGAAATATGGAAAATTTATATTCTGTGTTCCTTTTATCCCAGACACTTAATAAAATTCACACGCTTCCCTCAGTAGCTTAAAATACCCAGTGACCCAGAAAAGTTGCCAAAGGAGAAGGTCTATTTATGCCCAGTGTTTTTAACAGCTATTCGGTGAGGGTGGCTCTGTTCAGTGTTCCAGACTGGCTCATTCCAGCTCTCTTTACTTTCTTCTCACAGTTGTTGGTGTGACAGGCAGGACCACAGGGTGACAGCCAGGCCCAGGGACCTGCTCATTCTTGCTAGGACACTTCATTTGTACTGTGCTCTAAATTTTAGTATTCCCAGCTGGGCAGTGGTGGCACATGCCTTTAATCCCAGCACTTGGGAGGCAGATGCAGGTGGATTTCTGAGTTTGAGGCCAGCCTGGTCTGCAGAGTGAGTTCCAGGACAGCCAGGACTATACAGAGAAACCCTGTCTCGAAAAACAAAAACAACAACAACAACAAAAAATAAATAAATAAATAAAATGCATGTGAAAGACCCCTGAATTGGGGAGACCTTCACTCTAGTCTCCGGATAAGGCGACACCCCAGAAATTCATAAGAGACCTTCTTGCTGCAATCACATGAGGTTTATTTAGGGGAGACCAGTGCACTGGGGCCGAGCTCATAACCCACGCAGGGGCAGAGGAGTTCAACCCCGAACAACTGAAGTCAGGGGTTTTTAAGGGGGAAAATCATAAGGCAGGGGGCAGAGGATAAAAAATCGTGAGGTAAGGGGTGGAGGGTAAAGAAAGTCACAAGGCGCGATGGGTGGAGGGTCACAAGGCAAGGGGTGGAGAAGAGGAAGTCGGGCAACAGTTTATGCCTCGAGGAAGATTTTATCTTGAACAGCTACCCTGGGGACAATGTATAGTTGAACATTAAGCTGAGTACTGGGTGGGTCAAGGATGGGTTCCTGGAACAGGGTGTGTTACTTTTCTCAAGCCAAAATAAGAAAGTTTCTTTGTGCTGAACTGAAAGCAGAAAAAATTTACTCTGTGCTAAGCTTGGTTGCTAGGGGTCTAAAAACATTGAGTTAGGGTCTCTCACATGCACATACATAATGTTTACATACAAATAAAAAGGTTGAACTTACAACAAGGTTAAATATCCAAGGTTTGTTTTAAGTGAAAAATAGTCACAGAAAAGTTCTATACTAACGTAGCCTGAGTTTCCCAGACTGGATGAACCACACAGCCAGGAGCGTCACCCCCAGTGGAGTGGGTGTTCTGGGCTTCAGTGGTCCCTGCTCAGGTGGAGAACTGCACCAGGCCGAATGCTGGCTTTGGCTCGTACTGCAATGCTGTCATTGTCCAAGTTCAGACCCGCTGACAAACTTCGCTTAATCCATTTATCCTGAAGCACCTGGTAACACTGTCTCCTGATGTGGAGGCAAAAATCTATACACATGAACAAGAACGCGAAAACACACACTTAAACACACGCATAAACTTGTCAAATAGCTGCAACGCACAAAAGTGACAATTTAAAATATATGGCCAGGTATTAAGACTTCAGATCTCTCATCGTCTGGGTTTTAAGTTTACTTTGAATCAAAATCTAAATGTGATTCCTGTATATTAGGAATAATACACATATTATATTATACATATACATAATATATACATATCCTGTATAATAGTTAGGACTAATGTACAACTGTGGTCTCATAGACTGCACTGGAGCTGGGAACACCCCAGCCTGTATTTTAAGCTAGGTGTGAATACACCAATACGTCTGTGGGATTGCAATTGCAACAGTGGTGTGCTATATGGCCCTAAGCCTTCTGTTTCCCTGTCCATTTGTTAACTGGAGAATTTTCTTCAGAGAAGTTTGTAACTCACACAAGAAAAATTCAGGACCAACAGCTCTATACATTGGAAGTAAATCCGTTTTCATGGTTCCTTCTGGGAAAATGATAAGTATCTGGGAATGTGTGATCCGCATTCATTCATTCATTCATTCATCTCTCTGGAAGTATGTGTCCAGTCTCTATGTGCCAAACATGGCTTTAGGGTGGGCTACTACATGCTCTCTTGTTGATTTCTTAGTGAGCTGAAACAGATGGATAGCAAACACAGGATGGAAACTGTCTGGCGTGATTGTGGTTACTCTTACCCCAGCTTCTTTGGATCTGGATCATAAAGCAGAAAGCCTTCACGGCAGGTGACCGCCACATTTCTTGGGGCCAGAAGTACAAGGCCAAAGTGCCGGTGGGGTTGGTTTCTTTGAGGCCTTGCTCCCTGACTTGCGGGTGACCACCATTTTTCTGAGCACACAAAACCAAGGCATCTTTGCATCTGGGTTTCCTACTCTGGTGGCAGAGCAGATCGGGGACACCTTCCAGACTCCTTTTCATGCCGAGCTGAGGCGCTGGGCCTTAGGATTTCAACATGGGACACGCTTTTGATGGAGGTTGGGGAGGTAGACAGTCCTGATACTGAGGAAAATGCCAAGTGACTCACTCAAAGTTTTAAGATTACCGCGTGAGGCAGGTGAACGGGAGATGACTGGGAAAGGCTGGGCGTGGACATGGCCGAGCAGGAGAATGCTCCAGGAATGATGGGGGTTCTCCTGGAGGGTGAGGATGTCAGGGGGTGACTTGGTTCTGTGCCACAGCCAGCACGGCCGTGGGGCAGTGCTGGAACTTGAGTGAGAGGGTAATGGTAGACAAAGACATGGGACTCTGGGTTCTCTTCGGAATGAACAATTTTTATTTTTTCCTCATTGCTCTTTACATATTGTTTGTTAGCTACTAAAGATAACATTGCAAGTAGAGCTTGAACGAACCATCTCTTGGACCCCTTCCCCTGAATCCTTTCCTCCATTCTCTCTTGTCTCTGTGGCCTTGTTTTCCCAGAGAACCTCCCTCCTGGGCCTTATCTCATGACTGCAGTTTTTCGAAACCCACATCTGGGCCAGGGTTTGTGCCTGAGAAAGGAACTGGACACCAACAGATCCCGATAGATTTGGAGCTTAGCCACCGTTGGGTGCAGAGGATAAGACAAGAGAGGCCAGCAGGCCAGTGCTCAGGTTTATGACGGGACAACCTAAGGAAGGGGGGATTGGGAGAGACTATGAAAGAGGAGTCTTAGCTAAGTCTGGCCTCTAGTATTTGAGGAGTGTGCTCGTGTCCAGGCATCTCCTTTTACTGCCTTACATAAGGGGGCAGAGCGTGCAGCGTGTCCGGGGCACAGTACAGCAGTATCCCTTCAGTGACTCAGAGAACTAAAGAACCATCACGGGGACAGCGGTTCTTAGCCTCCATGTGGCTTACACTCTGGGCTGGATGGCTATGCCATCGACTGTGTTGCACACCATCCGATGTTACTGTCGCAAGCCCATCAGTGTCCCTGCCCTCCCTAGCTGGGGCAGCCTGGACTGCCTGCGCCCTCAAGAAAAGACTATTGAAGCAGAGAGGTTTGGGCTCCGTGTGAGGTGGCTTGTGTTGAGTTTAGCCAATATTCTTATTGTTTGGTTTTGTTTATGGTTGTATTCGTGATTGGACCCAGACCTCCTCGTGTGTGTGTGTGTGTGTGTGTGTGTGTGTGTGTATGTGTGTAGGCAAGGGCTTTACCAGTCAGTTGTATCCCCAGCCCTGTGCTTTATTTCAAAATAGGATTATGCTATTAAGCTCATACTGTCTGTCTTAGTTAGGGTGTTTTTTTTTGTTTTGTTTTTTGTTTTTTTTTGTTTTGTTTTGTTTTGTTTTGCTATGAGGAAACAGCACGACAAAGGAGCGAATTGGGAGGGAAGGGTTTATTTGGTTTACACATCCAAATGGTTGTTCATCATTGAAGGAAGTCCAGGACAGGAACTCAAACATGGTCGGAACCTGGGGGGCAGGAGCTGATGCAGAGGCCATGGAGGGATGTTCCTTACTGGCTTGATTCCTCTGCCTTGCTCAGCTTGCTCTCTTGTAGAACCCAAGAGCACCAGCCCAGGGATGGCTCCACTCACAATGGGCTGAGTCCTCCCCCACTGATCGTTGTGCTGGATCCAGTGGAGGCATTTCCTCTTGATGACTCAAGCCTGTATCAAGCTGACACAAAAGTAGCCAGCATTATCCTCTCGCCTAAGCCTTTTGAGTGGATGGGATTGAATCCATGCGCATAGCTCATGATAAGAAACCCTATACCCGGGCTCCATCCTCTAGTAACTATTACTTAGTATCTGGAGATAAACTCCTGATTTATACTGTGCTTAAAAACTTATCTGTGAGTGATTCTTATTGATTTTTACATGTGTCGGACTTAGGTGACTAAAGATTTTGGTCTCAAGCTAGTAACCACTCTGTCTTAGTATAGTAATTAGTTCATAATAATTAAGCAACATAATGATTGAGGGCCTAAGTGGGTTAATTACTTTTTGGTAAGGAGGTGATGTGTTCTCTCATGACAAGTGTAGTTAAAACTTTAATGGGCAAGTGTTGAGAGCACTGTGCGTCCCCTGCATGTGTGTACAGTGTGAGGGTAAGCCAGTGCTTCTAGAGATGCCTAAAGCACAGTTTCCTCATCACAGGGGAGGGTGGCCTTCTGCAGAGTCAAGAGGTGCACACCAAAACCTGCCACAGTATAGAACACTTACTAAAGCCTGTGTGTAGTGAGCACAGAAGAATCTTCTCATCATGTCTTTCCCCCTACTGCTCCTCAATCACGATGATGTAACCTACAGAACTGCCCATCATTCTCATCCTGAAGCAAAACACTAACACCCCCTGAGGCTGAGGGGGAAGGTAGGGGGACCATCCAGGAGGAGGGACATCTAAATGACCCGGGAGTGACCTGGGAACACGGGGCGGGGCCTCCAGAGGAGCAGAGGCCTTCTAGAGAGAGATCTACAAAGAGGAGGATCAGAATACAGGGGCAAATAGAGGAGGGGGGTGTAACTGCCCGCAGTTACATAGAACAGGTTACTTGGAAGGGAAGCTGGGGATGTATGGGAAGGCGGCAAAAAGAGACAGAGACCAAGACAACACCTGCTATTCAAGGTCTCAAAGTTTAATGAAGAACTCCATATATATATGCAGGGGAAAAGGCTGGAAGCTTCTCAGCAGAATCAGTTCAGTTGCTCCACAGGTGGCTAGTGTTTCTCAGGAGACTGCAGGTCCTTGAAGAACAATGGGCTTCACCTTGGTCTGAGCACTCCACCCTGGGTGGAGGGGATTATGGCTGACACAGGAGTTCCCACTCAAAGACTGGGAGAGGAACTTCACATTGGTCAATGTCAAGTTCCTGCCAGGTGGCATGGCACCTCAGTAAGGCTCTCTACGGGAGGGGGGGGGGGAAGGGGGGAGGGGAAGGGGGAGGGCTTGTTAATAATATGGATAAGCTCTGGAGAAGGAAAGATGGTGTGTACAGAAAGATCATAGACAATAACCTGAGGCCTGGCCACAGAAGGGAGATTTCTTGGGAAGACTCTACTCTAGATTCCCAAAGCTTCAAACCTGGAGAGACAGGCGTGCTGCTGCCTGTGCTGGCAGGATGTCCAGCTTGGTGAGAAGATCTGGCATCCTTTCCCACACCATGTCTGCCTCCCCCCCCCCGCCCCCATCTTCATTAGTAACACCTGGAGAGATCTCCTTCCACATGGTGTGTGCGGATGGCTCCTGTGATGATGTTTGCACAACAGTTCTTAGAAAGAAACTAATGCCACCCAGAGAACCTCAGGCCCTGGGTGAAATGTGGTCTGCTCCCTTACTGGGAGGTCCACAGTCCTGAGACACGGGGTGGTGTCCGCAGGAGCTCACTGGCTCCTTCCCGAATTTGTCTAGAAGCTTTTCAGCAAACCTGAACTACAGGCGGCAGAGGCCATTTGCAGTATGCCATAGTTCATATATGTTTTCCTGTCATGCAGCTTTTGTGTAAAAAAAATCCCTGAGAAGTAAGGATATATTTATATAGAGTTTTTGGAAACAAACCTAAAACTAAACAAAAGGTGCCCTGTAGATAAACGTTCTCTTCTAGAGGATGCACAGAATCTGGAGACATGGGTAAGGAGAAGAATAAGACCCCGCAAGTATGGTTTAATGAATCCTACTTTTAATTTTAACCGATGTGCCTTGTGTGGGCGTGTGCACATGACTGCAGGTGCCTACGCAGACTAGAAGAGGGTATTGGATTCCGTGGAACGGGAGTTACAGGTGGTTGTGAGTCACTCAGTGTGGTTGCTGGGAGCAAAATTCGGTTCCTTTGGAAGGCCGATGAGCACAAGCACCGTTCACCGTGGACCCACCTTTCCAGCCCCACCCAGAAGACTTTGAAACTAGGTTTCGTGGTTTTCAGCATAGTTCACATAACAAAGATCATAGGGGCATTGCTCTGTCCATGGAGGGGCACTGGAGTGACACCCATTTGCCTTGAGAAAGACGTGCTGCATCTTGGTTACTAGGTCACCTGCACCCCTGAAGGGAGCAGTGGGGTCAGAGGTCATGAAAAGTAAAGTTTCTACGAGTGCTTACTCCCAAAGGACATGTTAGTGATGCAAGAGAATACAGAAAGGACACCAGCCTGACATGAAGAGGCACCCATTGACCACATTTTGGGGAAAAAAAAAAAAAAAAAAAAAGAATGTGTACTCAAAAGAATTAAAACATTGAGTTATAAATCTCTGCCTTTAAAAACTGCTAAAGAGGTTGTGATGAGAAGGCCCAGAATGAGAGACCCATCATGATGGGAGGACCAGCATGAGGGGAGGACCAGCATGAGGGAGCACCAGCATGAGGGAGCACCAGTATGAGGGAGCACCAGCATGAGGGGAGGACCAGCATGAGGGAGGACCAGCATGAGGGGCATCGTTTCAACCTCCCACTTATGAAGGAAGACATGGAAGATGTGCACTGCACACCAGAGCCATTGACACCCTGGCAGCTGTACAGTCCGAAAGCCTTGAGTCTCAAGTTACTTATTACTGAGCAACGGCCCAGCAGGCCACACCTTCACCGACACCCGAAAGGCACCAGCATTGCATTTCTCCTCGTTGCTGCCAAGGGACACATGCCATCACCTGTGCAGCCTTTGTGCCTGAAGAGATGACAGATAGAAAACCGGGAAACTCAGGATGCACTGCCCAGCCCCCTCAAGCTAAAGCCGGGTGGGGCCTGCCCAGGAAGCTAAGGAGACCGGCAGTGAGGTCCAGTACAGTGCCCATGAGCCAGCGTCTCATCCTGCAGACTTTACGATACTACCCTCGTGTGCAGTTCCTTGTTGTTATGCTATTATTGTGTCTGTGGAGAGTATTCTGAGCGTGAGAAGGTACATACTGGAATGAGGAGAAGCATGAAGTTCCTGACAGACAGGTTAGGCAAGAATGACTGGAATTATAGCCAGCCACCAAGCCTACAGCTTATAATCCCCATGACCCGCACGGTGGAAGGAGAGAACCAATTCCCACAAGCCGTCCTCTGACCTCCACAGGAACACTGTGGGACACCACACACACACACACACACACACACACACACACACACAGACACAATGAGTGTAATACAAAAAATGTAAAGACAAGAGAAAGATGAGCAGTGCAGCAATTGGGAACACATACTGAGATATGCATCGGTGTTTATTGGATCTTTGGAGCTTTCTAGGTTTTATACGTGTTTAGATGGGACACTGTAGGAAGAGCTTCCCTGGAGGCCCCAGTTCTGCTCTGTGGTTCACCGGGGTGTCTGTGGGTGGGTGGTACTCCCTGGGAAGGATGTTGGTCCTGCCTTGGGAGCGATGCCATGGATGTGGAAGAAATTGAAGAGGTTATTTTCTGGCCACGCGATGATAACTCTGAAATCCACAGAACAGCACATACGATAAGTACGTTGGGACACCTTGGCCCACTTCGTGGCCATCCAACCTAAACTCTTTTCAAAGAACCAGCAACGGGCAAGGCGCTTTTGCCGTGTTCCAATTTGGCTCAGTAGTGTTTTAGGTGACAGCTATGGATGTTCAAGGGTGTGGCCCTTCCAGAACCTGATGGTGACATCCAGAGACAGGACAACACTATGTGGGGAGCTGGGCATAATAACAGGGCTACAGGGGGTCACAGTGGAGATCTCTGTGACACCGGCTGGCACCTAACACCCACACTAGTATAAACTGAAGGATGGTTTTGGATGTCTTCACTGTTGCCTGGCTAGGTCAGTCGGTAGAGCATGGGACTCACAATCCCAAGGTCGTAGGTTTGAGCTCCACGCTGGGCGCCAGATGTTTGCGAATCCAACCAAGACCCTTGGGGGCGGGGGTAAGAAGGCTCAGAGTCAATGACGCAGACTCTGGGAGTCAGGCGAGTGACAAAAGCAGTAGGAACTGGGCAAAACGTTAACCTCCCCACCCCCCAGCATCTCATTGGCTCTCAAGTAGCCAGATGTGGTGCTGTCTCTTTCTCATTGGCTCGCTCCATTGCCTGATCGAGCATCAGTGGTCTCTAGCCGCGAAGCCATATCAGCAGAGTCTAGGTTGGCTCGGAGAGGAAGTATCAGCGGCGCATATGCCAGGCTTGCAGCTGGGCCTGCTTGGCTAAGTTCCTCCTACACTTCACTTTTAGCTATTGACAGCTGCAGCTGCAGAAGCAGCAGCTAGGCCTGGAGCTATGAGGCTGGCAGTGCCCCTTTTCTTTGTAGAAGGAAGCAGTCTTGCAGGAGGTGGTGCGCGGTGCTCTGTCCATGGTCCTGACACGCTCCTCGAGGCTTACACCAGTTGGCTGCCCTGGGCAACCCCCATCTCAAGCACACCCCGTCCCCTTCCATCGGCTGATTCTGTGCCTTTCTGTCCCTTCACTCGTGCCCCATTACCTCACGACATGCTCACGTTCGTTGAGTGCGGCTGCGTCTTAGAGAAGGTGCTGGGACAAAACCGCAGACCCAGTGCTGACTCTGGAACACGGCCTTCTGCCTGCTTCTTAAGGCGATCCATATGTGTGTGTGTGTGTGTGGGGGGGTGTCTTCAGCTAAAGGCTAAAGACTGTGCTGTCGAGTGCATTCATTTGGATTTAGTTTCCATGGCGTTGGGATTGTAAAGGTATTTAGCACCCAAGCTGAAAGTGCAAACAGACCCCCCCCACCCCCCAGCGTCTCAGCAGCTTGAGGCAACGGTGGCGGCCCACTGCCCTCTCAGATCCTGTAGAGTTTTGGCAAGCAGCCTTCACATGGTGGTTCGGAGTCTGTCGCGCTGCTGCATCCTAAGAGGACTTCCCAGCTCTCACAGGGCCTCACAATGGCCAGAGAAAACGAGATAAGAGGGTTTTACGTTACACAGAACGATGGCTGCCGATAGTTCCTGTGTGTGTATAGACAGCGCTAGCAATTTCCCTAGGGTCTGCCTTCTTACCTGGTCCTATCCCAGAATAGCATGTCTGAATGTTGGAATAAGACTTTTCTACCTTCCAGGAGCACATCAAAGTCCATTAGCATCGCCAAGACACTGTCTTTTACTGCCAGTGAACAGCGTGGACAATTTAAAAATTACATATCTTTGCTCTACAGTGCCTAAAAATCAAAGCACGCTTGTAATTTTTTATTAGATTTTTTTTAATTACATTTTCTTTTGCTGGTTAACATAGCTAACATTTACAATTGCTCTTAATTACAATGGCCTCTGACTTTCCAGGCAGGGGTAATATATACCTTTTATCCCAGGACTCGGGAGGCAGAGGCAGGTAGATCTCTATGAGCTCAAAGCCAACCTGGTCTGTACAGACTGAGTTCCAGAACAGCCAGGGCTACACAGGAAACCTGGTCTCTAAGAAACAAAACAAAACAACAGTTGCTTCTGACAGTCTTTTCTAAAAGCCCAATGATATTCACATGAAATCCTAGTAAGATAACCCTAGTGTAACAAAAGTTTTTTGGCTTAAGCATATATGTATGTGTATGTGTACTTTGTATGTGTATGTATATATGAGTTAAATATATTAAGCACATTCTATGTTTATAATGGCAAACTGCATGCATGTAGAAAACATGGAGTTGATCAGTAACAATCAACACATATTTATTAGATAATTCTATGCCTGTCTTAGTTAGGGTTTCTATTCCTACACAAACATCATGACCAAGAAGCAAGTTGGGGAGGAAAGGGTTTATTCAGCTTACATTTTCCACATTGCTGTTCATCACCAAAGGAAGTCAGGACTCAAGCAGGTCAGGAAGCAGGAGCTGATGCAGAGGCCATGGAGAGATGTTTCTTACTAGCTTGCTTCCCCTGGCTTGCTCAGCCTGCTCTCTTAAGGAACCCAAGACTACCAGCTCAGGGATGGCACCACCCACAAGGGGCCCTCCCCCCTTGATCACTAATTGAGAAAATGCCCCACAACTGGATCTCATGGAGGCACTTCCCCAACTGAAGCTCATTTCTCTGTGATAACTCCAGCCTGTGTCAAGTTGATATACAAAGCCAGCCAGTACAATGCCTTATAGAATACCAGATGCTATCCATCCTTATTCTTTGAGGTACAAGACTATCTCAAGAAAATATCCAATGTACATGTAGTTTCAGTTCTTAAACTGCCCATGGCCCATATAGAGTCTCATAATTGAATGTGGAGATCATGAAAAGTTTGGCAACAGTAAAAGGTCTCTCTCTCAGTGCTCTTAACCCCTGAGCCATCTCTCCAACCCCAGTAAAAGGTCTCAACACTTAGTTTGAAATAAGATGTCTAACGAACCAAGTGTCTGTGGTGACTCTTACCCTTGCTGTATCCTGTGGCTTCCCAGCAGCCCTGGCTTTGGACACGCAGCGTGTCCTGGGCACTGCGCCTTGGCACTCCACAAGCAGCACGGCCTGAAACCCCTTAGTGCAGTATTTTTCAAGAATGGTGCTGTTTCTACCGTGTTTACAAACTCCAGTAGAAGCAGAATTGTTTAATTACGGAAAACAACGTTTTCAAGGTGTTTAATATTTTCTCACCACCGTTCCTCAGCGTGTGAACACCAAACCAATATATTTCCGATCATTTTCTGTGACAGTGTTTGCTTTTCTAGAACTGTTGCTTGAGGGCATACAAGATGTCCCCGCAAGTGTTTGCTGCCAAGCCTGAAGATCTGAGCTTGATCCGCAGGAATCGTGGTTCAGGTGGAGAACTGTCTCCTGTACGCTGTCCTCTGACCTCTCTCTACACTAAATAAAATACAATTTTAAAAATTAAAAAAAAAACATGCTATTTCAGGGTGGATATGGTGCGAGTCTGTAATTCAAGTACTTGGGGAGTGTGGAAACATGCGTATCAGGAGTTCAGGGCTATCCTTGGCTACACAGGAAGAGCTAGCCTGGGTTACATAAGACCTTATCTCAAAAACAAAAGACAAAGCAAACCAAAAAAAACTGTAAAAATGGCTGTTTGAGTTGCTGGCCTGAGTTTCATTTTTTAAAAAGTCATTAAATTTTGGCTTGGGATCAGGATAGACTTTCCAGCCATTTCTGAGAAAGCTCTAACAAACATCTCCCATGTTGTACCACATGTTTATGCAAAGTAGCATCTTGAGCATCGATGATTATACCAATAAAACCAAAACATTGATCCGCTGAAAAAATGCTGCGATGTCCCACACCCTGCCGTGTCAGTCGCTCGGGGTTTAATTCTTCAAATGAAAACAAATAAGCAATCCAATTCTGGTACGAAAATCTGCTATCTGCTTTAGTAAATATATTCAAATCAAAGAATTGTTTTAAATGAAATTTCCTTACGGTTTATCAGCAGATGTTTGGTTTATACCTAGTTTCATTTATCTGTATACTTTTAGTCTTGTTAAAAAAAACTTTGGGCGCCGGGCGATTGGAGGCAGAGGCAGGAGGATTTCTGAGTTCGAGGCCACCTGGTCTACAGAGTGAGTTCCAGGACAGCCAGGGCTACACAGAGAAACCCTGTCTCGAAAAACAAAACAAAACAAAACAAAACAAAACAAAACAAAACAAAACAAACAAACAAAAAAAGAAAGAAAGAAAGCAGATTTTCTGGTGTTACACATTGTATTTCATTTGTGTCCCTCAAAAAGAAGTTTAGGGAGTCTTACCCCAGTATCTGTGATTGATTATGGGTCTATTTGGAAATGGGGCTATTAATCGTAGATCCCACTGAGATAGGAACTCCTGAGGGGGCGTTCTAACTGAATGTGCATCCTTAGAAGAGACACAGGTGGGTGTGTAGAAAGTAGATTGTGTGTATTGCAGGATCAGGTGGGGATCACTTGGGGGGTGTTAGTTACCCTGGAGACTGTCAGAGGCAAGGAAGAGTTTTCTCCCAGATTCCTGAGGGAACACAACCTGCAGACACCCTCATTTCAGACTTCTGGGTTCCAGAAACTCAGGAAGGCATTTCTCTCATTTTAAACAACTTAAGTTTGTGATTCTTTGCCGCGGTAGCCCTAGGAAACCAATGAGATCTATCACAAATGAACTCGGGAAAACAAAATTCCAAATGTAAAGTGAATTTCTTGTCATTAGAGCTGGACTCAATCAGATTTGCTGTTTGTTATCTGTTCCTGGAAAGCGCTGAGTGGAGACAGCCTTGTAGGGCGGGGCCGGAAGGGGCGGGGAGCAGTGGAACTCCAGGATCATTCCTTCGGTGGGGCTTCCGGTCCTCCCTCCAAGGGTGCAGGTCCCTGCCCCAAGTGCTACCTTTACTCACCAGCACTTGGAGTCTGTGACACAGCCACGCCCTGAATTTTATGGGGGATATCTGGGATGGTTTCTCCTAGGTAGGGAAGACACAGGAACCCTCGAACTAGACACAACTGAGAAGTGGAATCTTCACAGGGAGCTGAAGATTTAATCCGAGTTAGTTGATGTGTCTGGAAGTAAAACCCACGAGGCCCATTTCGCGCTGAGCTGTCAGTTACCCCCCATCGGAGACGAAGAGTTCCGATGGACTCCTTGATTTTAGGAATTATCTCGGGCACCATTTAGCTTTCAGTGAGGTTGGCATCGTTTACAACTTGTCCGACAGTCCTTGGCTTCATTCTCGGCGGTTCTGTGGCAAAGACGGAAGGTCTACACAGCTGTCACGTTGAGATGCTCCCCGGGGTTATGATAAAACAGGAAAACTAGCGTCTCCTAAAATAGGTCAGGTTTCAGCTCCAATCACTCAAGAGGGAGCTATGAAGTAGCAAAGGAAGAGAGGCTGGCGGTCTCTGTGTGGGAGAGCAGGCGTCGCGCGGTTGGCACACCTCAGGTGACTGCACACAGTAGACTTTCAGACACTCTTCTTTCAAGAACCCAGCAGGGGTTTTGTTTTGTTCTGATCTGAGCTTTAGTTTTTTGAAACAGGAGAAGGATCTCATGTACCCCAGGCTAGCCTAAAACTCACTATGTAGCTGAGGATGACCTGGAACTCCTGAGACTTTTTCCTTCAGGCCCGAAACGCTGGGGTCCCACACAGGTGGCCGCCCCCAAGGTTTTATAAGACATCCCCTCCACCAATCCCAGAGTCTAGCACGTACTTGGTACCCGTTGTTCAGCCTTGTAATTACCATCCTGATGAGGCTCTGAAATATTTTTAGAGGACTCTGGAGCCACTAGAAAAAGAATACATTATGCTTAATGTAATTCTCTTGTTAAGTGAATTTTAATTTATGAGAGCTGTTATTCCAGGAACCATGTAGGTAACTGGATTGTAAGGAACAGGTAACTAGACACGGCTTTTCTCTCCTCCCTGTAGAACCGAAGTCGAATCCTGGCTGCACTCAGATTTACAAAAACATCTGTTTGGGTGTCATTCTGAAAGGTTTAGGGGATGTCTTCTTGTAGTTCAGGGACTAAAGAGAATTCTTGTGCATTTAAAGCACCCTTTAAAAGGTTGTGGCATGTTTAGAATGTTGTGCTTTTAAAGTCTCAAAGTTCACAAACACTGTCTTAGTCTGGGTGCTGGGGACAGTGGTGTCAACTCACAGGCAGTAAGAGACATCTGCTTCTCAGCAAGACTCTTTATGTTTGTTTGTTTGTTTGTTTTGAGACAGGGTTTCTCTGTGTAGCTCTGGCTGTCCTGGAACTCACTCTGTAGACCAGGCTGGCCTCGAACTCAGAAATCCGCCTGCCTTTGCCTCCCAAGTGCTGGGATTACAGGCATGCGCCACCACCGCCCGGCTCAGCAGACTCTTCACACAGCCCACTCAGTCTACTTAAGCATAGCACAGCCTCAGGTGGGCCAGCTATTGTCTCTGAACTTAGGACATGGACAGTTAGATTATAGCGCCAAGCAAGCCTTCTGTCACTGTGAACCTACCACCCAGATGACTCCCTCTGCCAGTGTGATCGCTGCATGGGTCAGATAGATATGGAAAGAATTAGAAATTGGCCACCCAAGAGTGTGTGTGTGGCCTGCCCTCACTATGTGTGACTGTGGGAGCGTTTTAGTTATGGTTTTACTGCTGCGAACACACACCATGACCGAGCCAACCCTTATAAGGACAACATTTAATTGGATCTGGCTTACAGGCTCAGAGGGTCAGTCCATTGTCATCAAGGCAGAAACATGGCAGCATCCAGGCAGGCATGGTGCAGGAGGAGCTGAGAGTTCTACATCTTCATCTGCAGGCCTCTAGGAGAACGCTGGCCTCCAGAGAGCGAGCATGAGGGTCTTACACCCACAAGGACACTTTTCCTCCAACAAGGCCACACCCACTCCAACAAGGCCACACCCACTCCAACAAGGCCACACCTCCTAATAGTGCCACTCTCTGGGCCGACCCTATTCAAATCACGACAGGGAAGCACACCAAGGATGAGGCCAGGGATTTGTTCTTCCCATGTGAGTGCACCATAAGACTTGTCAATGTTGGTGACCTCATAGGATGATTCCAGGGAGAGGCTTGCACTGTGGCAGCTGAAACCCCACTAGGAGAAGCACCGAGGCTACCTGCATGCGGCAATAAGTGGTCACACTGTGTGAGGTGCACAGTATGACCTGCTTTCCCAGGGCTAATGCACATCGAGCTGTTCAGAAGTGTTTATTTTACCGCCATTTTATGGTGTGTTTGGACTCTGGAGCTCTGAGGGAGCGAATTTTATAAGCCATGTGGGCTGGCCCACAGATACATTTCCAAAGGAGACGAAGCCATAAGACTGGTGGGTACAGCCTATTGTCCTTTACGTCATAGTTACACAGTTATCTTGTGTACAATTTTCACAAACCCGAGACAGTGAGGACTACACCATTGCTCCTGTGTCTGATCACAACAGTGCTGTCAGCTGGTCGGCCGGGACAGCCTTGCTCTGTGTGTGTCTACTGAATATATATCTATTATTTTGTACGCATGCAACGTGCTAGCTTTCCTGTATGCAAACTGAAGCTTCTTTAGCACGTGTGCCTCCTCTCTGTACCTGGGAACACAAGCAGCACTTCCGACACAGGAAATCAACTGAAAACATGAAAATATAAAAATGCATGATTCTAAATAGATGGTAAGCTGGGCAGTGGTGGCGCACGCCTGTAATCCCAGCACTTGGGAGGCAGAGGCAGGCAGATTTCTGAGTTTGAGGCTAGCCTGGTCTACAAAGTGAGTTCCAGGGCAGCCAGGGCTACACAGAGAAACCCTGTCTCGGGAAAAAGAAAAACCAAAAAACAAACAAACAAACAAAACTAAATAGATGGTAAAGAGGATGCTTGTTAGAATGTGACCATGTTCAATCTCAGGGTGTTAAGGAACAGAGTGATGGCCTCTGTAGATGTCCTAGAATGATCTTGAGATCTCACAGTTTTGAGTTATAACTAAGCTCTACTGGCTGTGGCTGAACGAGTATGTGTGTGTTGGGTCCCAAAGTCATGGCTTCATACAACCTTAAAAATGTTGCCACAGATTTTAGCAACATTGCTCCATGGAAGTACGTGGGTGATGGAACAGCTCAAACCACAGGCCTTCTCTGACTCGCCATCCCTGAGCTGTGAGGTGGCTGCCTTCTTCACAGGAGAAACAGTCACTGGCAGCAGTGGGACTGGATTGACACCCTCAGCATTGTGTCATTGTGGCTGAACTGGATCTTCTAGAGGAACGCCCCCCAGGAGGCGGGGCACCCAGGAGGCGGGGCACCCAGAAGGCGGGGCACCCAGGAGGCGGGGCGCGGTGTCTCTGGAACAATTGTCTTCCCCCTCTACTTTAGCTGTGTACCAACAATCCTGAGCGAAGAGACTGGTTTGGGAGAACCAGTATGCGTGAGCTCTAAAGCCAGGAACAGGCTCAGCGACGCCACGGGAAGGTCCCAACATGACCATTAGTGTAGCTCCGCCTTCACAGCCGCTATTTAGTTAATTCCAGATCTATTCTTGCCAACTCTCAATATTGTCGAGACGGCACTGGATGGGGTGTATTTCCTCATGAAAGAAATTATGTATGTGCGTGTTCTACTTGCATGTATGTATGTGCTGCGTGCTGTGTATAGAGCCCAAAGAGGCCAGAAGAGGGCACTGGATCCCCGAGGACTGGAGTTCCAAGGGGTTGTGAGCTATCATTTAGGTTCTGGGAACCGAATCTGTGTCCTCTAGAAGACAGACAGTGCTCTTAACGGCTCAACCAATTCTCTAGCCTCTGCTCCCAATTTTTGCCATTGTACAGTAAACACAGATATATGGCGCGAACCGTCTTGAGGCGTGCAGTTTGGTCATTAAATAAGTTCATGCTGTTATGGGGCCATTGCCACCTGTGACAGACCTTTCCAGCACTGGGATTCTGGATCTACAACCCTGACTGCCTGCTCTCCCTGCCAGCAGGCCAAGCACCTCCCCTCCACCTCCCGGCTTCCGGCTTGATTCCTATATTGTGTAGAATTGAGTTCATGTACCATTCATTTTCCTTTTTCTGACTGGCTTTCCTTTAGAATGCTGTCTTCAATGGTCACACACGTTGTAGCATCTGCCAGAATTTTATTCCCGAGTTAGGCTGAATAACATTCTACGTCCAACACACCTTCTGGGTATCCGTTTGTCAACAGACATTTGGGTTGTTTCCGCGAAGCCTCCAGTATTTGGAGTGATCCCAGGGCCTCTCTTGTGGTGGCAAGTACTCTAGCCCTGAGCTGTAGGCCCAGGCTGACTCCGGCACAGTAATTGTTGTGAATAATGGTTCTTATAAATGTCTCTTTGAGGCCTACTTCCTGTTCCTGAGTACAGATCCTGATTGACCATTTTATTTTAATCTTTTAGACAGCACACTGAGTCCACAGCAGCCGTATCCTTCTGACAATGGCTCACGGGGTTCTGCTCTTTCTCCATTTTGCCAATATTTGATATTTTCTCTGTGGAGTTGCTATTTCGGTAGGTGTGAGGTGATGGCTCACTGTAGTGCTGGCTTAGATTTACTTGATGGCGTATCTTTTTAAAAAGCTTGTTGGTCATTTGTAGAAATGACAGCTCAGTTCCTTTGCACATTTTAAATTTAATTTTTTTTTTTTTTACCGGCTCTTTATGAACTCTTGCTATTATCCCTTCGCCAGTTAAATGGCTGGCAAACGCTCGCACCTATTCTGCAGGCTGACTTCTTACTGCTGGCCGTTATCTTTTGAAGCCTGGGACATCTACGAAGTCAGATTTATCAGCGTTTCCCTTTTGATGTCTGATGTCTTGCTTTTGCTGATACATCCAGGAAATTGCTGCCGAATCTGCTGTCACCCATTGTTCACGGGGATTTTATAGCTCTGGGCTTTATGTTTAGCCCTTACGTTAGGTAGACTAATGCCAGGGTGAGCCGTGCTGGAGTCATTTGGTAAGAAAAATGCCTCCGTAAGATTCGCCTGTAGGCAAGTGTGTAGTGTGTTTTCTTGATTAGTGATTGATGTGGGTGGGCCTAGCTCACCGGAGCCGGTGATAGCCGGTGATAGCCCAGCCCGGGCAGGTCATCCTAGGGGGTATGAGGGACCAAGCTGAGCAAGCCCTGAGGAGCAGGCCAGTAAGCAGCACGCCTCCATGGCCTCCGCTGTAGTTCCTGCCTCTGAGCTACCCTGCGGTAAGCTCCTGACCTGTCTCCCTACTGATGGAGCTTGACCCCAGATCTGTGAGTCATTAAACACCCTTTGCTCCTAAGTTGCTTGTGGTGATGGTGGCGTATCACAACAACAGAAACCCTAACCAAGGCCAGTCTCAGATCCATCCTGAGTTATGTTTTATAGATGCTTTCAGAGTGATCCAGCATCGTTGTTCCACTGTAGGTATTTGATTTTTCAATCAAATATGGGCCTTGGGTTGAAAGGGCCGTTCTTTATGCAGGAAATGACTGATACCTGTGGTGAAGGTCATGTGGCCCTCTCCATGAGGATTCACTTCTGGTTTGTATACCTGCCTTCCTTTGGCTTATGTGTCTGACTTTCTACCAGCCCCAGAGTGTTGCAAATACCTTGCCATCTGCACTGGCTGGTTTTGTGTGTCAACTTGACACAGGCTGGAGTTACCACAGAGAAAGGAGCTTCAGCTGGGGAAGTGCCTCCATGAGATCCAGCTGTGGGGCATTTTCTCAATTAGTGATCAAGTGAGGGAGGGCCCCTTGTGGGTGGTGCCATCCCTGGGCTGGTAGTCCTGAGTTCTATAAGAGAGCAGGCTGAGCAAGCCAGGGGAAGCAAGCCAGTAAGGAACATCCCTCCATGGCCTCTGCATCAGCTCCTGCTTCCTGGCCTGCTTGAGTTCCGGTCCTGACTTCTGTTGGTGATGAACAGCGATGTGGAAATTGTAAGTGGAATAAACCCTTGTGTGCAGGAAGAGAAACCCTCACTAAGACAGCATCGTAAGTTTGGGGATCGGGATGTATGACTCCCTCAACTTTGTCCTGGGGTGATACTGCTTTGTTTATTTGATACCCATTGATTATATACGACTTCTGGCATAGATATTTCTACTTCAGCAAAGTAAGGCCTTGACCTTTCGGTAGACACGTGAAAGCTGCCCACAGTGCTGCACATGCTAACATCTCACTGATTTTACACGTGTGTGAACACGGTTCATCTCCACTCTTTCATGTCCCCCTCAGGTCCCTCAGAAACGATTCCCCGTTTTCACTACACATGACTTTTATATTTGGTTAATTACCATGTCTTTTTGTTTGTTTTTTCAATCCTGTCATAAGTAGAATTGATTTCTTAATTTCTCTATCATATTATTTATTGTTACCATGGAGAAATGTGTCTGGTTTCTGTTTGTAGAGTTTGGATACTGCTGCTTTACTGAATTTGGCTTGTTGCTTCTGATATTTTTTTTGTGGAATACTTTGCACTACATAATGTGGCAAGAGATAAGCTTACTGGATTTCCACTTTGAATAATTTCTAATTTTTTCTTGCCTAGTTGCTCTGGCTGGGGCTTCTAGAACTGTGTTAAGTTGAGGTGGAAAGTGGGGGCATCCTTGGCTTGCCCTGATCCAGAGTCTGATCTTTGCTGTGTCTTTTTCACATGTGGGTTTTATCATGGAGACCTGACCTTCTCTTAGTCCTAGTTTGCTGGTTCTCTCGGGGAACGTGTGTGGAATCTTGTTTGAGTTTTCTTGGGCGCCACTCCGGTGCGGTGCCTGAGTCTTGTCTCTGATTTCACTCATCTGTTCCTGGGTGCCTTCTGCAGACTCCTTTGTTGTAGTAGTTAATTTAATCTCAAATGGGAGTTCCTACTCTGCCTTTGATTACTCAGTTCCCAGGTAAAAGACACATCACCTTTGTATTTATAATAAGCCTTTATACCACTCTAGCTGGACCGATATCTACCCCCTAAGCTATTAGAATTTACTTCCCCATCAATAACCATGAGATATAGCTTGCCGTGTCCCATCTGGGCAGCTCTCAACTCCAACTGGCCAGCTCTAATTCATGATTTCTACCCCATAGGGTCTTGTCCTCTCTCCTTGGGGTCCCCAAGCCTTGGACCCCAAACTCTACCTATCTCTTCTGCCCAGCTATAGGCTGTAGGCATCTTTATTCAATCTTTATTTAATCAGGGACAACCTACTGGGGTTGGGGGAGGAGGGAGATTACATAGCATCACTTGGGTCTATGTGTGGATTCTCTTATCCCTGGGGCCAACAAGGCCCCGAGGGCCAGTATTTTAGCATTTTAATACACAGCCACAGACCAAACCTCAACACTCCTTGAAGTCTTTGAAGTTTGCGAACAAACGTTCTTTCAAGCTCTGTGTCCTGGGCTCATCCAGGTCAATCATGTGTGTCTGAGTGAGTGGACTTCTTTAGTTAGTCCTGTGTCTGAGGGGGACAGAGCAGGTTGGGACAGGAGAGAGGATGTGTGGGCCAGGTTGGGCCTGGAGGTTGGCCATCTATCTCTTCAGGGGCATGAAGTCGGGTGGCCACAAGGGACTGGTCTAATGTGCAGGATGAACATCCTGGTCTGAACCTGGAGTGTGCGGATAGGTCTCGAGCAGTGACTCTCAACCTTCCTAACACCACGACCCTTTAATTTCAGTTCCTCAAGGGTGGTGATCCCCAGTCATAAAATCATTCCTTGCAACTTCATATTGTAATTTTGCTAATGTTATGAATCGGAATGCAAATATCTGATAAGTGACCACCCCCTCAAGGTGTCACGACCCCCAGGTTGAGAGCCTGTGACATAAAGGTCAGTCAGAGTGCATGAAGGGGAGGATCTGACACACTCACCGGACTAGACCATGAAGGATGTAGCTGTATGGAGAGCTTGGATGTGGCACGGGGGACCCTCCACAGAAGATATTTTAAATATAACACCTCCAGCCTTTAAAAACTGACTGTAATAAAATGCCTAAAATTTGATTTGCCAGAAGTGATATGAATGTCTCTTTCTTTTCTCTTTTCCCCTGTTGTGATCTTAAAAAGAGAAATAGGCGTGAGAATATGTTCTGTGGTGGTGTGGGGGGAAGAAGGTGCCTCGGTGGACCCAGGCCGAGGTATCCCTTCCCCCCTGAGGGACCAGACACACGACCGACCTCACATCTCCTGCTCCTTCAGGGAGTGTCTCCTTCCTCCATGGAGAACCGCCTTCATGGTTTATGATCTGCTTGCAAACGTCATGGGGTAAACGCTACAAAGCATCGGTCCATTTTCAGGAAAACCATTTCACAGGAGTGCTGATGCCATAATGTTTTTTCTTTATTGTCTCAGTTCCACAGAGCCTGAGTTGTTCCAGATTGCTTAGAGAGTCAGCTTTGCCCTCATGTTCTCTCTCTCTCTCTCTCTCTCTCTCTCTCTCTCTCTCTCTCTCTCCCCCCCCCCCCTTTTCGCTGAAGTGGGAAGCCTTCCTTCAGCTGTTTGACATTATTAATCTTCTCTGTAATTACAGGACAGACTGAAGATGCGCTTCCCAATGTTAGGATTCTGTCTAAGCTCTGCCCCACAGTTACCTGGCAACAGCCAGGTATGCCACGCCCCACAGTTACCTGGCAACAGCCAGGTAGGTCTGGTCCACTCTAAAATGGGGCTGCTCAGCCCCTCCCCTCTCTCTCTCTCTCATCCTCTTGTTCTCTCTTGCCCTCTTGGGTTCTTCCCTTCCCCCATGCCCCCTCTCTCCACGTGGTCATGGCTGGCCTCTACTTCTCTACTCTCTCCCTCTCTCTGCCTCTACTACACCTTTAACTCCCCTCCCCATGCCCTGAATAAACACTATTCTGTACTATGCCGTCTTGTGTCTGGTCCCTCGGGGGAAGGGATGCCTCGGCATGGGCCCGCTGAGGCACGCCCTTCTCCCACACACCCATAGAACATATTCTTGGGCCGCTTTCTCTTTTTATGACCACAACACTCGTGTCTCACAAAATCGAGCTTTAATTTGGGCAAGCAATGGAAGGAGTTTATAGTTATCTCTGGTAAAGAACCGCCAAAGGGCTTGGCCCACTTGGACTCTCTGTGACAAAATGCAATGGGCTTGGTCGCCCATGGACACCAGAGGCTTAGCCCTCAGTGCTGGAGTCTAGATGTGTGTGCACGGGAAGGGGACCTGTGCACTCTGTCTCTACTCCAGAGATAGAACCTTCTTGTTGAGGTTCTCTGGGGCTTTAACCCCACTTCCGGATCTCTGTTCTCACAACCAGGTCTCCCCACAACACAGCAGCCGGCCTCCTGACATGGCACGCTGGGGCTAGTACCCGTCATGTGGACACTGGAAAGTGTAATTTGATTAATTTCTCACTCTTGCTACTGAGTTTTGTTCCTGCTGCTATAATAAAATATCTCAGACTTCGTGTTTTACAAAAACCAGACATGGTTTTTCCGCAGATCAGAGGCTGGCTGTCGAGGTCATAGGGAGGTGTCTGCTTCCATTCCCAGAGGGCACATGTACTAGGTCCTCTGTGACAGAAGGACTTTGCTTGTTCCCCGAGGCCCTCCTTTTATGAGGCTGCCAATCCCGAGTTCGTTCCTTCAGCATCCTTAGAGTCCTGTATCTGGAGTTGAGAACCTCGCCATGAACTTTAGACAGGTGTACCTAAGCTGCTGCACGGCCCATCTTTCCTCTTGGGTCACAAGCCCCGCCCTAGCATCTGGCCTTGGAGAGCAGGTGGTAGAGGCCGGAAGTTGTTACAGAACTCCTGGGCCTGACTCTGGGCCAGGGCAGATGTGCTCCAAGGTTGTCCAGGCCTTTATGGATTCCTGCCTATCACTTAATCGCTAGTCCCATTGAGTCCCTGGTGCTGAATTTCTCACACACCTGCTGAGGATCTGGTCTGCGTTCTCCTGGGCCCAAGGGCATCCTTTATAGCAGAAACAAACAACTTAAGAATGCTCTCTCTCTCTCTCTCTCACGGGCTCCTGCTAGGGCTTCACAGGGAAGCGCTGTGTTTCTCAGCATGTAAACATCCTGGTATTTTACAATAAAACTCCTGGCACTGCTTAATGTTTCCATGGCAATTAGACAGCTTGCCAAGCCTCTTCAAAAATACACAAAAATGTGGTTTGTTTTTTTTTTTTTCCCTGAGAATGCAAAATCTTGTTGTCAGTCTTCCCTTTAGCTTGGATTCCCATTCTATTCACTATCTTGGGAAGCCAAGCCAAACAATAGGGTCTACCCCCTCCCCTCCCCTCCCCTCCCTCCCTCCCTTCCTCCTTCCCTCCCTCCTTCCCTCTTTCCCTCCCTCTTCAAAGCGTTGTATCAATTACCTTCCCACACCACCTTGCAGTAACGGATCTTTCTAAACTGAAATTCTGTTTTAAATGTAATGTTCTGCTACCACAAGCTCCACCATTAGACTGAACATTACAACCATCGTTGGTATATAATTGATTAGTAACACTCTTTGATTGATGTATACAAGACCTAAAGTGGTTGGTTGGGAACCGGATATACATATACACGGCGGGTGATGTGGGTGCTTGTGTGTCCGTGGAGGGCCCGGTCTATGCTAAATGGGGCTCTGCACCATTTCCTCTAGTTTCCAGCCGTCACGAGCAGATGTGAACATGTCCACATAAACAAACAGCCATGGAGAGAGAGGGATGGAAAGAGCTTTGCTCTGATGACGTCACTTGGGGTTTGTTTTTTTTTTTTTGCTTTTTTTTTTTTTTTTTTTTTTTTTTTTTGAGCTCCTTCCAAGTGCATGTCCAGAACCAGCTGCTGATCCTTCCAAAAGCTCATTTGGAAAGATCCACCAGCTGATCACTTGAGTGTCTGAACATGTGCACAGGTCCCAGGCAAGGGTGCCTTTCTCTCTGCTTCTCCTCAGTGTCCCATCTCACCCTGGGCTGGGGGGTCCTGCGTTAGGAGACCAGGAGGCCTGTGAGGTTCAGAGGCCTTGGCTTCCCTACCTGGGGGAGAGGGTAACAGAGCAGTGGACAGTTCTCCTCCCTGTGGCCCTGAAAGCAACAGCAAATGGACTCTCCCACCCCTGCCTCCTTTCATAATTTTTTGTTTGTTTTTTGGGATTTGGTTTTTTTTTTTTTTTTTTGAGACAGGGTTTCTCTGTATAGCCTTGGCTGTCCTGGAACTCACTCTGTAGACCAGGTTGGCCTCGAACTCAGAAATCCTCCTGCCTCTGCCTCCCAAGTGCTGAGATTACAGGTGTGCGCCACTACCGCCCGGCACCCCTGCCCCCTTTCACATCAGCCTTTTTCGGTCTCCTGGGCCTGTCGTGGCTGGCTCTTGCAGGGGTGGGGTGAGGGGGGGCTGAGGTATCCCTGCAGGAACCCCTTCCTTGAGCACATCCATTTGGTCTTCGGCCGGGACCCTCTTCTCCCCAGCAATCTGACAGTAACAGACATGTCTAGGTCAGAATGCAGGAAGCATCGGTAAGGCGGCCCATCAGTCCCTGCCAGTTTGCACGACTGGCCCATTTCCAGCTCCCTGGGGGTCAAGCATCCAGAACGGAACGGCGGGAGCTGATACTGAGATGCTCTCCCAGCCAAAATGCTGTGCAGCTCAGGGTCTCCAAAGAAGCTTAGCCAATGGGAGGTGCTTGGAAGCAGCGGCGAGCTGGGGATAGGAACGCAGCGTCTGGAGCTATGGAGATGGTCAGACCTGTTTGTTTTAAGGAATTGGCCTACAGAGTAGTACGAATGACCAGTCTAAAATCTGTAGGGCAGAGCCACAGACAGAAAATCCTTCTAGACGGGGAGTTAAGGCTTTAGCCCAAAGGCTGTCTGGAGGCGGGTTTCTCTGCTTGGGAAGGTCTCTCATTTAAGGTCATTATCTGGTTAGATGGGACCTCGGCACTGTGGAAGGCTGGCTTCCTCACTCAGCAAGACCTCTTTAAGTGTTAACCAACAGACACCAGCTAGTCTTTGGAAGGAGCTTCAATTGAGATGGTTCCTCCAGAAGACCAGCCTGTAGGGCATTTTCTTAATTGGTGATTGATATGGGAGCGCCCAGGCCGTTGTGGGTGGGGCCATCCCTGGTGGTTCTGGGTTCTAAAAGAAAGCAGGCTATACAAGCCATGGGGAGCGAGCCAGTAAGATCCCTGGCCTCCATGGCTTCTCCTCTATGGTGTCTGTATCGGCTCCTGCCTCTAGGTTCCTGCCCTGTCCTGGCATCCTTTGATAGCAGTAATATGGAAGTGTAAGTCAAGTAAAACCCCTTTCCTCCCAGTGTCACAGTATTTTGTCACAGAAATAGTCACCCCGATTAAGACAACACCCAACAACCACCTCACAGCAACATCTCCCTGGGGAATCAACGGACCATGATTAGCCAGAGGCCAGCCCATCTGTCCTCTGAGGCAGAAGAAGACACATCTCTTGAGTGAACTCTCATTGCTACGCTGCCTGGTTTGTGAGGTTGAGCCCCGCATGGAAATGTTCCCACACAGGGCCCCAGCACAGGAAGGTTTCTATCTCTGACCTACAGCCCCAGGGCCTTCAGGGAGGCTATCCCACCCATCCAGGCCTGGGTTCTGTTATCCTTTCTCCTAGCTGCTCTGACCTTTCTGGTGCTGAGAGTTCAGGTTATTCCGGAAAGCGTGACTCAGAACCTGCCTGAGACTTTACACCAAACCCTTAACCTCCTATCTCACCTGCCAGGCACCCCAAGGCCCTGGACTTCCAATCCTAAACGCTCAGTTGGTTATTAACCCAAGGTGACTGTCACAGATGCTTAGCAGGCAGGAAGACATGCTATTGGCTTCTGGTGCTCAGGCCTGGACGTCAAGAAAGTCAGGGTGCAGTGTGTCTCAGCCCTGTGGTTCCAGGTCCTCTCCAGCCCCACTGCATGCTGTTTGGGTCCCTGCTCCTGCTGGTAGGAACCAGGGCCGTGGCTTTCTGAGGAGGAACAACACATACCCTCTCATCCCCCTCTTTCTGGTGTAGGTAATGAGTATATTGTTCTGCTCTCCGGCTTAGCGGACTTCGAGATATCTTTTAACCTTCAACTAGCGCTTTCCTTCGTGAATCGACACTCCCAGGAAAGTCTACACGGGTGTTAAAGATTCTGCCGGGAGAGCGGCCGGATTGCTGAGGCCCAGGACCACGCCTGGGCTCCTTAAGCTCCTGGGCTCCCTTAAGAGAGAAGGGCACTTGTGGAAACGGTTTGGCTTCCTTCTTTTTATCCCGATTTCATTTACGCTACCACATCTTTTGTGATGTCGCACTCAGCTCACATTCTTTTCAGTATTGTTCTCATCAGGAATTCTTGGCTCCACTGTGGCTTTGATCACATCCACGAAGAGCGGGTGACCTCCCTGGTCTCTAGGTTTATGAGGACAGTTGAGGTGCCCCACCACCACCACCACCACTTCCTCAGCGTGCCTCATGGGCCTGGCTTTGTGTGGTGGCTGTTTGGAGTTCTGTGTGTTTCTTCCAAGTGATTCAGGCACGTTTCTAGTACAAGACCAACTCTCATACTGAGAACCAAGCTGCTGTTACAGTCACAAAAACTCTCAGAAGGCCCCGGCCTGCCACTCTGAGTTGGCGAGAAATCTGAGAGGCCCATGTATGTTTAGCCTGAGTCCAGGACAAGCAAGATCCATTCCCTTGCTCTCTTCCTTGCCAGGGCTGGGGCTCTAGTGCCTCTTGCCAGCACAGTACATCACTGCAGTACATCCCCCAAGTGGCCCAGGGCAGGGACAGCTGAGAGCTGCGGGTTGGATACAGTAATGCAGGCGATGAGCAACCCCACACAGGACGGCCTGGCCGCTGCACTAGCTGCTCAGTTGACTTGGGTTGGGTAATCTGGGCGCATTCTAAGAGGGGATGTTGCTGGGTCACACGGCAGTCTGCCACATGGATGCCTACCATCTGTCTGACTTCCAGTGCTGGGAATGTACTGGGGCCTCATGCGTGTGAGGCTACTGTGTCAACCCAATCGCTTGCTTTGCAATAATCAATATTATGTTATGGGAAATTCGCCTCATTGATTAGGTTGAAACAAAGTTCTAAACCTGAAGATGACAAAAATGGGAACTCCCCAGCATGGTGAGTGTAGGGTGCTCCCCTGAGGTGAGTGTAGGGTGCTCCCCTGAGGTGAGTGTAAGAATGTTCCCCTGACGTGAGTGTAGGGTGCTCCCCTGAGGTGAGTGTAGGGTGCTCCCCTGAGGTGAGTGTAGGGTGCTCCCCTGAGGTGAGTGTAGGGTGCTCCCCTGAGATGAGTGTAGGGTGCTCCCCTGAGGTGAGTGTGAGTGTAGGGTGCTCCCCTCAGGCAAGTGTACCTCTCAGGTGAGTGTAGGGTGCTCCCCTGAGGTGAGTGTAAGGGTGTTCCCCTGACGTGAGTATAGGGTGCTCCCCTGAGGTGAGTGTAGGGTGCTCCCCTCGGGCAAGTGTAAGGATGTGCCTCTCAGGTGAGTGTAGGGTGCTCCCCTGAGGTGAGTGTAGGGTACTCCCCTGAGGTGAGTGTAGGGTGTTCTCAGGTGAGTGTAGGGTGCTCCCCTCAGGTGAGTGTAAGGATGTGCCTCTCAGGTGAGTGTAGGGTGCTACCCTCAGGTGAGTGTAGGGATGTGCCTCTCAGGTGAGTGTAGGGTGCTCCCCACAGGTGAGTGTAAGGGTGCTTCCTCTCTAGGCCCCTTACCATGCTGATAGCCACAGTGACTGTAAGGATGCTCTCCAGGGGAGTGTAAGGGTGCTCCCCTCGACCCTCTGGCCTTCTCTCTCCCTCCTTTTACCTCTGCTCATGCTCTCAGCAGGGCTCGGCTGGCCCTGGGGTTCCGGGTGGCCCCTGCTGTGTGTAGAGAGCCTCCAGCGTGTCTTCCAGGGGGAGAGGACCTCTCTGCCGCCATCCACAGGCTGGCTCTAGTCTCTACTCCGCTCCCACTGCAAGGCTGTTAGTCCATGCTCCCCACTGACTGGCTGACTGCTCAGGGGTCCCTCCACCGCGTGGAAGTCATTCCTCTCTGACAAATGGCTGCACCCCTCCTCTGTCCCTCCATCCCTGCCACCTCCCATGTGAAAGCCACTGTCATCTCCACACATGAGAGCAGGTCATGAAAAGAGCTAGGAATTCTGAGGGGAAAGTTGTCATATAAAAGTTCTGCAACATTCCCAGAAACCCCAGCGCATTGGGAGAGCGAGACTGTACAGTGTCAGGGGGAGCACACTCGCCGGCGCTGGGGAGTACTCAGCACTGTGGGGAAGGCTCGTGAACCTGGTCAGCGAGAGGCTTTGGGCTTTCTTCCCGTTCAACTTCAGTGTCTGAGGGCTCAGGTCACTGATTCTGTGACCACTCAAGCCAACTAGTGAGGAGGGGCTTGCTTATTTTTGAGTTCTGGGGTCACACATAGGCCTCACAAGGGCACAGGTACAAGCGGGGAAAGACTGAGTCCTCCCACGTCCTCATGTAAGCCTCCAGCACAAGGTGTGGCCCAGACTAAAGGTGTGTACCACCACGCCTGGAACTGGAACGTGCTTTGCCCCAGGCTGGCCTCGAACTCAGAGATCTGCTAGTCTCAGACTCCTGGGATTCAAGGCACCTAGCCTGGGCCCGTGCTGTTCACGGGCTACTGCGCTCCAAGACCCAGCTCGGCAGCCTGTGTCTTCAGTGGCAAGACCTGAATCACAGGTGTGCCCTCTGCTTCTTTAATTGTGGTTCATTCTGGATGGAGTCAAGTTGACAACCAGGAATAGCCATCACAGTTCTCCTTGTGTTTGAGTAGTGAGGGTGTGGAGGAGAGGAGAAGTGTCCCTTCCTTCAGACAAGGACGCCGCAGGCCTTTTTCTGCAAGTGTTCCGGGTGACTTAGGATGTGCGTGAGCTTAGGGGGCCGATGGGTCAGACCGCTGCCACCCTAGGAGCCCGTCGTCATTGTTTGCGGGACACTACTCTTCATCTTGCTTCCTGTTCTCTTGATCACGCAGAGTGGCGACAGTCAGCCCGAGGCCTCTGCAGCTCACCAGTCCCTGCTCCCGTCGCGGGTGATCCCTGCAGAGTCCCCTCTGATGTGGGACTCATGCCTCCCGTCCCGGTGTCCCCCATTGAACCCTAAGCCAGCCGTCATATCCATCTGCATCTCTGTGACCTGACTCTGGTGATGCTCCTTTAGGCTCTGAGAGGCTCTGCTGGTCTCTACCACGAACTTCTGGGCAATTGTAGCAGTCACCGCCCCTTACCTGGCCCGGGAGCATCGGTGACATGTGAGACATCCTGTTTCTCAGCTCTCGGGGAGATCTCAGTGTTGGAGAAGCCATCCCTGTATTTTCCTTTCCTCTGGGTTTTGGCCCACTGAGGACATCAGATTTCTCAGAGTCCTGGATGAGGTCAGAGAGCTCTCCCTGAGTGGAGGCAATGCTCAACCCTTTTCTTCTCAGCATGGAGACCCTGACTGGACCTCTGCAGCCTGCGCTGGAGTGTCTAACAACTCCAGGCAGGGCATTGGCCGGCTCTCGGGTGCTCCGAGGTGTGTGTGTGTGGTTCTTCAGCATTCCAAGAGTTGTGATCATAAAAGGAGAAAGCGGCGTAAGAATATGTTCTATGGGTGTGTGGGGGAAGGGCATGCCTCAGTGGGCCCAGACTGAGGAATCCCTTCCCCCCTGAGGGACCAGACGCACATTGGCATAGTATAGAATAGAGTTTATTCAGGGCATGGGGAGGGGAGTTAAGGGGGTAGTAGAGGCAGAGAGAGGGAGAGAGTAGAGAAGTAGAGGCCAGCCATGACCACGTGGAGAGAGGGGGGAAGGGGGAAGCGCCCAAGAGGATAAGAGAAAGAGGAGAGTCAAGCAGCTCCTTTTATAGAGGGCCAGACCTACCTGGCTGTTGCCAGGTAACTGTGGGGGAGGAGCTTAGACAGAATCCTAACACCAAGTTGGCAAGAACTCTCTTGAGCTTGCCTGTGGCTCCAGAAAAGTGTTTAAAGTCGCATGTCCATACTGGACCCACTGTCTTGAATGTTGGCGTCCCAGTGAAATCGCCCAGGGTGTGTTTCAGGGCCAACAGGCTGGGCTATGAAGTGAGGCCATTTCCTGCTTGTCCCCCACACCCCCCGCCCGGGGCTGCTAATAAAGTCTCAGTTGCAGGAGGAGCATGCACATGTTCAGTCCCCTGTCTCAGCACTGTGGACTGTTTCTGAAGATGCTGTAGACGGTCTCCCACTGGGTGTGGGAGGCTCTGGGTCCTGTGATGGCCCTGCTCTTGGCCCGTAGCTGTGACTGTCTGAGGTTTGCACACTGTGGCCAACCAACTCTTTAGGTATTTCTGGCGGTGGGAAAATGGCCGACTCGTGGATGCTCTGACAAATGGGTGGAGCGTGAACTGTTGTCACGGGATGGGAGGCGCTAGGCCAGGGTGGGCTGCGTGGTGACCACCGTAAGCACCATTCCAGCTCCCCAGAAACTGGACGTTCAAGTGCTTAGCTACAACACTCTTCCTTGTTTGTTTGTTTTTGTTTTTCGAGACAGGGTTTCTCTGTGTAGCCCTGGCTGTCCTGGAATTCACTCTGTAGACCAGGCTGGCCTGGAACTCAGAGATCCACCTGCCTCTGCCTCCCAAGTGCTGGGATTAAAGGCATGCGCCACTACCGCCCGGCCTTCCTTTCGTTTTCATAAAGGATCTCTGGGGTTTCCCCAGTTGGCCGGCTGGAAGCTTGCGGTTCCCTGCGTCCTCTGCTGCCATCTAGTGGTGCAGAGTGAATATGCACGTGAGACATGGACGGCTGAAGGGATCAGGGGACTCAGAACCTCTGTGCTTGTGTGTGTGTGTGTGTGTGTGTGTGTGTGTGTGTGTGTGTGTGTACGGGCGAGTGTGCGACCACATTTGTATATGTGGATGAAGGCTGTGTATACCATGGTAAGGTGTAGCAGCTCAGGGGGCGATTGTGGGTGTTGGTCCTAACGTACTTTGTTTGAGTCTGGGTTTATTTGTTGTTTTCTGGTATGTGGAGATACTCTTCTAGCTGGCCCAGAAGCTTCTAGAATTTTGGTCTCTACCCCCATCTCTCCATAGGACAGCTGGGGTTACAGACACTTGCACTACATGTCCAGTTTTTATGTGATTGTGGGGTTTGAATTCAGCTCCTCAGCCTTGCATAGTAAGTGACTTTTACCACTGAGACATCTCCTCAGCCCCTAAATGACTTTAAAATTTAGGTGGTGTCATGGCCTTCATATATATATATGTGTGTGTGTGTGTGTGTGTGTATACACACACATGTGGTGTCATGCCTTCATATATATATATGTGTGTGTATATATGTGTATGTATATGTATATATGTGTATGTGTATATGTATATGTGTGTATATATACACACATGTGGTGTCATGCCTCCATATATACATATGTATATGTGTGTGTATATATATACATGTGGTGTTATGCCTTCATATATACATATGTATATGTGTATGTATATATATATATACACACATGTGGTGTCATGCCTTCATATATATATGTGTGTGTGTATATATATGTGTGTATGTATATATGCATATGTGTAAGTATATGTATATATGTGTATGTATATGTATATATGTATGTACATATACATACACATACATACACACCCAGGTCCTTCAGCTTGTTTGAATTGTCCCCCATAGATGGTCTGTGGTCCCTCTCTGGGCACACTCTTATAGACCTGGCGCTGGGTGGTTATAGCCCTTGGGTCAGATGAATATAATTCTGTTATTAATGTTCTCAAAGAAGGGCTAGAGGCTCGTGGCTTCCCCACGATGCTAAACTGTGAAGGAAGCCTCGGTGTTCTCCACATCACTAGCAGGGCCGGCATCCACACCTTCTGGCAATCCACCACTGGAAGCTGGCGCTTGTTTCTCCCCACACTCGGTGTGTGGCGAGTTCTCTTTATCTACACAAATGGGGAAGATGGGGCCGAGCAGTAGAGCGACTTGCCCAAGGTCTGGTGTCTGGAAATAACCCTGCTAGCAACCGAGGGGGAGGCAAGGGCCCTTGCCAGCTTGTGTCTGGAAATGACCCTGCTGGCAACCGAGGGGGAGGCAAGGGCCCTTGCCAGCTTGCAGCATGACGGAGAGAGCCGAAGGCTCTCCAGGACAACGGCCGTCAGCGTGGGGGCTTGGCTGTGACGGGAGCAGCACAAGGCTTGGACCAGTTACCACCTGAGGGATGAGCCTTCCTACACTACGTGGTCGTGGAGGTCAGAGGGCCACTTGTGGGAGTTAGCCTGCCCCTTCCTCTGTGTGGGTCAAGGGACTAAACAAATCATCAGGCAGCAAGCACAGTTTTACACAAACACACACACACACACACACACACACACACACACACACTACTATAAAATGTAAGGAAACCAATTTCAAACTTTTCAGAAAATTGCTTACACATTGGTCCTACCTGCTGCTTGCCAACAGGGCTGTACACAGAGGCTTCCGGCCACTCCATCACCCAGCAAGCAGGGGCCTCTTCAGTCCCAGCTTCTCTCAAAGTGCCAAGCAGAAAGAGCATGGGGCATTGAAGATAGCGTGGTCCCCAGACCAGAAAGCCCAGGCAACATGGCAGCTACACATGTGCTGCCCACACAATCATACATGCGCCTGTTGGGATTATTCTCCCCCCACCATCTCCTTCCCACCCATCCCATCACGGAGACTCCACAGGGGCGGTGGGATCTGTCTTCCCTACTCACTCCTGGGTATTGCAAAGAAGAGGGGGCATTTGAAACAAAGTCCACCCCAGGTCTAGCTCAGAACGGAAAAGATATGAGCTCATTAACAGGTGGAGAGGGGGCTGGAGAGATGGCTCAGTGGTTAAGAGCACTGGCTGCTGCTCTTCCAGAGGTCCTGAGTTCAAATCCCAGCAACCACGTGGTGGCTCACGGACCATCTGTAATGAGATTGGATGCCCTCTTCTGGTGTGTCTGAAGACAGCTACAGTGTACTTATGTATAATAAATAAATAAATCTTAAAACAAAAAAGGCAGGTGGAGTGGACAGTGGAGGGACCAGTCATGAGAGGCTTAGAAAAGATGGTGTATTTGCAAGACTGTGGGAGATCACTGGTTCCTAAGCCACTTCTGAGTTTTCTGATATGTGGTTATCCTGAATATTTCTTGCAGCAAAAGCCCAAGTTCTAAACAAGAAAAGGGGCACAACTTAGCAACTTGTATCTTAAGGGGTCCTAATGTGTAGTCCAAGGAATTTGTTGGCACCATTGCTTGGTGGGTTGGTCATGGATAGAGTGAGGTATGTGTGGACACCGTGTCATGGCATGCTCCGTATGGTAAAACATCTGCCAGCCAGCCCATCATTTATGGTCACACCACATCAAACTGGCTTAGAAAACTTAGCAAATTGTCAGAACCCATTCTGAACAATAATGGTCTGTATTCTATTGGATTTGAACCAAAATGTTCCAAAGAATGAGTGGGGTCTGGGTTTCTCCACATCTGTCTCAGTTAGGGTTTCCATTGCTGTGAACAGACACCATGACCACGGCAACTCTTATAAGGACAACATTTAATTGGGGCTGGCTTACAGGTCAGAGGCTCAGTCAGTTATCATCAAGGCGGGAGCATGGCAGTGTCCAGGTAGGCGTGGTGGAGGAGGAGCTGAGAGTTCTACATCTTGTTCTGTTTTGTTTTGTTTTTTGGTTTTTCAAGACAGGGTTTCTCTGTGTAGTTCTGGCTGTCCTGGAACTCACTCTGTAGACCAGGCTGGCCTCGAACTCAGAAATCCACCTGCCTCTGCCTCCCAAGTGCTGGGATTACAGGCATGCGCCACCACGCCCGGCTCTACATCTTGTTCTGAAGGCAAACAGGAGAAGACCTGCTCATGGTCAGCTCGGAAGAGGGTCTCATTGCCCATTCCCACAATGACATGCTTCCCCTAACAAGGCCACACCCACCCCAACAAGACCACACCCACCCGACAAGGCCACACCCACCCAACAAGGCCACACCCACTCCAACAAGACCACACCCGCTCCAACAAAGACCACGCCCACTCCAATAAGGCCACACCTCCTATAGTGGCACTCCCTGGGGCAAGTATGTTCAAAGACCACACCATTCATGCTTCCCTTCACTCTTGTGGGGGTGTGTGTGTGTGGGGTCATCTCCTGCACCAAATAAGCTCCCACTTGGATCCTCAGCAAAGGTAACACCTCAGGATGAGACAAGATAAGGCCTGGACCTCATGACCTCTGGGAGGAGGGGATAGTGATGCAGAAGGCCACACACGTCTGGATCAGATGGAATTAATGTCCCACAGAAAGAAAGCCCATTCGCCACAGAGGGAGAAACTGCTAAGTTGACCCAATCCAGCACTGTGTTCTCTATGCGTGCTAGTGCCACAGGTGCAGGACAGGTAAGAAAGTTAGCTAGAGACCGTGACCATGCCGATCAGCCATCTCTGTCCCTGGGGACATACCAGGCAATGGCTCTCACATACACTCACATGAACACAGCCGGCATCTGTTCCCGGGGGGATCTTGTTCTCTGGGCTGGGAGTGTTTACAGCTCCCAGGTGGCTCCAAGGTCCCCGGGGTGAGATTTCCAGCCTCCTTTGGTCCTGTGGGAAGCCATGAGGGTCAGAACCAAAAGATGCGGGGCTCTCTCCACACCTCGAAGTTTGCATCGTGGTAACTTCTGGCAACCTGGGGCAGCCTGTGCAGCAGGGACAGAGCAGAGACCTTTGACTTCGATTGTGAACTTGGCAATCCTGGCTCTCCATGACGTCGGGACCACCACGGTTATTATTAAGTAGCAAAGACAGAAGTTTGAGTTTTGGCTTTTCCTCATCTCTGATTTGCTAGTAAATGTGAAGGTGAGGGAGAGAGGTCAGTCAGAGAATCCAGGACAGTGTGGTAAGGGAAGGCCTGCTCAAACAGACCAAAAAGCAGTCTCCCTTTTAAAAATATCTATTTACTCAGCACATATATGTGTGTATTTGTATGCTATGGTACATGTGTAGAGGGGTTAGTGGAGAAAAAGGAAAGGGAAATCATATAATTATATTTTAATTAAATTAAATTCTTATCGGAATTGAAAAAAGGCAATTAGAAATTATAAAGTTGGGCATTACTTCAAAATACATTGAAACAAACATGTGGACATTGAAAACCACAGTTTGACACCCAGAATATCCACTACAATGAGGTCTGATTGACAAAAGCCAAAGCTAAATATAACAATATGGACTCCTTAAATTTCGTATTAACCTCCCGCCGCCTTTGTAGACTGTTATATAAGCAACCTGTTTATTCAAGCAAGATAACAGGAATTAAGAAAGTTGAGAATATTTATTTATTTGTGTGTGTGTGTGTGTGTGTGTGTGTGTGCGTGCGCGCACGCACATACATATACATCTCGTGCATTTGTAGAGAGGTCAGAGACTAACTTGAGGAATGCGGAAGTCTGTGTTCTCCATCCACCATGCTGGTCCCAGGGGTTGAACTCGGGTCATCAGGCTTGTGGCAACTGTCTTTATACTCCGAGCCATCTCACAGGCTTGAGGGATGTGTGGAGATGGGGGCAGGCGCGACCTCTGTCCTCAAGCTCCTAAGGACACACCGTCAAGCAAATCTCCAAACTTTCTCTGAATCATCGTGGCCAAAAGGGTTTTGGACAGGACAGGCTCCTGGGTGAGCGCAGCCTTGGCTTTAGGCATCTGCCGCGGTTGAGTGCGACTGGGTCTCAGCCAAGTGTATGCTTATACATTGTAGCTACATTTGTGGTTACAGTTGCTGCAGGGAGCATATCAATGCAATAGGCACCGAAGACACAAGCTTAGCGGTTGCTCCCTCTCCGCCACAGACCCACGGCTTAAACGAGTGGCCGTTTTCAGTTGAGATTTGAGGCTCAGGATGGGAACATCATCACTTCCTCTGGCAAAGTCTTAAAAGTTGCACAAAAGCTGCGAGTTCCCCCTCGCTGTCCTCTCTCTCTGAGAGAGCCTCTCCAGCTCAGAAGCTCCTGAGGGTCCTGAAGCCATGTGGAGGTTTATGTTCCGAAGCAAGAGGAGGACAGTCTTGGTGGGTACCCCGGGGCAGGTGAGGACTGCAGTGGGCATGCGCTGTGGCGGGACAGACTTACCCATAATTCTTCTCCACTCTGCTTTTCCAGGGCAAAGGAGACACAACCCTCTCAGCTGAGACGCAGCCAGCCTCCTCGTCCTCCGCAGAGGTAGGATGATTCGCATTGTCGTTTCCCTCGGCTAATGTGGTGGGACCTAAAAAAAATGACCATCGTGAGGGCTTTCTCAGTTTCTTTGTTTGTTTGTTCTGCCTGGAATCTGATGAAGCAAACTGTGATGTGCTTTTTTGGAAAAGAAAGATATAAAAGTGAAAGCTTCTGACATTCTAGGGGACATATAAGCACCATAGGTTGTGCAATAAAAATCTTCCAACAGTAGGGGTCGCCTTGTGTGCCAAACGGGCACAGCGCCCGGCTGACAGTCTAGGTGGGGTCTTTTAGTCAGAATCTATGGGTCATCGTAATCATTATACTATGTCACGTGCAATGTTCCTTTAGGACATCTGTGTGCCACTGGTTTCCTGCCAGCTCCCGAGCTTTATGTTTGGGTGAGACAGGGTCCTAGTAGCAACATTTTGGGAGCTAGGCCTAAGAGGAGGAGTATCTTCCCATGGAGATGGGTTTCTTGTTTTTCAAATGGCTGTGTGAATTTAATAATATTGCAAATAAGAATGTTTCTAAGTTGTCTTTTATGTTAGTTCTCAATGTCTGGCTCGCAGGATATAAACAATCCTTACCATGTGAGAGAAGGAGACTGAGACCTAGTCAGGCAGTGTGGCTCTTTTCAGCTGGGTGATGTTAATCTGTATTAATGTGGTAGGTGATGAGCAAAACCTCTCCTAATATTTGTGATGTGGATATTTTGTTTTCTTAAAGCAAAAAAAAAAAAGGATATTTTAATAGTGATAATGATATGTAATGATATCACAATAATAATCAAGGAAAGATGAAGAGTAGAAATGTTCATAAAGGAAAAGACAAGACACTGCAGAGTGTGCTCAGGAGCCAAGGTCTGGGGGGCCCGTGTGCCAGGCGGCAGGCATTGCCCTCTGTGTAAGAAGGTGCTGAAGGGTGGGTACAGAGGGAGCCCCTGGCCCAGTTACTGCATGCTGAGGAGCGCAAGGCACAGACTAGCTGTCTCCAACCCGCTTCTCACCAGCCGGATTGTGGGGCTCTCCGCTAGCCTTCGCAGGTTTTACCTGACAGCCCAACACTGAGAATGGGTCTGATAAGAGAGCCTCATTCTCAGCATCATCCTCTCACCGTGATATCATGTTCTCACCATGGCATCCTCCTCCCACCATGATGTCATCCTCCCACCATGACATCATCCTCCCATCATGACATCATCCTCTCCCTATGACATCATCCTCCCACCATGACATCATCCTCTCACCATGACATCATCCTCTCACAAAGGTGAGCTTCTATATTAGGCATAAGTATTGTGTTTATAGAACTGTCTGCCCTGCGATCATGGGTGCTGGCATGTCATACCTCAAAGTGCCTCCAGTTGGTTTTGTCTAAGGGTAAGAAGGATGTCAGAGTGCTGTTCTGAAACTAGAATGCATCCTAGTTTCAGTGAACTCAGGAGACAGTGTGGATTGCAGAGGGGGTTGGAGGACTTCTGCATCAAGCCGGGGAATCTCTCGGTCTGGTTTTTATCCTCCTTGGGGAGAGGCAGTGAAGGCTGCAGTTGGTAAGGCTTGGCCTGTCTGCACGTGGGTGGAAGGAGCTGTGCTCCTGGGGAACCTGTTTTGTTGTTGTGTATGTTCTCACAATCCACTCTGAGCTTCATCATAGCTGTGAGAAGAGGTTTCAGTGTTGAGTGGTTCCTTTGCTCTTGGCTACAGAAATGAATGTAGGGCTGTAGTTACAGCGACACCAGCCATGCCCCTAATCCCAGAGCATTGAGAGGAGAGTAAGATTCTGCTATATTTCATGCTACCCTGATCTACACAGCAAATTTCAGGCCTTCCGGGCCTATGTAGTAAGTTCCTGTCTGGGGCAGGAGAAGGTATGCCAAGAGAATAAAACTAGGTGTGTTTGTTGGGAGGTGAGAGTGAATTTAGGGGCCGTAGCATGGGAGGTTACTGCTGGTGAGTCCTTTCTGGAGAAATCAATGGCTTCTAATGAGGTGTCACTCACAGGACAGTGGCTAGGGTTGGAGACTGTTCAGGATCTCAGCTGTTTCCATCAGGACTCTGCCTCCGGATCACACCCCAGCTCCAAGCACAGGAGAGCCTGGCGCTTGGCAAGCCCCCACTACTCCCGGTAACTCCCAAACGGGCCTGGCTGTGCTTTCAGTGTCTAGAGTGTAACCACGAGGCATGGTGAAAACACAACCTGGACCCAGAGTGGAGTTCTGAGGCAGAGAGTCAGGTAACTGCAAGGCTCTCGGGCTGAGTGGGGACCTGACTGCAGGTCAGTCCTTACTCAGAACAGGCTGGACAGCGTGGGACTTAGCAAGCCGGGGTGACTTTAAAGGGCTGATTCTGGCCTTCCCTCCACTGGGCCTTCTGTGTTCTTTCCCTCTTCCTAACTCTGGCTCTATAATAAGACTTCAAAGGCTTATTTTAAAAGACGGTAGTACTACAGTGCCCTGGGCTGAACTCGTAGCCAAGATTTAGCTGCCGCGGCGTATGTGTGTGCCCAGAACTTTGAAGAATTGGGACACGTCTCCAGTACTGTCGCGGAAACGGCTGATGTAATGATAGTTGTAACACTAAGTTGCTAGTGTGTTTTCGGAGACCCGCAAACAACTGCCTGCTTAGTTAAATTTCCTCACCAGTGTGATTTTATTATTTATTTCTTTGGTTATAATTAGAAGACATTTGCAGAAAGAAACAAAGGAGATAACGTTTCCTTGGAGGGGGTGATCTGTCTGGGCGCAGTGCAGGTGTCTTAGCGCAGCACTGTTTTACAGAGAGGACTCTTCACTCCCTGGCGGTCTGTAGATCCTGACAAGCCCAGGCTTCCTGTCAGACAGGAGCGTGGCCACCCTTGATCACCGCCGTGAAGCAACAGAGGCCTAGCTTGCCGGTTTGCAGATGGGGAAACAGAGGCAGTTATTGGATAAAATGAATAAAAATAAGTCGGCTCCCATAGAAGGAACACGTGAGGTGCTTGGTGACCGGGCATCGGCTCGTCAGCTGCCTGCCTAGCGTCAGGGTGTGTGTGTGTGTGTGTGTGTGTGTGTGTATACATGTGTGTGTTTGTGTGTATATGTGTGTGTTTGTGTGTGTGTATATGTGTGTATATGGTGTGTGTATGTGTGTGTATATGTGTTTATGTGTGTGTTTGTGTGTGTGTATGTGTGTGTATGGTGTGTGTATGTATGTGTATATGTGTGTATATGTGTGTATGTGTGTATATGTGTGTGTATGGTGTGTAGATGTGTGTGTATGTGTATGTGTGTGTATATGTGTGTATGTGTGTATATGTGTGTGTATGGTGTGTAGATGTGTGTGTATATGTGTGTATATGTATGTATATGTGTGCATGTGTGTGTATGTGTGTGTTTGTGTGTGTATGGTGTGTAGATGTGTATTTGTGTGTGTGTGTATGTGTATGTGTGTGTGTATATGGTATGTAGATGTGTTTGTGTGTGTGTGTGTGTGTGTGTGTGTGTGTGTGTGTAATAATCATACCTTTTCACACCAGCTCTCAAAACCCCTAAAGTGCGGGCAGCCATGCAGGGTTACGGTGAAGCACATATCTTCACCTCTCTGCGTTCTTGTTTTCTCTCATTTCTTAATAAGCAGCAAGAATCCGAGCAGGACTCTCCAATGGCTCGTGACAGTTTAGGACTGGGTAGTGTGTGCTCAGGCCACGGACCAGTGCTTCTTATACACAGACTCAACCCGTCTCACACCAAAAATATTTAAGGAGAAAGAACTTGCGCTGAGTATGTACAGACCCTGTTGTGGCCTCTGCTAGCCAGTTCTGTACACAGCACATGCATCACGTGTCATCTAGAGAAGACAAAGTCCAGGGGACACTGTGCAGATGCCACAATCATTTCACGCTAGAGACTTGAGCAGCTTAGAGTTGGGAATCCTGGAGATCCTGAAGCAAGTCCAGAAGGTGGCTGGGCTGCCTGTAATTCAGGGTTTGGTTCCTGGCACCCACGTGGAGGCTCACAACTGCTTGTAACTCCAGTCCCAGGGGATCTGATGCCCCCTTCCAGCCCCTGTGGGCACCAGGCACACACATGGTACATACACAGACTTACATATACATCAAACAGATAATTTTTAGAATCTAGGGTTCTTCCGAATGTTGTCAGGACAGAGGGCATCCGCCCTTCTGTCACTGCCACCGCACTGATGTATCTGAGGCTTACCAAGATGGCGGCTAAGTCACATGAGGAGTGCCTCATGGGGTACACATGGCTTTCCTCAATGACCTTGGTGCACAGGGAGGGGACAGGGGACTGGGCAGACGGAATGGTCTAGTTCTGTCAGTCTCTCCCCAGAGGCCCCCCCCACACCCCACACCCCGCAAGGATCTCCCCACTCAGGGCTTGTTCCTATCTGCAAATTGCTTTGTTAGATTTTCCCCTCCTCCCCCATGTGTCTGTCTGTCTGTCTGTCTGTCTTGTCTGCCCATGGTGCATGTGTGAAGGATGAAGGGAGGCCTTGTTTGAAACAGTTTCTTCATTGTTCATTTCTGTACACATCAAACTAGCTGGCTTGCAAGTTTCCAGGCAGTTCCCTGTCCCCGCCTCACATGCGTTGGGATTACCACGGAAACAGGCATCACCACGCCTGGCTTTATGTGGGTTTGGGGGATTTGAAATCCAATCCTTATACTTCCATAGCAAGACCTTTATGCACCAATCCCCCTCCACAGTCCAAAATTGTCCCATTTCAAAGCTTTGTTAACCCTGTGATCGGTCACTGCCACACACAGCAGTCATAGACATCTATGTCCCCAGCTTTCAAATGAGATCAGAGGGGACATGGAGCCAGGGTGTGGGGCTGGAATTGGAGCCACGTGGTCTGGGCTCAGTGTCTTTACTCTGAACACGAATCTGTCATGTAGACATTGACTGGATTTCAAGATAAACTCCTGCAGTCCATTTTAGGGAAAATAAATAGTGGTTAACTTTTTCTCTGTGTAAGTGTGCGGGGACAGAGGAGGAGCTCAGGATTGCTCTTGGCCGCGCTTGCTCTGCACTGAGCAAATGCTTCTAACAAGGCTCTGCTACTGCTGGGGCTGAAACTATGACGCCAGAAGTGTGATTCCTCCCACCATCCTGATTTTCTCCTAGAACTCTGATGGAGTGGGTCCCCAACACGTCCAACATGTCCTTAATACAAGATCCCTGCTTGACATAATGGTAACGGCAAATCAAGACCCACGTCCCATGGGTCTTACCTTTGGTATCTGAGCACTGAGAAGAGCTGCAGGAACCGCCAATTCCTGCACCGCTTGGACCCTTCTGAACATCAGTCTAGAAAGGATTGTGTCTCACAATTGCAGAATGTGCCACTCCCTACTGCAGACGTGTTGCTTCTAAGCCCCTGGTGAGGGCACCTCAACACACTGTGAACACATGGTGTAGCAGCTGTCCACTTCATGGAGAATCGAAGAGGGTGAGAGACCAGTATCCCACGTCTTTCGAGAGATGCCGCCAATCACCCCAAGGTCCCCCTTGAGGCTTGTTTCAGGCTGGGGACCAACTCTTCAACACGTGACATTTAAGATCCAACCTGTAGTCCTTCTAAGTTATGTGTGCGTGTGGGTGGGTGTGAATTATGTGTTCCTGTGCGTGTGCATGTGTTATGTGTGCTCCTGTGGGTGTGCATGTGTTATATGTGCTCCTGTGGGTGTATATGTGTTATATGTGCTCCTGTGGGTGTATATGTGTTATATGTGCTCCTGTGGGTGTATATGTGTTATATGTGCTCCTGTGTGTGTGCATGTGTTATATGTGCTCCTGTGGGTGTGCATGTGTTATATGTGCTCCTGTGGGTGTGCATGTGTTATATGTACTCCTGTGTGTGTGCATGTGTTATACGTGCTCCTGTGTGTGTGCATGTGTTATACGTACTCCTGTGTGTGTGCATGTGTTATACGTGCTCCTGTGTGTGTGCATGTGTTATATGTGCTCCTGTGTGTGTGCATGTGTTATATGTGCTCCTGTGTGTGTGCATGTGTTATATGTGCTCCTCTGTGTGTGCATGTGTTATGTGTGCTCCTCTGTGTGTGCATGTGTTATGTGTGCTCCTGTGGGTGTGCATGTGTTATATGTGCTCCTGTGGGTGTATATGTGTTATATGTGCTCCTGTGGGTGTATATGTGTTATATGTGCTCCTGTGGGTGTATATGTGTTATATGTGCTCCTGTGTGTGTGCATGTGTTATATGTGCTCCCGTGGGTGTGCATGTGTTATATGTGCTCCTGTGGGTGTGCATGTGTTATATGTACTCCTGTGTGTGTGCATGTGTTATATGTGCTCCTGTGTGTGCATGTGTTATACGTGCTCCTGTGTGTGTACATGTGTTATATGTGCTCCTGTGTGTGTGCATGTGTTATACGTGCTCCTGTGTGTGTGCATGTGTTATATGTGCTCCTGTGTGTGTGCATGTGTTATATGTGCTCCTGTGGGTGTGCATGTGTTATATGTGCTCCTCTGTGTGTGCATGTGTTATGTGTGCTCCTGTGGGTGTGCATGTGTTATATGTGCTCCTGTGGGTATATATGTGTTATATGTGCTCCTGTGGGTGTATATGTGTTATATGTGCTCCTGTGGGTGTATATGTGTTATATGTGCTCCTGTGTGTGTGCATGTGTTATATGTGCTCCTGTGTGTGTGCATGTGTTATATGTGCTCCTGTGGGTGTGCATGTGTTATGTGTTCTCCTGTGTGTGTGCATGTGTTATATGTGCTCCTGTGTGTGTGCATGTGTTATACGTACTCCTGTGTGTGTGCATGTGTTATATGTGCTCCTGTGTGTGTGCATGTGTTATACGTGCTCCTGTGTGTGTGCATGTGTTATATGTGCTCCTGTGTGTGTGCATGTGTTATATGTGCTCCTGTGTGTGTGCATGTGTTATATGTGCTCCTGTGTGTGTGCATGTGTTATGCGTGCTCCTGTGTGTGTGCATGTGTTATATGTGCTCCTGTGTGTGTGCATGTGTTATATGTGCTCCTGTGGGTGTGCATGTGTTATATGTGCTCCTGTGGGTGTATATGTGTTATATGTACTCCTGTGGGTGTGCACGTGTTATATGCATATGGAAACCAGCGGTAAATGTTGAGGATCTTCCTCAGTGCCCCTCTGCCTTACTTTTTGAGGACAGGTATTTCGCAGGTGAACCTGGAGTTCATCAGTTCAGCGAGACTGAACTCAGTGAGCTCTGAGTAGTCACCTGACTTCTCAATGCTCCATTTCCACCCAGGCCCTGTGCTGAGATTATATATGCATGCATCTGCGCCCAGATCTTATGTTTGGGGGGCACACCTGAAATTAGGTCGCCATGCTTGGAGAGCAAGCATGTCACTGACAGAGCTCCTCCTCTAAGCAGCTTCAGTCATGATGTCATCCTCACACGTGGCCCACAGGCATGTGAAGGAGCGTCTGAGCCTGCCCAGATGCTATGATAGCCACTCTCTCTACACTTCCTGTTGGCCTAGGCCCCCATTGCATTTCCTTCTCCATCTGCAACCGGAGTCGACAGAGGTGGCGGCGACTGCCAGCAAACTGCGGAGCCCCGCCTTTCCCCAGCAGAGCAGCCTTCTCCCTGTGAGGGGAGCTGCTTAGGGTTCTCCCAGAGGCACACAGCATCACAGTGGCTGGGATGTCAGGGTGTGGTGGGACCCCACCCCTGTGCCTCCTGGAGATGACCCCCCCAGTGATTATACACCAGTTCTGTGGAGCTAGAGGCTTGTTCTCATATGATAACGCAGTTGTGCATGCATCCTGTGTGGGGACCACACGGGGGACCATTGCATATCTTCTTCCCTCTCCCCGGGGGGCTGGGCATGGGCACAGATGGGGTACACATGCACACATTTGGAGTCCCTGGAGGATGCAGAGGATTAGACTAGCTGCTAAAGGGACAAGGGACGGTAGCTATGGAATTGCCACTTGAGGATAAATGCAGTCAGATGTGGGAAAGAGTTCTGATCCCACTCTGTAGGCGACTTCTCTGACTCTCAATCTCTTCTGGGCCTTGTGGATCTCAAAGACTCCTGTCGGGAGCCTTCATCGAGACAGGCCGGGCTGTGCGGCTCTGTAAGGAGTGAGGATACCAGGCACTGGCATCTTAACACACACGACAGACTTCCTGTCCTTCTCAGTAGTCCCCCTGCCTGGCCACTGCTGGGGCAGGCTTTCTTTAGCATCTCTCCAGATGGAAACTCTTATATCCTGCCCTAAGCTCTTATACCCTGGTCCTGACAGGGGACACTGGCGCTGCACAGAGACACACATCACTCCCAAGCCCGTTTGTAATGGGGAGGACACGGCACAGGGTGTCCTCAAAATCAGGTCCTCATTGTGTTCTTCTGAGCGGGTCCAAAGCAAGAAAACACAGTGTTTCACATGGCAGAGGAAGACAGGATGGCTCGAGGCCAGCAAAGGGGCCAGAAGGGAACAGGAAGACAGGGTGCTCAAGGTTGAGCATGGTGGCCGGAAGTGCTGCTCGTGGCGGAGGAAAAGCCGGAAGTGCTGCTTGAGGCAGAGGAAGACAGGATGCTTGAGACTGAGCATGGCGGCCAGGAGGGATCAGGAAACATTGCTGTCACAGCCGACATAGCATTGGTGTTTACTCTCTGGATGTGACTGTGTGACCCATGAGATCTTCTGCTGGCAATGGTACTTTTGCTCAAAGCGTGGACCAACAGAGGGCTTCTTCTCAAAATCATTTCATTAAACACGCAGCTGGAGATAAAACAAAAAACAAAAAACAAAAAAAACAAAAAACAAAAAACAAACCCAAGGTTGTTATGACGATCTTCCATGGCATTCAATAAAGGCAATTCTTGTCACGGTCACCATGACAACATCCAGTCTACACCTTACATGCATCTACAATTACATTCCATTAAAAAAAGTAAAGGTTTCTGTTGCTGCACTCCAACCTGACATGGCCACCATTTCCCCGGAGATCAAAGCCCTGGTCTGTTGGTTAATGCACTTTCAAAGGGACTGAGTCTTGGGGTGATTGCCTTTTAATTCTTGTTGAAGTTGGAGTGGAATTACATTTAGGACTGCTCAAACTACAATTATGAAACGTAGTCATTTTAGGTCAGCGTTATTCATATTCTCCTCTCGGCCCTCTGCCTAGTTTTTTTGTTTGTTTGTTTGTTTGTTTTTGGTTTTGTTATACCAATTCCATGCACGGCACCTCCAGTGAAGGCGCCTGTTCTAGATCACAAGCAAACAGACCACAAGCACGTCAGATGGAAGCTGTGTTGGCTCACCAGCTTAGTGGACTCTCTAAGAGCCCAGTCTGTCTGCAGATGGCCAGCAGAGCCTGGATGAATCTATCTTCCATATTGTTGTGTGCATCTTTTCCCTTGAAGGGTCCCTTCTTTGGGGTAACAGGCCTTGAACCCTTGGACATAGGCAAATATCTCCAACGCCTAATTTTATTCTGTGCACAAGATACTCGGAGACAAGTGTTTGCTCCTTTCTCTAAGTGCCTCTCACCACACAGCCGTCCCCGAGTGACAGCAATATGGGTCACGCGGAGACCGCTTTCCTATACAAGTATCTTTCCTAAGTGCTCTGACAGGGAAAGGGTGGCTGGCGAATATAAGCTTCATTTTCACTTGCACGTGCTTGAAACAATTCCGAAGGCTCCAGGATCTTCCACAGAGCACGTGGACCCTGCCACCAGAGGGATGGGCATAGAGCTGTTGAGCTGGATCATGCTCAGACCCCAGAAATCTCAGCGATCTGAGACTGCCCCGAGTAGAGCTATCTTCCCCCACCCCTTTGTTTCCCTGCCTGCTTTAGGGTGCGTAACCACAACACCCAAGTAAGTGATCACAAGTAGTCGGTCACGTACCCTGCACCTGGACCGCCGTGGTAATGAGGCCTCTCAGGTGCCTTAGCCTTCAGACGATGACCTTCCCCTTCCTGGATATTTCCATACCCTTCCCCCAAATTATATAATCCTTGGCTCACCACAAACAGTGCCATTAAATCCACTGCCAATGAAGAAATACAAACAAGCTAAGGTTGTCTCAGAGAACTGCTTCATTAAAGATCATTGGGGAAGGCCTTTGCCTAATGGAACCGTAACATTAGGATTCTCAAAGAAGGCCTTCTCTCTCCTCCCCACCCCTGCCCGGACACCTGCTCCCAACCTGACCAGGAATCCCTCTTGTCCCGGACTCTGCTTCCCCTTTCCAGCCTGGCACACAGCTGTGCTCCTCCTCAGGGAAACGTGGACAGCAGTCCCCACCTGGAGCCACCCTGCCTTGTCTCCCCTCCCCGAGCCGGTGTTTCTGTATCACTAGAGGAGAGGCAGGACTCAGCCCCACGCTCTTCCCCACCCCAGTCAAAAATCCATGAAAAAGTACGATTCTATCAAGCTTGACCATCGTAGATTGAAATAATTAAACTTGATTACCAAGGCCACAAGAGTCTAGAATTCCCAGGGTAACATTTCATTTTGTCCTCTGAGATACTAGGGACACCCTGTAGGATAGTGCAAAGAAGTGTCACCGTTTCTCCTCATACCGTGGTCCTGTGCAGAGACAGGCAGGGCTGGCCTGCAGCCCACATTTACAGTGGAGCTCTGCCTCCAGTGCAGTCCAGTGGGGGAGGGGTGCTGCTGCTTCCTGACAATAGGGCTCAGGGCTCTCCCAGGGCTTCTAGGGAGGGATCCAGAGCCAGTTCAGACACAAGGATGGGGAGGGTGACTTTTAATGGTCTGGTGGTTTCATAGAGGGAGAAGCCAAGACTGTGCTATGTCAGGATTGCCTGGAGCAGAGTAAAACAGCAGAGAAAGGCTGGACATGCTAGTCCAGGCTCATCAATCAATCAGCCATCTTCCTGACATGCTAGCCCAGACCCATCAATCCATCAGCCATCTTCCTGACATGGTAACCCAGGCCCATCAGCCACCTTCCTGGGAAGTTGAAGCAGGAGAGCATTGAGGCAAGGCCACCTTGGACAACTTATCTAGACCTTATTTCCAAAATGAAAGTGTAGCTTGGAGGTAGGTAACTGCCATTCTAGGCAAGGCCCACGCTTCAGTCTCTAATATTGCAAAACAGGGAGAGAAAGAGGAGGGAAGAGAAAGAACACAAGTAAAAAGTTAAACAATGGTGAGGCCAGGTCCCAACGTGGTTGATGAAGGTCTGTAATCCTGGCCCTGACGCAGGAGGATTGTGAGTTGAAGGCCAGCTTAGGCTACAGTGAGAACTGTTAGACACACAAGAGAAACACACGGGGCTGGAGAGATGGCTCAGCGGTTAAGAGCACCGTCTGCCCTTCCAGAGGTCCTGAGTTCAATTCCCAGCAACCACACGGTGGCTCACGACCATCTGTAATGGGATCTGATGCCCTCTTCTGGTGTGTCAGCGATAGGATGCTCGTATCCATTAAATAAATAAATCTTTAAAAAAAAAAACAGACAAGATAAACAGGCCACCAGAGTCAAAGACAAAATGGTGAGAAAAGGAAGACCATTCGCTTCAACTCATTCCCCCACTGTTCTGTGTCCTTGTCAGCTGCTGGAGTAACACGAAAGGTTCTAAAACCTGTCCCAGAACAAGGAGGCGGCAAACCGTGTGTGTGCATGTCCCTGTGACTCACTTGAGACACGAAGGAGCAGCACAGGGATAGTGTCATCGCGACACAACCTCGTGCATGGGACAAGCCACCTGCAACAATAAGCCGCTGTTTTTATTTACCATCCCTCTGCTAAGCCAACGCCTGGGTAAAGCACATAGAAGGAGGAAAAGGAGGGGCCCTTTTACAGGAGGCCAGGAGTCTGTCGGCCTAGCCAGTGACAGGTGGACAGGCGCACTGTGGGGAGGGCCACAGAGCGGCCACTCCAGGTCTCTGACAGTTCAGAGCGTTGCAGTAATTCTTCAGAGCGCTGGCTTTGATGGGTTCTGCCAGATACAGTGACTCCCCAAGGGATTCTGAACAGCGTGGGGAGCCTGCACTTAGCACACAGGAGGAGCCGTGCCTCGGGGCTGATTGCTATTTCCTCCTCTCTGGAGTTCACACAACTGGGTTTTGTCTGCAGTCACCCAGCCGATGCCTGGGAGATGGACTCCTCCTCGGATGGCCTTAGTGGCTACTGGAGAGGACTGTGGGGGGAGGGGGTTGGGGGGAGGAGGGGGGAGGAGATGGCCTGGCTTGCTGCTAATGCCCGCTGACGCTGACGTGCTGCACAGTGCTGAGGGGGGTGATAAAAGAAGAGGCAGCTGCCCGGTGGTCAGAATGGCTCAAGTGTGCGTGGAGCTGAAGCGGCCCTGGGCAGTGAGAGATGATCAGGCAGTCCCACAGGAAGCTGCAGAAACTGTTTCTCAGAAAGGTAAGGGGACACATGCTGGTGGGTGGAGGGGGTGGTCCTGGGAGTTGGTCTCACCCTTGGGAATTACCAAGCTTGCCACTGAGGGCCAAGGAAAAGGAAAAATTACCCTCTGGAGCTAAATGGAATTCCATCTTTCATTAAGGAGAAGGATGCCCAGGTGGGAGGTTACAGGTGGGGCCCAGGTGGAGGTTGCAGGTGAGGCCCAGGTGGAGGTTGCAGGTGGGGCCCAGGTGGGAGGTTGCAGGTGGATGGAAAGCTTCAGGCAGTACTTGCTGACAGCTCTATCAGGGTTTTTTTTTTTTTTGGTTGGTTTTTGTTTATTTGTTTGGTTTTTTTTTTTTTTTTTTTTTTTTTTTTTTTTTTTTTTTTGCTCTTGAGTTGTGGCCCAAGCAGATCAAATGTCCCTATGTGCAGTTTCACAGTTGAGAGCAAGGGCCCATTCTCAGTCTCTGTAAGTTTAGAGAGAAGAGAAAGAAGATGATGGGGAGTCATTATTTAGACTTAATAAAAAGAGTTTCGAGTGAAGATAATCAACTAAGCATACTCTAGCTGTTTATCATTGTGGACTCTATTTTTTTTTAAAGGATGTTAGTGTGGTAAATATACCTAACATAAAGTATGAGCTATACCTCTTTCTCCCTCCTGCTTGGCGTCGCCAAACGATTTAGGCTATTGTACAGCCGCCATGACCAAACACTGACAGTCTCCACTGTGTGAACTCCTCACTCTGTCCCCCGCCCCACATCTGCTCACTTTAAGGTTAAATGACGAAACCACATCTATGTTCTCTAGCAAGTTTACATCAGATTACGACCAGCCTGGGTCTTAATGAACAGCTCCTCTGGTCTTTTTGCAGGACTTGTTAGAGAATTTGCTTTTTATTGATTGATTTTTCTAGGACTCAGGCTCTCCTCAAACTTCTCTGCATGGCCAAGGGTGTCCTTCTGATCCTCCTGCCTCCACCTCCTAAGTGGTGGGATTACTGGTGTGTGCCACCACACCTGGTTCATCTAGCATTGGGAGTTTAACCGAAGGCTTTGTGCATAATGGTCAAGCAGGGTCTGGACTGAGCGACAACCTCAACCCGAGGAACTACTTTTAATTGTGTCTTCCTAATCTCTTTAAAGAAAAAGAAAACTAATGGCCAGGCAATGCTGGCACACACCTTTAATCCAGGCATTTGGTAGACAGAGGCAGGAGAATGAATCTCTGTGAATTCAAGGCCAGCCTGATCTACAGAACAAGTTCCAGGATAGCCAGGGCTACACAGAGAAATCCTGTCTTGAAAAACAAAAAACAACAAAACAAAACAAAAACAGCAGCAGCAACAACAACAAAAACCAAAACTAAAAAGTTAGTGCAGACTGGCGTGGCAGTGGGGGCTGTCCCTGAATGTATTGCCTGTGGATCCAGTGCCCTTACCTGGGCTGCCGTGTCTGGCCTCAGAGATGAGGATGAGCAGGTGTGTGTGTGTGTGTGTGTGTGTGTGTGTGTGTGTGTGTGTGAGAGAGAGAGAGAGAGAGAGAGAGAGAGAGAGAGAGAGATGAGGAAAGAGGGAGAGAGAGAGAAAGGGGGAGGGGGAGAGAGAAGGAGGAGGAGGAGAAGGAGGAAGGAGAGAGAGAGAGAGAACGAGGAGGAGGAGAAGGAGGGAGGGAGGGAATTCATCCTTCTCAGAGGAGAAGGGAAGGGAAAATGGGGGAAGAAGCTATGGGGGATGGGAGGAGAGGGGGCTGAGATTGGGATGCAAAATGAATAAATAAATTAATTTTAAAAAGCACCAAAAGAAAGAAAGGAAAGAAGGAATGGAGAGAGAGAGAGAGAGAGAGAGAGAGAGAGAGAGAGAGAGAGAGAGAGAAGCATTGCTGCATGGAGTGGCTCACCGCAGCAGTGATCCCAGATCTACCAGGGTGAAGGAGGATCAGAAATTAAGTCATCCTTGGCTACAGAATGAGTTTGAGGCTGAGATCCTGTTTGTTTGTTTGTTTGTTTTTAATCAGTTAAGGGCGGGGGAGAGGAAAAAGTCTCAAAAAGAGACTTTAAAAATCTCAGCTACAGGATTATCAGTTTTGAGACTTAATCTCCTTTGGAAGGAAACTTGTCTTTTCAACAGTGCGTCTAGCTTTTCTTTGCGGGGCGAGAAGGGAGGACCCCAGTCCTGCAGATTGTCACACAACACTAAGTGGGCACAGGCTTGGTTCTGTGCAGACCTGTGGGTGATATCCTTATATCTGTAGATCTTTCCACATGGAAATAAAAGCACGTGTGTGTCCTACAGTGGCACCATTAATATATGAGGAAAAGGAAATCGCCTCTGGCTGCGTTTCGGGTATGGTATAGTGGGTGGTAGGTAGCCCGTCCCCCCCTTTGGACAAGACAGGTCATCGGACGCTGGCTCCTCATCGATCTTAGCCCTCAAGCTGCTGCGATCTACACCGGTTTGCTAGTAGCTTGCTGGAGTGTGCTCTGATTTAAAGGAACATCAGGATTCTGCCACTGTTTCTAACTAGATATCCCATCTTCTGGTCAGAGATTTAGAAAGGGTTAAACACACTCAATACAGAGCTGAAAGAATACGGGTGCCCCTGTTCAGTGAAGGCGGGAAGACAGGGCTGGCCCTCAGCCTGCACCGGTGGGTGCCACCGTGGGCATCTAAAAGGGCAGTGTGTGTGTGGAGGAGCGTGCCTGGGGCGGGTGCTTATCGCTCCTTAAGGAGTAGAACCTGGACAGAACAGACACAGGAAACAAAATCCCCCTAAAGGGCAAGCAAAGAAACCCGAGGGAGAAGGTAGCCCTTCTCTTTCCGTGCGTGAACCCTGAGAGAGCATCCCCAGAGACCTCAGAGAGCTTGTAGAATGCTGCCAGCAGTGTTTTCTGCAAGGGCCTTTTGATCCACACTGTACGTCTGAATGACGTTCTGTGCCGTGACCTGACTGGCGGGCAAGGGAAGAAGCCGAAATACCAAATACTGTGAAAAGTCTTCTTTAGGGAACCAGCTCTGGGCCGGGAAGGAGGGTCTACTAGACAGGTATCTCCGATCAGACATCACAGCCTCGGGGGACGAGATGTGTTCATTCAGTTTTGGTGGCTCTGACCTTGGGATCCTTGGTTGCTAGGAATATAGATGTTTTATGTTGCAGGTGGCAGGAGGTACTTTTGGGAACCACAGAGGCCTTCTCCCTTTACTCTAAAGAGTTGGTCTTCAACCTATGGGTCATGATCAGAGCAGATCAAATGACCCTGTCACAGGGGTCTTCTAAGACCGTTAGAAAACACAGGCACTTGCCTTATGGCTTGTAACAGTAGCAAAATTACAGTTATGAAGTAGCAATGAAAAGAATTTTATGGTTGGGGGTCTCCACGACGTGAGGAATTGTATTAACGGGGTTGCAGTATTAGGAAGGCTGGGAACCAGTGCTCTAGAAGAAGAGACCAGGTCTCTAAGATGCTACAATCTCTTCTTTGTCCAAGGTCCTGCAGCCAAGATGGCAGTGAGGCTGGACTCCTGGCTGTGGACACTGTTTTAGACCTCATGCTTCTAGTCCACCACGGCTAAACATGCTGTCCAGCGGAGCTCCGCCAGCAGCCAGACTAAATGGACCCTGCACGCTTAACTGTTCTAATTGTCTGTTGCCAGGGCTCTGGGGTTCTAGCTTGCCCATGGCAGGAAGCTGTTCTCTAAGTTACCCAGTCCCTAGAGAGTGAATGGCTTTCTTAGCACCCTGCCTCCCTACACAAACTGACCAGAGTGAACCCACACGTAGATGCCCTCTTCACGGACTGCCCTTGCAACAGATTGTCTCTTCCATCGTGGTCATCTTTTCTCTGCTGGGCTGCCATTCTCAAGACATTGTAAAGCCAAAAATTTTACGTGCAGCTTGAAAGGTTGGTGGGTTTTTGTTTATTTGAGATTCTCTAAAGACATACGATTTGGCCAATACACAGAGTTATGAAGAAACCCTGTGTGGGAGAATGGCTCCTGGTAGTTCATTGACAAGGAGGTAGATATGGCCGACAGCCACAAATACTGTGTGGACACTGAGAAGGGGTTCCTGCATGCAGGGGGTTCTGCATGGAGGAGACAGGTCTGAGAGACAGCAAGACAGGGGGGGATCACAGACAGAATTCCAGAGCTCCAGAGTTCCAGAGTTCCAGTATTCAGTCTTTCCAGGTCTTGGCTCCCTGCTGTTCTTGAGTTGGGTTGGCAGGTGTCTGGCCTGGCTCTCTTCCAATATTGCTCAGTACTAACCCTTGAGAGCGTCTGGGGTCCATTCTCATCCTCCACCACTCGGTACATTTCCCCCAGTTCCAGTGAATCCGTGGTGGCTGAGCTGGCCCTGTGTGTAGTGTCAGGTTTCATGACATACCCCATTCATGTGTGAGGACCGGCCCCTAGTCTGTCCCCGTGCCTGCATGTTAGATCCCTGTGTGTGGTTCAGCACTGAGCTGATCAGAGTGGTGGTCTGTCTGGCTTTTACAGCATCCTGTTCTGCTGTAGAATACAATTGGACAAGGCAGAACTGGGTCAAGAAAGAGATAGTGGGTTGTGGGTTTTTTTTTGTTTTTGTTTTTGTTTTTTATCTGAAGACATGACATTTGTGGTCACCATGTTGCACAAATGTCCAAGAACTATGCATGCTTTAGAGGAATATTATCGGGTCTTTGTGGATACTCATTTTTCCGGAGTTATAACTAAAATTTTATTTATGTGAAGTTTAGTTCCAAATGAACAGTCAGTTGAATGTGATGCTGTCACTGGAGCCCATTCCCAGGACACTTGTCTGCTTGACGGGTGTTAGTAGAGTTTCAGGAGTGCAACTGTGACCCAAAAGAACGGGGCCCAGCCTGGAGAGTTCATATAGGACATCGGGGTAACTAGGGCACTGCCTAGATGAGGTAGAAAAAGAGAAGTTTGTCTTTGCTGCCACACACAGGGAGGTAGGGCCTCGCTCTTGCCTTCTGAGTGACTGAGCTGCAGAAGAAATCTTGGCGCCTCAAGGGGTAACCAAAGTTCACGGCACACAGAACAGGGCACAGAGGCGTGCACGGGAACACCTGTCTGTTCACGCGTGCTCATGTCTGCTCATACCACGCTCATCACGTGGCAGAGCGCAAAAGCCCCAAGAGCAGGTTAAATTACCCAGAGTGCACTTCTCACACAGGCAAGCGGCACACACTTGCAGTCATATGACCCAGGAGGCCGGGGCGGGAGAATCACGGATGCACAGCCAGGCTGGGCTACAGAGTAAGACTCTTGTGTCCAAAGACCGACAACATCGAAAAATGAGTGTCCATCTCTCTGGCTCAGCTTTCCCTGGGAAATGAATAACGAGAGAACACCACCAGCTCATTGTGTAAGGTGCTGGTGGGTGTGCAGGTGTGCGGGGCAACTGAGCTCTGATCCCCATTTGACCCTTGAGGGAAGTCCATTAGCCCTGCTGGACTAAGTCTTCCTGGCTTTAAAAAGGGATTTGAGTAAGCCATGCTCCCTGGCAAGAATCGTCCTCATGTGTGACCTTAGTCAACACCGTAAGGCTAAATGTATCCATATTCATTCTAGTCACACCATAGGGCTGAATTCATTAAATATTTAGTAGCTCCCTAATATCTCTTCAGCTAATGCTCTCTTTGAAGTAACCACTTTTCTCCACATCCACTGTGAGATGCATAAGAGGTTTTCCCTGCCTCTTTTCTCTCCCTCCTTAAAAAAAAAAAAAAAAAAAATAAGGTCAACCTTTCAGTGTGTTCTAAATGACCTCTTCAGACAGATACAAGTCTTCAGTTCCTTTATCTCCAGCTAAGGTCTTAAAGTGTCTGTGTGTCTGTCCAACACTCCCGAGGTGCTCCACAGATTTCTGTCTGGCAAGAACTTTCTAGCACAGTGGCAGGTGCCTGTGGGCTGTGGGTATGCCAGGCTAGCCCCTATTTTAAGACCATGGGAGATTAATAGCAGGAAAAGGTAGACACAGTCATATTTAAAATAATCAGTGTGGACTTGATGCGATTTCTAGTCAAGTGCATGAGGCATTGATTGATGGGGTCCTTACGGGAAGGTTCTTAGACGGCATGCCCTTTAGATAGGTATGGGTGACATGCCCTTCAGACTGGACAGGAAAGAAAGCCGCTCTGCAGGCTCCTTAGCTATCAAGAGTCTGAATGCTTGGTTTTAAGGCTTTCCTTGAGCTGTTAGCAATCACCATCCCTGGCCCAGACACCCTCTGTTTGCAGAGGCGTAAGCTAGTATCCGTCTGTAGAATGGCCCCTCACAGGGAAATGGGGAGGAGCGGAAGGTGAGAGAGCCTGTGTTGGCAGAGTCAGGATGTGGAGTGTAGACCAAAGGGAAGCCTCGGCTCAGGGCACGGCACGGGGCAGCGTGAGGTCCCTGGGAGTCCACCCTGCACCGTGCCCATCCTTATCCTGCACGGTCAGCCGCACCGCTCATCGCCCATGGAACTCGCTGGCTCTTCTCCTTACGCCCTCTCTTTCCCTGTCGTAGGCTGTTGTAGGCAGGAGAGTCACAACTGACACCACACCTGGAGTTTACCAGCTCCAGAGTGCCCTTTGCAGTATGAGAAGCCTGAGGCGGGTGGAGTCAGAGGCAGCCTCTGAGTCCCTAGCTCCTTTTGTTCTCCAAGTAAATCTTTTACGGAGCCCCCCACTGGGCCCATGGCGGAAAGCTGACAGAGGCCCTCAGTTTTATTGGCGTCCTAACTCTAGGGCCTCAGGAGACGATTGTTTTAGAAGACTCGGATCAAATAAACTCATGGGGGTTACCCTGACTTGGTCTAAGTGGTGTTCTTATCAGCCAGAGGACCAGGGTACAGACAGACAGGCAGCCTTTGGAAGACAACTGGGAGAGGTCATGGCTGCAAAGCTAAGAAGGAAGGGCCCGGAGGAGCAAGCTTTGCCGGTCTTAGTCTTACACTTCTGTCTCCGGTGCGTGGGGTACAAACATCTGCTACCCAGGAGGCCAGCTCACAGCAGGGGTTAAAGCAGATTGACCCGTATGCTCCCCGGGTGGGGGGAGAGGCAGTGTAGACCCCAGCTGCCTAGGCAGGCTTGGCCCTGATGCTTTAGGAAGGAGGTGAAACACTGTGACTGTTTTCTAGTGTCTTCAGTAAGAACAGGTACTTTCTATCACTGACCGTCTGCTCTGCACTTCCTCCACCAGTGGGCATCGTCTATATGTACACAAGTGCACATATGGACACCGTACGTGAGTGACACGTATGTAGGCTTGAGCCACACAGAGCTACGGGCCTTTGCCTCCAGGGTCCAGCCACTGTCTCTCCCCGGCCTGACTCTGATCCTCTGGCAGGCAGCTTCTCCTGCAAGTCCCTGGATACAGAGGCCCCGGGCACTGTTCCTGCCTTGGCTTGTCACCATAGAGCTGCATGTTTTCAAAGTAGGGGAATCCTCCAGGGACCCCAGTGACTGCCCCAGGGGTACTGGTTCCTCTGCATGCCAGTAGGATCCTGCCGGTGGCTCTTGAAGAGTTTCTGTGTGGCCAGCATGGCCCAGGAGCGGCCTGCGGCTCAGAGGGGCAGACGTCGTCTGTGCTCAGAAGCGGACGCGCTGGCAAGGCATGATACCGTCACTTCTCCAACCACAGGCCGGGGACCCTACTGGCCCCAGGAGACCTCCGCATCGGCAGGGATGACTGTCCTCAGAGACTTTTTAGAAAAGAAAGTCCAGGTCAGTGGGTAGAATGTAATAAACTCCCGGGGGCTGCGTGGTGGGGAGTGGCCGGTTAGTCTCCGTGTTCACGGATCCTGGGATGGGAGACTCACAGTGAAAATGCCTGGGCGATGAACTTGGGGTGGCGGTACCCACCTGTGATGTCTCAGAGTCTCGGGGTTCCAGGGAGACGGCTTCTGGATGTGGGGAAGGCATGCATCTCTGGGCAGAGCGTCAGAAGCTCGTTTGCAAGAAATCTTCAAAGCACCAGCTTCCTGCTGCTGTCTGCTGCAGAGAGACGTGGCTGTGCTCTGACAGGCAGGCAGCCGGCACCTGCCTGATGCAGGCCTGGATGCTTGTTCTCAAATCGTGAGTGAAAGGGGGAAAGAGAAGGAAGAGGATCCTTGCGGATCCCAGAGTGCTCAGCGTGGCCTGCTGTGGCTGCCCAGAATGGTGGTAGCTCCCTGGGGTTAAGGGAGGCCTGGCGGGTGCTCTGTGACTAAGCAGTGCCGTTGTTATAGCAACGTGGGCCTGATGTTCAGACGTGTGCTGTGCGAAGTACCTCTCAGTTACAGTTTCTGTTACACGCTGGTTAAAAGCAGCGGGCTGGCCAAGCGGCTGGCACTGCAATGGACCGGGACTCAGGCTTAGTGTCTTTGTTTCCATCCAGTGTCTGGGTGTTTGGGGCTGATTGTCTTCCCTAGCTCGGGGCTGGCAGCGAGAGGGCCAGAACCACCTGGCACCCTGTAGTGCAGGGACCCTAAGTCAGCTTTCCAAGCCCATAACCATATGGGGACTTGTTCGGGACCAACATTCTTGCGTGCAGCGCCTTGTAGCTTGGCCTGCCTAGCACACCGCTGGGAGGTGCGGCATTTTGGAACTCAGGCTCAGAGTACCCAGGCGGATGGGGCCTGGAGCAACAGCTTCTTGTCTTCTTCTTCTGTTAGAACAAGAGACCCGCACTACCTCGGGGTTCTGGTCCTGTAACTGTATGTATGTAGCAGGACCCATCGGGAGATGATCATGGGCTTATTCCAGAACCTGTGGTCACAGTGACATGTGTGTCTTCACTCCAGGTTCCGTCTCATTGTGCTGGGACCTGTCTGCCCGTGCATTAGACTCCACGTTGGTCGTGAAGCGCAGATGCGAATGTGGGTGGCCTCTCTGGCGTGAAATCATCGATGTCCCTGCGTGCAGAGAGCTTGCTGCCATTGTGTAGTTAACTGAGTGGGCGTTGTAAGTGATACAGACTGTAGCGTGGGAGCCTCAGTATGCACAGAACGGAAGTAGCGTAGAAAAGGAATGGGCGGCCCGGAAGCAGGCTAAGGAACAAGTGGCACAGGTCTCCACCAGGCACAGGGGTCTCCCCTTCTGTGACCCAGCACCGAACGTTCTGCTCCACGGGTCAAGGTGCAGAGATCATCATTTTGGGTAGGGTTTGACTCAACTTCGTACTTGTCCAAATGCCCTAGCTCTATACCACCTTTACGATGTGCTCTGAAGCCCGCCCTGGAGACACCCTACCTTAAGGGTTCTCCTCCACCAAACCTTAGGTTTTCAGATGAAATCAGACAATGCTGAACTTCTCCGTGAAGCCATTTCCCACGAGCACCTTGTACAGAGGCAGACGCTCCAGCTCTGTGGAGGTGTCAGCGCAGGGATGGGGTGTCAGTGACATCTGGAGGTCTGTCATGAGGCTGTCACTGTGCCAAGGGGCCTGCCTGCCCACCTAGGGCAGGGTTCCCCGAGAGATGCTCACACTCTGTGTGTATGTGCCTTCTAGTCATCTTTGCCTGAGCTTACAAACAGTATCTTTCGTAGTAGAGAAAAATTTAAATATGCAAATCAGTGAGGTTTTGTATTTGTTTTGTATTTTAAGAATCCTTTCCTACTTATGAATACAAATATTAGCCAGTGTTTCTCTCTCTCTCTCTCTCTCTCTCTCTCTCTCTCTCTCTCTCTCTCTCTCTTTCTCTCTCTCTCTCTCTCTCTCTCTCTTTCTTTCTTTTTTATTTTTGGTTTTTTCAAGACAGGGTTTCTCTGTATAGCCCTGGCTGTCCTGGAACTCACTCTGTAGACCAGGCTAGCCTCGAACTCAGAAATCTGCCTGCCTCTGCCTCCCAGAGTGCTGGGATTACAGGCGTGCGCCACCACCGCCCAGCTTAGTCAGTCTTTCTTAATGATGGAAGTGCTGTCCCAGTGTGATTTGGTATGCGGTGTATAGGAGAGACTTGCTTCGCTCTTTCCATAGAGAGCTGAGTATTGTATGTGGAATCTTCGAATAGCCTGTATCTTCTCCCTGCTGGTTTTCAATGTGAGTTTCAGGTCCTCCGAGCCCATAAGTTACTGCGTATCAGCGGGCTGAAAGTTGTTTCAGCAGTACATGCTAGCAATCTTGACTACATTTTAAGTACCGTGGGGATTAACTGTAGTGACTTCTGGGGTGCATGTTATCCAGAGCACACACAGGTCTTTGCCATCAGATCGCAGCTGTCCTGTGTTCTGTGGGACCAGAAATCGTGAAGACCATGTTCCTAGGGGTGGAGGGACCCTGGTCCAGCCATCTGAACACCAGGCTTTGGACATGAGTGTTTACACAGCACCGAAGTTGTGTTTTATAACAAAGAAAAAGGAATTTAGGGATAAGTTTGGTAGAGGCGCATTATGGTATGGGAGAAGGGGGTGCCTCTGTGGGCCCGTGCTGAGGCATCCCTTCCCTCTGAGGTACCAGCCACATGCATAGTATAGAACAGAGTTTATTTAGGATGTGAAAAAGGGAGTTGGGAAGGGAGTAGAGCCAGATAGACAGACAGAGAGAGAGAGAGAGAGAGAGAGAGAGAGAGAGAGAGAGAGAGTAGAGGAGTAGAGGCCAGCTATGAACACATGGAAAGAGAGGGGGAGGGGCATGGGGAGAGAAGGGATGGGGCAGGGTGGGGGGGAAGAGCGCAAGAGAGAGAGGGAGGGGCAAGCAGCCCCTTTCATAGTGAGTCAGGCATACTGGGCTGTTACCAGGTAACTGTGGGGCAGAGCCTAGAAGAAATGCTAACAGCAGGGACCCAAGATCCTCAATGAATACATTTTTCTTAAAGAAATGATCTCTTGGAAGAGAAAGACTCAAAGAAATGCAACGGGTTTTGAGATCCCCGGCTGCTTTATAGAAGGCGGATATATTGTCCTCACTGTGCCCTGGCATACAGGCCCAGCAGGTAGGAGGTGTGAAGGGCCAGATCCCCTGGACGCTTAGCTTTCTTCAGGTTCATAACCTTGCCGAGACACCTGTGGGACACCACCTGCCCATATTGTTCATGTCTGGGTAGGCCTGTCTCTGTACAAGTGTGACTGGCTTTGATGGCTTTCCTTTTCAAGATTGATTTATTTTAAGTATGGTGAATACACTGCAGCTGTCTTCAGACACGCCAGAAGAGGGCGTCAGATCCCATCACAGATGGTTGTGAGCCGCCATGTGGTTGCTGGGAATTGAACTCAGGACCTCTGGAAGAGCAGACGGTGCTCTTAACCGCTGAGCCATCTCTCCAGTCCCGCCCACAGAGACGTCTTAACCGGAGGTTCCTACCTTGGATCCGTCCATCCCTTACCAGCTGCAGTGCACGTCAGCACTCACTGGGGTACCTGACTCAGACACGGAACACGTTAGCTGTGTCCATCCGCTGCCACCCAAGTCTCTGCACCCACAGGGTCACATCTAGGAAGTGGTCGTGCAGGAGGGACCCATCCAGGGACCATCAGACCTGTGTCTCCCTTGGATTCATATTCCTGAGTTCCAGAAATCCGTTTTTCTTTATAGCTCCAGACTTAGAACTGCTTAATTATAGAATGGTGCCGTAAGAATCTCCGGGAAAAGGAGGAAACATTACCGCCGCCATAGACGTGTGTTTAGACAAGTCATAGCCGAATGAGTGACTGGGCTCAGGAACCTAGCTGGTGGAGAGGTTTATAAATTCCTGTTCATTCCTATAAACTTCATATCTGCTCTTCGGGTATGCTCCCCAGGCTCGCTCGCTTAAAAATAGCTTCTCTTGTTAACCTCCGGTAAGGCAAACTCGCCAGTACCAGGTGGGGGCTGTTGACATTTCAAAACTCAATATATTTATTTCCCCAGCATTTGCCTTGCAAGTATGGAGGAAGGACCGTGTCCGGATGGGGAGCTGTGTGCGTGTTGCAAGGCTTAAGGCTTACCCTGAGGGCCACAGCAGAAAAGCAGGGCATTGTGGGTGCTTCTGTGCCAGCCCCGTTCTTTTGAAGCATCCTGAGCTGGCACTGTCTGACCCCTGACTCCCTCTGATGTGGGTCACTGGGTCCTATTATGTAGGTCACTGGGTCCTATTATGTTGGCATCTTTTTTTTTTTTTTTTTTTTTTTTAACCCAAGAGAGAGCTGAACCTTTTCATTTATAATGCAGGAACCATATTGGCAACCACGTCTATGGCTTTGGAGACAGGCGTATGAGTGTGTGTACCTTGTAAGGCGGTGTGGTCGGAGGGGCGTGCAATCGCCAAGTGCCCACGGTCGCCACTGTGTCCCATGTATCCGCCGTGGTCCTCGTGAAGCACCTCCAGATTTCAGACCTGCCTTGGTTACCTGAGGCACATCTACAGCTCTGCTTGGGGCTCTCGGTCTCCCAGACTCTTTCACTCTCTCCGGAGCCCCTTCCCACCACCAGCAGGTAGCAGACTTAGAGAAGTTGCCGTGGCTTCCTCTAAAGCAGGACTTCCTGGGCTGCCGTGTGCAGTTGTGACGATTACAGACACCACCAATGAGCAGTGGTACGCTTGGGCACATGCACTGTGTTTCTAGAGAAGAAAGAGGGGCTGGAGAGGTGACTTAGTGGTTAAGAGCACCGACTGCTCTCCCGAAGGTCCTGGGTTCAAATCCCAGCAACCACATGGTGGCTCACAACCATTCGTAATAAAATCTGACACCCTCTTCTGGTGTGTCTGAGGACAGCTACAATGTACTTACATATAATGATAAATAAATCTTTAAAAAAGAAAGAGAGAAAGAAAGAAAGAAAGAAAGAAAGAAAGAAAGAGACATCTACATATCCTAAACACAAACGGCAGGGTGTGAGGTAGCGACCCGACAAGCACTGTATTTTAATTAATATAACATATTGCAATACCTATTCTAGAAAGGACCAAGGCAGTGATTCTCACCGAGTGCCTACATTGGAAAACTTTTTTATTTACTTGGTATTTTTCTGTATCTCTCACTTCTTTCTCAATTAAAAGTAGATTTTTTTTTCTCTTTTATGATCAGGAAAGCAAGGTGACTTTTTCTTACAGAAACGTAAATAATAAACTGTAACAGTACAAGGATTGGAGATGAGGGGCCGGCTCGGCAAGTGATATGCTATTATGATAGAGCCTTTGTCCAGTTCATGGCTGTCAACAGACTTCTTTATATAGTTAGGGCAGGAATCCCCCACAATAGGGAAAGAATTGCTTCACACTCACATGGCCAGCTGGGAGGAGCCCTCTACCAGGGGCTGTTTTCACAGATTAAAAGGAGTATTAGCTTCTTATGCAGTAAAACTCTTTCTGGTTTCTACCTAACAGTCTGCCCAGCGGAATCCTAGACGTCTCTTTCTAACCTCCGGAGGGTGCTGTTGATGTCTAACAGCATCTCGCAGTCTGGTTTATACTTGGCACTTGAGGAAGGCATGTGTCATTCCCCCAGGAAGTCCAGATGCCTGTGCCTAAGATGCAAAAGCGATCATTAGACACTTTTGGAATTAAAAGCAAATCGGCAGCGTCTCAGTCACGCAATCACTGCCACTGCTGGGATTGCGAGCGCTGGGGTGTGTGGTGCGCCGTGAGGGTTGCTTGCTTCTGTGACACCGGCACACGGCACACGTTCACAGTGGCACACGCCCTGCTTCACCCGGGGGCAATGGGAATTTTAAGCCACAGTGCGTCTACCTTTTTTTCCTCATAGCGTAAGTACAAAATAACCTCTATAAAAAACGGAATAAAAACGGCCTTGAAATTCAACATAGAGTCTGTGAGTAACAAGTCACCCTTGTGTGACAGGCAGGCTGTGTTTCTGTCTCTTAGGCTTTGTTAGAAACTCACAGCCTTGCTGCCTTCGCCTCCCCTTCCTCTCTTCTTCCCACCCTAGTTCCACCTTGAATTCTGTTGGTGCTGGAGGAACAGGTACGGGGCGGGGCGGGGCGGGGTGGCGGGGTCCTCTCAAGGTCGTCGCTTCTGCTGTATGTTCTCTTCAGCATCTTCTGTCACTGTGCCCATTGCCTAGACTGGTCCACCAAGGGGAGGGAAAGGCTTCTCATGCTTGCAGTGTAAGCTAGCCACCGTGCTTCATGCTTCCTCATAGACCAACCGCCTAATAAGCTCAGGACCTGCTGCGGGTGGAGCTTGCTTGGGCCAGCTCTCAGCACGCAGGGCTGTGGACAGATGAACTTTGGGTAGACCTCAGGGTTTCCCTCACTCAGGAGTGGGTGTCTGGTCTTAACATTTCCTGCCATGTGCTAGTCATCGTGATATTTCGTGCCCTTGAATCAGAATAATCGTACTAAAGAAACAATGGGAGAGCCGGGCAGTGGTGGCGCACGCCTGTAATCCCAGCACTCTGGGAGGCAGAGGCAGGCGGATTTCTGAGTTCGAGGCCAGCCTGGTCTACAGAGTGAGTTCCAGGACAGCCCAGGCTATACAGAGAAACCCTGTCTTGAAAAAAAAAATCCGAAAAGTCCAAAAGTCAAAAGAAGAAGAAGAAGAAGAAGAAGAAGAAGAAGAAGAAGAAGAAGAAGAAGAAGAAGAAGAAGAAGAAGGGAAGGAAGGAAGGAAGGAAGGAAGGAAGGAAGGAAGAAAGAAAGAAAAGAAAGAAAGAAAGAAAGAAAGAAAGAAAGAAAGAAAGAAACAATGGTAATGTTAAAACATTACCAAGTCTTGTCTGACACCATGAAAATGGCCAGTCACAGGGTTGGCAGGAGTATCCTTACATTAGACTTGCCCGAGGACATCATTCATGCACAACATAGCTGAGCTGTGATACACGTGAGGAAAGATGACCTGAGGCTGAGGGAGACATCCAAGGAGCAGAGCCGAGCGGACTGAGCCCAGTCGCCGAATGTGATTTACGACCATGCGTTCAGCTCCACCTTTTAAGCTACAAGGAACATTTGTTCACCTTCATTGGTTCAACTTTGGCTCCGTGAGCCATAGTAACTCTCCTGGTGGCAAACATAATACCACACAAGGTGATTCTCTTCCCTGATTCTCTGTGTGCATCTTGCCTCTGTGATAAGCCATGGTCAAGTCTACAGTTCTGCACTGGCTGATGGGTCTGGCCAACTCTTTGTCACTGGGGGAACCAACAGGACAGATTTTAAACTAAACAATTGCTGCGCTACTCCCCAGGGCCACTTTGTACCAGATGTCATGTGCTGCTCTTTCCTCAACTCCCAGAGTCATCTGCTCAGTGTCCCCTACATGGAGACAATCTGCCCTGAGGTGCTTGTCAACCAGTTCTCTTTCTGTACACAGTTGGACAATTCTCTCTGTTGTTCTGTGTCGTTACAAACACTTGCCGTGAGCACATTTCTTTTTCTGTCTGTGAGTTTCTCTCTGACATCACCTCTGGTGGCTGGACAAGGATAGGATGATGGTGGCCCCCTGCGTTTTTTTATATATCACATGACTTTCCAACATGACAGGCATGGTGGCTTCTCAAGGTTCTTCATATCTGATGGAATTTTAATCTACAGCTGCCTTCTGTGAGTCAGTGTGGGTCTGAAGTCAGCAGCGAGGCCCAAGCATACAAGTCAGGTTGTGAAGTTCTTAAAGACTCTTCTTGGTCGGAATCACATTTTTCAGAGTGCTGTAAAATGGAATCCAGACCCCGCAGCATTTCATCAGATACTCTCCGTAAAAAGACTGTCGGGAGAAAGGTGAGCTGGCTTAATATTTCATTAGATAAACTCACAAAAAGCTTAAATGGTCTTGAAGGAGAAGCTGTCTTATAAACACCACAGGGCCTAGCATCTCTGGCTCAGACCCGTCCGGCCTTGGAGAACACGTTCCTTCCTGCTGAAAGGAGGACAGGCTGTGGGGCTACTTGCGCCATGCTGCCGGGGTGAACGTAGCTGTGTGGAAATTCATTAGCTCCTTATCACTAGGAATTAAACACACTTGATGTGAGAGGCCATCAGAAAGCCAGTCACATGTCGACTGCCTACTCTGAACACCTGATATCCTTGTATCTTTTGTTTGATGAGGTAGCTATGAAGAAGGCTTTGAGCTTGTGGTCCCCTACTGTACTGAAGAATAAAAGGTAAGATGGGTGTTGGGGTGTGGAGGTCTGTTGCATGTGGTCAACCTGCAGAACCCCAGCACTGTGGTGGTTGCAGTTCCCAAGATCCTTCCAGGCACCCACTGGCTACCTGTTGTTCAAAGTCATCCCCAAGTCTCCTCAGACTTCAAGGCCCCTTCCCACTTGTGGACAGATGACCCTGGTCTCCTGCTGTGGGGGAAACTGAAGACACCTCTTACATTAGCTCAGTTTTCTGAATCATTCTTAGAAATACGCCTTTGCCCGTGCCTGCCTCTGCTTTCGTTCAACTTCAGGAGAGATGCTGCTTCTCCTAGGAAGGCTACATGTCGCCATGCTGTTTCTGTGGGGAATGCTTCACAGGCCAACATCTTCAATGAGAGTGGCAGCCAGCAAAGCCCTATCTATGCACCACAATTCCCAATGTTCAGGCAGGTGCTGACCTATTCATGTGCCTGGGACCAGCCTACAGGTATGGCCAAGGGCTGACCCAATAAGACCAGCCAGAGGCTATGGTTAGTGCAGAGCTGGGCCAGGCATACTTAGGATTTATCTCTCTCCCCCTCCCTCTCTTCCCCTCCTCTCCCCCTCTCCCTCTCCCTCCCTCCCTCTCTCTGGTGTGTTGAGGGGCTTGCTATAGACTCTTGGCCTTTGCTTTAAACCCACACTAGTATGTTTAGTCTCTAGAGACTGTTCTGAGTCTCAGAGACAGATCTTCAAAATAACTGGTTATCTTCCTTAGTCTTTTAAATTTTCTTAAACTTTACATTTTCTTGCTATGTAGTTCAGGCTTGGCTTGAACTCATGATCCTCCTGCTTCTGCCATCTGGGTACTGGGTAACAGTGTGCATCGCATGTCTGACTCCAGTTATTTGACCTTGCTCGTCTCCTGAGATGCCTGCAACAATGCCACAACATGCCCAACATAACAGAGGCATAGTGTCTTGTCATCTGAGGGCTGAAGGGTGAGAGCAAGGTATGATGAGGCTGTGTGAGCATCTGCCCTGTGCTCCTCTTGGGAGCTTGCAGTGATGGGGATCCCTGTGGTTCATAGATGAGACTGGTCCCACCTTGGGCGCCTACTCACTTGCATGTGACCCTGGGCTCAATTCCTTTCTTTCAGGGGACACAGTCACATTGAATCAGAGCCCCCTTCCCAAGAACTTTTTTAACTTGATCTGCAATGACTTCATTGATAACCACTAATGAAAACTGGTTCAACTCACACTTCCTCAGCTTTACAGTGGTTTGAACACAACATAAGCTTAGTAGACGCTGCACTTCGAATTCTGAGCTGTGAGCTTTCTCCAGGCAGGTGGTACACAATCCATCATCCCTTATGATGATGTTTGATGCATGGTGGTAGCAAGCCAAATCACTTGGTTAGCCTCATACTTTAAGGGAAGGCACTGACGTCGAGTGTGTTGTGTAACTGAGCTAGGCTGGCCTCTAGTCAATACGTTTTCCACTTAGGTTATTTCTGAAGGGTTTATTGGGATGTGACTGTATTATTGAGTTAAATAAGGCCATTTTCTGAGATAAGGAAAGTCAAGACTTCCACCTTTTTGCTGATGTTATTTTAAATTAATTAATTTTTTATATTTTTATTGAAAATATAATCGCATCACTTCCATCTTCCCTTTCTTCCCTCACCCCTCTAATGCTCTTCTCTATCAAATTGATAACTTCTTATATATGTACAAATATATAAACACAGCCTGCAGAGTTCATTCTTTGTTGTTTGCAAGTATATAGTTTTAGGGATGACCACTTTGTATGGCATAACTAATCCATCAGTTCTGGGAAAAGATGCAGTTCAATGCTGCTTTTCCCCTGAGCAGCTATTCTATCGGCACTGGGAATGCTTTGCCATCCTGTATGGCTATTCCTGTAAGCTTAGGCATCTACTTCTTGAGAACCCATTTAACGGTACCTCAGCAGAGCTGAAAGAATTAGAAACGTTTAGACGCGTCCAGGGCAGTTTCCTAAAGCTACTTACTCACCAGGAAGCCTGGCCTTATCCCCATGGCACCCAAGTCTGCCTGGCATAGGCATCAACTAGGAATCTGGGTATGGGACTCCCTTTGACCTGTTAGTCCCACACCCTGGCTCAGATACAGTCACTACTGTGCTTGTTTGGAAAACCTCAACCCAATATGAATTCAAATAAGTTTCTTGAGACCACTATGCAATTAGGGTAATGCATATTTCCCACACATCAGCAAGAGAGCTTGAGTACTTAGGTAGCAGTTTACTGGGTCCTGATGGTTATGTCTATGTAGCATTGATCTTAGAAGAGCACCTTTAGAAGTGCCACAGGCTCTCTATGGGAAAGATGCCCATTTGATTTGGAAGCTGACTATGGGTCTGCGCTGGTGTTTCATGGTTTTCACATATCATAGGATCTTTCTCAACCCAGCTGTATGTGCTAGACCCTCAACTACGTCCAAAAGTCAGTCTGAGATACTGGCTCTGAGTTTGTTGTCTCGGCCTTGCGTCTCGTGTCTCGGGATAATTAAAGATGGTACTGTACAAAGCAGAAGCAGGCTTAAGGGGGGGATTACAGGAAAATGAGAACCCGAGGGAAAGTGAGAAGTGAAGGAGAGGCCAGAGAAACTGAGAGTGAGAGGATTTTCCAAGAGAGGAAAAGCTGTTGAACTTCCTTGACCGGGGTTTGTATAGAACCATGGCAGGAGCTGCACAAAGGACAAGGTAATTGCTATGAGATCAGTTACTCTCTGGGCTATCATGGGGCCACGCCTTCCACACATGCTCCCAATCAGAGCCATGACCATGCAGTATCCACGCATGGGTTGCCCACCTAGTTGGGGTGTTGAAGCCCTGTCCTTCCCTGCCTTGTAACTTGTCAGCCTGCTGTTTAGTCACTTGGTTGGTGTCACGACCTCTGAACTTCAGGCGTCTCAAGCACTGCTAATTGTACTAAGCTCTGGTCATTCTCAAGGTTGCATGAGCAGCCTGTAACTCTAACACAGCCACCAAGACAAGACGTAACTGCAATCTTTCTTGGTTACCACATGTTCTGCATCCGGACCGTGGAATGGGTCTAGGTGGTCTCCTGAAATAGAGGATTCTTGTTAGAAGCCATCTGTCTTCGTTTCAGTTTCATTGCTGTGAAGAGATACCATGACCAAGGCAACACTTATAGCCATTTCATTGGAGCTGGTTTACAGGTTCAGAGGATTATTATAATCATATCAGGAGACATTAGCAATGTCTGGGCAAACATAGGGTTGGAGAAGGAGCTGAGAATTCTACATCCTGATCTGCATGCAACAAGGTGGAGACTGTTTTCCATAGGTGGCAGAGAGGAAACTAGATTCCCACTGGGTGGAGCTTGAGCATTGGAGCCCTCAAAGCCCACCTACACAGTGACTCACTTCCTCCAACAAGGCCACACCTCCTCCAACAGGGCCACACCTCCTTCTACAAGGCCTCACCTCCTCCAACAGGGCCACACCTCCTCCAACAAGGCCATACCTCCTCCTACAAGGCCACACCTCCTCATAGTGCCACTCTCTATGACCAAGCATTCAAACACATGAATCTCTGGGGGCGAACCTATTCAAATCACCACACCATCCTTACTTAGAGTTGACTTACTTGTGTGGAAATGCGTTCCACGTTCCTAGGGGGCTTCCATGCTCTCGCTGGTCTGCCCCCCACTGCCTCAGAGCTCCGTCTTCATTGGTTAGCTCTTTATCTTATAGGCAGCCACAAACCGTCTTGTTCACTTTCGTGTTGCACACCTTGATGTGTTCCCCCTTAATCATTCTCTAATCCCGGCATCTGTTCTTGCTGCAACGTAAGGGAGCAACTTGCATGTCCACCCGTCTCTTCCTGTCTGCAGAGAGCAGTTCTTACCTTGCTAATGTTCCCCCTGGTGTTTGATGTGGCTCCTGATCATGTGCAATCTTGGTCTCTGCTGATGGACCAGAGGTTGATGTCGAGGAGGCGACTGTGAAATCATCTGAGTCGAGCACCAGCCCCACGCTTCTGTTTGAGATGAGTGGCTGGCTCTTCCTCCCGGGGTGACCATCCTCCTCCTCATATGACCACTGTTGTTTCTTCATCTTCTAAAGATACCTGTGGGCTGATCTCTCCCAGGCTCAGTGCATCTCACTTATTTTTTGACATTGAGAAATGTCAGTATCCAGTAGGTATAAATACACTAATTATATAAATTAAGATTTAAATTTGTATGAAATATCTTCCATGTGGTAACTGTTTGCGTACTTTTAGGCTCCAGAAGGCAAAAGGGAGCTTGGAATAAGCAGGGCTAACAGGATCACCATGTCGGTGTGGGGGGCGGAGGGACTGGATCTGGATTTCTTTGGGGCAAGTGGAACTGCGTCACCAGACACAAAAACTGGTGAGGTCGAGCAGACTAAGGAACCCTGGCAATTTCATGGTTGGGAACCGAAGGCGTTTGAATCTGCTCATGACCAGGTTCTTGTCCTGGAGCATGTGACCACAACACCCCACTAAAGAGGACTTTGACAACTGGTCAGGCAGCATAGAGCCCAGAGTTCTCCATGCTAATGAGGTGTCAAGATGGGGCCCTGAGGGTTTAGCCATTGAACTTCCCTTCCTGGGCATCCCTTACTGCAAAAGGTATTTAATCATTGGTTCACATTGAATAAATCATTTGCGTCCTTTTCCACCATGAATAAACAGTTCGGACCAACAAGGGCTGTCTCCTTCATCAAGGCCCACTGCTGAGAGGGAGGAACCCTTCCTCATACAGAGCCATGCCTAAGACTCCCACAGAAGGCACCTCTGTGCTCCTGGAATGCATCCTGAGCTAAGCCCGATCCCTCACTGCCCGCCCCCGGCCCCCATCCTGGCTCATCCCAGGTCTGAGGCCCCGTCTTCAACTTATCATGGTTCCCAACAGCTTTTGGGTGCCCAAGAGTTTGAGAACCACATCCTTGGCCCCAGCCTGAACCCATTTCTCACCTGGAGAAACAAGGGCTGAGACCCCCCAATCACAGGTCACAGCTCTGTCCCTCCTCTCTTCCCAGTCCCACCCGTACATATCCATCCCCCCATTAACCCCTCTCTTCTCCTCAGAGAAGGGAGTCCCCCCTTGGGTACCACCCCGCTCTGAGATAACTAGTCCTAGGAGGGGTAAGCACATCTAACACTGAAGCCCACCTAGGCAGTCCAGGTAGGGGGGAGGAGAGCCAGTGGCCGGTCAGAGACAGCTCTGCTCCACGCGTTAGGGGACCCACATGAAGACCAAGCTGCACATTTACTCCAAAGGTGTGGGGGGGTCTAGGTCCAGCTCCTGTATGCTCCCTGGTTGGTGGCCCAGCCTCTGTGAGCCTCCATGGTCCCAGGTGAGTTGAATCTTCTGGTGTCCTTAATCCTTCTGACTTGCTCATTCGTATCCCCAACTCAAGACTCCCGGAGCTCTGGCTCATGTTTGGCTGTAGGTCTCTGCCTCTGCCTCCATCCACTGCTGGAGGAAGCCTCTCGGGAGACAGTTATGTTAGGCTCCTCTCTCCCATGGGATGGATCTCAGGTTGGGGCAGTTACTGGGTGGCTGTCCCCTCAGTCTCTGCTCCATCTTTGTCCCTGCACATCTTGTAGGCAGGACACGTTTTGGGTTGAAGGTTTTGTGGGTGGACTGATGTCTCCCTCCCTCTTGTGGAAGTCCTGCCTGGCTACAGGAGGCGGCCACTTCAGTCTCTATATCCCCCACTGGTAGGAATCTAAGCTAGGGTCACCCCCATAGACTCCCCATATCCTCTCCCGTCCCAGGCCTCCATCTAGTCACCAGAGATGACCGCGCCGATTTCCATTCTTACTCCCAGGCCTCTCCTGCCCCCACCCCCCACCCCTGAACCCCATCCCCCACTCCCCACCCCTGAACCCCATCCCCGGTCCCCTCCCTACCCCCTCTCCCACTCAGGTCCCTCTCTCCATCAACCTCTGAGGACTATTTTGTTTCCCCTTCTGAATGAGATCCACGTATCTTCCCTTTGGGACTTCCTCATTACCCCGTTTCTCTGGGTCTGTGGATTATAGCATGGCTAATATCCACTTGTAAGTGAGTGCATGCCATGCATCGTCTTTCAGGCTCTGGGTTACCTCACTCAGGACAATCTCCTCAAATTCCATCTGTTTGCCTGCAAAATTCATAATGTCCTTGTTTTTAGTAGCTGAATAAATAGTTCATTGTGTAGATGCCCCACATTTTCTTTATCCATCCTTCAGTTGAGGGGCGTCTAGGTTGTTTCCAGTTTCTGGCCGTCAATAAAGCTGCTGTGAACATAGTTGAGCATGAGTCCCTGTGGTATGTTGAAGCCTCTTTTAGGCATATGCCCAGGAGTGGTATAGCTGGGTCTTGAGGTAGAACTATTCCTAGTTTTCTGAGAAAGTGCCCAATGGATTTCCAAAGTGGTTATACAAGTTTGCATTCCCACCAGCAATGGAGGAGTGTTCCCCTTGCTCCGCTTCCTAGCCAGCATTTGCTGTCTCTTGAGTTCTTTATCTTAGCAGCTCTGATATAACCTCAGAGTCCTTTTGATTTGCATTTCCCTAGTGACTAAGGACTTTGAATATTTATTTAAATGCTTCTCAGCCACTTAAGATTCCTCTGTTGAGAATTCTCTGTTTAACTCTGTGCCACATTTTTAAATTGGGTTATTTGGGTTGTTGGTGTTTAACTTCTTGAGTTCTTTATAAATTTTGGATATTACCCCTTTGACAGATGTAGGATTAGTGAAAATTCTTTCCCAATGTATAGGCTGCCATTTTGTCCTATTGACAGTGTCCTTCAGCTTACAGAAGCTTTTCAGTTTCATGAGGTCCCATTTATCAATTGTTAATCTTAGAGCCTGAGTCACTGATGTTCTGTTCAGGAAGTTGTCTCTTAAACCAATGAGTTCAAGGCTATTTTCCACTTTCTGTTCTTTTTAGATTTAGAGTTTCCAGTTTTATGTTGAAGTCTTTGATCCACTTGGACTTGAGTTTTGTTCAGGGCCATAAATATGGTTCTATTTGCATTCTTCTACATGCAGATATCCAGTTAGACCAGCACCATTTGTTGAAGATGCTTTCGTTTTTTCCATTGTATGGTTTTGCATTCCTTTTGGAATCAGGTGTCCACAGGTGTATGGGCTTATTTCTGGGTGTTCGATTTGATTCCGTTGATCAGCCTGTCTGTTCCTATTCTAATACCATGCAGTTTTTATTCCTATTGTTCTATGACATTGACTTCTAAGCTTTCTTAATGAGAATAAGAACATGTCGGTGCACGGCCACAGTGGGCCTGGGTTTCAGAGCAAGTTCCGAGGCTTACAACCAGCCCCATACAAATTTCCCATACTGTCTGGAAGACATCACCTCTAGTCGTCATGTTTTCTGGGTCGGGGTCATTGATGGTCCTGAACTGAGTGGAGAGACTTTGTACTTAAGTGCATCCAGATGACCTGTGAGTCCCTCACCATCTTGAGAATCCATGGTGTTTTTACCCAGCAATAATACCAGTTTTAACCCTTATGAAAAATAATAAATATTTCCTTTAAGGCCAGGGCGTGGTGGTGCACTCCTGTAATCCCAGCACTTGGGAGGCAGAGGCAGGCGGATTTCTGAGTTTGAGGCCAGCCTGGTCTACAGAGTGAGTTCCAGGACAGCCAGGGCTACACGGAGAAAACCTGTCTCAAAAAACCAAAAAAAAAAAAAAAAAAAAAAAAAAAAAACAACCAAAAAAAAAAAACAAAAACAAAAAAAATCCCTTTTAAATGTCCTAAAAATCCAGTGGGTTATCTAGAGAATTAGTATGAAGCACCTTCCTTTTAAAGCTCTGTCTTTCAGCCCGGATTTCTCATGCCCCTGACAGGCTTCTTCACAGCCCCAGTTCTTACTATAGTGGCTGCGTAACAGGGACGGTTGTCAAGAACATTTAATTTTTTTATGCCAGATGATTTCACTTGAACCAACCTTGCCTGCGGTTTTGTTCTTGATATAAAAAGCTGTAAACTTTACCACCTTTCTAATGTTCATTCCTCTTTCTGTGATCAAATACCCTGACAAGAGCAGCTCAGGGGAGACATTTTAGCTCAGAGTGAAGGTCACAGTCCATCGCTGTGGGGAAACTGAGGCAGCAGCAACCGGAAGCAGCTAGCATCATCCAGTCAGGAAGAGAGAGGATGGGTGCATCCGTGCGGTCCTGGACCAGGATCCAAACACAGACAACGATTCTACCCACTTCCAGGTGGTAGAATTAAACAACCCCTTCCAACATGTATGTCCACAGGCAAACCTAATTTAGACAATTCCTCTGTGAGACACCCCTTTACCAGGTGAGTCTGCATTATATATCTGGCAGTTAAAACTAACTACCACACCATAGTAAGCATCATTAACTATACAGCCCAGTAGTGCTAAATATGTTCATGATATTACAGACTGATTCACAGAACCGGTCAAAGGTGTTTGTCAGACAGCACCATTGCCCCAGGCAACTCTGTCCTAGGAGCATGATGACTCTGAGGACTGGAATCATACAAAGCTTTTCTTCCTCTGACTGGTTTACCCCCCTCAGCATACCTTCCAGGTACTCATCCATTGTCTGATGCGTCAGAATTCCATTCTACCTTAAGGCTGAATAATATCCCAGATCTCATATCTTATCTTGTTCAGCCAATGTGTGCTCATGGGCCCCGGGGGCTGCTCTCACGCTGGGCTCTGTGGACAGCTGGCTGTGCCCGTGTGGACGCAGGTGGATAGGTGGAGGCCCTGCTTTCAGCTCCTCAGTGTACTCCCTGAAGTAAAGTGGCTACTTCATTTGGTGATACGTGCTTGAGTTCTCGAGGGACAGCCAGCCAGACTGCTTTCCACAGCAGCCGGCAGTGACATTTTATCTGCATGCTCTCTAGTACTCTGTTTCTATAGTTTTGTTTTGGTGGTAGCTATCTTAACATGTATGATGCAAGGAGCCCTTGTGTGTGTATGTATGTGTGTATGTGTGTATGTATGTATATATATATATGTGTGTGTGTATGTGTGTGTATGTGTATATGTCTGTATATGAATGCATGTATGTATGTGTATGTATATGTGTGTATGTGCGTACGTATATATGTGTATGTATGTGTGTGGGTATATATGCATATGGATATATGTGTGTGTAAGTATGTGTGTATATGCATGCATGTATGTGTATCTATGTGTATATGTGTGTATGCATATATGTATGTGTGTATGGGTATATATGTGTGTGCATGTGTATGTGTGAGCAAGGGCTGTGTTTGCGCTCTGGATATGCTGGCAGTTAACTCGGCTGGCCCGTGGCATCATCAGCAAAGGGAACAATTAAGGAGAGTCACGCTGGGTAGGTGAACTCAAACTGCCATGCCAAGTGTGACCGTCAACTCTGCTCGTGGGGCCAAGCCTGCTGGACACGGGCTTACCCTGGGCACCAGGCTTCTGAGCTCTGCTCCTCGCCCACCGAGGAGGCAGGTGAGGATAACCGGGATGCTGGTGCCCAGGAGGACCAAGCAGGGACAGGAAGTGGGAAAGGGAGGTATGGGTGAGAAATCCTGTAGCCAGCATTGTTAAGGAGTCGCCAGTAACTGAACGATGGGAAAAGAGAAAAAGTAGACAGGATCCTGAGTCAGGCTCCATGGATGGAAACGATATTATTTAAGATAGAAAATTTGTTCTTGGAGAAAATCTGGGTCATTTAGTTGGTGTTGTTGTTTTGGACTAAGGCTTACTGGGGGAGCCATTTAAAAATCAGACTTTCAAATGGTAAATGTAGGTTAGGACGTGTACAGGAACCACAGGCGGACAGACCTGTGAAGAACTGCAGACAGCCGTGCCTGCATGACTGCAGGAGAGGCACATCACATGACAGAGCTGCCAGAACCACGTGCCTGGTGCCTGGACTCCTGGGGTCCGCCTTGGGGGACTCCGGAAAGGCGGGGTGTGGACCCGGATCGGGTTTAGTTGAAGAAAAATAAGCAGTTAAAGTGGAAAGACAACAGGTTCCCGAGTGCCCACCTTGAGGATAGAACCCGGAGGATTGCCCGGAGGCTGGATTGCACTCAGAACTGGGACAGAGCAGAGTCAAGGATAGACCTGTGGTGGGGCGCAGGTGTCAGGCTGGGGTACATCAGGTGCGCCTGGATGACAGGGTGGAATGAATCAGATCAGATCTCGAAGCCTTTATCCTGTCTGTGGAGAGGAATTGTTACTTGTAAGAGAAAACATCGCTTGGTGTGCCTGTGAATTTAATACTGAGCCAAGGTTGTCTTGAAGGAGAAAGAAAGGGAGATTCTTTAAAAGAAGACGTTATCAGATAATGTACCAGCCACAGGCCTTTCTCTAAGACATCTTTTGACACAATCAAATGAATGGAAAAGTCTTTACAAAAAGAGAAGAAGTAGAGCCTTTTAAAATACAGAACTGGACTGAAGAGATGGCTCAGCAGTTAAGAGCACTGACTGCCCTTCCAGAGGTCCCGAGTTCAAATCCAAGCCACCACATGGTGACTCACAACCATCTGTAACGGGATCTGATGTCCTCTTCTGGAGTGTCTGAAGACACTTACAATGTAATCACATATAATAAATAAATAAATCTTAAAAAAAAAAGAAAGAAAGAAAGAAAAAAGAAAGGGCTGGAGAGATGGCTCAGAACACTTAGTGTTCTTCCAGAGGTCCTGAGTTCAAATCCCAGCAACCACATGGTGGCTCACAAGCATCTGTAATGAGGTTTGATGCCCTCTTCTGATGTGTCTAAAGACAGCAACAGTGTACTTATATTAAAGAAATAAATAAAGAAATCTATAAAAAAATGAAACAGAAAATTTACTATTTGGTCGTATGAAAGAATGCATCTGTGCGTGTCTGTGAAAATGGAGAAGCCTGGACTAAAAGTTTCAAATAGAAAAGATCTCCTCTGATGAGGACGGCAAGCAAGCTTGACTTCGGGGGTGGGGGTGGGGTGGGGGCTATTAAAGCCTGCAGGCTGTGGATGCAGGTGTGATCCACCATGAGACTGCAGCCACACCACCGTCAGTCAACACAGCTCCAAAATTCACGATGCTAACACAGCAGACAATCTAGAGGGGAAAAGGAGTAACCAAATTAGGGGGCCTTAACACCCCGACTAGAATCTGATGGATCACAGCGACCATGCCCACCATTTATTTATACTCACAGGCAAATGGAGTCAATATGGTATATTTGATTTGTGCACGTGCCATGTCCACATGTGTGTGTGTGTGAGGGGGGATGTTTGTGGACAGAGATAAACTTGTATCTGAGAGGGAACTCTCTCTACCTCTCAAATATCTGTAAAACACCACGAATCTGTGATTCAACTTACATCTCAAGGCAGACTGTTGTTTTCTCGCATGAGGAAGTGGGTCACACTTGATTTTCCTTTCAGTCGTCGCGCAGATAATCGAGACTATGTCTCTTGGCTCTGACTTCACTTTCCTATTGGTAATTAAGAGTACCCTTACGGTGCCCACACCGTCTCCAGCTGCTGCTGCCGTTCCTGCGTGTCCGCGGAGGAAATGTCTGTGCATCTGTTGGACATGTCCGGGATGGGGTGGGGAGCCACACACATATGCTGGTGTCTGTCTGTCCTTTCTGACCGCCTGACTGGCAGGGCCAGGTCCTCCAATGTGACACCTCACTTGGCTGTTGGAAGTCACCTTCGTCTCAGGGGGAGAACCTGAAAGAAGAAACAGCCTGGATCTTGGCATGAGCAACTTTGGAAGCAGGACCAACCCCGGGGTGGGGGCTTTGGTCTTGGGCTGGGCCTTCCCCCAGCTTCCTTCAGATTCTTGTGAAAGAATCCAAGGCACCAGCCTCAGCTCTGGACATTGCTGTCTGGACAGGACTCCAGGAGTCGGTGTCCAGCCTCTGAGGATAGTTTCTCTGAGTTCTCACTGGTGACAAGACCTGGGTACTGTGGCCATCTTCCAGTCACCCCAGCTAAGTATGGGTGTGGTGTGCCGTGGAGGGAGTGGTACTCCTAGGGACCACGGACCCGGGTGGATGGAAAGGGGGGTAGATAACTGAGATGCCTCCAGAAATGTAGAGGCACAGCCTTGACAGCAGAAAATGCAGGGGTTTCCGTGAAAGAACCTGAAGGATTGCCAGTGGAGGGACGAAGCGGGGAATGGTTTGTCATTGGGATCTAAGGTCTTCCTACCACAGTTCATGTGGCCCAGGGTAAAGAGTGTCACAGCCCTGTGGGGGGCCTGGCCTTGCAGAACACTGTTTCTGCTTTAATTCTGTTTCCCCCTCACCTGTTCCTAGCCTTTGGGGACTCCAGTCTTCAAGCACCTCACCCCCTGTGAGAAGTCAGTGTGTCTCCAGGCCACTCCGTGAGACAGGGCTGGGATCCTGAGTGTCCGTAGGATCGTTTGAACCCGTCTCCTGCCCTGATCATTTCCCCCAAGCGGATTACTCTGCTCTCTTCTCTTTCAGATCACTTTACCGTCTTTCTGATTGCCTGTTTAAGAGCTGACAATCAGTGTTGGTGACCACATGACAGCCCCTTTGTCACTTGAGTATACTGTCCTAGTAAAAATCTAACCCAGCAGGTGAGGTGGAGTGGGCACCTGTCTCCTTCTCTTCCTTGCTCAGAGGCTTGTCCTCTAAACATCAGTGAGTGCGGGGGGGGGGGGGGGGAGCACTCGAGAGGCAGTGGGATGCCTGTGAGTTCAAGGCCAGTAGGGTCTACATAGCAGGTTCCAAGACAGCCAGGGCTACATAGAGAGACCCCTGTCTCCAAAAAATAAAAATTGCCAGGGTCCCCATAATTAATTACAAGCCACCATGTGTTCTTTCTACCTTTCACTGAGTGATCTAATGAGCGGGCAGTTGAGCTCATTACCTTCCAAGCTCCAGGAAACGGCATTGTAGCCCATCCCACCACCCACCACCACCATGGACAGATGTCTGTTGGGCCTTTGACTTTTCTCTGCCACAAACAGTGGCAATAGTGACCAGCTCAGGAACAGCTGCTGGTCCAGAGTCAGCCCCAGCTTGCCCAAACCTGCCTCTCCGTGAGCGCCAAGATTTAAAACCCAAATGTAGAAGTGGATGCATAGAGCAGTCATCCCAAGTGCACGGTGTTCACAGGACAGGGGCAAGCTGAGAGCTGGTCCTTCTCCTCTGCAGCAGGACAAGTTACCTGCGGGTGCCAAAGCTTACAAGCACTCTGGTTGTGTGAGATTTAGAGAGGGTCAGGTGAGGAAGGATCATCTGTGGACTGGAAAGAGAGCAAACCAGGAACCAGCGGATAAGACTGTCCCCTTAGGGTTGGGTGGGGCGGCCCAAGGGCCTCTGCTCTGGCCCACGCTGTCACGGTGAGTGGCTTTGTCAGCAGGCACTCCCACCTTGGTCTCTAAGATGGCTACCTTAGGCGGGGCGGGCACCTGCTGTTTAGTGATGAGACAGATGCCGCGGCAGGGCACGCCGTCACCTCCTTTGTTTGAATGTTCTCTGAGCCAAGAATGAGTTGCATATTTCTTAAGTGATTGGAAAAAAAAATCTGAAGAATTTCTCATGACACATAAAAACTGCGAGAAGCTGAAAAAAAAAAGTATAATTAGAAAACACTACACTCATGTCTGTGGTGTCTGTGTGGCATTGTCTAGTACAATCAACCATCTGGCCCTCTGCAGGAAGGTTTGGCCAGATGACGCTGGATTTGCTGACTTTATTGTCCAAGGTCAATTCTAGGTAAACATTTGACAATTTTTATCGTGTATGATCAGACAAACACCAACAAGATCTTTGGACTCCTGAAATTCTTTTAACTTTCAAGTGTTAGTTTTTTTTTTTTTTCAATTACGTGTAGGAGGAGAGGGAGAAGGAGCAGGAGCACGTGGGATCTTTGGATTCTTCATGTTGAGGTGATTTGCCACCTTCTTGGAAACTCGTCTATCATTTCACGCTGTGAGGTCAAGTTCTTTGGATCACTTGGAAAGGCATGTGTGGACAAATGCTCGTGTCTTGTGTGTTCCGATAAATCTGTCTTGGTAAGGAGTCAGTATGTGATCCTTTGGGTTTTTATATAGCTTTGAAAGCATGAAGTGTATTCACAAGTTGGAAGATTCTGCCTTCCTAAGAGGGAGGCTATTTCTAGGTGCTTTTGTTTCCCTTGACGAATCAGGTTAGAGTCTTCTTAGAAATTAAGAACAGTTGGATGATGAAAGGTTGGGCTACTGTGAGCTTCTGCCCAGGGCTCCCCTAACTACTGTGTGCCCAGAGTAGCGGCCTGGGACAGAGGTGGCCATCACTACTTCCTGGTGCCCATAACTCAGGATGCTTGTCAAGAGATGTGAAGGCGCATATGTTTTGTAGAAAAATGAAAAACCATTACAGCTATCACCAACAAAGAAGGCATGCCAGCGGCAATCTAATCATGGAAAGCATTGCTAGGGGCAGTTCTTGAACATTCCAACATACTGTCTTGCTCTCTGAGAACCTTCTGGAACCTGGACATCTGAAATCCGAACCCTTCCCACCACGTGGTCGTCAGCCCCACGAGGGCTTTTCTTTCTTCAGCAGTGAGCCTCAAGACGTGTCTGCTAAGCCTCATCTCCTTTGTGCTCCATCTCACCCAGGCTCCCACCTCCACATGGCTTCCTTCACAGGGCTCCCCCCCCACCACCCCCCCACCACCCCCGCAGAGCTGCTCAGCACCAGACTGGCCACGTGCCTACTCCTGACATGGCTGCTTAGTCCTGCTCCTTTCCGCTTCCTTGTCACTGATCCCAGTTGTTTACTCTCCTCAGCCAACTTCTTTCCAAAGCTACTGCTGGACCCTAGACGATGCCCCTGCCTGCACGTCTTTGCAAAACCCTGAGTGTAGAGAGCCAGACACACCTGTCTCACTCACCAGTGAGGGAATTCAGCATGCTCTTCCTCTGGGGGAGGAGGAGACACCCCCCCAGCTTCTATCTCTCTCCCCACTGACTCCACCTCCTCCCCCACAGCTCTTCCTCGGTGTGTGCAGGCTGTTCTCCCTCTGTGAACACTGACACATTTCATGTCATAGATTTGGGTTTTTTTTTTTCTTTTCCTTTTCTTTTCTTTTCTTTTCTTTTCTTTTTTTTTTTTTTTTTTTTTTTTTTTTTTCTTTTTTTCAGATTGGTTAAGTTTTGATTGCAGTGTTTAGACACCTGGCAATTGTAAGCGTGTCATGTTTTCAGTTAGCAAGGCAACGCCCATCGAACACGCTCCTGGATTCTAACACGGCATCTGGCTCCTCGCCGGCATGCTCACCTTTTTGATGCTTCGAGGGGACAGGACTTTGACTGGTTTTGTTCCAAGCTGTCCCTGATTTCAAATATCACTTATATCCTACCTACCTAAATGCAGGTGGATCCACTGGTCTGCATTCCACACAGTCTTCAACACTGCATGTAAAACGTGCTAGGCTTCTTCTCCGAGGACTAGCCTTCAGAAGGTGTCGTGCAAGCTTCCAAGGGAGAGAGGCAACCTACAGTCTTACCCAGGATGTGCACAACCAGTGCAACACAACAACCCTAAGGCGTAGTAGTGGCTTACCTTGTGCATACCTTGGTGGTAACCAACAGTTCTCTAACTGGACTTAGGGGCCTGCTGCACCAGCAGGAATTCATGCCTGGCTCTAGAAACCTAGCCAACTACAGAGTAAAGTCATGATCTCGGAGGACAACCTACGACAACCACTTTATTATCCTGCCATAATATCCCTTAACTACGTCCTAAGTATTGGTCCTTATACTCCCAGATAAATATTCCTCTCGCCCAGGCCTGAGGGAATGCCTCTCTGCAACAGATGGAGGCCATTATAGAAGACCACAGCTAATTAAAAATGCCGAGTTTTGGAGCCCAGTCTTTATGGGAACATCTGTAACGCTCTCCTATGCCCGAGCCTCAGGATCTGCACAAGGAGGGTCGAGAAGACTGTAAGAGCCAGAACATGGAGTTTGCTGTGAGCAGGTGCCGCATCAGAAGCAGCAGAAGCTCCACTCACGAACTCCAACGTGGCAGCCTAGACATGCTCTGATCAAAGACAACCCTGATAGACACAGTCGTGTGAGGATTGTGATGCCTCGAGCCTAGACAGAACTGCAGGCGACCGAGGAGGCCGAGAGTGGGAGAATTAGCCTTCCCCAGGGAAGAGTACACCAACTGGTTATCCAATACCAAATGGTCAGCCCTAAAAAAAAAAAAGACATATAAGTGAAATTATATGGGCTGAGCAGGTTGTATTTATATATTTAGAAACACATCATCATCATTATCATCATCATCATCATTATCATCTGGTGCAGGAAATATTCAAAAGAAATCCCCCACCAACTCCCCATGGCGGTGCTCCCGACTCTAAAGAAAAGCATCCAGCTCGCTGTTTCGCGAGTTCATCTCACTTCCCCATGATGCCCACACATTCCAATGACCCGGCGGAAGCCCAACTCTAAATGCTTACTTGGTTAGGCAGTTAGATGTATGTATATCATAGATAGAATTACAAGATGCCCATATAGTCATCCCAGAGCCAATTAAAAGTGATAAAGCTTAATCCCAACATTCCTAACCTGAAGAAAACACTCAGAAAAATGTCAGAAGCCATCCGGTCCTCCAACCTGTGACCTCTCTCCTCCACTCCTCCTGCGACCTCTCTCTCCTTAACTCCTCCTCCGCCTCCCTTTTCCTGTCCAATCGCAGGCCTTCTACTGTCCTAAGAATGACTGGACATGGAAAATACTGTCACAATCATCATCATCATCATCATCATCATCATCATCATCAACAACAACAATAATTGAAGAAAAGGAGGCCGTGAATTTGAAAGAAAGCAAGAGAGTCTGCAGGAGGGTTTGGAGGGAGGAAAAGAGAAATGATATAATTATAATCTCAAAATAGATTATGTAAAGAAAAAAGATCTTTCCGGGCCAAGATGCCCCCTCCTCTTCCTCCTGTTCAGCATTTCCTGGTGGGTCCCAAAGCCATCATCTCTATTCACATCTCCTGGGCAGCAGGGGGGCGGGGTGCTGGCTCCTCCCAGGTTTTCATAAAGAGGTCTCCATGCAGGGGACACCCAGCTGCTGTGTTTCTAGATGTGAGGTTCCCCGATGTCACCTACTGGATGTGGTGAGGTGGGGCGGAGAGGAACTGTGGTGACTTCTTTCTGTCCCTGTTAGGCACCCCGAGGCTCCCACGGACTCCCCTGTAGCTCCTGGGCCCCTGTCATCTTTCCTCATTTTACCTCAGAGGGGGGGCTTTGCAGAGGCTGTGCCTACCTCTGTGTGTTGGGTGGCTGATGTTTGGATCTGGTGAGGGCAGAGCCCAGGCTAGGCTGCTCCCCACCTCAACTATATAGAGTACAGAATACAGAATATAGAATATAGAATATAGAATATAGAATATAGTAAATAGTATATAGAATATAGAATGCAGAATGCAGAGTGCAGAATATAGAATATAGTATATGGAATATGGAATATAGAATATAGAACATGGAATATAGAATATAGAACATGGAATATAGAATGTAGAATGCAGAATATAGAATATAGAATGTAGAATATAGAATATAGAATGTAGAATGTAGAATATAGAATATAGAATATAGAATATAGAATGTAGAATATAGAATATAGAATATAGAATATAGAATATAGAATATAGAATATAGAATATAGAATATAGAATATAGAATATGGCATTCAGTGGAGACTCAGAAGCCAAGTTTTGCCTTTTCTTTCTTTTTAAAAAATTTTTTTTCTATTAGATATTTTCTTTATTTACATTTTAAATGTTAGTCTCCTGGTTTCCCCTCCAAAAACACCCTATCCCATCCCCCCTCCCCCTGCTCACCAACCCACCCATTCCCATTTCCCTGTCCTGGCATTCCCCTATACTGGGGCATTGAGCCTTCTCAGGACCAAGGGCCTCTCCTCCCTTTGATGTCCAACAAGGCCATCCTCTGCTACATATGCAGCTGGAGCCGTGGGTCCCTCCGTGTGTACTCTTTGGTTGCTGGTTTAGTCCCTACAAGCTCTGGGGGTACTGGGTGGTTCATACTGTTCCTCTATGGGGCTGCAAGCTTCTTCAGCCCCTTGGGTCCTTTCTCTAGCTCCTCCATTGGGAACCCCATGCTCAGTCCAATGGTTGGCTGGGAACACCCACCTCTGTATTTGTCAGGTACTGGCAAAGCCTCTCAGGAGGCAACTATATGAGTCTCCTGTCAGCGAGCACTTGTTGGCATCCACAATAGTGTCTGGGTTTGGTGTCTGTATATGGGATGGATCCCCAGGTGGGGCAGCCCCTGGATGGCCTTTCCTTCAGTCTTGCTCCACACCCTGAGTGAGGCAAACCAATCACAAAAGAATACATGCATGCACTCACTGATAAGTGGATAGCAGCCCGGAAGCTTGGAATACCCAAGATATAATTCACAGACCAAACGAAGCTCAAGAAGAAGGAAGACCAAAGGATGGGTACTTTGGTCCTTCTTAGAAGAGGGATCAAAATACCCATGGGAGGAGATACAGAGACAAAGTGTGCAGCAGAGACTGAGAGAAAGACCATCCAGAGACTGCCCCACCTGGGGATCCATCCCGTATACAGTCGCCTTTCCTTGAAGGATGTGTTTCCACCTCCCAAGGCACTGCAGCACTGTGTTGTGTCCTGGGCAGCTTAGACCCAGAGCTTTAGTCCAGGGCTAGGACCAGAGCTTAAGCCCCTTGTGTGGCTGCTTCTGAGGCCATGAAGAGGGAGGGACTGCTTTATGCTTTTCGGTGACCTGTCAGCCGCTGGCTATCTTGGCGTTCCCAATCCCTGCCTGTCCTCACAGAGGAGCTTCCCCAGGGTCTCCCATCTCTATTCTTTATAGCAGGATGTTGGCCATGTTGACAGGCCACCTGAATGGCTTCATGCTAAGCAGAGGACATCTGCAAAGTCCCCTTCGAATAAGGTCATACCTCTAAGTGCCAAAAGCTATAACGACCTGTCTTTTAGAGGAGCATTATGTAGACATTAATAGACCAGTCCCCTCCCTCCTCCTGCCTCTGTTTGGTGGTCATCCTATTAGCTCAAGGGCTGGGGCTCAGCTATGGGTCAACTGATTATGGTTTGCCCTGACTTGAAGTGTTTCTTCCGGTAGAAATGCAATCCATGGTTCAAACCAACATCCCACCGACCAGCAACCTAGAGCACGCCACCTTCTCCTTGCAGTGGGCTCTGGGTGACTCATCATGGGTTGGGCAGGCATCCCATAGTATGACATGCAGGAAGCCCTCTGGGGACTGAAATGGGCAGGTATGCTAAGAAGGTGATACAGCAGCTGTTCTTGAGTCAAATGGGCAGGAGGACGGGACAGGCAGGCTGCTGTTGAGCCCAGGCAAGAAGGTCTGAAACCGGCTGGCCAACGCTGACAGTGGCACAAGATGAGACCCATGGGGGGGGGGTCCAGCAGATGGCTGACCGGGGCTCAGGCAGTCACGAGCTGGCCCAGGTCCTCTATTTCTGGACATCACCCATGTCACTGATTACCTCTGAAGCAGCACTGTTAAAGGGACCCGGACAGGACATCCAAGAGTCATTTCGTCTTTGCCTCTGGCGTCATTCTGGGTATTTCAGAAATCCCAGTCTCATCGTCGTGTTCTTTGCTTTCTAAAGAAAACGAATGTGAATTAATGGTGCACGGGACAAGGACTGGTTTTTGCTTTCAGGACTCATAAATCACTGCCCGTTCGTTCTCTTTGTGTGTTTGGCCACTCCGGGATGTCAGTATCCTTTAGCCCCCTCTGTATCACGCGTGAGTGTTTTTATGTTTCCGCCCAGGGCTCTGACCCAGATATCGACTTTCTAGTCCTTTGAAAGAACAGTTACACCCAGCAGCTGCTTTCTGTCTTTGCCATACAGCCTGACGGCGCTTCCTCCCCACCCCTCTTGTGAAGATCTCCCCTCCCATGGATACATTTCCAATTCATTATATTCAGTGAAAACCGATTTTATTAAATAAACACACAAAGGACCTAACATCTTCATGGGTGTGAACGCCAGAAACGGATCTGGTTGCTTTTTCCGGTTTAGAGGTAGCCACTTGGCTGCCAAGGCGAACTGTGGGTCTGAATCTCCTAACGCTTAAAAGAGCAGAGTAGCGAGTGTCTTTCGGGTCTCAAGGGCAGTGAGACACACTCGGATAAGTCGAGTATATGCTATGTGCTATGCTGGGTGCTGCGTTCGGAAGGAGGGGCGGGGCTATGTGATTAGCACGAACTCTGCATCTTCAAGTGTCGTCTCATTGGCAATAACAAAGTGAAAATCAAAATGTGAGTCCACTTTCTGTCACTGAAAAAAGAAAGAAAACAACAACAACAACAACAACAACAACAACAACAAACCCTGAGAACGGCAAGAGCCCGGAAGGCTCCTTTGGCTCTCAGTCCTCTGTCCCCGCCTCCATCTCCTCAAGCTTGCGATGAGACAACGTAATAGGAATACATGGTAGAGGGGAACTGCGCATGTCACGGCAGGGGAAGGCTACACGGTAGAGGGGGAACTGCGCATGTCACTGCAGGGGAAGGCTACACGGTAGAGGGGAACTGCGCATGTCACGGCAGGGGAAGGCTACACGGTAGAGGGGAACTGCGCATGTCACGGCAGGGGAAGGCAGAGAAGTGGAGGCTTAGAACCCCGGTATCCCCTTTCGCGACGTGTTACCACTGAACTCACGTCTTCCCACCTGATCACTCTTCTTCAGGGTTCCGCCACCTCCCCAAAGCGCTGTTATCTGAGGAGCAAGCTTTCACAAGGCCCTTGTGACATTGGCCATCTTAACCACTGTGTTCATGTCTGCCGGGTTTGAAGCATTCTCCATATCCCTCAAATCACTGTGCTGACACCTCTCCTCTCCCCTTCCCCTTTTTCCTCTGTCAGTTTGGTAAGAGGGTAATATTATTGACTTTTGAAAATGGTAAGATTTAACTGGGGAGAGGTCTTCTTGTTAGATACTTCAAGCTAACCTGTAGCCTGTAGCCGGTAGCCCGTAGCCTATAGCCCATAAACCTGTAGCCTGTAACCTGGGTGGCCTTGAACTCTCAAAATCCTCCTGTCACAACCTCCTGACTGCTGGTAGCACAGGCATGCTCCTCTGTACTTAGTAAGAAAGTCCTGGCTTTTTGCTTCACCAATTTTCTTCACACATTTAAGCTTTTGTTACTATTCATTTCTCATGATTTGTTTACTTTTGCATTTGTCTGTCTTTCCTGCAGCCTGCATTTGTCTGTCTGTCTGTACTGCAGCTTACATTTGTCTGTCTGTCTTTCCTGCAGCCTGCATTTCTGTCTTTCCTAAAGTCTGTATTTGTCTGTCTGTCCTGCAGCCTGCATTTGTCTGTCTGTCTTTTCCTGCAGCCTGCATTTGTCTGTCTGTCTGTCCTGCAGCCTGCTTTTGTCTGTCTGTCTGTCTTGCAGCCTGCCCTTGGTTTACGCTGCGCTCTCTCTCTCTCTCTCTCTCTCTCTCTCTCTCTCTCTCTCTCTCTCTCTCTCGTTTTTGAACTGACAGCATTTCGCTGGCTGTCCTGCCTGCCACCTTACCACTTTCTGCCCAGCTGTCCCCCCTCTCTCTTGTCTCTTCGCTGGAGCGGTCTGATTCTCTGAGGAAGCCCCACTCTGTCCTGGTTTGAAAGCCTGGCTGGGGCATTCTCATCCCTGAGGCTTTGTGATCCCGGACGGGTGACCTCGGTTCCTCTGCCATCTTGAGAAGTAACAGTGGGCTCTCCCATGTTTCATTCCGAGGTCTTCCTGCTCCTTGTTGTGATGGCCAATTTTCCTTGTAACCTGTGTGTTCAGGGTATTGTGTTGGGGCCGAATCTTCAATAGACATCTCTTCTCAGAGGCCGGCTCTGACACCCCACCAGAGGAATGGAGAGTACCACTACCATGCTACAAAGCAGGACTTTAATTAAGACTTGTCACTGGTTGAGTGCGAAAGCCCCAAACATGGCTTCGTTGATCTCAAGGTGGGAGGGCTGTCCTCATGGCCAGTGTATGATGGCCGAAGTCCTTTCTGTCCATCGGGCAATGGATTCCACAACAGGGGTAGCCCGCAGCAGTCTCCCGAATGCTTACAAAGAATTCTGCACTTACTCCAGCCTCTGGCTGCCACAGCAGACATGTGGGAACAGTCTTCTCTGTGACGGGTGGCTGGAGCGGGGGCTCCCTGTCAATACTTTCTGACCTTTCCTGCTGTTTAGCCCAAGGGTCAGCTTTTGAGCATCTCTGGGAAGTTCTCTGACAAGAAGATGTGTGCCGTTGGTGTTTCTGAGTTGCTGGCTTCTTCAGCTCCAGACTAGCAGGAGACATGAATACGACCTAGAACTCACTACTGTCTTGTTCCTTAGGTTCCAAGGTCTTCGACCCGCCTTCCTCTCTGCTCCCAGAGTTCTCTTTTAGGAGTGCAAGGGATCTTAGCTATCCTCAGTGTCTGTGCCCCAGCCTTGAAAGAAGAAGAACACTACATAGTATGGTTTGAATTCTTAATGTTCCCCCACTGCATGTGCTGAAGAACTGATGCCCAGCTGGAGGGTAGCGTTTGGAGATGTAGGGGCACTTTAGCTGAAGGAATGGAGTCACTGCACACATGACTTTACCTGGACCCGGCCCCCAGTTTGTTCTTCACTCTTTGCTCCGTGTCCTCCACACTGTGAGCCTCCTCTCTGCTTCCTGCTCGGCACGGAGTGAGCAGCCTCTTCCTCCACACCCTCCCATCACCGTGATAGTCTGCGTACGCTCGTGGAGCCACGAGCCAAAGCAAATCTTTCTGGCTTCAAGTTGTCGCAGCTATATAAAAAGAATCACCTCAATACATTATCCAGGGTGAAACAGAGAGAAAACATTTGGCCATGGACACAGATGCACACAAGGGTCTGCGCACACGCGCGCGCGCGCGCGCGCGCGCGCGCACACACACACACACACACACACACACACACACACACTGCCAGAATGCAGCCTCTATGGCTACAGCTGTGGAGTTGCTTTTGAGTACAGATTTGAGACAAGGTTTGATATGAAAGAACAGATGAATCAGAAATTGGGGGACCCAGCTGTGCATTAAGAGTCATGTATGTGTTCTCACAGCCGTGAAAGCCAGCAGACAGGTGGGAGAGAGGTTATGAGGTGACCTAAGGAATGCCTGTGGTCAGACTTGGGTCGTCTTGTTTGGCAACTATCCCGTTAGGGTTTTGAATGCTCCTCGTTTTCATATATACATAAATATCATCATATACGTATGGCGTGTCTATCTTATGGCTCAAAAAGAGAGCGTGGCATCATATGGCATTCTTAAAGGTGCCCTTTTTAGAAAATCAGTTATTCTGTATATACTGTGGACCTTTTCAACACCAGTTTATTCTTGTCTGTGATGAGTCAGAAGACAGGCAGACGCTGAGAAAGACTACCTGCTAAGTGTTGAGTAACAGAGCACACTCAAGCGCCTGTAACCCAGGGGCGTGGCTGACTGAAGAGCGCACCAGATTTCATCCCGCCCCGCCCTTCTCCCATGTTTGACACTTACTAATCCTCTTAAGGAGCCTCCGCAGAGACTCTTGTTGATTCCGTTTGCTAGTCTGACTTCTGTGAACGAAGAGATGGCGTGTGTGTGTGTGTGTGTGTGTGTGTGTGTGTGTGTGTGTCCCCTACAGGCAGGTGGGATCTGAGAGCACTGAAAGCTCTTCCAAAGGTTCAAATCCCAGCAACCACACGGTGACTCACAACCATCTGTAATGAGATCAGATGCCCTCTTCTGGGGTGTCTGAAGACAGCTACAGTGTACTTATTTATAATAATAAATACATCTTTGGGCTGGAGAGAGCAGGGACTGAGCACTAAGGTTAACCAGGCGTGAGAAGGGCGGAGCCGGAACGAGTTGGGCGGAGCCAGAGCGAGTAGGGCTGACCTGAGCGAGCCTGGTTGACCAGAGCTAGCAGAGGTCCTGAAAATTCAGTTCCCAGCAACCGCATGAAGGCTCAGTGTACAGCTATAGTGTACTCATGTACGTACCAATAAAATAAATAAATCTTAAAAAAAAAAAAAAAAAAAAAGGAACGCTGCTTAGAGCACAGTGCCTCTTACCGGCTTGATACTTTACAGGTGCCCGGGAGGTGCATGGTGGGAAGAGGATAGCACGCTTAGGGACAGCTGACAGTGACCCAAGTCAGAAAGAGACGTGAACCCGTCTCGGCGGTGTGAGTTCCTGGGGTGAACACCCTGGAGTAAGCGGAAACTGTTAGCTCACAGCGCGGCTCTTCCTGTGTGTTGCCTGGAGACCCTGCGCTGTACCTCTGAAAGATGTCCCAGCCATTCTCTGCCTGTTAATTTCACGCTGGCCCCCAAGGTAAGAAGGATAGAGGCTCCACGAAGGAAGGTCTTTGCCCCCAAGTTATGAATATGTTTCCGCAGTGCTACAGATCAAACCCCACACTCACAGATGCTAGAGAAGCGCTCTACGGCAGAGCCGCATCCCCGGCACACTGGGATCATTTTTTTAAGAACCTTAATTCTTGTCAGCACGCCAGTGAAAGAGCTCGTTTGGAATGGCTTCACCTCTGAGTGTTAGGGGTTTCCCACGGAGACCCCAGGGGGCCTCCCCCGGGATCCTCTCCATCACTAGACATGAAACACAGTCCTCTCCTGTCCCTCAGAGCCAGAAGGCAAGGGCAGAAACAAACTGAGTTAAATGGGGCCATTTCTGGGTCCCACAGGAACACAGCCATCATAACAATTGGCTATACATTTAAATACAGATATATAAATCTAATTACATAGAGAATGTTCTCTTTTTTGCATTTGTCTAAGGTTGGAAATATTAATCTTTGCTTTGTGGTAATAATGATTACTATGAAGATAGAACGTGGATTTTTTTTTTTTTTGGATAGCTTCTCAGTCACCTTCTCTTTCTGACTCCTCCCCACCATCATGCAACGCTTCCTTTGCCCCATCTCGAAATTCTCTATCCTCTGCTGGGATTGTAAACGGGCCCACACATTTGCTGCCATTCCAGTGGCGATGTTTTCGTTTTTCTGTTACTCCCCACCGCCCTCTGCTATAATCCAGCTTGTCCTTTGCCACTTCAGGGAAATCGTTTCTAGACGTTCTTATGTACCTTCTTGAGCCAGCAGTGTGTTATCCTTGAAAACTGCACTGCATGTCGAAAATCGTCCAGGTTAGTTTCGAGTCAACTTAATAGAAGCTAAACGCATTTGGAAAGGGGTCGCCTCAACAGAGAAAAAGGCTCCCATCAGATTGGCCTTGGGACAAGCCCTATGGGACATTTTCCTGAACAAGGGCTGATGTGGGAGGGCCCAGCCCACTGTGGGCGGTGCCACCCTGGACACGTGATCCTGAGTCATAAGGAAGAAAACTGAGCAAGTCAGAAGAAACAAGCCAGAGAGAAGAGTTCCTTCTTGGCCCCTGCTCCCCTTCCTCCGCCTCCGGGTTTCCTCCTGGGGTCCCTGCTCTAAGTCCCCTCAGTGATGGGCTGTTAGCTAGAGTTGGGGGCTGAGATAAACCCTCCCTACTCCAGGCTGCCTTCAGTCAGTGTTTTATCACAGCCACGGAAACCTTAACTGTGCCCCTTGACTTTTCTTGTGTGTGTGTAGTGCACGAGGCCAGAGGGCAGTATCAAACGTCCTCCCTGCTCATATCCCACCTTGGTTTTTGAGACAGGTCACTCGCTGAGCCTGGGGCTCCCTGATCCAGTTAGCTTCAGAGGGCATCCTGTCTCCCTCCCCGCAGTGATGTCACTACACGTGTCTGAACCCAAGTCCTCATGCTTGGAGGTCCGTATTTTACTGATCTAGCCTCACTGACCCGGGCCCCCTGCTTGTTTTTTTTTTTTTTTTTTTTTTTTTTTTTTTTGAGACAGGGTTTCTCTGTGTATCCCTGGCTGTCCTGGAACTCACTCTGTAGACCAGGCTGGCCTCGAACTCAGAAATCTGCCTGTCTCTGCCTCCCAAGTGCTGGGATTAAAGGCGTGCGTCACCACCGCCCGGCCCCCTGCTTGCTCTTGAAGATTGAGTTCCTGTCACCTCACGAATGTCTTCACACCAGGGACGCGGTTGCGCTCCAACCCCAGTTCTGGGCTGGCTAGCTGTGTGACTGTCACCCCTCATCGGTGAGAAGAGCTCACAGTCTACGCGAGGTGACCCTCAGAGAGTGTCACCATAGAGGGGATACCATGAGGTGCTTGCTGTTCCTCCCCTTCTAGTGACTCTTTTAGCGTCCCTTGCTGGCGACTTTCCTGGCTGTTTCTTCTCCAGGAGCAGTGGCCACACATAGCTTGGCTCCCTTTGAGATATCACACAGTTGCTAATTAGAGCTGGCCCGCTGAACCGGAAGCTGAACGTGAAAGGATAAGGTTGCAAGCTAGGAACCCCCCACCCCAAAGGAGCAGAGGTTCAGTCCACTCTGTTGGCCTGGAAGTGTGCACATATCTCACCCGCCTCCAGGGTCCGGCCTCGAACCTCTGGGAGTGTCCCTGGCGCCTTTTCCCATCTTGCCTCCGCAGAGCAGCTATGGCAAGGACAAGCACGGCTGGGGGCTGGAAGAATCACCGCGGGGGCTGCGGAGCTCCTACCTGGGGGCACTTAGGTCCCCAACACCCACTGCCAGTGGGGGAGGGTGGGCGCGACCCTGTGCGTGGTGGCCACATAAGCGGAAATGACTTAACCAGGTCCCATCCAGCCTCTGTGGGAGGCTGATAGGTTCTCAGAGAGTACGGGTTTGGATGGTTTGAACTGATTGGCTTAGAAGCTATGGAGAGGCTTGTATAGGCAGGCTTTCCTGAAAATCTATAAAAGCAGTCGGGTATCTGCCCCCAAGTGTGCACTGTTCTCTACCCTGCATGGGAGAGGGCCGTGGCCCCAGAGCTCTGGAAGTAAAACTTCTTGCAATTTGCATCAAGGCTGTTTCTCATGAGTGATTGGGGTTCCGGCTCCCGAGGTATGGGGTGCTGGGGTACCCCCGTTTTTCTTTTGGGTCTTACAAACAGCCCATCTGAATCTTGCCCTTTCGTCTTCAGCTGCTTTGAAAACTCACATGTGGAGTTTCATGGCCACATCCAAGGTCCACTGTTCACAGTGAGGTCCGCCTGGCTTAAGGTCACCTCCTGTTTCCCCTGGCCTCCCATACCACCACAGGGATGCGCCTTGCTAGGCCTGTTTTGTGGTCCCAGCCCTTCCTGAAAGCTCAGGACATGACACGACAATTGTCACAAACAGCTGTGATAGAGCTTTGTTCCTCAGTACTGTGTGAGTGTCCTTGAGCCCAGGAACCGTGACTGAGCAGACTATCTCTGGGTGATGCGGCTGGCATAGTTACTATCCCGTAAGCGGCGGTCACCCATTCACCCTCACACAGCTCACACTTCCGGGCAACTCTCTCTGGTCCTGTTGTGCTCTCCACACCATAGACACGCGATGGTCAACACCCTCCCTCCTTGTCAGTTAGATCTCTTGTTCCCAATGGTTTTCATATATTGCCTGTTTTTTCTGTTTCTACGTCCATTACCTCTTTGTTTCTGGGACAAAATGCTTGACAGATGATTTCAGTGGAAAACATTCATTTGGGCTCCTGGTTCCAGAGGATTTAGACCATGGCTGCTCAGCCTGTATGCTTAGGCAGAGGGCCGTCATGGGAGGAGCCTGTAACGATGGTGTCTCTTCTCTTCTCAGCTGACAGAAGACAGAGAGGAGACATGCCAGTACTGGGTGGGTGTGTTAGTCAGGGTTCTCTAGAGTCACAGAACTTATGGGATGAAGTATATGTATGTGCATGTATATGTGTATGTATGTATGTATGTATGTGTGTGTTTGTATGTGTGTGTATGTGCATGTGTGTATGTGTGTATATGTGTGCATGTGTGTATATGTGCATGTGTATATATGTGTATGTGTGTATATGTGTATATGTGTGTATGTGTATGTATATATATATGCATGTATGTATATATGTGTATGTGTGTATATGTTTCTGTGTGTATGTATGTGTATGTGTGTATGGGTGTATATGTATATGTGTGTATGTGTGTGTATGTGTGTGTATGTGTGTATGGGTGTATATGTATATGTGTGTATGTGTGTGTATGTGTGTGTATGTGTGTATGTGTATGTGTATGTATATATATATGCATGTATGTATATATGTATATGTGTATGTGTGTATATGTTTCTGTGTGTATGTATGTGTATGTGTATATGTGTGTATATGTATATGTGTGTATGTGTGTGTATGTGTGTGTATATGTGTATGTGTATATATGTGTGTATGTGTGTATATGTGTATGTGTGTATATGTGTGTATATGTGTATGTGTGTATGTATGTGTATGTGTGCGTATGTGTATATGTATGTGTGTGTATGTATGTGTATGTGTGTATGTGTGTTATGTGTGTTATGTGCGTGTATAAAGAGAATTTATTAGAATGACTTACAGCTTGCAGTTCAACTAATCCAACAATGTAAAATCCAAGAGTCTAGTAGTTGCTCAGTCCCATGAGGCTGGGTGTCTCAGCTGGTCTCCCGTATAACTGGAATCCTGGGCTGCAGTGGATGTGCTGGCAAAGTGAGTGTGAGCAGGTGAAGAAGGATTAACCCTTCCTTCTTCCACAGTCCTTATGTAGGCCCCCAGCAGAAGACTCCTTCTGCCCAGATTAAAGGTGCGCCTCAAGGTTGGGATTAAAGGCCTGTGTCAATCTAGATCAAAAGTATGTGGAATCCCACCTCAAGATCTAGATCAAAAGCTTGTGCCTTCCAGGCTCAAGATTGAGATCAAAGGCATGTTGTCTTCCAGCCTCAAGATCTGGATCACAGGAGTGCCCTCCATTTCTGGATCGTAGTTCGTTCCAGATATAGTCAAGTTGACAACCAGGAATGACCATCCCAGTTAGCTTTTTCTTTTATCCACTTTGACTCCATCTGGTGACATCACATTCAAGGTGAATTTTCCCAGTTTTTTAATCCTCATGGACACACCCACACCACACACCCACAACTCTGCGCTATCAACCACCTAAGTATATCTAAAGCAAATTAAGTTGACGCTCAAAACCAACCATCTCAGTTGCCTGGATTTCCTTGTTGCTGACCTGTTATCTGGATGGTTCTCTTGGTGGGTATTGAAAAAAACACACGAGTTTAGTGAAAATATAATTGCTTGCCATCACTGTCAGTGTTATCATCCATTCAGGCTATAAATGAAACATCACAGACTGGGTGTCTGAACTTCCCACTGTTCTGGAGGCTGTTAGCCCAAGATCAAGGTGACAGAGATTTGAAGCGTTTGGTGAGGCCCCTTCCGTGACTCACAGTTGGTGTGTTGCTACTGTGTCCTCCCATGGTGAGTAGCTCAAGGGAGCTCTGTAGGTTTTCTTTTAGAAGGGTGTAGATTCTATACGCAAGAGCCAATCACCTACCTAAGACAGAGAACTCAGCCCTACCTTCTAAGCTAACTTAAATCCTCTTGGCCATCTTGAAATCTCGTTAAGTTTTATTTATGGCCCTCTGTTGAGCTGCGCATGCACCTGGCTTTCACACCAGGTAACGTGGCTTCTGTCACTCCTCTCCCTTGTGGCCCTCATGCACTAGGCTCTGATTCCTTTCCCTTTCTCATCTGAACACGTCCGAATGACCTCTGGTCCTGGGCTAACACACGTAGGATGCCAATGGGCAACTTAGCTTCTGATTTTTAAGGTTTCCCTGTGTAATGTGATGTCTGTTGAATGTTTCTCAGGCATACCAAGACAAGGTTTCCTTCCACTCCTTGTGCAGAGCCGTACAAGAAGGTGGTGACCTGCCCTGTGATTCACAGGGCTCACTTTGGCGGCTAAGAAGTTTGCACAAATTACCCACGTGTGAGACAGTAGCAACTTACGCTAAGATAGAAGTAGGCTGATCAGAAACGTCTACAAGGGCTGGAGAGGCGGCTTGGTGGGTAGGAGTAGCTTATTCCTTTTTACAGAGGATCCGGGTGTGGCTCTCAGCATCCCCATGACAGCTCGAAAGTGCCAGGGGCTCTGACACTCCCTCCTGACCACTGAGGGCACCAAACACACGTGTGGCACAAACACATACAATGCCAACAAAGCCGTCATACAAAGAAAGAAATGTTTACACGTCAGTGAGGGTTGGAGATACTAGATTTGGGGAATGCGGGTGAGAGAAATGTTTGGCCCCTCTGTCAGCTTGTATATGTGGGCAGGCACCATTTTTTTATTTTTTTTTGAGCTGGGGACCATTATGAGAGCATCCACTCTGAACATAAGAGTGAGATGTTGAGGTTGGAGAGATGACTGCTCTTCTAGAGGTCCCGAGTTCAAGTCCCAGCAACCACATGATGGCTCACAACCATCTGTGATGAGATCTGACGCCCTCTTCTGGTGTGTCTGAAGACCGCTACAGTGCACGTATATATAATAAATAAATCTTTTTTTTAAAAGAGTGAAATGTTTTTGAGATGAACACCCCCAAACAGGATTTTGAGGTAGACCCCAGACTGCATGAGGACAGGCTGACTGAGTGACAGCTGGTGGTGACAGAACGGCAGAAAGTCACAGGGAACCTGAGAGGGTCCCTTAGGGACAAACACAGCAACCAAAACAGAAGTGATGATTAGAGAAATGTTGAAAATAATGTTCCAGTCGGGCGGTGGTGGCGCACGCCTGTAATCCCAGCACTTGGGAGGCAGAGGCAGGCGGATTTCTGAGTTTGAGGCCAGCCTGGTCTACAGAGTGAGTTCCAGGACAGCCAGGGCTACACAGAAAAACCCTGTCTCAAAAAACAAAAAAACAAAAAACAACAACAAAAAGAAGAAGAAGAAGAAGAAGAAGAAGAAGAGGAGGAGGAGGAGGAGGAGGAGGAGGAGGAGGAGGAGGGAGAGGAGAGAGAGGAGAGAGAGGAGAGAGAGGAGGGAGAGGAGGGAGAGGAGGAAGAGGAGGAAGAGGAGGAAGAGGAGGAAGAGGAGGAAGAGGAGGAAGAGGAGGAAGAAGAAGAAGAAGAAGAAAGAAAATAATGTTCCTTGTCTGGGAAAAGATCAGGGGCCCTGGCTTCCAGGGCAGCAGGCCCCTGAAGAGGGTCATGAGTGTGCAGAAGAAGAGCATTCGTAAGACAGACACATGAAGACATTGAGCTGCGGTGTCTAGGTAAATGAATAATTGTGTCGAGAACTTGAAATGTTGAGAAACCCATGTGTGTCCAGCATATATACAATTCTCTCTATAATCTCATAGCTGGAGCAAAGGTCACTGAGTCACTGAAGGTCAATGGGATGTTTGACCCAACCAACGCCTTTGCTAAGGGACTGGTGGCTTGGTTATCCTAGCTGTATAGGACTTTGCATGCTGCCGAGAGAGTCTGTGCTGTTCCGGTCAGCCCTGAGCGTAACAAGGCTGAAGGCTGGCAGTGCAGCTGGGCAGGATAGCGCGTGCCTAGCGCAAGGCCCTGGGGTTCAGAATGTTCCTACAAATGGAGCTGTCACCCCTCCCAAGGCCAGACTTACCCACAGCTGTGAGCTGAGGAGTGTAAGAGATCATCACCTCACACATGTCCCGGGTGATTATCCCATCATAACGTAATTAAGGCGGTTGAGTCAGCATTGAATTTATGTGGATATGCTTTCTACTAGTAACAGAAGAAATGTAAAACTATGGCAAAGGAGAACATTTGGCCTTGTCTGTACTCCTGATGTCTTTGAAGAGAATCACCATTGTGGTGCTTTGAATATGCTTGGCCTATGGGAAGTGGCACTAATAGGAGGTGTGGCCTTGTTGGAGTGGGTGTGGCCTTGTTAGAGTAGGTGTGGCCTTGTTGGAGTAGGTGTGGCCTCATTGGAGGAAGTGTGTAACTGTGGTGGTGGGGCCTTGAGGTTCTCTGGTCAAGCTCCACCCAGGTGGAAGAGCTCCGCCTCCTGGCTGCCTGAGGAAGACAGTCTGCTTCCAGAGCCATATCTGTCTGCACACTGCCGTGCTTCCTACCAGGACATGATGACAATGGACTGAACCTCTAAAAACTGTAAGCCAGCCCCAATCGCATGTTTTCTCTTATAAGAGTTACCTTGGTCATGCTGGCTCTTTACAGCAATAAACCCCTCACTAAGACAACCATGAAAACTCATATTGGATCTAAGGCTGGATAAAGGAACCTAGGTTACATAATTAAAAGTATGCTGTGTGCAAAACCTCAACTCCCTCGTCAGTTTTCCCCGAAAGGCGTGCCGCTTTCGGGAAAGTCTTGAGCCGCTAAGTGGACACCTGTGAGAGACAGAAGGCACAGCTCGTTAGAGGAAGGACACAGATGGATAGAGAGAGAGAGAGAGAGAGAGAGAGAGAGAGAGAGAGAGAGAGAGAGCAGTGAGCTGGGGATCCGAGCAGCAGGGAGAAGGTCCACGGGCGGCTACGATGGTGCAGCCTAAGCTTCTGGGGGGGGGGGAGGGGGGAGAAGAAGCATCAACCCCGCAGCTTTCTCAGCACAGAGTCTGGGTGACTCTGGTTCCAATGAGGAGGAGGAGGAGGAGGAGGAGGAGGAGGAGGAGGAGGAGGAGGAGAGTTAATCGGTTTTCTCAAAGCTCCAGTTCGGTCATACAAGGACTTTTAAGGGACAGTTTCGGAAACAAAATGTGCACAAGTCAAGAAGCAAACACATGGTGGCAAGCCAAAGAAAGAAAAGATCTAATTACGGCATCAGAAGGAATGCGCCCTAGTGCAGGTACAAGAGGCCTTCCTTTACCCTTCCTTTCCTTCCTTCCTTCTTCCTTTCCTTCCTTCCTTCCTTTCTTCCTTTTTTGTTTTGTTTTGTTTTTCGAGACAGGGTTTCTCTGTATAGTTCCGGCTGTCCTGGAACTCACTCTGTAGACCAGGCTGGCCTCCAACTTAGAAATCCGCCTGTGCCTCTGCCTCTCAAGTGCTGGGATTAAAGGCGTGCGCACACATGCATGCGCATGCCCAGACACAGACACACACGTGTGTGCACACACACACACGCACGCACGCACGCACGCACGCACGCGCACGCACGCACGCACGCACGAGCTACACATGTGGAGGTCAAAGGTCAACTTGGGGTATTGCTTCTCAAGTACCTTGTGTCTTTCTTGAGACATGAGACAGTCTGACACCGGGTGGAGCTCACCACGCAGGGCTGGGCTGGCTAGCCTCGATCCCCGGGATTGACCTGTCTCTGCCTCCTCAGAGCCGGAGCTGGGAGTGTGTGCTACCGTGCCTGGCTCCTCCTGCTTGGGTCCTGGGGTTGAGCTCAGGTCCTCATGTTAGACAGTTCCTGCTGTTCAGCCAGCTCTCCTCAGCAGGCACGGCCCTGAGGTGTGGATCTCAGTTTATGGCTTGTGAGACTGGAAACCGCAGAAGGCCAGCTAATCAAAGGCTTGAAAGCTAGGACGCACAGAGGACTGATGGGCATTCTCGGCAAGGATGCAGATGGAGAACAAGCTATGAAAGACTGGCCCCATGACATCCTCAGGCATCGGGGCAAGCCAGTGGAGCTGTGTCAAAGATGCAGTCACCACAGGCTAAATTACCAGGCCAAAGGATGGTTTCCCGGGCAGGGTACCACCCTAAAAGATCAGTCTGCTTCTCTGCTTTTTACATTTCCTGCCCCACTGCCACATTCATAGCATCCCTCCCCCTCACTCCCCCTACCCCTCCTCCTCACTAACCCCCTCCTCCTCACTGACCCTTCCCCTCCTCCTCACTGACCCTCCCCCTCCTCCTCACTGACCCTCCCCCTCCTCCTCACTCTCCCTCCTCCTCACTAACACATCCCTCCTCCTCACTCCCTCTCCCCCTCCCCCTCACTAAACCCCTCCTCCTCACTGACCCTCCCCTCCTCCTCACTAATCCTCCCGTCCTCCCCACTGACCCTCCCCTTCCTCCTCACTGACCCTCCCCCTCTTCCTCATTCCCCCTCCTCCTCACCCCCTTCGTCCTCACTGACACTCCCCTCCTCCTCACTAACCCTCCTCCTCATTGACCCTCCCCCTCCTCCTCAACTCCTACCCCTCCTCCTCACTCCCCTTCCTCCTCACTGACCCTCCCCCTCCTCCATCTCTTTCCATGGGTGTCTGCTTTCCGTAACTACGACATAGTGGCTCTAGGGACTCCCTCCTCTGTGACCATCAAGTCACCAATTCTCAACCCATGGACCATGACCCCTTTAGGGGGTCAAATGAACCTTTCATGGCGGTTGCCCAAGACCATTGGAAAACTCAGATATTTACATTTAGATTCATAACAGCAGCCAAAGTACAGTTACAAAGTAGCAATGAGAATAATTGTATGGGGGCTGGGGAGATGGCTCAACAGTTAAGAGCATCTGCTCTTCTGAAGGTCCTGAGTTCAAATCCCAGCAACCACATGGTGGCTCACAACCATCCCTAATGAGATCTGACGCCTTCTTCTGGTGCTGTTTGGAAACAGCTACAGTGTGCTTAGATTAAAACAATAAATAAATCTTAAGAAAGAATTGTATGGTTGGGGGCGGGTCACCACGGCACGAGGAACTGTACTCAAGGGTCGCCACGTTAGGAAGCTGAGAACCACTGCTCTAAGCGAAGCAGTTTGCTTTCTTGGGCCCTACTCCTGAGACCTGCGACCTGCGACCTGCGACCTGAGACCTGAGACCTGAGACCTGAGACCTGCGACCTGCGACCTGAGGTCGCCAGAGCTCTGTTTACGGTTTCTAGTCCAGCTCCTCCTGACTCCAAAGACTCACCTAAGGCAAAGCCTCTCTTTGCCCTCGTCGGGGGACCACACTACTGGGTGTCCTCTGAGCACCCAGCAGCCGTCACAGACCCCAGATTGGTCTTCCCGGCCGCTGTCAGGCTCACCATCGCCTGGGACACCGTCCACAGTCACGTGAACGGCCGTGTGATTCTTTGGCTCCGTTTCCCCCCGCATCTTCAGGGCACTTTTTTTTTTTTTAAACTTCAAACCATGTTAACCTGGAAATACAGACTCTTTAAATTAGCTGAATCATTCACCAATGAAGTGGCGGGGGCTTTCACTCCCACCTCTGCCCTCACACCTGGCATACGGCCACACCTTGCTTACCCGCCTTCTCACTAGAGCCTCCGTCCACCGACGGCGCCCATCTTGTCCATTGGTCTCTGTCGTCCGCTCTGATTCTCACCAGCAGAGATGCAAGGCTGTCCTGTTCTACTTCTCGTCATCTGGGAGAGAGAAGTGTTCTCTCCATGACAACATCTGGAGCTGGCAACTAGGAACGCTTGCCCGGCAGACCGCATCACCGAAGGCCCAGGCGCAGCCTCGCCTCTGAGCCTGTGAGAGCTTTGTTAGCTCTCCCTAGTATGTAGCCTTAGTCTTTGATGCGTGTGTGTGTGTGTGTGTGTGTGTCATTCCTTGGTGTTCAGGTTTCTTCAGTGGCAGAAGGAAAATGGAGTGTTTATGCTACAAGAACAGAATCTGTAAGACAAAACACCAAATAATGTTATGAATGTATTGAGACAGACCACTCAGCTCTCACTGGGACCTGACTGTCTTCCTGGGACCACGGACTCCCGGTGGAGACTGTGAGATCCCAGTACTGCGGCCGCCGCCAGCTGCCACAGCAGCTCACTCTGGTTTGGGCTTCTCTCTGGACTGCCAGACCTGCGGCCTTCCGTGTTCCACTGGCTGCCCGGTAGAAAGAGCAACACTATATTAAGTAAGTGACCCTAGAGTTTGGCTAAGCCAGTTACTAAATGTGGGGTGGCTCCCTCCTGGCTGGGAGCAGCTGCGGACTGCCCTCCGCTGACTTTCAGATGTTTACAAACCATGCTGGAGGCCAGCTCCATGATGGTGCAGAAGAGTAGGGCGCTTGAAGAATAAGACCATGTTGCTTCCTGGCCCAAATCGTCCTCACTTCTAACCTAAGCGACATGCTTTCTCGGATCCGCCGCGTGGCCTCTAAATTCTATGGGCTACTGTTAGTAAGTACTCGATGCGGTCGGTCGTTTTTTTGTGACGGAGCCCATGGTCAGGGTTTGGGGCTTTGTTTTGCTGGTTCTCAGTCCTCTTGGGAAACCGCCAGTCACATGATCACCTCTGCAGAGCGGAAGGTGGCATTTAAACTCTCTCCCCTCTCGGCTTACCCTTACTCCACAACTTCAAGTATGTTGTCTGACACATTTCCTCTGCCCATTTTCTTACTGCTTTAATTCCTGATCCCCTTTGAGATTTGGGTTTTGTAAAGGTTCCCCAATCTGCTCAGCACAGCTGCCCCAGGCCCAGGGCTGAGCTCTTTGCTGTGTGTGCTGAAGTTCAGTCACCACAGTGGGTCTCTACGCCGGTGGGTCGTGAGTTCCTTGGTGCTTCCGGTCCACCTTTCCTGCAGTCCCTTTCTCGGGCGTGTTTTCAGTTCTGGGTAGCAGTCCATGCCAGGCTGGTAGCAGTGCTTAGGACGCTGAGGCCCTCTGGCTTCCTTGTCTCCCTCGCACGCTTCTATCCCAATGCTTTTCTCCAAGGTCGGGGTCCTTCCTTCACCCTGCCTCAACCCCAAGGAGTGTCTGACACTTTTGGAGAAAAACATGGCGTTGTCCTCAGGCGGGAGTCTCAGGGACTCGCCTTTCAGCATGGAAACCTACCCAAGGAAGCACAGTGTCTCAGAAATCTGGTCGGGACACAAAACTGTGTAAGAGAGAAAAGTCGGGCCAGGGGAGGTGTGTTGAAGAGGCCCCAGCAAAGGGCGATGTGTGAGCCGAGAGCTGTTTATGCAGAGGAGCCTGGCAGGTGCCACGCTGTGGTGGAAAGGGAAGTCATTCTGGAGGTTACTGGAACCTGCGGGATGCAGGCGAAGTAGGCCCATGAAATCATAGGGGGACGGTCCCCAAGCAAGAAGGCTAGGGACCAGGGCATTGTTTCCACAGCAGTTGGAGTCAGATACCCGGAAAAATGCAGCAGAGCGCACTTCAGGCCTCCTAACACCCGATTCTTCCTGAAAACAGAACTTTCTACTTTCATTAGTGTGCTGAAAAGCCATCGATAATACATGCGCGAACTGGATGCTATTGGCGGTCACAGAGGCTATGGTACCTAATTAGGACCAGGCTTTCTCTTCATTAATCTCTCTATAAGGCTTTGCAGATCAGGGGGCCTAGGGATGCAGACTGGTCAGGAGAGTCCTTGCTTAGGAAGCAGAAGGTCCTGAATTTGAATCCCCAGAGTCCACATTAAAAACGCTGGGCATGAGGGCTCAGTGGGTAAGCGTGCTTTGTGCCAAGCCTAATGACCTGAGCTCAATCCCCGTGTCTCACACCGAGGTGGGAGAGGGCCAACGCCCAAAGACTCTCCTCTGACCTCTGTATGCACCTGAAGGTACAAACCTCCCGGATAAATAAATAAATAAGTGCCATGAGCTGTCATCATGAGCTGGATATGGTGGTATATTTGGGTCACTGGAAAGGGGAGACGGGAGGGCCCCTCAGGTTGGCTAGCTAGCCCATACAACTGAGTTGGCAAAGTCCAGCGTCAGTGAAGGACCATGTCTCACAGACAAAGGGGACAATGAGTGAGGAAGACCCCTGGCATCTCCTCTATTCTACACACACACACACACACACACACACACACACACACACATATGGACACACACACATCACACACATAGGCACATGCACACACACATGCATGCATACACATGCATGCATACACATGACACACATGCATGTGCATGCGCACACACATGCATATATACACATGTCACACAGATACGTACATGCACACACACAACAAACAAATATACACAGGCACACCCACACACACACATGTGCACGCACACACACAGAGATATACATATATACAGGCATACCCCCCCTACACATGCACACACATAGGTGCACATACCCAGAAACCCATATGAACAGAGAGAGAAAGAGAGAGAGAGAGATGTGAACACACATAGGAACATGCACATACATACACACAGCCGCCTCCCTCACAGTTGCGACACGTGGCAGACAGCCTCACACCTGTGCACAGCACACATGTGCAGAGACCTCCACTGGCAGAGGCTTCCCTAGGAGAGTGAGGAGAACAGACTTCACTCCTCTTTCTAGCACAGGCACATGGCTTCATTTGAATATCGTTGGCCATTTAAAACTGAGGCCCCCCAGCTGCTCCCAGGACTGGCTTTGGCAAAGGCGTGGGATTGCCTGAATAAAAGGTTTGGGTCCGATCTATAAAGTGAGAAAACGGAGGTTAATCGAGGGACTTACTTGGTTTCCCAGAGGGTGGTGATGAAAGAGGGGGCTGTGTGGCACAGGGCGTCGCCCCCGGGCATCAACTGTGCCTCACTGATGGGACAAAGCCCAAGCTGGATCCCGGGGGTCCGAGAAGACAGAGCTGTGTAACTCTCCCAGCCTTTCTAGCCTCTCCCCCGCCTCCCTCTGTGTGAGCATGAGTGTATGTGTGCATGTGTGTTTGTGTACTCTTGTGTGTGCATTTGTGCATGTGTGGGTGTGCATGCATGCGTGTGCACGTGTGTGTGCACGTGTGTCTGCGTAAAGCCGCCTGTGACCACTGGGTTGTACTTGTATCATAATCAGGTTGTGGCAGACAGAGGGTTGACAGGATTCCTCTGCGCTCTCTGTGCTGACCAACCTGCTCCGATGGCCCACGTTGCAGAAGAGACTAAGGTAGCTTTGTCCTGGAGAATGGTCGCTCGCTCCCTCTGGACAGAAGGCCTATCCGGTACCCTTTCCCTGCAGGGGACATGCGTGTAAGGAGCCACAGACAAGGTCCTGTGGGGGTCGCTCAGTCAGCAAAGTGCTTACCCTTGCCCTGAGAGCAGGGAGGCCTGAGTATAAGCTTCAGGATTAGCGTAACACGGACAGACCTGGTGTGCACTTGCCAAACTAGTGCTGAGGAGGCGGAAGCGGGAGCGCCCCTGGGCTTCCTGGCCAGCTAGCCTAGCCTGATTGAGAAGTGACAGCTGACGTTGACCTGGGACCACCAGATGGATGCTTGCAACACACACACACACACATACACACACACACACACACACACACACACACACACACACACCCATGTGTGTCCGTGTGTCTCTGTGTGTGTGTATATGTGTAGAAACAGACAGACGGACGGACAGGCAGACAGACGGACAGTTACAGAGACCTGTGGTGGTTACACCTGGCTACTCTGCACCTGTCCTGTGGTCCCTGTGCCCACCCTGGAGGCTCGACATCCACCCATTGGCTGGGAAGAACTATACCCAAGTGAGTCCGAGGGGTTTCCTAGGAATGCAGAGTCGGCGCCAGCTTTACCTGGCTTCCACGCCACACTTCTGGGCGTGTCTTTGCCTCTCCACTTGTGTCCTCGCAGGCAACGTCAGCCTTCTCCTCCTCTAGGGTGGGGGCGGGGGGGGGAGGGGTCACACATCTCCATGTCAGCTGCAGTCTGAGCTCTACCACAGAGGACCCTGCAAGGGCATTGTGAGAGGCCGAGACGTGCAGGGCGTTCTCTAGGCCAGCTCAGCCAGGTTTTCATGTCAGTCTAGATTGGACGCTGTTTTACTGACACAGGTGGTTTCTGCAGGACAAAGAAACGGTGTAAACTCACTTGGAAACATGAGGTGCAAGGAAGCAGGAGATACAGGAGAGAAGTGGGGGGAGACGGAGAGGGAGACAGAGAGACAGAGAGAGAGACAGAGAGACAGAGAGCAAAGAGAGAGAGAGAGACAGAGACAGAGACAGAGAGAGACAGAGAGACAGAGACAGGCAGAGACAGAGACAGAGAGACAGAAAGACAGAGAAATAGAGACAGAGACAGAGAGAAAGACAGAGAGACCGAGAGAGAGACAGAGAGACACAGACAGACAGAAAGATAGGCAGAGACAGAGACAGAGAAATAGAGACAGAGACAGAGAGAGACAGAGACAGAGAGAAACAGAGAGAGGCAGAGAGAGAGACAGAGAAACAGAAAGACAGAGAAGACAGAGAGAGAGACAGAGACAGACAGACAGAAAGACAGAGAAATAGAGACAGAGAGACAGAGAGACAGAGACAGACAGAAAGACAGGCAGAGACAGAGACAGAGAGACAGACAGAGAAATAGAGACAGAGAGAGACAGAGACAGAGATAGGCAGAGACAGAGACAGAGACAGAGAGACAGACAGAGAAATAGAGACAGAGAGAGACAGAGACAGAGATAGGCAGAGACAGAGACAGAGACAGAGAGACAGAGAAATAGAGACAGAGAGAGACAGAGACAGACAGAGACAGAGACAGACAGAGAGATAGGCAGAGACAGACAGAGACAGAGAGACAGAGAGAGAAATAGAGGCAGAGACAGAGAGATAGACAGAGGCAGAAAGACAGAGAGAGGGGAGAAAAAGAAGATAATTTTGGAGTCTTTGTGTACTAAGGAGTGGGTCAGCTATGCTCGAAGCGAGAGGGAGCACCCTGAGGGAGCACCTGCCGTGGTCCCCCTGGGTTCACCCTTAGCTGCTCTTAGAGTCTGCGGTGAGGCAGTGGGATTCTTTCTCCCTGAGCTCCGCACCCTGACCCCGGCGCAGAAGAGGGCGCTTCCACAGCGCCCTTTCTCGAGACATGTAGGTCACCTGGAAGAAACCGAGGGTAAGAGCCCACCAGACCATGCCCCCCCCCCCGGGGCAGCTGTGACTTTCGGACACAGGTGCAGCTCAGGGCTCACAGGCACAGACGTGCTTTTTCTATAAAGGGGACCTTGGCCTCGAGCAGAAGTTGAGTGTGACCCACGTCACACAGACGGCAGCATGAAGCGAGGGGTGTGCGGTATTATCACAGTGGAGACGGGTGCCCAGTCCTGTGGGCACCTGGGGCTTCAGAGTCCCGTTAAGCCTTTCCTCAGATCCACAGGTAAACTGGGAAGAGCAGCACGGGTCCCTGCGTGGGGACTGCTGGCGCCGGGTTCCGAGGGCCACAGAGCCAAGGCTGGCTAGCCGTTGGGATGGCTGCCCTCCTGGAGCAAAGGGCATTGCCCAGAGTATTGAGATCTGGGGTCGGTCCCCCAAATGCTGTGCTTTGTGGACTGTGGGACTCCGTCCTCGTTTCCCTCAGCGAGCGCGACCATCTTTGCTTATCCTCAAGCTCTGTCTTGCAGACGTTGCTTCTGAGCCTGGCGCCTGTATCACCGTCATCGGATTTCGTCCCAGATTCCCTTCCAGGTCGTGACCTCCTAGGGGCTTAGGAGTGTACAGACCTGTGCTCAGGCATCCGTGAGGTGTAGGTGTGTGCGCGAGAGTGTGGTGAATGAGTCCATGTAAGCATGTGAGCGCGCGAGCGTGCTCACATCATCCTGGAAGACTCCCACGTGCCTAGAGCCCCCCGGAATTCTCTGTTCATTCTGGCTCCTTCCCTCTTAACCCTTTCAGTTCCAATCCTGTTTATCCCACAGTGGGTGTGGACAGGGAGCCTCCGTGGAGGACTACTTGTAACTGGCTGACTCTCACATTGGTAGACTCCAGTGAGCTCTCTGGAAATCTCTCGGACTTCCACCTGGCAAGTGGAAGGATTCAGGCTCAAATCCCGGGCCTTTGCAGAGCACAGGTTGTGCAGATGAATTCCTTATTGGCTGGTGGCTGTGTCCCCATGGGTCTCATTCTGTACCGGGCACTACCTGACTCTCCTCACTTGGCCTCCCGTCATGTGGTATCTCCTTCTGCCTGAGCTGCCTGGGGAGACTTCTCCGATGTGTGCATACCTCATACTTCTCTGAGGTACGAAGGCACGGACGGGTTCAGGGCAGACCCCACTGGTGCATCGCGCAGAAGCTGGATTCCTGAGCCTGCCATGGCTGCTTCACACCACAGGGCGGATAAAGTCTTAGCATCAAGGTCTGCAGGACACAGGAACCCCACACCAACGTTTGTCCAGCTCAAGGACTCAGCGTTGTATAGTTATTGCTGATCCGGTAAGCCAAGCTGTGAGGAATGTAGTCATAGGGAATTCTCACCTGTCTGACACCTGGGTTAGTGCTAATAAGAACCTTCTGGGACTCCTGAATCCTTCTGGCATGTTTTGGTGCAATGGTTTTTTCTAAAGAACCAAACATCTACCAGAGCGCTACACTCAGGAAGTGTATCCCCTGACCCATGTGCCTAACTTGACAGGGACCCATGACAGTACACCTGAAAGTGGCCCTGCCTGGAGACTCAGCAGCAGCTACTGTCCTGATGTGATAGCAGACGGAGCTGGCCCTGGGTCAGGAGGCTGGGGTTCCTCCTGACATGGGCTCAAAATGTCCAGGCCTCTGAGCATTTGTTTCCCCAAATGTAAAACAAAAGATATTTAAAGGAATCCGTTTGTCCCAGAATTTTAACCGCCTCTGTCGTTTATCCAATATGGTTTCATGTTTTAACTTGGGACTTGGCTTGTATAACAAAACAGTCTGTTTTAAGAACAATATTTCTTTTCAATTTTGTTATTCAGATGGATAACTGTGAATCAAATTATGACTGAAGTAAGCCAGCTGGTCGCCACCGCTCTAGACAGGTAGTCCGTGTAGTGGATTTTGTTTCCCCCTCCTTTGTGTAGTACCGAGGTTGAACCCAGGACCTCATGCCTGCTCAGGAGATGCTTGACCACTGAGCGTCTCCTCCCAGGAATGGAGAAACAAAAGCCATCTGTGAATAAGGAATCCTCAGCTTTATCACGGGGCACAAATTCACGAGACACTGGACATCTGAAAATTGTATAAGGAACTCCTATCTCTGCCTGAGAAGGCTAAAGGAACCTAAGAATAGATGTCCTAAAGCCTCTTCCGGCACCAAAACCCAGTATTCCCATGATCTGTATCCTGTGCGTAAGAAGATAAACTCGTTTCTGTGAGATCTCAGGACTGGCTGGAGACAGAACAGAAGCTGGGAAGGGGCGCAGAGGGCCGTGGGGTACGGCTGGGCACAGGGCAGCCCACACGGTGTGCAGATGAGACGCTGCCAGTCCCGGGAAAGGGGGCAGTTGGAGAGCGAGCACCTTCTACCCTCGCTGTGGAGAAGTAGGGCAGGGCTGGGAAAGGAAGGGTAGGGCAGGGCGGGGTGGGGCGGGCTGGGGGAATCAGTGGCCCCCAGGAGGAAAACCTGATGAGTCGTAGAGCTGATGGGAGTCCACCAAGGAGAGATTGGTCGGTCTGTCTGTCTGTCTGTCTGTCTGTCTGTCTGTCTCCAGGATGGCACCGTAATTCTGAAGAAAACAAGAGAGGGTCAGACTATGGACACAGAAGGATCTAGAAGGAGGACGAGAATACCAAGTCCCCTGGGACCAGCAGTGAGCATCCATGCTGCCTCGGGGGAGTGGCTGAAGGCTTAGTCAGAACACCAGACCCTGCATCAAACATTTGTGGGTAGACAGAGAGGGCGTGGTGATGCTGGCCAGAGGGCGTGGTGGTGCTGGCCGGCAGTGAGTTGAAGCCCCTCAGACAGATGTGGTCCTGGGAAGCGCCAGGCCTGAGGCAAGGGAGAAGATCCAATTAGAGCGTGGTCTATTGAGTCTCCCCGCTGGAGCTCTAGGACCAATGACCAAGAGCAGTTTCCTGACCAGAGTTGTCTTTCCCTTGGAAAAGGAAGTCTCCTAGCTGCGGTTGGTGCTAAAACTGGCAGTTGCTGGCAGAAGCGACTGCGTGGGTGTGAAACTGGAAATGTTTCAGGGTAGAGGTTAGAAGGACAGAGCTCGGCTTGCTAGAATTCACCTTGTACACTGGGCTGGCCTCTAACTCGTGGTCATCCTCCTGCCTCTGTCTCTTTATCGTTGGGATTCCACTGTGAGCCGCCACACCTAGCACTTTGCGTGGTGTCTTCTGTCTGGAATGAAGTATGCACCGTGGAGGGAGACAGTGGCTCTCTCAGAGAGGGGAGGAACAAGAGTGGGGGGGGGGGCTGTGCATGGAACACAAGTCCTCTCCAGTTCCTGTCCTGTTTATACTGTTTGTTCCTCAAGCAGGAAGTGCTGGCTGCGCCCCGGCTGTCTTCACGTCCTTCTCTAAGGGTCAGGGACAGAGACTGCAGAGCCCCTGGGATTCCAGCAGTCCCTGCTATGTAAGATGCAACTAAAATTCTGCAGTTAAAGATATGACAGTTTGGCACCTCCCTGCAATTCCGCCTAATAATCTTAGCTCCGCTCTTCGGTAATCTATACCTGTAGCTTTGCCGTCGCTACTGAAAGGAACCATCTAAGCAAGTTTGTAGAGATGTTCGTGTGTAGACTCCTCAGGGCCACAGGCCCAGGCCCAGTCCCAGATTCCTGACACAGTCTTGAAGCATCTTCACCTTGGGAATGGGCACAGTGGCTCTGGCAGAGAGAGTCTCCAAGCTCGGCTAGTGTCGGCCTGTCATAAACGGCACAGCTGAGTCTCCTGGTGCTGTCTGGTGTGCGCGTTCACTAGGAGGGAAGATGCTGCCCCCTTATTGCCAGTGTCTCAGAGTGAGGACAGGACCAGCGGAAATGGCTCAAAAGGGGGCTGCAATGCTTAGTACTGTTTGGGAACAAGGGAACTTAGACCAAACCCGTGTGGAATGCTAAGAAAGCCGCGATAGTGTTCACACGCACGGACTGACAAAGTATCAGTGGACCCAACAAGTTTCCTCTTTAACCACAGTGGAGCTTTCCAGAAAAACCCCACAGAGGTCAGCAGTGGCCATGTGGTTTCCCATCATAGGCCTAGTGTTATCATCAGTTATCAGTTATCAGCATGGCTGATAGGAAGGGAAGAAAGGTTTCAGACTTGGCCCAGAATCCCATGCTGCTTCTGGGATACCATATCCCTCCCTCACCTGTAGCCGGTGAGCCTGGCCGCTGTCCTGCCCCACTGTCCGCAGGACCCCCAGCCCTTCCAAAGGCTGCAGAGGCCATACCTGCTTCTGCAGGCGCTAGCGGTCCTAGGTTTTCTGTGGCTCTTGGGAACAAGGCTTCCGCCTGTACAAAGACAGGGAAATCCTCCAGAGCACGTGACAACTCGGCGATCGTCCACGTACCACACATGGAGGTGAACAGGGTAGCTCGTCTGGTGTCTGCTACGGCTCCACGCCAGGCTCGAGTGTGAGGCTGGGGTCCTGCGCTTGCACGCTGCCTTTTCTGGCCGTGCTTCGCCGCTCCTGGCTGAAGCCAGGCTGAGCCGAGCGAAGGTTCACGGGGCAGGCACAGAACCCACTGTGCTGGCTTTCCTGGCTGTCTTTTGGATGAGGAACCACAATAGGCTGGTTCCGATCTCTGTTAAACTGCGTGGGCTGCCAGAATCAAGAGTCACGGGTGGACGATTATTTTAATTATTATTGTTTTTTTTGTTTGTTTGTTTGTTTTTGTTTTGTGAGACAGGGTCTCACTGTGTAGACCCGGCTGGCCTAGAAATTGCTATGTAGATCAGGCTAGCCTTGAGCTCACAGAGATCCACCTGCCTCTGCCTCCTGTGTGTGTTGGTAGGTGTGTGAAGGCATTCGCTTCACATTTTAAAGGTCGGTAATTCTCGTTCTCAAACGCTGGATATTTGAATTCAGAGGGAGGCCAGGGTTGGTGTCTTTGGAGACCCCTCTCCTCAGCTCCCAGGCAGCCCCTCCTCACCCCATCCCCACAGTCCACCGTGTCCATATGAATATAAGGCACCTTTGAAACAGTGATAGCAGAGGTATGCACGGCCACAACCAGCTTACGGGTGACACTGGATAGCGGCAGGGAATGCGGCTAATTTAGCATTAACTTCCAATCTGAGGTGCCTTTTTACTCAATATGTCAGTATTCATGATTAAGCTCTAAGGAAACCGTGTAACACTGATCAACAGTTTGTGCTCTAGAAGGTTCTATGGGTCGCTACGTCTCATCTAAAGGTGGGTCTGGCGATGACTGTGAGGTTGCATGGAGAAATCAGGCGTCGAGACAGTGTGTATTGCAACGGGCCTGCTTGGTGAGTCTTTTGTCACCTACATATGTCCCCACAGGTCTTCCTGTATGGCCGATCCTTTTGGTGACTGAGCCATTGATAGTGGAACGAGTCATTTACCTCCTGTTTTTACAGCCGTGATGCTCACGAGGGAGGCAGTGTTTATCTCCCTTGCCTCCTGGTCCCAACACTGTCTTCACGTCTCCTGTGTGGAGACAAGCATTCATCTTCGTTCAGTAATCTCCCCACCCCCGCTTCCCCGGCTCCCACCCTCTCCTCTCCTCCTCTGCCTTTCTCGATTTCTCCGAGTGACGCACACACACAGGGGAAGATAACAGCTCTGACTCTGGGCAGCACGATACCGATTCCTCTCCTTTTAAAAACAGCATCTTGGTCCGTCTGATCTGTGGAAGAGCTCCCTGTTTAAAGCACTGTGTGGTCAGCGTACACTCTACAGTAAGCTTGGTGGCACTGCAAAAGAGAAAAGGGTGTATACACCCATATGTGTGTGGTGTATGCACACTTAGGTGTATACGCGCAGACAGATATGCATGCAGTAACAACTAACAGGGAAAAAGAGGTCAGGGGTTTGAAGGGGAGTGGGGGAGGGCGTATGGAGGGGGTTGTGGGGGGAAAGGAAAGAGAGAAATCTTACAATTAAATTATAATCTTAAAAAAAAAAAAAGCCATCCCTGAACATTCCTCAGTTCTAATGGGAAACGCTACCAGTGTTCAAGGCTAATTCTCAGAAGTCCGAGTTTCCTTCGATTCTTACAAGCGTGGTAAACCTAAGAGCCACTACTACTGAATCTGTGACCCTTATTCCCAGTGTATGAAGAAAGAGCTGCCTTTAGACGATGCTAACTCCATGCCGACAGCATCCTTCTTTGGAGGCAGACAGACCTCTTGTTGTCCCAGGAGCCCTCTATCCCTGGGTGGGGCCAAGAAAGGAGCAGCAGGAGAACGCCGTGAAGGTAGAGACCGTATAAGCCAGCCCACGGTTTCCATTTTTTTAATTAATAAGTCTTAAGTTGGAAAACCACTCTTTTGTCTTAATTTTTGGGATATTTGGTTGGCTTTTCTTCCTGTCTCATTAGTACTTCTTCTGGGACATCTCGTTTGTACAGCCAGCCCCGTGTCTCACCTAAGTGCCGTAGGTCTCTAGTGAGGGTCACGGCTTTCTTTACCTTACGCATGCGCAATGGGAAGGCAGCAGGACCAGGCAAAGCTTCCTCGGCGGCCAGGGTCACTGGGAAGCAGGGGATTCTGGGGAAGGTGTGCTTCTCTCTCCTCCCCTGAGAGGTCACCTGACCCTCCGCAGATGACTTCCTTCTCTAGATGGGCTTCCATGCTAATGAGGTGCTCCCCCTGTCTGTGTGTTTATGCTGATAGAACCATCATTGCTCTGTCTTGGCGCTGCTCTGTGGGGCTCAGCCATTTCCCAGCCTCGGGTACCCACTGCAGTTCCGCCTACTTCTCCCATCGGGCGCTGGACGGTCAGTTATCTCCAGTGGACGGATCTTATGCCCAAGGCGGTTGTAGGTACTTACGGGGGGGCGGGGGGGCTATTCTCTGAGTGTGTGCGGCATGCTGATCTCGCCATCTCAGAACTGATGCCCAGGGCACCGTTACCCCGATCAGATTGAGCCTTTGATTTCCAAATGCATCCTGCGCCTACCGGCTCATATCCTTCCCAGCCTTGTAAGAGAATACCCGGGATTTTAATAGCTACGGGTTACTCTGAATTATAGCAGGAGAGATGGCTCACCCCGCTTGCAGAGAATCTTTAAGTTTTCATTGGAATCGTGAGAAATCAGGGTTTCTCTGCTTTCCCTCCCAGCCCTCCTACCAGCCTCACCCTGCCTCAGTTCTGTTTTTAAAGTGCACAGGTCCGAGGTCAAGGCTGTGCAAAGTGGCCCAGCTTGAGTGACAGCTGAGCCCCGCCCCCATTACCCCACCCTGTTCCCCCCACCCCCCAGCCCCTGTGCACTGGCATAGGCTCTGAGCATGAGAGTTGGCCCCGCCCACTCTCTACTGCCGGTGCCTGACTGCACTTTGTGCCCAGTCCTCAGCTTGCAGTGGTGACAAGCCACCGATGGTACCGTGTCTAACTCTTCTATCTTGCAATGGGACATGTGCTCCTGGGACGGTGGCACAGTGGGAGACCCAGCCTGTTGGCTCGTCACCCTCGTCCGCCTAGCTGCCTTCGGTATCTCCTCATGGTTCAGGAGCAGACCTCACCTGTGGTGGTCATTGTCTGCTCTCAACTGGGGTTTTCTACCCTGCCTTTGATCATTCAGTTCCCAGATGAAAGACACATAACTTTTATATTTATAATAAGCCTTTAATGCACTAGAGTTGGGCAGATATCTACCCTCTAAGTTATTAAAATCCACTTCCCTACAAATAACCCTGAATTATAACTTGCCATGTTCCAACTGGGCAGCTCTCAACTCCAGCCAGCCAGCCCTCATGGCCTTGCGTTCATGACTCACCTCCCCTCTCCACCTCCTTCTTTTCCCTCTCGGGGTCCTTATATCAGAACCCTAGCCAGGGAATGAAAACCCCGCCCACCTCTGTTCTGCCCAGCTATAGGCTACAGACATCTTTTTTCACCAATCAGGGATAACTTGGGGGGTGGGGCAAGGTCACATGGCATCACTTGGGTCCACGAGAGAATCCCCTTGTCCCTGGGGGCAGTCAGGACCAGCATTCAGCGTTACAATACACAGCAACAGACCAAACCTCAACACTTGGGCTCAACCCTAGAAGTAGTATCTCAGCTGGTCACATCGAACTAACTCTGGCTCTAGACTTGGGCTTTGATGATCAGTAACAAATAACCTTGTTCAGTGTGCCTCAGGGCTGGGGAGAGCTTTGGAGTCAGTCAGGTCCTAGACTCTGTGGTGACCTGCACGTCTTAGCAGGTTAGTACCACCAAACAAGGGCTTATGTCTGGGAAGCGAGTGCATCTGGTCTGAGCTGGACTTCATTGTTTCCGTAAAGCCACCTGGTAAGAAACTTCAAGTTTCAGAGAGTAAGGTGCAGCCCTGAACTTTGCTTTGTCACCAAAGCAGATGGTTGTTATATCTGAAGACAGAGTCTCTTCCCTAAGTACCTACAAGTATCATTAAAAACCTAGTATGTTTAGAGGGTTGTTTCGTTTACATATAAATGCAACATTGACCAAGACATCCTTAGTCTTTGTTTAACCAAAAGAAGTGTGTGTGTGTCTAAGAAGTATATGTGTGAATATATAAGTGTGTGTATGAGTGTGTGTATGTATGATGGTATATGTGTGTGCATGTGTATGAATGTGTATGCGTGTGTGTATGAATGTATGTATGAGTGTTTGCATGTATGAGTATATATGTATATGTGTATGGATGTGTGTATATAAATGTATATATGAGTATGTATGTGTATGAGTGATATATGAATATGTGTGTATAAACATAATGTATGAGTGTGTGTATATGAGTGTATGTGTTTATGTGTATGAGTGTATATGTATATGAGTGTGTATGTGTTTATGTGTATGAGTGTATGTGTATGTATGAATGTATATGTGTCTGAGTGTGTGTGTGTGTGTGTGTGTGTGTGTGTATGTGTGTGTCTAATGGAGATCTTCCAGCTTTGCAGTGGGGTGTGGAAAAAAATCTATTAACAGGTTACATATTCTGACTTTTACAAAGCACTATAAAACCTATACTATCTAAAATCTGGATATATATTTTTCAACAAGCAAATATTAATAAGTAAATATTTATGAACCAGGAACTCCCAATGAGTTATCTTCTCTCCAGAACTTCCACTGTGCATGGTCTCCATGTAACCCTGTCCTTGCTATGAGACAAAGCAGGTTCATTAGGGTTCTCAGGGCCCCCAGAATCTGACAATAATGGCCATTTCTTTCTCCTCACAGCTCTCAGAAGCCCACAGTTGCATACAAAATGCTGCGGGGGATTTTATTATCGAGTCCAGCCTCTGCAGGCTGTGACTTGCTCTGTCCCTTGTATTCCCAGCTGTTAACAGAGAGTCATTTGTACTTTCTTAGAGGAAAGGGTGACCGACATGGTGTTTGGCCACCTTCAGATCACTAAGGACACAGATTCTGCAGCCCATCCAGGACCCTGAGGCCAGCGTCGTACTGAGGATGAGCTACTGAGGTCCGTGGGAATTTTTGTCTCTAGAAAGCGTGAGGAGGAAAGAGTGGTGGGCTGTCCGCGTGGTTGTGGTACCTGGGTGTGCTGGCTTGTCACCTGCCACTAAACTAGGCAATATGGAGATTCCTAGTAAACTAGGGCAGGCTGGCAGGAGGCTCAGCCAACAGGGGGTTCTGGAATAAAGCCTGTGACCTAGAGTTTGACTAACATGCCCGCCTGTTTAATTAACCAAGGCTTCCCTTACTCCACACAGTCAGCACCGAATCCAGGATGCCACTACCAGTCCCAGTCATCAGCAGCTCTCGCATGCCCGGCGGCCCAGCTTGAGGCTATAGGCAGGACCTTAGCCACAAATGTCCTGTCTTTACCAACGTGGTCACTTTGCCAGTGCTCTGTAAAAACTGTCAGAAAAAGTAGGGCGTGACCAAGCTGAGGAACGGTGGTGGCCAGTTAACAGCTGTCTATACCGTGTCGACCTTCTTGTGGGACTCTATAAACAGAACAAAGTAAAAATGGCCTGAGCTCATGGGAGAGTAGAACTACCGGACGGTGCTGGAGGCTGTATCCCAGCCAGCTGGGTACAAGCCCTTGGTTGTTTTAAACAAAACAAAACCCAATAAACAATAGCAGAACAGAAGCGAGGGGCTGTGGTCCCATCAGAGCCTTCTGAGTGGTTTTCTCTCTGTGACATATCCAGGTCTCCGGCTCTGACTCCCCCTAGTCGAAGTGGCTGTTTTAGTATCCTTAAAGTCTTTCGGCTCCCCATGGTGACAGTAATCTAACAGCAGGAACAAACTCAGGTCTGGTCAAGCCCGGCAGCCATGGGAACACAGGCACATGGCTCCTGGCCTGTGCTCCACCACTGCACAGTAGCAGGCAGCCGTGAGTGAAGGCAGGCTGTGGGCGAGGCTCACCCATGGCTCTGTCACCAGACCTATGAGGACAAGCACTGAGTCCTCTTCTGCAGTGCCCCCTTCCTAAGAGTCTCAGAGAAGTCCGGTGGACTGACAGAACAGTCATGGTCCCACGAGCCAGCCTTCACAACGCCAACATCAACCTGCTGGCACTTCAGGGTACAAGCAGGCCCGGTGCTGCCTTTGTGCATTCTGCACAAGTTTAGCAGCATGTGGCGCAGTCGATCACTGCCGAATGCTGTCACCAACATCTCACCGTGGCATCTGAAGTGCTTCAAGGATTTTCTATTATTATAGAGTTCTTGTGTTTTCTATGGAGTTAGTTTATAGTTGTTAGAACGTGTCAGGCTAGAGACAGTAGCCTGGTACTCATTACAGATCACTGCACAGCAAAGAAATCCACAGAGCAGGTCAACGCCGAGTCCCATGTGTTCGAGCCGTAACCTGTCTTCAGGTGTGCTTACATAATTCTAGGCACTGAAATCGTTGTACAGTTCGGTTTAAATAAAATCTTGGCTGCCCACGTGCTGGGACGCCGTGCTACACTTGCTGGATTGTACAAATGGTTGCAGATGGCACTCTAGAAGCAAAGGCTATGTTCTGTTTTTAACCGAGGAGATATATAATAAGATAAAGTAGGAGAAGAAGCACTTAGCAAGATAGAGAGGAGGCAGACTTCTGGATCCCACAGGAGCACACTGAAGAGACAGGACAGAGGCTTAAAAGAAATGTCATTCTCAAGGACCCTAAAGTGAGCTGGTGAAAGAAGGCCATGGCAGACCCCTCTTCCTGCCCCACCCTCCCCTGCCCTCCTCTCCCCTGCCCCAGTAACCAGGCACTGCCCCCCCTTTCCCGTATCCTCATTCCTAGCACAACACGAGCGTTTTGACCACAACATGACACACGAGCTCTCCTGCATAAGCCAGGGAGCGTCCTGCCGTCCCGCCTTGCAGAATGAAACCCAGGCTCAGCAGCTGTGACTGAGGTGACCACGCCTCCTTTGATAGTCCCAGAAACAAGGGCTCGTCTCCTGGGTTTCTAAGGATTGACAGCTGAGTCATTCACGTAGCAGGTCATGTCAGGTCTGATATGTATGACAATGGCTAGCTTGCGGCAAGCTACATTACAGCTTGAATAATAATAATAATAATAATAATAATATAATAATGAACGGTAAGAAGTATCCCCCTACACATCTTGGCCTCCTCCCTGCGCCATGATGCTGAAATACAAGTCTAAAGTCTGTGCTAGTGCCCACTGACAGGCCAGTGGCACACACACACACTGGGGACAGTCACAACCCTGCAGCCTGCAGTGTCACTCAGGATCTCAAACTCCCCTGACATGAGCTTCGGTGCTTGCTGCACAGGCACAGGCATGCTTAGGGCTCAGCGGCCTGAGGAGCCAAGGAGCTCCTTAGCAGCGTTTCCCCTTGTCCGCCACCAGAGGACCCAAAGTCTGACCAACTCCACGTCCCTCCCACAGACCAGGGCCTCAGATTGTGTGCCAGATGCCGGTACAGGAAAAACCTGTTTTTAGTTGTGGTGTGGCTCAGCTTTAGCACACACTTTTATTTGTTTTTGGTTATTTTTCCATTTTTTTTTTCGAGACAGGGTTTCTCTGTGTAGCCCTGGCTGTCCTTGAACTCACTCTGTAGACCAGGCTGGCCTGGAACTCAGAAATCCACCTGCCTCTGCCTCCCAAGTGCTGGGAATAAAGGCGTGTGCCACCACGCCTGGCAGCACACACTTTTAATCCAAGTGCTTTGTCGTGAGGTGGAACAAGCAACTGTTTCACAGAAAGTGAACTTAGGATTATTAAGAAGAAAACAGAGAGACTAAGAGGGAGTCGGGAGGACGGAGAGCGAGACACGGGAAGTGGAAGGGAGGGACATCCCATTTGAGGTTTTTGAGATGAGACGGAAAGCCTCCTTGTCCTGAGGAGGAAGGTCAGCTGAGAGCTCTGTCTGTCCCGCTGAGCCTGCAGGCTTCCACCCCAGCAGCTGGCTCCTGCGTCTTCACTGGTAAAACTAAACAAGTGAGATTTTGTTTAAAACACACACACACACACACACACACAGACACACACACACGTGCACACACAAATACACACACAGACATATGCGTGCACACACACACATGTACATGCACACACACATACATGCTCACACACACAACAGACACACACAAAGACAGACACACTCACATTGTCCTACACAGACAAGAAAGGGGCAGTCCCCAGCCATATGTAACACAGCCTCCCAGGAAGAACAATTAAGAAATTAACTCCCAGAATGCTCTGTATTACTGTCAACATAATGGCTAGAAAGTGCTAAGGGTTTCATGTGAGAAAGTCGTACCCTATCAGGAGACTGGGCAGTGCAAGAATGGGCCTTGACTGAGTTTGGCCTTCCAAGCAGTGGGAAGCACCCGCAGTCACTAGTGAGGGAAGACGGAGGAGAAGGGGCAGCGGAGTCCTGGCTGCTACCAAGTGCACCCATGAGGCCTGAGGATGATTGACAGCAGACGGCGGACACCTGACCGGCAGCCTGACGTCAGCCCGGCTGCCATTGGTGGCTTTGAGATTGGAGGGTGAGCTCTGTGGTGAACTGAAGGGAAGGAGAGGCAGTGGAAGAGCCTTGGGTGTGGGACCAGTGGTCACACGGGGAAGTGGCTTTGCCAGGCATTGCACAGTTGAGGTACATCGGCCAAGGAAATGGTGGGCCGCCTGAGGGGCTGGCTGTGAGGAGTACTGAGGTGTCCTGTGACCAGCACTGACAGCGTGAGTTGGAAGACTGGAGATGTCGAGATGTCCAGAACCATTGCAGGGCTCGGGAGCTAAGACAGGAGACTTCAAAGTTGTCCACACCTGGGAACGGATGAGAGACTGAGATAGCCAGTCCCTGAGTGAGAGTCAGGGCTTAGAAATGCATCATCTTCCTCCTCCGTTCCACCAAGTCCATGCCTGGTCGTCAGTGTGGGGGGGGTCAGCACCTCGAGGAGCGTTTTAGTCACAAATGTAGGAACAGACTAAGCCGTGACGATTGTGATCATGGGATAGAGAAATGCACTGTGTAGTCAGGGAGCTCGGGGAGGGGGTGGGAGACGGCAGCTTGCTGGTGCCTGTGTGTGCACCTGGCAGTGCACACACGTCTGGTGTGTGTGTGACAGAAAGTGTGTGTGAGTGTATGTGTGTGAGTGTGTGTATGTGTGTGACAGAAAGAGTGTGTGTGTGTATATTTGTATGTGTATGTGTGGCAGAATGTGTGTGAGTGTGTGTATGTGTGTGACAGAAAGCATGTGAGTGTGTGTGTATGTGTGTGTGTGACAGAATGTCTGTGAGTGTGTATATGTGTGTGTGTGTGACAACTTGTGTATATGTGACAGAAAGTGTGTATATGTGTGACAGAAAGGATGTGGATGTGGATGTGTGGGTGACAGAAAGTGTATGAGAGTATGTGTGTATATGAGAGGGGGGGGCTTGAAAGGTAAGGGAGTGTAAGTTGAAGGATGTTTACAAGCCGATGTTTGTTTGCTAATTCCCGTGGTCAATGGCAGCATTTACCCTGTGATGGAGAGTTAGCTGTTAGCCATGGTCAGGCGAGGAGAAGCCTGAGTCGGATGTGGGCGTTGGATTCACTTATCTTATTGCCATAGGCTAGGCCAGGCTTGGAGCTGGGCTCCATCTCTATGTAGATCTAGAGTAGCCGGATGGAGTTACCGCAGGGAGGGGCATGGTGCATGGGAGGCAGGGGGGCCGGAAGCCAGCGAGGCAGGAGGTCAGGTGAGCAGGAGTTTCAGGGCAGCAGGCTAAAGTGTCCACTGCTGAAGCCAGGTCCTGCTGCGGCCTGCTCGTCCCATGGGCCTTGGTGACAACTGTCCCTGCCATGTCGACTTTGAAAGATGACTACTTCTCTATGTGATTAAGGTCAAGTTTTTGTCAGATGTGACGTTCGTTCAACAGTTAGCCTTAAAGAGTGCAGTTTATGTTGTTGGTGTCCCAGGGTTGCCATGACAACCTTCCACAAACTGGGCCACTTCGAACAATAGAGATTTATTCTCTGTGGAAGGCTGATCACAGGCTGTTCTTGGGCCAGCTCCCTCTGAAGGCTATAGGGGACATGTTACCACCTCAGCTTTTTACTTAGGTGCATTCCCAGACCCCTCACTTACTCTCTTTCCCTGTCTCCCTCCCTCCATCTCTCCCCTCCACACTCTCCCTCTGGCCTTATGAAGACACCCGCCATATTGCATTTAGGATCAACCCCACACTGTTTAAACCTCATCTTCACTTGGGTGTATCTGCTAAGACCCTGTTTCTGGTTTAGGTTATATTTACTGGTACCAAGGTTAGGACCGCCACTTATCCATCTGAGGGACACAATTAAGATAGAAATAACTAGCCAGGGGGTGGTGGCTCATGTCTTTAATTCCATCTCCAGGGAGGCAGAGGCAGGAGGATTTCTGAGTTCGAGGCCAGCCTGTTCTACAGTTAGTTCCTGGACAGCCAGGGCTACACAGAGAAACCCTGCCTCAGTAAACCAAAGGAGGAGGAGAAGGGGGAGGGGGAGGGGGAGGGGGAAGGGGGAGGGGAAGAAGAAGAAGAAGAAGAAGAAGAAGAAGAAGAAGAAGAAGAAGAAGAAGAAGAAAGATAGCAACACTAGTTATGTTAATACTCTGTAGAGATGATAAATTCATGAGGCCTTAATTTCTTTGGGGTTTTTCATAGTTTTAGACTAATCGAATTTTTCTAAGCTAAAATGTACCTGCGATATTCTTTTATGCTGACTCCTTAAGTCTGATCTTTCTCCCAAGAAGACTGGAGATTGGTTCAGGGCAGTTGCATTCTAAAGATGGAGAGGCTAGGGTACAGAGCTTTCTGCACTGTCCCCAGAATCCGAGACAGGTGTTCCTGGAAGGGTGCCCAATCACAGAGTGAGTTAGAGAAATGCTTGGGGATGGGAGCCGTCCCACAGATGGAGCCTCAGGACACGTACCGTACCACGGTGATGGTCCCTGGTCCCTGCAGAAAAGTTCCTTTTTACGAAGTACATGCTGTGTGTCCTCCACAGCCTAAAATTACCATTTAAGGTGAGTCAAGGTGATGGAGACATGCTAGTTCCTGGCTTCAAAAGAGAGAGGGAGGGGGGGCAGGTGGGTTCTCCAAGCCATCCCCAATTTTGTTCTCTTCCAGTACTTCTTCTGTCCTGTGTCTAAACTGCATTGTGTCCAGAAAGCAGAGCGTCTCTCCGGCTGTCAGGACAGATGTCAGTAGCAGGCGCTGTGTGTAGTGTTTGGGAGACAAACATAACCCATGCTCACATAGTCTCTGGTCCAACAGAGGCATCCATGTGCTCACACAGAGATGCCAGAGTTCGATGTTTTCAATATCGTAAATCCAAGCAAACTCTAATCTTCATTGCAATGTAATATTTGATCCAAGGTTAATAAAAATTACCCTTTAAAGTTGCCAATAATAGAAAAGTATATTGGCTCATGTCTGTAATCCCAGAACTCAGAGGGGCTGAGGCAGGAGGATTGCTGAACTCAGCTTGGGCTGCGTAGTAAGATTCAGATCAGCCTGGATTACATCACGGTATCCTGTCTCAGAAAAACAAACTAAATTGCTAATAGTATTAGCTATTTTTAGTTATGAAGCTAATTTTTTTTACATTCTATTTATTATATGTAAGTATACTGTAGCTGTCTTCAGACACACCAGAAGAGGGCGTCAGATCTCATTACAGATGGTTGTGAGCCACCATGTGGTTGCTGGGAGTTGAACTCAGGACCTCTGGAAGAGCAGTCAGTGCTCTTAATCGTTGAGCCATCGCTCCAGCCCATGAAGCTATTTTTTTTTTTTTTTTATGGTATGGTGTGAAAAATCAGTTCTTACAGTAGCAATCATTACTATGACTATCTTCTAGAAACCTTACTAAGGCATGCTTTATGCCTATAGCACAACACAAGCTTTTGAAAATCCATGTGTACTTGAAAAGAATATATAATTCATTTGGACAGTATGGGTTGCACATGAGCACTAAATCAACTTTCTAAAATGATTTAATTATTCAAAAATGTGGTGATTTTTTCTTAAATATATATATATATATATTTTTTTTTCATTTATGGAGGGAAGTGTTAACAATTTTCTCAAATGATAATGGTTTGTCGGGACGGCTTTGTTCCCTCGGAGTCTAGCCAGCGGCTTCTGAAGCTGTATTAACCAGCACATGCGGTTTTAAGTGATCTCGCGTCTTCCCTGTGGCTGACTTAATCAGTGAGTAGTGACCACCTTTTGTGTATCCCATGGTTTTGGGCGAGACTAATTCCTTGTCTCTCTCATTGCTAATTGAAAGGTATGTCCTTCCGAGTACTGTGTGTAGTGTTTGGGAGACAAACATAACCCATGCACACACAGTCTCTGGTCCAACAGAAGCGCCCATGTGGTGCCAGAGTTCTATGTTTTCAATATCGTAAATCCAAGCAAACGCTAATCTTCATTGCAATGTAGTATTTGATTCAAGGTTATTATTCCCCGCAACCCCCACTTCCGTTTGAAAAGTTCCGTGTGCCTTGTTTTAGCAATATCTCTATAGCTAAGCTGTCCTAGCTTAAACCACTTTGGCAGTCTGCCATTATATTGTCTCATTAATATTGATTATAATTTTTAGCGTTTTAAAAAACTATATATCTCCCTTTTTTTTTTTTTTGTGAAACGTACAATTTAACCTTGCCCTTTTCACAAATTAATAATCAGCCTGGCATTGCTTGGACATTGCGGAAGGAAATGGGAGCTTCCAGGATTAGAAGCGGAGGTGGGAGGTTAGGGGGATGGGGGGGGAGGAATGGGGTGGGGGAGGGGCGGGGCTGGGTGCGTGGGGGACTGCTCCGCTCAAGGAGCAGACAGTCATAGGACTACATCCACACGGTGCCCCACAGGTTCTCACAGGATACAGAGGGGCCAGAGGAATGCTAGGCTCACGCTGCTTAGGGGACATAGTAGGTTTGGGCGCAAGAGTTATTCTACTCTTTCTTGTCCTAGAGGGAATGGGGACGTCATTCCTCCAGGCTGCATCCTGAACACACCGCCCCGGGAAATGGCTAGTGGGATGCAGTGGCGGCACTCTGTGCGATGTTGGTGGGCTCCCGATCACATCTCTCCTTATCCGACGTCACTTCTTTTGCATTTTTTTCTCCCTCGTGTGACACTTTGGCTTTCATCAGGGTTGACATTGGTTCTATATTTTTATTGATTATTCTTGAAACTTTAGCATATGGGCTTCCGCCTGAAATGAGTTTGGCCTCTGTAGTCATCACCATAAAAAAAATACAAGGACAAGGCTTGAACTCAGATCAGGACCTTTTGTATTTTCTAATTCATCTTTTTAAATTATACTTATTAATGTGCGTGCGCGCACATGTGTGTGTGTGAGTGTGTGTGTATGTGTGTGTTGCCATTGGTGGGTGTTCACTCACTGAAAGTGATCGAATGTGGGTCATCAGGCAGCAAGGGACTCCCCCCACTGAGCAATCTTGTCAGCCGGGAGTGTGCCGGGGTTTTAAAATCAGGACTTCATTTGTAACTTGATTTAAGTAAATGTATTATACAATATTTTAATTTCTACCTAGCTTTTGTGTGGTTAGTATCACTCTTTAAGTTTGTTTTTTTTTAAAAATTTATTTATTTATTACATGTAAGAACACTGTAGCTGTCTTCAGACATACCAGAAGAGGTCCTCAGATCTCATTCCGGATGGTTGTGAGCCACCATGTGCTTGCTGGGATTTGAATTCAGGACCTCTGGAATAGCAGTCGGTGCTCTTAACCACGGGCTGAGCCCTCTCTCCAGCCCAACTCTTAAGATTTTTACTGGTTGCACACATCCTCACAGTTGCTTCCGAGCAAATGTCTTCCTGGTTCATGAAAATAATTGCTCTTTTAGGGAGAGAATTTGAGGCCAAAACTTGTTTCTTCACCTTAATCTCTATGAGTTTTCTACAAATCGCTCCACTCTTCAGCTCAGGGCACAGAGGGCGTGGTCTCTGAGATGTTGGCCAGCTCCCTCTGGGAACTCACCCAAGGTCAAATCTGCTTTGCTTCCTGTTTGCCTGCTGTTGTTCTTACGTGGGATTTAGGTGTGAGTTTCTTTCTGTCTTATCCTCCTTGGAATTATGAGACCTTTGTAAGTAAGACCTTCAGTGGGTTGTTTTTGTTTTTGAACCGTCTTCCCCTGCTTTGTATCAGTTTGCCTCTTCTTTGTGTCTGTTTGACCTTTCTTCTTTTGTCTTTTCTCTCTTTAGACGAGCTTCCTTGGCCGCCATCCCTCTGCCTCAGCTCCTGCTACATTCACCCTCTCCCTCTATCAGCTCCAAGTTCTCCTTTACCAGCCTTTTCTAGGGCTTTCCTTAAACCGATGTTTTCCTTTGTGTGTGTGTGTGTGTGTGTGTGTGTGTGTGTGTTCTAAGATGATCTATTTATCATTTTTTAAAAATGAATTATTATAGTTTTAGTCTTCAAGCTTTACTTCTTTGAACAGACATGCTCGGTCGCTTTCACCACACCTAGTGTCCTCGTAATTCTTTAAATTCCCCCAGAGGTGTCAGTTGAGCGTATTCCGAGGGACTCTAATATAAAGTCATCTGCTTGTCACCTCCACTGATGCGTGGTCACGGGGAGTCTATCAGCTCAAGGTCATGAGCTCACAGGCTCTGGGGTCCTGTGTTTACCGTGGCACGGGTTTGAAGGGCACGCGTCCAGCAAGCACATGTGTGCACTTCTGAGTAAGCATTACATGTTTCCCACCTGGACCTTTAGAAACAAATGTTGTCATCTTTGGCTTCAGACCAGCCATGCCAGGCGTGGACGCTTCCTTCCGAATGAGTCTATTCCAGGTTCACCTGCTCACATTTAGGGACGATACCTTTGGGATAGACTAACATCACCTCTTAGCTTGCGTGTGGCCCCAGGTGCTATCTCCAGGTTCTTTGGGGACCTTGACCTATGACCTACAACAGTGTGAATACGCCAGACCTCAGGCGCAGCTAGGAGTCACGAAGAGAGCCAAGAGGATCAAATAATGCTTTAATCATTATTTGTTTGTTTCTTAGAAAGACCAGACCTAGCCAGGCAGTGGTGGTGCACGCCTTTAATCCCAGCACTTGGGAGGCAGATGCAGGTGGATTTCTGAGTTGGAGGCCAGCCTGGTCTACAGAGTGAGTTCCAGGACAGCCAGGTCAATACACAGAAACCCTGTCTCGAAAAAACAAAACAAAACAAAACAAACAAAAAGAAAGAAAGACTGGACTTACAAAGGTCTTTGAACATATGGCTTAGAATTCCCCACTTTACCTCACTGTGAGCCCTGACCTGAGGGAGGGTGTATGTGCAGGGTGCCCCACCCCCTTCCACCTCGTGGCTTTCAGAACTCCCGTTTGCTCATCTTGTTCCTGTCACGCATGGAAGGTGTTCCGTGCTGTGCTGTTGGTGCCTGTGAAATATTTGTAAATGATGAAGATCTCTGCCAATAAAAAAAAAAAATCTATCAAGGAATTTACAGTTCTTTTCTGAACTGATTCCAGATTTTTTTAGACCTTTCTATTATGAAAAGCTTTTCTCCTCCCTTTCAAGTTACAGGACCCTTCCTGCTATAGTTCCAACCTAGTTCCTGTTTCCTGCTACCGCCTCCACCCCACTGCAGGGTTCCTCCATAATTCATGGCCAGACTTGGGAGTGAGAGGAAATGTCTCTTTCTCTTAGTCGATCGATTGGCCTCCATCTTGCTAGGCTCAGCATTGGTCTTCACTGCAGAGAGTGAGATTCTGTCTGTCTGTCTGTCTGCCAGATTAATGTGTTGCAAAGATAAAGCAGTACTGTACACCAAAGCCCTTCATAGCAAGTGACTCTCCAGGTAACAGAGGTTACAGGAGGAGACAATGGCCTGGGTTGTTTAGGGTTGGCACAAGATGGAGGAAAGGCCATAGGAAGCTGCGGACAAGACAGGGTACCAAGCAAGGACCCGACAGAGCCCACAGAGCGGAGGGCAGGGACAGGGAAACCGGGAAGGAGGAGGGCCCAGGCAGAGGCCAAGGTCTTGTCATTGTGGACCCTGGCAGCTCACTGTGCAGGTGATGCCAACAGACGGGTGATAGAGCCCGTGTCCTTCAAGGGGGGGGGGAACGAGGCTCTGCTCTGAGGAGTGTCCCTTGTTTAGAAGGCATGGGGAGCTGTGGGTGGACCTGCTGGCTTGGTCAGTTTGGTGACAGGGTATCAGGAGGTGGTGAAGGTTGTATCCAGTGAACTGTATCTGGCAAAACTTGTGAGAGAGGGTTGGAATGGAGGGGGGGAGGTCTGAGAGTGTTTGCTAGTACAGGTGACTGTCCTGGGAAACTAGGACTGTCTCTTCAGGAGGGGGTTGGATTCAGTGATAGGGCCTGGTAAAGACCACACAACTTTAAACTCAGTTTCAGCAAAGATTGTGTATTAGTCAGGGTTCTCTGGAGTCACAGAACTTATGGGTAGTCTGTGTAATAGTAAGGGAATTTGTTGGTGACTTACAGTCTGTAGTCCAACTCCCCAACAATGGTCAGCAGCAGCTGTGGATGGAAGTCCAAGGATCTCACAGTTGCTCAGTCCCACAAGGCAAGCAGGCAAAGAGGAGAGAGTGAATTTTCCTGATTCCAATGTCCTTATGTAGGGCTCCAGCAGAATGTGTGGCCCAGATTAAAGGTGTGTGCCACCATGCCTGGGATCTGGGACTTGCTTTGTCCCAGGTGACCTCGAGCTCAGAGATCTCCTTGCCTTAGTCTCCTGGGATTCAGAGCCACTCTGCCTCAAGATCACCATGCCAAGATCCAGGTGAGAAACTCGTATCTCCCAGCCTCAAGATCAGGATCGCAGGTGAGCCTTCCGATGCAGGATTGTAGCTCATTCCAGACACAGTCAAGTTGACAACCGGGGATAGCGGCTACAGGTTGGGTCACGTGATCTCAAAAGTGTAGAAATGCAAATGAGGAGCCTTCTCCCCCTCCCCCCTCCCATGCTCACTCATTTAAAGTGCACTTGCTCGAGACCTACCCTTTTCCTGGTTCACACTGCCTAACCCTCCTCTGATGAACAGCACACCTATGTCGGCCACATCGACCTAGTGTCAGATATCATACCTTTCCTCCCTACGTTTTAGATCTGATACGTCACCCTTGTGGTCTCCTGTCTGTAATCACGTTTGCACATCTTGCTTTAATTTCCGTGGACATATTACATTTGGTCATCTTGTGACCTGCAGCAGACACCTCCCCCCCCCCCCCAGCTGACTCACCACTTATCTGAATCTGGGTCTGTTGCCTTGGACCCATGTGGCTTTCTTTGTGATTTGTGTGGTTAGTGGCAGTGTGCCTGTGTGCCTTGGTCCCAAGTCTGAGGGATTCCCTGCTGCCTGTCTTTTCGTTAGAATAACAGTTCTCAACCTGTGGGTCACGACTCCATGGGGGATCAATTGACCCTTTCACGGGGGCTGCATGTTAGATATCCTGCATGTTGATAGGGTTATTTCCCCACCAGGGAAATGAGCCAATTCGAGCTATATTAGATTATATTAAAGGCAGGTTTATGGGAAGCTGCTCTCGGGGGAGTTTCCTGGCCCCAAGGATTGAGGCGAGGGGAGTCGCCATGGGGAAGGGTGTGTGTGTGTGTGTGTGTGTGTGTGTGTGTGTGTAGAAAGAGAGAAAGGGAGCTTGGCAGAGAGAGAAGAGACCGAAATGCAAAATGTTTGGATTATATAGGGAGGAACCTCTTTGGGGGAAGGGCAGCCCAGTCTCGGGCCTGGCAAGTGCATGGTTGGGGGAAGGGTGTGCCAGGTAGGGACTGAGGGACGCGGGAAGAACCTGGAGCCTCAGTCTGTTTTGATTCACAAAATATGCACCTCAGTCCCTCGTCCCAGGTTGTAAACCAAACACACTTTAGATACTTACACTAAAATTTGTGACAGTAGCAAAATGATCTCCACAACGAAGGCTGCTGGGCCTCGCACATCCAGGGACAGAGAAGAAAACCAGGACTTGAGCCTGGTGCTGGGACGGGTGGTAGTCAGAATGCAGGTGGCCCAAGAGCCTTTGTATAGTGAGGAGTTGGGCTTCTGCTTTGTGGGTGAGGAGGTAGCAGCCTCTGAAGATTTCAGCAAGGCGTGCAGAACCATTCCTATCTGACCCAGAGCTCACTGCTCCCAGGGTGGTGTGGACAGGTGGTGTGTTCTCAGGGTGGCCAAGGACAGCACCAGCTGTGTCGGGGTCATGTGGAAGGCTGTGGAGAGGCTCACGGTTAGATTTGCCAGGAAGGGCTCCTGGAAGTCCCCATGTGCGAAGTCTGCCTTGGGACCCTCCGCCCTGCCCTCTTCCCTCCACGCAGTACCTGGCGGGTAAGCCCAGCAGAGGGAGTGGCCTTTGGGACTGTGCTTCCTGGGTCTTCAGCATGCCCCTACTGTCAGTCAGCCAACATGACCCTGCCTTCTGGGGTGAACCCAGAGCTGCCTCTGGTTCTCACCTAGACCAGAAGCTTCTTCTGAGGCTCGCAGTGCTTTCTCCACCATGCAGATATCTCTTGTGAGCACAACTCGAGAGCTACCTTTCCCCCTGTCTCCAGGCTTGGCACTGGGGGTGGGCACAGCAGCAATCAGCGGAGACAGGAGGATGACACCGCAGCTCCCAGTAGCAGCCGTCTCGCTTCCTCATGGTCACCTTGTTTCTTCTCCCTAAGTCACATTCAAATGTATGCAGGAGAGAACTGGTTAATAATTCAGGAATCACAAAAATAAACTCCTAACGCACAGGTGTTCGCACCAGAGGCAGTTGGGTCTTGGTGTATTCTACGATTGGTTTTTTTTGCGATCACAGGCCTTATTTAAATTTCGATTTCATTTGCCCCGGAAAGTTTTTAAATTGTCTCCGATAGTCCTCGATTATCAGGTATTATTTACTACATTTTTAAGGAAGCTTGATATTTAAGTGTGAAAATAATCCCACACTTTAACAGAGGGGCATGACCGTGGGGGAGTTGTGTTTTCTCCTCCTGTGGAGGTCACAGGGGGGTTGTTTTCCATAGCTGGGTTACTTTGTATCCAACACAGGTGATATGGAAGCCGAGGCTTTGCAGGGCGCCGTGGGAACGGACTGTGCAGGAGGATGAACGTGGAGGCGCAGCTTGCCCCAGAGCTGCCCTCTGTCCTCGGGCGCACGCCCTGCCCGAGTTCTGGAACAATGAAGTTTATTCTCTGCCCAGACATTCTCATCCCCCAAGGTTGTCACGGATCTCTCACAGAAATGGTTTTCACTTTCCAAGGAATTTCTACTCTGCACCCCGTTGGCAAGAAAACATCCTAAGATGAAGATGTGTTTCTGTATGTACCATCTGCTGCTGCTTATAATGTCTCCTTTGTGAGGGAAAAAAAATGTCTTCCAACCGTCCCTCCTTGCGGTCCTGCTTTGGCCACACACAGTGAGGCTTGGCTGTCCAGTGTCTTCCACCCCAGGGTACAGGGTGCGTTCTGTCTCCGTCCCTCTCTCTTCTTACCTGGTCTGAGAAGCCACGCTCTACACCTCTTTGCTCTTCTTAACTCCAGAGGGCCCAGGCATGTGCTAGTCTTCCTTAGAAGCTGGTGTGTGGCCCCGAGTCACAGAATATCCATCTTCCGACAGGTCTTTCCCAGGCTGCGGTTCCTGGGAGACAGAACACAGCGCTGAGGCTGGAGACCAATTCATGTCCTGCCTGGGGGCAAGTTCTCATCCATGACTCTCCTGTCCTACCGCTTCTGCGAGTCACAGCTCCGTTGCACTTTCTCCCACAATAGTCTGCCGATATCACGGCTATGGAAATAACCTTAAATAAGTTTCACAAAAAATTGGGTTTGATACCTGGGCCCGACAGCTGGGTCCATGTGGTTCTAAAATCACATAAGCATCCAGAGACAGAAGGGCCCCCTCCTCTGCTTTACCTCTCTTTTATTCTCTCACTCCGTGAATGGAATAGGTGTTCAGTGGACTGCCCTCCCTTCTTTGGTATCCGACAGTTTTTCCTTCTGTTCCTGACTCAAAACAAATTTGCAGATACCCAGGCCACACAGCTAGGCTCGCTCCCCGACGAGCTAATGACTTAGAATACCTAACCCACTTACTCTGATCCACATTCTGCCACAAGGCTGGTTACCTCTGCCTGGGTACCATGCACCTGTCCTCCTCAATACTCCCCAGCGACTCCTCCCAGGCCTAGTTCTATCCCAGAATTCTTTCTACCTTTCGGATGTCCCGCCTTCTAATCTACCCTTTCTTATAATAGGTCATCGCTTTTAATTGACAGGTGAAGCATCCATACAACACACACAATATACTTGATGCTCTCTCTACATGGAATGGTTTCTCTTCCATGCATTTCTCCTCCTCCTCCTCCTCCTCCTCCTCCTCCTCCTCCTCCAATGTCAGTGCTCTCTCTCTTGGCTTTCCTACATCGTTACTCATGAATCTCCTTTTACCTGTCCCTCCTGCTTGAGATAGATGCACTGCTCATTTCTGCTCTTCCCTTATGGTTGTGCACCCCGCCCCGCCCCGCCCCCCCCAGCTCCCCCTTTCCCTCTAAGTCTCCTGAGCTGGGGACACAGGCATGTGAAGGTGTGGTCAACCAGTTGGCCAGTCTGCTTTCTTCTTAAATCCATGGGGCTTTTACCTGGTTGTTTCTGAGGCACCGCAGGTTGCATTGGGAGCCGGTCCCCCTCCCCCTTCTTGATGTGTGCGGCATTCACTGTAGATGTGCCCTGACAAATTCCGGGGCAGGCGTAACGTCCAGAGAGGGACCGGAAACACTAAAGTCTTCAAAGAAGTTGCCTGGATTAGTATTCCTGGGCAGAGCTGTTCTGTTCTTTTCAGTGGGTTCCAGCTACTAAACTCCTTCTCCAGGTGACATGGACTTCCGGCAGGGTGCTAAAGCCACAGGAAGTCGCTAAAGCCACAGGAAGTCGGCCTGGTTCTAGGTGGACAGAACTGATGCTACCTTGTTTTCCTCAGCTTGAGGCACTCTCATCTTCTCCCCAAATCTCCCTTCTGCTAACAATGGTTGAGCTCTCCTGGCTCTGCCCGACTGTGGCCGCCGCCCTCCACCCTAGCGTTGGAAGGTAGCTTGCATTGCATGCCTCTGAGCTTCAGGTCTAGCATTTTGGAGACTTTCTGGCTGTCCAGAGTTTCCTATTAAATTGCAAGCGATCTCTGAAGGGGTGAGCTTCTCAACCTGGTTGACATGGCTCAGGGGAGGGTCCCCAAGTATAGAAAAAGAGCCAAGATCAGTTTCCTGGGGCTTGAGAGCAGAGTGATCAGGAGGACCACTAGCTAACATGATCCGGGGGTCTCCGTCCTCAGCTCTCCAAGGCCTTGCCAATTCAGGGGTCTCAGGAACCAATCCTCTGTAGGAGTTTATGACTAGGTCCTCTAATTGCTAAAGTCTCCTTGAGGAAGGACCAGGCCCTGCCCTCAGGCAATGTGAAATAATAAACATTCTAAGAACAACCAAAAAAGGCTTCCTTGGAGGACCTGATCTCAGCCCACCCTCCTGATTTCATCCTCAGAAGGCCCCTTGGGGGAGCTCAGGCAGCAAAGAGAGATATTGTGAGCAAGTCACAAGTCACAAGCCAGTGTATACTGCCTCTGCTGAAGCTGCAAGCCCTTACACTGCAGGCAGCCTATCTCTGGAACCCCAGAAACCGGTGGGATAGCAGTCCCTAAAAGCCCTCTCTAGAGGGGACTGAGTCCTGTTCTGGGTGAAATGAGCCCTTTGGTGTCTTATGTGACAATGGCGGGGTTCCCAGTCTGTTGGGTCTTCTGATTCCTGTGTCCTTTATGATTACCCCAGTCTGAGTGGGAAAGTGCTGAGAACTGCAGGAGAGACAATCCGTTTTCTCCACAGTAGCCATAGATGTGGAAGTCAGGCCAAGGCTTACCCACTGCTCTGCACTAATCTGCTTCTATTCTGCCACAGGGCATAGGACTTTATTAACCTCAGCCTTTCTTGTGTGTCTAGGAAGGATCGTTTGGACTTAGGTGAAAGCAGGCTCTGATTGCACCCGCAGATTGGGACTCAGGATGTTCCTGCTGCTGGCCCTGATAAGTCATCTGTGTGGATAATTGTCTATAAATGGAGCCGGAGGTCACGGAGAGCGGATGTGAGCCTTTGTTCTCAGCTGCTGGCCCCGACCACGTGAGGCGTCCTCACTGAGAGGAGGAAGGCCGCTGACACTGCGAAGCAGGCGGGGGATCCTCGCCCAATGGTTCCCCAATAAGCAAGGAGTTGCAGGGACCTGCTGTCGGAGTGACCTAAGTGCAGTGCTTGTGGGCGCTTTTCTAGCGTGCTAGGTCATTAAAGTTTTGCTCTGCGGAGTAATGCAAGATGCTAAGAGTGGAGTCCAAGTAGACAGAGGTGTTCGGGGTGTGTGTGTGTGGGGGGGGGGACACAGCAGCTCGGACAGATGAGGTAGGGAGACAGGACAGGAGCAGCACGACCCGGGAGCGGCTGATTAAGCACACAACGGGCGTGGGCGCTGATTGGCGGCCGTAGCGGTGGGCAGGGCGATCCCCACTGTTCTCTGAGGGCAGGAGTAGTAGGAGAGGGAGGAGTAGGGAACGGCGCTGATTGGAGGAGCTGACGGGGACAACGCCCCTGGGCAGGATGGCTGGTGGTAATTGGAGGGGATGGTGGTGGGCGGGGTGAGGGTGGGGCTGTCCGGAGTGGGTTTTCCTACTGAAGAGCTCCTGCTGCGGGCACTGATTGGTGGGTGGGCGTGTAGGCGTGGCACAGCGGCGCACTCTGGTTGGTTGGAACAACGCTGGGTGTAGTCTATGGGCGGGGCAGGCTGCCAGGAGCTGGTACTCCTGGCCGGAGGCAAAGGCGCCGCGGGAGTGATCCTGGGGCCCGGGCCCGGTGGCCGGCGCGGCCTGCCCTTTGTGCTTTCAGCCCGCATCCGTGCCGAGGGCCGCCGCGTCGGGCTCCCCGGCGCGCGTGCCCGCCAGCGCGCTGCCTAGCCTGGGATGTGCCGGGGATGCTCGCCCGCCGGCCCTGCGGCTCCTGGCAGCTGGGCGCGGGGCGATGGAGCTGAGCATGAAGAAGTTCACCGTGCGCCGGTTCTTCTCCGTGTACCTGCGGAAGAAGTCGCGCTCCAAGAGCTCCAGTCTGAGTCGCCTCGAGGTAAAGGCCCTCCCCGGGAGCGCGCAGGTTGTGGGTCCCCACTGTGCCTCGAGTGGGCATGTAGAGCCCCAGGGCGTGCGGCTACAGTCCAGTGCACCATCACCCCAGACCCAAGCCAGCTGTGGGAAGTTATTTGAAAACTGGCTCAGCTGTCATGAAAATCTCAAATCGACTCCAAATGTTAGCACTTCCTAACAACTGCACAGAGCGAGTCCTTGCTGCGATTGAAGTTAACCTCAGTGAATTTCTTTCTAGTGCCCCAGTATGCACAGGATTCGGGGTCACTCCTAGAGACAGTCTTTAGAGGAGGGGTGCGGTCGGTGCAACTGGGTCGCCGCGTGGTGTGGGAGTGCTCTGGGAGGCTCCGTACGAGTCCTAAGTTTTGTAGCCTCTGGCGCCTGCCCGTTCTTGCCTTGGGTCTGGTACAGGGTGGATCAGAGTATTTGAGATCAGTTGACCAAAGCAACTCAGAAGGGCTCTGTGCACGCCGGCGTCCTAAGGTGGTGGAGTGCCTGACGCAATTCCCCGCTGCCTGGGCTTTGAGATAGATTGGCTCTGAAACCCGAGGGATGCCGGAAAATCTTGACCTTTGCAGGTTCTACATCTTCCAGGTGATTTTAACGGTGGCATTCGTTTCTAACTAACAACTAATCTGTCCTCATCCCAGTGACCACGTTGTTGAGACCATGAGACCATGGCAAAGCCTCCATCCGCTTTGCTAGTCAAGTGTGTGAGAGAAAGTTGACACCTGACCTAGAGATTTCACGGAACATTGATGCCCCTGCTTCGGTGCAGGCCCATATGGGATTGTGTGTGTGTGTGTGTGTGGTTGTTCCATTGTGTGGTTAGAAAAACCATCACAGATTTCATGTTGAATTTCTTTGTCTCAGCCTTACTATGTTACACACAGGCAAAGGGCTCTGTGATGATCAAGAGACCTTTTTAAGTCCAGGGACAGACTTAAAACCGCCAGGTAACTGCTGTTGAAAAAGTTTCTGTTGCTAAATTCCAGCTCAGAATCGAAGAGAACAGAGTGGTGGTGCTCAGAGAGCAAAACAACAATTTTGGACAAACACAATTATCGTTCTGGTCATGGGGAAGGATATTTAAACTTAATGATGAGAGACATTGAACAGAAGTTTTTTTTTTTTGTTTTTTTTTTTTTCTGGGATTCTGCAAAAATCTGGCTAATAACAGAAATACAGAAGTATTACCTTCCCACCAGATGTGTTTTTATCTCCTGGGTTCTCACAATGCCGCGTTTATAGTGCTGCTCCTTGTCTCGGAGCTGCTGCTCTCGTCCCTTCATTGCTGTGAGCAAACTCCATGTGCCGTTTCTAGAGGAGCTGGAGGGACCTGGGTGTTACAGCAGCCTGTGTGCTAATTCAGCAAGGAGAACTAACTGGGCTATGGACAGGCCTCAGATACAGCGGTGAGCAGGGGCACATACAGTGGGGGCAGTAAGAGTCATTGTATATGTGTGTGTGTGTGTGTGTGTGTGTGTGTGTGTGAATCACATTCCTAAGGCCTGTGTGTGTGTAAATGACATTCCTAAGATCTCTGTGTGTGTGTGTGAATCACATTCCTAAGACCTGTGTGTGTGTAAATGACATTCCTAAGATCTGTGTGTGTGTGTGTGTGTGTGTGAGAGAGAGAGAATCACATTCCTAAGGCCTGTGTGTATGTGTGTGTGTGAATGACATTCCTGAGACCTGTGTGTGTGTGTGAATGACATTCTTGAGACCTGTGTGTGTGTGTGTGTGTGTGTGTGAGAATAACATTCTTAAGACCTGTGTGTGTGTGTGTGAATAACATTCCTAGGACCTGTGTGTGTGTGTGTGTGTGTGTGTGTGTGTGAATAACATTCTTACGACCCATGTGTGTGTGTGAATAACATTCCTAAGGCCTGTGTGCGAGTGTGTATGTGTGTGTGAATAACATTCCTAAGACCTGTGTGTGTGTGTGAATAACATTCTTAAGACTTGTGTGTGTGTAAATGACATTCCTAAGACCTGTGTATGTGAACAACATTCCTAAGGCCCGTGTGTGTATGTGTGTATGTGTGCGAATGACATTCTTAAGACCTGTGTGTGTGTGTAAATGACATTCTTAAGACCTGTGGGTGTGAACAACATTCCTAAGGCCTGTGTGTGCATGTGTGTGAATGACATTCCTAAGACCCCTGAGCAGACTGTAGATATGCAGAAAAGGTCACACTGATGGCAGAGGGGCAGAGAGATGGCTCAGCAGGTGAAGGTGTTCGCTACCAGGCTGAGCAACCTGGGTTCAGTCCCCAGGGACTCACATGGTAAAAGGAGAAAAACTGATTCCTATACGTTGCCCTCTGACCTTTTTATATGGCAGTGTGTTATAGTTGTGCACACACACACACAATTTTGAAAGGCCTGGAAAGCAGTGTATTCTGTCAGTGGGTTGAATGCCCCCATGTATGCGTGGAATGCTGTGCTAGGGGCACAGGCTAGTTAAGGTGGTCAGCTCAGATGCATAGATGTGTGCTTGACCAACGTCCCCCCTCCCCCCAGTTTCCTACCATTTGATATCTGTGAAAACCCACTTAGCAGATTCTGCTGTCCTTCTGCTGTTGAGCATGGGGAAAGCCCCTTAGAAGTGGAGGGTCTGTTAAAAGCTTACTCATCTTCCTGTAGGCATTCGTTAAGAACCTGTGTGGGTTCAGGCTGGGTTTGGGCATCACAGATTGTAAATAATGCCGAAGAAGTTCTGGCCTCAGGGCAACCTCACTTGCCCAGAACCACAAGTCGCTGGCTCTGTGAGTTTCTGTCCGTTTCACATTTGAGTACCTTCCCATTCCTTGGTAGATGTACAGCTGCTTATGGGTCAAAGAAGAGCCCAGCCAAAAAAGTGTAAAACTCGGAGGGAAGGTCTGTCAATCCTTTGAGGTCGAGAAGATGGTTCATAAAGTATTGAAGACTGATGTGCGTTTCTCTGTTGGGATAGATTGAAAAAAAAAAAAGGCGACTCATAGTTCAGAAATTCTTCATTGTTCTTTGAAAACTGTTCTTAGGATACACAGAAAAAGTAACCGTCTTTGTTTTTGCAACTTGAAACCTACTGGTATAAACAGGAAATCAACAGCCAGTTTGAAGCAGCGATATCTTTGTTAAACACGACTTACCATTTGGTTTAAAAAAAAAAATTATTTTGCTTTTAGAATCCAACGTTTGATTAAACCTTGGGCTGTGGAGACCAAGTTACCTAATCGTGTGTGGGAAACATGTTGTGAATTTCAGCTTAAAATAAATCTCCTTTAAATGTTTTTGTCTGGTATTGGCATGGACCTAAGTGGTCTGGCCGGGTGGGCCACTCGGGCAGCCGCGTTGCAGAGACTGTGTGAAGGGAATCCGGACCTTGTTCCGCCTTTGTGGCCTGCCGGCAGGGGGGTTGGGAGGGGTCACAGGAGTGAGCTGTCACCATTACCTCATTCCAGGGTCCGGCTACAGATGAGGAAGTAAAGTCTAAGAAGGCCCCATCTCCTATGTTGGTCTAAAGAATATCCCTCACATAGGAGCAGGGGACTGCTGTTACCAGTTTCAGCCATTTCTGGCTCTGTAGCCATTGCTGTATTCAGGCACACAGGAAGCCGTTGCCATTGTAAAAAGGTAATTACTCTACGAAATATTTTGGAATGTGCTTCATAGCCTAATTTCTTTTCTTTCTTTCTTTCTTTTTTTTTTTTTCCCCTCTCGAAAACCTTTTCTGGAAGCTAGACAATTCTAATGGATCTGACACGTGCACTCAATTAGATTCACACTCCCCCTTTGACTAGCGAGGCTGTTAACCTCTGTAAGCCTCTTCTCTCAGCCGCAAGACGCCAGCGATGGATACCGTTGGGGTTAGTGAGTGACTGCACGGAGAGACAAACTAGCGGATGATAGTGATAAGACGTGCCTGGGTTTATCAGTGGCTTTCATATCACCAGTGTTTACGGACTCGCATGGCTAGAGATAGAGGCCTTGCCTGGTAACCAGAAGCTCCTGTGGCCTTCCTGCCTGGCAGGGGGGAAGGTCAGCTGCCCACGGGATAGGACGGCTAGGTTTACTCAGATGGAGTTTCCGTCTCCGAGCTGGGCTCCTCTTATCGCCGGTGCCTGCCCATGAGTCAGCTGCCCTTATCCATGGATCCATTACCCACATGGGCTGCTTGAGCCTTGGCTGGTAGAGATGGTCCAGTGTCCATTTTCAACTCCGAGCTGAGCAGGAAGGCTTCTGAAACCCCAGCAGAGACCCCGAAGGCGTGATTATAGGCGTTGACTCCCTGTTATACGCTCTCCAGAGGCAGTAAAGGTTTCCAGCTAGTGGAAAATGATGTTACCTGCTAAACATAGGGTCTCTTCTGTTGACTAAAGATCGTGATGAGCAGAGACAGCTTGCTTATGGAATGGCCCGTCGCTTGGTGTTACCAAGACCAGGGAGATCTCTGATCTGCTATTTCAGCCATTTCATCCGAAACGGAGATTTCTACCAAATGATAGTCTGTGAGAAAGACGGAGTAGAAAGGGGGTTTTGGGTGGTGATAAACTGTTGGGTGGCAGGATTCCATTTACTTATTTGCTCCATTGTTTAGGTTTGAGGAAAAAAAAATCTTAGTATGTGTAACAAGCACGGAGCTAAGCAATTAGCATACAAAACTATGATCTTTGCCTCAGAGGAACTTGGTATTTAGAGACAGTGGCCAAGACACCCACAGAAGCCTGTTCTTGGGGTGTAAGTCATGTGAACTTCTCTAATCCATGGATTTAGGTGATTTACTTAGATCAGCTGCTGGCTTATATGTCTGTCACCGCGTAGGTAAACAAAGATTGTCTAGATTGTCTATGATCGTAGGTCTGTACCTTAATTGCTCAACTCTTTTAAAGAAAAACATGGTGTCCCAGTCACGGATGTTAAGAAAGGAACTAGAGGCAAATGTCGGGCATGCCTGCAGCTGTGATAGAAACAATTCTTGGGGCTGGAGAGATGGCTCAGCAGGTAAGAGCACTGACTGCTCTTCCGAAGGTCCTGAGTTCAAATCCCAGCAACCACATGGTGGCTCACAACCATCTGTAATGAGATCAGACGTCCTCCTCTTGTGTTTCTGAAGACAGCTACAGTGTACTTACATATAACAATAAAGAAATAAATCTAAAAAATAAAAGAAACAGCTCTTATTCTTGGCAATCAATAGATAAGTACCTAAGTTCTTCTAGTTCAGGCAGTTTACAGGAAAATAATTTCCAACTAAAATAATTTTCAAGTGCTCACAGTAAATACCCAAGAAATTCTGTTGATACTTGTTGTATTAGGCTTTGACAACCAGGAGGAAGACGGACAGACAGGCAGGCAGACAGACAGAACGAACGGCAGGCCACACGTCAGAGTGGTCACGTTAGTAAAGTTTCTGTGCCCATTTATCCTTTAGTGTTTCCTAGACACTATTTTTTCCCTGTGCTCACTGTGTCTGGGATATACCTTATCTTTGTAGGTCCCCCCACCCCCCTCCGCCACACAAAAATGTAGTTACTCAAAAATACGTATAACCAAATTCTTGAGATTTGGCCAGTTCTCCTTTCGCTGTCTCCATGACTTTGCTCACAGCGAGGCCACAGGGGTCACCACGGGGAGGAGGCTACTGGGTGACTGAGGGTCACTCAGTTCAACTCTTTGTTCCTTTTTTCATACATTCGGAAGTAGAAGACTGAAAGAAGGGAACTTTAAGTAAAACATCTGTCCCGTGACGCCCAGTTACTCAGGGGTCTCTCTCTGTTTCTGTATCATGTGAGGGAGGGCTGCTTCCTCAGAGATGGTGGGCGTATACTTGGGGGGGAGGAAGGAACCTTCTGAGGCAGGGTCCACAGCTGTGGCTGCAGGGAGGAAGTGGGGCGTGGCCTGTGTTTCTGCCGCAGTCCTGTATTTTGAATGCCACCAGCGGAGAGAGAGTGCCCCTCTGAGGTGGGGGAGGCTGAAGATGAGTTTATTCATGGAGGTGGAGTTGGCATCTAGGAGTTTAGCCAGAAGAAAATATAAATAAAAAATATTTATATATAAATAACATACATCTATTTACTAATACACATACAAATAAAACATTACATATAAATAAACTATAATTATAAAAAGAAACATTATTTATATTATATCATAATGTATAATATAATTATATAGATTAAATAAATATACATGTATGTACATTATATAATATATTATCAATATTAAATGCTCCCCCCCCCCCCCCCCCCGCTAAGATTCTGTACTGTTGAATAAGCAAGGCGAAGCTAATGTAAGACTTGAAGAATTCTCTGGAATGATCTGCGCTTACTTAGTTCTAGGGCTGTGTTTTGTTGCTTCTTTCTTGGCATCCTGTTTGTTGACACGTTTTTTTCACATATGAAAGCTGTTGAGTTGACCGTGAGGCAGTGGGTAAGAAGCAGGCTTTTGAGCTCCTGGGTCAGATGCAGGTGCGTGCAGGGTCCGTATCGGATGCCCAGCTGTGGAAGGCACTGTTTCTGCTGACTGGTAAACCGGTGCTGAAGCCATGGTGGTGAGGCTGTCAGTAACATGGGCCTCAGCGGGTAAATGTGCAGGAGCTGCTGAACAGGCAAGAAAACAGTGTGCCAGGCCCTCGGGGACGTGTGGCTTTGCTTAGGTGGCTGTCTGCATGGTTCCTTGAGGTCTGCTAAAAGACACAGCAGCGATACCACTGGTCGTGGAGACCTGCGTAATCCCCCTGCCTGAGTCCTCTGTCAGTCCTCAGACTCTGCCAGCAGCTGCACTGGAGGAAGTTCTGCACCCCTGAGGCCAGCTGTGCCCCGGTGCACGCCTGCTGTGAGCATGCCTAGATCTATCTCACTGGCTTGCTGCCCGACTACCTCCCGCTTCCTGTTGTCCCGCCTTCAGCGGGATCACTTCCTTAATCCTTTGGATTACCTGGCTCTTCCACTGCAGAAGACAGCTTGCTTTGTTAGTGGTGGTACCTCAGGCCTCCAGAGGTCAGAGATGAATGACTTAGGCTGGCTAGGGAAGATCTGTATCTGGCTGTTCCATGGGGCTATCTCCAGATACTAGCCTGACCCTCTCTGTACCTCAGGAAGCTAGGTATAACTCAATCCCAGAAGGTAGAGGTGGGAGGATCAGGAAGGAGTTCAGGCTCATCCTTGGCTAGATAGAGCTAAAGTCCAGTCTGGGCTGCATGAGGCTCTGTCTCAAAGGGAAGGAGGTTTAGTGTTTGTATTTGTCATTTGCAATCTCACTCTGTCTCTGTCTGTGTCCACCCCGCTGCCCCTCCCCGTGTGTGTGTGTGTGTGTGTGTGTGTGTGTGTGTCTCCAAGCTGAGGGATAGTGACAAGGAGTGCAGCCTTGGCAGGTCACTACTGGCTGGGACTGGGAAAGAGCAAAGTCAAAGAGGCTGAAGCTCACAGAAGCTCTGGCTGTCTCCGGGGCTGCCACCCTCTCTGGGCTTTAGACAGACACCCGCCTGTGCAGATCTGCAGCCTGCTATGGTGGGCAAGTGCTCTCCACTGCACCACGGGGCTTCGTGGGATGGTGGGATGGGCGGGACACCTCCTCCTGCACATGGATGGGCCATGCCTTTGTGTTTCCCTCAGTGAGTGGGTAGCTGAGATTATAATAGAAAGAGAAGTGGCTTTTATTTGGGAATGGTTGTGATGGGGGCTAGCCCGAGTGTTTGAGAACAGGATAGTTATCCAGATTCCTTGCAGGGATGAGGGGTGGGAGGACGGTCTACCTGTTGGTGTTGGCATCTGCGTCTGCGGGGTAGCAGTGGCTCTCTAAGCACGAAGAGACACCGCTGCTTGTTAGGAGACTGCCTGAGTGGGTGGAGGAGCTGCCTGGAGGGCCCACGTGAGGGAGGGGGAGGGGGATAACGGAGTGGAGTATTCAGGAGGGGCAGAGGGACTCAGGAGCCAGCAGACCCTGGTTCATGCTCACGTGGGCACTGGTAGCCAGAAACTCCTTGTTAGAGCAGGAAACCCAGAAGAGCTGGTATGAGGTATCTAACTCTCAACCCACAAGGTTGCTGATACAGGGTATCTCTAATCACAGCAGGCTTGCAGAGGTGCTACGAGACCTTTGTAGTTGGCCAATGATTCTCCATTGCTTGGTCAACTTTGAAGCCTGTTGAAAGGAAAGAAAAACAGACCCAAAACAGAAGATCATGTTTATTTTTAGGAACCCCTTCAGCTTTTGGATTCCGTTTAGTCCGTTGTCACGGTGGACAGATGGGCTGCTGGACTGAAGGCAGCAATGGCGCTAACAGTCTTCCTCTCAGGGAGTCCCCGAATCAGCACAAGGTTGAGCGTGTGCGTTATATCTGTAAGATGTAGTGATGCAAACCGCAGGAGTTTTGACGTGTGACGCAATGGGAGGATGGCAGACCCTACCATGCTGTATCTTGCTCTGGCCTTTGACAGAGTATGGTACTGTGGTCCTGACCTGCCGAGGGTTGTCCTTCAGAACAAACCCGCCATGGTCCTTGTGTGTGTGGGAGAGAGGAAAAGAAGAAGCAGCAGTCTGCAGTGAGCGAACCCAAGCTCTCACTATCCACGGCTTTCATTTATCCCCAGAACCCCCGTCCCTGTCTCGGCCTGGAGGGGGTGTTACCCTCTGTCTAACCCATTTCTCTCTCCTCTAAGATGGCCACTGGGGTCTTTTCCATGAGGCCTCTGTTGTGGTGGTGGTTTGTTCAGTTCGGCGGCGTCTCCAGCATCCGGCCTGTGCCATGTACCCCTTGCAGCAGGCAAGCAGGCACCACGAGCTGCGTCAGGTGCGTGAAGACGCCTTCTGGACGGAAAGCCATTTGGTTGGTGCTGTCTGGGTTTGGAAGGAGTGTTACTGTTGAGTCGTTGGGTGGAACCTGGGTGGGACCTGGGTGGCAGTGCCTGGTGATCCACCACATCTGTGTCACCCTTCTGTGTCAGTCTTTTGTGCTGTGACACAAGTGGTAAGGATGCCAGTTGGCTTTGGGGACCTATCCCTCCACTTAAGTAGAGACTTGACCTCTGGGGTTCTTTTTTGTTTGTTTGTTTTTTGTTTTTTTTTTTCGAGACAGGGTTTCTCTGTGTAGTCCTGGCTGTCTTGGAACTCACTCTGTAGACCAGGCTGGCCTCGAACTCAGAAATCCGCCTGCCTCTGCCTCCCTCCCAAGTGCTGGGATTAAAGGCATACGCCACCACTGCCGGGCACCTCTGGGGTTCTTGCTGAGATATTTGATCCTTGTCTTCATCAAGGTCACCAGCCGTCCGCAGCTGAGCTCCAATTCCTTCCGCTGTAAAAATAGCACTCTCCTGCCTTAGAGGATTCTGTCGGGAGGCAGTGAAGCGGCCTGTGTAGCAGGCTTGGTGGGTACCTAGTAAGGGCCAGTGAGGCAGGATAGTAGACTAGGGTCAAACCCTGTCAATACCTTCTAAACTCCCACACCCCGGCAGTGGTGCGGTGCATGTATGAGATACGGGATACGTATCTCGCTCGACATCGCCCTTCTGTGACTGGTCATTTTAAAGCCTCATCATTTAAGAGCCTTCGTTAGGTCAGACGGGAAGGACTACATGTAAAGTGTAGTGCGTGTGCGTGTGTGTGTGTGTGTGTGTGTGTGTGCGCGCGCGTGTGTGCACACACTGGGTCTCCCAGGTGCAGTGGACGCACTCTGTTTGCCTCTCAGAAAGCATCAAAAAGCCGGTCAGGCTGGTGTTTGGTGTTGGAAGCTGGCAGGGTAGGAGGCCTCCCTGCCCTCTCCACTGCAGATGGAGCACCTGCTCACACCTGGCCGTGGACCTCCGGAGCCCACAGCTTCACCAGGGCACTGTGGTGGGTCCTAGTGATTATCCAGGAGGGGCCACCGCTGAGAAAGGAGCTGGAGGCATTTGCTGTCTCCTTCTGGAGACTTATTCCACCTTCTTCAGACCCAGTGCTCTCTCTCTCGTCACTTCCCTGTGCAGGAGAGGAGCTTGTGGGCAGCGTCTTGTAACCCCCCCTCCCTTCCACTGCACATCTGGACAGCTGCGGAGCCACACACCCCTCTCCCAGCATTCCCCGGGGCCTTTAGGGGCCTTGCCAGTGTCATGGGCTCAAGAGTGTTCCAGCTTTGGCAGATAGTGTGTACCCCTGGAGGGTGCAGAAGATGGTTGTTGGTTGGTTCCCAAAGATAGCCAGAGCCTAGTTCCTGGGACTGAGAGATGTTATTGTGTCAGGCAGCGATTTTACAGGCGTGATTAGGTCGGGATCTTGAACAGGAAGATAGATGATCCTGGACCCTCTGAGTAACACCCGTTGTCCCTCTAGAAGGAGACAGAGGAGACTCCACTTCAGGCAGGGGTGGGGAGGGCGGACAGGGGACCTGGGGCTGCTGTGGTGTAGGAAGAGCGTTGCTATGAGGATGTTCCGAGTCTTTAGGAGGGACTAGCCCTGCTCTCAGCTGCAGAGCCATCAGGAGACCCTGGTCTCCAGCTCTGGGCGGAGTGCAGCTCATGCTGTGCTGATTTATCACCCAAGTGATGGGTGACAGATGAACCTGTCAGTCTGATTTCACATCGCAATGCCTTGCACCACGGAGGTGGGCAGAACCGCGCAGGTGAACGAGGTCTGGACAGGGCCGGCATAAAGAGTGGGAGGCGCAGACTCAGCCTGTCCGGAAGTGGCACAGCCAGCCCAGGGGTCTACTTTACTACCACGTGGCTGTGTGTGAGCAGAGGTCCCACTGAGGTCTACCTCCAGGGCGAGCAGACAAGCAAGGACTCCACCATCATCTCCCTTATGTTCCTTTATGCTCCGTAGTATTAGAGGAAACAGCCGGGCGTGCTTAGGAAATGTCACCACCTAGGAAGGACCGGATCTCGGAGAGGTGCAGCCAGAGCAGTAGGACGAGGTGGGTGTGCCACCACATAAGGGAACCTTCTGTGCATCCCTGACAGGGAGTCCCAGAGTGATCTGTCGCACCTGAAGACCAGTGTACCTGGGAGTGCGTGTCCAGGTGTGTGGAGCTAGGGGCGGGGGGGGGGGGTGTCTTGAGAGATTTCGACCCTAAAGGCCATGGAGTATCTACATGGGAGCATTGGGAACTTCAGCGTTAAAAGATCCTCTGGGAACCAGGAGGTGGGGTGCTCCTCGGTGGAGCACGTACCAAGCACTGCCAGCTTCCATGTTCATGCCAGCACCAGCTCCCCCTCCTCCTCCCCTCCCCCTTCCTGTCCCCCCCCCCCGGCATACTAAGAATTAATAAGTGGATTCTTAGGCGGGGAGAAGGGGCAGAGGAGGAGCTTAGTAGCTAGTTCCAGGAGCTGTAATTTGCTAGGCCTTGTGGGTAACTGCACATGAATGAAAGGGGAGTCCAGATGACTTCCTCCGCGGCAACGCAGTCCCGAGGTAAGAAGACGGCACAAGGGTGGAGTCAGCCAGAAGGATCTGGTTTCCTCAGTCCAGCACTGCACCATCTCAGATGCTGTCACGCGAGGGTCTGCCATCGCTCTATCTCTCTACTAAAGGCTACTTACTGCCCCCACCAGAGCAGCCATCCGATTGCATTGGTTGGTGGTGGTGGCTGGTGCGCCCCAGGTTCACCCAAGGCAAGCAGAACCCTCCCCCCCCCCGCCCCCGCAGATGCACGTGGCACGAAGGAGTCAGATCCAGGTCAGGACAGCTGTGCTTCTGGTTGGAAGTCTCCCTGAGGATTTGCCCCGCTTGTCTCGGCGCCTTTAGGCGGGTGCAAGGCGTCCCAAGGGCTGACGTCCACACACAGCACCATCCACGCTGGTTCAGTCTGCTCTGCGGGGCCTGCAGCCTGTGTCCAAGCTCACATCCGAAATAGCAGTCCAGGAGCCCAGTGGAGGCAGGGGGATGGAGAGGAGAAGACAAGGGAAGGAAAGGGGAAGGCGGAGGAGGAGCGAAGCAGGAACAGGAGGTGCAGAGCCTGCACACAGAGAAGGAACAAATGCTTTGCCTCAGCCTCTGAGGAACAGCACTCCACAGGGAAAGACGTAGACGTTGGTACCGCGAAGCCACCGAGCCTCACTCTGCACACCTGCTTGCCCGGGAGCGGACAGCGGTGTCGCCCAGCAGTGTGACGGGCAGGGCGCAATCAGGGTAGCTCCTCACCAACCAGGAGTGTTGAGATGGCGGGGCCCTACTGACTAACACCCCTCCTCCCACCCTGGGTGTGAGCCTGCTGTGAGTGGAATGGCCCAGCCGCTTCCTTCATGGGGTAGGAAGAGCTGTCTGTGAATTCGGAATTTTGCCATCGCACAAGTGGTGAGGAGAGGCAATGTTTGTCATCCAACAGTCGCTGCCTGTCACACCTGTCCACCTGAGGACTCTCGGTGGGGCTCTGAGATTTTACACAGCCAGCAGGTTCCCTCCTGGTCCCCTCAGACTGCGGAGTCCAGGTCTTGCTTATGGGCAAGGCAGAGTGAAAAATCAGATGCGAAAGAAGAAAACCAGCCTGGGGGAGTGTTAGGAGAGAGAAACAGGGGTCCATTCTCCTCAGCATCTCTTCTGCCGGGGGAGGAGAGGCAGGTGGAGAAGACCGGAACACCCAGCTTCTTGATGCTGGGCGTTTAGGATGCAGGGGACTCCAGAGAGCTCTGGCTGGAGCTCTCTCACATGTCTGGGGCCACATCTGCGGTCAAGTCTGAGGGGTGGTGACACAGTCACACCGAGCGTGCGGAAGAGCAGCTGTGGCGCTGCCACCGGCCCACAGACTGGCCTCCTCGAGCCCCTCCGTCTCTGACAAGAGGTTCGAGCACGGCAGTTTACAAAATCCGGTTTTGCTTCCACGGTCTTCAAGACATGCATGTCCCTCGGATGTTGCTTCTTCGTGGTCTTGACAGGACGCGGCTCCCATCACCCCTCACACACATGCTGCTCCTCCGTCCCATAACCCCATCTCACCTGAGAGGACGTGCGCCAAGGAAAGCCATGTCAGGGAAAGCTGCAGGGACGAGACCAGGCTAGCATGGACACCATGTTTCCGGCCCATGGGTCCTCCAAACAGTTTGTAGTTTTCAAGGGGAAGGAGACAGAGTTCTTTGAAAATTAGCCAATGTGAGTTCTTTCTCAGCAAAGATGAGTACGAAGTGTGGATGAAAATAGCGATTAAATCTCTATAAATATAAGCGAATGTGTTTGTATGTACATGTATGTTCACATACATAGGCGTGCACATACGGACCCGTATATGTATATGGCATTCTGTGTATGTGTGCCTGTCTATATATGTATACATGTGCAGACACCACACATGTAGTTTGGCTCCACTGTGAGGCTGAGGGGGGATGAGGAAACCTGGAGGCTAGACTTGGTGACTCTACAGCCAGTCCCCAGCCTCAGCATGAAGTCCATCAGACAGAGGAGCAGCGTCGTGGAGAGAAATGAGAGCCAGGGCCGGAGCCTGAGGTTCAGCCTATGCTGGGGCAGCTTGCTTATGTGATCCAGGTAACTCCCTCCTTGATTTAAGCCATTTTGACTTCAGTTTTCTCTGCAGAAATAAAGCTGTGCTAGCATGTGTGTATTTTCTCACGGAACCCTAAGAAAGTGAGTACTAGTATGTCTGCCTCACATATGAAGAAACTCCTTATCAGTGGTCAGGGTTTCTGACATACTCTCATGGAGTTGGGAGTCTGCTCTGTTGTATTTGTCTTGGGTGCTGTTTTTTTTTTTTTTTTAATTTTTATTTTCTATATTCTATGTTTACATTCCAAAGGCTTTCCCCTTTCCCAGTTTTGGGCGCTGTTTTTAAGTACAGTGACTACTGTGTGTGTGTGTGTGTGTGTGTGTGTTTAAAGATTTATTTATTATATGTAAGCACACTGTAGCTGTCCACAGACACCCCAGAAGAGGGCATCAGATCTCATTACAGATAGTTGTGAGCCACCATGTGGTTGCTGGGATTTGAACTCAGGACCTTTGGAAGAGCGGACAGTGCTCTTAACGGCTGAGCCATCTCTCCAGCCCCCCAATGTGTGTTTCCATGGGGTTGAGCTGGTCAGCTTGACGGCATATTCATAGTAGGGCCTGGACCCAGAACTGCAGCTTCCGTCCTCTAGAGATAGTATGGGTCGAAACCCCACAGTTTCCACGATTTCTTCTGTGTATGAGAGAGTTCTGCCATTACCCGTTTTCTCTGCCTTATTCATGTTTGCATGAGGAAGAAGCTAGTATCGGGGAAGGGGGGGGGGAGGAGGCGGCGTGAGGCCGCGTGGATGTGATGGGGTGTTCGGGAGATCGTACGGGGCTTCCCGGTCCGCTGCTGTTCCATGGAGGGCTCAAGTCTGCACGTTTTTTGGATGATCAGTTTATTGGTTAAGTGGGTATGCATAGTATATAGTTAACAGTTTTGAGCATGCTTATGGAATTCTGCTGCATAGTTACATACCAAGAGGCATTCCTTAATAGGAAGTGTGTCCAGGAAGTGCAATTATATTTTTTAAATTTATGTTTCCAAGAGTAGTAGAAATGTCTTTTCAATTTTTAATGAATTCACCTGTTTAGTGAAGACGGCGAAGTAGGGAATTGAGATTAAATCTCTTTCATTTGCTGAGAAAAGCCCCAATTCCCTATTGGTTTGTCTACACTCTTGTTTTCTCAGTATGTGTGTTAGTTACTTTTATCTCACCCTGGCAAAATGCCTGATAAAGCAAGATAAGGAGGGGAGGGTCTGTGGGGCTCCCAGTTGGGCCTTACACCCCATCATCATGGGAGAGGTGTGGGAGCAGGGGGGTGGGGTAGTTGGTCACACACATCCACAGGCAGGAGCTGAGACATGGACGCGGGCGCCCAGCTGGCTCTCTCCTTTTATCTAGTTCGAAACCTCGGCCAGGGATGATGCCACCCGCATCCAGGGCGGGTCTTTCTTCCTACTTAAACCCTTCTGGAAATACCCGCCTAGTCACACCAGCGCTGTGCTCCCGTGGTGCTTTCAAATCCTGTCATGTTGACTGGCATTGACCCTTCACAGTGTGCTTAGTGGCTTCCAGGGTACGGTTGTTCCTCTTATGCCGACTTTCCTTTCTTGTGCTGACCCTCCAACTAAAACCCAGCATTTGCAGACAAGGATTTAAAGATGGACTCAGTGAGGCATGGTGGGAATGATTGAATTACAGAGACAGTAGTTCTAATTATTTTTAAGGATAGGTATGCATTTTATTTATTTTTTCTTTTATCTTTTTATTTATTCTTCTCTCATGTAATACATTCTGACTGCTCCCCGTCCTCCCCTTCTCCCAGTCCTCCCAACATCTACTTCCCTTCTTCCCCAAATCACTAACTCCTCCTCTGTTTCCCTTTAGAGAAGAGCAGGCCTCCCAGGGACATCAACCAAAAAAAAAAAAAATGCATAACAAGATACAACAAGACTAAGCACAAACTCTTGTATCAAGGATGGACAAGGCAACCAGGAGGAGGAGAAGGGTCCCAAGAGCAGGCAAGAGAGTCTAAGATACCCCTGCCCCCACTCTTAGGAGTCCCACAAAACCCCCAAGCTAAACAACTACATGTTCAGAGGACCCAGCTCGGACCTGTGTAGGCTCTGCCATTGCTGTGTTAATCTCTGGGAGCCCCTATGAGCCCCACTAGTTAATTCTGCGTGCTGTGATCTGGTGTACACACACACACACACACACACACACACACACACATTCTTAAAATCCTTCCTCCCTAACTTCCGGTAGGACTCCCTGCGCTCCCCTAATGTCTGGCTGTGGGGTCTGTATCTGCCTCATCAGCTGCTGGAGGAAGCCGCTCTGAGGACACTGGGGCTAGACGCCAATCCATGAGGATAGCAGAATATTGCCAGGAATCGTTTCATTGTTTTTTTTTTTTTTTTTTTTTTTTTTTTACGTCCATTGTGTTTAGTTCTACCCTAGGTCTCTGAGCCATCTGGCTTCCTGTTTCTGGTCATCCGGGCAGTGCCAGGCATGGGCTCTCTGTTCCTGGTCATCCGGGCAGTGCCAGGCATGGGCTTCCCTCTTGCGGCTTGGGCGTCAAGTTAGTTCAGCCATCGGTTTGGTCACTCTCTCGAGCTCTGAGCCACCATCGCCCGCACCTGCGCATCTTACAGGCTGGGCAGGTTGTGGGTAGAAGGAAGGTTTAGTGGCTGGGTTGGTATTCCAGTCCCACCGGGGATCCTTGCTTGGTTACAGAAGATGGCTGGACCCGGCTCTGTATCCTCCATTGCTAGGAGCCCTCCCCATGGCCAGCCTCATTGTTCCAGGAAGTTTCCGCTGCATTCGGGTTTCCGGTCTCAGTATCAACTCATCAGTGCCGCTCTATTCCCTCCCTCCCTCCCTCCCTCCCTCCCTCTCTCTCTCTCTCTCTCTCTCTCTCTCACACACACACACACACACACACACACACACACACATACTTTTCCCTCCAGCCCTCCCTCCCCAGCCGATCCCTCCTGTCTCCATGTCCACCTGCAAAATCTATTGTTTCCTCTGTCCCCTGTAGTGTGCAGCGAGGGAGTGACTATCAGACATCACCAATAGAATCAATGTCACAGAAGCACAGAAGTGTTCATGGCTTTTCTCATGTGTGTGTGTGGGGGGGGGGCGTTGGACTGGGGAGGCCAGGAGTCCATCTCAGGTGTGTCTCTCAGGAGCGCTGCTTGTTGAGACGTCCCTCACTGAGCTGCAGGACAGCTGATTACGTTAGCCTGGTTACCGACACAGAGCCCTAGCACTGCTCTTTTGGACAGAGATCTTCTTTTGATAGATTACTGATTTGGTGCTGTAGAAAAGGAAGCCGAGGCTTACAAGGAGGTTTCCTGATGGGTTTTGGACAGAAGCAATCTCGTCTTAACCTGGGGAGATGTCCACAGCCCTATGAAGAAGCCCTCTTGCGTGTGTGGCAGTGACCTGTGTGCCTGGGTTGTGCTTGGTGCGCTCTCTCAGGGCGTGTGCCTGTGCCGGGCTAACGGTCCCTGGGCAGCTAACTGCCTCAGATAGAGCCTTTCGACTCACGCTTTTTACCCCTCACCCCACCCCACCGTGTGGTCGGGTTATCTTTTTATTCATGACAGGAACTGGAGCTCCATTTTCAGTTTACCTCCCAGAAGAGTGAAAAGAACACTTCATGACTTCTATTTATATGTGTGTTAGATGGCCTGGCACACTGTGCAAGTTTCCTGCTCGCAGACAAAAGAACACTGCTTTACCAGCAAGCATGACTCCCTCTCACAAACTACCTTGAAGCGAAAGACAGTTATTTAAAAAATATCATAGTGAAAAACAATTATTTAAAAAAATATCATATATACATATGTACATATATATGTACATATATGTAATGAAGAGATTGCAGCGGAGGAAAAAATGGGAACAAGGGAAAGAAATAGTAGGAAGTTTCCGAAGTCTCAGAATTAACCACGTTTTCTTTATCTTGGAGTAAGGATAGAAGGACATTTTCTGATTCCCTGGTGGGACAGACACTCACCCAGCAGAGAACCTCCACTGAGAGCCTTCGGGCCTGAATGTGGTTCTCAGCACACGCATACAGATCCAGGAACACTGGTGCATGTTGGCAGCCCTGATGCTGAGAAAGAGCAAAGACACAGATCCTCTGGGGCTCCAGAGCCAGCCAGTGCAGCCCAATCAGGGAGCTCCAGGCCAGTGAGAAGCTGTCTCAATCAATCAATCAATCAATCAATCAATCAATGGTGCCGCTAAGTGGCCGTGGCACATGCCTTTAATCCCAGCACTCGGGAGGGAGAAGCAAGTAGATCTCTGTGAGATCAAGACAAGCCTGGGCTACACTGGAAAACCTCGTCTCAATGAATGAATGAATGAGTGAGTGAGCGAGTGAATGAACGTATGAATGAATAGAAGAAGCAATTGGATCTCTGTGAGATCAAGACAAGGCGGGGCTACACAGGGAAACCTCGTCTCAATGAATGAGTGAATGAATGAATGAATGAACGAATAGAAACAATTGGATCTCTGTGAGTGCAAGGCCAGCCTGGGCTACAGAGAGAAACCCTGTCCCAATAAATAAATAAATAAATAAATAAATACATACATAAATAGTGTGTGCAAGGTGCCTGAGGAATGACACCTAGGTTTCTTCTGTGACTTTCACATGACCCTCCCCCCAACACATGTACTCGCACATACACATGTACAAGTACACAAACATGCATACACACCAAACGAAGATAATTCCCCACTTCCTAAATATTCCAGTTTGCAAATTCTTCATTTCTTCGGTAACTGCAGATAATAAACTGTCCTTGACACTTAGCCTTTGTAAATGGGGTTCTCCTATTGGCAAACGGCTTTGATCAGTGTGCCCAGGGGGGGTTGGTGTGAAGGTCAGGTGGCGTGGCACACTACTGTAGCTATGACAGCGTTATATCAGGGACACGCCTCGGGTCACTGAACTCACCCGCTGAGATCCCTGGTCCTTTCTGTGATCGCTTGGATCTCCAGGTGAGGGTTTCCCCGTCACCTCCTGCCTGGGACCCGGTTCCTGAACGCTGTATGGAATCAGGAACAGATTTTGGGAGGCCCTCTCTCCATCTGGGTGGGACGCCTGCTCATAATTCTGGGCCTCCCCCAGGAAACAGTGGGTTCCAGAGAAGCCCTTTAAAAGCCAGAACTCTGGAGTTCTAGCAGTCATTTACTGAGGAAGGGGACAAGAAGGCCATTTACATTGGAGTCTTCTGGTCCTTTTGTCCTTGGGCAGGGAAATGAAAAGGTCCTGATCTTCTTTTAGTGATGTGACTGACGGGGTCCGGGTGGGGATGCATGGGGACCAGTCAGTACACGTCCCGGAAGTTACTTTGTGGATCAAATCTCCATCTTTGGGTTGTTTATTCTTTTTTGCTGTTGTTCATGACAAATCTATTGAGAAGTCTTCAGCTCCCTGGATGCTTGACCTGGGATTAACATGGCTTTGCTCAGGAGGCGTCACCTTCAGAGGAGACAGGATAAACTAGATGTAGATGAAAGTTCTCTGGCCCTCTGTTCAGGGCCCTGCACCTGCTGGAGGACATCTGTCCAGGGCCCCGCATCTGCTGGAGGACATCTGTCCAGGGCCCTGCACCTACTGGAGGACACCTGTCCAGGGCCCTGTACCTGCTGGAGGACACCTGTCCAGGGCCCTGTACCTGCTGGAGGACATCTGTCCAGGGCCCTGCACCTGTTGGAGGACATCTGTCCAGGGCCCTGCACCTGTGGGAGGACATCTGTCCAGGGCCCTGCACCTGCTGGAGGACACCTGTCCAGGGCCCCACACCTGCTGGAGGACATCTGTCCAGGGCCCCACACCTGCTGGAGGACTCTGTCCAGGGCCCTGCACCTGCTGGAGGACATCTGTCCAGAGCCCCGACCTGTGGGAGGACATCTGTCCAGGGCCCAGCACCTGCTGGAGGACACCTGTCCAGGGCCCAGCACCTGCTGGAGGACATCTGTCCAGGGCCCCACACCTGCTGGAGGACACCTGTCCAGGGCCCTGCACCTGCTGGAGGACATCCGTCCAGGGCCCTGCACCTGTTGGAGGACACCTGTCCAGGGCCCCGCACCTGCTGGAGGACATCTGTCCAGGGCCCGGCACCTGCTGGAGGACATCTGTTCAGGGCCCTGTATCTGCTGGAGGACATCTGTCCCTAGAGAGTGTCCTGTCTAGACACTTCAGACAAATGGAGTCCTAAAATTAGAGATGGCTCTCTGGCTCCTCTCACTGTGTGGCTTAATGTGCCCAGGCCCCATCCACTTGGGCATCTCTTTGTCCTGCATCCTATGGCCACACCATGAATTTATGTGTCAAGAAGTCCATAGATGTTTGAAATGTTTCCACTGTTTGGCTGTTGCAGAATGCTGCCAAGAACATTTTTGGTGTGGCTTTTTTGAGGCTATACCTTTTCACTTCCTTGTGAAAACACCCAGGTGTGGATCTGCTGTGTGGTCGGAGATCCCCCCACACTTTAAAGCCGTTCTGCTTGTTTCTAAGTCCCCGCCATTCGGGGACATGCAGTTCTCACCAAGGTCGTAACTGTTCTTTCCACTATTTGGGGACATGCTGGCGGCTGCGGTGTGGCGTCTCCCTGTGGTTTAGATTTGCATTTCCTGAATGACCCATGACATCCAGGCCCTTTCTCGGGCATGCATTTGCTTTTCTTGGAGAAACATCTATTTACATCAGTTTCTTTCCTTAAAAATTGAGCCTGCCGACAGGCCCAATATGTAAAATGTCTTATGACCTCCCCAAATGGCACCAACTGGGGACCAAACATGCGGACTGGTGGGGCACAGTTCCCATCCAAGCAGCAATGAGCTGTCTCTCTCCTCTGGGTTATGAGTGAGTGACTTGTCCTAGAAACATAGGTTCCAGACACCAAATCTCCCAGGATGTCAGTTGTCCCCCTGTTCATGAGGACATCACCTACAGACTAGTTCTCTAACTTTTGCACGAATTCTTTTGTTTATTTATTTGTTTGTTTGTTTATTATATGTGAGTACACTGTCGCTGTCTTCAGACACTCCAGGAGAGGGCGTCAGATCTCATTTCAGATGGTTGTGGGCCACCCTGTGGTTGCCGGGACTTGAACTCGGGACCTCCTGAAGAGCAGGCAGTGCTCTTAACCACTGACCTGTCTCTCCAGCCCTTGTGTGAATTCAAAGGAGGGACTTCTCCCTCCTCTACAGTCACGCTGAAGTCCCTGTGCAGCCCGTGGAGCTGCACAGGGTATGCGATTCAGAAACCGTTCGGTTTGTGTGTAATAAGCTTGATGCTCTGGTGAACACTAGCCGGTGCCCAGGTCTGTGGGTCACCGAAGACGCAGTGAGGACGGCTGAGGTCTGGACCGTTCAATAGTTTCCTCTTTGTGGACGGTCACCGTGCAGCCTTACATAGTGATGAAAAGCTAAACCTGGTGATGTAACGCTCCTGGGTCCTGTCCCCTGGTGCCTTTCTGGTGTGATTTGCTTCTCATGGACAGTCTGTCACCAAGGCACTAAGTCAGCAGAGGTGGAGGCCCTGGTTAGATCTTTGATGGGGGAGGGGGGGTGTTGCCATCTGCCAGGTTCACATCTGGCTGCCGGGTGGAGCCGGAGGGCGTGGTGTCGTCTCAGCTCTGCAAGCCTCAGTTGCCTTTCCAATGCGATCTCCTGCTGGTCCTATTTACTGCAGTCCTTGGAACCTTCCCGGGGGTACAAGAGGGGAATGGGGGTGGCTTGTATTTCCTCCACATCACGGCTCGCTCATGGTCCCTTCGGGTGGGCCTCCCTGTTCACATTTCCATCTGACATCAAGGCTTGAACGGAAGGCGTGGCCTTCATTTTCCAACTTAAATGATTGTAGCAAGCGTATTTACCTTTCTAGTCAGAACATTATAGGTCTGGGTCTGAGGACAAAGGAGTCACTCACTGAAGTATCCTGGTTCTTGGGTCCCACAATAAATAATCAGAGACAGTGCATTGAGAGAGAACGGGCCCTGAAAATGAGCAGTTAGAGCTGAGGGAGGGGTAGGCCCCAAAGCGCCAAGATGAGAGGCCCCCAGACATCTCCCCACATTTGTGTGTCTTGGGCTTTCTTTCTTTTTTTCTCTTCTCTTCTCTTCTCTTCTCTTCTCTTCTCTTCTCTTCTCTTCTCTTCTCTTCTCTTCTCTTCTCCTCTCTTCTCCTCTCTTCTCCTCTCTTCTCCTCTCTTCTCCTCTCTTCTCCTCTCTTCTCCTCTCTTCTCCTCTCTTCTCCTCTCCTCTCCTCTCCTCTCCTCTCCTCTCCTCTCCTCTCCTCTCCTCTCCTCTCCTCTCCTCCCCTCCCCTCCCCTCCCCTCCCCTCTCCTCCCCTCCCCTCCCCTCCCCTCCCCTCCCCTCCCCTCCCCTCCCCTCCCCTCCCATCCCCTCCTCTCCCCTTCTCTTTTCTTTTCTTTTCAGCATGCTTCATACACTGTCCGGTGAAGAAGGGCTGTCAGCCTCCCCAGCCAACTGGCTTCTTTACTGTTAACCTTGGGGTAGCTCTTTTTCAGTCTCTGTTCTTTGGCCACAGGAATCTTGGGGATCGCAAATTCAGTGTGATCCCGAGGGCTTCCTTTTAAGGAGCTCGCCTATGTTAAGGAGAAGAGGGTAATCGTCCGGAAGGAACTGTGAGCACTGTGAGAGGCTGTGCCTCACGCGGGGCGTGGACTCAGCAGCTGTGCTTTGCGGGAAGGGTGTGTTTGATATGGTAACCAGCATCATGGATGGTACCAGGAATCTGAGACATCGGGGCTAGGATTCTGAAGCCAGCCCTTAGGGAGTCTGATTGGGGCTGCTTTCCAAAGAGATGGAGAGGGCAAGTCTTGAGATACTGGAGTGGAAATGCTCTTGGAAGGGAATGCAGCCCAGCTGGCGCCTGTGAAGATGGTGTGGGGGGACCCAGGTAGACAGAGCCCGCAATCCTTAGCACCCCATGCCTGGATGAATTCTTCCCTTAGTGATGTTTGGAGGAGCAGAGAGTCCCGGAGAGCTGGCCAAGTTCTTGGCCATAGTCTTACCCTTGACTGTATGTTACCTGAGTGGGTGGTGTTGGGGGCGTGGCTTTGAGTCCTCCAGCAGGGATGGCTTATTAGATGTAATGCACCTGGCCCCACCTGAGTTTCTTTACCCCTCCTTAGCTCTCCCCACCCCCATTCCCAGAGGAGTCTTGTTTTACCCATTACCATCCAGCTCATACCTCTGGTTGGCCTGTTTTCAGGGTGCCGGTGTTATACAGTAGGACAGCTCCTCCCCCCATGACAACCAAGCTCTTCACCGCTGTAGCTCATTATAGCCAGTCACCCTCCCCTCACAAAGAACCAGGTCAGGAGTCTCCTCACACCAACCCCACTGATGCCAGATAGGGTACCCAGATCGCCCATCTCCACCCATCTCCAGGGTCTGGTGGGAGATGCCCCACCCTCTGCTCGGCCCACGCCAGCCACCCCGGCTTCTGTGGTTTGGATTGAACTGAGTTAAGGAACACAGGCTAATCTCAGTGGGGCTGTCTTCCCTTATAGGCTGGAGGGCTGGTCACATGATAGCTCACACGACAGGGCAACAGGCAGACGGAAGGAGTTTTGTGGATCCCCAGAATGCGATTTTCCGCTGTCCCCGGTGTCACCTAGGGTGGAGATTCTGAACAGCTTCCCACTGCCCGTGGAGGTCCATCAGTCTGAGCAAGCATACTTCCTCGTCTCAGTAAGCAAAACCAGTGACCAGAGTTCTCAGAATTTTCCCTATAAAATGCGTCAAGTATCTGTACAAATAAAAAAGTGCTGTATAGTGAATGCCTATGTGCCCGTGAACTAGCTTAGGAAAGAAAGGTTTTCCGATGTGACTGGATATACCCAGTGGTCCCTCCCACATCTCATGTTCCCACTGTCTTGGTTTTGATGTCTTTCATGTCTATTTTATCTACCCGTGTTGCGTTTTATGTTCCCTAAACACGGAGACGCGCTCACGCTCCGGTTTGCACACGGTATAAATGGAACCACGTTGCTTCGGTTACATAACCGGTTCCGTAGGTCTCTGCCTTCGCGTTGATCCGCAGCCTCGCTCCTCGCTCCTCCTCCGGTGTGCTTGCTTCTGAGTTGTTTTGTTTTCTGACTGGGACGGAACAGACACCTACTCCTCAGTTTCCCGTGGGCAGACACCTGCCACTCCCTCCTGCTGTCCTCGGTAGCAGGGCTTGGAGTGCCCATTCACATCTGTCAGTCCCCCACACTGAGCAGGGTGAAGGACGGAAGTTTCTGTCGTGTGTATCTGAGAATGAAGTGGCTGTCTCAGGGGCACGTGACTTCCAACTGCCATAGACTCTCTGCATTCACTCCAGCCGGTTGCCCAGTAGACGCTCCTACCATCTGGCCATGGGAGTTCCCCTTCTCCCCTGCTTGCGGCCGGCGGTGTCACCTGTCACTGGCCACCGTCTCTTTACAATGCCCATTTACATAATTTTCCTCCACTCTTGTCTTCACAGGAGTTCATCTTGTATTCTGGACACCGCTGATAATATGTCTTATGCAAATGCCATTTAGTGTGTGGCCTATTTTTAACCCTTTTAGACAGAACCTCTTAAATTTTAGGCAGCTAAATTTGTCAGCTTTTTTCTTTATGGTGTGTTCATTCTGTCTCTGAGCTAAGGAATCTGCCCTCGTGCTGAAGTCATGAAAGTAATTTGTCATTCTCTACAAACTTAAAAGTTTTCCTTTTCACACGTGTGTGTGTGTGTGTGTGTGTGTGTGTGTGTACGCGCGCGCGCGCGCGCGCACATGTTTGTAGGTGCAAGTGGAGGTGAGAGGTAAAGCCTTGGGTTCTGCTACTCAGGAGCCATCCAGTTTTCTTCAGTCAGGGGTATCTTAGTGAGCCGGCTAAGCAGCAAGCTGCAGGATCTGCTGTCTCTGCCTCCTCTGCTGGGGTTAAAGTTCACACTCTCACACCTGGCTTTTAAAAAATGTTATACATAGAATCTGAGGATTGAACTCAGGCTCATGTGCCAGTGTGGCAAATCCTTTATGAACCAGTGTCCTGTTTCTCTTTGCTTGCTTGCTTGCTTGCTTGCTTGCTTGCTTGCAGACTGTGGTATAGGCCTTTGGTCTGTGAATAAGATGGCCTACTTTTCTTAGCAGCACTTCGCTGGGCTTTCCCATCCTTTTTGCATTCATCTGCATGGTCACCCCGGGAGGCTGATGACCAGCTTCTTAGGGAGACAAGGACTTCTGATCTTTGCTCTTTTTTCTTTTTCTTTCTTTTCTCTGTATAGCCCTGGCTGTCCTAGAACTCACTCTGTAGACCAGGATGGCCTCGAACTCAGAAATCCACCTGCCTCCGCCTGCCTCCGCCTCCGCCTCCGCCTCCGCCTCCGCCTCCGCCTCCGCCTCCGCCTCCGCCTCCCGAGTGCTGGGATTAAAGGTGTGCGCCACCACTGCCCGGTTCTGCTCCATATCCTAACTTGTGCCCAAACCATTCTGTTCTAGCCATTACCTGCTTAAGTCTTAGTATCAAACACAGTGAGTTTCTCTTGCCTTGTCTTGTTTTGTTTATGTTATTGTAGCTTTTCTTGATTTTTTTTCATATTGTATAGTCTGAGTTCCCCTCTTCATCTTCCAGATCCTCCACACCCAACCAACTCCGTGCCTTCTATCTTTCTCTCTCTTTAGAAAACAGGCAGCCAAGTTAAAAAAGATATTAAAAATAAACAAACCAACAGAGGAAAAACAGATACACAGGCAGAGACGCATGTGCACTCAAACACACTGCATAAAAATATGAAATCAGAATTCATAGTATCTTTGCAAAAGACGAGTAAGGTTAAAAAAAAGGGCTCAAAGCAAGCATTATAAGACAAAAACATAACAAAACAAAGCAAAGCAAGACTCCAGAAATGCCAGCGAGTGAGTCCATATTGTGTTGGCATCTCCTGCTGGGCGTGGGACCTACCCTTACGTATTTGTATACCCGGTGAGACTCCGTTAGGGAAAACGAAATTTTCCTTTGGGAGTGGCCAATTGGTCAACCGTTTCTTGGTTAAGGATGGGAGAGCATGTCTACTTCTCCTCTCGGTAGTGAGACCCCGTCTGCCTTGAACTCTTGCGGGCCCCGTGGGTGCTGCCATGTTCTCTCTGAGTTCATGTGTCAGTCCTCTTCTGCTGGGAAGACACACCTTCCTCGGTGTCCCCTGTCCTCTGGCTCTTACAGTCTTTCTGCATAGCTCCCTGAGCCCTCATGGGAGGGACGCCATGGAGACATCCTATTCGGGACTGAGTGTTTCAGGGTCTCACTCTCCATTGCTGCTCTTCATGGTCCTCCTGCACAGTCCTCCCGTGTTTGTGACAGCTTGCCGCCGACACAACTCTTTGATCTAAGCACATGAACTTGCTTTCAATTAGATGAGATATTGCGTATGAAGTGCCCATGCTGATTGATGCACTGCAGTTCTTCCGATCTACTCAGGGGTCTTGAATCTGCTAGCACTCCTGATGCAACCTTGTGTGATGTGCCTTGTAACCAATGGAATGCCTACGAAGGTATAATTCATAGATGCTATCATGAAAATGAGCGTTTTTTGTTTTTGTTTTTGTTTTGTTTTGTTTTTGGAGCATTTCACCTATGCTGAGTATCTTAGTCAGGGTTTCTATTCCTGCACAAAATCATGACTGAGAAGCAAGTTGGGGAGGGAAGTGTTTGTTCAGCTTACACTTCCACACAGCTGTTCATCACCAAAGGAAGTCAGGACTGGAACTCAAGCAGGTCAGGAAGCAGGAGCTGATGCAGAGGCCAAGGAGGGATGTTCCTTACTGGCTTGCTTCCCCTGGCTTGCTCAGCTTGCTCTCTTATAGAACCCAAGACTACCAGCCCAGGGATGGCACTACCCACAAGGGGCCCTCACCCTTGATCACTAATTGAGAAAATGCCCCACAGCTGGATCTCATGGAGGCACTTCCCCAGCTGAAGCTCCTTTCTCTGTGATAACTCCAGCCTGTTAAGTTGACACACAGAACCAGCCAGTGCACCGAGTGTCTGCTAGTGTATAACTTGATTGCCATTAGATGAGTACACTTGACTTTTATCCATTTCTTGGTGTGTCATGTAGCCTGGGTCTGTTCAGGACAGACTGATTCAGCAGCATCGCAGGTAAGCTCTGAGGTAGAACCGGCTTGAACTATCTCTTCATTCATTTGTTTATCGTCATCTCTCTGAGTTAAGCTTTTCTCTCTTAAGAAGTATTGACTATGAAGAATATTGCCATATGTGATGTTCTGTATCTGGTAGGCGAAAGCAAGGTGGATTCTAACGGGAAGGCAGTTTCCTGCTGTTTTGATAGGAGATGTTTCAGATGCACAGGTCCCTCCTGCCATTTCTGCCCTGTGGACTGCGTGGGGTTCTGGTCTGACGAGAGAAGACTTGGGGTGTTTCTGTTCTTTGCTGTTAACTTTGTGACCCTATCCAGCTCCTTGCATTATCAGCATTTTAGGGATATACATCTTGCATTATATAGGATGTTGGTCCTTCAAGGTTTAACAAAGCTTCCTGTGTCACCCAGGTGCTGCAAAGAAAGCAAGATGGGTCGGGCCAGACACCAACAGCCGGGTCTTCCCGGTGGATGCAGGTTGATTAGTTACTCTACTTTGGCTGAGGTAGCTATTGAGTACAAGCACCAGGTCTTCATTTCATTTGGGATATATAATGAGAAAGCTTTACTCACGTCTTGCTACATTTGGGAGAAATGTGGCACCCACCGTATTTCCTACATCCGTCTAAGTGGTAATCTTGTCTTAAGGAAAAGGCAGCTAGAATACTTCTCCTGTGACTTATCTGTGGAGAACATCTCTAAGGTGCCCTCAGCCAATCTCAACACTCCCGTCGTCCCCAGGACCCACCTTTCTAAAGATCTGGCATATCTGACATGGTTCTGGGTAGCCGGGCCCTGGCCTTGCTTCTTGAGACCTCATTAACAGTGGCCATTACGTAACTGTGTGATCTGGGTCGCACTTCAGGCTGAGCCCAAGCTCCTAATCAGAATGTCAGGCAGTCCGTGGAATCTGGAGGTTTGAGGGTCAGAGGCGCTACATTGTAAGGTCTGCATTACATAGTGAGACCTTATCTTTGGTCAGTGAGCCTGTGACCACAGTTGTAACCCTGCATGAATGCCTGCATTCACCTAGATGTGCAGGCCAGCCAGACAGGCTGGGGCCTTGATGTTCTAGGTTGGCCATCCGACAGTGACTAGGAATCTTACGTGATAGGGACTAGACGAGCCGTGGTCAGCACTCGGGGCGGATGACAAGAAAGAGGGATGAACTCAAACAAAGAAGGAGCCGGTCCTCCCTGGACTGCTGCGAACCGGAGCAGGGCTGAGATGTGTCTTCTTTTCCTGCCTCCCTTCTCCTGGCTTCCTCTCCCCGAGGCAACAGGAAGGTGTGTCACGTAAACAGAGACAACTGAAGGCCCACGCTGTTTTAGAGCTTTAACCGCACAGACCACTGGTGTTTAGTTCACAGCGAACAGACTCGGCACTGCACTCTTCAAGCAGCGCCTCTCTGCTCAAACCACCGGTTCCAACTCCCGCAGCAGAGCTAGCTGGGAACTCTGTCAGCTCCAAATATAGCTAGGCTTTTTATTCCGCTACGATCCCCTGTCTGTCCACACGGCAGAGGATCCAGGCTTAATTTTGCAAACTGTTCCATCTGTCGTCAGCCTCACTGTGGTGCTTCTGCAAGCGGGAGCGCAGGCTGCCCTCCTGCCTACACTCACTTGGCGGTAACCTCTTCCACCCAGGCTTGGGAGCGGCCCTGGGAGGAAGAGGGACGCCGGGGGAGCCTGTCACCCAGTGTGCGTGGCGACACTGGGTTCCTGTTGAGTGAGCGTTGGTCTTTTGCTATGTATTGTAATGTTTACTACTGTCCCCCCAAGGCCTGGTTACCCCCAGGGATGAGAGAATCTGCACGTGATGCCACGTGACCTCGCTCCCTAAGTTAGCCCCATTTGGTGAATAAAGACGCCCGCAGCCTGCAGCTGGGCCCAACTGAGATAGGCTGGGCTTGGGATTCCTAGTCTTGGGGTCGGAGGAGAAGCTTGAGGAGGTGGAGAGAGGAGGAAGCCACCACGGAGTAGGAATCATGGGAACATAGCCACGAGGGCCGGCTAGCCGGATTGAAGATGCCCAGATGGAAGATGGCAAATTATAAAATGGGATTATCGATGGGGAGATAGATTCTAACAGCATCGAGTGCAGAGTAAGGCTTATTACGCTAATACAAGCTGTGTGTCTTTTATCCCAGAACTGAATGATCAAAGACAGGGCAGATGCCTCGGATTGACATTAAATATTTTCTACAATGGGTTTATTTCCTTTTTTTATTCCATTTTTTATTCCATTTTTTTCCATTTTTTTATTCCATTTCCCTCAGAAGGCCTTTTTTTTTTTTTTTTTAATTTATTTTTTAACTTTCTTCCTGTCGGGGAACAGATAGTACTGTGTTTATGAACATGGATGTGGGGCGTGGACAGCCCAGCAACTGTGCCCACTCTCAGAGAAGGGACTCTCCCTCCTAGTTTGATCTCGTGTGTGTGTGTGTGTGTGTGTGTGTGTGTGTGTGTGTCGTATGTGGGTCCTCACAGCTGCTGTGAGATCCTGTCAGAGGACGGCGTTTCATGCCTTCTCCTTGCCCTGCCATCCTGCCATCCTCTATGCCCCGTTCCTGAGCCTCGGCGGGGCTGGGTGGGGCTTGGGGAGGGCAGGTTCACTGTTTGTGGCTGAGAACTCACACCGCTCATCCTCAGAACTTTGGACAGTTACGAAGTTCTACACGAATCCCAACCGTAAGAAGCTTCTTGGCCAAGGATTGAAGGCAGCACGGATGGATGGGTAGGGAAACAGGATCATGTAGAAGGCTGGTCACTCAAGGGAGGTGGGTCAGCTACCCCATAAACCCTCCCCTCCTCGGTGCACTGTAATGGCCAGCAGAAAGAGAGAGAGAGAGAGAGAGAGAGAGAGAGAGAGAGAGAGAGAGAGGTTCAAGACTGATTTTTCTATGTCGCCTGTGCCCACAGCCAAAGCTCAAAGCTCACACCAATGTTTTATTCGTAGGAATCTACTGACTCTCACGGAGACATACTTATGTGTAAGGGTAGCTGGGCAGGTGGTTGGGTGTGGTCTGTGCCCCATGTCATCAGAGCCCTTGAATATCAATGGCTATTTTTCTTGTGGAACACAAGAGCAGTGGCCATGGCAGGTAAGGGTGTTGGAAAGGGCGGGGCCTCACCGCGGCACTCTCCTGGACGCCCCACCCCCACCTACGCATTCCTCTTCCGCGCAGCCACACCTTGTCCCCTGTCTCTGGGAGTCTGGTGTAGACACCCGTGTCTAGCCTCGCTCACCCCTGACTCATTTTACACTAGGAAACTTGCTATCGAGGCAGAGAAAGTTGACTCCTAGATTCTGGGTTTAAAGCCCAGCCCCCTCCCCCACTCCCCAACCCCTGCTGGGCAGTTTACTGAGAAGGGGCGTGTTCTCCTCTGGCCTACAGTTTATTACGTGAAGTTATAAACGCTTGTCTGCTTCTGGAGCTGGGTGAGCAGCTATACCAGAGGACAGTCCTAGGAGTAGGGCCCAGGAAGTCAGCCTTAAAGGTCAGTATACGAGAGCAGGGCAAGCCTATTCCCCAGGAGATCCCATTTCCGGTAGACTCAGAAACCATCTCCCGGTGGAGCTTTTTGTTCCTAACACAGCTGCCAGTTGCTGCTGCTGTTGCCGTCTCTGTGGGCTGTACCTCTCCAGCTCCCTGAGCAGTTCTTACCCTTCTGTGTGGAGAAGGAGCTGCTCCCGCCTCCTACCCACTTTCCCAGATTTCTGAGAGTGAGCTGCAGAGTTGCTGCAACCCTACCTGGTTATATTTCATAATTCAATATATATTTTTTAAGAGAACATTGAAAACGAACATCGTGTGCTTTTTTTGGTGTGTTCCGTGGGGTGTTTTGATGTTTTGTGTATTGTTTAAATCAGGGTAGACATACTCATCTTCTAAGATTCATCACGTCTTCCTGTGACTACATTTCCCCTCCTTTCTTCCGGCGGTTCTAAAAGCACAGTTGTATTGTCATCTCTAGTGTGGGACCGCTATGCCCCTGCCCCTGCCCACCTGGAACTTAGCACCCAGCCACTGGCTTTCCCCAGACGATGTTCTCGAGTCTTACAAGGCTTGCCCCACGTCTAAGCTCTGAACAGTCCCATGATCCCAGGTGCTTTCATCTGTGAAGATGCGGGAGAGTCGGCCCATCTGTTCAGCTTGCGTTTGGCAGCTGCTCCTTATCGCAGGGCATTCCGTGGAGCTAGTTGTACAATCTCGGCCTGCTTGAAATTGTCATGTGGGTCACCGTGGATGTTGGTATAGTGGCAGGTTTCAGCGTTTACTACAAGCTGGGTTCACTCCTAGGGATGATTGTATACATACGGCTTACTCTAAAGGACTGTGTGTACTCCAAGTTCTGGAGGCCAAAGGTATAAACCCTTTTGGGGCAGGACCAAGCTTCCTCCAAGGGTCCTAGAGAGGCCCCTTCCTGCCCCTCCATTGTCCATTGCTCAGGGCAGGGCCATTGTCCCCCAGGACTGTGCATCTGTCTGCTCCCTTGGCTTGTGTTTCCTCTGCCTGGTTTCATGAATGCTGAGTCTTCCTTCACTTGCTTTGGCTCTTGGAGAAATCTATACCGATACCAATACTGATACCTTTACTTTTACCTTTACCTTTACCTATACCTATATCTATGCCTATACCTATCTATATCTATAAATATGATTATTTATAGACATATATTTAAAGTATATTTTGTTGTGTGTAGTTAAAATCTAGAGAGTGGTGCTATAGATTATTGATAAAAAGACTTTCAGAGTGAAGCATGTGGGTACACGAGCTGTCTCATGTAGTTAGCACTTAGCCCGGTGGCTGTGGTTAGAGTGGCTGGCACCTGCCAATTTAGCCTGAGACACATCTATAACACAGTCTTCATTCCTGTGCCTCCCAGCCCTCCTCCTCCTGTCCAGAGGGATCCAAATTCTGCTCTTTCAGGCCTGGATTCCTCTAAATTAGATGGATGTTCTAGTCTTCCAGGGCTCATTGTCTTGGAGGTTCTTGGAGCCCTGAAATGAGATCTTCTTTCCCATAGGTTGTATCTCAAGCTCAGCACAGGGGGTATAGCACAGGGTTTGTTTTGCCCAGGCTAGTTGCCAAGTTGTAGGCTCAAGCAGTCCTCCTGCCTCAGCCTCTGAAGTAGAGTAGTGCTGTGATAGGTCAGGTCTGTTGATGTGAAACCTAGTTAGTACTCTGGTTTTATTGGCAACTATTTCTGAGGTTTAAGCGGAGAGTAAAAACTATTGTAAGTTTGCTCTAGTCAGGTGGTCTGTGTCTCCCAGTTAGGGTTGCCAAGTTCCAGACCTTAAGTCTTTGTCCTACCTTGATGGGCCCCACCCAACTAGTTTTTAGTTTCTCAAAGGGCTCTCTTGTGTTTCAGTGCCCCTTTCCACCCAGCAAGCCAATCCTAGGCTCCCTTCCTTTGGTCTCTGTTCACATTGCCTGGGATGGCTTCAGAGAGCTGTGTGTGTGTGTGTGTGTGTGTGTGTGTGTGTGTGTAATGTCTTTCAATCTTATTGTGTTTTCAAGAGTTTTGTTTTTGTGTGAATTACTGAGCAAGAGATTTCAAAGACATTTCTAGTAAATACAGCTTGCATGGGTCTGAGCACTATAGGTCTTTGAGCGCTAGAGTGTGTATTTCAGGATTCCAGAGATGTTTGAGATAAAGATGGTGTGGCCTCTTTCTACTGTTGGTCAGTATGGGATATTGTAGATGCTGGAAATGCAGCTCCTGTCTTCCAAGTCTTGAACTGATAGAGACGAGACAGAAGACCTAAGGATCGGATGTCTGCCTGGATGGAGCCTTTCCACAAGACAAGATCAGATCTGTTTCCACTGACCTCCAGTCTAGAGTTCCCCTCTCAGAAGAAAGGGTTTTTGAGATCCCGGATGTTGGATGTAGGGCTTTTTTTTTTTAATGTGCATTAGTGGGATATGTAGTGACTTAGGACCTATGTTCACACCCGTTCTTACGCTTCTTCACACGAACCTGAACTGGGCAGATGGAGCAGAGGCCAAGGTTCATGCATTCTGCTTCTTGCAGAGCTGTGGAGAGGACCTGCATGTGGACTCCCAGTCTCTGCTGGTGGAGGAAGACGCTGACCGCAGGGCCAGTGTCAGGTTTATTCTGACCATCTGTTTGCAGACAGCCCGGGGCAGGGACCACTGATCTGTGAAGCACTGCTCTGAAGACAGCGGTGGCCGGCTCAGGGTTTCTGATCTGGGTTGCAACTCACCAGGCCATCCAGCTTTTCCCCTCAGCTCCCTCGCTGCCTTCCCGGGCCATCCCTCACTGTCTCCTAGCCTAAAGTCAACCTAAAGATACTCTACTTGCTCCATCAGCAGCTGGTCACACCAAGCCGCTGTGAGTGAGTGGACTTTGGGATCCTCCAGATGAGCGTCTAAAGGGTTCATTTCTCTCTCGCGATGACCAGTCAGAGCACGGTGGCCATCCATCCCTTCAGAGGCAGGAACCCAGCACACGTGGTAAAGGGCTTTCCTGGTATAGCAACAAGAGCGGATGGCAAAGATGGGAGCGGTCTAGAGGACGCGCCTACCGATTCTGCGTTGATCAGAAGCAAATCTGAATCCCTTGTCTTACTTTACCCTCCTCGCTTCCTTTGCCCACACCGATGTGCAGCCTGGAAGCCTGGAGGTAACCATCCGTGCCCTCGCTCGCTCGAAGGCATTCAGCCGTGCCCTTGGCCCTCCCTGTTGGGTGTTTTGCCCAATGCCATGGATGGCATTTCAGTAAGTTAAGAACAGAAAAATCATTTCTTGCTGCGTCCACGTGTTTTCTTCACGGTGATTTCAGGGATCTCAGGACCACTGGCCCCTCCTTCTCCCGAGAGCTGCACACACTAGAAACACTGTGCTTCTGGAAGGAGCACCATGTGTCACAGTCTATTGAATGCATACTTCCTGCAAAGAGACCTGGGAACTGTAGTGTCTCCTGGGCGGATGTCTTGTACATAGCCCCATTATGGAGGGTAGGACGTGTTTCTGGTTGACTGCTGGCTTCTTCTGCCAGGGTGGTTTTGAAGAAGCCTGCTGTTGTCTGAAGCCGACTCACTGGATCTCACTACATCAGAGTAAACCTTGCTTATTTTTCTTTTCTTTCCGTCCATAGTTGTTTTTGTTTTTGTTTTTTAATTTGATACTATGGTTGATGTAGTCTTGTTAACATTAAGAACCATTTTGGGCATGGGTACACATGAGCTTAAAAGCAGATTCTGTGCTTAGGTTGGCAGTAGGCATATTGGAGAACCATCCTGATCAGTAGAGGTGTGAGCCATCCTCAGTTCCCCGCCTTCCAGAAGGAGGAAGCACAGAGAAGCAGTGGCAGCCGCTGACAGCACAAGGACCCAGAGCCATCCCCGCAGGAGTCTCTTGATCTCCCTGTCCAGTCCCACACGGCTGGCTCATTCTGCTGTTTTTGCATGGAGTCAAAGCAGGACTTGGTTTTTCAACTCTATTTCAGGACAATTTGAGTGGAAAGGAAAATATATTAGTCACAATCCTCTCTTGGAGCCCAAGCTTCAGAGGCCCAGAGATACTAAAGAGTTCCTGGTCGTCCACACTAGCTGCTGGCATAGAAATCCTTCCATCTTTCTGGGGAGCTTTGATGTGTCAGGATCCGAAAGCTGGCCCAAATCGAATCTTTTAGTCGGTGTTGTGGGAAGCGCAGATTCTGCCCAATGTTTCGGAGCTTCTGAACCCAGACTGCATTTCATACAGGAGACCCGCGAGCCAGTGAGAACATGGTCTCACTGGGGTTGGCTTCTCAAACAACCTGTGTGCCACAGACTTGAGGTCATCACCTAACCAACTGCCTATTGTTCTTGACCTTTACTTAGGATGGATGTGACATAGTGGGGCAGGGAGGAAAAGGCACAGGAAGAGTCACAGTGATCAGAGCTTGGGCACATGCCCGAGTCCCCTCAAGAGTCCCAGGTGGTCTTCACTTAGCTGTGCCACTTCATGGCGTGGCCGCCCTAGGATAACTGGGAAATGTATCTGAAAGTGTAATCGACCCTGGCAGTGTCTCGATCACTACTGACTGCGTGCGGCGAATACATGATTACAAACAAGGGGACTGGATTGTGTCCCCAGCAAGTCATATGTTGCAGAAGGACACCAGTGTGACTATATTTTCAACAGGACCTCTGTAAGAGCAAGCAGAGTTAAAAGAGGTCACAAGAATAGGGGGATTAGATGGAGCCCATATATGAAGAGGATGCAAGAGCTGTTCTCTCCGAGCTTGGGCCTGGAGCGGAGGTAACTGCATAAGCCGGGAAGAAGACCCTGGCCTTATGGGTGAGCCTCGATCTTGAAGTCCCAGCCTCAAGCCCTGGGAAATAATTGCCTCTTGAGCAAGCCCAGGCTGTAATATTTTGTCCCGGCATCTAAAGCACACGAAATTTCAATGATACTAAGATATTTTCATTTAAAGACCTGCTTTTGTGGCAGAGCTAGTCTAGAAGGATTATCAGGTAGACTTCAAGGATATGTTTTTTAATTAGTCCTTAGTGTCTCAGTCACCCTGGGTAATGAAATGGCTCCAGGTGAGCAGAATGTGTTGGTGGTGCTTTGCTGTATTCTAGGTCAGACAGAACGCACGCGGCTTGTGGAAGTGGTGTGTGGGACCCTGTGAGGCCACACCCCTCCTTCCAGCAGATCCACTCATTTCGCCCAGTGTCTCCCACAGTCAGACCCATCTCTTGTCAGCAGGGATGGCACATCTCTGTGTCTCTGGTTTCTCAGTGCTGCCTGAGCTTGCTACGGTATTTCAGGTCCATCTTTCCTTTGTCGCCTCTGGGCAGCGCTGGCGCCGAGCCGTGACATCGGTCCCGTGGCATCTGTGGGTCAGTCTTTCCTTCTGTGTCTCCCAGCCCCTGAGCTTCATGGAGGCAAAGTGGACTATATCTTCATCACACTCAGAATGGCAGGGCTAGCCTGGTCTCCGGGCCAGGGTGATTTCCTGATGTGCCAGCCTCCCTGGTATGGAGCGTCCAGGCCTATGTGAGCTGCAGCAAGCCCCAGCTCCTCAGCGCAGGCCACAGACACCGATTCTGAGTTTCTAGCAGCTAATTATCTACAACATGACCCTCAGTAAAGCATGGGCATGTAGAACGTACCTGAATTGCAGTACCTTAGAACTGGCAGTGGCAGAATTATTTTGCTTTTCCAAGTTCTATTTCTATTACACTTTAGTTCTGTTACCTCGTGTGAGCGTGATGTGAGTCAAAGCAATTGTCAACCAAATGGCGACAAATTTTAAAGTCAGGGAGAGGGGCTGGAGCGATGGCTCAGTGGTTAGGAGCACTGAGTGCTCTTCCGAAGGTCCTGAGTTCAAATCCCAGCAACCACATGGTGGCTCACAACCATCTGTGATGAGATCTGATGCCCTCTTCTGGGGTGTCTGAAGACAGCTACAGTGTACTCATACAGAAAATCAATCAATCAATCAATCAATCTTTTAAAGTTGGGAAGATGATGGAGGTCATAAAATACAGTGAGTTGTTGTCTGAGATATTCAAATAATTTTCCACATTAAAGTACCAAGGATACCTAATTTGAAAACCCGGCTTATCAGGGCCCTGATCCATGGTCTCCATGACTGTGGCCCTGTGGGACTGTGGCCCCCACTCTCTGTTCTGCTCGCTCTGTGGTTTGGATGCATGGTAGCCATCCCCACGAAGCCACCCTGCTGGTTTGAATGCTCCCCTGGGATATTCCCTTGGGAACGGTGGGATATTTAGGAGGTGTGGGCTGTGGGGCATTTTAGGTCACCAGAGAGTTGTCCTCGAAGGGGATGGTGGGACTCTGGCCTCATTCTTGCCCTCTCTTTGCTTCCTGGGTGCCTGAGGGGAATATGCCCAGCCACCACATGCTCCTGCTGAAGGCTCTAAATAGTGGATTTAAGTAACTATGGGGAGCCGGACAGTGGTGGCGCACACCTGTAATCCCAGCACTTGGGAGGCAGAGGCAGGTGGATTTCTGAGTTCGAGGCCAGCCTGGTCTACAGAGTGAGTTCCAGGACAGCCAGGACTATACAGAGAAACCCTGTCTTGAAAAACAAAAAACAAAAAAAACAAAACAACAACAACAAAAAAGTAACTATGGGGAAGATAAGGGGAAAGAGTGTTTCAGTTACTTATCTCAACTATGTGGTCAAGCCATAGAAAGACAACTAGCAGGTCTGTACTCTGTACTGTTCCTTCAATGTATCTGGCTCTGCCATTTACAGTGGAATCACATCTACCAGTTTTAATAGCAGAGAACTTGGAACTGTATTAATTTTTCATGGTGTTTTACTATGAGGAGAATAGATGCTTATTTTATTTTCCAGAGTAGGATGTAATGCATCTTCTATGTTATGAATGGGGAAAAATGTTTTAGACCCGTCGCCGAAAGGAGAGCTTTCACGGTCCAGACATTTAAGTTTGAAGTCCAAGCTGTGCTTGGGAGCTCATCCACACCCAGCTAGAGTGCCAGGGGTGAGCAGCTGGCACCAGTTACCATAGTAACAGGGGTGGGGAGCAGTCACAGGGAAATCCTCCACCCTCTTAAGAAGTCGCACTCGGTTGGACGCTGGACGTTTCAAACAGAAAAGGCTTTCTTTCAAAATGCTTCTTGTGCCCGGCGTAGGCCGCCTACTATGTCTCATCACCCTGGGTGGCAGAGGTTTAAAGGGCAGAGCTCCCGGTCTTACGCCTGCGCTCTGTGCTCTGGCCACTGGATCGGCAGCTTCCCGGGCCAGGGCCTTCTCGCTAAGCCGGCCTCTAAGGCTTTCCAACCTTGTGTTGTCTGCGTCTGTCCTGGAGCACATGGACAATGTGGAGCCCACCTTGGGAGACTGTCCTCGCACGTGGGTGAAGAGAAGCAGGCAGGCGGAACAGGAACAGCTCTCTTGCATTCTTGGGGACAAAGCAATTTGACTCTTGCACATGCCAGGAGGGTATGGTACAGGGAGCAGCCACCACCCCCTCCCACCCCACCCACTCCCAGCTCCTGGCTCAGGGAGCCTTCCTAATGTGGAAGCAGATAGCACTGCAATCAGAAGTGGTCCTTGAGTGAACCACCACCACCACCACCACCACCACCTCCTCCTCCTCCTCCTCCTCCTCCTTCCTCTTCTTCCTCATCTTCCTCTTCTTCCCCTTCTCCCCCTCTTTCTCTTCTTCTTCATCAGATTTATTTATTTTATGTATACAAGTACACTGTAGCTGTACAGATGGTTGTGAGCCTTCATGTGATTGCCAGGATTTGAATTTAGGACCTCTGCTTGCTCTGGTCAAACCCGCTTGCTCTGGTTAACCTTGTTCATTCAGTCCCTGCTCGCCCCAGCGCAAAGATTTATTTATTATTATAAATAAGTACTCTGTAGCTGTCTTCAGACACACCAGAAGGTCTCTGATCTCATTACAAATGGTTGTGAGCCACCGTGTGGTTGCTGCAATTTGAACTCATGACCTTTGGGAGACTAGTCGAGTGCTCTTAACTGCTGAGCCATCTCTCCAGCTCCTGAGTGAATGTTCTTATCCTGGGTAATATATGTACGAAGAAGGATTCTTAAACTTCTTGGACCCCTTTTTGATCCTTCCTCAAAACCCACTAGTTTACTGGGCCTAGGAACAGAGCTCTGTTCTGTCTCTTGTGTGGCAGAAGTCAGGTATGGTGGCTGTAATCCTAATCCTAGCACTTGAGACAGACACAGCAGGACTAGAAGATCAAGGTCCTCCTTGGCTACATCTCAAATTCAAGGCCAGTGTACACTGCCTAAGATCCTTGTTGTCCTCCGACAACCAGATCGAATGGGTTCCTTGGGTTTCAGTCCACCGGAAAATCCAGAAGTGTTACAGCTTTTGGCAGAGAAATGAGGAAATTTGGGAGGCCTGCAGGGCAGGCAGCCGAGGTTGTGCTACCGTGGCGGCAGCAGCACCAGTGGTATGAGCCTGGCCTGCCAGGTGGGTCTAGGGTCCAGAGCTGACTGCTTTGGGAGAGAGAACTCTTCCCTGAGTGTTACAGCTCAGTATAAACAGCCAGACTCCACGTAGACAGGGACGATGTAAACACTGAGGGGTAGAGTGGGACTTAGGGGCAGGTGTTTCCTATTGGCTCAGTTTGAGATGCCTGTGACGCTCTATTTGCACGGGGAGGACTCCAGGTGTCTTCCCTACGTGACTGATTGTCATGGTCCACTCAGTGCAGTGTGCTGGTTACATGTGTCAGCAGGATCATTCTCAGTTCTGAGAGTCACATGGTCTGAGCTCACTTAGCCTTCCCCGTTCTGTCTGGTGGCATGGTCTACTTGCTTCACAGACCCTGTCTTAAAAAACAAATAAACTAGCAACCATGCAACCAACCAACCAGGCAACCATGCAACAAACCAACCAACCAACCAGCCAGCCAGCCAGCCAGCTAGCCAACCAACCAACCAAGCAACCAGCCAACCAACCAGCCAACCATTCAACCAACCAACCAACCAACCAACCAACCAACCAAGCAACCAGCTAGCCAGCCAGCCAGCCAGCCAACCAACCAACCAACCAACCATCCAACCAACCATCCAACCCACCAACCAACCCACCAACCAACCAACCATCCAACCAACCATTCAACCAACCAACCAACCAACCAACCAACCAGCCAGCCAGCCAGCCAGCCAACCAACCAACCAACCATCCAACCAACCATCCAACCCACCAACCAACCCACCAACCAACCATCCAACCAACCAACCAACCAACCAACCAACGCAACCATGCAACCAACCAACCAACCAACCAAAAACACTCGCTGGTGTGGGTTTTGCGTATCCAACCATTTAACAATTCAGTGTTCCTTCCTATGTTTTTCCCCGTTCTGCCCCACAGGATATCCTTCCCCTCACCTGCCCCAGGTCCCTTAGCCTCTGACTTCTGTTCTTTCCAGTTGGGACATAGGTAGAGGAGGGGAAGAGAGAACATTCCTGAATGCTGTTTAGGTTGTGTGCAGCCTACGAGATCTTGGGTTTCTCCCCAACTGTTGATGTAAGCAGAGTACAGGGTGACTTGGGGAGCCGAAGGACGGGTTGTAGCTCTGCGCTCTGTGCTGAGGAGGGGGAGGGGATGCTTTAACTTCCCTTCTTAACTTGCCCAAGGTTGGGTCAGCCTCCGGTTGCTGTGACTCCACACCCAGGGACTAGGTCATAAGGATGCCTTTGCCATCGGGCAGGAAGGGCAGGGCCTGCAGGACAGGGGCCCCTGATGTCAGCAGTGCCAGGGTGCCCAGTGACTTATGGGAAGGTGGTGCTTAGGCCCTAAAACACTAAGTGATAAGGCCTGGGGTCTCTAGACCACAGTTAGGACCCTGCTGTGGTTAGGCATCCCTGCTCCTTCTGGCTGAGACACCCTGTGAAGATTATTTGGCATGTGTGTTATTTGTATCACCGTGAAAGGGGACATAGCCTACGAAGGAGATTGCAAATGTCAGACCTTTGAAAAGGAAAGGGTGGGGGATGGTAACGCGGGAGACCGGGTGTTTTAAATGCCAGGGAACTGTTCTTTCCCTGCCCATCAGCTTCTTACATCGAAAGGCCTGTTCGCTTTCCTGAGGTGTCTTGTAGCATATCCCCACGGCTGCCCTTACACACGTCAACTTCACACGATGTGGGCTGTTCGACTGTTCGTCTTCTCCCAAACACCCTGGCACTCAGCAACGGTTTTATTTAAAGACGTCTTCAAACAGAAGCCACTTGACTGGCCTGGGCTGCCATCTTGTGTTTTTTATAATCTGAGGATTTGCCATCTTGGAGACTTCTGGGAGCGCCCCGTCCTGTATATATGCTCCTCCCTCACAGATGGGCAAGCTTCTGTCCAGAAGGCAGCCACCCTTCCTAGGAATGGCCTCAGCCCACGGCCACCATGTTTTATAGCAACTTCCGATTTTACAGTATTACTGAGAACCGTCTAAACAAAGAGAATAGATAGGAAATTAAACAACCCAGAGCTGAACAGTTTGAACAAGCTGTGTGTGGTCGTCAAACCCCGTGCTCCCATGTCACAGCCTCCTGTTACACTGACCTTCCTCCTCTTCATCCTCTTGTGGTCCTTGGCTGCGTAAATGTCTACATCTACGTCTGTGTCTGCCTGTGTCGGGATTGGTGGACTTTGACCTAGAGCAGAAGGCCAAACGTGAAGGGCTTTTGCTCTCTTAGTTGCGTTAGGGGAGGTTTTGGATGCAGAATCTCACAAAATGCTGTCCACTGCGCTTCCTGTAGCTCTTGGGTCGGTCCATACTGCCCTCTGTATTCACAGTGCCCAGTGGACTGGTTTTCACACCCTACTCAGGGCCTCAGGGTGTCAAGCTGTCGTCCCACAGAGCTGCGTTGCAGAGTGGTCACGGAGAATCTTTGAATGTGTCTTTTCTGCTTGTGACTTAACCACGGTTCAGTCTCAGCATCTTAGGGCAAACTAAAATAACTGCTTCTGACTTGCAGGATGGCTGGGGTACTTGGCGGAGGCACGCTGCTCCTAGTGCTGGAGGCCAATCTGAATCTCACCGTCCCTCCCCCATGGGGCAGTTAGACTCCTTTGAGCAGGTAGTGGAGGGGAATCCATCTGCGATTCTTCTAGGTAAGCAGCAGAGAACCCCTGTGTTCTACATGAAAGATGTAAGAAGGAAGCTATCTCTGTCTGGGTAGCTAGAACGGAAGGTGGTTTTAGAGGCAGAGAGCGAGCAGAAAGCAACGCCAGACCCATGGCTGATGGCGCTCACTGCTGTGGTCTTTAGCTGATGTCTCCCCTAGAAAGCCTAGCTTTTTCCATGGTAACAGAACAAAGTTGCTATTTTGGAGTGTTTGTCGTTTTGGTAAATTTGGACCCCACACAGAGGACCTCAGAACACGGCAGAGCGAGCTCTGTAGTACTGGTCAGACCGCCTAGAATCCGCTTTTCAGTGTAAAGACAGACAGAAAAATGTGAATCTTTGAAGTCATCCAAAGATTATTTCTGTTGTCTTCATGGTGTGTGTGTGTGTGTGTGTGTGTGTGTGTGTGTGTGTGTGTTTGCAGAGCAGGCTGCTGTCTGTCCTCCATTGCTCTCACATACTGCTGGAACACAGGGTCTCTCTCTGAGCTGGAAGCTTGACTAGGTTGGCTCAGAGTCTGCCTTCCCCTCCCCCACTGCTAGAGGAACAGGCCTGTGCAGGCATGCCTGGATTTTACATAGTCACAGGGACTCAGTCTGGGGCCACCATGCTCGAAGAGCCAGCCTCCCTGCCCACTGCACTATCTCCTGAGCTCCGGCCTCATGGGTGAGGTGAGAGGTGGTCCAGCCTCCAAACCCAGCACTGTATTTAGGGGAGCTGAGCCCCCCTCCCCCCGCCCCCAGGCAGTGCTGCGCAGAACAGCAGTGTGTTAGCACAGAGACCTGGGGGATGGGGTAGGGCATCTCTAAAGCAAAGCATGCTTAGCTCAGGTAGGGATTGTGTCGGTCACAGCAATGAAGCTCCACCCTGACACCTTCCTGTCTCCGCTGTGTTACCAAGAGTCCCATCTTTGGTGATAGAAGCTTTAGTTTTCTCTAGGCTGAATCCTGCTTTTTTTTTTTTTTATTATTTTTAAAAAAATAAATATTTTCTTTATTTACATTTCAAACGTTATCCCTTTTCCTGGTTTCCCCTCTGAAAACCCCCTATCTCATCCCCCCATCCCTTTGCTCACCAACCCACCCACTCCCAATTTCCTGTCCTGGCATTTACCCAGACTGGGGTATCAAGCCTTCTCAGGACCCAGGGCCTCTCCTCCCTTTGATGTCCAGCAAGGCCATCCTCTGCTACGTATGCAGCTGGAGCCATGGCTCCCTCCATGTGTGCTCTCTGATTGGTGCTGTTTTACCTGCTTCTGCTTGATGCGTCAGAATAGCTTTCTCTCTTTCTGTAGTTCCTGCTTCTCCTTCCCTAAGCCTGGGGAAATGTCTAAGATCCCCCTGCAGCCAGCATTGGTTGGTTGGTAAGGACAGCGAAAGGCCAGGCATGCACTCTGTGGTGAGGGGACCCAGCCCGTAGCATTGCCCATATGGTCACGTAGCCTAGGGCAGTTTCCTCAGGGCAGCCATATCTTGAGATTATGAGGACTGAAGACCATCTAAAGCCAGAGTGGTATCTGTGTGGGTGGTGCTGTCTGGAGTGACCTTCTGCACATGGGGCAGTCTCTAAGGGATGAAGAGCATTCCCTTTCATGTCTTTGAACTCTAGACTAATTATTTAGGTTAGCTTTACCTATCTCTTGAGCTTGGGAGAGCCCACTGTGTCTCCCTGCTCTCCTCATCTCTGATTGTCAGGTCCCTGGATGACGTCATTGGTCATGATGAAATCATGGACTGCACAGGAAGTAAGGACACACTGGACTGTCAGGGGCGTAGTCCACCAACAGGACACCGCAGCATGTCCTGGGCATGGGCCATGGAGCCCCAACACCTTTGCCAGCAGTTTTTAGGGGAACAATTGATGTGGGGGAGACATTGCATCAGAGATAAATCAGGAGACCACAAAGATTAGACTCCCGGAGACCCCACCATCCGGCACCTGTGTTTCTTTCATACCTTGAGACGGTCCATTCTTCAGTTTGTACCTGCACTGGGATTTTCTCATAAAATTAATAGGAATCTGAACATAGAATTCTATGTCCTTTCAAAAGAAACAGTATCATAAGCGTGGTCTAATGTCATTGTTATCATAAATGAATTTTCTTCCATGTAGTGGTGTGCTGTGTGTGTTTAACTTATTAGTGCAATACAGAGTATCTAGGATTTCCCCAATGTCTTCAGCCTGAAGAACCCCAAAATGGGTCCTTACACAGCTACGTGTCGTTAACTCTGCTGCTTTGAAAACTGAAAGAACAAACAGCTGGTCGACATTGAGGCTCTTGCTACTCTCTCCAGTTGGGCACACACCTATCTTTTCTGTCGGGCAATCGCTGTGCTGAAATTTGCAAACACTGGGGATTTGGGATTTGAACTCAGGGCCTCCAGAAGAGCAGTCAGTGCTCTTCACTGCTGAGCCATCTCTCTGGCAACATTGGGGATTTGTTTTTTTCCCCCACAACATATTGTTGAAGTAGACAAAAAAAAAAATTGCATCTATTTTATTTTACTTTATTAGATTACTGATAAGTTATGTTAAAGACCTAAATCTTAACTACATACTTTCATCACGTGGTGTTCATTCCACCGACCACATTTTGCACACTCACACTCTCCCTCCCACCTTTATTTATCTGTTGTTTGAGTCAGTTTCTCACTAAGTAACCCTGAAACTAAACTGGCCTGAAACTTGCCAGGTAGCCCAGGATAGACTTGAACTTGCGGCCATTCCCCTGCCTCAGTATTGTCTTTTGTCTGTGAGCTTTGAAGGGGCCGCTCTGCACAGATCCACGCTTCCCTTGTGGCGACTTCTTTCCTGAGCTGTGCTTGGGTTTCCCAGTCTCCCACCTCGGGTGCGAGCATTTATAAGACCATTGAGACGCTATCTGGAGTCCGAGGTCACCAGTGATGATTTTGCTTTCCCATCCACAAAAGACAAGGCAGCCCTAACGGTCAGATCTGACTGGTCCCCCTTCTCTCTGTGCTCTGGCGCCTTTATCGTGCGCCGAGAGCTCTGCCTGCCTCTTGGTTGGCTGTGGCCCGGCCCCTCGTGCGTCTGCAGTTGCTTCGTATGTGTGCACACGGCCCTGTTCCACACGCACCGTGTACTCGGAAACCCGCCGCAGTTCCCCTCATAACGGTCTGCATTTTCCTCAGATTGCTGTGCCGTCTCTGGTATTTCACGTGACGTTTAGAGACGTTTTGCCATTGTTTAATTGCTAAGGAAGAACTTGAGACTTTAGGTTTAAACTGGATGAAGCGTGTGCTGCCCGGACAGCCTTCCGCTTGTCTTTCTCCACGCTTGTACCCGCCACCCGCCGCTCATCCTCTGTCTCCGGGCACTGTTTTCAATATTTGAACATTTGCTGTTACGTATTTAGGAGGGCATATTTAATATTGATCCCTTGAGATGTTTCATTTTTTTCCGTTGATCTAAACCGCTTTGCTATTTTTGATATCAGAGTAGAACCTGTTTGTGCACAGTATTTTACATCAAACCCTCTGTTATTATATAGAATATGTGTTTTGGCTTACACTCAGGGTACAGGCACCACCGACAAACTGCTTTTGTGGTTTCGCTGCCTTTCCCCTATTTGCTTGCTTTTTGAAGAGTTTGTTAGATAAAAGTGTTAATTTGACCATCTCTGCAAGTCCTGTACTTTGGGACTCCATAGTCTGAATTCTGGGGAGATGTCACACACAGAGATGCGGGCACTGTCGCTACCCTTGTGAAGCAGCGACAGGGGCCAGAGTAGCTCTGTGGAGTGTGGCAGAGGAGCTATTAAAGAAGACACCCAGTGCTCCTGAGACCTGCCTGCCCCCAGGAACGCTGAAAGCTGCTTATTCCCACAGGACTGAACGCCTAGGTCCCCCATAGCAAGCAGGCTAGCACTGCATTGGCTGGTTCTGTGTGTCAACTCGACACAGGCTGGGGTTATCACAGAGAAAGGAGCTTCAGTTGGGGAAGTGCCTCTATGAGATCCAGCTGTGGGGCATTTTCTCAATTAGTGATCAAGGGGGGAGAGCCCCTTGCGGGTGGTGCCATCCCTGGGCTGGTAGTCCTGGGTTCTATAAGAAAGCAGGCTGAGCAAGCCAGGGGAAGCAAGCCAGTAAGTGACATCCCTCCATGGCCTCTGCATCAGCTCCTGCTTCCTGACCTGCTTGAGTTCCAGTCCTGACTTCCTTTGGTGATGAACAGCAGTGTGGAAGTGTAAGCTGAATAAACCCTTTCCTCCCCAACTTGCTTCTTGGTTCTGATGTTTGTGCAGGAAGAGAACCCCTGACTAAGACAGGGACCCTCTGTTAAGTGACCCGCACAGGGGACATCATACATAGCCTTGGTGGCTCAGTGGATGCACGCTCCTGGTCAGCCCATGCAGCGGAACCTTTACCTCAGGTTTATTTATGCATGCGATTTTGTGAACTTCCTTCAAGTAGCATTAAAATTTGGATCTGAGCTCAAGACCCGCTCATTCAAGAATTGACTTCCTCAAATCTTGCTCACTGGGCAGCAGAGTTAAAGGGCGGGGCACTCGTTCCTGGGGTGCCAGAGTAGAATATGTTTCAGGTCTTGTGCCCAGAGCTGTGTGGGCTGTGTGAGGACGCTGTTTGGGAGAGCAGCAGAGAGCTACTGTTGTGGGGACAAGAGCCGCTGCTGTTGTCTTTGTAGAAGCATATGACAAATCTCAGGACAGAGCACAACCCATCCGACAGCAGCCAGACACAATGGACCCGCTCTGGGCAGGCCTCCAGCCAATGGCAGGGAGACCTCGGGAAAGAACGCAGCCTTTGTGCACATGAGAAGTCACTGTGCCCAGAGAGGTAGACCCTGGGGAGGGCTGAGGAAGGGAACCAGGAGTCAGGCACAAGGCACCCAGCAAGGGCTGGGACCAGTCTGAATGCCTAGAAGGTTCTCCTATAGAAGGAGATGCGCCTTGCTCAAATGTAAAGGGTTCAGGTGGGAAGTTAGTGAAGTGACAGATGTGTCCGCTGGACCTGGAGACCAACAGGGTCTTCCTCCAGGAATCGTCAACTCAGAGGCAGCCTCAGCTCCTGGAGTTTGAGCCCTGAGAAGTGACCAAGCCTGTCACCTCTCTTTCAGTCATGTCTGGACTCCTGTGGGGGATGGGCGTGAAGAAGGGGACCAGCGTGGGGGATGGGCATCAAGGCGGATGGGCTGGGGCTGAGTATCAAGGTGAGACCTGCATGAGGGATGCACATCAGGCATCTGCATCAAGATGTAGAATGATCTTGAGCACGCTACAGGCACACAAAGATGTGCTGGAGTGTAACCTTGAATCATTCATTCTTTCTAGAACATCGTGTTTGCCTCATTGGGTGAACCCACACATCACTGCACTGATTTGCAGGTGGCAAGTAGGTAAACATTAGGAGAAATGCAGTGCCTTTAATGTTCTGATTTACCTCAACATACACATGAGGTGAAATGGTGAGATTGCTCTCTCAGTGTCCTGATGCTGGTGGACTGTAGTTTTGATCTGGTTCTGGGGTCCTTGGACTAGAGCACTGAACTAAAGCAAGGTGAGAGATAATCATTAGTTGGATCCAGTGTGTGTATTTGCATGTGTAGCTACAGTGTGTGCATTTGTATGTGTAGCTGTAGTGTGTGCATTTGCATGTATGGCTGCAGTGTATGCATTTGCACGTGTAGCTGTAGTGTGTGCATTTGTATGTGCAGTTACAGTGTGTGCATTTGTATATGTAGCTGCAGTGTGTGCATTTGTATGTGCAGTTACAGTGTGTGCATTTGTATGTGCAGTTACAGTGTGTGCATTTGTATGTGCAGCTGCAGTGTGTGCATTTGTATGTGCAGTTACAGTGTGTGCATTTGTATGTGCAGCTGCAGTGTGTGCATTTGTATGTGCAGTTACAGTGTGTGCATTCGTATGTGCAGCTGCAGTGTGTGCATTTGTATGTGCAGCTGCAGTGTGCATTCGTATGTGCAGCTGCAGTGTGTGCATTTGTATGTGCAGTTACAGTGTGTGCATTCGTATGTGCAGCTGCAGTGTATGCATTTGTATGTGCAGCTGCAGTGTGTGCATTTGTATGTGCAGTTACAGTGTGTGCATTTGTATGTGCAGCTGCAGTGTGTGCCATGAGTAACTTTTGTATGTACAGTGGCCAGCTGCAGTGTTCTTAGTAGGCAGCTCACTTATGTGCAGTGCCCAGGTGTCGAGGCCAATTGCAGTGCATCCCGTGGGTGGCTACAGTGTGGGCATTTGGCAGCTGGGGTGTGTGCAGGGTGCGGCTAGTGCAGATCCAGTTCCACTTGCAAGGAGGTGCAGTTCTGCCAAGGACTGCAGCGTGGGATGTGGACAGACCTCTCTCTCTAAAGGCATGGAACGATTACAGATGACGGGTGGGAACACGCGATGCACTGGACCTGTGTGAGGGCAGGAAGTCCACACTGATGAAGGAGAAAGCTATTCTTACCTCTGTGGGTAGTAGCAGTCCTGGCCTGGTTCGCAGTCACCTTCACATAAGTACCATAAGTACCGTGAGTTAATTAATCATGCCGCTGGCCTGCCTTCCCTGGCTTATTCCCTGGCATGCCTAGGGCATAGGGTGGCCTTTGGGGCCACCAGTGACATTGTAAAGGTGATGATAGCTAGCCCCAGTTACGGTTGGTCCTTGGTCAGTAGCCATAGAATTGAAAATGGAGGGCGGTTCCGTGGACTGAACCAGCACGGGGAGTCCACATTGTGACTGACCCTTTTGGCAGTGCCCTGTAGCAGGCTCAACTTGGTGCTGATGTAATCCCTCTTCCCCCATCCCACCAGAATAGTCCAATCATAGAAAGAACTGGCCTTGCCTTGTTCCAGCAGGCTAGTGATAAAGCCTGGACACTGGTTCCTGGAGCCCAGCTAACCAGAGTGCTGACCAGGTACCACAGACCTAGATAGAGATCAGCTCTGAGTTAACCTATGGCAATCTGACTTTAAGTGATACCCTTTCCTACCCTACTCCTCTGCTGGGTTCCATGTGTGTCTCTCCTGAGGATTCCTAGAACTGCCTGCCAGTTTTACACCCACACGGGAGAACACTGTCTTGTCAGAGTGTCCTCCTGGCAGTATCCCCACTGGCATCGATAGCCGTGGCAGCCCACGAGCTTGGCATCTCCTGGACCAGTCCGTGATGCTCACAGATGCGTGTGGATCCTGGGTGCTCCACCCAACTCCAAGCCCTTGGCCTTTAAGGTTCTCCCTAGATGCATCCTAGCAGCTCAGCCATGATGATCTCCTGCCCAGCTCTGTGCTAAGCACCCACCCCAGAGGCCGGGGGATCGGAGGCTGGCAAGAGGCCCAGGCTACTACCTGTGAGGTCTCACTTGTGTTGACTTGGTTGCAAATGGGATGTGTTTGGTCCTGGGAAGGTCCTCCCCAGGGTGCATCCTCTCAGGAGAGCATATTGACCCGCAGCTTGAGGGGACTACTGTGTAGTTCAGGCCTTTGGTTCCCCAGGGATGGATGAGCCCACAGAAAAGGTCTGCTCCCAGAGGAAGCCAGGGAAATGATAGAAGCGTCCCTCAGAAGCAATCTCCTCTTCTTATGACTATTCCATTTTAAACCATGCACCTCTTTCCAGTTGGTCCAAGGATTTGGAGCTAGTTGTGAATTCAGTGACCTGGGGTGGGGGTGGGGGTACAGTTCTGGCAGGGTCCCAAGTGTGCACAGTTCTAGCTCCACTGATCCTCACAGGCCACGGATGGGCCCAGCCTGGGCAGCATTAAACCTTCATGATCTCTAAGGCTAGCTGTTATCACGGATTAATTTTAGCATCAGAAGAGCCGGCTTCCCCTTTGTGCAACCCCATTGTTTAAACGGGTTTTGTAGGGGAGCCGTAAAAGGTGCCTTTAGTAGGATCTCTGTAGAAAAATTGTTTTTCCTTTTCTTTACTGCCAGAGGTTTGCCAAAAGGGTCTTTCGAGAGGCAGTGAAATGAACCCATTGTTCCACAAGAAGCGAGGGCTGTGGAATCAAGCCGAGGTTCTAACAGTGTGACGGGGAGAAGGCCCCGGTCACCTTACCTGAGCTCTGAGACCCAGCCTCAGCACACAAGCCAGCCGTGTCTGGTTGCTCCCACCGCCCTGCCGCCCCCCCACACCCCCCCAAGCCTTTGTTTTGGTTCCCAGGCACATTCCAGGTGTCCACCTCAGTTTGTCCTTGCTTCTAAGAGGTTCAACGCTGAGGTCCAATTCACAAAGAAATCCCAGAGCTGGTTCGGGTGTGAGTTCCTTTTCCATCTGCCATGGGAATTTCCCCAGGGCCATCCAGCCTGAATGCGCTGGGGTGAGATGCGCTGGGGCGAGCGCCCTTTGCGGATGCCACATGCTGTGATATCAGGCATAGTTTGTACGTTTTCACCAGAGTGTGCTGGAGGCAGAGCCCGTGGTGTTATCTCTGGGGATAGCCTATGACATCCCAAGGTCAAGCACCCCGGAGTGATTCAGCTGAGGCTGTTAAGTAGTACTGGTGATGTCTCTGGCTCTCTACAGTGCTGGTGGTACTGGTCACCCTGAGGGCAGGGACTGCAGCTTCTCGCCTTCGCCTCAGTTGAGAAGTAATTTGCTGGCTTCATTGCCGTGCACACATGGATGTGTGTGTGTGTGTGTGTGTGTGTGTGTATGTGTGGTCACTGCTTACACACACTGTCCTGTGCACTGCCTGCTGCATCAGCCTCTCAGCCCTTCTTACCACGAGTACCTTGTAAGCAAATCAACTGCTTGGCCACGTGAAGCCTCTGTGGCCCTCAGTTCCTATCTGCCCTTCCGAGGAGGAGGCGGCGTCTGCTCTCAGAGCGCCCTGAAGGCAAACTCGTGTTAGGAGTGTGCACGCCTTGCCTGGTGCCAGCACAGAGCGTGGAGCACATGCTACGGCCCAGTCAGTCCTGTGGGCTGCCCCTGCCTTGGCGGATTGAAGTCAGACACTTCTTTCGCACCACTAAGGAGCCAGGAACACTAAGGGCCCGTTTCTAGGCCAGGGCGGGCTGGTGGCTTCAGAAAGCCTGTGGAGGAGTGAAGAGAACAAGGGACCTTCTCAGGTTTACAGAAGACATTGTCAAGACAAAAAAACAGAAGGCTCACCTGCTTCGTGAGAACACAAGGTGTGCAGATCGGCTCTTTTGCCTGGGAGGGAGGGAGAAGGAAGGTGGTGTGTGTGTGTGTGTGTGTGTGTGTGTGTGTGTGTGTAGACCCAGGTAGGTGGGGTGACACAGCAGCAGGAGAGAGCGAGCCAAGGATTCGAAGTTTCCAAATGGGCAGATATCAAAGGGAGGCTTGGCCGTTCATCTTCTGAGGCCGGAGAGAAGGTCTGTAGAGTAAAGGTAGAAAGAAATGTGCTTGCGGGTTGTGGAGCCTCGGGTTGGTGTGTCCAGTTGTTTCCCGGTTCCCTCAGATGTTTTGGGGTGTAGGTTTGTGTGTGTCCATGAGTAATGACTCCCCAGCTCGGAGGAGACGATTCCTGCTGATTTTGTCGTCATTGAAATCAGGGGGTCGTTTTCCTTGTGGGTGGGTGGTTGGAACGCTGTCCTCCAGTTGAATAGTGGCTGCATTGGCCATGGAATATGAATTGCCGGACACACCCGCTGGTGCTGCCGATGAGTCTCAAGACATCCCGGGCTGGGGTGTTTGAGGAGGAGGAGTGAGGCTTCAGGACAGTGGCCATTGGCAGTAGCGAAGGCTGCGGAAAAGCAGGGCAGCCTCAAGGCCAGGGAGCTGGTCCTTCTGTTCCCAAGTGTGTGCTGGCCTTTCTGTTCGCCACACGTGTGTTTGGTGAGATACCCAGGGGTACTAGCCGCTCCCTGGGGACATCGTTCGATGGCGTTTTTTCCTTCCAGGGAATTCTCGGATATGAGGGGAACATCTGATGTGTTCGGTACCGCGTCCACTTGTGGCACTAGCCACCCACATCCTCTAGGCCTGCCTCTCTGAGAGGCGTGATCCCAGACTAGCGTCAGCACAGATTCTAAGAGCCTGAAACACAGCAAGAAAAACATGTCACACTGAGGAAAAGTGTCTGAAGATTGGACATAGGAGCTGTATCCTTCCCCTCAATAAGCAACAAGTTCTAGAAATGTGCTAGAATGGTCCGTCAGTCTAACCCCACCCTCAACCCGCCACCGTTTAGGACGGTCTTCCAAGGAGACGTTCTGAGGTACGAAGTCCTGTTAAGCTGGGGGAAGTTTGCCGAGTTCTGGGTGAGATCCAAGAATGCCTACACAGCTCTCAGCGAGGAGGGTTTGCACTGCTGTCTCCAGGCTGTCATTCCGAGACAGAAGGGCAATTCAGAAGCCTCCAGAAGCAGCTGCTAGCTGGCCCCTGTTCTCTCGTTTAAGTGCTTTGGCTTTTTGCCAACGTTGGTTTACAGCTGTGCGAGCATGTGGGGCTTGGCTCAGGTGCTGTGTCTTCCAACCAACCGCGGGTAAACCAGAGATTTGCTGACAGGAAGACAGTGATAGCTGATAGCAGACAGAGATAGAGAGCTGCCACTCCCAAGTCTGGGGCAAAGCGGAGAGGAAGAGTTATTATGCTGACCGGAAGCACTCTGGTGGCTGGACTAGCTCTGAGACCCCTTCCTGTTCGGTCCCAACATCTACTCCTGGATCACACCAAGGCTGACCATTCCTTTTTTTCTTTTTTAAAGATTTATTTGTTTATTATATGTAAGTACACTGGAGCTGTCTTCAAACACTCCTGAAGAGGGCATCAGATCTCGCTATGGATGGTTGTGAGCCACCCGTGTGGTTGCTGGGATTTGAACTCAGGGCCTTCGGAAGAGCAGTCGGTGCTCTTCATAGCCGAGCCCCCAAGCCATTCCTTTTTTTTGTTTTGTTTTGTTTTGTTTTGTTTTGTTTTTGTTTTTTGAGACAGGGTTTCTCTGTGTAGTCTTGGCTGTCCTGGAACTCACTCTGTAGACCAGGCTGGCCTCGAACTCAGAAATCCACCTACCTCTGCCTCCCAAGTGCTGGGATTACAGGCGTGCGCCACCATGCCCGGCTAAGCCATTCCTTTTAAACGAACTATTTTTCTTGCTTTGTGTTAAGAGGGTAAACCAAAAAAAAATATTCACTAGTAAAGTGACCAAGGAGTACCCCCAGCGCACAAGCAGTCCAATGTGTGGGAGCTTAACAGAGGCAGTTATTTCAATGTCTGCTCCTAAGCTAAGGCACTGAGGCCAAGGGTGTCCACGCTGCTAGGAGGGCCCTGTGCACTGGGTCTCTGCTGACGACCTTAGGCCTCTGCTCAGACACCACGCCACAGGTCAGGGTCTTGTGGGCTCCTGCGCTGTGGCCGTACGCCTCCAAAACCAGTCAGAATGGGGTTTCCTTGGGTTCCAGAACCGTCAGCGGACTTCTCACCTGATAATCCAGATAGGCACGCTTCCTGGATGAGCTCCGGCCTGTGCTTTATCTAGGATAAGTAATTGACGTTTTGGCATCTTATGACCAGCGGTGGACCACCAGCAGTGTCTTATGTGGGGCGGACGGGGTGTGCGATCTCTCCGTGGCCTGTGTATCTGGACGCACGTGACGGAATATTTTGCACAACCTCAAGTGATGATGACTTTTTGGAGTTCCAAAAGAGTTTCCTCAAACTCAACAATGTATGTATAATGTGAACAATGGTCTCAGGGTTATAGAAAGTTCTCAACTCTTCTCACTCTACAGATAGGGAGAGTTAAGGATGGTGAGACCATGCACACCCCAGCACTGCATGTTGTCTTGAGCTGGGTGTGCTACAGAGGCCAACACTTAAACTACCCTACAAGGTATCCCTTGTTGGTACTTACAGAGTAGATGCTGTGTAGACATTTTCCTGGGTAGACAGTGACACACCGGAGAATATACAGTTGGTGCTATACACGTCTCGTCCTGTGGAGGAACCTATGGACCTTGAAATGGGTGATGGGAATCCCAGTGGCTTCTGGGAGAGTTGGCTAGGCCAGCCTGCTTCAGGAGCCCAGGGCCGGACTCCACCCGTGGGGTATCACAGAGAGGGCTGCAGCTGGCCCTGCCGTAGAGCTGTGTGCTCGGTATTCCTGGAGAAGTGGAAGTGTGCTCTCGAGAGTTACCTGTGTCGTGAGCCTCACAGGGACACAGCTGTGGGGACGCAGCTCCACTCTGTCCCTCTCTTGACAGCCTTCATTTGTGCCTGTCACTGGAAGCCTGTAATTGGTGGTTCACGCGCGCGCGGGCTTCCGTAAATACCTTTGTTCTGCTTGAGTCTCCTTCAGTGCAGGTTCCCAGCTCTGACAGACCAGGCACGGAGAGACAATAGCAGCAGAAGCTTGGAGCTAAATCCATTTGTTTTCTTTTCGCTCAATATGTCATAATCTCTTTAAAAATGTGAAATAGCTGAGTTGACTCCAACAGAAGGAGAAGAAAGAGGAGGCAGAGGAGAGAGGGAGGGCGCGCGGGAGAAATGGAGGGAGGAGCCGGGAAAGTTAGTCAGTAGATTCATTTCCATGAGGTTTCTGTCCCAAAGTTTTCTTCAGTTTCAGAAACGGGTAAACCACGTGCTGAGTTCTGAAGCCCGTGGCTGCTTTGGTCTGGGTTCTGCTGTGACAGTCACTGCTGCGTGTCTACAGCGAGGCAGCAGCGCCACGCCCATTCTGACACTTTCTTCCATGCCAGGATCCCAAAGAAGGTCCGCTTCTAGCAGGAAGCCGAACAGACAGGCAAAGGATAGACATGGGGAAACAGAGGCTGGGGAGACAGAGGCCTCTCACTGCCTGTTGCTCAGGAACCCCCAGAGTGGTTCCCAGGAGACCTCCTGCAGAGATTTCACAGGCAGAGTGTGCACCCAGCAAACACTTGCAGAAGTGTCTGCCCTGCTGTGCTGGAGAACAACCGATTCTCAGGTGCTTATCAGGAAAGTGAGATAGATGCGGCACATTTGACGCAGAGGTCTATGACTGAGTCTGAGCCTCGATTTTACACTATTATTATTATTATTATTATTATTATTATTATTATTAAGTATACGTATGCAGTGTGTGTGTGGTGTGCGGTGTTCTCAGAGGTCAGAAGAGCGTGTAGGATCTCCTGGAGCTGGAATCACGGGTGGCTGTGAGCCACCTAACGTGGGTGATCAGAACCGAGCTCTGGTCTTCTAGAGGCTGAGCATACTTGACCGCTGAACCACCTCTCTAGAGGCCGCGTCACCTTTAAAGGCTCTTCTGTTAGTTTCCAAGATTGATCCCAAGCCCACCGCAGCTCTCCTTCTCCTCTAAACATCTTGGCCCCTGCACAGGTGCACAGCGGTCCCCACTGCACCGGGGATCCCCCCACCCTGCACCTTATTAGAGACTCTGTTCCAAGTAGTCATGCTCCAAGAATAACGAGCGTCTTTTTCTGCCCTTTTCCCTTGCACCCGGAAAGTAGTCACACCACTGGCTCCCACCCTTTGCTCCCGGCAGCAGGTCGTTTAATCGTATCTGTCTTAGTTTTAGCTAAACGTGAGATCTCATTAATATAGCCGGTAGGGTGAGCCTCAGGAGTAAACACTTCTGGGGAGGTGGCGTTGTAGTATCCGGTTTCCTTATATATAGAGACAAATTGTCCTCTTGATTAGCTTTACCTTTCTGGAGAAGAAATGTGGAAAGACAGAGAGGGAGTTAATTGCTTCGGGCACCATCAGTTACACAGTTACAATTTACCCAGCAGCTCGCCTTAGCTTTCAGGTGGACAGAGGAGCAGGGGGCTGACTGGACTCAGATGTCCCAAAGGAAGACAGAATCAGGACTGGAGAGATGGCTCAGTGGTTAAGAGCACCGACTGCTCTTCCAGAGGTCCTGAGTGCAATTCCTAACAAACACATGGTAGCTCACAAAACATCTGTAATGGGGTCTGGTGCCCTCTTCTGGTGTGTCTGAAGAGAGCAGTGGTGGTGTACTCATATGCATAAAATAAATGTTTAAAAAAAAAAAAAAAAGGAAGACAGGTTCAGAGTCCTCAAGGGAGCAGCGCGTTTTAGGCTTTCCTCTCCTTTGTGTCTGTTGTCTCTCCCACCCAGGCTTCTGTCACCACCCTCAGTCTCTCTTTCTCTTTTTTGTCCCGTGTGTCAGTTTTTCACATTCCCCCATCCATCCCGTGATTTATCCTCCTCTGGTCTCCTTTCTATTCAATATAATACAATTAAAATATAATATCATTCCCCCTCCCCCCTCCCGTGTACACTACCTCACCGTGGCCTCTCAAACTCACGTCCCCTTTGCAACTGTTAATATTATGTCAATGTCTATGTGTGCAAATGCATAGATCCACTCGCTGAGTCCTTCTAGAGCTTTTGCATGTGTGTGATTTCAGGGCGGACCGGTTGGAATTAGATGACCCGTTAAGGAACTGTGTAACCAGCTCCCCGACTTTCCGCAGTCCTTAGCGGCCTATAGTCAGGGGGTGGGGCCTGTAGTCAGGGGGTGGGGCCTGTAGTCAGGGGGTGGGGCCTGTAGTCAGGGGGTGGGGCCTGTAGTCAGGGGGTGGGGCCTGTAGTCAGGGGGTGGGGCCTGTAGCCAGGGGTGGGGCCCCGTGAGATTTCCTTCCTTCTACAGCGTTGCCTATTGCTTCCTTGTTCCTGTCCTGTTCAGGCAGCCATATTGCTGAGGTACCATGAGTGTAGCTTTCCTGCCCTTTCTGCGTTACACGCCTCTGTGCATGTATTTATATGTATGTGTATACACACACACACACACACACACACACATACGCACGCACGTACGTTATAAGTCTGCATCTGAGACAGAACATGTAGTTTATACAACAAACCCGTAGCCAACATTCTAACCAGAGAAAAACCTAAACACTTCCTCTACAGTCGGGGATGAGACTCTATGTCTGCTCTGACTGTGATTATTCAGTGAAGTCCCAGAACCTTAGCTGCTGCAGCGACACAAGAGAAAGCCGTAAAGGAGATCAGAACAGAAAAGGCAGAAGTCTAACCGTCCCTGTGTGGGGCTCTGCTCTTACAGCTGCTTCTGTGGCTGACCTTCCTACTTCCTGCCCTCCTAGAACATTCTGGAACCCTGCTGCAACCATTCAGTAGGATTTCTTAGGGCTCATTGTCATCTAAGGTACGCAGAGGTGACCCTTGCCTCTGGTTTCTCTCTCGAAAGTCACGAGATGGTATCTGTGTAAGTGGAGCTGGCGTCCGGCCTTGAAAACAGCTTCTTTCCCCAAACATCGAGTTATTTTTAAGAGGCCGGTTCCCTCTCTGACCTCTACCCCGCCCCAATTTCTCTCTCTCCTTCCCCTCCCTCCCCTCTCCATGTGTTCCTGGCCAACCTTACCCCCCTCTCTCCTCCTCTGTTCCCTCTTTCTCTGCCCCCACTCCCTTCTCAACCCCACCCCCATTCCCATGCTCCCAAATAAACTTCATTTTATGCTTAAAAAAAAAAGTCCTGTTCTCAGGCACTGTGCCAGATCCCTGCATTTAGTGTGATTCATGACACAGATCATGTCCTGGCCCCCGGGGGAATTGCAGAGAGCCCAAAGGTGACTATTTCAACTGTTAACTGCCAAGTGATGTTCGTGGAGGATACATTCAGGTTTCTCTGTGGTGTTGGTGAGAGGTCACAGAAACCTCTGGAAGAGAGAAAGCAGCAAAGGCTTGCCTGCCAGTTACGGCACACCGTCTCAACCCCCCCATTCTGGAATTCCCCCAGAACAAACGACTTTCTCAGATTTAGGGGTACAGATGGCTTGAAGGGGGCTGGCCTGGCTGTGTCCTAACCGCACGTGCTGCTGTCTTGCAGGAAGAAGGCATTGTGAAGGAGATTGACATTAGCAGCCATGTGAAGGAAGGCTTTGAGAAGGCAGACCCCTCCCAGTTCGAGCTGCTAAAGGTTTTAGGACAAGGGTCATACGGAAAGGTGAGTGGGACGGACGGATCGACACTGGCGGGCTGGCATCGGACGCAGAGGCAGTACCCGCTGGATCTGGCAGAGTTCGGGCACGGAACTGCCCACATCAGCTGAGCCTGTGTTTGTCAGGCTCGTGAGCCATGGAGAGCCAGATCACCACATTCTCGTGCTCCTCAGGGTCCACTTGGCTTGTGCTCATTACGGAAGGGGCCAGATTAACCCTGTTTCAGCCAGGGAGTCTTGGGAGGGGCATCCACCACAGCTCTTTTTGAAAAGGAAGTGACCGATGAGAGGAAAAGAGAAAGGGGGAAAGGCCTTCTCCGGATTGGTCTATACAGCTGTCAGGAAGACCGGAATTTGAAGTCTGACTCCTCTCCTCACCTGGTCAATGACACAGTAGTTTTGATACCTTGATATCTTGATTTTCCCACTTGTAAAATAAAGTAACCAGCTTATTTTATGTCGTTTTGCTGTGGGTTAGATTAGCCACAAGTCCATGTAGGCTCATGTGCTGGGCCTACCCGAGTTTTTAGACCCAACGAATCACAGCAATGGCGGCTGATCCCTTTCAGGAGATGGGAGATGCCGGCTCATTCCTCGGGCCCCATCCACACACAGTGTGCGCTGGACGAGCAGCTGGACAGGCCCACACTGACAGCCTGAGAGCTAGAACAGAAGGGACCTCATAGACCAGGAAGCCAACACCCCTCCACGTGTGACCAGAACTGTCCCTGCGCTTGAGAATAACTATTGTTGTGTTGCATGTGGATGTTTGCCGAATCTTTCCACTCTTCACATGACTGTGCCGGAAGGAGGGTGGGTCAGTCCTGTCTGACTCGAGTGCAGGAACGAGAGTCCCGAGGTTTGGAGAGATCTTGGGAGACCCCATTCATTTGATTGTGTTTAGAAGGCGGGGACGCTTCCTTCCTTCCTTCTTTCTTCATGGTCAAGCCACAGGCGCCTGTTTATACTCGTGTTTATTGCCAGTATAATCATGAGGTTTGCAGAGTGGATGCTTACTAGGGTCCAGAGGTTTATAGAAGGAGGAGCTAAATCAAGCTCTGTCCCTCATAGGTCCGCAGCTATGGCTGTAACCTGAAAACAGAGCCTGTTGACACTGTCAGCGGAGCCGCTCAACATTCAAAAAAGTAGAGACAGACTGGGAGATCAGGTTTTTTTTTTTTTTCCAAGAGTGTGGATTTGAAAACACAGACAAGGGTTCCTTCCCTTTCCTGCCTCCCTAAGCATTACCTGCGTGCTGACTCCAAGGGAGAAGCCTCTTCCGGTGCAAGCTCGTGCGAGTGGGGCCATTCTTCCCCGGGACGGAAGTTCTGCCGTGGGCTGGGGCTGATGGCTCCTTCTGGGTAACTCCTGTTTTATGGTACCTGCTGCAGCTCCATCCCAAAGCAGAAGCACCGCGTTCCTGGGGCAAAGGAAACTGGACATTCCCCAAGCACCACAGAAGAGCGTGGAAAGTCTCAGTGTCCGGTCAGTAGTCGCCTGAACGGTAGCTGCCCTAAACCTGAACGTGTCTTGCTCAGGAATGGGGAAATTAATAGCATAGCTAAGAAGGAGGGCTGACGAGATGGACTAGGTGATAGAGTACTTACCTTGCGCTCGGCAAGCCCGGGGTTCAGTTCCCAGAGCTGTACCAACTGGACGGGAGGGAACACAGCTGTCATCTCTGCACTCTAAGGTGGAGCCAGGAAGATCAGAAGGTCAGTCATTCACAATGGCTTATTGAGGTCAAGGCCAACCTGGGCTACATGAGATCCTGAGTTCAAGACCAGCCTGGGCTACATGAGACCCTGAGTTCAAGGCCAGCCTTGCCTACATGAGATCCTGAATTAAAAATATAACGGAAGAGGAAAGGCTTTCCCACGCTGCTCATTCATTTTATACTTTAACTTTGCTTTTAAAAAAGCATTCCTAAGCCAAGGCAGTGGGGGCGCACGCCTTTAATCCCAGCATGTGGGAGGCAGAGGCAGGCGGATTTCTGAGTTCGAGGCTAGGCTGGTGTAGAGAGTGAGTTCCAGGACAGCCAGAGCTACACAGAGAAACCCTGCCTTGAAAACAAAACAAAACAACAGAAGCGTTCTATAGACTAAATGGCCAGGCTCTGTTGATGTAGAGATGGTCATGCCAGGCCACACAGCCTGCCAGGCTACACAGCCCGCTCTAAAGTTCCTAATCTTAACTGGGCAGGTGGGACAAAAGACGGGAGCCGCCGTCCGTCAGGAGAGGGAAGAGGAGGCAGCCGAAGGGCATGCTCCCGTGGGTGTCTGGGAGACCAGGCTGGGAGTCTAGACAGAAGCGGGTCACTCTGGAGACTCGCCCAGGCGTTCCTGGTCTCTGCACAGCAGCCGAGGGGCTCACAAATACCGCCACGTTCGTCCTTACAGGGTTTCTTTCTCACGAGAGCAGCAGGGGCAGCCCACTGGGGAAGCCAGCCCGGGTCTGACTGACGGCCCCACACACCCAATCCCTGCTCTGCAGGCAAATGCATGGTGTGCTTGCACTTGCCGGGCAGGCCCTGGTCTGCTCTATTAGTCTGGTTGCCGTGGGTCCCAGTGCAGGCCATGCTTGGAAATCCCGACCCCAGCATGGTGGCCGCTGCCCATCACTGGGCCTTACTGCCCCACCTTTCTTATCTGGGTGACTGACACAACGGAACAGAAAGCCATGGTGGCCCCGGACCTCGGCAGAGGACCACTGAAATCCAGCTGCGCAGGTGGCCCCGGACCTCGGCAGAGGACCACTGAAATCCAGCTGCGCAGGTGGCCCCGGACCTCGGCAGAGGACCACTGAAATCCAGCTGTGCGGGTGGCCCCAGACCTCCGCAGAGGGCCACTGAAATCCAGCTGCGCGCGCCTCTTTCTGCTCGTGCCCCCTGGTCAGATGGTTACACAGACCCTCAGAGTAGGGGAGTTCGGGCTGGAGTTTCAGGCAGCAGTTGAGTCTCCTCTGCATTGGGTTCCCATGCCAGAGCACCCCAGAACCTGAATGCCCTTAGCCCGGAGACTGGTTTTACGTTCTATAGTGTGTGCAGAGAGAGAGCATGGTGCGTGGAGTCTTTCTGACGCAGTGTCTCCTCAGCAGTGTTGGGTTACAGCCCATCGGCACGGCGTGAGTCCTGGGGTGCCCGGGCTTGGAACAAGAGGGAGGTGAGGAGAACAGCCTCTGCCTTCAAAAGAAAAGTGATCTGCGCTCAGGAGAGTGACAGAGCCTGGTCGTGCGGTCCAGTGCTGGGTGGTGAAGACTGGCCGCTCTAGGGCGGAGGTGTAGGCTCTACCAGAGCCTGAGCTAGGCGGGGTGGAGACCTCCCGCCTCCTCAGCTCCCCTCAGCTTCCCCCCACCCCCATCGAGAAATACCAGAGGAGGAGTGTGTGCTCTCTCCCCTTTCCTTTAAAATTCCCTGGAGTGTGGTAAATTGTGAGTCCCACATTCTGAGAAGGGGAAAAGCTGACATTTTTAAATGCCCGTGCTTTTCCATAACCGAACGGTGACATTACACGAGTGGAGCTCTAAGCACCCTCTTTTGAATGACTGGTTGCCTGGGGGGGTTCCCAGAAAGTAGCCATGTTGCTTTGGCTCAGCCCGGGAGCATCCTGCTGGGTGCGGTCCCCTCGCTCAGCCTGAGAATGTGTGGTTGCTTAGAGCATCGGGCAGTGGTGTCTCCATTACAGCGATCCTGAGATTGACTGAGTGAGTGTGCGTGCGTGTGTATATGTGTATATGTGTGTGTGTGTGTGTGTGTGTGTGTGTGTGTGTGTAGAACTTGTTCTGAAAGTGGGACAAGTCTTTGCACACCACAGCACACACAGTTGCTGGGACCATCCCGGCAGTCAGCACACGCCACTCCTGTGAACGTCAGGGGCGCAATCAGCACCCACCACTGCTGGGAGCGTCGGGCACAGCAGCTACCGTTGCTAAAATCGTCAGAGTTGCTCCAGGGCTCTCTCACTGCATTCAGATAAATTTCTAAATTATATAAGCTGAGGAGCAGGGAGGAACTCAGCACTCTGCCTGCACCACACCATACCCCTTCTCCCAGGAGGCCTCTGTAGTCACCTTAGGGAGAACTGCGGCACACGGCTCTAATTCTTGGCATGTAGTAGGAGCCTATTAGTAGCGACAGAGTGCAGCTGTTTCTATATGCCTTTTAAAAAGCAGAAACCCAGCTTTAAAACAGATAAACGAGAGATGGCTCAGCGGTTAAGAGCACTGACTGCTCTTCCAGAGGTCCTGAGTTCAATTCCCAGCAACCACATGGTGGCTCATGACCATCCGTAATGAGATCTGATGCCCTCTTCTGGTGTGCCTGAAGACAGCAACTGTGTACTCAAATAAATAAAGTAAATAAATATTAAAAAACAAACCAAACAGATGAATGTAAGCATTAGCCTCTGTCGTCAGTGGTTTCATCATTAAAATCTGAAATACAATAAGGATAGACATTTTCAGTGCACACGTGCTGAGGCAGAAGGATTGCTGTGTTTTTTGAGGCCAGCCTTGCCTACAGAGCGAGTCCGTGTCTCCAAAAAATTGTAAGCGTTTTATATGCAAGCATCTGTGCAGAGAATAGACATTGCCTTAGCTAGTTTGTGATTGGCACTGCCCGGTGTGCCGAGGATAAGGTTTTCCGTTCAGATGTTGGTTAGACAGGAGTGCTCTCTGCAGCCACTATCGTGGCCTGTGGCCTCTGGCCTGGCCCGTGCTGTGGTGCTATAACTAAAATTTCAAAGACTAGAAATTGGACAAGTTCTAAAGAAAAGAAACCTGTTTGACTCATGGTTCTGGAGGCCAGGAAGTCCAAGGGTGTGTCGCCAGACTCTCCACCTCTGTGAGGACCTTCCTGATGTGTTGTCATGTGGCGCAGGGCTCGCCAGCCTCTCTCCCACACTGCTGTGTGGAGACGAGGACTGCAGCGAACTTGGGGGACACTGTTTTATCATGTCACATCACATGGAGGTGCGGGGGCGTGGAGGGAAACACAGAGAAAGGCCTGCTAGTCCTGAATGTGAGCACCCCACGCCCTCCTCCAGGCTCCTCCCTGCAGGATGATCGTATGACTAAGTGTCCACTATGCAAATCTTTCCCTTGGGGCTTCTGTCTCAACTATAACCCGACAGAATGGAGGGGCTCATCTGTCTACCGGCCAGAGTCTTCCGAGGGTTGGAGCAGTGGCCCGGGATACCGTTCTCCCCGCGGAGGCTCGGTTCCCTGGCTGTGGATACCTGCATCCCTGACCCCACAGCCACCACAGTAGGGGTGCAGGCACCGTGTGCGCTGGCTCCTCCTCCGTGCTCAGCTCCCACTGACCCCAGCCTGATGGCGGGCAGGGAAATGTGATGTGTGGTTACAAGGCTTGTCCTGCTTTCCAGCTCTTAGCCTCCCTGTCTCTTGGGATGGAATGGGTGCTTTGCTGCCCTGGTCTGCGTAGCACCTGGGGCCACTCATCACCACCCAGATGCCTGACTACCTCCTGTTCCCTCCTGCCTCCTCCCTTCGACCTCCTCCCTCCTCTCTCCCTCCTCCCTCCTCCCTCCTGCCTCCTCCCTCCTGCTTCCTCCCTCCTGCCTCCTGCCTCCTCCCTCCTGCCTCCTCCCTCCTGCCTCTCCCCTCCTCCCTTCTGTCTCTTCCCTCCTTCCTCCTGCCTCCTCCCTCCTCCCTTCTGCCTCCTGCCTCCTCCTTCCTCCCTTATGTCTCTTCCCTCCTTCCTCCTGCCTCTTCCCTTCCTCCTCCCTCCTTCCTCCTCCTTCTTCCCTCCTGCCTCCTCCCTCATCCCTCCTTTCTCCTCCTTCCTCCCTCCTTCCTCCTCCCTCCTCCCTCCTGCCTCCTCCCTCCTCCTTCCTGCCTCCTCCCTCCTCCTTCCTCCCTCCTTCCTCCTCCCTCCTCCCTCCTGCCTCCTCCCTCCTGCCTCCTGCCTCCTCCCTCCTCCCTCCTCCCTCCTGCCTCCTGCCTCCTGCCTGCCTGCCAGGCATTGGCAATTCTACACGTTTTTTGACAAAGTGTGGATAGATGCTGTGGGTGTCAGGAACAGGCTGGAAGAGTGAGTGGAATTAAATACTGAGTCAGTTCAGACGCAGGGACTCAGCAGTCAGGCCCCAATGCCTTTTGCTTTAAAAAAAAAAAATCCCTTTTCCAGTGAATAAGAGGCTTTGCGGCACTGGGAAAGAGAAATGCGTTTTCATTTCTACCTGCTTACTGGGACACTCATTCGCTACAGCAAGGGTGGCTTTGACCCAGTGTGACATTGTCTAGAACAGTAGTTCTCAACCTGTGGGTTGCAAACCCTTTTGGGGGCTGAACAGCTTTTCACAGGGGCCACTCAAGACAGTTAGAAAACACAGATATTTACAATATAATTCATAACAGCAGCAAAATTATAGTTATGAAGTAACAATGAAATAATGTTACAGTTGGGGGTCATCACAACATGAGGATCTGTATTTAAGGGGTGCGGGGCTAGGAAGGCCGCGAGCCACTGGCCAAGAACAAGAGTTCTTCCCCCGACAGTAACTTGTAGGGATGTGGCAGAGCTGGATCCAGGGCCATGTGGATCTCAGGGTCCTGTGGGTAGGTTTGGTGTCTGAAATCCAACATGGCAGCTGTGAGCCCCAGGCTCTCTCGGGTCTGTACCATAGATTTGTTCATCCAGCCTTGGAGATGTGTACACACACACACACACACACACACACACACACACACGGGTGTCCCATACCATTCATTCCCAGTGACAGGACCCTGGATGTGTTGATCACCATACACGACCGGGCTCTGCTCAACTGCATCTTCGCCATCCGTCAGAGAGCACGGCATTTCCCCCATGGACATCACATAGTCTCTTCTTGCCGAGGGATGTGACTGCAGCGTTGACAGTGGCCGGGGGGCGTTGGGTAGAGGCAGTGCTGGGGCAGGAGGCAGCTGGCGTCCCTCCAGGACACATGATGTAGGTGTGGGGTTGATACTCCTCCCATCTACAGATGTGTGTCCTGGGCCTGGACAATACATCCTCCTTCCTCCTCATCTGCTGTGTGCCGCTGGAATCGATGTCTGGGGCCTCCCCGGGAAGACAGCAGATCCCGATGGGTCCACACCTTGTCTCCACCCTGAGAGGCCCTGTTCGTACTCTGCAGGTTCCTGAGCATTCTCCTTGTCTGTGACAGAACCAAGAGAGTGAGGACTAATCCACCATATGGCTAAGGGAACGCGTAGTCCTTCTGCGATCACGGTTACGGAGATGCTCATGATGGCGCTGCATCCTTGGCCAGTGTGGGTTCTCTAGAGTTTGCATGGAGCTGGAAGACCCCAAAGCGCATGCAGGAGGGCTGGGCACGAGGAGAGCCGTCAGGAAGGGGAAATAGAACAGATCTGTTTAAGGGAAAGTCCCTCTGCCCACAGCGACACCACAGCCCAGGGTGCCCGCGTGGGCTCTGCCCCCCAGGAGGGCTTACATCAGTGGGAAAAATTCTTTTAGGAAATCATTGCTTTGTTCATGCGTGGAACGTTCCTTTTCACGCTTACCATTTTTCTTCATTATTATTTCTTTCAAAAAAATCAGCAGTCTCGCCTTACGTTCACCCTGTCTCCGGTATCTTTTGTTTTTGTTGATTAGTTCTGCATCAAAAGCGTTTTCAGAGAATGTGAAATGCCTACAGGAGTGTGCTTAAGGGCCAGGAAAAAAAAAAACTGTCTGTGAGCTTCTGCTGCCCACAGCTAGGATCTTGTCCTGGCTAGTCTTGTGTCAGCTTGACACAAAGCTAGAATTGTCTGAGAGGAGGGACCCTCAATGGAAAAAGAAAAGCCTCCATAAGATAAGACTGTATACAAACCTGTGGGACATTTTCTTATTGATGGGGGGCAGGGGCGCTAATCCATTGCTGGTGGCTCCAACCCTGGGCTGGGGGTCCTCGGTTCTATAAGAAAGCAGGCTGAGCAGGCCATGGGGAGCAAGCATAGCAGCGCCCCTCCATGGCCCCCGCATCAGCTCCTGCCTTCACTTTCCTGCCTTGTTCGAGTTCCGGTCCTGACTTCCTTTGATGATGGACTGTGATGTGGAAGCATATGCCAAATAAACCCTTTCCTCCCCGACTTGCTTCGGTCATGGTGTTTGATCACAGAAACTCGAAGACCAATCTGGGTCCGGAGAGCTCAGATAGGAGTAGCCGGTGTGTCTGGTGCAGTCTGATCTGTCTGGGTCTCCCTTCTGGTACCCAGACCGGATGCAGGCTGGTGCTCTGCACAGAGCTGTAGCAGGTAGATGAACTTAGGTTGGCAGCCGAAGTGCTGGAGATACCCTACATTCCCTTCGTGTACCCACGATTGGAGCATCCCTCGTAGCCCCTTGTCAGGTCCCTTAAGATCGTGTCCTATTTCATAACTCTGCTGCCGAGAAAGTACTCAACAGAAGCATCTTCGAGGAGAAAGGGCTTCTAAAGAAGTTCTCAGAGTTCTACAGCCCAGTACTGCAGGGCAGTTACAGCAGGAGATTGAGACAGGCAGTCACACCCCATCCAGTCAAGAGCTTGGAGAAACGGATGCATGAGCTCACTTGTTAGCCTGCTAGCTCATAGTCGGTCGGCTGACATAACGGTGCAGCACCTCCCGCCTTTGACCATGCCGCCCATAATGGGCTCGTTCTTCCCACATCGGTTAGACACTCTTACAGGTGAACCCGGTGTCAGCAGTCCTTCAGTGGGCTCTTCCCAGGTGACTCTAGGGTGTATCCAGTCAACCGTTAAAGCAAACACCACAGACAACCACTGTGTTTCCTGTTCCTCAGGTGTTCTTGGTGAGGAAGGTCACAGGATCGGACGCTGGTCAGCTCTACGCCATGAAGGTCCTGAAGAAAGCCACCCTGAAAGGTAAGGGTCCTGAGAGGGGCCAATTGCTTCTGAGCTACATCACCGCAGTCTCCTTGGGAGTTTGAAGAGATGCTCTCCCCGCTTGGTCTTCATGGTTTCAGGACCCGCGCTCCCAGAGGAGGGCACTAGGCACTTGATCTCTGGTTGATAGTAAGCTCTGGACCTTTCCTGGGTGCTGTAAGTATCCCCGCAGGTTTCTCCAGTTCTCAGAGGAGAAGCCATTGCGTAAGGGATGATCTGCATATGTTCTGTCGCAGGGACCATGTGGGAAATGAGCAGCGAGACGTAAGCCATTCGTTCCACTGTGGCTCCCGGCACGCTGGATTGCTCAGTTTCACAAATGTTTGACTCGCAAGTGCTAGGCTCCCTCGATACCCAGTGACGGAGGGGGGGGGGGTTAGACGCGCAGTGAGCCGCTAACTTCCTGGGTTCTATGAGAAAGCAGGCTGAGCAGGCCAGTAAGCAGCGCCCCTCCATGGCCTCCGCATCAGCTCCTGCCTCCACTTTCCTGCCTTGTTTGAGTTCCCGCCCTGACTTCCTTTGATGATGGACTGTGGTGTGGAAGCGTAAGCCGAATAAACCCTTTCCTCCCCGACTTGCTTCGGTTATGGTGTTTGATCACAGAAACTCAAAGACCAATCTGGGTCCGGAGAGCTCAGATAGGAGTAGCTGGTGTGTCTGGTGCAGTCTGATCTGTCTGGGTCTCCCTTCTGCCCCAATGATGTGTAAGCAATCCACACAGGGGCCTGTCCCAAGTCCAGACTGGGCTCACTCAGACCTGGTCTCTTCCGATCATCCTCTTCATCTGTCCCTTAGGGGGAATCCAAGGTCCCTGCCTCCGGCACAAGGTTCACACTAGCATGGACACGATTGGACAACAGCTTGTTAGTGACATCATCACAAGGTTCACACCAGCACGATCACGACATGACAGCAGCTCCTCAGTGACATGTTCACAAGGTTCACACCAGAATGGACGTGACGTGACTCGTTAGCGGTGTGTGCTGCCTTGCACAGGTGGAGCCTTGACTAGCTGCTGATCTACCTGGAGCATGAGAGCTCATGCTTAGGCCCTTGAGCGCTGTGAGATTCAAAAGATGACATGGGGCACTCGGAATGTTTAGGTCCCATCGTGTATTGACCTTGGCGACAGAGGACCCAAAGGATGTGTCATCCTATGCCTTCAACTCACCCGATCCCTAGCTGGGGAGATAAAATATGTTTTCAAGCACCATATATAACCATAAGCTAGGGCGATAGATGTATGGATGAAGTCTCTGTAGGCTGTAAACATCTTCAGGTCAGAACAATTCTTCCAAAGGAGATGGCTCTGGAGCTCAGCAGATAGGTGAGATCTAAGGCCTAACTTGAGAATTGGCAATTATTTTCCATAAAAGAGATGAATTGGGTTGGCCAGTGGTTAGAAAATGGAAATACTGAGGACTTCTGCCAGCCTGGGCAGCGATCTGTCCTCTGAGTGTTTCTGGGGAAGGCCACTATATCCCCTGACAAGTGGCTCGTGGCCGCGTGGGAGCAGAGCCTGGGCTCCGTAGCTGCAGGCTGCTTTCTTAGAGCGGACAGAAGGTTCTGGGCAGTGTGATGATGGCACAGCTAGTTGTTGATTGATTGCGATGAGCAAGTCTAAAATTCTTCACAAAAAAACGTTAAAGAATTGTTCTTCCTGGCTGAGAAATGCATAGGAAACAACTCCATCCAATATTTAATAAAATAAACTCTTTACTGAGGATTGTCTCATAGAAACAGACGTTAAAACCCGTGTGTGAGGAGGGAACCTCACCTGAGAAAACGCCCCCATGAGATTGGTCTGTGGGCAAGTGTGTGTGGGAGTGCTCTTGATAACCATTGCTTGAAGGAGGGCCCAGCCCTTTGGGGTTGGTGTCACTGCTGGGACAGTGGTCCTGGGTTGCCTAAGAACAAACCAGACTCGTCCATGGGATCTGCATCAGCTCCAGGTTCCTGCCCTGGCGTCCGGCAAGGATGGAGGAGGTGTGAGCCACCCAAGCCCTTCCCTTTCCTAGTTCCTTTAGGTCCTAGCGCAGCCGCGGAAACCAAACAGGGCACTGATCACAGAGGGGCTGTTGGCACTGTGGCTTTAGAAGAGAGGCTGGAAACAGGCTTGCCTTCTTCATGGGCCTGGACCTTTAGGACTTCTAAAATGGAAAGGGTCAGACATGAATTCCTCTCAGCTAGATCCAGGTCAGGTGCCCTCTTGTGACTGAAGGCAGAGGAAGGTAGGCGACAGCCGTCCGCTGATGTCCTTGGTGCCTAGCCTGAGGAGTGTATGGTTCTCCATGGCCACACACCCCGTCCCACTTCCTGCTTGACTCCACGTTTAGCTTTCCTGGTCATAAGGGACACCGAACGGTGCCTTCTTTGTCCTTCCTGTCCCTTACGACAGTTCCCTCTGCAGCCACGTGACAGAAGCTTGACAGAAAGAAGGAGGGGAAGGGCTCGGGCTTCAGAAGGTTCCGTCTGGGGCTGTTTGGCTCCACGTGGTTGGGCAGACCGTGGCAGTAACAGGAGTGTCCAGAGGATCCTCTTCATTTCTGGGACAATGGGAGGCAGAAAAAAGGGCAGGGACCAGAAGTAGCCAGAGCACAAACACACCCCAGGTACCTACGTTCTCCAGTTAGGCCACACCTCCCCCCTTCATAGTCCAATAATGCCAACAGATCGGCACTCTGCAATGGGGTTAATCTGTGCATTAAGTCAGAGCCCCATTGTGCCTGGAAATGCCCTTCCAGATACACCCTGACGGAGCTACAGTAACCACTTCCGTCCTCTCTTCATCCATGAGGTTGACAATCAAGAGCAGCACTGCCAAGCCCCCTCAACCCTCCTCACCCTCCGCCCCAGCTCTGGGATGGAGGGAAGCAGAATGGGGGGGGGCACTGAGGAGGGTCCTAGGAGCTCGGCCTGTGCCGCCGCCGCCGCATGCACGGGCATGGAGAACCAGGAAGCTGTGCTCTCTGTGAAGCCCTCGCTAGCCCTGTGCTCCGTCAGAGAAACGCAGTTTGTCCAGCCTGCCACTTCGACAGCCATTATATAATTCAGAACGGCTTTCCTGTACGATGGGCCTTTGCGGCAGTTTATAGTCCAAGCTGAAGCACTCTTGAGAAAAGCCTCCCGATCCCGTTTTAAGTAGTGCATGAGCCGGCCAGTGGTGGTGCACGTCTTTAATCTCAGCACTTGGGAGACAGAGGCAGGCGGATTTCTGAGTTCTAGGCCAGCCTGATCTACAGGGTGAGTTCCAGGACAGCCAGGGCTACACAGAAACCCTGTATGGAAAAACAAAAACAAAAACAAAAACCAAAAATAAAAAGTAGTACATGAGACTGAATTTCCTGGATGATCGTAATAAGTGCCCAAACTTGTGTTGAATGTACACACACACACACACACACAAAGTATACACATGCAACACATGCACACACATACACATAAATATATACATATATACATACAAAATCACATGGACACAGAACACATATATACACTTACACAGACATACATAAACACACACAAATATACACACATAACATACACACATATACACAAATATACTACATATAAAATCACACACAAACACACATACATACAAAACACACATACACACAAACATACATCCACATGCACGCTCACACATACAAACACATGCGCGCGCGCGCGCGCGCACACACACACACACACACACACTCACACTCTTTCATGTCTTCACCAGCAATCTGTCTAGTTACCAAATTATAGACAACTTTTATTTTCTTCCCTGCGAATTGTATTTCAAGTTCTCAGCCACAAAACTCCTCGCACCTGGTGTCTTAGAGCTTTCTAGAAAGCAAGTCCTCCAGAACAGCATGTCTGACGAAGCACAGTTACTTCCAGATCATGAAAATGATCCATATAGGAAAAAGGAATGAAAAAAAATTCATCTTCTTGTGTTCCTTCCAACTTCAGCTAAAATCAAACATTATTTTATATTCCACACCACTTTGGCTCTCCATAATGGACCATCACTAAAAAATGGATTTCCCCTAGAAATTCAATTGGGTTTCTTTTTTAAGAGAAAATGGAGGAGCCTCACAGAGCAGTCTGTGTGTGTGTGTGTGTGTGTGTGTGTGTGTGTGCACATGTATGTGTGTGTTTGTGTGTGTATGTGTTTGTGTATGTGTGTGTGCATGTGTATGTTTGTGTGTATGTGTGTGTATTTGTGTGTATGTGTGTGTGCATGTGTATGTATGTGTGTGTTTGTGTGTATGTGTGTGTGTATGTGTGTGTATGTGTGTGTTTGTGTGTGTGTATGTGTGGGGGTGTGCATGTGTTTGCATGTGTTTATGTGTGTGTGCACGTGTATGTATGTGTGTGTATTTGTGTGTGTGTTTGTGTGTATGTGTGTGTATTTGTGTGTGTGTGTATGTGTGTTTGTGTGTGTATGTGTGTGTGTGTTTGTATGTGTATGTGTTTGTGTGTGTGTGTGCGTGCACATGTGTGTGTGTGTTTGTGTGTGCGTATTTGTGTGTATGTGTGTGTGTGTTTGTGTGTGTATGTGTGTTTGTGTGTTTGTATGTGTATGTGTTTGTGTGTTTGTGTGTGAGTGTGTGTGTGTGTGTGTGTGTGTGTTGGTCACAGATGTGTACTGTCTGACGTCATGGCTGTAGAGTGGAATCCTGTCTCCCTTGTGCTCCCGCTGGGCTCATCCCACTCTCCCCACATGGTCTTCTTGCTCAGCGCTGGGAGGAGAGTCTACACAAAAGAGCATTCAGATTGGTTTCGCTTCCAATCTCTGTATCCACTCCGACACTCAGTTAGTTCCTTCCCCCTCCATCTTACCCCCAGCTCGCAGCTCGCCAGCTGACTGTAAGACGCGCAGCGGAGAGAGGTGTGTCTGTAACACCCACGGCGAGGCCTCCCCCTGCCAATCAGGGACTCTGCGAGTACAGTCACCAGAGGGGACTGGAACTCAGTTGAATAGCGAAGTCATTTTGAAAAGGAAGAAAGGAAAAGGGGCTTGGAGCTTGTGGAACTGTTTTTTAAAAAAAACAAAAAAACTTTAGATTGTTTCTCCAGAGTGCAGGGACGGCCAGGTGTGCAGGAGGGGGGACTGCTGTCAGTAGGAGTCCTCGGGACCTGACAAGAAGGGTAAGAGTTCTCAGGGGGAGTTTCGGGTGGGCGCGGCCTCTCCTTCCATCACCAAGGTGACAAGCAGTTTCTACAGGAATGCTAAGCGTGCCACAGCTGGAAGAGAAAGGGGCCCACGGGTGTGTGCTCTTGCCTGCTGACCCAGCTAAGGTCCACCCCCACCTTGTGACAGGATGGTGTCCCTTAAGGACCGTTATAGTTTGTGTGTGTGTGTGTTCTTGTATTTAGCAAAGTTTTGTGACATGTAAAGGAACTGTGAGAAAGTTTCCTATTATGTGCTTTAAATATAGGGAACCCTGGGGTTTGGCATCTCACTCAGTAATGGAAGCGTTGGTTGATTGAATGTTCTGCCCAGAAATGCATTCCAAGCATGAACCCCGACTTTAAATGGAGCCGATCTCTTCTGTGCAGTTTGAGAGCTGGTACCTGGGCACGGTTACCAGCCATGAGTGATGTGCTGTATCGAGTGTGACAATGCCTTTCTAGTAGATTCCCAGCTGCAGCTGGGCCTCATGGAAGGTCTGAGCCTGAGAATCTTCACCCTCCCTCCTGTATCTGTTCATCGCCAATGCGGAGATTGCTTAGTACACAGTTCAGAGTAGGAAACTGGGCCTGGAGCTGCAGCCAACTGACTCCGGTGGCCATGTCACCTGGGAAGCCCCACACCCTCTGAGCTAAGCTGGTTCATAGGTGCCTTCCTCCGGCTAATTTGTGTGAGAGTCAGACCTTCGGTGATTTGGAGCGTCACTGGCCCACAGACTTTCTGGAAGCGCCTCTGCTCTTTTTCTCTGTGGGAATCAACTGGTCTGGAGATGGACCAGCAGAGCAAAAGGTACAGCAGGCTCCGGGCTCACCACAGGCTGCTGGGCAGAGTGGGGCTGCCATCTGCTTAGGGAGAAGGCCGTGCTCCCTCCGTGAATGGTCCGAAGTGCTCAGTGGGCGTGATGATGGCTCGTGGTGACCGTATCATACACAGTTTAGAGTTCTTGTCCCTGCAGCCAACTCTCGAGTATGGAAGCAATTGTTGGCTCACAGTATTTCAGCGCAGGACTAATTTGGCGCGGTCTTCCACCCGTGATTTAGATGTAACTTATAGTCCTGGAAGTCGGCGTTCTCGCCCTGAAGCTAGCATGCATTTTCCTCTCAGAAGGCAATCGTGTTCTGCTGACTGAGAAGGAAAACAGTGCCCTCCAGCCAGCTCTCTAAGAGTAACTCGGCCCGTGCGTGGACTGTCACTGCAATGCTAGGCGTGACTCTCGGTGGCTGAGTGAGGGGTGGGTTTTTGGGAGGCGTGGACATGAGTCAGAAGAGGGATTGACCTAAGAAGGATATCGGCGCTAGAGCCTGCTTCTTGTGATGCTCTTGCCGAGGGAAGGGAGCACTGACACAGAGGTCCACAGACACGCGTGCCTTCAGGAACCTGGTGACCAGCACAGCTGAGTACTGTTGACACTTGTGTCGACTGCGATGCCTTGAAACAGTCGCTGGCTGGAGTTGCCCCAGCACTCCTTTCAGCCCCCAGAGTGGTATCGGCAGCACTTCTGTGTGTGTTTCCGTCTTAGCCCCGTGAAAACACTGACTCATTCAGTGGCGTGCCTGCATCTGAACAGATTGGATTTCCAAGCCAACTCATTGATGCTGTTTGATTCCCACTTGGCTGATTTCAGATTCCTGGGAGGCAGGGGGCATGCAAGGCACACTCCAATCGCAAGTTCTAAGTGCCCCCCTTTCGGTGCGAGTGTGGGTAATACCACTTTACAAATGAGGGGGCTGGGGGCAAAGCCGTTAAGGTCCCCCCAGACCGCCTTGTGCAGAGGTGGTAGAGGCCAGGCTGATGCGGTGCCCTCTCTCCCCAGTATTCCCGCCTCCTTCCCAGTCCCTCATAGGAAGCCACTGCTGACCTCTTCTCTTTGGGCAGCATATAATTATCTGCAGAGAGTTTTGACTCTCAAATGTCCGGGCACTCCTGCTCACAGACCGTTTTCTGTTACAAATTAAACCTTCAAAAGCTGGAGATGGCGTCCTCCACGTGGGAGATGGGTACTGGGCGGTGTTCTTCAGTCAGACTGAGTGAGCTTGGGGACACGTTGACTTCAGAGGGTTTTCAGGTGGTGGAGACCAGATGAAGTCCATGGTGAGATGGTGGAGCGACAGCCCGTTTTCTCTGCCGCGCTTCTCACCAGGCCGTGTGTCCTGGGTCATAGGGACGGGGCCAGGCAGATGGCGTGGAAACTCTTGCATTGTTGAGGCATGGGGGGGATGACAGTGAATGTATATTGTACTGAGACCAAGGGCACAGTTGTAACAATGCTAGCCAGGTGATGTGGAGGCCAACAGGAAAGTCAGCCCCGGTCCAGCATGTAGAAGGACCCCCTTGGTCCTCAGCCCCGGTCCAGCATGTAGAAGGACCCCCTTGGTCCCCAGCCCTGGTCCAGCATGTAGAAGGACCCCCTTGGTCCTTTCGATGTTACCGTGATTTGGGTTGCTGAGACTCAGACACGATCAGCGCCTCCCCTCACTTTTTATTTTGAGAACATAATATTCCCTTCCCTCTGGTCTTTTTTAACTGCCGCCAAGCCGTGTTCTCACTGAATAAACAGGTTTCAGTTTTTTTTTTTTTTTTTTAACAACTTTCCCAGAACTCTTCCACACTCCTGCCTCTGTAGTCTGAATCCGTGTCTTGGGGCCAAGGAGGTAGGGAAGCTCTGTATCTCCTTTCTGATTCATCTCCCATGGTTGATTTTCTCTTGGGAGCCATGGTCAGCAGAGAGACCCCTTCTGGAGTCTCTAGGGCACCATCCGGGAAGTCTGGGTGAAAGGTTCTCTCAACCTGGCATTAGCAGGAGCCCATGTTTCTATCTGCGTCAAGGCAGGGTATTTCTCCAAGAGCAGGTGGGTGAAAGTTTTTAATGGAAAAAAAATGGGCTTTGAAAGCTTGAAGGAAGGAAATCAGATCAAGCCCACGCTGGGCCATATAGTAAGAAAAGAAAAGCGTATCAAAACTCGTAGAAGTCATTCCGAAGGCCTGGCAGAGGTGTGGACTCCTCTGGTTTTACTTGTCCAGTCCCGCTGCAGACCCCAGGAGGAGTGAGTTTCAAAGGTGTTAACGAGCCTTCCTTTCCCTCCTGTCTGCCCTTACGCTGGCGGATGGTCCGGCACTGCCCAGCATGGGGCAGCGTGCTTCTCTCATACTTCTGGGTTGTTCTGCCTCTTCTGTCATCCTTCATGTTGTTATCCACAGTGGGGTGTGGCCGCTCTAAATCCTGGTACAATACAACAATGCCCCTGACCTGAGGCCCCCGTCAAGGGCCTCTGTCATTTTGTACATCCCAAGCTGACCCCTGTGTGGGACAGGGGCTTTACACCTGCATTGCTAGCAAAGCTGTAGCCCAGCCCCCTGCCAGTCATAGCGTCTCACCCATTGTGGCTGCAGGTGGCCTCCTCCTGACAACCCTACGACTTCCCTTCAAGGTAATTTCTCAACATCCAGGCTAGCGGGCCACTCCCATAAGTGCTCACTTATTGTGGGACGTTCTGTTCCTGGTCTCAGTTCTCTGGTCTGCCTCCTCATGCTAGCTCCGTGTCTTTGGGACTGTGCACCCAGCCTCTCACAATTCCCGATGCTGTCACACTCCGCACAGGCGGTTCAATCAGGTCCAGCCTTGGCTCTGCACCATGTGCGTGTCCTGCCTCCTTCCCGGAGTCTTAGTCCTTAGTCTTATATCATGTCGACAGCTAGCCCTGCCCGCTATAGCCTCTCTGTGCTGCACCCAGGCTGCCCATCACCTGTCGAGTCTGTGTCTGCAGCCCCGTGACGTGCTGTTCTTGTAAGTTCTTCTCCCTCCCTCCACTTCCCCTCAGCACTCGCTGGCTTCCCACTGGCAGTCCCCACGGCTGCCCTCTTCTGTGTATCTCTCTACCAGCCTCTTCTGGAAGGCCGAACTTCAGCTTCACATGCTAAATGCTCGCACTGATGGCATGGAGAAACGGTGATGGAGCGGCAGTGGGCAGGGAGGAAGTGGGAGGGAGAAACATTCATGACCCTGGTCCTGTAGGCATGCGTGTCTGTGGAGCTGCGTCAGCGTTCCCCTCCCACAGCAAGAGCATCACGAGAAGCAGGCTCTACCAACAATATCCTGCCTAGGTCCCTTCCCTCTTCTGACTGCTGTCCATGCCTCCCAGAGAGCCACCCCTCAGCCGCCAAGAGTCACGCCTGGCATTGCAGTGACTGTCCATGCATGGGATGAGTGACTCTCTTAGAGAGCAGGCTGGAGGGCACTGGTTTCCTTCTCAGTCAGCAAAACAAAATTTCCTTTCTGAGAAGAAAATGCCTGCTAGCTTCAGGGCGAGAGCGCTGACTTCCAGGACTATAAGTTAGGTCTAAATCACAGTTGGAGAACTATGTCATATTCTGCTTTATTATCATCACAGCATCCTTGGGGAAGGATTTCCTTAATAACAGCATTATATAACAGTAAGTGTGTATAGTGCCATTCTAAACAGTGATAAGCAATGCGATATGATGCTCTTGTCACTGTGGGCATTCTAGATATTCAGTCATTCCTCAGAGAGGTCCCTTGGGTGCTGCCTCCTAGGTATACCAGTTAGCCGGTGGGATCTTAGCATTGTTGTTACTCTCAAGTGGTTGTCAGCCCCTTTTTGTTCATTTGTTTTACCTCAAAACTAATGGCAGCTGTATTCCAGATGTCTGAATGTGGGACAGAGCGTTGACTGAAAAGACACACACACACACACACACACACACACACACACACACAAGTTGAAAGACCCAAGGCTGAAGAAGGCAAGAGCTTTAAATGGAAGGAGGGGTGATAAGCGTGGATGAAGGCCAGAGACACCGCAGGGTGACAGGACACTAAAGCCTGTGAGGGAGGGTCCTCATTCTTAAAGCACAGGACTAGGTTCTCCTGTGAGGAAAGCGTCATGGTGTCTATAACACATTTTCATGTTTCTGGTAAGCAGAGAAAGATCTGGAAACAAGGAAGCAAGTGTGTCAAGATGTACGTGCTCCTTAGAGCCAGCGAAGGAGGAGAGCGGCCATTGCACCGCTCCTGATCTCCCCTGTGCGCGAGCCTGAGCTAGCTTGTCCTTTGCTGTGTGTCCAAGCCTCGTGGTCGCTCCTCACATCCTGGAAACCTTTTGTTTTTGTTGTCCAGTGCGAGACCGGGTCAGATCTAAGATGGAGAGAGACATCCTGGCAGAGGTGAACCACCCTTTCATCGTCAAGCTGCATTACGGTGAGTGCAGTAAGTGCCACGTGATTTGAGGAGGCCTTACAGTGATGTCCATCGTCCATTGGAGGAAACACAAATAATAAACATTTCAAAAGGAGCTCCCCACTGTGTCAGAATCCTGTCTTGTATGGAGACAAAGTTCTCTTAAATCCCCAGTCTTTCCTATTTGATTTTCTGAAAAGAGCAAGATGTCCTCCTATCTCCATCCCAGAGCCTGTGTGTGAGGTGGGCCTGCCCATCACTGAGATGTCACCATGGTAACCTGGCCCCGGGTCTCCCGACCTTGGGGTGAGACGTGATGGCACACCCGATGGTGCTGTGCAGAGAGCGTGTTGGTCTCTAACCTCTGCCTTTAAAGTGGATGAAGAAAGGCAAGGTGGAGTGCCGTGAACCTCAGGCTGCCCCCAGAGGCTGTCGTTTGTGTCTGGTGAGGCTCAGAGGAAGTACCTTCTCAGAGGCCACAAACCTGCCTTTCCGTTCAGTACCAGCTCCCTGCCTCTGTCCCTCATGGGAGAGGCAGGAGGCAGAATCCCTACGTTAATGGCTTCTCAGTCGTGTACTTCGCTGCACCCCTTTCTTATTAAGGCGTTCCTGTGAATAGAGGATGCAAAGAAACCACTGGGAAACCGCAGTATTCCTATAAACAGGGAGCAAAGGCGTGGATGCACCTGGGGCGGAATGGGGAGACTTCCAGAGACCAGGAAAATAGTTGAGGCCCGCCTTAACGTCATGTGGCATGCCCTTCAGAAAGGACAGAAGCTGCCTCTATTGTTGGCTGAAGGGCCCGTGGAAGCCTCAGCCTTCTGAGCATGGCGTCCATGATTGCGTAGAGCCTGGTGGCCTAGCGCGCGCGCGCACACACACACACACACACACACACAGTCTCTCTCTCTCTCTCTCTCTCTCTCTCCCTTGTCCTACCCCAGCTGCTCCTGAGCTGTGATCGAGCAAAGCCTGGAGCCACTGTCTGAAGTATTTCATTTTTAAAAGACGATTAAGGTCCTTTTATTAAAACAAACAAACAAACAAACAAACAAACAAACAAACAGAATAAAACTAAACAAAACAACCCAGAACACTTCTCAGATTTGCGTGTCATCCCTACAAAGGGGCCATGCTGATGTTCTCAGGGTCATCTCTTCCAGGGTGTGCACTGCCAAAGCAAGGCACCTGGGCTGCTGTTTTTATGAGGGAGTTAAGAACCGGGTGTCTTGCACAGACTTCCGAACAGATGTTCTACAGTGCACATAGCCCCAACTGAAGGTCTTCTAGTTATTAGGGGCCCTGTTTCTAAATTCCAGCATTTATAATAAATGGCCCAGGACCTGTTAGAAAATGAAAAACCTTTTCAGTACACAGAAATAGCAGGACCCTCTGGCCTGGTACCCTGTGTATCTAACCTGGTACCCAATGAAGGATGCTTCCTCCTCATATCAGCCTGACCGTCATGGTTTCTGACCCTCTGCGATGTTGACCTAGCCACCAATGCTGACAGACCCATTGGGTTAACTGTTACAGCACTAATAGTGTGACTCTTTTCTCCTGGTCTTTATGTGCTCGTGGGTCCTCAGTCTGTGGTGGGCCCTTGTGAAGCCCTGGCTAGGAGGTGTGCAGACTGTGGCTTCCCATGCAGCATGAGCCCCCTTCTGACACACAGGCAGGCAGGTGACGCAGTTACAACGGTGATAGAGTGGAGGAAGTCCATAATGGCCCTCTTGTGCCCTGAGTATAGGACGCACTTCCACAGGAGAAAACAGAAACGTCCTTCCTGTCTGTCAGAACCATCTTCCATGAGCAGATGCTAGAGCAAGTTGTCTGCCCGTAAGCCCCACTGTGACAGAGGCCTAATTGATAAGGCCAGTGGTGAACATGAGTGTGTTCAGACAGTCCTCTCTCTGAGTCTTTTGGGTCATGCAGCCTCCCCCGGAGGACCACGAGGAGCACCCCTCTCCTCCTGCTGGGCTCCGTCCGAGGCCAGCTGACCTCCAGCCGGTCGGCCACGCCTGTGTCTGAGTGAATGAATGGCAGGCAGGCTCTACCGATTAACAGCCTTGTCTGAACTAAACAGAAACTGGGCTTGGGGGAAGAACAGAGAATCAACTGCTTCTCCTCCCACAGCCTTTCAGACAGAAGGCAAGCTCTACCTGATCCTGGACTTCCTGCGGGGAGGCGACCTCTTCACCAGGCTTTCCAAAGAGGTAGGTGAGCCCCACCCCCACCCGCCAGATGACTTTCTGTCTAGGAAGATAGAAAGGAAGGGCCTTTAAGGGAGCTGGGCGTAGGGGTTATTATGTGTATGATGGGTAATGTGATAGTGTGGTGGTGTGTGGTGTGTGGTACGTGACGTGATCGTGGGTATGTATGATAAGAAGTGTGGGGTATATGGTGTCTTATGAAGACGTGGTAGATGTGAGTTTTCAAAAGCTTTCACAGAACCAGCCACGGTCACGCACACCCATAACCCTAGCACTCAGGAAACTGAGGCAGGGTTGTGAGTTCGCTCTCGGCCTAAGCTACAGACCAAGATCTGCACAGCCACATCAGCCATAGTCTACCCTCAGAAGGTCTTACACACGGACTCCTCCAAAGCTTCCATGAACGAAGCTCAGAGCATGGTCCCCTGCCCCAGACAGGACAGGTGAAACAGGTCACGGTAGCACGTGGGAGTGACTGTAATTTGATCTCGCTTCCCATCCTTGGAAGACACAGTTCTGGACAGTGGTGCCTATGGGCTTCCCCTGGGGAACGTCTCGTCAGGGCTTGGCTCACTGACTGAGCTTCGCCAGCTCCAGAGTTAAGAGCTCTCCGGAGTCAGCCCTGGGAAGGTCCTGCGTCCTTCGTGACTTGAGGAGCGTCGAGCTAGCGTTGTGGGATGAGGAAGTTCAGAAATCTGTCTGTGGCAGCGACATTCTTGTCATCTTATTTGAATGATTCTGTAAGGTCCAAGATGGTGGTGTGACAGCGTGCTGCTGGGCGGCTCCTCACGTCTTTCCAACAGAGTACTTTTGATTTGCCTGTCACGGTGGTTTTCAAATTGCCCCCTCCTTTCCCCCACCCTCCATAAAACTCCAGACAAATAGCAGATTGTATGGAGCACGGGAGGAAGGAGGAGAGACACTCGGGAAATAGAATGTGGTTAGGACGGTGCTGGGAGGCAGCGGGGGTTCACAGTCCAAGGCTAGCTCCCAGGGGTATCAGCTGACACTTTGCAGGACCCAGGGGAGGTGTCTACTGGGAGCTGAGAGCCCTGTCTGCTTGGGTAGTGACAGTCACCATACAGTCCTATAAATCACCCATTTTAGCTCTGATCTCAAGCCATACTCAGTGTGCACGTAGAGTTTTTGCGTGTCTGCTTTCAAAGAGAATCCAGTGGCCATATGGACTACAGTCTCTTGAGCACGAATGTCTCCATAGTAAAAGTGAAAGTGGTTTGTGAGGGCCTGGGCAGGTGGCCCTGTGAATGGAGTATTTCCCCGTGCAAGCACCAGGACCTGAGTTAGGATCTTTACCACCCGTCTAAGGAGCCGGGCAGCACCCCGCTGTGAGCTTAGCCCTGGGAAGGTTTGAGGTCAGATCCAGCGTATGGAGTCACACCATCACAGGGCCAGCCAGCTTAGCAGGATTCCTATTTTCTGTAGTCCTTCGGCCTCCCAGCGTGGTTATTTGACTGGCAATAGCCATCATGAATTCACACCAGAGCACTCGCATAAGACCGAAGCCCAGGGTTGCACGCGGCCTGAGCAGTTGGTAGGGTTAGAGCAGGTGGGTGGTGGGCTGAGGTTCCGCTCACAAGGCTGAGAAAATCAGCGCCACAAGGGCATGACCTGCAACTGTGAGAAGAACTCTCCTTGCTCGGGAGCAGCAGGGAAGTGTCACGGGAGAGCCAGGATCTCCACACACGCATTCTGGGACAGCCCTGGTTTCCTTGAGGAGGACTTTGAACCAAGCAGCCGCGGGATCAACTGAACCACGGTCCTTTCCCAACCCTCTAGGTGATGTTCACGGAAGAGGATGTCAAGTTCTACCTGGCTGAGCTGGCCCTGGCTCTGGACCACCTCCACGGCCTGGGCATCATCTACAGGGATCTGAAGCCGGAGAAGTGAGTATGAGGAGAGGCTGTTCCCAGCCCCCTCAGACACCTGCCGCCAGCCCAGGGTAGTGCCTGTTACCCAAGGACACTCCCAGCAGTGGGCTGGGCGCGGTGTCACGGGGGCGGGTCCTGGGCAGGAGTTATGAGAAGGTTGAGCAGATGCCACCTCCTTAGCTTGCACCGGTGCCCAGCGGATGTGGGGCCTTCATTGGTTATGGTTAGAAGTGTCCACGGTGGGAGGCTAGGCCACACTTATTCTTCAACATACAAAGATGGCCAGGCAAGTGGGACCTGAGACCAGGTAGGACAAGTGTCTCGTGAGTCACCTCTCCCTAAGCACCGGGGACATGGTGGCTTAGCCTCCTCTGAGATGGCTAACTAGGTGATGAGCTAGATTAGCTCTCTGAGGGATGAGCTGATGGACAGTGAGGGACATGACCACGGGGTCCCCAGGTCACCGTGTATCTGGGGCTGGGAATCTATAACGTATTTATTTCTAGAGTCGTCTATTTAACTAGTCTGAGTGAAAACAGGAACCTCCCTGCAAAGTCATGGGATTCCCGGTCCCGATTTTCATTGCACAGGGTCTGTGAGTGGCAGGACTGACCAAGGAGCTAGCACTAAGGCGTGCGGGCTTAGTGGGTGTGTGCTTTAGGCTCCTCTGACCAACCTTAAAGCTTCCCTGGCTGAACCATCCTACCCCCGAGGCCTCAGCCCCAGTCGACTCTAATGGAGGCATCCCACCAGGACAGCCCTAGGCCGTACCCTAGTCCAAGGGGTCACAGGTCAGGATGGACAATCCTCTGTTCCTCCTTTGTCTCTCCGCCTGGACCTTCTGAGATAAGGACAGCAGCTACCCTGAGGACGTGGCTGTCATCTGGGTTGGTGGAGCAAAGCACCCGTTTGTGTGTGCCGTGTAGACTGATTAACTCCCAGTCAGCAGGGTGTCCCTGGCTGGTCCTATGAGTCTAGGGTCAAGCGATCCTGAAAGCCCCGTCTTCAGGAGCCCACAGGGGGCGGGAACTTGTAACCTATACCTGACCCTTCCTTGAGCAAGAGCGGATGCCGGAATGACCCCTCAGAACAGGCTTAATATCCTGTTTCTTGGTTCCTATAGTGTCCCCTCCTCAATCTCTGATCAGGAGGTGAGAGTTGAGCCTGGCTTGTTCCCAGGGCCCATGCAAAGCTTAGTGTAAGTTTATCTCACATTAATGACCATAGAGTTCATGGACCTTACACAAATCAGTGCCCATAGCCGTGACCCCCTATGGAAGACTTCCGTGTGCTCAGAGCCAGTCTTTCGGGGTGTCAAGGCCCTGGCTTCCCAATCAATCATTCATGAAGGGTCCTGAAGCTGCAGAGGCATATCTAATCACAGGAGAAAGACAAAAGGTTTTGTCATCCAATTAGAGTTGTTTGGGAATGGATCCTCAAAGTCGCTTGATTTTGGGCAAAGACTCAGAATGACTGAAAAGCAAAGTTGAAAACATTTACCTCTTTCATTATAACACATCGTCTTCATAAACAGCAGTCCTCCAGGAAACACCGCTGCTCTGAGTGGTACCCTCACCACTGCCTGTCACCAGAGTTCAGCCTGCAGAGCTGTAACTGTCCCTGCTACCTCTGCCCAGCCAACTTCCCCCTCGCCCAATCCCAGTAGTTCTTTATGATTGTGAAGCTCAGAGCCCTGTTTCCTTCCTCCGCAGCCACGCCCCCATTTCCCTGCCACGCCCTCATTCCCCTGCCATGCCCCCATTTCCCCGGGGTGGAATGTACTCATGGGATCCCATGGAACCGAATTTAATGACAGTATTAAAAACAGGTAGACATGTTGGAGCCCTGCATCTCAGGGTCTCACGGCCGCCCAGCCTAGGTGGCTCATGACGGTCCATCCTCCTGTCTCTCCTGAGATGGGGCAGACTCTACATCTTCAGGGTAGCTAGGAAGAGCAAATCCAGAGGTCAGCTCATGATGTTAAGGAGCACTAGAAAACTGGCCAGGAATTCAACGGCTGTGGGTACCGCCAGACTGGCCCCGGTTCCATCCCAGGATGACGCCTCTAACAGCTCAGGAATCCCTTTGCTGACCCTTGGCTGTACATGGCCCTGACCCTTGGCCAGGATTGGTCCCAAGTGCAGGTACCAGGCCCACTGGCCATCAAGGGCTTCCCAGGGTCAGGAAACTGACTCTTCAGTTGTCAATGAAAATCCAAGAACCCATACCTTTATATTCGGAAGGGGCCCACGGGTTCCAGTCTGATGACTCAGAACACGTGTTCCTGTATCCCCACAGGTTCAAGACCCATCTCCTTGGTGGCTCCTTCCTAAGCTGGCTATGGGATGCAGATTGCCACAGTAGAACCTATCAAGGATGCAGCCATGCCAGAATCCCAGGTCCTGGGCAAGGGCATCTCAGCTCCATGGGGCTTTTCCCTGAAGTCGACATGCCTGGGGACTGTAAACTTTATGTTATTTTTTTCCCCTCTCTGAAATCTTCTTTCTTACCCCCCCCCTTTTTTTTCCAGTATCCTCCTGGATGAAGAGGGACATATTAAGATCACAGGTTGGTAACAAACAAAAAATCCAAAACAAACTGGTAGCATTATGTCCCTTCACTTGTCAGCCCTGATAAAGGTGTGGACCATCGCAACAGCCCCTCCCCCTCCCGTCTCAACTCTGACCTGGCTGGATCTTTTTGTACCCAAGTGCTGGCTTTCTGAATGTGAGCACAGCAGGGGGCATCTCAGACCTCTGGAAGACGTCCTCTGATCCCTTACCCTGGACTCCCTCCTGGCTTTGCTGGCCTCTCCGATGGGTGCTCAGAGCAAGGGGACAGTCAGACTTCTGGATTGCCTCCTCTGACCACCCGCTGACCTCTCCTTCCAGCACCTTTGCTCAGCCCCATCCGCTGCTTGACCAGAAGCTCCGAGCACACGCTCACCCTCCAGCACATGTGTCTCTCGCTGCAGCCTTGTCTCCCCAGGCAGTAATGGCTCAGCTGCTCTCCTTGCTTACATCCAAACCTCAAACCTCGCAGCACTCACATAATGAACCCAACTGGGAACATTCCATCATGTCACCGCCTTCCAGTGGCTTCCTCCACAGACAAATGATTTAACACTTTACTGCTCTGGAGCTGTTAAGCCTCAAGGCTAAACTCAGATGTCCACCCCCCCCCAAGTTCTTCAGCCCGGATCCCCACCCCCACCCCCCATCCTGCCCTCCAGGTCTTCAGTGGAGACCCTTCTTCTTCTGCAGGGCCAGCAGGCTAGCACCCTGCAGTCTAGCCAGACTCTCTTCTACATAGAGATCTGTAAAGTCATCTGAGCCATATGGTTAATACCCTACTTCATTCTTGTAGACTGTACTGTACTGTGTACTGCAAGTCCCCTTTACACGATAAGAGAATCTGTTCATGGGTTCTGGACTGTATTTGGGCACCCACCCTTATCCTGCCCATTGGCCACATCCTGGTCTCATTTCCACACGCACTGGAACCCACTGAGTCTGCCCACCAGGGACCTGCCTTCCAAGCAGGTGCCAGCCACGCTCCCTTTCCTCTTTCCTGCAAAAGCTGCACCTCATTTCTCTCCATCCCGGCCTCTCAACCTGCAGTCACCTCACGTTTATGCGTGGGAAACACTCTCTTGACATTCATGTTCACTACTAACAAGTAAAACTCCTTGCTAATTGAGTAGGCACATGGTAGTGCTGGTGTTGGTGCTGGTGCTGGTGCTGGTGCTGGTGCTGGTGCTGGTGCTGGTGCTGGTAGTCAATGATCTATCAAGAATTCCACTCTGTAGGTCTTAGCCTCAGGGACTTGCTGGGCTCTGGAAGTACATTAAGCCTGAATAATGCTGTGTACGTGAGACCTCATAGTCTTTGAGGGAAGTGTTGTGAACGGGGTACAGGGGATCTGTCTACATCCAGGGACTCTGGCTCGGAGACTCAGGCCATGCTGTGTGCTGTGCTTATGTTTAGATTTTGGCTTGAGCAAGGAGGCCATCGACCATGACAAGAGAGCCTATTCATTCTGTGGGACTATTGAGTACATGGCGCCCGAGGTGGTGAATCGGCGTGGACACACACAGAGTGCTGACTGGTGGTCCTTCGGTGTGCTCATGGTAAGGGTGTGTCCCCTGGTCTCCTCTGTAAGGGTGGCTGCTACCCAGCTGAATTCCTTCTAGCTTCATCCTGGGATGCTGGAAACATGAGGGGAAACAGGGCTTGAAGTTGAAACGCTTGGTCTCTTACCCGAGCAGGAGGAAACAGTGAGTCTGAGAGATATCCCTACATCTGCCCTGAGCATTTTAAACAGCAGAAGAGGCTGAGACTGTGAGACCCTCAGTAGACGGGATAAGAAACATGGTCCTGTGGACCCAAATGAGCTCCTTCCATAGACACAGCCAGCTGTCAGCCTCCGCCCTGTGGGCCCCACACCCCTGCTTCAGATTTGCCCCTAGTTATGTCTTGAAGCCACAACAATCTGTAACCACCAATACTTGGGTCCTCAGCTGGCCCCAAGGCTGACAAATTTGGGCTGTGTCGACTCAAGCTGCTAGCTTCTGGAGTATTTCCCGTCAGCCATTTGGAGAGGTTTAACTCACAGTAAGAGATGTTCTACCAGAGAACTATAGCTGATAAATACCTCCAGCAACGTGGCTGGATATAAAATTACTTCAAAATAATCAGGAGCCCCTCCCTTTAGACAAGTGATAAACAGGCTGAGAAAGAAATTAGGGAGACAACACCCTTCACAATGGCCACAAACAGTATAAAGTATCTTGGTGTGACTCTACCCAAGCAAGTTAAAAACTTGTATGATGAGAACTTCAAGTTCCTGAAGAAAGAAATTGAAGAATATATCAGAAGATGGAACGATCTCCCATGGTCATGGATCTGTAGGATTAACATAATGAAAATGGCCATTTTACCCAAGCAATGCAATTATCATCAAAATTCCAACACAATTCTTTACAGGCTTTGAAAGTGTAATTCCTAACTTCATACGGCAAAATAAAAAGCCCTGGATAGATAAAGTAATCCTGTATAATGAAAGACCTTCTGGAGATACCACCATCCCTGATTTCAAGCTGTACTACAGAGCAGTCATAATAAAACTTGCATGTTATTGGCATAAAACCAGATAGGTTAATCAATGGAATCAAATCCAAGATCCAGAAATAAACCCACACACCCATGGACACTTGATTTTTGACAAAGAAGCCAAAACCATACAATAGAAAAAAAGAATTTTCAACATTGTTGCTGGTCTAAATGGAGGTCTGCATATAGAAGAAAACAAATAGATCCATATCTGTCACCCTGCACCAGAATCAAGTCCAAGTGGATAAAAGCATAAAACCAGATGCATTAAATCTAATAGACGAGAAAATGAGAAACTGTCTTGAACACATGGGCACAGGAGACACATTACTGAACAGAATGCCAATAGTTCAGACACTAAGATCAATAATTGATAAATGGGACCTCATGGAACTGGAAAGCTTTTGTAAGGCAAAGAACACCATCAATAGGACAAAATGACAACCTACGGAATGTGAAAATATCTCCATCAGCCCTACATCTAACAGGAAACTAATTTAATATCTAATACACCGCGCGCGCGCGCACACACACACACACACACACACACACACGAACTTTCGACAACAACAGACCAGATAATTAAAAAGGCATACAGAGCAGTTAAGGATGTCCAGCATCCTTAGTTATCGGGGAAGGCAAATCAAAAGGACCCTGAAGTCCCTTCTTATACCTGTCAGAATGGTTAAGATCAAAAACTCAAGGGAAAGCTAATGCTGGCGAGGATGTGCAGCAGGGGGAGCACTCCTTCATTTCTGGTGGGTGTGCAAACGTGTACAACCACTCTGAAAATTAATTTTGTCACCTCTCGCAAAATCGGGAATAGTCTACCTCAAGATCCAGCAATCACACTCCCATCATACCACAAGGACACTTGCTCTACTCTGTTCATAGTGACTTCATTCGTAATAGCCAGAAACTGTAAACAACCTAGCTGTCCCTCAGCTGAAGAATGGGTAAAGAAAATGTGATACATCCACACGATGGAATGATACTCAGCTATTAAAAACAAGGACACCATGATATTTGCAGGCAAATGTATGGAACTAGAAAATATCATCCTGAGTGAGGTAACCCAGACCCAGAAAGACATGTATGATATGTACTCACTGATAAGTGGGTATTAGCTATAAACCTGTTTCTTTTCTTAAGCATGTTGACCTATCAGGTAAATGTGAATGTAGACTCCTGTGTGAAGATCCCTTTTCCAGAGTTTTCTCTCGCCAGTACCAGAAGGCTGTAGGAGGGGAGTACTCACAGCTAATCTCAAGCTGACCTTGGGTTCCTCAGAGCTTTCTTTGAGGCAGGACTCCACCTAAGCCCTGCTGGAACTGGGAATGCAAAGCTCTGTTGCGGGCATCCTATGCATATGGGGTGGCCACCAGTCTCCGTGACCTCTGAGACTGTATGTAGGCGGCATCAATTCCCAAAGCCACGGCAGTTAAAACTGCCAACTCTGGAACTGCTCCCCTGGGCTCCGAGACTGCTGTCAGGAGGTCTGGCTTCGCATTCTGGGACCATCGTGGCTGCTCATGCGAAGGTGGTCGGGATCTCACGGAGTCGCTTGGAGCGCTGTACAAGCGCCCTGTGTTGGTTTCTACTGTGCGGGGCTAACCACAAAGAAGTGAACCCCACGTAGGAAGGGAGGGGAAGGGTGAATATAAGCAGAGAACACGGACTCCACTTGCCACAGCCATCCTCAAAAGCCAGAAAGAAACCGCTCAACAGATGTCTGCACACATCGTCCTGCGGCACCTCGGCGCTGTGGCTCCCGGACGTGGAGACGGGTTTGATTTCTGCAGGAGGGATTGAATGGTCAGAGGTGGGAAGTATCTTTCCCATTCTACACAGAGGCATGCTCTTTCTTGGAAATGGGATTTTGCGAGCACTATGAATAGACTCCAAGGAAGAACCAAGCAGAGAGAGAGTCCCCCTCCCAGGCAGCCTATTTTGAGATGGTAATTTCTATAATCAGCTTATGAATGCTCATCCTATTTATCAGATGACTTGCTCATCTTCTTGTCATTTTAATTATGTCTGTCTATTTTTAAACTCTCATCTGGACCCTGTCGCTCTGGGTTTTATTACTTACGCATTTGTTTACCATTTGTTTACCCACACCCTGACGCCGTGCGTGCGTGCGTGCGCACTTCGGTTTAATTGGCACACAAGACGGGGGCAGCGAGTTCAACGTGACGGGGTGAACGGCAGATGTCAGAACCGGCAGGGGCTTGTTCAATTTTTAAAAGGAGACAGACAGTATTCACTAACTACACCCATCTCACCCCATGCCCCGCTGGGCCTCTTCCGCTGACACCCTCCTTTCTAACAATCTAACTCCCGCTCTCATGACACATTAACGTGGGAGGTGGAATGACTGAAATTCATTATGTAAATGTATGTAAGCTGTCAAACAATAATAATAATAAAGATGAAAAACTCGTAACCCCCTCACTTCTCCAAGTTTATACCTTCACTCTGATGGCCCGTCAGTGGAGGTTGGTCCTCACTGCCAACTGGACTGGGTTTGGAGTCACCTAGGAGACACAGTCTTGGGTGTGTCTGTGAGGGCGTTGGCAGAGAGGCTTGCCTGAGGAGAAGTGGCCCTCCATAAATATGGACACCCCATCCATGGACAGAGGCGAAGAGGAAGAATCCAGCTAGGTACCCTCATTTTAGCTCTTTCTGCTTCCTGACTCTGGATACAATGTGGGTCACGTGTCATGCTCCTGCCTCATACCTTCCCTGCCTGGGGACTCCTCCTCGTTCCTCGAGTTGTTTTTGTCAGGCTGCTTTTCACAGCAGAAAGAGATTAATCTCACCTCATTTCTCAAGCTTAGGAAACTATCAGGTACACTTCAGTTGGATACAGTGGCTCTCAGCCTTCCTAATGCTGCGACTCCCCCCACCCCCACCCCACCATAAAATTATCTCACTGCTACATCATAACTGTCATTTTACTACTTTTATGAGTTGTAATATAAATATGTGATGTACAGGCTCTCTGACATACAACCCCTTTGAAAGGGTTATTCACCCACAAAGGGGTTGAGACCCACAGGTTGAGAACCACTGGTCTAATGTACACCATTAGTAGGACCCTAACTTGAAATGTCTTAAGTGCCCAACAGTAGCTACCTTGTTATCTATTGGCTCATCTACGCGTGACATGATGGTACAGAAGTTTTCTAGTACTCGTGGAAAGTTTTATATCGTAGGAGGCCAGCGCAGTGTGCCTTTGAATGATGGCTTGGAGGTGACTGTTTTGGTCTTTGTACCTGTGTTTCCTAAGACTTTCACAATGCAAAAAATTGTGAAGGGGCTGACACAGGCAGGCAGGCGCAGTGAAAACATCAAGGCACGCAGGTTTGATGTGACCAGTGAAAGCCCTCCAGCCAGGATGCTGCCTCCTCCTTTAGACCGGAGTGAAAGGTGCCCACAGGGGTGCTGAGTCTCACATGAATGAAAGGGGCCTGCCTTCCCCTCTGTCACAGCAGCAATGCCCCCAGGGAGGTGGGTGGAGGCTGGTGGTGGTGGTGGATTATGGTGACTGTAGGATCCCAGGCCACAGCCTCTGGAGCCCACAGAATCAGCACTGTTTGTGTAAGAAACCCAGGATCAGTAAGGGCTGCCCCCGGGCGGGCCTCTCCTTATCTCTGTTCCCTTCCTGGCCAGTATTGTTTTAGTGCCGCAGTCTGTGCGAGAGGCTGCCAGGTGCCGTGCTGTCTCCGTCAGATGTTATTGATGGCTGTAACCAGGAGCCTTCCCATCGAGGAAGATATGGAGCATGCGGGGGTTGGTCAGCGTGGGTGGCCTCCTGCTCTCCCTCCTTCCCCTGGCTTTCCTCTCGCCCTTCTTCTGACCCCTCTCCTGCTGTAGCTCTCTAGAGCGCCCACCTGGGAAAGGTGGTCCCTCAACCCCATGGGGTACAGTCATCCACCACGTCCATCCTTCACGAATCTCTCCAGCTAGAACGGGAACCCGGAGGCCAGGGTCCCCAGGGCCTCGCCATGTGGCTGGTGTCGCCTTGATCGATGGTATTGGAGAGGAAGAGACAAACTCACCTGCTCTGTTTTTGCTCTGCAGTTCGAGATGCTCACAGGGTCCCTGCCGTTCCAGGGGAAGGACAGGAAGGAGACAATGGCCCTCATCCTCAAGTGAGTGTGGGTACCTACTCCAAAGCACACTGGCCTTCCGTGTCTACAGCTGAGGAGGAAGTGGGCTGCTGGGGCTTAGTAGGAGCTGTGCTATTGGGGTGGAACCATCTGCTCTAAGTCATAATAACCATGGATGGGGTGCGTGCCAGCTCTACAAGGGACCCTTGATGTCCCGAAATATACGAGGGCATTACTAAACTTGGGAGGCCTCAAACAGTGCAAGGCTAGCCTTTTGTTAAGTTTCTCCCTTACACATGTACTCAAAGGCGTATGGAAGTTACTCTACCTCAAGGACACATCGCAAAGGCTGTCACTGTTGGGAATCCCCCTATAGCTTTTCCAGGTCTGTGTGCACTCCATCAATGGTGATTACCATGTAGCGCCCCATAGCTGGACCCAGTGTTCTTGTGGCAACGCCTCTGTTCCTTGGCTTTTATTTTATTTTATTATTTTATTTTTGGTTTTTCCAGACAGGGTTTCTCTGTGTAGCCCTGGCTGTCCTGGAACTCACTCTGTAGACCAGGCTGGCCTCGAACTCAGAAATCTGCCTGCCTCTGCCTCCCAAGTGCTGGGATTAAAGGCGTGCACCACCACTGCCTGGCGCTCTCTGGCTTTTAATGGGAATTTGATTTACTTTTTACTAAAGCTGGACCAGCCCCTCCAGCAGTCCCACATGGGCCCATGCCTGTCGAAGCTGACGGGTCAGCACACAGTCAGTACCTGGTCCTCAATAAGGTCCATGGTCCCCAGGGTCCAGCATTCCTGCCGGGCCCCTGGAATGCTCTAATCATCCTCTATAATTCTATAACAGCCCCACCCAGGGAAGATAAGAGTATCACTGTTCCCAGGGTGCCTGGTAGGAACTCACCAAATGTAACCCTCATAGTCTCTCTTGCTTAAAGAAACTTTTTGCTGTAAAATAAAACTGGTTTGAAAAGTAACTTCCACTGAAATGTTGGTGAAACGCTGGTGATACCCAGGGAGTCACTGCTGCTGTTTTTGTCATTCACTGTGTTTTGAATGGTTATTTATTAGCCGTTGTGAAAATTCCACACTTGCTGTTTTGGTTATGGTCAGCAGCCAGCTGCAAGCCACAGGAGCGAGCGAGCGGGCCGGAAGCTCTCTGGTGTCTTCGTGCTGTTTCAAGGCATTGTGGGATCTGACTGACACCAGAGTGCTGAGTGTTTGGGGTTGGTCCCCTTGGGAGCAGAGAGGCCTTGCAGAAGTGGAGAATGCTCCTCTCTCAGCTCTCAGCACCTCACATTTGCATTCCTTCTGCATTCCAGAGCCAAGCTGGGCATGCCTCAGTTCCTCAGCGCGGAGGCCCAGAGCCTGCTCAGGGCCCTTTTCAAGCGGAACCCCTGCAACCGGCTAGGTAAGGCTCCTCAGGATGTCCTCCCACAGGAATGTGGGAGGTCACCATTCTGTCCCCCACAGGAGCGTGGGCGACTTCCTCCCCATGCCCCCAATTCTGAACTCTGTGCTTTTCCTTGCTGAGGTCATAAGAGGCAGAGGTACCCCCGATGCTGGGGACACACATGTGGTCTGGCCTCCACGGACACGTGGGTCTCATCAGAATCGCTGAAAGGCATTTGATTCTCAGAGTATAACAATCTGTTCTTTAAAAAAAAAATGCCCTGCTCTCGCAGGTCTTACCTCTCTCTTCTGGTCTTATGTCTCTTAAGAATGCCGTAAACTACAGACAGAGTGGCTGAAAGGTCACTTCTAATTTATAGCCTTTTAAGAAGCCAATGTATACAGAGCCCAGTTTACTTCAGCACTAACCACCACCTCCCTCTCCCAACCATACAGAGTTTACGGCTCGGCCCGGAAGGCCTTGGGGATGGACACAGGAACAGGGAAAGGGTCCAAGGAATTGTGAGCTGTATCCCACAGATTGGCAGAAGGAAGGCGGGCCTTTGGCTCCAGCCTCACAACCAGGAACAGGTCATTAGACGTGAGTTAGGAAATAAATCATTCTCAAATAATTAGGTTCTTCTCTCTCTCTCTCTCTCTCTCTCTCTCTCTCTCTCTCTCTCTCTCTCTCTCTCTCTCTCTCTCTCTCTCTCTGCCTGGCTCAGACCTTAAGGGAAGCTCAGGCCTCATTTAATTTCTTTCACCTATCAGCTGTAATTCAGGGAACTTCTGCAGTAATTTACAGTCTTTTGGTTATTAAGAAAGTCAAGCTACCGTTAGGAGCACCGTCCATCCCACTTCCCAGGGTCGTCGTCCTGGCGCGTGAGGGGATTCGTATCCAGTGAATTCAAGTGGTTCCTGCTAACTAGACTGGCAGTCAGCTTCCGGTCCAGGTGTGGCATCACACGCTGCTCTCCGCTCCCCAAGTTGCTTTAGAAGATAGTTCTAGTTAAGGTAGAACAGGACAAGGGTTAAAACAAAACAAAAGAAGTCCGCTTCATGGGCTCGTCAGAGACACATCAACTGTGGTCAGCCTGGTCCAGATGCTCCTGGCATCCCCTCCCCCCACCCCGCCCCCCACTCCTCATGCATAATCATCAGGCCCAGACACATGCAGGGTCCTCGGGGAGCATTCCCATAGAGAATGGCTTCCCATAGAGAATGGCTGCTTCACGAGCTGACATGGGGCACCCAGAGTGGAATGCACAGTGCTCTCGTCCTGTGTGGAGTCTGTGATCGCCTTTGTGGCCAAGCCATCAGGGCGGTGGTGAGCCAGGGTGTTGTGTCACCTCAGGTTCACTGGGCTGTCCCAGTGGGGGCTTTACAGTTGGGCCCTAGAGCTGAGACTGTTCACAGTGGGCCAGAGCAGTCTCCCTAGCAGGAGCTCACCAAGATGACCAACATGGAAGTAAAAGTCCCAGGGAGACAGCTCCTGTCCCCAGGACGCCAGTGAGGAGATGAGATGGCAGACTCTGGGATGGGGATGTGTGGCGCCACCGTGGGCGCCTTGGTGTGGAAGTGCATACAGGGTTGTTTGTGCTGGGCTCATGATTTGGAGGAAACCCGTGGGCCGCATTGTTCTGGGCTGTTCTTCTTGGATCACTTATGCAGGTCTCAGGTAGTACCAAGAGTCACTGTGAGTTTTCTTGGGACCGGGTGGGTTGTGATCATTCCTACTGTATAGGCCAGGTTCGTGTGCGTATGTGTGTTGGTGTGCGTGTGTTCTGAGGCCCCCACAGGTCTCTGAACTCCCAGGTTTGTCTTGCTTTGTTTCCTCTGTTCCTGATAGGGAATGCACCCTCAGGGACTGTGTGTGGCCCATGGTCACTCAGGTCTTCGAAAGCAAAATGGCACACCCTTAGGGGTGGGGCATGGAGGCTGGGGCATTTTCAGCCAGGGAGCACAGTGTTGCCTCGGGACCTGGGTGGCCATGGGTCCCAGAGCTGCCCCAGAGCTTCCGATGACACGTTCTCCAGGGCAACGGCAGCTGCCCCAGGCCAGCCTGCAGCCCCTCTTTGATGAGAACTCGATAAACGTTATAAACTCAGGATAGCCCTGAGGCGGACCTCTCTGGGCACAGGGCTCAGAACACACAGTCTTTGAGATGCAGAGGGTCGTACCACATGCTATTCTATTCCTTTTGACACAGGCCTTGCTAAATTACCCAGGATGCCCTTAAACTCACTCTGCTAGGCCTTAAGTTTGAGGTGATTTCTGCCACAGTCTCCGGAGGAGCTGGGTCAGAGCGTACCGGGACACTCCTGCTCCTCCGAAACACACGACTTCCGAATGCGCCTGTGGTACTCATGTTCCCCAACACGCAGGCGGCTCCTGTTCACTCATTACCACTTGACTCGGAACCTAGAGCTGCGTCTGGAGGCCTAGCCTGATTCCACCCGGCTTCTAAATGTCCGGTTCCAGCCAGTTCTTTCTGGTGAGCCTGGAGCATGCCTCGTGCCCCACCCTGGCTTACGCAGTAAGTACAGCCGCGCTCCGTGGACCTGGAGACACTTAGGGGATGATGGCGGCCGGTGACAGATGTGACAGCTGTTGCTTAGCAACCAGGTGAGCAAGTCACAGCACTTGACTGAGCGCTGGGCAGTCAGTCCCCCTCGGACTAGTCCCCACCGTGGTGCTGTAAAGCAGGTCAAAGGAGAACTCTCTGGCTCACGTACAAACAGGGAGGCATCCAGGCGGTGGTGGTCCATGCCTTTAATCCCAGCACTTGGGAGGTAAAGGCAGGCAGATTTCTGTGAGTTCAAAGCCAGCCTGGTTTACACAGTGAGTTCAGAAACAGCCAGGGCTACACAGAGAAATGCTCTCTTGAAAAACAACAATTACAACAACCAAACCCCACCAAAACCAAAACCAGGAAGTCATCCATGATAACCGCTTTTGGCTGCCAAAAAACCGAATTTCAGCCTGTTGCTTTCCTCTCATAGTGAGCCCTGTGCTGGTGTGGACTTAGCAGGCATTGCCCGGCAGGCGGACCCGCCATTTTCGCCGTTTTATGGAACCCCTGACCCTTGCTCTGTTTTGGTGACCCTCTGTGACTTGCCTCTTCCTTCTGCTTTGGCTGCCCGTGATCACAGAGTAGCTGCCACAGCCCCAGGCTGCAACAGCCCCAGGCCATGCCATCCAGATTGCAGGGAGGAAGAGGAGAGAACAGAGAGCGCCGGAGTCCCTTTGGTCAGGAAAGCTTTTCTGAAAGTCTCCTCCAAGCTTATTTATTACCTTCACTTCTAGTTGATAGAAGGACAGTGGGCAGCGGGTGTGTGGTCGGAATAACACAAAGGAAGCTGGGAATCAGGCTTCGTGAGCAGCCGCCAGGGTCAGCCAGAGGGTCCAGCAAGGCAGGTGGACCTGGGCTGCTGGACTACAGAAGCCCTGGACCAGATGGACCTGATGCAGAGTGAGCTGGGAAGAGGTTGTGCTAGGCGCTCTGAGGAGAAGCTCTGAGGCGTGGAGCCAACGGCTGACTGTTTGGAAACTGGCGGAGTCCCTATCCCGACACTCTCCGTTTTCCTCATCAAGGGGTAAAGCCGAGAAGATTCTTCCTCCCCCCCACCCCCAGACAGGGTTTCTCTGTGTAGCCCCGGCTGTCCTGGAACTCACTCTGTAGACCAGGCTGGCCTCGAACTCAGAAAGCCTCCAGCCTCTGCCTCCCAAGTGCTGGGATTAAAGGTGCGTGCCACCACCGCCCGGCAGCCTAGGAGATTCTGATGACACATGTGCATCTGCTCCTGCTGGGGCTGCACACTGCCTGCTCCCAGGCTGGGGTCCAGACAGGGCGCAGTCCATCCTGGGATGGGCTTCTCCAGACTGTACTCATTGGGACTCTTGGTTACTGAGTTTTTCCACCAGGGACTTTTAAACACACTTACCGGAATTGGTTCAGCCTTCTTCCCTGAGGGTTCTTCTCTGAGCTCCCGGCAGTGTGGTGTGGTTGGTGCCGATCACCTAGGAAGAGCCCTAGGATTCTCTCCCCTCTTCTCAGACATGGGGATGCCACTTCCCTGGCTCTTTCCTGGACACAAGGGTTCGCTCTTCCTGTTAGCAGCTGAAAAAGACTCGGCTTATCTCCTTTGTCAACGTGGGGATTCAGCTCTGGAGTGGAAGAATTCCTGTCCCTCTCCACTTCCAGGAAGAGAGCACTCACCCTTCCTTCCGCCCACTCCAGCATGTGCCAGCATCTCCCAGAGAGGGGAGGACTTCCCCCGTAGCTGGGCCACAGCTGATGGGAAGCAAAGGCACAGATGAGCCTCTGTGTCCTTCCCTGACTGAGTACTGGACCTGACCTGGAGTGTCTAAGTGACCCTGAGCAGTCGGCTCTTATCCCAGCTGGCCAAGGACCCAGCTGGTCAGTCCCTGAGGTCAGTCCCTGAGGTCTCATGACGTCATCAGCTCACACCTTTGCACACCCTCCCTGTCCAGCTAGGCTTGCAGGGTCCTCGTTGCACCTGCAGAACCCAGCATCACATTGTCACGTTCCCGCCGTCCTCTGACCGTGAGGTTTGGGGAACCTGTTGTAGCTGGCTTTCTCCATACACTCGCTTTATAGGACACCAGGGAACGACAAGAACTCCATGTTGGAAACCTCAAAGGAGGGACGGGTCCTCCCTGTCTACCACAGTGCTTTGGACACAGCCTTCTACTGTTAAAAAGAAAATACTGTGAGGTCTGATTCCGAGGGGGCTTTGGCCTTCCAGGAGTGAAGTCAGGTGTCAGGAGCCCGTTCTGAGCCCCACGCCGGGCCCGAGCACCGATGCTTTTATTAACTGTTCAGCAGCAGCAGAGCATTGTCCGTGGTGTCTACGGGCCACAGGGACAGACTTTGGAAATGTTCTCAGAGGCTGGCCTGGTGGCTCTGAGTCCTGGGGGTGGGAGGGGTGGGGGGTGGGGGTGGGGCATCAGCTTTGCAAGTGAGCTGTCTTTAGTTCACACCTGGTTCTGTACAACGTAATTTACGCAAAGGTTGTCTCTCTTCTCTCTCCCCCCGCGGAGAGGTTTCCGGGCCCTGTCTGCAATTGAACTTGCTGAATTGTATGAGAACCTCAATTTATTTGTTTTCCTTGAACTTTCTACACTTTTCATTCTGAACAGCCAATGTGCATAAAAGATAGGAGGGTTTAGAAAAACAGAAGTAGAAAGATAATCACATACAATTCTAGTCTTAACAGATCCGTGTTTATTTTGAGATTGTATTTATCGGCTCCAGGGGCACCCAGCGAGGGCTTCAATTCTTTACCAGACTTCCTGTCTCAGAAGCGGTTGTGATCACAGACCGCTTGCTTCCTGAGAATGTCTCCGTACCTATTTCCTTTCTAAGTGTTGGGATAAAACAAAAAGCTCCGATCCTTTCATATCCCAGTGCTTGGGTTGAAGTTAGAGGTGCGGCGACCTCCAGCTGTGGCAGGGTCTCCTTGAACTGATGGCACCCCGGGACGCCGGCCCGAACTTACCCCTCAATAATCCTGACTGAATCGTGAAAGCCCACTAGCCTCATCCAGTGTCCCCAGGAAGCTTCCCATGCACATAAGCTAGCTGGACCGCACCCGTGGGCAGCACTCGGCCACAGCAGAGAGGCCGAGCCTGTGACACGTGGCCAGATGCTTCACCATAAGGGGGGGGCGTGGAACTAAGGACACCGCCCACAACAGCCCAGGATGGCCTGTCTTCAGTAGAAGCCAGGGTAGGAGAGAGACAGGCGCCCAAAGGCAAACATGCATAAGCTTGTCTGCTGGGTGGGCAGGAGAGGGGCAGCCCTTCCGCCCTGGGCTCCGCAGGCTGGCTCTGCAAACAGTATGCACATATTAATTTTTATGATTTTTAGAGTTTTTTTTTAAAGAGGGGGGATCTGTTTTAAAGGGAAAAAATTCAATATTTAGAGACTACAGGAAACACCGGCTCACACGGCAGTAGGCAGTCCGCTTTTCCCATCCTGTGGGCTGCACCGGCACCCTTTAACGGGCGAGCAGGACAAGGTGTGACGCTTGTAGCCAGCATGAGGGGTTTGGGGTTTGATGAAACAGCGCAGCCCATAAAATGAGGCTGAGACAGACAACAAGATGGTGGGGGGAAACCCAGGGGCTTGGCCAGGCCTGCCTCAGGCTCCCCCGCCCAGCCCACATCCCACTCTCAGGACCCCATACCTTGAACAAGTGTCCGGGGACCCACCCCGGTATGAGTGGTCGGAATCTCTGTGCCCCGCTCCTGCCTGGAAAGGTATGCGAGGTGTGGTCGCAGCCATGTGGCTATGGCTTCTCTGCACACTGTGGAGAGAAGAAGTGTTAGTGTCTCACTTGCTCCAGAGAAAGCTGGTGAGAGCGATGGATTGTGGGGAAGCAGAGGGACTCTGTCATCCGGGGATTTGCTTTGGGTTTTATTTCCTGAGCCCCGACATGCCACGTAGTCCCTGGTGGTCCAGGGTGGCCTTCCAGCTTTTCTGGCACAGGACATGATCTCGAGGGGTCCCATTTGAGCCCCTCACTCCTATGCCGGCCTCGGGGGCCTTCCCAGATCCGGCAGATGGCCCTCGTTATCAGGAGTCGAGGGGTGGCACACAGGAGACACAGCTCTGAGGCGCAGACACACGGCTTGCTGCCAGGCTCCAGGGGAGAGGGAGCGACTGCCTTGCTGTGACTCCTGCCTGGTCTGGGCTCACTTGCTGAGCAACGTCGAGCCTGTAGCCCAACCTCTCTGTGCCTGCTTGCTTCTCTGTGAGCTGAGGAAAGCTGTGTACCTCAGAGTCAGGAGGTGTCTCCCAGGGGCGTGACAACTCCTGGCTTGTAGGAAACTCTGCCCGAGTCAGATAGATTGCATGTGACTATCGAGCCTGGGAGGGTGGAGGTGCTGTGGTTGACAGGGGCGTCTTAGAGCAGCCATCTCTCCGCGTCGCCCTTCTGCATCCTGAGCTGCCCCAGGCCTGAACCACCTCGCAGCCTCTTCCTTTGCTGACTGAGTCATTCCGTACCACACACTTCTCTTCCCACGTGGAAGCCTCCATCTGCCACCTAGAGCTGTACCTAAGTGTTGGGGATGAGTGCTGAGTACCTTCTGACGTGCTGGGCATACCTAGTCCCTGAATGCCCAGATAACTCCGTCAGGCCTTCTGGGTGGGTGAGAGAGGCCCTGTGGGCAGAGGATGTAGTAGTCTTGAGGGGGAGAGTTCCTCATTCCTGCTTGGGTGAACTGGGCTGGGCTGAGGATCAAGAATCCCTCCAGGGCAGAGCCTCTAGCCTATAGGAGACGACCGCCCTGGTATCCGTAAATGAGAAGGACTTCCCAATCCTGGCAGCCTGAAGGGGAGGATTTTCAAAAGTGAGAAATCAAGTCAGGGGCTTGGGCCGGCCCCCTCACCACTGATGCTGGAGGAGAGAGGATAGGAGTCGCCCTGTGTAATTCTACGTGGACGTATCAGAATCAGGACCTTGCGCAGGAAGATGCCAGTCTGAGGCTCAGAGCCGTGGATGCTTGGTCTGCCGGCTGCGTCCACCACACCTCAGACTTCAGCACCTTTCCCGGCGGGAGCCCGTCCAGGGTTCATCTCCACACAGAGCTCCGTCTGCGTCTTGCCCCTGCGCCCTCAGCATCTGCAGGGATTGGTTTTCAACTCCCACCCATCTCCCTTTTTTCTGCTTTGGCTTCTCCCATGGAAACAGATGCGTGACAAGGAGCATCGGTTCTATTAGCCTGCGTCCTGATTTGTCCAAAGCCGGCAGCTTTCCATGCACCCCACGAGCAGCTCCAGTCCCTCCCAGAGGTCCTGGGAACCCTCACATGGGAGCCTGGCGAGGTCAGCAAGGAGGGAGATGTGTCGTGAACCCAGCGGCTTGGCAAGCAGTGCCCTTCCTCCTGCTGGTGGCGTGAACATGGTCTAGAGCAGCCGTGGAGCCCAAGAGTTCCGTGTCCAGAGGCGATCGGGACAGACGACAGATGCTGTCCATCTCAGAGGCCTCGTCCCAGTTTCTACCGGCAGTGCTCCCAGCCTCTGACTGTGTCCTCAGGTGTCACACACGGACCTTTGGTGGCCTCCTCAAGCCACATAAACAACCCGAGCTTTTACTTGGAGTTAGCTCAGAACCAGCCCCCTCAAGAACTCAAGTAGACCTAGGGCTATATAATGATAGGATGTACACACATGTGCATGCACACACACGCACACACACACACACACACACACACAGAGGCACACACATGCGCACCCACACGCACACAACCCAGCAGTTCCGCATGACACAGTTATCAAGCAAAGGTTGTTAATATCATATGGGTGAGATTTAAATGAACAGAAGACACTTTAAAACTAGAGAAACGATGAGCAAATAGCCTATTAGCGGCTAAGAAATAGGAAAGAGAGCTCATATCTCTGTCTAGTCCTGGACAGTTCTCTAGGTGCTTACAGCTTGCCTTCGGATGGTTTGCCAGTCAGGACAGGTGAGGGACGCAAGCCATGAGCAGGGTGGACTCTGAATGTTCCCTAAAGGACCCTGGGTGTACCCCGTGCAGTTCTGAAAGGCTGAGTATAAACCTTATGGAGGGTCTACGAATTAACCATTATCGAAAGTAAGATTAAAGCCGGTGGGAGATCTTTTTAGCAGGTCAGAACCTCTTGTGAATAGCTCTGCTGCTAGGCTTGGAAGCCCCGATGAAATGGGTCCACCCCAGGAGGGTGTGCGAGTGCAGAGAAGACCTAGATGGACACAGGAAAGAGAAGGAATCCTTTCCCGGATAAGCACGGATCTGATTAGCCCCAGGCCTTTATCAGGTGTAGGAATGCGGGTCTGGAGAAGCTCACTTCAAGCTGTTCCCTGTGAAAAGTACCCACAGTGATTAGAATGGGCGTGGCGTGGCGAGGCGTGGTGGTCAGAGGTGGCATCTGAGTCCCTCAGTCCCCTCTCTGTCTCTGCCTGGGAAACCTGATGCAGACTATCAGAGCCTAAAGAGAGATACGTGGTCCTCCATCCTGCCTGTCTCTGTCCGACTCCAGGGTCCTGTCAGTGCCTGTGACAGGAGATGATTTGCAGGCCTCCTCCCGGAATGCGGGGGAGGCTTGAGTCGTGTTTGGTCAAGATCCTGTAGCAGCTCTGGCCCTCACAGCACGCACTTTCCCAGTCTCCTCTCCGGAACTCTGCTCCCCGCTGTTTGTCAAGGGTGCTCAGTCTCAATAAAAGCAGAGCCAAACCCACTGCTAGCTCTCCGAGAACACTTCAGGACAGGAGGGGAGTAGCATGAAGAGTAATGACCAAGTCTGTTCTCTAAAGGTCACCGCAGCTTTAAGGACCTGGCTGCAGACACCCTCGACCAACGACCAACGCGGGGAACTTCTGAGCGGCCGTCAGAACATCAACCCTTTTTGCTGAGACTGCAAAACTGAGACTCAGCGTCCTGATTCTAATTGCGGCAGCCGAAAAATGAGGTTGGGGAAGAGTAACGGAGGGGATTCGTAAACACCCAACTCCAGCTTCTCAGTCGAGTTTCCCTCCTCCTTGTAGGCCGCACCGCGAGCCGTGCGTAACAGAGCTTCTTCAAGCAAAGGCAAGCCATGCTCGCTGGAGAGCCTGCGCGCCGAGGCCCGGGAAAGTGGGGGACACTCATCATTGGACCCAGAGGGCCTGTGAACCTGGGGCACGTGGCTCTTCAGTCTGGAGTTCTAGGCTGCAGAGGAGTGAGGGGACAGTGGTCCGGGGGACAGCCTTGGAAGTCAGGCCAATGGCGCTGGCAGTTACGTCAGCAGTATAAGAATGTCCCCTCAAGGGAAGAACAGTAGGTGCCAGGAACTCATCCCCTGGTCCTGTGATTTGGGGTACAGCAAAGGAGATAGACACATTGATCCAGAGGAGCCTCTGTCTCAGGGCATGGGCTCGGTCTGAAAGATCTGGATCAGATCTGGGTGTAAAGGTGGAGTCCTCAGAAAGGGTGTCACAGGGAGTTTTTTTTCCCTTTTATTTTTTTTTCCTCGATATATTTATTTACATTTCAAATGATTTCCCCTTTCCTGGATCCCCCCTCCCCAAAAGTCCCATAAGCCCTCTTCTCTCCCCTTGTTCCCCAATCCACCCCTTCCCACTTCCCTGTCCTGGTATTCCCCTACACTGCTACACTGAGCCTCTCCAGGACCAGGGGCCACTTCTTCCTTCTTCCTGGGCATAATTTGGTATGTGAATTGTGTCTTGGGTATTCCGAGCTTCTGGGTTAATATCCGCTTATCAGTGAGTGCATTCCATGTGTGTTCTTTTGTGATTGGGTCACCTCACTCAGGATGACATTCTCCAGTTCCACCCACTTGCCTAAGAATTTCATGAATTCATTGTTTTTAATGGCTGAGTAGTATTCCATAGTGTAAATATAGCACATTTTCTGTATCCATTCCTTCATTGAGGGTCATCTGGGTTCTTTCTAGCTTCTGGCTATTATAAATAAGGCTGCTGTGAACATAGTGGAGCATGTGTATCGTCACAGGGAGTTTGGAAAGTCTCCCTCCTACAATTCAGTAGGAACACGGCCGACAGCAGCCCGAGTTGCTCATGTAGAAGTGGCCACTGAGTGGGGACACAAGACGATGTGTGCTGTGCATGTCCCCACGGGAGCACCTGACATGTCACTGGGTGGACACGGAACACCTGAGTCCTTCCCCTGGTTTGATTTCTTGTGTGTTTTCCCATCGAGCGGTGACAGTGGCTACCACAGCACAGCCCGAGACTGCTGTGGCAGGAAAAGCCGGCACGATTGGCCTAATCAGATACTTCTAAGCGAAGGCCTGGCCAAGCTGCCTGAGAGGCGAGAGGTGGTCCACACCCTCACTGCAGACTGAGCAGAGGACCAGAGAGGGCAGAGCATATGCCATGGCGTACATATGACTCTACCCCCTGAGACTGCAGCTAGGACGGGTCACCACAGCATCTCAAGGTAGCCTTCTGCTGGCCTTCACGGCGCCCCGAGCAGAGCTGCCTTGAGAAGGAGGAGCTGCCCCATCCCACCCCCAGAGCTCCAGGAACTGGGTGCGGGCTCCAGAGGACCATCTGAGTTTGATCAGAACCATTCGACCTTAGAGCCAGGAGGAGATTGGGGTGCAGCGTTGGGGGAGGGGACATCCAGTTCCTACCCTTGGGACAGGAACTGACAAGACTCCCGTGATTGTGTTCCCAGCCGGCTGAGACTAGCTCTGTCCGTGACTCACAGTCTCAGAGCCTGGGCCCTTGCCTGCCTTAGCTCCTGGACTTTGCTTTTAATTAACGGACCTTATGCAGTGCAGCCTCAAGTTTAAAAGAAGGAGCTGAACAGCAAGACACCTTGTTCTCTCCCCACCCCCTTGGGTTCACGTTAGGTGCAGGTGCGCATTTGCCAGTTAACTGTACTGGTTTTGTGTGTCAACCTGACACAGGCTGGAGTTATCACAGAGAAAAGAGCTTCAGTTGGGGAAGTGCCTCCATGAGATCCAGCTGTGGGGCATTTTCTCAATCAGTGATCAAGTGGGGAGGGCCCATTGTGGGTGGGGCCATCCCTGGGCTGGTAGTCCTGGGTTCTATAAGAGAGCAGACTGAGCAAGCCAGGGGAAGCAAGCCACTAAGGAGCATCCCTCCATGGCCTCTGCATCAGCTCCTGCTTCCTGACCTGCTTGAGTTCCAGTCCTGACTTCCTTTAGTGATGAACAGCAGTGTGGAAGTGTAAGCTGAGTAAACCCTTTCCTCCCCAACTTGCTTCTTGGTCATGATGTTTGTGCAGGAATAGAAACCCTAAGACATTAACGCATTCGTGTTTTCCCCCTGGAATTCATTCCCTCCAGGCTGGTTCTGTTGCTGCAGGACATGCAGAACAGTCTCTCTCTCTCTCTCTCTCTCTCTCTCTCTCTCTCTCTCTCTCTCTCTCACACACACACACACACACACACACACACACACACACACACACACACAGCACTGGCTCCTGGCCACCTGTGCTCCTGTGCAGTACACAACTTTGGATTTTGATATAAAGTAAGGGGAGAGGCTAGGTAGGCACAGCGGGTGGACAAATCAGAGAACCACACTCTGTCTCTGGGTGACAGTGGCCGTTGTGCAAGGGCTGGATGTGGTAGATGGTGTCCCAGGCCAGGCTCCATGTCCCAGGACTCGGTCCTGTCCAACCTTGAGATTCTTCCTTCCCCCGTAACCGCTACAGCAGCTGGCTGGGGTTTCTTCTGCTGAGCGCCTTCTGGCCCCACTCTGCCTTGTCAGGTCCTGGGAACCTGGCCTGATGCTGTGTTGTGGGTGTGGTGAACATGGTCTCTGACCACGATCGCCACCTGCTCCTCCTCTCTTGGCCACGCCAGCTTCCTGTACTTGGAGCAGGAAGCCTGGACCTTTCCTTTACTACTTCCTTTTCAGACTCTGTCTGTATCACAAGTCTTGGAGTCCACTGGGGGCTTCCTGGGCCCTAAGGCCATGGGCACGTTCGAGTTTTCTTCCCAGAGAGAGAACACATCGGGACTTCCCTTATAGCTTTTTACCTATGTGCATCACACGGCTGCATTAGCCGCAGTCAGAGGGGACACGTGGCCTTGGACCTACCTACGCTGACATTTCTTCTGTGCTGTGTTGTGACAGGTGCTGGCGTTGATGGAGTGGAGGAAATCAAACGTCACCCGTTCTTTGTCACCATAGACTGGAATGTAAGTCGCATGTGGACGTGCCCACCGCACACACAGGGCAAGGGGAGGGCAGGGGGGGGTTACTGCGGCTGCTTGGCACACGCGGCCTCTGTCTACACTGAGAGTCCGAGACAGACTGTCCACCTGTGGGCGAGCGTGCTCCGGCATATCTGTCTCCCCAGGGTTCGCATCTGATGCCCAAAGTCCCAGCTAGCACCTGCTCACTGGGTCCACGGTGTCTATTATCTTGCTGATGTGAGCTGCAGCTGAAGCAGGAGGCTGGCAGGGATGACTAGCATCTGACAGGCTGCTGGGCTCTGCCCCGTCTCCTGAGGCACGTCGTCCACGCTGTGTCATCCCTCACACGTGGGATGATTTTAAGTTCATTCCAGAGGGCACTCTAACAGAACGCTTGTGCATCAGGGTGGGTGCTGTGCAGTGGCTGTCTTACCCAGCGTACGTGAGGTCCCAGCAGTGCATAAAAACCAAAGGGAGAATCAAAAGCAGAACGTACATTACATGTACAGTTGACTCTCTGCGGCCTCCCCTCCCTTCTTATGCCCTCGATGGTCTTAGCTCAGAGAGTCCAGGGTTGAAACGGCCCACACAGTAACTCCCGCCCTTTCTTATCTGAGCCCCATCCAAATAGGGCAAGTCTAGGATCTCTGAACCCCGCCTCTGCAGTTCTGATTACAGAACGTGCTTAAATGAGGCTTCTGCTCCCCGGTAAGGTCAGAGGGATGCAGGTGGATGGTCAGGGTGCCTGTGTCTTCCAGCAGGTGTTCACAGAGTGTGTAAAAACAAACAAACAAACAAACAAACAAACAAAAACAACTAGACTGTTGGGGCTGGAGAGATGGCTCAGAGGTTAAGAGCACTGACTGCTCTTCCAGAGGTGCTGAGTTCAAATCCCAGCAACCACATGGTGGCTCACAATAATCTATAATTGGATCTGGTGCCTCATGCTAATGTGTCTGAAGGCAGCTACAGTGTACTTATATACATAAAATTAATAAATAATTGTAAAGAAATGGCAGAGCAAGGCTTGCTAAGGGTAGAATTTATATATATGTGTATATATATATATATATATATATATATAGTCATATATATAGTCATATGTATATATATATGTGTGTGTGTGTGTGTGTATATATATGACTGTCCTTCCCAAAAGCCAAAGAGGATCTTGCAGAAGCAAAGCCAGGCCTCCCCCTCTGCCCCACCAACAGGCTCCACAGCTCCCATTCCATTCTAGCTGTGGTTGAGGAGTCACCTTGTTGTGCTGCCCCAAGGAGTGATCTGCACAGCACACGGGGCTTGGGGAATGAAAAACCAAGCCTGGGGGGAGGGGGGCACCTCCTCTGCTGGCAGGGGACACGCCTTGGTTTCTCTGCCATGTGTCCCTCCCTATTCACTGATTAAAGCACGCACCCGGCTTCCTGGGCTGGGGAGAGCCATTCGAGGACCTTGTGATCTCGCTGAGAGAGAGAAGCTGTGAGCCAGTGACTTCGTGCCACGCCACAGAGGGGTCTGATGTATCAAAAGAGGCTGGGAAGACGACGGAGGGAAGTGGGGAGGGGAATCGGGTCCAACCCCACCTCCTCCACCCTCCTCACCGGCCACCTTCCTGGACCTGTCTTTCCCGAGGCCCTCGTTTCATCTGCCCCAGTCAGATGTCACCCTAGGTGACCTGCCCTGTGCCCCTGACCCTGGCCTGACCCTGGCCTGACGCCTCCCATGGTCCATTAGCTCTGAATCTGCCACATGGTATCACACTGGCTTGTAAGAAGTGTTCTTTCTGTCCTTCACCTCAAATGTGACCCAAGGAAAGTCAGGACAGCTGACCTGGAAACCATGACCCAGGCCTCTAAGCAGGCCAGGGTCAGAAAGCGCCCTTTGAGAGAGTGAGGTGGTGTGGAGAAGTCAGGGAGGGAGGGAGAGGGACGGGAAAGCGCCTCTGAGTGAGTGGGGGCGGAGTCCCAGAAGTGTGGCACCAGGGTTGGTACCTGTGAAGGAGCATTAACCCCCAGATTCCCTTTCTTTCTGGAATAAACTGCCCTCCTTCCAAAGACTGCTAGGGTGTGGAAAGGGCGTTCCAGTCAGAGGTGGGTGGGCTGGGCTGGGGATAGCTTTCGGAGGGAGTCCTGGCGGCTGTACCTGGAAAGATAGGAACTCCTCAGCCATGCCCACCAGTAGTGGCCCCCGGGGTGCCAGAGGATCTGGCCAGGCATCCTAATGCCCGTCCTAATGCAGGCAGTGGTCACAGGGTCTGTAAAATGGAGGTTCCTAGGATTTGAGCTGCATATGGATCTGGAACCCAGTGTTGTTCTGTTTCTGTTGTGAAGTAACTGGGCAAAAAGAAACTTACAGAAGTTGGGGGTTTATTTTGCCTCGTGGTTGTAGGTTACAGCTTGAATTTGCTAGAAGGAGAAAGCAGTTGGAACTTGAGGCCGTTGGTTACATTATATCTGCAGTTGAAAGCATGGAGCGAGAACTCAGGACTCTCAGTTTGGGGAGTGGTGCCTCATACAATGGCCTGAGTCTTCCCATATCAACTAAGTTAAAGCAGTCGTCCACAGACGTGCCCAGAGGCCAGCCAGTGTAGACAATCCCTTACTGAGCCTTCTCTCCCTAGGTGGTCCTACATTGTGTCAAGTTGACTTGGCACTAATCTCTGCACTGGGCCGAGGCTGGGCTGGTATGTGCTGTCGAAGCCCAGGTCTGTGGGATCCTTTCTGCAGCCATATATACCTTCCCAGGCTCTGAGCCTGCCCTGCCTCTCTGTTACTGGGCAAACACGACCCTTTGGTGCAAACGTAGACATTGGCTTCCTGTTCTAGGGACTGGTATTTCTATGCCATTTGAAAGTAATTCAAGCCAAAATACTGTAGGCAAGGGTTGCTTATATGTTTCGGCATTTGGTTTTATTTTGCTTGGCTTTAAAAGAGGCCCTTCTGGGTCACCAGGGCTACGCACGTTTCTTCTTTCCCTGGCCTTGACAGACAGTGCCCACGAGAGCCTGGAGGGCTGCGGCCGTATCTGGTGCCCCGTGAGGTGGCTGTTGAGACAGAGCCGTAGTGTGTGTCCAGTGCGGAGCAAACAGAAGCAGGGAGAAGGGTACAAGTAGGAAGTGACCGGGAGAGGGGGAAGGGAGGAAGGAAGGAGGGGCCCAGCCTAGAACACAGGTGTGAACGGTTTTCAGAAGAACCGTGTTCAGGCACTGAGGGTTTTGGAAGCCAATGCAGAGGTCTTGCTGCTCTAATCTGACCTATTCCTCTGCCTCAGCCGTCTTTCCCCACACAAGAGGTTCAGGTGTCACCCCTGGGTGTCCATGACAGGGCCAAGACTTAACCTGACCCCACTACACACATATACACTCCCACCATGCTCTAGGAAGTCCGTAGACGTGTGTGTCCTGTACACCTTCGTGATGTGAGCAGTTCGCCTCACTGAAAACCACAGAAGTCCCGGGTTCTCAAAGGACTCTTTTTCACCAGAGGGTCTCCTCCCTTACCCCCTCAGCAGCGTGGACATTTAAGGGTGACAAAGGAGAAGACATTTACTGGAATCTGTTTCCTGCCCATCGACGGGTTATCCAGGTGCAGCCTCGGGACGCAGCCGATGAAACAATCGCTTGTTTATTTTGCTTTCCGCTGCCTTCTGTGACCCCGCCCCCCTCCAACCTACCAGCATATATTTCTACTTTTAAAAAGTAAACACCTGTCATCTGCCAGCTGTCTCCCGGGGATCCAATGACCTGCGGGCACAGAGCATGCGGTCCGCCAGAGTGTGGGTCGCCAGTGTTAGCTGGAGCAGGTGGAGGGCAGCAGCTCCCGGCGATTTACCGGGATTTTCTGCTTGTTCTCCATCTCGAGCGCCTCAGCGCCAGCTCCAGGTCTGCCCTCAGCACCCGTGCTGTTTGCCTAGCTAAGTGAAAAATTACAAGTTAATTATAGACCAGGAAGCTCGCACGGAGGACGGACGGTGGAGCCGGCAGATGTAAGCTCTGTTTACTTTCCCCCAGTGGCCGAGGCAATGCTGAGAGCCTGGGATTAGCACAGACCCAAAATAAACACACAAGGTGACCTCATGGGCAAAGCAAGGCAGTCCACGTTGGTACCCAGCCAGCAGCTCCTGGCAAGCCGACACAGGGTGAAAACGGGACTCAGGGAGGCAGAGAACGGTCCTGCACCAGATTCAGTCCCCTGTTTCCAGACCAGTGTCCAAAGCCAAGGCCCAGACCCTCGGCGTAAGGATTTGCAGACGGCCTGCGGCCATCACTGTTTACTGTTAATATGAACAACTCGTACTTAGGGTGCGTTTTACATTTCTGGCCTTGCACTCTGTCTCTCTGTAAGCTGAAGAAGAGTCTGAAGAGAAACTGAGGCCCTAGGCGGCTGTGTGTGTGGCAATATGATGTTGGTGCTCTTGGCTGTCCTGTGCACCAGCTGGAGCAGGTGGGGTACACTGAGTGTTTCCTAACTGTGGACCTCAGCTGGGTTTTTATCACAGGTTCTTACTCCCACTGCTGCAGGGGGATTTCCACCACTTCCTCCTGTGAGGTGTCTGCACCAGGAGAGTTCACCCCTCCAAAGCCCCCCTGGGGACTGTGGCCACGGTACCCCTGTCTTGGGACTTCGTGGATCCAGATAGTTCTGCAGCATCGCTCGGGTTGGGCAGGCTCGGAGAGGCGACGCTCTTCCTGAAGGCCCGTCCACAGCCTCCTGGCTGGCCCTGCATTCCCAGCTTCCTTCCGCTCTGCCGCCGCTCTGTGCCCGCATGTGCCAGCATCGCCATTTCCGGAACGGCGCATCTGCGCCCTTTGCTCTTTGGAGCAGATTAATTTCAAATCGCCTGACCCCCAAACTGTGCCTTACGCAGATGTTAGGGCCCGTGACGTCAGGGTAGAGCTGGCTTCATGTCTTTTGGAAGTCTCCACGTTTGATCAGTGCGCCCCGCCCTCAGCTCCCATCCCCACAAGGCCTCAGAACAAATGTTCTGTCCACTCTCACGTGCCTCCCGCTGCCTCTCTGTAGCCGGAGCAGGCTTCAAACAGAACATGAGGCGACGCACTGCCAGGATGCCGTATACTGGCATTCACAGCACACAGATGCGACGTGCGATCATCTCAGCCCCTGATCGTTCAGCAGTGGCCACTGGTGGCTCCGGCACTGGGCTCTGGGGCATATGAAGGGCAGAGAAGCGAACTGAGTATAACACAGGGTGAAGCACGGCGTGTCACCGAGCAGTGAGAGCCCTGCGCCGCGGCTTCTGGGCCGTCTGTGTCCTTCAGTTGTCCGAGATGCTCCTGACCCAGGCATCTCTCGGCCCCTGGCTGCGTTAGGGGCTGTGTGTTCTAGTCACTCCTGTTTCTGTCTAAATAACATCAAGGCGTGAAGCCCTGCTCTGCTAGACCGAAGCGGATGGAAGGATTGGGGGTCAAGAAAGTTTCCCTGGAGTCAGAATGTGTGGAAGGAAAGCTAAGCTTTCTCGGGCAGTGGGGGCTCCCGAAGCCTCAGTTTCCCTATGAAATGCTGGTTGAGTGCACTGCCTGTCCGTCTGTCATAGGTTAACAGACCCACAGCCAGCATTGCCCCCATCAGTGCTTCCTGTGGAGAGGAAAGGGTGCCATACAATATAAATGGTCTGTCACGCTGCTTCTGCACAAACCTGACTGTGTAGTCACGGTGTTGATGATGGTTAAACCAAAAATGACAGAATTGGGGGTGGGGAGCAGAGCCAAGCCAGGCCATGTGGGTACCAAGGCCACTTGGGGTGATGCTTTCTGGTGCTCACTGCCCTGAGAAAGGGTACGCGTTTGAGCCACCACCTTGCCGGGTGTTTTACCAGCAGTCCTGCTGAGGAGGAGGTCGGCTGAGGAATGGCAGCATAGCTCAGCCTTCTCTACGCTGAGGTCCATGTGGACCGAGGGATCCGTGCAGAGCTCCGGCTTTCCTAGCCAAAGCTGCTTCTCAGGCTTAAGGGTTTCAGTTGTTCGTTACTTTGTTTCTAACGGAAAGCCCTTGTATAGATCAGTCCCCTTGACAGAAGTAACAGACCTAGCTCTTGTCCGGGCTGCCTGTCCGTCTCTCCCCCTTTCCCTCTCTCCTCCTTCCCCCTCCTCCCACCTCCTTTCCCAGCACTCCTCTGTGGAGAGGTGGTTTCTCCTCTTGCAGGTTAGGGTACTCGGAAGCCTATCTGCAGCATAGCTGGACATTTCTGGGCAGGAGCAGGAGGCTGTCGGAGCCTGACAAGGTCTGGGTCCTTGTCTAAGGTCCCTGCTGTGTGTGGGCTTTCCTCCCAGAGCTACCTACACTAGAGATGTGTGTCCCGACTGAACCAGCATCGCATAGAACAGGGGCTTTCTCTATCTCGGCTCCTAATGAGTGGCACTCACCAGATGATAAAGTATTTCTGATCCAGTCTGGGAGGAACTTTTGCTTCTCCCTACATGTATCTGAGCGCTGGCTAAGCAAGCCTGTGATCACCCTGGATCAGAGTCCACACTGTCCTTCCTGCATCGCCCCTCCCCCAGGGCCGGGCAGGCGCTGGCTGTCAGCATCCGGCCAGCCTCTTCCCTCGGGCTCCAGTGTGCTCTCCCAGATGCTCTGTGCTTTGGGCATACGGTGTTTGGAGTCTAGCTCCTTCTCAGCCTCACCCGCTCACCACCGGCCTCACAACTTGCTGCTTATCTCCAAGCCTCAGTTTCCCTGCCTGGTGAGGTGATAGGATTGGCTCTCCCTCGCCTCGGAGTTGTGTAGAGCATATATTTTGCCTGCAGACATTGAATCTGAACTGTCAACGACTCCCCAGCTGCATGGCTGGACCCCTGAACCTTCACCGTCAGGACCAAGGCAGTAGGGCATGCTATCGAGGGCTAGGACAGGAAACCAGAAGTTCAAGTCCATCCTAGGCTATTTGGCAAATTCCAGGCCAGCCTAGACTACATACCAAGAACCCTGCATAAACACACACACACACACACACACAGACACACACACACACACACACAGACCTTTTAAAAATGAACCAACAAAAGTATTCAAGCAAGAAAGGATCTGGGATTTGATATTTGTGGCCAACACTTTGGGGAGCCCCGATGACCAGCAGGATCAGATGTCCCTGCTCTAAATGGGTGGGTATGGCGAGACGTCCCTCGAGGTCTCAACCCCTAGCCAGCACTGAGGTGGGGGTTGTCTTGTGTTCCCATGGTGCTGTGACATCATCCTCTGTCCCCAAGGTGGCCCTTCGACTCAGCTGTCCCCGGGCTTCCCGCCTCTTCCTTCACAGCCCCTCCTTCTTGCCAGGCTCCGTCCCCTTGTTCCTTCACCGTCTACAGTGCCAACCACAGCTACCTTGCCAGATCCCAAATGTGTATGCGCTGCTCTTGAACCACCTTCTCCAATATTGTCTCCAAAGAGGATTGGAATCACACCTTGGGTTTCGGGAGCAGGTCTGAGAGGGACCCATCCTGGGCTTCTCTGTCTTGCCAGTGACCCAGGCTATGTGAGCAGTGGGTGTTCTGTGCCTCAGTTTCCACAGTTCCCGGAGAGTCGAAGTGGGTTCCAAAGTGGTAGTCCCACAGCCACTTTGTTCAGTGTGCACGGCTAACCTGTAACGTTTTCCTGGAGATAAAAATCCTGTAGCCCCTCCCCCCCCCAAAAAAAAACTTAGAAAACCATTGCCCTAAACTGAAGGACATTCAGCAGACCTCAAACCTTCAATCCTCCAACTGTGCCTTTTGTAATTCACGTTTACTATATAATTTCCACCCTATATACACAGTCTCTTATGACACAGCGGGATGTGGTCACAGAGTCTGTACTGCACCTCATCGGACATCTTGCACGTGTGAGAGGTGCTGAGGCCTCTGGCCTCTGTGCTCTCCGTATCCAGGTCTCATCATCTGTCTCGTTCTCCCTGCAGAAGCTGTACCGCAAGGAGATCAAGCCACCCTTCAAGCCAGCCGTGGGCAGGCCGGAGGACACCTTCCACTTTGACCCTGAGTTTACTGCAAGGACCCCCACAGGTCTGTGCCGGTTCCTCCCAGCGGGGCTGACCCCACCTCAGTCCAGTAGACTTCCTGAAGGAGGCTGCTCTCTTAGGGAATAATGAGAATTGGTTCCGTTCTATTCAGTGTTCCTGATGTCTCTGCTTGGCAGGAAGGTATCGGGGGCGGAACCAATTCTCATTATTCCTGTGTGCCATGCACTTCAGAAGCAATCGGGGTTTAGGGACCCCTCTCTTGTTGTGAGATTCGAGGCAGTGACAGCCCTCCCAGGGACACACAGGCAAGACACAGGAAGGAAACAGATAGTTCACATCTCGAATGACGGACGAAGGTGGCCATCTTTACGTCTCTGGGCTTATGAGCTAAGTGTATTATTTCTGTGCATGCTGGGGGCCTGTTTGATAGATCCCAGAACAGAAACTTAGCTTCATGGTGTGTGAGATCTCTGGAGTCTGTGTGTGTGGTCCCCTCACAACTGGTCAGCTCCCTTTGAACATTATTATTCTGGTTTACCATTTTCTTACATGCCATATTTGTCTTTGACCATCATGACAGAGTAACACCAGAGGCTGGCTTTGCAAGAGGCATTAGTGTGTCACATGCAGGAGGCTGGGTTTGAGGTCACTCTGCGGGCAGGGCTGTCTCTGGTAAGGCCTGTCTTATAGTTGGCCACGTCGCTGTGTCCTCTTACGGCCTTTCTTCTATGGATGAGAAAGGCTGAAGAATGCTGGCATTCCTCCTCCTTCCTGTAAGGACACGAGTCCCGTGGGAAGAGGGACCGACGCCCTGACCGCCTTTAACCTTGACTTCTCCCATGAAGACCCTGTGTGCCGGCACAGCTGAGAGGCAGAGGGAGCCCCTTGCAGACTTGGGAGCAAGTTGAGGCGGCCATTGTGGGAGCTGCTGATGGCAGAGCAGGGAGTTCTCAGGAGTCCTCACTGCTTTGCAAAAGGGAAATGGCATATGGTTGTCAGAAACTGAGTGCAGAACAAGACCGTGACCAACCACGAGTCTCACGTTGGGAGGAGCGGAATGGCGAGCCCACTCTTGGGTCCAGGCTCTGGAGCAGTGCCTTCCTCCACATCCTGCTGGGCAGAGAGAGGGGCTTGCCCTCCCCAGGTCATGATGGACAGGGCTCTGGGGATTCCTTCTGGGCCTGGAGGAAGTCTTTTCTGGGCAACATGGCCTGAAGGACATTGCATTGATTCAGGGCAGGCCGCCCCACGTGGCTCTTTCTGACCTGAGTCTCACTCATCCCCAGGTGTCTTAGTCAGGGTTTCTATTCCTGCACAAACATCATGACCAAGAAGCAAGTTGGGGAGGAAAGGGTTTATTCAGCTTACACTTCCACACAGCTGTTCATCACCAAAGGAAGTCAGGACTGGAACTCAAGCAGGTCAGGAAGCAGGAGCTGATGCAGAGGCCATGGAGGGATGTTTCTTACTGGCTTGCTTCCCCTGGCTTGCTCAGCTTGCTTTCTTATAGAACCCAAGACTACCAGCCCAGGGATGGCACCACCCACAAGGGGCCCTCCCTCCTTGATCACTAATTGAGAAAATGCCCCACAGCTGGATCTCATGGAGGCATTTCCTCACCTGAAGCTCCTTTCTCTGGTAACTCCAGCCTGAGTCAAGTTGACACAGAACCAGCCAGTACACCAGGGGGAAACCAAAACTTTAGTGAGCAGCAGGGCTGAGAAGGAATGCCCGTGAGTATTGTCATGCTACACGTTACCAATGCCACCGTGTGGTCAGCCCATGACAGCGTGAGCCAGGGCAGAGAGGAGGACTCCTGTTCAGCTGCCGAGGTCCCCAGAAGGCACCTGAGTGGCCCACGAATCCTCCTGCATCGGTGCTGCCGATGAGCAACCACCAGAGAGTTTTCTCTGGATGAGAGGATGACCTGCGAGCCAGAGAAGACTCTGCCGAGGCCACAGAGATGCCAGCAGCTCCACTGGGAAGGGCAGCATGTCATGAGTCCATCATGGGAAGGAAGCTACGTACTAAAAATGCTCTACGGTTGCTAAGGCGCGCTGGTGAGAGCGAGGGCATGGACACCAGCAGCTCCAGATGAGCCCGTGCCTGTGCTCTCTGCATTCGATGGGGAATTTAAACCCCAGTCTGTCTGGCTAGTGTGGCCTCAGAAGGTTGTTTCCTGCGGTAGGCTTTCTGCAGTCCCAGCCGCTGAGTGGGGCCTGTGATCTAAGGTTTGAAAACGTGTCCCACGGGACGGAGTGCTCCTGAAGGTCCTTTCCGCCTGCAAACGTTTACTTTTGAAATTTCATCTTGTAATTTTGGTCTCCTGCATGGAGTATGCCGGCGTCCAGCCGTCTTTTAACCGAGTTATAAAGCTTTTTAAGTTCTGCTTATACTACCCGCCATTTGCGCTCCATCCAGCCTCAAAAATGAACTATCAGCTCCTCCAGCTTCTTAAAAAGACCTCCCTGCTCTCCAGTGGACAGGCCATTCTTGTGCCTCTGCTGACTTCTTACTTAGCTCTAAGCAGAGAGCATTTTTATCAGCTGGAAAACATTGCTGCCTTGATCCGCATCTTCTCACTTCTAAAAATGCATCAGTTCAAGTTAATGTGACCTGTTCCCTACACACATGCACAGCACCCCCTTCCGCCACCCCCCAGTGTGCTATAAAACAGACCGCGGTCTGTACCCTCACCAGGGCCAGGCTCAGTGACTTCCTAGAATCGCCCAAGTTCTTAACCTTAAGCCTAAATCCCTGAGACTGGCATACCCATTGTTAAACTGTTTTTCTCTGGTCCAGTCTCTTACTAGTAAGAGAAGGCAAGAAAGCAGACCTCGAAGCTGGACTCTCATGCTGGGTAAAGAAAGACACGGCTGCAGAGCCTGACAGAGCAGGAGTCCGTCTGTCTACAGCACCGTCGTGTTGAGGGAAGCAGCCCGTCTACATTAAAGCGCCGACTGCCCCTGGGTGTCTCGCTGTGCATAACTTCACGTTCTAAAAACAGCGCTGCCCGGTTCTCCTCGTAACTGAGCGTCCTCAGTCTAGCCCATCCGAGGTTTGACCCGGTCCCATTCGTTCAGGGCTGCATTAGTATCTGTCTCTGTGGGAAACAGACCCTCTTTCTTTCTTTGCAAGGGCAGCCAGTCTTGCATCTCTTCCTTTTTCTATCCAGGAGTCTTAAGATGTGGTGTTTTGTTCTGTTTTTGTTTGTTTGTTTTTGTTTTTGCTGTCATAAATAATGATGAGGACAACATTTCTCTATACACACTGCACTTTGGAAAGTAATTCCGAAGAATTGTAGAAATGTAGCAGTTTTACGTCTCTAGCTGTAGGCTGGCTCTTCCCAGGGCGTGTGGCTTTTGAAGGTGCAGGGGCCATTGCCCACTCCGCCTCTTCTGAGAGGACACGCCAGTTGGAGTTCCTTCTCCTTTGGCCAAATCCAGATGTGGTTGACAACTCTCCCCTCTCCAGACAGTGCCATCGAGTTTAAATAGGGCCAAGCCCCCTCATCTGAGAGCCTGGGCGTCTCCGGACACACTGCCGGGTGTGTGTGTGTGTGTGTGTGTGTGTGTGTGTGTGTGTCTCCCTCTGCCCATTCTTGTCAGTCACACAGGATGCAGGTGTGTCTCCCTGCTGGGCAGTCACATACCTTCCGTTTACCTAGTGGTGAACCTGGAAAAGAACCGAGTTCAAATAGTCATGCAACTTAAAAAAAAAAAAATCACAGTGCAGAAAAAAAAAAATCCCGCCTCGGCATAGAGCATGCTGGCTGTGGAAGGGGCTGTGCTGGCTGTGGACTGGGCTCTGAGCGGAGGTAGAGGCTGCAGGTGAACATGGAGCTGGGGAGACTCTTTGATTTTTCTCTGATTGCCTTTAGGGACACAGCACCTTCCTAACCCAGAAAGGCAGTGCCTTCTGGTAACGCCACCCAGAACTCCTGGTGGCTTCTCATCTGGCTCTGGAGTTGGGGGCTGGTAGACTGTGTTGAGGAATGTTTAGTAACTTCTGAACTCAGTAACCTTACAGCATGTGATCCACGATTGTCTGAGAACGTCCGTGTTGTGGGTGTTTGCTGGGTCAGACTCTCTGCAGCACCTGGCACAGTCCGTGTGTTTTTCCCGCTCTCTGCGCATGGGCGGGTCTCCAGCACACGTGGTCCCGCTCTCTGCGCATGGGCGGTCTCCAGCACACGTGGTCCCGCTCTCTGCGCATGGGCGGTCTCCTGCACACGTGGTCCCGCTCTCTGCACCTGGGCGGTCTCCAGCACATGTGGTCCCGCTCTCTGCACCTGGGCATTCTCCGGCACGCACACCCCATTGTTTGACCCCTGCTCGCTTGGATCTCATAAGGTACCAACCTTGCCTTGCTCGCCCACAGACTCCCCTGGCGTCCCCCCGAGTGCGAACGCCCACCACCTGTTCCGAGGGTTCAGCTTCGTGGCCTCCAACCTGGTCCAGGAGCCCTCCCAGCAGGATGTGCCCAAGGTCCCCATTCACCCAATCGTGCAGGTAAGCCTGATCGCCCAGGAGCTCAGTTCACGGCCCTGACGCTGGCCTGGGAGACCCTGTGGACTTTTGTCAGCTCCGTGTCGGGAGCCAACAGTGAGCTAAGCGTAGACATCCCCCATCCCTAGATGTTACTGTTACTATGGTGATCTTCCTGGCGGGCTGAACACATTTATTTCTAAGAAGGAATAAGAAAGTCTTGAGGGGAGGATTGCCATGGACATCAGTGCCAGTGGCCCCTCAGGACAGATCTGGGGATCTTCTCTGTGTGAGCTGTGGGTGTCTCATGTCATTCATTGGGAGGCCAGTGAGGACGGTATTTAGACTTCTGTCATTACATGGCTATAATTAGATTCCAAGAACTCAGAGGGATTAGGGATACTTGATGTCTCCTTCATCGTTAAGTAGATGGCATTTGATTTCCCTGACTTCATCTCCCCGTGGTCATGGTTCACGGGGCGTTTGTCCTCAGTGGTGGGCGAGGGGGGACTGTACACAGAGGCCAGAACTGGCTTTCGACTTAGGTGCTCGAGGTTGGTGCTTTATGTGACTACTCCAGAGACAGTGCCACAGCCACATTTGAGTGCTCCTGCCTCGTCACTCCCAGAGTCTCACTTCCACAGACCTTTGGGAGAAAAATGAATGCACGGTAGACACGTAATATTTATGGATTGAATATTAAGAACAATCTAAGCCGGGCGTGGTGGTGCACGCCTGTAATCCCAGCACTTGGGAGGCAGAAGCAGGCGGATTTCTGAGTTCGAGGCCAGCCTGGTCTACAGAGTGAGTTCTAGGACAACCAGGGCTACACAGAGAAACCCTGTCTCAAAAAACCAAATCCAAAAAACTAAAAAAAAAAAAAAAAAAAAAAAAAAAAAGAACAATCTATGCATATCTCTGTGACCTTGGACAAGGGACTGACTCTGAAGTTCCCCAAGCTTGAAAGTTCTCAGGGTGCCCTGAACCTGTGTCTGTGATGCCACGTGCACCTGTGTGAAAGGCTGGTAACCGTCTGTCTTGCGCCCCCACCCCCACCCCCGCAGCAGTTACACGGGAACAACATCCACTTCACGGATGGCTATGAGATCAAGGAGGACATCGGGGTGGGCTCCTACTCGGTGTGCAAGCGCTGTGTCCACAAAGCCACGGACGCCGAGTACGCAGTCAAGGTAAGCTGATGTGCTATAAACCCGCTGGACGGCAACTCCAGCAGCAAGGCGGGCGCAGAGCAGGCTCCCTCCACCCGCGGCTTCCGAGGTCTGCGTGATGGACTTCAGTTTATCTAGATAGGACGTCACCCATTTAAAAATGATTTTTTTCAAGCCGGGCGTCCTGGCACACAGTCGCAACCAAAGCTCTGAGTGTCCCAGCTGAGCCTGGCCTATGTAGCAAGATCCTGTCTCAAAGAACCAAAAAAAACAAAAAAAAAAAAAAACAAAAAAACAAAAAAACAAAAAAAAATTCTTTTCAAATCATAAATATTTCCGTTATGTCCAACATGGAAACCATTCATCCTTAACTGAGTGTCACATATGCCAAGAATAACAGTCCCGGAACCCAGTAGCCGAGAAGATAGGATTGGGCAAACCGGCGTAGCATTTATCAAAGGAAGGAAAATGCAGGGAGCCAGGCATGGGGGGTGGGGAGGAGGAAAGCAAAAAAGATATAGCCATGGAAAACCAACCCAAGAAGTACATAGAAATACTATGAAAAGGGAGAGGACTCGGGCTTTTCTCCAACCACCAAAACCAGTAGATAGTATATACCGACAGCTATAATCCAATATGCCGAGCTCTACATGGTAATTTTCAGCTCTGTGCCTGTTGGTAGATTAAATGTTGGACCTAAGGATCCAAAGTGCTGATCTCTAGGGTTTCCTATAAAGCTCTTTCTTCTGAGCGTGACGTATACAAGTGCACACACCGCACTCTCTCTACAACCGAGAGGCTGGCCCTCGCCACTTGTCCTAACACTGGAGCTGTAGGGCCTGGGGAGCTGGCTCAGTGGGTAGAACATTTGCTGCAGGACATGTGGGCCCGACGTCAAATCTCCACAGCCAGCCTGCTTCAGGAGCTCAGGGCCGGACTCCACCCGTGGGGTATCACAGAGAGGGCTGCAGCTGGCCCTGCTGTAGAGCTGTGTGCTCGGTATTCCTGGAGACGTGGAACTGTGCTCGGGGTATTGTGCGCCTCCAGTGCTGTTTTTCCGACAGTGAACGTTTCTCAAAAGCATGTTCTCTAGAGAATGTGCATCTTCACGGGGCATCTACCCCAGCTTTCTCTGGCTGCAGAAGCCTTCGTCAGCCTAGAAAGAAAAAAATAAAAAATAAATAAAAGAAAAGCAAAACCCCAAACAAAAAACCCACCAGCCACACATCTCAGGAATCTGTGGTCTTTTGACAAACTGGCCTTTGCTTTCTCAAATAGGAGTATTTAAACGCAGAAGGACTAACTTAAGAGCTGTACTGATGAGCCCTCACCACTCTGCATGCCCATGAAGGGGAGGGTTGAGGGAGGAAGTGGGAAGAGGAAACGTCCTGGAGTCCTTGATGTGAGGGCAGTGAAAGCGGGTGCTTGGAGAGACAGCAGGGTCATCAGTGCGGCCGCCTCTGTGGCACGGACCCCAGTCTAGACTGCGCGCGTGGCTGGGGTTACTTAAGGCCTGTACCCTGCCTCACCCCAGGACTTCCTTTGTAATCTTGCGTGAGCTTCTTAGCATTTCTCTGTGTGAATTGTTTCTCACAGAAATTCTTCAGATAGTTTATCTGGAGGCCAGCAGCACTCCTAGAAGCAAGCAGGGGCAGGCTGACAAAGAGTGCTAAGAAACACATCTATTGTGTGGCCGGCTCAGCTGACCCAGAGCCCTTTCTAGAAATAGCCTGCTGCTGTTGGGTGAAATTCTGCGCCCCTCCACCAGGCCCCGCGGACAAGAGCAGTTGTGTGTTCTCTCTGGTGTTCCTGCCTCCAGCTCTCATGCAGAGCCAGCTTTGTTGGGAGTGACGACTCTGTCCTCAAAGATCCTTTCGAGGTTTGACCCTGTGGACCCTCAGTGATAGCTCTTTCCAAACTGGACGCCCCAGGAAGCAAAGCTAGGTGTTGTGCCTCTGGTTAACAGTGGAGATATAGCCAGGCTTTCCCGTTTCTCTTTCAAAGCTTTGAAATTTCCCAGAAGCAGCAAGTGGTCGGCGAACAAGAACTCCCTTCGTCCTTTCTAAGACGATAGGTGGCCATAATTTATTGAAAAATGCTTAAATTAACCCTCGCTGGAAGGAACTCGGAAAGTCACGGTTTCTTGGCAAGACACAGGCATCCACATTTCAGCGAGGATCGTGCTCGAGGCATGTGTAGGCGGGAAGCAGTAAGTCCCCTTCAATGAGGGTTGAGCCATTATAGAGTTTCTTTTAAAGATGACAGAGCCAACAGCCCATCATTTCCTGTGTCCATGACCACCGTAGATGCCCGCTCTGGTGAGCAGAGCCCAGGCAGGCCTTTCCATAGGTCTATGGACTCAAGAAAGTGTGCTGGGTGTGTGTTGGGAGTAGACTGAGCTGTGGAAGACAGACCTGAGCCCACACATCGCATCGTAGTGCTCGGTCAGCGATGAGGAGAGAGCTCCAGAGCTGTACTTCAAATCTGGATCGTTTCTATTCGGCATTCAGGAAATTGTCCGACTGAGAGCATACTGCCTGTGGAACCCGAGACTTCTCTCTCCTTCTGGAAGCCAGCTGCTTCGAGTCTTTGCTTCTCTCCCTGGTCACAGAACCAGGAGGCTCAGCACACCTGGAGTCTGTCGCACGGCCCGTGTCCCTGCATGCTCGCACGCACACTTGCAGCACAGGCTCTGACACCTCCTTACTAACAGCCCCCTCCCGTGGCTGAGAAGCTTTGGGGGAAACGTGCGAGCCTGGCCAGCGGCAGACATGTTTTCCTTAGGAGGCAGCAGCCACACCCGTCAGCCACCCACTTGCCGTTATTAAACGTGCGTGGTTCATGTCGGATACAAATAAAAACCCTTGCCGCCGAGACTATTGACCTGAGATCCATCCCAGGCCCCACATGGTGGAAGGAGGCCACCAGCTCCAGCAAGCTGTCATGTGATCATCACGTGTGCCCCCCGCGTGCCCCGGGCTGTGCGTGTGCCCACACACACACACGTGCACAGCCGAAGAAATAGATGAAAATTGAGAGCGCTTTAAAGTCGTCCCAGCGTGCGCCGCCCTGCCCTCTCGAAGCTTTTAAAACCGTTTATGTAAACATCTTTGCTTCCATTCCATCATTCTCCCTCCAGAACCTTCTCTTCTTTCCAAAAAAAAAAAATCTCCCTCCCGCTTCCCTGTGTTCCGCACGAAGCCACCGAGTGCACTTCTGTGGCTATTTACTTGAGTCAGAACACCATATCTCCACAGATTTCCCCCTCAACAACTCGGCCTGCTGCTAGTCCCCGAAGAGGGCTGGGGCCCCGAGGGCCTGTGCCTGTCACTGAGCTGTCAGGCTTGTGTGCAGAGTGACAGATGACCATCTCAACAACCAGCGTTCCCCAGGTGCTTTTGTCTTCCCTGTCAGCAATCGGGTGACGTGGTTGCCTGCTTGTATGTCATCCTGTGTTTAACTACAACAGAGGAAATGGCCGTCACACCCAGGACAGGACAGGCCTCACTCCCCGTAGGAGCCAGAGTTTGGATTCGCATCACATCATCCATGTACCACAGCATTTGCATGGCCGCGCTCGGTTTCATTTTGTGTATATAATTTGTCAGCCAGAAAGGAAGTGGAATTAAACAGATGCTTGGCCTGGAGATGGTATTTTTAGAAGGACGGATTGGCATGGAAATTTTAATTTTTTTTTCCAATTGAGAAAGCACCAGAATTCTGTCTCTGTCATTTGCTTTAATTAATTTTACAGGAGAAAATGTCTGTTAGAGTTTTTTTTTCAAGTAATTACATGCTCCACTTCCCTCGCTCCCAGCGTAGCATGGTCCTTCCATTTGTTGGAAGGGCAGGGTGCATCCGGCTTGCACTGCAGCTCACTCTTTGGCCTTCGGACCCAGCTGGCAAGTGGCTCAGCACCTGGAAAGACAGCGCTTCAGTGACGGGGCCTGAGAAACACAAGGAAGGACGAAGACAGACACAGAGAAGGAAAATGGAAACGCACACATGGGTGGCAGCAAAGACTCCTGTGTGACAGCAGCAGCCACCAGACATGCTTCACCTGCTAAGAAAAACCATCTTCCTGCGCCAGCCATTGTGGAAGCCACACCTGGCCCCAGGCCTACGCACACCTTGGCTTAGCATCTCTGAAGCAGGTGAGAAGCACTTGCTGCACCGCACAGCCACAAGGAGCTTATCTGCATGCAGCAGGGTCAGCGGCCCGCCCGGCAGGATGCTGCCTGGCAGGCGCCCTTCTGTGCATCTGCTGCCTGGCGGAAAGAAGAGCCGGAAGCGGAAAGATCCCCTTTCTCCAGCCTTTGATTGTGTTGTCTCTGTTATCAAGCTCATGCCTGGAGAGGAGAGCCAAGCAAGAGCATGGTTAGAAATAAACCCAACAACATCACCCCCAAGAAACCACCCACCCCTCCAGAGACTCGCTGAAGGATCTCGTGCCCCCTCCAGCCCCGCGGCAGCCACCTGAGAGGGTACCTCGCTTGCTGATCACATTTGATGGAGGTGCCTTCCACTAAACAATTAAATGATATGGCACACAGTGTTCATGCCCAGAGCATGCCATGCTGTGACAGGTTAACCAGACTGTGCTACGGTGTGCCTCCTAGTTGAACATAGGTTCTTACTACAGTCTTAAGGTCCTAATCGACGTCAGTGAGATCCTAAGGTCTTTAATAGTGGATTTGTTCGCAAGTATTTATAACCGTTCATCAGAATTTTTCTCATGACTTACATCAGAAGAACACACAGGAATAAAACACACTCCAGTGAAGAAGAACATCAGGGATTTATAGCCCCGGGTGGTTTTTATGATAGTCACAGTGTTCTCCCATTTAATATTTTAATAGATAACGGTTTCATGGTTCCAGCTTGGAAAGCTATGCTGGTCGAAACCTCAAGGTCTCCCGGCATGGCTCCAACTCCTCACTGCCCGTTTCCTCCTCCGCGAGAAGCCGAGGTTATTAAGATCTTCCTCTTCCCTTTCAGGGTTATTTATGCATTCTCAAGGAAGTGCATGCGTCCGACTACCATTCCTCCTCTGCTTCTAACACACATGGCAGTGTAGGACGCACCTGTGATGCTTTCCCAGGAGTGTCCCTGGCAGGAGACAAAAGCCTTCCTCTTATTAGTCAGCATCCAGCTCCTTTGTGAGACCGGATTGATGTTAGCAGACAGCTTTATCGTGAAATACCTTTGAGAGGAAAAAAAATATCCATCTGCTGCTAAATTGTTTATGCCCATAAATGTATTGCAGGGGGAATGGGGAGGGGTTACCCATGGCAGTTAGAGTGGGGAGGCTCTTGAACTAGATAGTGCTGGAGTGAAGGGGCACAGAGTGCTGTCCTCACCGTAAGTGCTTTCCATTACACACACACACAGGTCCTCCTTTTTCACCAGCTCTTCCCTCAATCGTGGGTGGCAGGTCACCCTTGGAGGTATCAGAGCCATCAAGTAGCACAGGGACTCCTGTTTCAAAGGCACGTGACATTCATGACTTCGATTATGGTACCATATGGGGGAAGGCACCATCTTCCTGGAATTACACAGCTTTGAATGCTATTCCAATGTACTGTGCAAAATACTGGGCAGGAGGAGGAACCCGACTAGAAAGGAGTGTCTGGTGGGTCTGGGGGACAGGCACCCTGCTCAGCCTTCAGCATCCGTCTGGGAGGACCTGCCACTTGACCTCGTTTTGTGGCTGGCCTGCCTGCAGCCTCTTGGACAAGGCGGAGGTGCCCAGTGGTTGGAGGCTCACTATGAAGGAGTGCGAACTTAACTGCCCAGCGCTGGTTGGTGGAAATAGACCGCGCTTCTTGCTAGCGCCCGGGTGAGCTCTCCGTGCCTGCCCTGCGGCCTCCGGCCTTTGGATATCTTGAGGTTGAGTCTGAGGGTTGTCCGCCTCTTTCCTGTGGTATTGGGGGTTGTCTTGTACATGCTAGACATTGTACACGTTAGACATTGTACACGGTAGATGCGGGCTCTGCCACCAAGCTTCATCCCTGACAATGTTCCTCTTTATCTACTTTGTACTCGTAGGCAGGCTCTCAGTAAGTTGCCCAGACAGGCCCACAGCTTGCAGTCTTCCTCTTACATTCTCCGTGGCAGCTGGAATTACAGATCTGTGGCTGATTCCAGATACCCCAGAAGAGGGCATCAGAGTCATTTACAGATGGTTGCTAGCTACCATATGGTTGCTGGGAATTGAACCTTTGGAAGAGCAGCCAGTGCTATTAACCCCTGAGCCATCCCTCCAACCCTGGTTTCCTCCTCTTAATTATACTCTCTTTGCTCTCGGACATAGGCGAGACTAGATCTACATTTCTGAGTCATTTTAAGTGATCCTGGTCGAGTACTGTGGGGTCGGGGGCCGCTGTGCTGCGGCTCTCTGGAGCCTCGTTTGTTATCTGCAACGGCCCGTCAAGGCCAGCAGCACACCTCTCACCACTGCCTTCTGTGTGTCCTTCAGATCATCGATAAGAGCAAGAGGGATCCCTCAGAGGAGATTGAGATCCTCCTGCGGTATGGCCAGCACCCCAACATCATCACCCTAAAAGATGTAAGTACTGCTGTATAGCCACCCCTTCTTAGCCTTTCGCTTCGACCGACACAAAAATCCTACCGTTTGCACAGTACGCAGTCTCTCACATCGCCGGTCTTTAATGTGCCCAGGATCACACCTATTAGACACGTGCCACCCAGGAGTCTCTAGTGCTTTTGGTGGCTGGCCATCCTAACTTGGGTTCGTACACACGTAACTGGGTGTATGCATACCCCTGGATAGTCCCGCAGTCTCCCCAAGCATGCTATGTATGTACAAGCATAAAATGAGCCATCGGTGTGCGTCAGAATAGGAGTGTCATTCCTCGTCCTCAAGTCGCTCCTGGCTGACAGAGGCTGACAGTGGCGTGAGGGTAGCAGGTCCCACCAAGCCCTGGATGTGGAGATTTTTGTAGGATGAGGGGATCGGAGCAGGAGTCAGCCGCATCAAGCCAGGGTGCAAGGCCACTCTACCCAGTGAAGCCTTGAGTGCAGCTCTGGGTGTGGAGAGAGAAGAAAATTCCTCTCCTTGTCCTTCCCTCTTGGAGTAGCCGCTGGGGCCACCTCAGTGTCGCTTGGGCAGCAGCTCACAGAGCAGAGCCCAACGCCAGGGAACGTAGGCGACCAATGCCTCGTATCCGAAAGCTTTGATGGAGCCAACTCCATGACTCAGGGACCTCGGAGACCTCACTGCGCATGTGTGGTGCTCTGACCCTGCATTCCTGGTTTATGTGTAAGACTCAGAACCCAAACCAGCTCATTCACGCATTCGCGCACTGTCGGAAGCGAGCAGCCCAGGTCCGAGACTGCGTCATCTTCCCACCTTCAAAATAGAACCGTGGATTCTATCTATTCTATTAAGTCATAAGCCCCAAACGAACACTGCAGAATTGGCTTCACACCTTTCACACAGGTCAGAGTCAGGTAAGCTATTTCAGTAGCTTGATCTGGAAACTCGCCCATTAAATTATTATCACTGAGATAAAAATAAGCATTTAGTCCTGCTGCCTTGTTTACACTGTCCTCAGAGCTTCAGCAGACGCAGGATCACATGCATGTGACTGGGATACATGTATGGTCTCCATATGTACAGGGGGGGGACATACACGTGTGATCTCCATGTATATGGGGGGTGGGATACACATTCATTCTCTGTATGTACAGGGCACAGAAGTAGCCAGAGTTCGAATCTTGTTTTTCAGTTTTAAATGGAGTTTAAAGCTAGTGCAAGCAAAATCTGTCTCTTTTCTTAGAGCCATGCCCCATTCCCCGCAGACCTACAGGGCCAGAATATACACTCTGACTTGACCTCCAAAACTATACGTATGATGGTAGCTGAGACAGTGTCCTTGGGGAGTGCAGTCACTTCTGTCACGTGTCTCTGAGTGCCTACCACTCGGAGACTGGCAGTATCACTCAAAGGCGTATCCCAGCCAAGCCACCCTTCTCCAATCCCATGGCCCAGCCTGCTCCTTCCCCAGGATGTCAAAGCTGAAACCTTCCCAAGAAGAGTCACTCCTGGTGGCCAGAATGGCTGCTCACCCGCTCGTGGCAGTCAAACAGCTTGATCTTCCTCCTAGAGACCCCCAACCCCCAGCTTCTCCCCGACACCCCATCTGGAGCCTCAGCTCCTGCGCAGAGCCAAGGCCCCAGGAGGGCGGCCATGGTGCCGTGCGGACGGCTGAGGTTCTGTGTGCTTCCCCGGGGGCCTCCAGGTCTACGATGATGGCAAATACGTGTACCTGGTGATGGAGCTCATGCGAGGCGGCGAGCTGCTGGACCGTATCCTACGTCAGCGGTACTTCTCGGAGCGCGAGGCCAGCGATGTGCTCTATACCATCGCCAGGACAATGGACTACCTGCACTCCCAAGGGGTAAGGCCCGGGCCAGTGCACCATAGCCTACAAGGAGCAAGACACAGCCTCGGCGGGGCTACCTGCACTCCCAGGGGCGAGACCCAGGTCAGGACAGTGGGCCAGCCTGTGGACACAGCCTTAGGAGGAATTCTGAGACAGAAGGAAGGACCACAGGGGAGGGTGGAGGGGAAGGATGGGGGAAGGGTGGAAGGAAAGATGGAGGTACAGGGTGGAGTGAAGGGTGTGGAAAGGATGAAGGAGATGACAGCCACAGGATGGAGGAAGGATGACAGAGAAGCAGGCGGGCAGCAGCTGACCCCACAGGAAGGTAGATACAGGACCGTGGAGTCACAGAGCTGTAGATGCGTGAGTGGGACACCTTTATAGACTGACGCCTCTCCTTTAGGCATACCGAAGGGCAAGGCTTTCCTGAACCCTCTTCCACTCCATCAACTCTCAAGAGTCAACACACCCCAGTGATATACATTTGCCATGGTGTGACCTGCGATCCTTTATGGGTCTAAAGTCATTTGAACACTTGGTATATACAGGAACCAAGTTAGTAAATTGTGTGAGCGCCAGTTTTAGCAAAGAAAATGTGATGCCCTGGCCTTGAGAAAGAGAGCCTTAGAATTCTCATCACTTTTGATACACAGAGTTAAACAGAAAGGGTGACAGTTGGCCTGGGTCCAGGCCGCACCAGGCGCTTCATGGATTCACCTCTGACACCTGGGCCGAGTACTGTGTGTGTCTCAGAAGGCCAAGCACAGGATGGTTAAGGACCCACCATGCTGCACCGAAGACCTCAGGCTACATTCTAAGTCTCCGGGACAGAGCCTAGCAGAATATACTCTCTGCCTCTTCCTTCCTCCCTCACCTCCGTCCTTCCCTTCCATCCTTCCTGTGTGGCTGTCCTCTCCCTCATCCTTCCCCTCCACCCTCCCCTGTGGTCCTCCCTTCCTTCCCAGAGTTCCTCATAAGGCAGACTTGGGCCAGCCGTGTCCACAGGCCACAGCTCTTCCCTGGTCCCTCGGCGGCTCCTCTTGGCGTGGCTTCCTTGAGATCCAGGAGTTCTACCCCAGTTTCCCAATATCCAGATTCTAGCGGTATACTGAATGTGAGTTTTCGCAGACAGTCCGCTGCTTAATGAGGGCAGTAAGGAATAGAGACAAGTCTTCCACTCTCCCGGAGCCTGCCATCAAGGTCTGCAAGCCAGGCCTGGTGGCCCAAGTGTGTCACTTCAATCTTCCTAGCAATCCTCATTGCTCCACAAGAGGACAGTTGGGATCTCAGGTTCCAAGCCTCATGATGACGCACCACGCGTCAGCACAGGGGCCTTCTGTCCCTTCAGAAGGCCTCACTTTGCATCCTAAATAGCTTCTTTGTTTTGAGGGAATGCTGGCCCTTCTGTTGTGACAGCTGTCACTATAACAGAGGGACGTACTTGAAGTCTGTGCCTGGGATGGTGCAGTCTGTGCAGCCCTGAGCCCCTACCTCTGCTGCCAGCAGTCGGCACGCCTGTGACAGCAGCCCACCAGTGATTCTGGCACCTGGGACAAGTGGCCCATGCCTGGGATGTCCCCAGAACCCCCTGGGAGAGCGTCAAGCACAGGAACCGTTTCCTCTCTATGGCCAGAGCTGCCTGCCACGTGGTGCCAGCAGCTGCTCCTCTGTAAGCAGCTGCTCCTCTGTAAGCAGCTGCTCCTCTGTAAGCAGCTGCTCCTCTGTAAGCATGGGTTTATTCAGTCATGTAGTCCTTGTGTGTGAAGGCGCGCACACAGCCTTCACAGGGTGCTTGGCTCTGAGTGGCCAGCATGGGTGAGTGAGAGAGGGCAGCCGCTCAGAGGAACAGACTCTTCCTCCTGCCCGAGTGATCAGTTCCCAGGTGGCCCTTGCCTCCCCCCACCCCCCCCCGACCCCCTGCACGCCCTCCTTTTCTCTCCCCCTCAGCTTCGACTAATGCCTTCCGCCTTCCAGGTTGTGCACCGGGACCTGAAACCAAGCAACATTCTGTACATGGACGAGTCTGGGAACCCCGAATCGATCCGCATCTGTGACTTTGGGTTCGCCAAACAGCTGCGAGCGGAGAACGGGCTGCTCATGACCCCCTGCTACACTGCGAACTTCGTAGCTCCTGAGGTATATGGCCCCCAGACCCAGGCAAGGCAGGTTGGCCGGGCTGAGGAAAGCAGCCTCTCTCATTACCAGAGTAACTAGAGAGCTCTGGGCACTGAGGCAGCGCAGTGGGCTCAGCAGTGTCCTCAGGAGATGAGGGCAAGTCTGCTGGGGGAGGGGGGGCACAGTGGCTCCAGATTCAGCCGACCTGACTCAGTCACCGCGAGCATTTTAATTTCCGTTGGAAAAACTGTTAAGTGGTACTGGTGCACTGTGGTTCTCGTATAGAGCAGTGATTTTCAACCTTCCCGATGCTGCGACCCTTTAAGGCAGCCCATTAGATGGTGACCCCCAGGCAGCCCCCCCATTAGATGGTTGGGTGACCCCCAACCGTAAAATTACTTTGTTGCCACTCCATAACTGGTTTTGCCAGTTATAACTCGTAATGTAAATATCCGTGTTTCCTGATGGTCTTGGGTGACCCTTGAGAAAGAGTCATTCAACCCCCAAAGGGTCGCAACCCACGGGCTGAGAACCACTGCTCAGGAGTTCCCTTGACAACAAGTCAGCATCCATCCAGCTTGAAAATACTGGGGTCCCACAACAGTGTGTCGATGAGTGCTCACCTGTGTGCAAGGGTCCCCCACTCTGCCCCCCACTCCGAACCTCACAGGATCACAAAAGGGCACCTGTCCCTCGCGTCAGCGTCCTAAGGCCAATCCCGAGCGAGGTTCTGCTCTCCGTGCTGTGATGACAAGGCTGGTTTCTTGCGTGACTTGATGGGGAAGTGGGGCCACAGTGGTGGGGGCAGGGGGACCAGTGTGGCTGCCGGAGTCAGGAGAGGCTCGGGCCTGGACACCCTGTGTGGGGCCTTCTGAGTAGAACAGTCATATCTGCTGAGTCCTAATGAAGACACTCCTGTGTGCTTTTCTGAGAGGGACTCAGCAGATCCAGGTCCAAGAATGACTGAGACGCAGTCTCGGGTTATGCAGGGACTGCGTGCGAGCAGACTTGCTCCCTTTGGACACGGCTGGTTTGAAGCACTAATTGTGCCTCTTTTGGATGATGTTAATACTGACAGAGTGGATACAAGTACCCTCATCTCATAGATTTAGGAAAGAAAAGCCAATGCAGTATTTACACGACTCCGGGAGGTCACTCAGCCAGGGACTTGGAAAGATGTGCATCATTTGGCGTATGATACCCATCATGCACCACGGCACATGATGGCAGGAGGGCGGTGAAGAAAGAAGGCCCCTCACTCTTGCCAGGGAAGAAACTGGACACAGAGTTACAATGCCTCGTTCAGTCCAACACAGCAGCCTACAGCGATCCACATATGAACATATCCAGCAATCACCCCGATGTACATACGTGTACCGTGATGATGCAGCAGAATCCCTCCTTAGTAATCTTTCATGTTTAAGACATGTTGGTACAGTGGCACACACCTGATGTCCGCTGGAACTCTCTGGAGCCTAGGAAGGAAGGTAGGAAGGTCAGGAGCTCAAGACAGCATACGATCTCATCTCAAAACAAGTCAGCAATTCCACTTCTAGGTACACACCCTAGAGAATTAACTAGGTCTGCCCATCCTTGTGGATACCAAGTTTATTTACAACAAAACCCAAGTATCCACCACCGGCTGATAAACAAGATATGCGTGTGCACATACCAGAATGTCACTCGTCCCTCGAAAGCAGGGAACTCTGAGTCCTGCCACAGCATGATTGGACCCTGAGGACAGGGCTCAGAACACAACTCAGTAAAGCAAGACAGTCACAATGACAGACAGAGGCGGAGGAGGTGCCCGGGGTGTAGTTGGTACGGTACATGTCTAACATCCGTGAAGCTCAATCTCAGTGCCACGTAAACCAGGCATAGCGGTGCATTCTTATCTCCGCACCAAAGAGGCGGAGACAGAAGGATGGTAAATCTAAGGTCACGCCTATCTATACCGTGAACTCCAGGTCGGCCCTGTATGTTTTCGCTTACGTGGGGTTTCTCACAAGGCCAGGTTCATGGAGAACGTTGAGTGGGGTTGTCAGGACTGAGTTGGCCAGTAGAGAATTTGTACTTAACAAGGACCAAGATTTGGTCTGAGAAACAGGGTTCTGGAGGATGGACAGCCGCACTGACACAGGAGTGTTCATTGACGTGGCCAATATGGTAAACAGCAGACAAAACTTCTTAAAACCGTGAGCCAGGCAAGGGCTGATGCCTCACTCCTCTGTCCCCGTGGGGGCCATGCTACACTATGGAAGGGTAGGACTGCTCACGCCCAGCAGATGATCCACCCCTCCCCCCATTCCCATTCTCTCAGGGAATGGGAAATGGAGCTGTCCGGAGCGACCCTGACCACGCCCCTTCTTCCCCCAGGTCCTGAAGCGGCAAGGCTACGACGCGGCGTGTGACGTCTGGAGTCTGGGAATCCTGCTGTACACCATGCTGGCTGGGTAACGGAGGCTCGCCGAGGGTGTTCTTAGCGTCAGGACTGGAGGCTTCACCCCACCTCCCGGGTGCTGGGGTGTAAACAAATACCAAACCATCTGGGTTAGGGTGAATGTTCAAACCCTGCTGCATAGTGAAAAGGGTAAGGGTAGTTAGCTAGGTGGCCTCCCATGAACTCAGCCCACAAACGAAGCATGCAGGCCTTTTGCCGGCCAGCCCACCTTCCCTCCCCACCCGGACCAGTCTCTTAAAAGGAACGCTGGGCACATCTGACGGGTTCTTCCTGGGAGGTTTGTGCTCACGTGTGCCTGACTTGTGTCAAGGTTGTGGACCACAACAACCCTTGACATGCATGATATGACCTTTGTAAGTTAAAGGATCAGTCTGACCAAGAGTCCAGACTTGGCAGTAGACCAGCCAGCCCATGGGTCCCTCAGACATCACACCCCAGGTCCCTGGCCACTGAACCTCTCTGTCGTCATGGAAACCAAATCTTAGGCAGACCCCCTTACCATCCTGGCACCAAAGGGACCTGGAAGAGCCTAGAAAGGATGCACACTCAGGCTGAGATGACTTCCCTGTCCATCTTGTCCACACACCTGAGGAACGTGGTGTCATGTTAGGACATGCGCACGTCCTGGCATGAGCCCTGGACTCAGAAAAGAGCGAGACGGACATTGTCCCCTCTGCAGAAGGCACTGGTGTGGAGCCGTGAGCTCAGTACGCTCATCCTCTTCCCACACAGGTTCACCCCCTTCGCCAACGGCCCAGACGATACCCCCGAGGAGATCCTGGCGAGGATTGGCAGTGGGAAGTACGCCCTCTCTGGGGGCAACTGGGACTCCATATCTGATGCAGCCAAAGTGAGTATTCTTCCTGGGAGATGCACGCCTCCTGTGTGGTTCCTTCTGCAACAGGAATATTGTTTGTGACTAAGCTGGAAATGTCACCCAGACAAACGTTATAGACATTATGAGCATGAGAGACTTTTATTCTCGGAGCAATTCCCACATTATTTTTTATAATAATTTTTATTGGATATTTTCTTTATTTACATTTCTCGCCCCTGCCTCCCCCTTGCTTCTATGAGGGTGTTTCTCCACCTGCCCGCCCACTCCTGCCTCCCCGCCCTCGATTCCCCTACACTGGGACATCTGTCGAGCCTTTATAGGACTAAGGACCTCTCCTCCCATTGATGCCTGACAAGGCCATCCTCTGCTGCATATGCAGCTGGAGCCACCCACATCATTCTTTTCATGAAAAGATTTTGATGCTAATGTAAAGTTCTGCAGAGGACAGAATCAATGGAAGATGTAGGCAAATGTCGACATAGGTCAGGAGGGCCAGAGGCGGGCGGGGCTGCTGTGGCCAGCCCGACAAGGCTGAAGTTTATAGAGTGAGAAAGAGGTGATCCTCAGAGTAAATGCAGAGCCCTCTGCTGCCGAAGCATGTCCTCTTCAGAGGCGTTTCCAGGCGACCACCCTAAATGTACTTTAAAGTCACCGAGTTCGGTCACCAGCTTCACTCCCCTGGCCATCTGACTCTAATCTGCTATCACCAAATTACAGTTTAGTAAAACAATCCACTGCCGGGCGGAGGCTGTAGGTCAGTGGTCAGGCGCCCCTAGTGTTTGCAGTCAGTATGGTTGTGGAGGTCCTGGTGAAGGTGGAGGTGGGGCACGGTGAAATGCTAGACTCTTTCCAATACTGAAAGTCTACACTGCAGTCTACCCGTTAGACTTCTGTGTCCCTGTAAAAGTTATTCAGGAGAAGGCAGGACTCTGAGTCAAGCTCTGCTGTCACCATCGCTGTGTGACCTTAGGATGAGTCGGAAAAATGGTACTTTGTGGAAGGTGGAAGTGACAGGGGAAGGGATGAGACCGTGGACAATGGGTAGAGGTGGGAGATGGGGTCATGGATGGCTTGGGTGGTGATAGACGGCTGGGGTCATGGCCGGCTGGGGTCATGGACGGCTGGGGTCATGGACGGCTGGGGTCCTGGACAGCTGGGGTCATAGATGACTGGAGTGATGAACTAGTAGGGGTTGTCTAGGAGATGTCCAGTAGGAAGGAGTGCTAGTTTGAATACCCAACACTAGCAAAAGGTCGGTATAGCCACATGTGCGCCTTTGACTCCAGGGCTTGGTGAGGAGACAGAAGGAGTTTGCTGGGAGCCAATGTAGTTCCAGATTCAGTGAGAGACCAGCAAGGAACTAAGGCAGAACAAGATGAACAGGACACCTACCATTCCTCCTCTGGCCTCTGTACACATGCATACGGGGGCGGGTGCATGCCACACACCATGTACATGCATGCATATACACACATCCCACACACACACTATACAGACCCCCCACACACACACCATACATGCATCTCTACATGTCACATACACCACACACACACACACACACACACACGTGGGGGAATTGATGGTGGTTGGGTAGGGTAGGGTAGGGTAGGGTAGGATAGGGTAGGGTAGGGTAGGGTAGGGTGGTAACTGAGATGAAATTGAAGTTAACCACTGAGATGACAATGGAGGGTGGTAAAAAATACAGATGTGGAGGTACCAGTGAAGGTGGTGATACAGTATGGATGGCTGGGGTGATGAACAGCTGGGGTCATGTGGGGGGAGGGCGAGGATAGCATAAAATACGGTTGTAGAAAATAGAGGTGATGGTGAAGAATACGGTGGTGGGGGTGACGGTCGGGGGCACAGTGGAAGTCCTGGCAAAGGTCATGGTAAAGGTGATAGTAAAGAGATAGTGGAGGTCCTTGAGGAGGTGATATGCCAATGAAGACAGCTGGTTTTTGGGGAGCACGTCCCGTATGTGTTGAACTCTCCCACCCCAGCTGCTCCTCCCCACATACCTACACCTTGTCTCGGTTGACTGTGGGAAATGTCTTAGCTCGGGTTCCCACAGCTAAACCTCACATGTGGCCAGAGTTCCGGTGCTCTGTCTGAGCAGAGAGTAGGGACGAGAATAAGCCCATTGCAACATGATCAAGACTGTAGCCACTGGAGGCCCCTGCTGGTGGAGGGGCTAGCCTCTGCTGCCCCTGCGACCTCAGTACCGCCTCTCCCACTGCTTCAACCTCCCCTGTCCCTCTTCCTCCCCCACCCCCACCACACCACACAGCAGAGCCTCCCACCCTCCCGTCTCATGCAAGCCTGTGACAGCATGGTTGAGTTTGCCATGGTTTGGTTTGGAATTGTTCTGTGGTGCTGGAGGTCAAAGCCAGGGCCTCACACACACCGGGTGTGTTAGTTTCTCTGAGCCGTGACCAACACTGCTGCCATACATTAACGACTTAGGAAGGATTTATTTTGGCTGATGGGTTTGGAGGGCTCAGTCCGGGATGATTTGTTATGGCAGCAGGAGTGGTGGCAGAGCCAGACAGAAAGCAGAGAGGAGAGACAGGACGAAGCCAGCAACAAATCACCCCTAACAGTCGGCTCCCAGAGACCCACTTTCTCCCGATGGTGCCACCTCCTAAAGTTTCCAGAATCTCCCAGCATAGCACTAACACGGGGGACCTAGGCTTTCCTTACACATAAGCCCATGATTTTCTATTTCAAACTGTAAACTCCAGGCAGGTGCTCTGCCACAAGAGTACATCCCCTCCCTCACCACCAGCCCTGACAGCATGGTTTTATCTACATTCTGTGTGCGCTGTGGGACACCACACCACAGTGCTGAGACCTCGAGCAGACAATGCCACATTCCTTTCATGCGCACACTGACGACCAGGAGCATCTGTGCTTCTGGGACAGACTTGTTCCAGCACCACCGAGGCCTCTGCTGCCAGGCGCTAGGTTTCTCTGTAGGAGGACACTGTTGCCCACATTAATATATTAAAATAGTATTTCAGCAGCTGGTTGTGCCATTTAACATCCAAAATACCTTTGCTATAAAATCTCCAGTGAAACATCAACTTTCTATCGATTGCTAAGTCAGTAATCATCAGCGCTTAAAATAACATGCACAACTCATAGACTTAGAAGTCACGTGACCCAAAATGCAAAGAACCACCTCAGGGCTGCCATTGTATTCTCTACCGGGCCTTCTCTGGCCAGCCTAACACCACAGTCTTTCTCCGGACCCTTCCCAGGACGTCGTGTCCAAGATGCTCCACGTGGACCCGCAGCAGCGCCTGACCGCAGTGCAGGTGTTGAAGCACCCGTGGATCGTGAACAGAGAGTACCTATCCCAAAACCAGCTGAGCCGACAGGACGTCCACCTGGTGAAGGTACCCCGCGGCCAGAGTCCTGGGAGAGCGGGCATGGGAATCCTGGAGCAGGGCAGGGCAGGGCCTCAGCGTGGGTGGGAAGAAACCGTAGCACATAAGGTCACCAGTTACAGGTACATAGGAGCCCCTTTATCACACGTGCAGAAGTGGTGTTTGAGGGACAGCTTTGGTGGAGCGGCGGTGTCTAGTCCAGTGGCTGTGCAGCCCTATACTCCAGAGTCCTCCAGTCTGGACCAGAAGTCTATAAAAGCCCTCTCTGTGCTTGCAACTACCGTTCAGAGCAGCTTCCACCTGCCGGGCACACCCGAGGTCCAGGCTGGACCACCCTTCTAATAAGCACGCATAGTCCAAGCCCGGTCCCGTAGAAGGCAGATCCCGGTTGTATCTACACCAAGACGAGCCTAGCCACCCACTAGTTCACACTGCTTCAGAGTAGCAGAGCCTAAGAATCATTTACAACGAATCCCTGGGGAACCCAGCTGGTCCCCAAACACACCACCTTCCTGTCATCAGTAAGATTATCCCATGATCATCCCAGGGACTGCACCCCAGACTTAACTGCTCCCCGAGCACAAGCCCCAGGTGAGCCTGGGATGCCATGGTAGTAACCCTCACGCGTGGGCTGCTTCTGGAGCAGGCGTGGCGGCACAGCTGATATCCTCAGTGGAGGAAGGGCTTCCCTGGCTTACATGGGGTAAACTGAGGCTCTCTAGGTCCTGTGGGCACCACGCTCACCCGCCCACCTCTCCTCCCACAGGGCGCCATGGCGGCCACCTACTTTGCTCTGAACAGGACCCCGCAGGCACCGAGGCTGGAGCCTGTGCTCTCGTCCAGCTTGGCCCAACGCAGAGGCATGAAGAGACTCACGTCTACCAGGTTGTAGTGGCCAGCCGAGCCTCCAGCCTCGGCCCCTCTGCCCAACGTCCTCTCAGGCTCACAGACGCCAGATACAGGTCCTGTTCACGGGCACCTGAGTGACCGTGAGCCCAGCACAAAGACGGATCTGGCCTTGGCTGCCTCTGTTTCCTTTGCAGCCCTGGGAAGGGCCCCGCCCAGGGTGTCTGAGCCTCGCTGCTGCTGACCTCGCCGCCCGCTCTCCTCCTCTCCTCCCGCGTGAAACCAAATGAATTTGTCACCTCATAGCACCCCGCTGGAGCCTCTCTGGGCTCGCTCAGGGCTCCTGGTGTCTCCATGTCATGGCTTATGCTCGAAGCAGAGCTCTTTTACCATCCTGATGTCACCTGTGTCCCACGGTCTAAGGGTGTTGGTGCACGGTCCCTGCCAGGAGACTGCAGAACCTCTCTGGAAGAGCTGGTGACGCCGGTGGCTGTGTGAAGGCGTCCGGCTTAAATGCCTGGTCCTGTCCACAATCACCCAAAGAGTGCCCCCTCGCCACCTTCAGGTTCACAAGGGAAACAAAAAAACGCTGGGTAGCCTCTCCCTGACTCTGTCACGGACTTTGCAGGATAAAAGCAACCAACCCGAGTCTAGATGGCCGAGTCTGTCTGAGAGCCTGATTCCTGTTGGTTGAGATAGGAGCTCTAGGAAACTGCTGGGCGGAGCCGGTACCCACTGTACTGCTGTCCCCTAACCCTGTGCCCCAGGGACACTGGAGAGAGTGGGACTCTGCCATTGCAGGGTGTGTGGGCAGCCCTGCACCCGTTTGCGTGAGCTGGGATAGCATATTCACTCTCTGCTTCCCTGGGCCACAGAGAATGTTTTGTCCCCTATCCCTTCCCGACTGAGGCCAGGAGAGACACCTGAGCCCCTTGGCTGTAGAGAGGTGGTGGCAGGGCAGGTTGACAGCGGGAGTGGCGCTCTTCGTAGATGCTGTGGTCCTGTGCTGCATCTTGTGTTTCTGTTGTCTAACCTGTTTGCAGGCTGTGGTCTGTGCGGGCAGCAGTAGTTACACCGGCCAGGCTGTCTGTGTACACTCTCCATGCAGAGTAACAATGGAGTGAGACCCTTCCCGCATGGCATGTTCCGCCAGCCTGAGAAGCAGCCCCTCTGCTCAGTGGGTGTAGGGGGCGCCCGTCGGTCACAGCAGGCTTGCACTAGGAAGACCACGGGTGGATCACGGCTGCTTCTCCAACTCCGGCCCCAGTGGAATGTTCGGCACAGAATGCCTTTGCTCAGTCTAATTACTTCAGACCTCAAAATGTAAACGTATTTCACAAGCTTTACTTACTCCTCTGGACTCTGTTCTGAGAATTTTAAGATACAGAGTGGGGACAGACCGCGCTCCATCTTCAGTGGATGCTCTTCCAAAGCGGAGGTCGCCTCCCGGTTAATGTTCTAGGTCCGACTCCTTCCGTTTCATGATAGAAATCTTAGAGGGGAGGTATAGTGGGTTGTCTTGGTGACGGATTCTGCCCTCCGGGGCGTGAACAGGAGTGCCGGCACCCTCTGAGGGCTTCTCTGGCATGCATCCTCGCTCTAGCTGCTCACAGCTCCAGGCTGGGCTTGCTCGCGGCTTCAAGCGCACGTGTTCAGATGGAAAGAACGAGCAGCAGAACGGGAGGCGTGGCTGAGGAAGCGAGCAGAGCAGTCCCCTCCCCCGGGGCGTGGCTGAGGAAGCGAGCAGAGCACGTCCCCTCCCCGGGGCGTGGCTGAGGAAGCGAGCAGAGCACGTTCCCCCCTCACGGTCACACCGTGGCATCCCCTCCATCAGTAGTGCCGGGTTATCTGCCTTATACTCAGCCCACTCTCGCCAAAGGGACGGAGGAGATCAGCGCACCAGACGCGTCCTCAGAGTGTCTGAGAGGGGTGCTGGCTCAGCCTTGCTCTGCTGAGAGTGGAGTACCCCCACATTCCCACCCCCACCCAGTACTTTGATACTTGAAATCCCTCGTGGAGTCAGCCAGAGGAGCACGTGACAGGATTGTTTCAATCCCTGTTCTTTAAAGTCTTCAGTGCCACAACAGGCGGCTGCGACGTGTAACCCCGTGTCCCCAGTGTTCACCTGTCCTGTGACCCTTGACCCAACACGATGAAGGGCCCTGTATTCTCTACACAAGTGGCTGCTTGTGTAGCTACAGGATTTGTCGTGGGAACGCCCAGTCTACACCCTGGCACTCCCTTCCCCCATGCCCCGTAGCCACTTTTGGGCTATCCCACTGGCAGTTCCTATCCTGTTTGGACTGAGAATACGATGAGGGCCCCAATGAAGAAGGTGGGGGTGGGGTGCTTGTCAGAGTCTCCACCCCAGAGTCGATGGCAGGCAAGCCGCGAACGCCCCTGTCCTGTGGCTAGAACGTGTGTCGTTTCTGAACTACCTGTGTGTACTGATCTTCGGATGTTGTTTGGCTTCCCACGTTGGCAGTATTCTTTATTAAACGGTGTTCTTCCTTTACGATGCCCTTTGGCACACCCCCTCACCCCAACGCCCCCCGAGTTGTGCTGCTTCTCTCAAGCACAGGAGGAGACTCACCGTGACTCCCCAGCCTCTCTGGCACGGTTTGCTGCCCCCGCCCCCGCAAGACCGTGAGACACCTGGAGTGGATGCGCGTGCTGTGACCACCCGAGTGGCAGGGACAGGTGGAAGGGGAAGCCAGCGGCTCCTCGGTGCAGGCGACGTGGACCCGTCCACCCCACCCCCACCCCGCGCTGCGTTTACACGCTCAGCCGTTGTGTTTACAGCTCACTCCACGTCCACACTCTGTCTGTGTTTGAGACGGGCGGCCACTGTACAGATATTTATTACGCTTTCCAGACTTTCCCATGAGATCTTTTTGAATAAACATGGATTTTATGAAGTGTAATATTTTTTTCTGGACTAATGAGACCCTTTGCACTTTCCGTGTTGCCCTCCTGTGTTCCTCTGTCTCTTCCTCTCACTGCAGGGCACCGTGAACCTGTGCTGCCTCGGGGAGGAAGCACGCCACTGTGACGTCTCCACTTAAGAGCCTTGTGTACACACACACACACACACACACACACGTGTGCACGTACTTACGTGTACACATGCATTGGTAATTTGGAGCATCAGGGGTCTGTCCACTTGAAAATCTTGTGTATATGTGTCTATGCACATTCATATATGTCCAGCTCATGGGGAAATGGGTCAGAATAGCGTCCACTGTAATTTCAGAGCAGTGGGGGGGGGCAGTTATATATAAAATGCATACACATGAATGTGTGCAAAGTACACACATGGGGCCATCATGAGTGTATTATGTTGCATGCATGTGAAGAGAGGAGTTGGCATGTTTGCATAAATGCATGTGAATATGCATGTATATACAGGTATGCTAGCACATTTATATACACGCACCTTTAAATGTGTGTTCTCTACAAGTATGAGACATGCTCTTCCATGTTCAGCTGGGGGCAGTGACATGTTGTACATCCAAACAGGTGACGACGATTGCCTGCTCTTGGGGTCCTTCCCCTAAATTAGCTGAAAATGAACCTATAGTCTTTGACTCCTCAGCCTAAGTGCTCGGTCGGTGAATTCCTGGGCGCAGGTTATGTCAACAGGCCCTACCTGCAGGCCTCCTGCTCACCCTCCCACGCGTCCTGCGTGTGCCGCGCAAACACGGGTAAATGCTTGGCTGTCACAAAAGCCCACGTGCCAGGCTGCCCTCCTCGGCAGAATTTTCTGACCCTGTTGGAGCTCTGGGTAGGCAGGAACACCAGGCAGGGCCCCCGGAAGAGCGTTCAGCGTGACAGCAAAGGCACAAGACGGCAGCTCCTGGCCCTCGGGTGTGCTCACGAGATACGTGGGAGACGTGAAAAGACCATCTGGTCCCCCGTCCAGTCTACACCTTAGCCCCCCCCCCCCGCCTTTGTCTCCCAGCCTGCCGTAGATGCTGGTTCTAGGGATTTGGTGTTGATAGGGGTGGGAGTGGGGGGGTGTGGTGGCTCCACCCACCTGCCGGAGTCCCACGCAGTCAAGTGTGGGTCTGTTTCTTTGGTTGGAGGAATCGGGGGTATGAAGAGCCGCGGTTTCTTGGCCTTTGCTCCACGTACAGGCCGACAAGTGAGCCTGCCAGTCCTGAAGATGCTAAGTCTCATAACCACTGGGGAAGGGGCCAAACAGCTGAGAGCATGAACCCCATATGTTCAGCAATCCCAAGGCTCCTGAGGGGGGGGGGGCGCTATAAACGCAAACCCTCCCAGAATTAACACTGAAGTGAGCATTGCCTATAACGAAAGACGCTGGACAGACAGCTCACCTGCCCTTGCATAGAGACGAGTCAGTGTTGTCTACTCTACAGATGTCCTTAGAAAGATAGCCAAGAATCCAAGCAGCTGTGACTGCAAAATATGAGAGGCCAAGAGACTTGCCCCTCCCCCCAGCAAGCGGCTCCACATTCCCAGCAGAAGAGTGTATGGGTCTGCTGAGCTCGGGAGGAGAGGGTTGGCTTGTCCTGGGCTGTCACCGTTTCTGGTATTATTTTGTCCAGACACCTGCCACCCTCAGTCCAGTGGCGTCTAAGCAGCGCCCACTGGCGTCTAAGCAGCGCAAGTAGCCATCTGCAGACTTGGCGCTGGGGATCGCTTTTCTCAACGCTCAGGCAATTGTCTGCCCTAAACGGCACCGGCGCCTGCCGAGATCGAGGCTTCTCAGAGTGGCCCACCTCGCTCTGGGACTGAAGAGTCACCTGAATCAGGGATCAGGGATTCTAGTAGTTAAGGTCCATGCGCTTCCCCCAACATAACAAATACATCTCATCTGCAAAGCGGAGCAGACACCACTCCGACAATCATAGCCAGAGTGGCCGAGGGTGAGAGACTCTTACAGGTCCACTGGTGTAAAAGTCACCTGACCTGGGAGTTCTGTCTGCCGTGTCGTGTTGTAAAAATGGCTCTAACTCTCGAGAAACCGGCACCTGTTAGCAACCAGAGGGCAAAACAGCCATCGAGTGAGTGAGTGAAATACAGAGGGGGCGGGGCCAGCCTGCAGGGGAGGGGCAGAGAGCAGAGGGGGCTGCTGGGTACTGGGGTAGCTTAGGAACCGGAGCACAAACCACAGGCTGGCTCTGCTCTATCCCCTTATCTGCCCGTCCCCCTTTCATGGCTAGAAACCTCGATCTAAGATTAAAATGGATAAGCAGAATATAATAGCACCCAAACGTAGTCCCAGCCACCTGAGAGCCTGAGGCAGGAGGATCACCAAAGAGTTTAAGGCCAACCTGAGCAGCACAGCAAGACTAGAGGTAGAACAGCAAAACGTAGAATTGAGAAACACGTGTGGCGTCTGTCCAGCGTGGATGTTTGTCACTCTGCTCGGGCGAGGAGAGACAGGTCAGCAGGCACAGAGAGCACGGTCAATGTGTTCTTCCTGTCCCACAGGAGCTTAGGCAAGAAACCCGCTCTCGGGAGCTGGAGAGGTGGCTCATCGGGTAAGAGCACTGACTGCTCTTCCAGAGGTCCTGAGTTCAAATCCCAGCAACCACATGGTGGCTCACAACCATCTGTAATGAGATCTGACGCCCTCTTCTGGGGTGTCTGAGGACAGCTACAGTGTGCTTACATATAATAAGTAAATCTTTAAAAACAAAAGAAAGAAAAGAAAAGAAAAGAAAAAAGGAAAGAAAAGAAAAAAGAAAAGAAAAAAGAAAAGAAAAAAGAAAAAAGAAAAGAAAAAAGAAAAGAGAAAAGAAAAGAAAAAAGAAAAGAAAAAAGAAAGAAACCAGGCTCAGCAGCTTGGGAGGAAGTTGGGAGTGGGGCGTGTCTGCCTTGGTCCTCCTGTGCTGAGTATGGGACTTGTGATACAATCGGAGACCCTGGACACATGCAGACTGGACTGACCCCCCACCCTCCCCAGGCTGCCATGACCCATACCTGGGATTTAAACTAGGGACCTAGAGACTAGATCCAGCAGGATTTGCTTCTCGGTCCTGACTTGGCGCTGAAGAGGTTGAGTGTGTCCTTGGAAGGAAAGAATGTTTAACTTCATCCACCCGAGATCAGAATTAGACCCATTACCCAAATCTAAAACATCTGAACTGAACTAGCGGTAACAATAGTCCAGTTATAGGACACTGCTGTTGATGACCTCCTAAGAATTCCAAAGCCATAAAGTCCTTGGCACCAAACAGGAGCACTCAGACAGAAGCACTCAGACAGGAGCACTCAGACAGGAGCACTCAGAAGGGAGCACTCAAACAGGAGCACTTAGACAGGAGCACTCAAACAGGAGTACTGAGACAGGAGCACTCAAACAGGAGCACTTAGATGGGAGCACTCAGACCACTCAAACAGGAGCACTTAGACAGAAGCACTCAAACAGGATCACCCAGACAGGAGCACTCAGACAGGAGCATTCAGACAGGAGCACTCAGACAGAAGCACTCAGACAGAAGCACTCAGACAGGAGCACTCAGACAGGAGCACTCAAACAGAAGCACTCAGACAGGAGCACTTGGACAGGCGCACTCTCCAGGTTTGATCTCTGAACTCTCAGGAGCCATGCCGTGACAGCGAGGCAGTGGTAGACGTGGTGGTGTGTGGTTATACTAGACCCTGGGCTTTGGGCCAGCCTGGGCTATGCAGTGAGAGTTTGTCTCAAAGAGAAGAAACAATGATAAGACACTACACAGCCCCCAGCCCCAAACACAAATGGTATCCCAAGCCCCTTTCAAACAGAACATCCCCTGTTTGCTGTGTGGAGCAGGGACAAAGCTAAGGTCACAGGGATGGGTCTCCCTGTCGCACAGCTGAGCCTCAACTGCTGTCATTCACCACAGGCGTAGGGGGCAGGACAGGCAGCCCATGTCTGGAAACCAGTATCTGGAAGGTGCCTCCCACCCTGCCCCCTGATGTAGGGCATGGCTAGCTCCGCATGCCCCAACACACACACACACACACACACACACACACACACACACACACACACACACACCCTCCCTCCACCATTCCAGGGGCGGTCTTTCTGTATGCAGTTGTTAAAATCGGCCACTAGAGGGCAGTAGGTCCACATCCTCCACACATCCCCGCTCAATGCTGAGGGTAAATCTAGGCTTCACCAGTCTGTTTCCTTTGATGACTCTCTCAGAAGCCAGACACCATGCTAGACAGAGCGCCCGGGGACACTGCCAGGCAGCGTTTGCTTCCGGTTCCTTCTACAACCTGGACGGGCAAATGCCAGGTCTGAGTTCTGAGCAGAACGCGGAGTCTGTGCTCTGATGGTGCATACTGGGAGAAACTGAGAATCGTAAAGGTCACGACAGACCTGCACAGGTTGAAAAGCGTTGGGATGGTCAGTGCATGGTGGTGGCGTCGTTGGAACCCAAGGCGTTAACTCTGGTCGTGTTCCTCCTGTGGGAGCATTTAGGTGCACACATTTTTAATTTCGAGAGAGCCCCAGCCAGTGGAGCTGTGAACACCATCTAGGCCTTTCTGCCTGGATCTGAGGGCGCCTGTCAGGTCATGTAGAGTAGGGACAGGCACTGGGCTGTTAAATGACTACTAAGTCACCCTTCACCCCCACCAAGGAGCTCAGGGACAGGCCAGCCTTGAGCTGACACACTCCCCCTGCCCCTGCAGCCTAGATTCTCGGATCCTTCTGGCCCTACACATTGGCTCGGCAGCTCCTCCCTGCCTCACCTCAGTTCTATCACTGAAAGAGAACATAAATTACCATCTGCCAACCCCTCTGAAGGGGGAACAAAATACTCACGGGAGGAGATACAAAGTGTGGAGCAGAGACCGAAGGAAAGGCCAGCCAGAGGCTGCCCCACCTGGCGATCCATCCCACATACAGACACCAAACCCAGATGCTATCACAGATGCTATTGTGGATGCCAACAAGTGCTCCCTGGCAGGAGCCTGATATGGCTGTCTCCTGAGAGGCTCTGCCAGTGTCTGACAAATACAGAGGTGAGTGCTGTCAGCCAACCATTGGACTGAGTACGGGGTCCCCAATGGAGGTGCTAGAGAAAGGACCCAAGGAGCTGACGGGGTTTGCAGCCCCATAGGAAGGACAACAATATGAACCAGCCAGTACCCCCAGAGCTCCCAGGGACTAAACAACCAACCAAAGAGTACACAGGGAGGGACCCATGGCTCCAGCTGCATATGTAGCAGAGGATGGCCTTGTTGGACGTCAAAGGAAGGAGAGGCCCTTGGTCCTGTGAAGGCTTGTTGTCCCAATGTAGGGGAATGCCAGGACAGGGAAGCAGGAGAGATTGATTCTTGTAATGCAAAGTGGCATTGAAGAGACTGGAACAGAAAGAGATCACCCTTCAGGGTGCTGGGACTCAGTCTGTTCTCAGTCCCCAGTTTGGTTGTTTTTTTTTTAGTTATTTCTGAGCCTACTCACTGCTGAAAAGGTGTTAAGACCCGTGATGGGGCTCTCTGGGCAGTGTGTGGGGTTGGGGGTACGTTGCAGGTATTGAAAGCCAGACCGATCAATGCAAGGCTGTGTCAGGAACTCTGCAGACAAACAGGACAGACAGACAAATGGAAGCCAGTTCTGTGTACTTCTCTAGAGCTGGACCTGGTGAGGCCATTCTGAAGCTGGAGCCCTTGAGGGAGTGTAAAGTTCTGGTTCTTGGGAACTTGACTTTTTTCCCTGAAGGCACCTGAGTTATCAGCCCCAAGGCCGCTATGCTCAGCCAATGGCACCTTGAGATATCTTGGATTCCCTTTGCACAACGTTGCTCTGTTAGCCTCTTGCTGATTTTGCCCCATCGTATGATAGCTTTCCGCTGACACCGCCCCTTTTCTCCCCAGGAAATTGTACATAAGAAGCTGTACTTTTTAATAAGCCCATTTGGCATAAGACAGGTTATGCGAGACCTCCCAATCCCAGACTTCTCCAGCTTCTTCTCTTCTGATCTCCTGGTCCTTCCACTTGGGACCCTGTCGCTGAAGAAAGTCCTGCTGGTCCAGGTTGTGCAGAGACTGATAAAAATCACATCCCAAGCCGGGCGTGGTGGTGCATGCCTGTAATCCCAGCACTTGGGAGGCAGAGGCAGGCGGATTTCTAAGTTCGAGGCCAGCCTGGTCTACAGGGTGAGTTCCAGGACAGCCAGGACTACACAGAGAAACCCTGTCTCAAAAAAAAAAAAATTACGTCCCCAAAGTCCATGTGTGAGATGGGAAATTATGGACTGACGGTGGGGAACAGGCAGCGGTGACTGACGGGCGAGAGGCACCTCCCCTCTCACAGTGCCTGATCCACCATCCCTAGCCTATGATCCCTTTGTCTATGCATCCTACACTCCTAGATTAAACCTCCACTAATCTGCTAAGGGAGGGAGGTCAATCCAGTCAAACTGGCTCCAGGATGGCGTGCCCTCAGTACTCTTGCTGTCACCTGGGTGCTCCTGCTTGGTGACATCTCTGGCAGTTGGAGAGTGGGGTCCAGGACATCACCCGAGGTCACTGGGATGAACTCTGATGGATAGCATGGATTTCACACAGGAGGGCTACAGAACCCCTCTAAAAATATAATGGACAAAGAATTTGTGGTACTGAGAACCCTATTCAGAGCCTGGCGCACCCTTGGGCAGCGCTCTTTGATTGAGCCGTACCCCAGCCTCTTCTTTGCTTCTGAGCTCAGTGTAACACACTCCCCAAGGGAGAACAGAGTTGGTGACTGCCCTTTGCAGTGCACAGCACAGACACTCGAGGACACACTGCTGTGGACCTCTAAGCCTCTTCAGGGCCTCTCAAAGGCTCACACAAAGATATGGGACTTCGAAATATCCAGGGAAGAGATTTTTTTTTTCTACAGACTGAAACTAACTGAAAAGAAATCGAACTTGTAACAGTCACGGCCACTAGCACTACACTAGATCCCCTGGGTAGAGATGGTTGGACTCCTTCTGACTGCATTCCCTGACCAGAGTCAGGTCCTGAATGAGAAAGGAGACCGTGAACACCAGGGGACAGCATGGCTCCTGTGTGGATCCTAGCTGGCTTGCTAGAGTTGGCTATCATACCTTAACACTTGTTTTAAAGAACTACGAGTCCTAGTAGGACCCTGGAGGAAAGTTCCACTTCTACTCATATAGAGCAGAGTAGGACTCAAGCCACAGATCTGTCCTTGAGGGGAACATAAATGTCATTGTCACCCTGTGGGGACTTGGGTGAGATCCAGATGGTGGCTGTAAATGGAGCACATGGCTCTCGTTGTTGTGCAGTCCCCAATGCTGTGAGAAAGGAGGCCACACGAGGAAGGCGCCCATTAACAAAGCAGCCCCAAGAGTCACATGAAAGCTCTGCCTGCTTTAGTTTCACTTCTGAAGCTATGGGAAATCCTGACACAAAAGCATGTTAGGGAAGAAAGGTTTGATTGGCTGACGAGTCCAAGTTACGTTCCAGTACTATGGAGAAGTCAAGGTAGTGATTTGAAGTTTCACATGCCCAGTCAAGAGCAAAGTGAGAATAAATACAAGGATCTCCACTTCCTTGCTAGCTCTCAGCTAGCTTTCTTTACACTTACACCATTCAGAATCCCCTGCCTAGGAAATGGTGGCGCCCACAGTGGGCTGGGTCTTCCTTTGTCAACAACCAACCAAGATAATCCCCACAGGCATGTCCATAGACCAATAAGATCCAGATAATTTTTCATTAAGGCTCTCTTCCCAGGTATTTCTAACTTGTATCAAGTTGAAACTTAAAACTAACCAGCACAATGCCCTTACACTCAAGGCTCATGAATGTTCCCAGGATCCTCCCAACCACAAGAGAATACAGTTTCAAGATGCCATCTCTGGAACCCCTCACGAACCCTGTTCTGCCAGTGTCTTAATCTGGTTTTTATTCCCCCAGTACTGTGAGCCCCCAAGCTTTGCCTCCTCAGCCATGGGTGTTGTGTTCTAATCAGTCCAGATTGACTAAAACAATGGGAAGAGAATGTAAGTAAAGGATAATACCAGTGTTCGCCACTGGCATTGCCAAGGGCTGGCTTTGAGAGCTTCTATGTTTTCATAGAAAGCATTTTCAGATTCCCAGGAAGCAATTCCACCTTCTGTCTTCTAGAACTACCCTATAATGGGCTGGTAAGGATGTGAGGAATTAAAATCCCTGTACAGCAACTACTGGTCATGTAAAAGTGTTGTGGCCCCTGGGGAAACAGAGTCCTCAAAACATTAAGAAGAGAATTTTCATGTGACACAGAAACTCCACTCCTGATTTGCCCCCGGAGCTGAGAGACTCCACAGCCTTCTGTGCATAGCCCGCCAGGAGAGAGAGGTTTCCCAGCAGTGCTTTTACTTTCGAGCTCAGAGGAGTAAGGACACAAGCTTACAGGCTCAAAGGAGGAACAAACTCCAGCCAGAGACAACAATACCAACTAGCACTAGATGGTGAAAGGCAAGCACAAGAACCCTACCAACAGAAACCAAGGCCACATGGCAACATCAGAACCCAGTTCTCCCACCACAGCAAGTCTCAGATATCCCAATATACCAGAAAAGCAACAGTTGGACTTAAAATCGTATCTCATGATGCTGATAGAGGGCTTCAAGAAAGACTTAAATAACTCCCTTAAAGAAATACAGAAGAACATTGGTCAACAGGTAAAAGCCCTTAAAGAGGAAACACACACACACACAAAAAAAAATCCCTTAAAGAAGTACAGGAGATCATGGGTCAACAGGCAGAAGCCCTTAAAGAAGAAACACAAAAATCCCTTAAAGAATTACAGGAAAACACAAACAATCAAGTGAAGGAACTGAACAAAATTATCCAGGATCTAAAAGTGGAAGTAGAAATAATAAAGAAATCACAAAGTGAGGCATCTCTGGAGATAAGAAACCTTGGAAAGAATTCAGGAGTCATAGATGCAAGCATCAACAACAGAATACAAGAGATAGAAGAAAGAACCTCAGGTGCCGAAGATACCATAGAAAACATTGACTCAACAGTCAAAGAAAATGAAAAATGCATAAAGTTAGCAACTCAAAATACCCAGGAACTCCAGGACACAATGAGAAGACCAAACCTAAGGATTATAGGTATAGAGGAAAGCAAGGATTTACATCTTAAAGGCCCAGTAAATATCTTCAACAAAATTGTAGAAGAAAACTTCCCTAACCTAGAGAAAGAGATGCCCATGAATATACAAGAAGCCTTCAGAACTCCAAACAGACTGGACCAGAACAGAAAATCCTCCCAGCACATAATAATCAAAACACCAAATTCACTAAACAAAGAAAGAATATTAAAAGCAGTAAGGGGGAAAGGGCAAGTAACTTATAAAGGCAGACCTATCAGAATCACACCAGACTTCTCACCAGAGATGATGAAAGCTGGAAGATCCTGGGCAGACCTCATACAGACCCTAAGAGAACACAAATGCCAGCCCAGGCTACTATACTCAGCAAAACTCTCAATCATCATAGAAACCAAGATATTCCATGATAAAACCCAATTTGCACAATATCTGTCTACAAATCCAGCCCTACAAAGGATAATTGGTGGAAAATGCCAACACAAGGGAGGGAAACTACAAGCAAGAAAGTAATCTTCCTACAAATCCAAAAGAAGATACCCACACAAACATATAAATAACATAAAAAATAACAGGCAGCAACAATCACTATTCCTTAATATCTCTTAACAGCAATGGACTCAAACTCCCCAATAAAAAGACATAGACTAATGAAATATTTCTCATGTATATCTAAAATTTTATCAGAAAATGTTTGTAATTCCCCTTTTAATTATTTTAGTAATTTCTTTTATGTCTACCATTTCATCTGCATTATTTTTCATGATAATCTTCAATTTTAATGTCTTTCTATATACTTCCTCCATTTTATCAGAAATGTTTTCAATGTAAATCTTTGATTTTATCACAAGTGTTTCTAATTCCATGTTCAATTAATTTAGAAAGAGTTTTTACATCAAACATTTCTTATGTAAAATTTTCCATGAAATAGTCAATTTTAACGTGTTTGTCTATTTATTTCTTGAATTTTACCAGAAATATTTTCATGTAAATCTTCAATGTTATCTGAAAATATTTATAATTCTACCTTCAATCAACTTAGAATTATCTTTATGTCTATTATTTTATCTATATAATTTCCATTATAATCTTTAATTTTAATATGTTTTTCTATGTATTTCTGCAATTTTATCAGAAATAGTTTCTATGTAAATCTTCAAGTATATCAGAAAATGTTTATAATTCCACTTTTAATAAACTTAGGAATACTTTTATGCCTACCATTATTATAACATTTTCCATGATAATCTTCAATTCTAAGATGTTTTTCTACATTTTTCTACAATTTTATCAGAAATATTTTCCACGTAAATCTTGCATTTTATCATAAAATGTTTCTATCCCATATTTCAATTAATTTAGTAATGTTTTACATGTCTACCACTTTACTCCTTAATTGTCTATGAAAATTGTCAATTTTAACATGTTTATCAGAAATATTTTTCATGTAAATCTTTAATTTTATCATAAAGTATTTTTACTTCCCTTTACTTCCCTTTTCAATAAATAAAAAGAAATTAAAAAAAAAAGAAACCAAAAAAAAAAAAAAAAAGAATATGGAATGTTAGCACTCCTCCATAGTCTCTGTATCAGCCCCTGTCTTCAGGAAAATCGACTGTTGTGGAAGTATAAACAAAATAAACTCTTCCCTCCCCCCCCCCCCCGCCAAAAAAAGAAACTCCACTCCCTACCTGTGGGCAGACTCTACAGGGGACACCTGCACACCTGTGCTCATACCAAATCATTCACAACAGCCAAAAGGCACGAGCAACCCAAGAGTCGATCAGCAGATGCAGGAACAGGTAAGCTTTATTTTTACCGTTTTTTATTTTTATTGACAAGAAAAGAAGCTGATGCATGCCACCTCATGGGTAAGCTCTGAGGAGACCATGCTTCGTGAAATGCTTCCTTTGTGGAACACACACTGTAGTTCTCTACTTGTGAGAAGCATCTAGAGAGCTGGATTTAGACACAGAGACGAGGGTGTGGCTCAGAGTAAGGAAGGGTGACCACGTGTGTTTGTGGAGGGAAAGGCTCTGGGGATGGACGGCTGTAATGCTTCACAGCACAGTGGCTGCGCCTCTGAACTGACACAGTCATGGTGAAAATGGCACACAATGTCATAAATGGCATATGACGTCATGAGCTTTAACAGAGGAAAACCTCTGGGGCTCTCAACATGCATCCCTTGTCCTCCTCCAAGCTCCACCAGCCCTACGTTTTGGTCCTTTATTCTGCCGTGCACTGCTCATCATCATTTGGCTTTGAAATGACTCATTACTTTTCAGACCCCCAGCCTAGCCTAGGGGATAGCGCCGCCTACAGTGGACTGGATCTTCCACATGGCTTTGAAATGACTCAATACTTTTCAGAACTCGCCCCCCCCCCCAAGGGGATAATGCTACCCACAGTGAAGTGGATCTTCCACATCAAGAGAGTCCCCACAGATATGCTATAGGCCAGGGGTAGATGACTGGCGAAAACGTCATGTGCACATAGGGGGAAGCTTTCAGCAAACAGCACTGTGTAGTTTCCATTTCCATCAGCATCTTCCCAAAGCTCCTCAAAGAGATCAAAATGTATTTAAAACCAAACAAACCCCAACCGGCTACATAACCGAGCTCGATTGTTAGCTTGGGCCGATCTGCTCACTCTTCTGTTCAGTCACGAAGTGGTCTCTGTGTATTGGGCTGTTAGCAAAGCACTAGAGGTGAAGAGGACTGAGCCCGACGCTCTGGCTGTGGGGGAAGAGCACGGGTAAGGGCACAGTAGATACGGGTGTCAGGTGGGTCCCTGCTGCGTCCAACTGCTGTTGGAGGCGTTGTCCAGATGAGTTCCCACAAAGGGAATGTCCCTGACTGAGGACAGAGGCTGCCAGGAGCTGGGAATATCTGCAATAGATGTCAGGACCAAGGGAGTATCAAAGAGACGTAATATCAACAAAACCCACGATGGCTATGGTGCTGTCTTTCCCAGAAATTTGAAAATCCAGTAGCTTGGAGAGATGCTAGCTCAAGGAGAGGCTGCGGTCCTGTCCGTGAGACCCAAAGAAGACACAGCTGGGGCCCCCAGGCCCATGAATCACGAGGGTCCCCGCTTCCCTTTTGTGTCAGCCCCCCCCCTCTGACAGTTTAGAAGGAGGTTGGTCTTCCACACAAACACAGCTGTGACCCAGGAGAATGTCTTAGGGACAGCTCTCTCCACCCTGGGCAAGAGAAATCCTTTTTCCCAATGTGAGAGATGAAACCAGACATGCTTATTGTAAAGTGTGGACAAAGGGAACGGAGAGCCTTTGGTTTAAATGAACCTTACGAGGTTCCCATCACTGAGTACCAGCTGTGTGGTCGGCTGGCTGGGGACATGCAGGTGAAAAACAATGTCTCCGAGGAAAACCAGCAAGGCGAACAGAGATAAGTGCTGATTAAATTAGTGTCTACTGAATGATTGTGACAGGACTGGCTCTCCATGACAAACTTCAAGTATTGTTTAATCCCTGCAGGATTTCTTCTAGATATTTTCCCCTCAATCTTGAAGGGGGGGGGAGGGCAGATGAAATCGGTTAGGCATCTTGTCCCAGGTCACAGAGCTAAGGGACAGAGCAAGGTGCTACACATGAAGAGATTTAAGGTGAGGGACTTTGCCAAAGCAGGGCCCTCCCCTAGCTTGTCCCTACTCTGGCATGAATGTCCCTACTCTGCTAAGGCACCAGTGTTTCCTCCTCTGTGCCTGCTGTGGGGGCAGAAAATAAGACCCTGAGGGCAGGGATGCTGTACTGACGATATCCCCCAAGCAACAGAGTTTACTGGTGTGCCGGTTGGCAGAGATAGAAGTTGGCAGAGACAAGAGGCAGTACTTCTGAAGTGAGAGAAGAGCACAAGGCAAGAAACTGGAGGCTGAGCAGGGGAAGCGTGGACCCTGGGCTTCCCTACGCCTGCCCAGGAAAGCTTTCCAAGGAGGAGTGGCGACGGTCTGTGTTTTACAGCTCCTGCCCCTGTCGATGAGGGGAGAGGCTGTCCAGACAATGACATCGTGTTCAGTCTGTCATATGTGCAGTCGGAGACTTAAAGGTCCAAGAGTAGGAGAGAGCGGAGACTCATGCGATCAATAACAACACGACATAGGGAATGTCCATGCTAAATAGAAGGCGTTCAAAGCATCGTTTAAACTGCTGATGCCCGGGGGGTAGGGGGAGGAAACTGGAGCCAATTTTCCTCAGTTAAAAGGGAAGGAAAGTGGGCGCAGCACAGAGTGCTTCCAACTGGCAGATTTTAGTCACATCCTGGTCAGGCTGCAGCTCTGTCTCAGGCCTGTGACAGTCTACTGTCTCAGGAGGAAATAAATCCTGGAAACCGAAATACTGCTGCCGAGACTCTGTTCCCTGGGGACTCTATGGGACTGTCCTACCTTTCTGCAAGCAGGCGGGGGCGCTGCGAGCAGACATGGTGCAGCCCTTGCCGTCCGCTCTGGCATCAAACAGGGACCGCTGCGGGAAGCCTGTGTGAAGAGTCACGGCTATTGTAAGAGCATCCAGGACCTGGACGGCAGTCGGTGCCCCCACAAGCATTGTGGGGATTCCTCTGTTGTCGCTGCCTTTCTAGATGCGAGCATACAAACCGAGATGAAGTAGGGAAGAGACTGCCTCTCCATCTGCCCGACAGCTGTCCTTGGCCTGTGTGTTCTAGGACGGAGGGGACAACAGCAGTCCGAGCTCCCATGCCATGGTCTGCCAGCCCTTAGTTCCCTGGCTTGCCTCAAGCACCATTCCCATCCATTCCAAGTACCTTTCCCCAGAACCAAGATAAAAGTTATGGCATCTCTTTCAATGCAGGGTAGGGAGAGTAAAAAAGCAGTCAGACATTCAAAGTAAAGCAAGAACTTCTGGGTCAGTTTTGAGGCAATTAGCAGGTATTTCTTACAGTGCGGGAGGTAGCTCACTGAACTGTCTGAGACACTCTGTACAGCCTATAGAAACAAAAGGAGAAATTTATAAAAACCAGAATGTGACCTCTTCAGAACTTGGGGGCAGGGGGTTGCTGGCTTCCATTGTTCTGAGCTCCGTGGAGGGCAAGACGAGAGTGGTTTTCACACTGGAGAACGGAAGTGTAGAAAGTGGGCATGACCGGGTCGACCAGATGGTGCTGGAGCGGCCCCACCACTCTGCTGATGCAGCCAGTTGGATTCTCCCTGTGTAGATATGCAGAGATGCTCAATGCAACGTGGCAACTCCAGTAGGGTGGCACCGGGCAGTGGAGGCAGGTTCTGTCCTGGTGATTCAAATGAGGCCCTGGGCCCTGTATATAGTATCAGGGGGAAATCCAAGTGAGCCCAGCTTGTCCCCACGGTGACAACGTCTGGATCCTTGCAGTGCAGTTTCTCTCTTCTTACCCTAAGACTATTGGGTTGTTACTTAGATCCAAGGTGGGTCTCAAACAAAAGGGAACTGAGGATTTCCACAGCCATCAGGAATAGGAGTCCCTGAGGTTGGAGCTAGGTGACTCTGCTGCCTCCCTCCTGCCTCGGAGGCTTTGGAGCACCTTCCGGTACGAGTGGGTGAATGCCGAATTGGAGAAGCAGTAAATGGCTGGACTCAATGCGCTGTGCAGGCAGGTGAGGCTGCCGGCGATGTCAGAGGCCTGCGCTACGGCTCGCTGGACACTGCAGCTCTGAAATCCCTGAAAGACGTGCACCAGGAGCCTGGTCAGGACACTAGGCAGGAAGCACAGTCCAAACAGCAGCAGCACCATGGCAACCAGCACCCTGGCCCTCCGGATCCTGGGCTGCTTGTCAGACTCTCGGAGTCTCTTCTGGAGGGTCCTGATGAGCCCACCGTTGCAGAAGGAGATGAGGCCAAAGGGAAGCAGGGCCTGGAGGAAGAAGAGCACCTCCTGGCAGGTGGCGACGGCCTTGGTCTCTCCTACGGGGTAGAAGCTGAGGCACTCCGTGAAATTCTGGGTAGTCTTGCAAGCGAGCGGGTTTTGGGGAGTGAGAACAACCATCAGAAGCCAGATGAGGCTGGAGATACCCCAAGCTGCCCTCAGGGACAGCAAGTTAACTCTGAGCCGAGGATGGACCACTCGCAGATACCGGTTGAGAGCCACTGTCGTCAGGAAGGCTACTCCCACACCACGGCTGAATGCCAGCAGGAAGCGCAGGGCTCGGCAGGGCACGTGGCCAAGAGTCCAGGCCTTGCCCTTCAGATAGAAGGCAGCAAAGAATGGCAAGCTGGTGGCCAACAGCAGGTCAGCCACCACCAGGTTGAACAGGTAGACGGCATAAGGCTTCCACACTTTGAGACGGTAAAAGAAGGTCCAGAGGGCCACGGCATTGCCCATCAGGCCCAGCACACACTCCAGGGCCAGCATGGTGCCCACGGCTGTCTCCACCACAGCGCTGGCCGCCGAGCAGTTGCCAGGCTCCATGGGCCTGAACCACACTGCGCGGAGTCAATGCAAGGAGAGAGAGGCGAGAGGGCCTCACTGTGCTCCTTCCTCCGAGAGAGAAGGAAAATGCCCCCTTTTCCTGTCACAAAGCAGGCAAGTTCTGCATTTTTCAGTGAGAACATAATACTGAAACAACAGCGCCAGAATCTGGTCTAAGTAGCCAGCAGAATTTGTTTGGGGAAAGAGGATGGACGGACGCAGGGGAAGGCCCCAAGTTTTGCTGTCTCGTTTGTCCCTTCAGAAAGAGGAAACTGTGTTTCACTTTATATCAGGGCCTTCAAAGCCAGGGGCCCCAGTGTTCTGGGAATGTGTGGTGAGCAGAGCCAGGTCCCAGCTGCCGAAGAAGGAACTGGAAGCGGTTCGTGATGTGGCGATGTCTGCACCTTTAGACAGGGTGTGAACCTGTGGTGTGAACAGGTCTCAGATGGTTCTGTAGTCTGACTGCTTCGTGAGGGGCAAGTTTACAGTTCCCTGCCTCAAATGATGACATTGGTAAGATCCTCGAGCGTGGCTAGATTTTCCACATGAGGTCAGAGCTGGTTGTCATACTCACTTGAGAGAGTATCTCAGATTTCTTGGCTATTTAAAGTTGAACTTTTCATTTATTCTTCTATCCGGTCAAGTGTGTGTGTGTGTGTGTGTGTGTGTGTGTGTGTGTGTGTCTGTGAGTGTGTATGTGTGTGTGAAAGTATGTGTGTGTGAGAGAGAGAGAGAGAGAGAGAGAGAGAGAGAGAGAGAGAGACAGAGAGAGAGAGACAGAGAGAGAGAGAGAGAGAGAGAGAGAGAGAGAGAGAGAGAGAGAGAGAGAGATGTTTCTTGCTAAACTCTTCCCTGATACCCACACTACCTGCATAGGACCTAGAACACTGAGTTTTGAGCCTGCAAGCAAGGTGGAATCCTCCCACCCATCCACTGTCTGTCCCTTGTCATACACTGCATGATCCATGTTCATCTGTGTGGAGCCATGATCTGGGACTGACTAGAACTCAGGAGCTATGTGGATGCACCACGGTCTAGAGTTGCGGAGACAGGAGACTAGAACGTTTTAGAGAATACCAATATGAATATTTGGACCACCAAGGCCTCTTGATGGGTGAATTGTGGACATTTGAAGGATATAAGACAACGTGGAAATAAGGGGGTGTGTTGACAGTCAGGACACGGACATTGTGAGAGCTGTTATATTTCTCACCATGTCGACATCTTCAAGCATGAGCTCTTTGTGAAGTGAGGGAGGGGGCATTGGGGAGTCACATGGAACCTAGATCTTTTGTCCCAGGAAGGGCTGCTGTCCCCCAGAAGAGAACTGATCAGGGGCTACCTGCAGACCACATGCATGTGGGTTGCCTGCAGACCTCATGCACGTGTGCTACCTGCAGACTAGATGGATGTGTACTATCTGCAGACTGCATGCACGTGTGCTACCTGCAGACTGGAGTGCATGCAAGTTACATGCAGACAAGATACACGCGGGTTACCTGCAGATCAAAGTGCATGCTTCGGCTCTTACTTGCGCAGCTTATCACAAAGAGAAAGGGTTATTTTCGATGCTGAAACTCACCACCTAAAGTTTTATCTTGAATATTTATGATTACTATTTGATCATGAAGCCAATACTGTTGTAGGAAATACAGAAAGAAGTAAAGAACTATAGGAAAGTACTCATGTGTGATCTCATCATCATCGAGAGATGCTGCTTGCCCGGATTCTGGCCATTTCTGTCCTTGGTTTCATTGCAATAAACACATCTTGGGTTGCCGTACACAGTTTTCTGTACAGCGTTGTTTTTCCCTTTGACCTGTGACCCTGCATATTTCTCATGTCATTGGGATTTGGTTAAGCATGGAGACTATTGACAATAACGTCACCAGCACAGTGTAGTGAGCCATCCTTTAGGTTTGGTCTGTCACATTTCTAGCTGATGCAGTGTAAAGGTTTCTAGAAATTGGGAGAGCGGGCCCTGCACCTCACCTGGGCAGCAGTACAGTAGAGCTGACTACGGTGGTGTGGGGTGGGCAGGTGAACCCACCCTAAGGGCATGAGAGCAGGAGAGCTGCCCCGCCCCTTGCTGGCTGCAGGACTGGGAGAGCCGGGCAGTGCTGGAGAGTTCACCCTGGTGGTGTGAGTGCAGGGGAGCTGGTGCGCTGACCAACTCAGCTACTCCCCAGGCCCAGAGCCAGGGCTGTGAGTTGGCTCGCCCCAATATCTGCACCATCTATGAACTCCTCGAGTTCGTGAAACGTCCTGTGTCTTGTAGATTCAGACCTACAGGACCTCCACGACACAGGGCAACAACAGGGTATCTGAGGGGAGTCCTGGTGAGGATCCAGTACTGACAAAGTAGCAGAAGCCAGAGGCCTCGAAAAAGACCAACAACTCATTGCAACGTACATTTGCAAGTAAAGTTCTTTGGCCAAAAGGGAGGGCTGTCTGTCCATCCATCTGTCCCCCCCCCTCTCTCATTCTATCTTATTTTATTTTGGGGGATTGCTAGCATAGAGGGAATATAGGAAAGGATGGGGAGATAGGTGGGATTTGGGTACATAATGAGAAATTCACAAAGAATCAATAAGAAGTTTAAAAACAGAATTCTAGAAACTCTACTGTGTTGACGGCTCTTGGGGGTGCTTTGTGTGTATACAGTGTTAATGTTTGTTTTTATAAGTCTTATTTTTAAAGAAATGAAAAGCTGACAAAGGGGATTTTATATTCTTATTTTCTAGGCAGACTTACTAATCCGGGAATTAAAGGAAGTAAGATCTTTTCAAGAATCTGTCAAGGAATGCATTAGTGTGGATTCTTGGATCACAGAAAGTCATGTCCACCCCTTCACCCCCTCAACCCCGTGCAAGCGAGAGGGACTGGTCTTTCATGGGACTTGCAATTGCAGTGTGTCCTAGTTCAGAGGCCAGTCATGTTCTGTACAAGGCGAACCTGTCACTTGGTCACAAGCTTCCTAGAGTTGAGCTATGACAGAGTTGTCTCAGACTCTAGTTAACTTACCCTCTAGGAGGCTACTGTCCCACAGACTGCCCTCACACTCTCCCTCTCGAGGCCCTCTGTCAGCGATTCAGAGATCAGCCTTGCTTTCTGGCTCCTCACACTCACAATCATGGGTGCCTCGTAGGCTCCCTAAGCTGCACGTCTTGGCAGTCTGTCTCATGTGGCTGAGGAGCCTGTTCCCGTTGCTGGTGGGACAAAACCAGGGCCTGAGGATAGGGACCGTTTCCAGACAGAAACTACACTCTATCCGTGAATTCTTCATTTTAATTTAATTCCTTTTAATCATGCAAAGAATGAAGCCAGTATCATTTAAGTCTTCTGTCTGGGTCTGGGGAGAAAGATCCTCTGATGCTCAGGAGGAGGGAAGTGAGATCTTCCCAGCATGCCTCCCACCACAGCTGTGAGACCTTCACGCACAGGAGGAGAGAAGAAAAACTGATATACGGGGAGGACTTCAAGCAGGACTTCTGGACCTTCTATCGAGACTTCCCGTGAGTATGAAAGGCAACATGTATTTATAATACTGACCCAGTCTGGGATGTCTTAGCTCTGTCACAGAACAATAATGGGTGTATGTGGTGTGTTTATCAAGTCACTGTGGTACTTACTGATGTGATTTCTGAAGTGTTTCCTTCTAACTTATTTTAATTTTTTTTCTATTTGACATGAAAGACATCATGGCCGGAGCAACTTATAGAAGGAAGGTTTTACTTGGAGTTTACATTTCAAGAGAGCCTGTGATCATCATGGTTGAGAACATGGCTTTGGAGCAGTAGCTGAGAGCTGATATACAATCCATACGGAGGAGGCAGAGGCAGAGCTGACCGGGGATGCTGTGGGCTTTTGAAACCTCCCTTACACACTTCCTCCAGGAAGACCACGCCTCCTAATCCTTCCCAAATAGTTTCACCAACCGGGGATCAAGCACTCAAATACATAAGACTTCCTCATTCATATGACAAGAGTGGTCCTCCAAGATCACAGAGGATCTTTAAGAATCTTAGCCTTTCGGAGCTCAGTAAGCTCTCAGGAACTAATGTTTACAGACGAAGGGGCTGAACCTTAAGACTTCGATCTTGACCGTCTGCCTTATGTGCGTTTTCTGTGCCTTGCCGGATTTCTCAGCTGCAGCCAGAGCTGTTTACAACACACACCCTGCACTGCACTACCCAGAGCCCACTGTGTCCTGCTCCCAGCATGCACTGTCTTGTGGGCAGTCCCTGCCTTGGCTGTCAGCGGTTGATCTGCTTCTGTCTTGCCTGCAAATGGGTTGGTCTTCCGCAGCAGCTCTTGCCCCATGTGCTGGGGACCCTCTGCAGTTTAGAGCCCACATTTCTCAGTGTCTCTGGTAGAAATATTTGATCCTGACCTGGGGTCTCTGCCCCTCCTTAGGCAGCTTAGTTCTAGGGTAAAACACACTCACACACACACACACACACACACACACACACATTTACACTCACACACTCACACATTTACACTCACACACATACAATCACACATACAGAGCCTTTCTATTTATCTATTTATCTATTTATCTATCTATCTATCTATTTATTTATTTATTTATTTATTTATTTATTGATTGATTGATTGATTTTTGGTTTTTCGAGACAGGGTTTCTCTGTGTAGCCCTGGCTGTCCTGGAACTCACTCTGTAGACCAGCTGGCCTCAAACTCAGAAATATGCCTGCCTCTGCCTCCCAAGTGCTGGGATTAAAGGCGTGTGCCACCACTGCCCGCTGTCTTCCTTTTCTTTGCTACTACGATCACGTGCTTGCAATGCATGAAGGCTCACTGCGCTCCTTTCTCTAACTTACGCAGCTCCTGCCACTGCATGGGGAAGGGGCACCTTCTAGTCTCGATTCCAGCTAAATTCTCTATCAACTACCCCAACTTCCCCAAATTATTTAACTCAAGCTAACTTCCTAAAACTACTTAACTCAGGGCTAGAAATATGGCTAGACTCCAGCATGTGACACTCAAGTTACACCTCTGACCTACAGAGCAGTTGCAAGAAAATACGCTGTTTGGAGCCCCCAACAGAAAGTATACGGGTAAGAGCACCGACTGCTCTTCCAGAGGTCCTGAGTTCAATTCCCAGCAACCACATGGTGGCTCACAAGTATCTGTAATGGGACCTAGATGCTCTCTTCTGGTGTGTCTGAACACACCTACAGTGTACAGTAAGCCTTAAACAGTACAAAAGCTCGGTAGCTGTCTACCTTCTACGCTGTTAGAATGTACTTTCCTATCGATAACCCCAAGTTATTACTTACTGTTTCATCTGGGCTGCTCCTAATCCAATTGGCCGGCCCTCAGGGCCACATTCTCTTGAGTCCTAAACCATGGTGGTTTCTTCTTCCTTCTCCCACACCTTTTCCTCCCTTGTGGTTCCTTTCCAACCCCCAAGCCTAAAAAACTCAAACCACACCTATGTCTCCTCTGCCCATATATTAGCTGTTGGCATCTTTATTTACCAATCAGAAATATCTTTGGGCCAAGGTGTATGTGAGGACTCTCTCGTCTCTGGGAGAACCAGGTCGTGGGAGTCCACACATTGCATTACACTAGATAGCAAAGGAGCAAACCTCGACATGTCTCCTGCATTCACCATCTGTTCAGCAACCGCAGAGCCAGTAGGTCTGAGAGGGTCATCACCACCACTCCTGGTGTCACTCTCCGCACCTCTGTCATTAGGGAGACATTTTTCCAGCTACTTAGGACTAAGCTGTATAATGCAGAGTCCCTATGAAAAGCCATTGGTCTCTATCCAGAACTGCAGGGTGGGCTCAGAAAGTTTCTGCTTACTGGACATGGTATACTATTAAAGAGGAAGAGCCAGGAGGATGAAAAATTCAAGGCCAGCCTGTGCTATCTAGTGAGTCTGAGGCCAGACTGAGCTAGGTGAGTCCATTTCAACAAAATTTAAAAAAAAAAAAAAAAAACAACAAGAAAAAAGAGGTTCTGAGGAGGGAAAGTATGAGGAGGTAGAAGAGAAGAAGAAAGAAAGGAAAGTTGACAGTCTAGGGGCTCCAAACAGCATACTTTCTCGCAACTGCTCTGTAGGTGAGAGGTCTAACTTGAGTGTCACATGCTGGAGTCCAGCGGTCACCAGGGCCACGTGCTTCGGGGGTCTCAGGGGCAAATCTTTCCTCTGCCCGCTGTGTTCCTTGTCCTGCGGCTGTTTCCCACAGCCAGCCATTAGCACTCATCGCTGCTCCCAGGATTCCATCTGCCCCTGACACAAGCACCCGAGTGACTTTGTTCTCTTGAATCTCTGCCTCCTCCATCACGTGATCCACGGCCTACCTACACACACACAGTCCTCTTTTCCGGGTGCATCTCTGGACACCACTATTCTTCCTACCACAAATGCCACTTATATAATATATAAAAACGGAGGCTTGGAGCCAGGCATGGTGACCTGAGTAACATTTGGGAGGTCGAGGCAGGAAAATGGTCATGATTTTCAGTTGTGGGGAGAACTTCAGACCAGCCTAGGGTACAGTGTCTAAGTAAATTAATGCAAATCAATGAGCAAAGAAACCAACAGCCAGTATCTGGTGCCTTCTCCTCATGACAGGCTGCTGAGTTCTGCCCTAAGAGGCTGTGCACCCCACCTTCCTCTTGCGGTTATTTATATGCCGTTTCCAGAATCATCTTTCACAATCCACTGACGACAAAATTGCAACAGACCCCGGTGCTTCCTCTATGAAGTCTAAGATCAAGGGTCTAAATGCAACAGGAATGGCTTCTAAGGACACTGTTTTATGTGGTCTGGAGGACAATCTACAATAGCTGTGCTTTTGGATGAGTGAGTTTATTAAGTATATAATGGGCAGGAGTGAAATGATAGTGAAAAGATCATCACCACCACCACCATCATCATCATCATCATCGTTGCCATCACCACCACCACCACCACCACCACCACAATCACCATCATCATCAAAACATCATCAGGATGGGCTGCTCATCACATCCAGCAGGAGAGACTGGGGCAGCCCAATTGAGAGAACAAGCCAAAACTAACATCGTCAAATCGGAACTAACATTGTCAAATCAGGTCTCAAGACACCCAGCAGAAACCAACCCAGGAAGCTGAGGGAGTCGGACATTTCTGATGGACTTCCACTGTGTCTGAGCTGCCATTCCCACTGAACTTCTGCCTTTCCCACTGTAGACATTTTATATCCTGGGATAAACAATAGGAACCCCTGTTAGAAGAGGTCACCCTCGGAAGTGTCTGCAGGAACTTGATTTTTTTTTTTAACTCTTGGGGCTGTTTTGGTGTTCTCTTCCCATTTGGTCTCAAGAGTTTTGGGAGCCATCTCATCCCCTGACAAGAGGTTTTGGGGGGCTCTTTGAGACAAACGTGCTTGGGCCTGGAATGGGAGGTGGGTATGCAACCTCAGTCCCAGAGTCTGCTTTTAATAAGCTTAGTCATGTGTCATCAAATCAAATTATCTTCACAGGACTATTTAGCAATATAGTATGTGTTATGCTGAGATACTACAGTTTAGTCTTATCTTTAGACTCCAGAACTTCTTTTCCTCCAGGGAGGTCTCCTGGGACAGCAGTTGATCACCCCTCCTGGCCTTTCTGCCTCTCTGTAAGACCGCACATCTCTGGCCCTGCAGATACTCTCACCTAGAGCCCTACCTGCTACCTCGTATGAGTGTCTGGGCCCAGGCTCAGTGCATCCCAGACTCTGGCTCACCAGTTGCACCTTATGTCCTCTGAGACCAAGACCCAGTCACATGAGACTTTTCTCTCATCATGAGCTAAGCCAGCGACCGGTTTCTATTTCAAGATTTTTTTTTAAGGATGAGAACAAAAGCAGAACAAAAGCCCATGAGATTGAGTTATTTTTATCCCAGTGACTCATGGGATTATTTTGTGGGGTTTCGGCACCATGGTGTCAGAAATCTTGTCTTCATGTCTGTTTCTCACACAAAATAGGAACAGAGTTCACCTGCAGTGAACTCATCATCCAACCTTCCCTCAGAGAAGCCAGTGCTGTGTCTGATACTGTGCATCAAGGATGGAGACCAAGTCCATTGCAAAGTGTTTGGGGTTCTCACTGCCTTACACATGGGGTTCCCTTAGCTGCATCCTGGACTTTAGCACACGCAGCTCCGCCCTGGCTTCTGGTTGCCCACACCCCTTCTAGGCAGTCGTGGTGCTGGTTTGGAATGGTTCTTCCCAGTAAACACCTCCATCCTACGCTGCTCATGTGCCCAGAAGGATCCGAGAAAGCGCGCTGGGGTTAGAAGTATACTTCCAATTTCCAGACCTGATCAAATGGGTTATTTGTTACATAACAAAGTACTTCTTGAACAATAGAAGAAGCCAGGTGGGGTTAACATAAGCATACATAGAATCCAGTAGTTATTCAGTCCATGAGACTGGATGTCTCAGCTGGTCCTTAGTGCACACTGGAATCTTGAAGTAGGCTCTCATGTCGGTGATAGACTTGCTAGCAAGAGAGAGGATGAGAAAGCAGAGAAAGAAAGCTTCCTTCTTCCATGGCCTTTCTACAGGCTGCCAAGAGAATCTGTAGATATTCACACCTCGAAAGGGTCTTCCCATTTCAAATGATTTAATTACAAACAAACAAAAAAAAAAAAAAAGACAATAGTCTGGTAGACAACCAAGAATAACTACCACAACAGGCATGCCATTAAAGAGAGTGACACAAGAAAGGAGGTCCGAGAGGCTGGGGCAGGAGTGAGCTCCCCTGCCTGAGACGGCAGTGTTTGACAATAAAGGGGCCAATCACCTCGTTATAGAGACCCAGTCATACTCTGATTACTGGGTGCATGTATGCAAATGAGGTGAAGAATAAGAACCAATCAAGGGGAAGCCTGCTAGCTCAAGAAGCACAAACACACCCCAAAGGGTTCCCAAACAGGTCAGTGGCTCCATGTTCTTTTCCTGACATAGTTGTTGGCAGGGAGCAGGCACTCTGAGATTGAAGGGCAGGACAGAACAGCATGTGCCTGGAGTTTTCAGTCCTGGACTACTGCTGGGGGTTTCTCATGTCCGCTTTAGGCCAGAGTCTCTGATATCCACTCAGGCAAAAAAAAAAAAAAAAAAGCTGGCTACCACTGGCTCTCGCCGTCCGTCACCCCGGAGGCCCCTCCTACCATTAGGAATGTGAGGCTGGCGGGGGACATTTCAAATCACACAAAACTCCCCATTTCTTTGGACCTCTGGCTAAGTGCGAATAGCCCAGGCCATGCATGCTTTAACACGGACTCCCCATTACACTGTGGAAGGGTTGAGACCTTTTCCTTAAGCCCCTTGGAGAGACAGCCCAGAGCAGTGGTTCTCAACCTGTGGGTCATGCCCTCTTTGGGAGTCAAATAGCAAGTATCCTGAATAACAGATATTTACATTATGATTCATAACAGTATCAAAGTTGCAGCTATGAGGTAGCGATAAAAATAATTTTATGTTGGGGGGTAGTGTACACGAGGAACTGTATTAAAGGGTTGTAGCATTAGGGAGGTCAAGAAACACTTAGAGGAGCTGACTGTTAGCAGCCCCACATAAGTTCTCTGTCTAGTAAACACCCCATTACTGAGCAGTAGGAGTATGCGGTACTTTCCATGGTGACTGTTCTCTGAGCAGAGAGATGTCCAGAGCTGCTGGCATGAAGAATCACTCTCTCCACGTGTGTTTGTTTTTGCGAGAGGACCCCAGTGACCTGGGAATAGGATTGGGTACTAAAAGGAGAGGAGACACAGACTCACATAGACACAACCATGAGCTATTTCTTTCCTATATGACCTAGAGAGCTACTTCAAGCCAACCTTGACTTCTAGCCTCAATGTTGGAAGGTCACCGAGGACAAATCCATGAAGGTTCCAGACACCGGACAGTGACAGTTTCCTGGTGAGACTCTAACCACCAAGGTGACTCACATGATCCTGACAAAAGATTGATGTCTCAGACCTGGGAAGTCTGTCTGTCCCCCTCCAGCTCTTCTGTGGACAAATTCCTTGGATTCTACATATATATATATGTATATGGAGTGTGTGTGTGTGTGTGTGTGTGTGTGTGTCTGTGTGTGTCTGTGTGTGTATGGGTATGTATATATATTCTTTTTATAGGAATTCTATAAGAATATATATGTATGTGTATATATACATATATGTGTATATGTTTGTGTATGTATGTATTTGTGTATGTGTATATGTGTGTATGTTTGTATACATATATATGTGTATATGTGTTTATGTGTATGTGTGTATGTATGTATACATGTGTGTACATGTATGTGTATTATGTGTATGTGTGTTTATGTGTATGTGTGTTTATGTTTATATGTGTATATATGTGTGTGTATGTATTTGTCTATGTGTGTATGTGTGTATATGTGTGTGTATGTATGTGTATTGTGTATGTATGTGTGTATGTGTAGGTAGGTCTGTCTGCATGTATACATGTATGTGTATGTATACTCTTTCTGTAAGTGCTGTTCCTCTAGAGAACCCTGACTAATACACCTCCTGGAGACTTCTTCAGAGGACAGCTCTCCCGATGTCTGGAGAGCTGACGCTCACTGGCAGCCTTTGCTTGGACTTCGTTGCTACCACTAGTTTTAAGATTCTGCCGTCCTGCTCAGCCGGCGGCTCCCGCATGGTGACCTTCTCTTCTCCCACTTGGAGTATCGTTGCCACCTGAATGAGCCCTCTCCATTTCCTCACTCCTGCCTGTCTATCCGCTTCATTCTTGGAGTGGGCAAGTCAACAGAATTCAGGAGGATTGCCCGCTGCCACGCCACACGTCTTAGAGGAGGAGGCTGAGGAACAGGCAAACACATGTATCATGTGTTACTGTCACACGGTGCTGCTTATTAAAAAAAAAAGTTTTGACCTCAGGGTTTAGGGGTTTGCATTCTTTCTTAGCCGTGGATTGCAGCTTTTGCTTTAACTACTACTCTACAATGGACTTGTCAGGACATCTGCAGACTGTCAGGACAGCTGCAGGCCGTCCCTGGTCACTTGTGTTCACAGAAGTGTTGGAGTGTCAGAGACTGCACCTGAGCACAGATCTCACACGCTCACAGTTAAGGGTTCACACCTTAGCCCAGACCTCACGCACACACAGTTAAGGGTTCACACCTTAGCACAGATCTCACACACGCACAATTAAGGGTTCACACTCAGACATAAGGCACGGGCTTGACTACTAGGAGGGAAAAAAATCCCAAATCACCTTGCCAGTCTGTGGGGAATCCTCTATAGAAACCTTTCTGTCTTTAGGACCTTCTTAGAAAGTCCACTGCCTCGTTAACAGGCGGCGCGGGAATGGACTTCTGCTCTCCTAAGGTGAAGGAGTGCTGTGCTGTCACCGCCCCTGTGGGTGTAAGAGCGTGAACAGCCAAGTCTGGGGTGCAGCGAGGGCATTCGTGGGTCCCTCACTCAACACGTCATTGTCTTCTGCTGACCCCATGACACAGACCATCCAACACCAATGTCCCAAGCAGGTTCCGGCTGACTGACACCCTCCAGGCTCCCACAGACGTCTGCCCATGAGAAGATGGACAAGAAGCAATGCAGTTTAGCCCTTCCGGTGTCCCTGCTTGCGGACACTCTCCACCCAGCCTCTCTGGGCTTCTGACCTCCGCTCTATCCAGCTCTGGGGACACATTCACATGGAGACTTGCTAGGGATTCCTTTCCAGGCAGGAGCACCTCTGACCACAGCCAGGTGGTGGATATCTTATCCAATGGATGCAATCAAAGCTCCTGGCTTCTCCTAGCTAGCAAGGACAGGTCCAAGTCCTTGATAGAAAAAGAAGGAGAAGACGTTCAAGGCCTCCCAGAAGTAGCACTGTCAATTCCAACGCAACTAGAACCCTCTATGTCCCCAGGATCAGTGTGACCAAGGGTTCCCAGGTAATGACACACTCTGGTGAAAATATCCTCTCTGTTTGCCTTTAAATATTTAATCACCCAAATACTTTGCTGGGGTAAGAAGCAATGGCCAGGGCTTTCAGCTGTACACTGACTCTCTCTGTTTCTCATCTTTGGCCATAATCACGAAAACCAGATGGACAATTTAGTGGGAAGAGCATTTTTGTAAATGCTCTTGAAATTTTGCCTCATATCTCCTATTTAACCTCATAGAGATTATATTCTCCTTGTGGACATCTACGAGTAGTTTGATTTCCTCTTAAAGAAATTTTACAGTTTTTCAAGAACGTGTGTTAAGAAAATTGGGCTTTTCCTCCATGGCAACTTACACTGTTGTCAACTGAGTAGAGAATCAGGCTCTCTCCAGTCCTCTACATGGCTGGACATAGGCTCACTCTAGCTGAATCACAGGTATGTTGGTAACTGTAAAATCTCGTAAGCTTATAAAGCCCCAAAACTGCATGAGACGTCATGGCCCTTTAAGACAGAGAGTCGGTTTAGAATGGGCAGGTTTCCAGGAGTTCTTAAGCTAGCTGTGTGGAGGGCACAGAGCTGTTGGGATATGGCCTAGATGAGGAATGTCCTGGTAGAAGTCACCATCTTAAGCTAGGTGAGGTGACCCAGAATGACTGGGGGTGTGTGTGCAGGGGGAGGGTACTCCCTGGTGAGAAGAGCTTAGGACCCAATGCTGGGGACTAGAGCCCCCCTCCCTCTGAGAAGCCATGGGTGCCTGTCTACCCCTGCAGAAAACCATGGGGTCTGGGGCCAGATGAAGGTGCAGTGGGTTATGAGGAAGCCCTGCTATCTCTCAGCCTTTGCCTCTCAGCAGGAAATGCGTCTCCAGTCAGATCCCCCGTCACAGTGGCTAAGCTTCTCATTCTTGTTTCTATGCAGCCTAGGTTCATGAACACTAGTATTTATGTCTAGAAACAGGAAATGTACTGTTACATTTGTGATTTGGGGTAAGGGCATTCTCAAAGGCTCTGACCAGAAATCCCTGCCACTCGCCCACCCTTACACCCCCTCCCCCAAACTTGCCAGTGGCTACCATTCCCTACATTGGTAAGGTCGTGGCAAGTAGTTGCAGCGGGACTTTGGCAGTGGTCTAGTGGTAGAGGGGTTGATTTAGTTGCTGATGTCATATGCTGGTATCTGTGCTCTCCTGTGGAAGGCTGCTCTTCCATTTTTCTCTGCACTCAGCTGTCTCCTGCTTGGCTCCTCCACCCTGTGGCTCCAACGCTCAGGCTCTATAAACCTCTGCTTCTGTGTTGCCCTTTTAGGTTATGGAGTTGTAGGTTGGGGACGAGGGGTTTGTCCTGATGAGAGGCAGTCAAAGCTTCCACAGCAAAGGCCTGACGAAGGACTAAGACCTCCCAGGTGCCCTCTCAAGGCCCCTGCTCACCTCAAGGTAATGCTGGCAGGACTCATGTCATCAGGCACCATGCTGACTCTCTGAACCCAAGTGTTTTCCACCCTCCTCTGGTGACGCAGCACTTGTAAGTGACTGGGTCCTTTCCGTTCGGTGCTTTCCAGACATGGGAATGTTTTCCTGGCTAGCTCCAGGTGGAGACTGTTCCCAGGCAGGAGGGGTTGGCAGGTCTTAGTGAAGCCTGGCGGAGCATTCGCCATTCTACATGGGAGGATGGGCAGGCCACTGGATAACAATCAGAGGGGCAGAGGTGCGATGCTCTAAGAAACTCCATGGCCCTTCTTCTCCTTTACAACCAGAATGCTTACTGGTCACCTTGAGGCTAAAGAGTCAGCAGAGACAAGCCATGTTAGAGGATCTGAGTCAAGGAGGCGGGCCCAACCATGAGAAGAGGAAGATGGAGACCACAGCCCAGACCCCTGGGGAGGAGAGCAAGCTTGGTGAGGTTGTGGTAAGCCAGGCCCGGAAGCATCGCGTCCCTTCAGCGGGGAACCGGATGGGGTAGGGCTCTGCTTCTGATTGAGATCTGCCCTTCCTTTCTACAACTCTGGCTGCCCCTTAGGGCCATCTCGGTGTGATCTCCCTCTCCCGGGACACGCTCTGGCCCCTCCTCTGTGACGCCTCTGAGTGGCAGGTGCCGAGGTGCAGAGCCGAGGACACTGGACGCACACACTGGCTTCTTCTAGTTCAGGAGAAGGCTCAAAGGCTTCTGAAAGTGGGGTCCAAAAATGTCAGGACATTGGCACTCCGTACATCATGCCAGCAAATTCCCTGAGCCTTGTCAGGTTCCCTCGTCTGCCTGAAAAATGTCTCCTCCTGTTAACACACACACACACACACACACACATACACACATATACATATATACATACACACACATACACACACACATATACATACACACACATATACATACACACATATACATACACACACATACACACACACATACACACATATACATACACACACATACACACACACATACACACACATACACACATACACACACATACATACACACACATACACACATACACACATACATACACACACATACATACACACACATACATACACACACATACATACACACACATATACATACACACACACATACACATACACGCATATACACACATACACATACACACACATATACATACACACACACATCTAGCCCCTCGCCCCATGGGAGGCTGTACTGTAACCTCACTTAGGATCTGATCCCATTTGTTCTCAAAACAAGGCTGCAGCTTCCCCAAGAGGTCCATGGAAAACCACATTGTGTGACGTTTAAAGCACTTTGGCTTCCAGTAGTTGTTAGAGAGCTAGGAAGACACGCATCACAGTGTAGCTGAGGGCTTGCTGTGGGCGTTGGCGCTATAGTGACAGGGCCACCATGACCTCGGGGTTGACAGTATTTCGTTAGCCCTGGGTCCTTGCCTACACATACCTCATGTTTTGTTGATACTTTGCCCTGCTATAAATCTGGGAGGGGTGTTAGGCTCCTTACTTTATAGAGGGTGGCCTGGGAATATCACAGAGCCTGCACTCAGTGGTTACGGCATGAAACTGTAACCTTACGTTTACCGTTAGGGCAGGATCTTTTAACTGAATGTGTGAGGATCTCCTTGCAACAAGGGTCTCAGAGACCACACAAGAAGTCACCAAGTAGCCAACAGGAGCCTGGTCAGGCAGAGGTGGGGGCCTGGGTGCACGGCCCTCCTAGAGCACCCGAGAGAAGGGAGGGGTCTTCTCTCTGAGGCAGAGGGGACCCTTCAACATTTCAAGGATTCCTCTCATAGAAGACTCATAGTTTCGATCTCTCTCAGAAAGCAAAGGCATGGAGGGGCACACGGAGTTTACACCCGCAGGCAGAACAGATTGCAGGGAATGGAGCTGGCCTGGGGGTTCCTTGGGGACAGCACTCCACCCCTGGGCATCCCACACTGCATTAGGTTCCTAATGTGTGTGGAGAGACAGGGTGCAAGCCCTGGTCACAGACATCACACTGCACTGTTGAAGGGGTGGGGCGTGAGCAACATATATCTCTGAGTATCCCACAGAGAGCATCCCAGGGTCATGGGGTTCTCTTAAGGTCAGGAAATGGTGGCTTTATGATGGGGAGATGGAGCAAGAGCCCCTTTCAGGCATCCCTGAATCTTACTTTTGTAAGGAATATGACCCCCGGTCACTGACATACTGTTTACCCCTCTTCTAGAGTTGATGGCTTGCTGGTGTTGGGGTTTTCTAGGGTCTGAGAACTCCTGTGCGTTGGAGTTACAGTTCGAATCTCAAATGTCCTCCCAAAGCCAATATACGTTGCCCTGGTTCCGCCTAGCTGGTGCTGTTGGTAGGCGACAGAGACTAAGGCAGGCCTAAGTTAGTCAGGTCATTAGGAGTATGCCCTTGGAAGAGCTACTGAGACCCCAGCCCATGCTGAGTCTCTCTCTCTCTCTCTTTCTCTCTGTGTTGTGTGTGTTGTATGTGTGTGTATATGTATGTGCATGCATGTGTTTATGTGTGCATGTGTCTTTCTCTGTCGATGTCTGTCTCTATCTCTGTGTATGTGTCTGTCTGTCTCTCTCTGTCTCTCTCCCCCTCTCTTTTCTCTCCTCTCTCTCTCTCCTCCTGTCTTTTTGTGTTTCTTTGTCTCTGTCTCTCTGTGTCTATCTCTGTCTCTCTGTCTCTGACTCCTTGTCTCCTTGTCTCTCTGTCTGTCTCTCTCTGTCTCTGTCTCTGTCTCTCTCTCTCTCTCTCTCTCACACACACACACACACATACACACACACACACACACACACACACACACACACACACACCAGCAGACACAAAACCTAGTGGCATTTTACAAGTACTATCATCCATGCCGGGCAGTCTCCATTCTCGGATAATAATGCAAGTTATTGAGTTTCGGCTCTCTGGGGAAAAGAAGTAGGCCCAGAGAGGTCAGGTGGCCTCTCCCTGAGGTCTCCCAACAAGAAAGTCAGGACTGTTGTCTTTTATAAAACATGTGCTGCGATGCGGGAGAGAGCACCTCAGCTGGTCAGGTCAAGGCGTTCCCCCTGAGGCCTCTCAGCCGGCCATGTGACAGGCCTAGTGTGAAAAGGGAGTTTATGGGCTGGAAGGGAATGGGGTAGAGGCAGAGAAAGAAGACAGAGACGGATAGAAACAGAGTAGAGAGAGAAAGAGAGAGGGGGGACAGAGAGAGAGGGAGAGGCTGGTTGGAGACAGGGGTTAGAAGGGAGAGGAAGAGGGGGAGGGGAAGGGGGAGGGGGGGAAGCAATCTTCTTAAATGCCTGGTACCTGGAGGGTAGGGATACAGGCTGTTGCTAGGTAACTGTTGGGTGGAGCCTAGAGGACATGCCAACAGGGACTGGATCTCAACATTTCAGACTCATGGTGGCAGCTCCCTTTCAACTGCCCCTGGGGAGGCTGGGGAAGGAAAGGGAGTTTCCCTTACAGAGATGTCCTAGCATTGACTGAACTCTACCGTCCAGTAGATCTAGTTGGGGTGTGTAGAATAACTTCTCGTCCACACACTTGGTGATAATGGCTGACGCTTTGGACACCCGGTTTTCTCTTCGGAGGTGGACAACGTCCCATGGGTCCCCAATCTCTCATGGGGGGGGAAGGATACTGTTTGGGGGGGTGGTACTCCTGCAGGTTGCCTGGTAAGTGCCTGCCACTCTCTTCCTACCCCAGGGGCTGCAGAAGCAGATCTGTGACCTTGGGACAGAGCTCACAAGACAATCATCTTGGTGGTGTGTAGCTCACAAAGACCTCCAAAGCCAGATCGATGCCCTGATAAAGGAGAACCAGGAGATCCGCGCAGAACTAAAGGCCCTGAAAAAGCAGGATGCGGAGGCCGCCAAAGCCTGCACAGGCTCGCCAGCCCCCACGAGAGCAAGCAATACTATGGTACAGCAGCCCTCCCGCGTTGCAGAGATAACCGCACAGGAATACACACACCCGCCCATGCAGGCACACTGGGTACCCCATGAGGGCTTCACTGTCTGTCAGTCATAAACCACATAGAACTGACAGTAAATGCTGACTCAGCCTTGGGGGGCGGCGCTGCAGGGGAGAGCACGTCCCCTGCCCTGTCTGTCTCCAGGATGCCCGTGGGCTCTGGTGGAACAGCCCCGCACCAGGCTACCTCAGGACTCCAGGTTCCGACTTTACCTTAACTGATGGATTGGATCCTGTCATGGACCCCACCCAGGCCCAGGGGGGGATGTAGGACTTAGATCCAACCCTGTAACTGAGTGACTGGTAGCTGGCTGCTCTCACTGGTAGGGGCTGAGGGGGTCCTGGGAAGAGACTTTACATCGCCTTTGCTGTTGTGTTTCCATTACCCCTGGCGCATGCTCAGTGGGGGCAGATATCACTCCAAATCCCCAGGCGGCAGGTGCTCCCCACTGTGAGGGAATAGCTCGGCGAATTCTTACACGCTCTCTGACGGTATGTGACACTGCTCCTCACGTGACGGCAGATAGGGACAGCACCTGCCCCACAAACACACATCTTTGAACAACAACAGAAACAACGGAGAGCAAGTCTGTGAGCACCGGGCTTTCGTGCTTGTCCGTCCGGGGGTGGGGGGGGGATGGTGTAGCCAGACGTGGTTCTAGGGGAATGACATCAGAAGGTCGGCCACATGGACACTCGTGTGTGTGTGTGTGTGTGTGTGTGTGTGTGTGTGTGTGTAGCTGTAACAGCACTGGAAACACAGGGTTGAAGGTTCACACTGCCCTTCTTCTCAGAGGAGAGTGCGCAACTTAAAATACCCACCCCACACTTGTAGAGGGCCTCTGAAGAAGGAAGGCCTGTATCTGTATCTCAGGATTCTCTCTCTCCCTCTTCCCCTCCCCGTCCTCTCCCCCTTCCTCCCTCCCTTTCTCTCTCTCTCTTTCTCTCTCACTTGCCACACACACACACACACACACACACACACACACACACGGAAGGAAGGAATTTAAATGAATACACCATAGGGAAGATAATACTGCAACTAGACATCTTATCCCACCAGATCAAGCCCCCCAGTACCAGGAATGGGTTGAGTTTTGTTGGGTCATCAGCCAGAGGGGCCCCGTGGAACTCCCCACACATAACCGGCTATAGCTAGGACTATTGGCTGCTCTCCACAAGCTGATTCATAAGGTTCTGATGTCTGAAGACAAAGGTTCCTCGCTGAAATGGAGAAATCAAGCCGTCAGCACCTAGAAGTTTCAGCCCTGCTGACTAGTGCTCGTGGTGCTACGAGGTACTCCGAGTCTTCAATAGCACCCATTACAAACCATCTACCTAAAACAGAGACCTGCCTACGAGATATATTGGTGCAATCATGGCATGAATATTACGGGAGTAGCTAAGCGTTCCTTTATTGAATTTAATCTATTGAATTTAAGGGCCACTCCAGGAGATAGAACCCATACCTAAACTGGCCAAGAAACTGAGACTAGCTAGGTCATGAACCGAGGACGAAACCAGATAGAATTATTCTGCTACAGGAGCGTGTCAACAAAACAAGTCTTAATGACACATTGCTAAATCCGTAGATCAGAGCCAAGTTGGCCCCCGCCAGGGGCAATTCTTGCATAGGTGGTATCTAGAAAAGCCCAAGAGGGCAGTGTGCAGAGGGAGACTTTGGGGCCCTCGGTACCCTCCTCAAACCCCCGCCCCTTGGGCCTCCACAGAAACAGCATCATCCAGAGACAACAGGGCTGACACACTACCAACTCACAGAGACCTAGACGGCACACCAAGACCTGCGCAGGTTCAAACTGAGTAAAAGTCCATCCCTAAGAAGGGAAAGTGGACACAAGGGGGCCCCTTAACTGAGAAGCTAATTACAAACGATACCTCCTGGGAAAGAGAAAAGTTCTTCAATGCGAGAGGGGGGAGGGGCAAGGGAGGGCTCTGTATCTCTGTATTAACCACACTCCAAGGAAGACCTTGTTGTTGACCAACACAAAACAGATCCCATGTCTTGTTTGGTTGTTTAGGTTTTGTTTTTCATTTTTGGTGGTGGTGGTGGTGGTGGTGATAGGTGTGTGTGTGTGTGTGTGTGTGTGTGTGTGTTTGTATGTTGTGGTGGTAGTGTTGGGTTTTTTGTCTTATTGATTTTTTTTTCTTTTTATCTAGTTCAGTTTTTCATTTGTTTGGGTTTTTTTGTTTTATTGTTTTTTGTTATTTTTGAGAGATAGAAGGATAGATGGGTGGATGGATGAATAGATAGATAAACAGATATATGGATAGAAGGATGGGTGGATAGATGGGTGGATGGATGAATGGATGAACAGGTAGATAGATAGATGAATAGGTAAGTAGATAGATAGATAGATAGATAGATAGATAGATAGATAGATGGGTGGGTAGGTGGATGTATGTATGTATGTATGTATGTATGTATGAATAGGTAGGTAGGTAGATGATAGATAGATAGATAGATAGATAGATAGATAGATAGATAGATGAATAGATAGATAGATGGATAGGTAGATAGATGGATGGATGGATGGATAGATGATAGAGAAAGAGAAATGAATAAGTAGATAGATAGATGGATGGATGGATGGATGGATGGATGGATGGATGGATGGATGGATAGATAGATAGATAGATAGATAGATAGATAGATAGATAGATAAATGGATGGGTGGATGGGTGGATGAATGAATAGGTAGATAGATGGCTAGATAGATGAATAGGTAGATAGATAGATAGATAGATAGATAGATAGATAGATAGATAGATAAAACATGAAGTAGTGCAGGCAGGAAGGTGGAGCAGAACTGTGAGGGTCTGGGGAAAGGAAAGCATATATATATATATATATATATATATATATATATATATATATATACTTCAAATAAACATTGTTAACATGGATTTCCCACTTCCCAACATGCTCAGCTGAAGTTGCATAACAGAAGGGCGGGACGATTAGAGTGGTTTGGTTTTGGTCTCTGGGGTCCTATGACAGTTTGGAACCGAGGTCAGTAAGGAAGAGGACGACTCACAGGTCACAGAGGTCTCATCAGCCTGGATAGAATCCAGTCCAAATCTCCTAACTCGAGCTGTTGTTGAGAGATCCCAGTGTTAGCGAGGGTTTAAAATGTGTCCCTCCCTCCCTCTGCCCTCTAAGCCTGGGAGCCCCTGCCCTGGGGCGTCCCTGCCTGCCTGTGGTTTGCACCGCGCCTTTCTGCACGCCCTCCTCTGTGCCTCGGCTCTGCAGCTAGTTCAGGGGCCACAGCAAGAGAGAACAAGTGTAATCAACAATCCGAATGCAGCAAGGTTGCTCAGCAGAGGGTGTGTGTGTGTGTGTGTGTGTGTGTGTGTGTGTGCATGAGGGGAGGGATTTTTGAAAATAGGACAAAGGCTAGGAACTTGTTTTTAACATGTGTTAAACGTGTTCTCATACCCTTCAAGCACTACGGTATCAAACCTTCTCTAGACGACGGATTGCGAACTCTTAGTGTATTGCGATCTACAGAGGGCAGCGGTTCTGAGCTAAGGCTGTGGGGGGAGGGCACACCGAGAGCAGCTTCTCCTCCCCATGCCTGGGCAACTGAAAAAACGGGGGCTTGTCGTAGTCCGGGCTGCGGGGTAGCAAACGTGCCGTGTTTGTCGATACCTTGGGACGGCACTGCTGATGCTAACACAAACCCCCCCGCGTTCGTTTGTAGCCAGTGTACATAAGGATAGAGGGAGTGGATTCCGAGAGAACGACATCATGGGATGAAAGAGATGACATGCCTTCTGGAAGTCCTCAAAACGGAAGTACAATGGCCACCGGAGGGACAGACTCCCTGGACGAAAGGATGTCTTTTACATCTTTAGATGAAAAGGTAACCTTGGGAACTTCTACTGTTCCTGTGTACTCTCTGCCTCTCTCTTCCCCCCCCCCACCCTCCCTCTCCCTTCTCTCTCCCTTTCTCTGTTTGTGTGGGTTCCTGTATCTGTCTCCACCTTATTTCAAAAGTGTTTTATGTATGTATGTATGTATATATGTGTGTATGTGTGTGTTGTCTTCCTGTATCCATTTCCACATCATTCTTAAAAATTATTACGTGTGTGTGTGTGTCCATGGAGGGCAGAAGAGGTTGTGCCAGATCCCCTTGAGGTAGAGTTAGAACTGACCGCGCGTTGCCCAACGTAAGTGTCGAGAACCAAACTGGGGTCCTGAAACAGCGGTCCCAGCTTTTAGCCCCTTGGCGGGTCCCCCAGGCCCTCGACCTCATTTTGTGAGTCATGTTCTCTGAGCCCGGCCTTCTCTGGTTGACTCCGGCTAGCAAGTCTGGCATCCTCCTGCCTCGTGCTCTCTGGGTGCTGGGGTCATAGGTATGCTGCCCCACCTGTTCTTCTGTGAGTCCTACGAATCTGAGCTTGGTCCTCACGCTAGAGCAGAAAGCCCTGTGCCACCCCCTCCTGCTCCCCACCTCCCCACCTCCTTGCCCCAGGAACACATCCTGCTTTATCCCAGCGGAATGAAGGCTGGTAGGAATGCTGTTATTAGGGAAGGCTGAATGAAGCTGAGGGCGACCCTGTAGAAGGACCCGCAGTCTCACTTAATCTGGACCCCCCGGGGAATCTCCAAACACTGGCTCACCAAACAGGCAGCTGATATGAAGCCCCCAACACACATGCAATAGGGGACTGCCCGGTCCGTGTTCATTCAGAGATGATGCACCTAACCCTCAAGAGAATGGAGACCCCAGGGAGTTGAGAGATCAGGGGGGGTGGGGGTGGGGATATCCACGTGGAGATGGGGGAGGGGGAGGGGAGGAGGTATGGGATGTGGAACAGTCATAGGGTGGACAGGGGTTGACGGGGTGGGGAATAAAATATGGAGTGTATAAAAATAATTAATTAAAAAAAAGAGAACAGCTTTGTTGCTCAAAATGGACTGAGGAATTTGTTAAGCATGACAATGTTTCTATAGGTTAGAAAACTGCATACGAGCCTTCAGTGCCAAAACAAGACTAGGACGGCGGGGGTCATTTTGGTGCTGTTAACCTAGTGCATGGGTGGGGACTTTGTACATTGCATCAGTTGCCGGAATCCAGGGAGCAGAGCCCGTGCCCTTGGTAGATAGAGCCTGAGAAGTGTCTTAGGCATCCGAGAGCTGGCATGACTGTGCACAGCCCCTGGTCACTGGGGTGGCGGCATTGGGAGGAAATGACACGCTGGTTTTGTGACTCTTGTCTGCACCCAGGTTATACACATGTCTTCCAAGTTTCTGCGAAGAGGCTTCAGCAGACTGTCGCCAGAACCACTTTCCGACAGCACATTCCTGGACACAGAGTCACTGGCTGGTGAGAGCAGAGGGGTGCAGGCGCCCGGTCCCTGCTGGATATCCCTGGAAGGGGCCGGCCATTAAGATGTGGGATGTGTGTGGCGTGTGGGTGAGGCCACAGGGACTCCCTGGGCTCTGGCCATTTTCTGATTCCAACCCGAGCTCCTCAGTCTGTCTTGGTAACCTCTCCTGACACCTTCGCTGAGCCCAGGCTGGCTCTCCAGGGCCAGCCTCAGCCCCGGCCGGTGACATTACCCACCTGTGGCTCCCGTCCCTCCCCGGCACTTGTCTGACAGTTGTCCAACTGGTATACAACCTCTCCTGTCCCTGTGGGTCCCACCTGCAGGTTCTGAGCGCCCCACAACAGTAGGAGGAATGCCCCCGTCCGGCTGCTGCCAGAGAGGGCTATCACACACTCTGCACTCTTGGGCCTGCCCCTGGGTGTGTATGCATGACCTGTGCTGAGGAGCCTTTGCACAGAGCCACTTGGCTCAGCTGTACCCCTGTGGGCAGACAGGACTCTTACCCACCTGTAGCCTGACCCCCCTCCCCCTCCACGCCACCCCCACCCCCCGCCAGTGCACAGTCCTTGTGGGTCCCCTTTGACATATCGAACCTCAGACCCTTGTGCATGGGTAAGCACTTCCCCCTCTCCCCCTCTCCCCCTCTCCTCCTCCCCTCCCCCCTTCCCCCTTCTCACCTCTCTCCCTCCCCCTTTCTGGGTCTCTGTAACATTTTTGTAACCTCTGTGTCTCAGTTACTTTGTTGCTGTGATAAAACCCCATTACCCCCATGGCAAAGTTTATTGGCTCTTTCCAGAGCATTACTTCATAAGGGCAGGTACCACAGGCACAAAACAGAGGGCAAACTGACAGTAAGGCTTTTTACTCTTAAAGCCCCCCCCCACACATACACACACGTGCTTCCTCCACCAAGGTCATACCCACAGAACCTCCTCAAACATCCCCACAGGTTGGAGACCAAGCGTGCAAATGCCCACACCTACCACAACCCATGAGTTGGGCTGGTTTTAACTGTCAACTCGACACGAGCAAGAATCACCTCCCTCGGGAGAGAATCTTAGCGAGGAGGTATCTTCCTCAGGTTGGCCTGTGGACAAACATGTCTGTGAAGAATTCACAAGACAACTCCTGCCTTGTGAATTGTTATAGGAAGATCCACCCCATGGCGGGCAGCGTGTTGATTCCCTAGTCAAGGGATTCTGAATAATATAAGAAAGGAGAGAGAGTTAGTTGAGAGAGAGAGAGAGAGAGAGAGAGAGAGAGAGAGAGAGAGAGAGAGAGAACACCATGCAGTATTGTTTCTGCTCTTGGCTGCAGGTCTGCTGTTCTGAGTTCCTCAGTGGGCATGACCTTTCTGCCCATTTCCAACTGCCCATTTCCTTCTACGTGTCTAGTGGGCGGTCATCAGGCATCTGTAATTTTTCTCTTCTTACGCCCGCCCCCCTATTGGGGCAGACTCCACCCTCTGCTAGCTTAGTTGTCTGGGCCACCACCACATGCAGTGAAGACACAGCCAGGGGACAAAGGCTAACTGTTAGCACTCAGCACTTCCTGATCACCACACGGCCAGCCACGGGCACTTGCACGGTGACCTCAGGACACTTATTAATTCTGACTTGGAGCCCTGCACTGGGAAGATGGCATTGTTTCACCGTGCACGCGCGTTCTCTTGAAATCACCTTCTCCTTCTCCGTCGTTTCAGATATCTGGTCCTCCAATCCAGACACTTCGGAAGGTGAGCTTCTCCTGCAGGCTCGAGCAAGCAGGGCCCTCCCTTGCTTTTCCCCAAATGCACTGTGGCTGCAGGTAGGTAGAGTTTTACCCGGTGGGGAGGCTGGGGGAGTCAGACCCGGAGGTGGAGGCAGCCGCGCGGCTGGTCCCATGAGCGCTGGAGGCTGTTATGGCTGCAAGCGCGCCCCCAGTCTCTGAGAACACTCAGCCTTTCAGAGGAGTGGAACTGGCTTCCCTGCAGCCGTCAGAGGACGGCATCAGGCCCGTGGGCAAAGCGGGTGGACACGCTTCTGTAACTTTAAGGATCTCGAAGCCAAACTATTACTCTGTTCTTATTTGCAATGCTCAGCAGAAATGAGTGGAATTAAAAAAAAAAAAAAGTAGCAGAAATACCCTAGATCCATGGCTAGGGAGAGCCCTAGAGCTAAGCCATTTTCTCCACAGGAAAGATTTATTTACCTCACGGGCTGAAAAGTTATTTACCATGTCAAGGTAGACAGTGGGAGGATCTCCTAAAAGCAGTCAGTAACACTTTCCAACCTAATCACCAAAGGGTGAGACAGGTTTAGTTAATCAGATTCCAGCTACTGATTCCCTCAAGGCCTCAGTGGCATGCACACAGAATCAGAACTTGGTGGCTGTCACCACAGTCACCCTAGTACAGACGGAGAACACAAGAGGAAGAAATACCTTTACAAACACAAATGTGATCTCAAGAGCCTATGGGCCTATGGTTCTCCCAACATCGATGGGCCTATGGTTCCCCCAGCATTGATGGGCCTATGGTTCCCCCAGCATTGATGGGCCTGTGGTTGCCCCAGCATTGATGGGTCTGTGGTTCTGCCAACATTGATGGGCCTATGGTTCCCCCAGCATTGATGGGTCTGTGGTTCCCCCAACATTGATGGGCCTGTAGTTCTCCCAACATTGATGGGCCTATGGCTCTCTCAACATTGATGGGCCTATGGTTCTCCCAGCATTGATGGGCCTATGGTTCTCTCAGCATTGATGGGCCCATGGTTCTCACAGCTGAGGATGGGGACAGAGGGGGCAGTGGTTATACTTTCTTTATAGAATCTTCCAGCAAAGTCAAGAACTCCTAAAGAAGTACCACAAACCTCAGACACTACGAAGGATGACGAGACACTGGAAAAGCGACACCCAAACGGCAAGGTAGGTTTCTGCTGCACATAACACTTCCCTGCCACCTTCCCTGTGCTGTGCAGCCTGAGCCACGCCCTCTGCCCGGGGGCTTCAAGCCAATGGCTGGCGCACCTCTCTTGACCGTCACTGATAACCAGCTTCCTCCAGTAGCAAACCCCAGCTCTGTTCGGAACAGCCGCCCACCCCTCAGAGCCTCCCAACAGCTACCTCAAGAAGCACTTTTGTCCCAGAGTGCTGCTACCCGAGGGCTGGGGTTGCCTCGGGGAGGGAGGGAGGAGGTGGGCTGCTGTGGCCCAGTCTTCCCTCAGAGCACTTTCACCTCCCGCTTCTGCTGGAGCAAGGCCACATTTCATCCACTCTGGGCTGCCTAGATCCTCACCCTGGAAAGCGGAGGATGCTTTGAGCAGCTGAGCAAGACTGCTTGGCTTCACAGCTTTATACTGCAATCTCCTCTCCTCCTCCTCCTCCTCCTCCTCCTCCTCCTCCTCCTCCTCCTCCTCCTTCTCCTCCACTCTGTCCCTCTGTCTCCCTCTCTCTTCCTCCTCCTCCTCCTCTTCCTCCTCCTCTTTCTCCTCCTCCTCTCCCTCCTCCTCCTCCTCTCCCTCCTCCTCCTCTCCTCTCCTTCCTCTTCCTCCTCCTCTCCCTCCTCCTCTCCCTCCTTCTCCTTCTCTTCTCATCCTTTCTCCATCCTCCTCTCCTTCCTCCCCTTCCTCCTCCTCTCCTTCCTTCCCTTACTCATCCTCTTCCTCCTCTTCCCCTGCCTCCCTTTCCTCTTTCTCTTCCTTTTCCCCCTCCTCCCCTTCTCACCCTCTTCTCTTCCCTTCCTCCTCTTCTCTCTCATCCCTCCCCTTCCTCTGCCTCCTTTTCTTCCTTCTCCTCTTCCTTTCCTCCCTCATTCCCTCCCTCCTCCCCTTCCTTGTCCTCTTTTCTTTCTCCTCCCCTCTTCCTCCTCCTTTTTTCCCCCTCCTCCTCTCCCTCCTCCCCTTCTTCATCCCCCTCCTCCTCTCCCTCCTCCCTCCATTATTCTTCCTGTGCCTCCTTTCCTCCTCCCCCTCCTCCTCTTAGACAATTCTCAGGTTCTCAAGCTCACCACGTAGCACAATGACCTTGAACTTCTGATTCTCCAGCTCTGAAGTAATCAGATTATAGGACTGTACCCCCCCACACACATCCCATTATGCAGTGCTGGGGAGCCCAGGGCTTCAAGCACCCTGGGCAAACAGTCTACCAACTGAGCCCCACTCCTAGGCCGCAAAGCCTTTCTTTAGTGTGGTCGACTCGCACGGTTGTCAGGCAAAGAAACACGGCCAAGCACAGCACAGACCTCGGCGACGCTGTCTGTAAGAAGGAAGGCCATTGCGGGTTAGGCCAACAAGTCACGGACCAATCACTGCCTCGGGCTTCAGAAGCAACAGGGCATAAGTGTGCTAAGCAGGTGGTTCCAGGTCATTCTGCTATGAGCTTTCCGCCTCGCAACCCGACAGCAGCCGCACGCGCCAACTCCCTGCCTCCCCATTACAGCACTGCGGCTTCCAACGTCTCACCTTGAATCTATGTGTGTCTTTCATCGGATATGCTGAATTCTTTTCTTGTTCATTTAATTTTACATCATAAATCATATCTTTAGTTAAAACTTTATTATCCATTTTTTCATAATAATTGTACTGTGTGCAATAAGAAAAGGCAAACGCACTGTTCAACTTGAAGGAAGGCAGATACTGAGGAACAAATCATTACACTTCCTATTGATAACCACATGCGGGATGAGGATAGGGAGCTCATCAGTATAGGGTGTGTGTGTGTGTGTGTGTGTGTGTGTGTGTGCGCGCGCGCGCGCGCACGTGCATGAGCGTACATGCATGCACGTGTGCACGTGCACAGCAGCTAGTACCCAGCATGCCAGGCTGACAGCGGGCAGTGATCCTGAAGTCAAGAGGAAACCGTGGGCAAGCGTCCACTACGCCTGCCGTAGCTCTTCACCTGGGCGTTTCCGTGTCCACCCATCCAGGTGGAGCGGTTGCTTAGCGACGGGCGGACGATCATCACCTTCCCCAACGGGACCCGGAAGGAGATCAGTGCGGACGGGAAGACCACCCTCATCAAGTTCTTCAACGGTGACATGAAGAAAGTCAAGTCCGACCAGAAAGTGGTGCGTGCTGTGGATGCGCTCGGATCCCCTCAGAATCAGAGCCTACCCTGGGACTAGCAAGCCTTTCATAGACGCATGCTCTCGTGTGCCCCTGGAGCTGGGAGATGAGGGGAGACGGGAGGTCAGAACTTCCTCGCTCATGAGAATTTTTGTCTGTGGTGTATGATGCAAGCGAGATTCTTCATGGCCTCACCCCACAGATTTGCACGTCAGTGGTGTTTCCACCAGCCTCCTACCCTCCGCTGTGAGTTTTTTGTTTTGTTTTTGTTTTGTTATCCAGATGCCCTTCCACAGACCTGAGCTGAGAAAAAAAAATAAGCCAGGATATCCTGGGAGACCTGTTTAAATGGTGACTTTCAGGAATTCACCACCCTGAGGGGCAAAGAGATGTGTTGCGATACCTTGGGGCATGGGGGGGGGGGGCAGGTCCCAAACACATTCCTTAGGCAGACATGGTGTAAAGATGGACAGATGATGGGAAGCAACAGGGATGAGAGAGAACAGGGCTCAGTGCAGGCTGGGAGGGAGGGACCTTGCCCTGCTCGGACTTCCACTCATTGCTGATGACAGGGAGACCCTGGACAGCAAGTGCGCCCTGTCCAGGGCTCTGTCAGGGGCTTCCATTCCCTTCCTGTGTCTCCCAGTCTGCAGAGGGGAAGCATGGTACATACGTAGTGACGGAGACAGGGGCATTCCCGATGCCCACGGCTTTCAGACATATTGCTAATATAGTGAGAAAGCTTAAAAAAAAAATCATAGAACACAGAAGCTCTATTTCCCAGTTTGCTTTCTATTGCTATAATGAACACCACAGCTAAGAACCACTTGGGAAGGAAAAGGTTTATTGGGCTGACGTGTCCCCATCACTGCAGAAAGCTGGAGGAGGAGCTTAAGCAGACATGGAGGGATGCTGCTTGCTGGCTTGCTTCCCATGGCTTGCTCAGCACGCTCTTCATAAAACCCAGCACCACCTGCTCAGGCGTGGCACTGCAGCGGTCTGGACCCCTCCACATTAATCACTCATCCAGAGATGTTCCCCCTGCCCCAGACTTGACCACAGGACACTCTAGTGGAAGGGTCTTCTCGACTAGTGTTTTGTCTTCTCCAGTGATTCTAGCCTGTGCCAAATCGACAAATGCTAACCATAACACACCCAGATCTCAGAGTCACAGAGTTTCCAATAACAACTCCATCTGAAGACACGCCATCTTCTCCTTCCTCTGGCGTGGATGGAGAGACATGGCTCTTCCTCGGAGGAGCAGTCTGATCTGACTAGGCAGGAGCAAACTCAGGAGTAGAGCTGTGTCTCCCGTCCGTATTCCTGCTTTTCAGACAGCAACCCCGTGTAATCTCACTCTACCCTTGGCCATGGCTTTTGGTTTTTTTTTTAAGTGTCTCCCTCTTCAGATCTAGGGACTGGCCTTAGCATCAGGAGCACCCCCTCCCCTGAGCAAATCACCCTCCCCCTTTGTAAATGTTGCCCTTCCTCCTCTTCCTCCTCCTCCTCCTCGGAACCCAAGGGAGCTGTGACTATCAGGAACACCAGGGTCGAATGGCAGCCCACGGGGCGCAGGTCCGTGGGTTTCCAAGGCACTTTGTGAGTTCTACTCTCCCGGGCCACTGTTGGCCCCTGGGTCTGAAAACTGTGGGACTCACGGGACCCTGGGGCTCACAGCCCATGTCCACCAAAGCCTAGACCTCGCCAGCTCCAGGTCCCACGAGGCATGAAGGCCCAGCAAGTCACGAGTTAGGACATACTTAGGTCCAAAACGGAGGACTAAGCTGCACCCCACAGTCTCCCTGTCGCCCATAGCCCATGGTCATCCCTGGGGTGTCGGTGACTAATGCCACCTCCCGTTTTCTACACCCGTGGCAGCGCCCATAGGTGTGGTCAGGCCTCCCTCACCTGCTGAGCCTGCACTCTCAGCCACCCACGGGAAGTAACTGCTCAGATTCCCTCCCAGTGTAAGGGGAACCACCTCCCAACGTGGGCTTCCCTGTCTTCGCAGATTTATTATTATGCGGACGCTCAGACAACGCACACGACCTACCCGGATGGGCTCGAAGTTGTGCAGTTTCCCAACAAGTGGACCGGTGAGTGGTGCCACCTGTGCCTGCTGGCTCAGTGCCTGTGTGCCTGTGCTGGAAATGGTCGGGTGGGCAAGTACCACAGGGCGAAGGCAGCAGACACTGAGCCTTTAAATCACCGAAGAAATGCTTGGACTGCCCTGTTAAGAGTTTAGTCTTTTCTTTTAAAATTAGAAATCATTCTATGAACCACGCAGGGCAAAATTCTACCCAAAGAGTCATTTTTAGTTATCCCGAAACTTATCGAATTGGATGTACTGGACATTTTGGGGGGAGGGGCTAGGGGGGTGGATAGGGCTTGAGACAGGGTATATATAGCCCTGGTTGTCCTGGAACTCACTCTATAGACCAGGCTGGCCTTGAACTCAGAAATCCTCCTGCCTCTGCCTCCCAAGTGCCAGGATTAAAGGCGTGCGCCATCACTGGCTGACAGTACTGGACTTTTGTCCGCCATTTTTATGTTATTAAATTCAAGAATATTCTCAGCTATTTCTTCTGCAAGCATCATCCGCCCCCCCCCCAGTTCCTCGCCTCCCTAAACCTTCCGATCGATCACAGGGGCACGCCACACAGTCCTCTATGAGCATGTTATATTCATTCTGTTCAGGTACGTTCTTTAGAACTGCCCTCCGGTTTGCCATTTTTCTCTTTAAATCTCCCTTGCTCTTTATTGTCCTTCTTGGCTTGTCTTCCTTCTGGTCCATCCAGGTCTGCGGTCACACTCAGCGCCTCCTTCCCCCTTAGGTCTCTCGTTACTTTCCACATAGTTTGCCTCACAGGTCTCACTCTGGTGACAGCCTGACCCCGCCCCCAGACCTGGAGCGCCATGTGGGGCTCGTCACGGCTGGTTCCTCAACTTCTCAGTCAGTCCTGTGGGGACAGATTTGGTGGTAATCCTAGGGGTTCAAACCGTAGCTGCCCCTCCAGAAAGGCTTCTGGATGTTTCCGTCAGGTGCCCAGGCACTACAGCCCAAGATCACTTCATGTTAGTTTCCTAAAGCAGAGTACCCGAGACCCAGCAGGCAGTGAGATCGGCTGTGCCAAGCCCACCTCAGGGCCATCACTACAGATACTCTAGAGAGGACTCAGAGAAAGTAGGGGTATTCCTCCGTGATCAGCAGCGGACAACAGGTAGTTTGGTTTTGCTGTTGTTTTGAGGTTTTTAATTTTTGTTTCTGGTTCTGGTTCTCCCTTCTTTGAGAGTGGCATTTTGAGCCCACACTCAGGCCCCATCTGTAGACACGGACTTTGCATCCTGTATCTGTGTAGCTCTAGAACTCAGCCTCGTGGACTCTGTGGTCAGCAAACAGCACAGAGCACTGGAAGCACCAGTTCTGATCTGGTTTTAGTGATGCCTGATATTTGGGGGCCCTTCCCACGCTACTGGATACTGGTCTGAAATAGTGTGAGAGTGTGAGAGTGTGTGTGTGTGTGTGTGTGTGTGTGTGTGTGATCTTATTTTGCATTAGTAGGCGAGTACCTAATGCAGAGTACCCTAGACCCTAAGGACAAAACTCAGACAGAATGAATCCACTGCTGATCAGGCTGCCCTCTTGCCTGTGTGGGGCCTAGCCCAGCCACGGGGCTGCTGAATCTAGCTGAGACTTCTTCTGCGGTCTTAATATTCCAGCCAGTGCTATTATGGTCTTTGTTCTATGCCTGAGGTTTTTATAGGCCAGTGAGCAGAGGAAGTAATGACTTCTTCAATAACTTTGGGCATACACTTGGCACTGAAAAATTACCCTTGCTTGTTCTCAAGTGCCCTCTGGGGTCATCGGAAGATGGTAGCCAGGTCTGGTGAAAAAAAAAAGAAAGGGTTTAATAGGCATACCTGGTCTTTGACTCTTGGCTGGTCTGTGCGGCATGTTAACTCTACATCAGTTTCTGAGTCCCATCACTGTCTGTACGTACAGTCCCCATTCTCCAGAACATCCTCATGTGACAGTTCGAAAAGAAAACGCCATAGTCGCCTCTGGCCATGTCTGGGCGCACCTGTGTGTCTGTGTGTTCAGCGAAGTTCAGGAAAGATCATTCTACACTGATTCTGTACCAGGCACTGACAAGATTCTCTTGGGTTTCATCTGTTGCTAGGTCCTGTAATGCCAAACTCTGTAACCTAAGTCTACTTTCCTCAAAATGAGTGAATTCTCTTGTGTGTAGAGGTAGAGAAACTAGCATAGAGGAGGGTTGATATCTACCCAGCGCTGGGGCTCCTAAGGCTATTATAAATGTTATGGTTTTGCCAGCTTCTGTTGTGTAAACCTTGCTCCTTAATTGAAAATGATTGGTTGATAAAGAGGCTGCCAACAGCTGGGCAGAAGAGAAGTAGGTGGAGTTTTGGTGCCCGACCTTGAGGTCCGAGGCAGAGACCATGAGGGAGAGGTGAAGAGGAAGGGAAAAGACACCATGGGGTAGGTGAGTCATAAGATCAGAACCATGAGTCAGCCTGCTGGGATAGGAGAGTGGTGGGACATGGGGTCCTTGACAGGGAGGTAGAGAAACTAGCATAGAGGAGGGTTGATATCTGCCCAGTGCTGGGACTCCTAAGGCTATTATAAATGTTATGGTTTTGTTCCTTTTATTTGGGACCTAAGGTGGGATGGAAACCCCCAACTAATAACTCACCACAACATGATTCTGAGGTTCTCAAACTATCGAATCCAAGAGAACCTGTAGTCCCACAGGGCACTGCACCAACACGCCACAGAGCTTTTTAGATGTTTTTTGTGCTAATAGATATTTACTGCATGGAGTTATCCTTTGGGTGTCAGATTCTACAGCACATTGTTTCCTAAGTTTAGTTCATGCTCCTTTTTGTCTGACAGCAAACACTGACCAACACATGCGCACAAAGCACACGGACATCGGAAGAATGCGTGGAAACCAATTAATGACGTTTCCCTTGGAAGCCCTTTGTATTTTCTGCAAATACACAGTGGGACGCGTTCTGCACTCTGAGGGCTCAGGCCCTGGGGGACAACCTCGAGCGCTTCAGAGCTTTAGCACTCTCCAGAGGGGGGGCTGTCCCTGAATAAGGCCGATTATTCTATGATTGCTAAAAATCTAGCTTACCTTTGAAAGTCAAGATGGAACAGTAAAAGTATTTTCCACAGTGTCCTGGTTCTTTTTTTTTTCACTGCTGTGGCCAACTATTTGACCAAAGGCAAGAGAGGGAGGGAGGGAGACTTTATTTTGGCTCACAGTTCAGAGAAGCACAGTCCCACGTGTCGGGAAGGGTGTGGCGCCAGGTCACACTTTGGTCTGGAAGAGAACCATGAACACTGTGCCTCTCGCATTTCCCTTTTAATTCAGTCTGGAATTCCAGCACCCAGCACGACCTGGCACCAATGAAGGATTTTTACCACAGATCCACAGCAGAGAAAAATATCAGAGTTTGAACCTTGAATTCAGTTTCTACTAAAGGTGTATTCATCGCTTGTTCATCATCGCCAAGTAGAAACTCCATGAACTGTTACACACTAGAGACCGTCCACGTGATACACACTAGAGGCCATCCACACTTACACTAGAGGCCATCCACACTTACATACATTAGAGAACGTCCACACTTACACACACTAGGGACCGTCCACACTTACACACACTAGGGACCGTCCACACTTACACACACTAGGGACCGTCCACACTTACATACATTAGAGACCGTCCACACTTACACACACTAGGGACCGTCCACACTTACACACACTAGAGGCCATCCACACTTACATTAGAGAACGTCCACACTTACACACACTAGAGACCGTCCACACTTACACACACTAGAGACCGTCCACACTTACACACACTAGAGACCATCCACACTTACACTAGAGGCCATCCACACTATACACACTAGAGACCGTCCACACTATACATACTAGAGACCGTCCACACTTACACACACTAGAGACCGTCCACACTTACACACACTAGAGACCGTCCATACTTACACACACTAGAGACCGTCCATACTTACACACACTAGGGACCGTTCACACTTACACACACTAGAGGCCATCCACACTTACATACATTAGAGACCGTTCACACTATACACACTAGAGGCCGTCCACACTTACACACACTAGGGACCGTCCACACTTACACACACTAGAGGCCATCCACACTTACATACATTAGAGACCATCCACACTTACACACACTAGAGACCGTCCACACTTACACACACTAGAGACCATCCACACTTAGACACACTAGAGACCGTCCACACTATACATACTAGAGACCGTCCACACTTACACACACTAGAGACCGTCCAGACTATACATACTAGAGACCGTCCACACTTACACACACTAGAGACCGTCCACACTTACACACTAGAGACCATTGATCCTGCTGAGCCTTATACACACTAGAGACCATCTACACTTACACACACTAGAGACCGTCCACACTATACACACTAGAGGCTATCCACACTTACACACACTAGAGACCATCCACACTTACACACACTAGAGACCTTCTACACTTATACACACTAGAGGCCACCCACACTTACACACACTAGAGGCCATCCACACAACAGCTGAGCCTAACTCACCTGAAATTGGATCAACGGGGCATTGGACACAATGTCTGCCAACCCTAACTACAAGTCTGTATGGTTAAAAGATGACCTCTCTCACATTAATATGTTAACATGGGTCATTCAGATGCAACGCGGCTTCCGAATGCGTTCACTATAACACGTCCTTTAAACGAATGTGTTCTGCAGAAAAATTCTACCCAGACGGTTCCAAGGAAACAGTGTTCCCCGACGGGACAGTGAAACAGCTCAAGGACGGGTGTGAGAAGACCGTGTTCCCCGACGGGACGTTTGTGACAGTGAAAAGGTCAGCCTCCCCCCCCCCCCCCGCCTCGCCACGCACCCCACCAGACGGCCGGAACCCATCCTTCAACCCTGGGCTTTGTGTTCTATAATACATCTGTAGTCCTTTACATGCATGCAAAACAAATATAATGGGGCCCCGGGAGATGGCCCAGCGGTTAGTTCACTTAGGGAGGACGCAGGTTCAAGTCCCATCGCCCACACGACAGCTTGCAACCATCTGTAACTCCAGTTCTATGGGAGCCCAATGGCCGCCTCTGACCCCCATGGGCACTAGGCCCCCACGGGGTTCACAGATCTACACACAGGCAGACACTCATACAAATACAGATAAATAAATATAAAAAAAAAATGACACCAGAAAATAGATGACACCTTTGGTCCTAACGAGAACTTTTCGTGACCTCAGTTCAAATCTGCTTAGAGAGAACATGAGCTTAGATATAGAATTTGGGGGCCGTCACGTGCCCCCCCCACACACACACACACACAAGATTATGCCGTGACTGACTTCAGGGACAAAGGTTGCCACCCCGCAGTTCACGTCACCAGCTAACGCTGCAGCCATCTAGCTCGGTGACAGAATCATCTTATTCTGTCGTTCTCAAGTGTGCCATTGTGATTAGGTGGCATGCTAGCACAGACGTCGTAGTCAGTAGGTGACTGGAGCTGGCCAACTCAGCGCAGTCTTCAGCATCCATCTCCTCAAAACCATGCTGTGTAGAAGCATGAATCTGCCTCAGCACGTGTAAGCCATGACAAGACCGTGATAAGTCACTACGTCGGTGCTGGTGCGTGCAGACAGCGAGGTCCATGGGGCCTTGGGTCATCACATGCCCAACAGCCTAGGCAAAGAGTTCACTCAACTCGCCTTAGATGTTCCCAATATCCCCTGACTGTGGTGTGTTCTGGGCACGTTTCCTCTATGATCTCCACCTTACCAGCTCCTCCAGTGTGCTCAGGGTTCCCACCACACCCCAGAGCTTCTACAGCTCTTCCGGTAGTATCAGCAGAGCGCATGGTACCCAGAGCTCTTTCTGTCGTGTTTCTGTCATGAACCGAGCAGCCTTGCTGACTCTGCTCGCCCATCTCAGACCGCAGGCTCGGGTCTCAGCTTCCTCGCCCCCTCCTCCTTCCTGTGCCCGGACCGTCTGGGCTTCTCCTGTCTTTTAAACTTCAAATGCCTTCCCTACCCTTGCCACGGAGAGCCTCAACGTCCTTCCCCCAGGGGAGACCTGGGAATCTACACTCCCACGGGTTGTTTCTGCATGGCTCCACCTACCAGAGTCTCTCTGTCCCACAGGAATGGAGACAAAACCATCATGTTCAGCAACGGACAGAAAGAAATCCACACGGCCAGGTTCAAGCGGAGGGAATTCCCAGATGGCACCACCAAGACTGTGTACTGCAATGGCTGCCAGGAGACCAAATACGCCTCAGGGAGGGTCAGGGTCAAAGATGAGACTGGAACGGTCATCCTGGACTGGAAGTAGCGCCTCCAACAGACTCAATGCCAGGCAGCAGGCTCCGATTTCCAAATATAGTTTTGACCAAAACAGACAAAGCAACTCTCATCCATAGATGTTCCCCCTGACAATCCTGGCGATCCCGTACGCATGAGGAGTAACGAGGCATCGGAAAGTTGTAAAGAAAGAGACCATGCAGCCGCCATCTTGGGAGAGGTGGGTCGGAGGAGGCAGTAGCCAGAAAGGAGGCCCCGGACACAGCTGCCGTGGCCTTGTACAGACCATGTTTTCTGCCAGAGTCTGGCCCTGGAGCAGAGGGTACGGGGGAAGCAGCGTAATCACTGCCAGCTAATTCCTGGGAGCAGCTGTTAGCAACAGCCAGGTCCACGTTTTACTTGGCCAACGCCTGCCTGAATCCACTTCTACCTCCTTTTAGGGTCCTCCTAAGTGGGATCCAGGGGGGTGTATCTTCACTGGTGCCTGATGTATGAATAGACATGATTTAACCATCCTCGAGTGTCTAGACAGAACCTCATGTGGTATTCTAGCCCATAAATTCACGTAATTATGATCTGTCAATCCACAAGGACTTGAGTAAAAGCACAGATAAAACCAAAACACAGAAACATAGCGGGCCGCCCCTCCTCCCTGTCCCCGGGAGTCTGTCTGCTGCCCCTTGTTTCCCGGGAGCGCTCTGTCACCGCTGTAGGAAAGATCCCTCCTCCCTAGCTGCTAGGAAGCTGCCAATCTCAACAGACAGTCCCCAGTTCTCTTTGGCCACGCCTTCCAGCCCCTGCACTCATGAGGAGTTCTGAGAAAGTGGGGTTTTGTTTGTTTGTTTTGCTTTTGTTTTTGTTTTTCTCTGTCCTCCGTACTGCTACAAGAGGGTAGATTCAGAAAGAGCTCACTGTGTGTGAGCCCACGGCGCCCACTGGAGGGGAACGGCTGGCGGCAGCCTGGTCACGCCCTTGCCCTGACTCACCTTCTGAAGTCACCGGTAAGACGTTCCAAAGGGCAAAAAGCACACTTACCTTCTAGATGGCAGAGGGTCTGCGAGGTACGGAAAAGACCCTCTCTCTCTGGACTCGTCTCGGGCTGTGCAGTCATCTGTCTGTTGCACCAGGCACTGGAACAGACAAGATGCCCCTGTTTCCTCACATCCTGTCCACTAGAGTCTTAGACACCTTGGGCAGGGTCTTTGCAGCTAGGTTCCGTCTCATCGAAGCAAGCTGTCAAATCCTCAACGTTCGCGTGACCGTGGCCACACTGCGATGCCTCTCACTGTCCGCCTCTGCCCGGGATCCGCAGTCTGTAAGCAGTCGACTGATGCCCTCAAGTCCTTGTGGGAATTGATGGGAGGTGCTCGAAACAAGGTTCGCCAAGGTCTAAGTTCCAAAACCCTGTCCAGACTGTCTCTCCGCCATCACACAGCTAGCTCTGTAGCTGCACGTGCTGCGGTGGAAGTCCCCAGCGTGACCCAGGCTGCTGGGACTCTCACACTGGGCTTGGGACAAGCCTAAGCAGAGTGACCTGCCGGGGCTGCAGGTGAAACAGAACATTCCAGAGCTCCGGACAGGTGAGCTGACGCGTCAGGTTATTCCACTCATCTCTTCCGCTGTACCTCCCGGATCCCCTGTCAGCTTGACGGGCACACACACAACACTGTTATCTTTCCTTTCTTGTTCACCACCCCCCCTCCAAGATCACGCATCCACACCGACATCACAATACAAAACAGTTTACACATCTTAAAATCTCCGAATTCAAACACTTTAAAAATCCAGTTTCTTTAAAAAAGAAAAATTAATCTCTTTTAAAACCCCGGATCTCTTAAAATTTAGTTTCTCCACCGTGAGGTCTCGTAAAATCAAGAAATAAGTTAAACCGTCCCATGCTTCACGAGGGGAGAACCAGGGCACCGTCACAACCTGAGCAAAGCGTAGCCAAGGGTAGAAGAAATAGCTCAGCCTCCAGCAACTGGGATTCACGCACGATCTTGTGGAATCCTTCAGAGGGCCTGGGTTACTGCCAGCCCCTCCCTCTGCAGCCGCACACAGCTTTCCAGCTGTCTCCCCGGTCAACCGGGTGCTGTTCTCGGTGGTCACCCCGCGATACACGTATCTCCAAAATGCCGGGCTCTCCCGCTGCAACTGGGCTGCACCTTCACCAACAGCCCCTCCCAGGCTTTGTTGACGCGCCAGTGCTCAGCTGTTCTCCATGACCCCTTCGCGCCTTCAAAACCAGTACCACCTGGGTGAGTCAACACCACCAGCTCAGCTGCCGGGGTAAGGCGCCACCTTGGCCGCCTCCGGAACACACAGCTTGTGTGCGCCAACTCTCGGGAACCGCTTCCCAGAAGAGTCCCCCCTCAGTTTTCGGCTGGCCTCAATCACCACCCATTTCTCCACTCCAGCTGACCAGCATCAAGCCTCCCGGCAAATCAAAGGTTTCGCCTTTAGTAGTTCTGGTATCTCGTGAACCGCAGCTAGCCAGAAGCACAGAATCATTATTCGAAATGACGGTTCTTTCAACCTCCCTCTGGAAACTTCAGGCCTCCCTTGTCTACCTTGTTCTCGGTCCTTATCTTCCCAATTCCTACAGAACAGCTCACCAGGCTCTCGAGGCTCAATGGCTTTCCTAGCCCAAAGTCCTTCCCACAGTCCTCCCAAAACAAGGTCAGTCTGTCACAGCAATACCCCGCTATCCTGGTACCAATTTGTCTTGTTAGAGTTTCCTTTGCTGCAATAGAACACCATGAGCAAATAGCAACTTGGGGGAAGAAAGGGTTTACTTGGCCTCTACTTCCACATTGCTGTTCATCCTCAGAGGAAGTCAGGACAGGACCTCAAACAGGCCAGGATCCTAGAGGCAGGAGCTGACGCAGGGGCCATGGAGGGGCTGCTGTTTCTTACAGAACCCAGAACCACCAGCCCAAGGGTGGTCCCACCCACTATGGGCTGGGCCCTCCCTCCCACGATGATCACTAAGATCCCCTACAGCCAGATCTTAGGGAGGCGGTTCCTCAGCTGAGACTCCCCCCCTTTCGGATGATTCTAGCCCACGTTGGGTTGACATGACACTATCCAGAACACCAGCTCAGTACCATCGTGGAACAGCAGAAACGCCCTGGGGCCGGGGTCTTGGATACTGCTTGAGAGAGCCTGGAGCTAGAGGGAGACCGCTGTGGGCACCGCTCTCCAGAGTGTAGTTGTCACTCTGACTACGCACGCGGGCCGAGTCAACTATGGGGAGGAGGTGTATCGTCGCAGAGGCAGTGAGCGGAAAGTCAGCATGTGTCCGGAGACATAGTTAGGATCTCGCCTCTCCTCCACCAGTGAGTGACAGGATGGTGGTAGAGCAGTGGCCAACACAGAGCTGGAGCACACTGTGCCGGAGAAAGGCCGTGAGAGAGATCCTAGGAACGTCTCCAGCTGCAGCCTCGTCTCCAAGCCCACCTCACCTGGACCCAGACACAGCTCTCAGACGATGCCTGGAAACGCTCCCTTGGGAGCTGCCAATTTTTAATCACCCTACCTTGATCTCACCACGTGGAATTCAGGAGCCATGAATATGGAATGATTTCCAACGTCAGTGTGGCCGTGGCTTACAGATATTGTCTCTTGAGCTCAAGATTTCCAGTTTGACCCACCTGTGCTTGCACGGGTGTCACCCTCCTCTACCAGCAGCACCTGCTGTCACCATCCCAAACCTGAGCCAGCCGGGACTTAAAGGGGCTTGAGTATAGGATGGCTCAGCACAGAGCACAGGGCACGAGGACACAGAAAGGAAAAAGTCCTCCCCTGGTGTGTAAAAAAGACAGCTATGGCTCTGGTTATGCTCATCCCTGCTGCTAAATTCATGCGTAAGAACCGAGTGCTTGCTTACCGTGCAGTTCTTCAGTGTTAAGGGTCTGAGCGTGTGTTTACCTTCATGGTTCAGTTAGCACTTAGGGTTCTCTCATTTCAACTCAAAGCGCTCCCCCTGCTGGCTCCTAGGCCACACCCACACCCACACACCCACACCCACACCCACACCCCGGCGCAGTGGAACCTCTCATCTCTCATCTGTCAAGGGTGTATGGGCAGAGTCCTTGCTGCATGCAGCTCTTAGCACTTTGAACATGTCTCCTCTGGTTTGGATGGTGTCTGCCAAGAGTCCTACTAAGAACAACCACTTCAGGCACTCCCCTTATATGCTGTATGTTCTTCTTGACGCTTTTAAGATTCTGGAGTCTTTAGGGATACATGCACTCACGCGCGCGCACACACACACACACACACACACACACACGTGCACTCACATGCACATGCACATATACACATACGTGTGCACATATATACATATATGTATACATACACATATGCATCATTATATACATATATCATATACATCATATACATTATCACATGCATCATCATATACATATACATCATCATATATACATATACGTATACATACACATATGCATCATTATATACATATACATCATCATATACATCATATACATCATCACATGCATCATCATATACATATACATCATCATATATACATATACGTATACATCATCATATACATCATCATATACCTCTACATCTACACATACATATACATCATCATATACATATGCATACACATACATATACATACACATACATACCAGTTGAGTGTGAACTGCCCTGCTCCCGGGGTTCCTGTGTTTGAACACTCTACCTCTGGGAGTGGCTGTGGAAGGTTTAAGGAGTGGGTCTAGATCAGCAAAAAGTGGACCGCCGGAAGCTGGACCTTGAAGGGTCAGCCTTGCCACGGGTCCAGCGCGCTCTCTGCTTCCTGATTTGCTGTGGTGTGAGGAGCCCCGGTTGTGTGGGCACATCCACACCCATGGCCAGTGCCATAACTTCCCTGCCTCCACGGACCAAAGCGCCCTGAGACTGTGAGCCACTGTAAGTCCTCCCTCCCTCCCTGCTCCTGTGAAGTGTCGTGCCGCAACCCCAGGGAAGTGAAACACGGGTGTCCCACCTTGAGCGCCCCTTCCCCTTCCCCATCTGGCGCGATCAAGTGCAATGGGTCACATGTTCCCGGACTCTGTCCGCTGCTTTTTCATCTTTTTCCTTTTTGATTGTCTGACTGAATAATTCCAGTGGCCCTATTTTAGGACTTACTGATCTTTCTACTGGTAACTTTTCCTGTGGATGCATTTCTTGGCTTCAACGTTCTCTAATATTCAGTCTCTAATTTGTATGCTTCCTCTCCTTTTTCTTTTTCACACCATTGAAAAATACTTCTACCCTGCTGTTGGCTGAACCTGGGTTGGGGGAGGGCAAACGGCACTCAGGAGCCAATAGTAACAGGTTGGGGGTGGGCAAACGGCACACAGGAGCCAATAGGAAGAGCTCTTCCATCCTTGTCCCATACCTTGGTGTCTCATCCCAGACCTTGTCTGAAAAGCCTCAGAGGACAATGGGACGGACCTGTCTCCAGTTACTTTCCCACGCTCTCTTCCACACACCGCTTCCCTAACCCCATCGGTCCTCCTGCTGTCTGCATGAACGTTGCCTCCAAAGGAGCCACGCTCCCCCTTGAGCCCCCAAACTCTGGTTCTAGTCAGCTGGTCTCGGGTCAGGGCTGAGAAAATGGAATTGCTTCTGTGCTCAGGGCCACATGCAGGCGCTTGAGTCTGGACCGCATGGCTGTTGCTGGGGGCTGCAGCGGAGACTGCTGCTTGCACACCCATTGCCAAGGGCTCTAAGGTCCCTTTGACCACAGGGTGGCTTGAACTCTCTCCGGGACTTTGGTCTATGCGGCTGGCACTAAAAGGTTTTGATACCGAAACATCCAAAGACTCCAAGGATGTTAACGGGAAGAGTCACAGAGGCACGGCTAAACTTACCTCCTTCCAGACCTCTAGCAAAGCTTCTATTCAGCTTAAGAGAGAAATTGGGTCTGAAATGCCGGGCCATTGGCAGACATGGGACAGAGGTTGGCAAGCCTGTCCAGAGTGATCTGAGTACTCCTGGCAAACCCAGGCCGTAACTAACAGGGGTCCAGCTCAGCGAGGCCGCACTGGGACCCCAGGGTGGTGAGACTCTGCACAGTTCTTTATGAAGGACGACTATAGCCGAAACAGCCTGCAGAGAGGTTGGAGCTGAGCTACTTTTAGAGTGATGAATACTGAGTGCCTAGCACCGAGGCCCTTTCAGAGCCTGTGGCGGGGATGGAGCCTGCAGGTCTGTCCCAGAGGCACACAAACGGGCCTCTCAGTTGTTGTCTGTGGTGTCAGAACGGTTCCCAAGACAGACTGCAGCCGAGCCAGGGCCCCTTGAACACCTGCTGTGCGGTGGGGTTTCACACGCCTGTTGGCTGTGCAGGCTTCTCTGGGTCCTCCGAGAGACGGGCTGCCTTCCGAGGTACTAGTGGGCACAATTATTGTGTGTGTCTAGCAGTGGTGATGGCTCAGGGCCAGACAGAGCTACAGCCTTTGTGGAGTGGGGCTGTCTGGGGGGGTTGGAACATAACCTACAGTCACAACCGTCCTCCGGGGTCTTGAGTCCTTCCTGCAGTGTCTCACAAGCACCCGTGTGAATCCTAGGATCCCACAAAAGCACATTTGTCCACAAGTGTCTTAAAAAAAAAAAAAAGGTTATCGGCAGGGACCCCCCCTCACCTCATTCTATCACCTAATGATATTTGTTGTTGTCATTGTTATGAAATACGCATAACGTAAGCATTACTCTTGGCCCATCCGTGAAGCCATGTGGGGTTGTCACAGCTACCTTGTTCTGGAATGTGCTCATCACCCCAAAAGGAACACCCCCTGTCTTAGTCAGGGTTTCTATTCCTGCACAAACATCATGACCAAGAAGCAAGTTGGGGAGGAAAGGGTTTATTGAGCTTACACTTCCACACAGCTGTTCATCACCAAAGGAAGTCAGGACTGGAACTCAAGCAGGTCAGAAGCAGGAGCTGATGCAGAGGCCATGGAGGGATGTTCCTTACTGGCTTGCTTAGCCTGCTCTCTTATAGAACCCAAGAATACCAGCCCAGAGATGGTACCACCCACAAGGGGCCCTCCTTCACTTGACCACTAATTGAGAAAATGCCCCACAGCTGGATCTCATGGAGGCACTTCCCCAAGTGAAGCTCCTTTTCCTATGATAACTCCAGCCTGTGTCAAGTTGACACACCAAACTAGCCAGTACAGTTGACCCCTTGTCAACTTGACACACCAACATATCACTATTAAGCCTCAACCCTTACTTTCTTATTCATCCCCAAGATCTCAATAATGTAAAAAGTCCCACAGTCTTTACATATTAAAAGTTCAATCCCTTTAAAATGTCCAATATCTTAAAATTCAAAGTCTTTTAAAAATTCAAGTCTCTGAACTGTGGGCTCCACTAAAATACCTTCGTTCAAGAGGGAAAAATATCAGGGCACAGTCACAATCAAAGGCAAAACTCAAACTCCAAAGTCTGGGATCCAACTCACGATCTTCTGGGCTCCTCCAAGGGCTTGGGTCACTTCTCCAGCTCTTCCCGTTGTAGCACACACCTTGTCTTCTAGGCTCCAGCTGCTTGTACTCCACTGCTGCTGCTGTCCTTGGTGGTCATCGCATAGTACTGGCATCTCCAAGCCTCAACTCTTTTGCATGACCCCTTCAGTCCTGGGCCATCAATTACAACTGAGGGTACACTTTCACCAATGGCCTTCCGTGGTCTCTCAGCGTACCAAGCCTCAGCTGTTCTTCATGATGCCTTCATGCCTTCAAAAGCAGTACCACCTGGGTGACTCTTACACAGTACCAAGTCCTGCTACAGCATGAGGCACAACCTTGGCTATCTGGAACACACTCTCTGTGCTCTCAGAAAACACATCCCAGAAGATTTCACCTCAGTGATGCTGGTCTCTTCTTACTCACCGCTAATTTCTTAGCTCCAGCTAACCAGCATCAATAGTCCCAGTAACACAACGGCTCACTTTAGTGGTTCTGGTATCTTGTTACTCACAGCTGATTCTTCAGCCCCAGCTAACCAGAACCACAGAGTCTTCATGGCCCTGATAAGAGTCTTTAATTTTCCCTCTGAAATTTCACAAGCCAGGCCTCCATCTTCTGCACTGTTCTCAACATAATCTTCCAAGCTCCTCCACAACATCTCAGAGAGGTCTCATCACTGAATGGACCATCTAGCCCAAAGTTCCAAAGTCCTTCCACAGTCCTCCCCAAAACATGGTCAGGTTATCACAGGAATACCCCACTACGCTGGTACCAATTTGTCTTAGTCAGGGTTTCTATTCCTGCACAAACATCATGACCAAGAAGCAAGTTGGGGAGGAAAGGGTTTATTGAGCTTACACTTCCACACAGCTGTTCATCACCAAAGGAAGTCAGGACTGGAACTCAAGCAGGTCAGAAGCAGGAGCTGATGCAGAGGCCATGGAGGGATGTTCCTTACTGGCTTGCTTAGCCTGCTCTCTTATAGAACCCAAGAATACCAGCCCAGAGATGGTACCACCCACAAGGGGCCCTCCTTCACTTGACCACTAATTGAGAAAATGCCCCACAGCTGGATCTCATGGAGGCACTTCCCCAAGTGAAGCTCCTTTTCCTATGATAACTCCAGCCTGTGTCAAGTTGACACACCAAACTAGCCAGTACACCCCCTCCCTTCCCTTTAACCCTGACTGTACTCACTGTACCCCCAAGCCCTGGGACCTCTCCATCCACGCGATGGGTAATGTGTCAGCTCAGCAGGATCTAGGAGACAAATCTCTGACTGCGTCTGCATGAGTTTCTAGACGGGATTCATCGATGTGGGAAGGCCCCACCTAAACGTGGGAGACGCTATCCCACGGCCCCGGAGTCTCCGACGGAATGAACTAAGTGAACTAAGTTCTAAGCCCCGCCCCCTCCGTTTCTCACTGCTTCCTGGCTGTGGACACAGTGTGACCGTGTGGCCCCTTTTTATCAGGCGCTCTGTCACAGTAACGAGACGGGTGACAACTCCCTTCCTGGAGGTCTATGCGCTCAGCCTCATGGTTGGCTGCCACACTTAACAGTGTTCTAAGGACGTCTGGGATCCGAAACGTTTTCATCTGTCGGGACCATAACGTGCCTGAGTGTGAGAGGCTCTGTCATCAGGTGCCGGGTGGGGGCGGGCGACAGGTGCAGTCAGGAGGAACAAGTCTCAATACGACTGATGAGTGACCGTTCTGGCAGCCGTGTCCATGAGATCTGATTTACAACCCAGCATCTCCAAACAATTGGTTTTCTATAGTCCACTGCACTCGAAATGACTTTATGCTGATAACTTTTGTGTGTCTGTGTGTGTCCATGTGTCTGCACATACTCACACATGTCAGTGGAAGCCAGAAATCCACTGTCTTAGGGTTTTACTGCTGTGAACAGACACCATGACCAATGCAAGTTTTATAAAAGATAACATTTAATTGGGGTTGGCTTACAGGCTCAGGGGTTCAGTCCATTGTCATCAAGGCAGAAACATAGCAGCATCCAGGCAGGGATGGTGCAGGAGGAGCTGAGAATTCTACCTCTTCCTCTGAAGGCTGCTAGTAGAAGACTGTGTCTGCACATACTCACACATGTCAGTGGAAGCCAGAAATCCACCTCAAGTGTTATTCCCCGAAAACCAACCGCCTTGTTTTCTGAGACTGGATCTCTCTCAGCCTGACCGCAGCTCACTGATTCAGCGACGCTGGCTGGCCAGTGAGTCCCGGATAGCTGTCTGAGTATGCCTTTCCAGTGCTGGGATCCCAAGCGTGTGTCAGCATACCTGGCTTCGTGTTTGAGTGCCAGGAGGACTAGGTGTGGGTCCTCACGGTGTCACGGCAAATACTTTTATCAACTAGACCATCTCCTCAGTTCCCCGAAAATTATTTTGACCAACAATGGCTGGTTATAAATAAAAGATAATTCCTGGCAGCTTTGTACTATTTTACCCTTTAAAATGTTCTATTTCTTGTTTTGTTTTATTCCCCTTACTTTACAAGGAACACACGGTTTGATGGCAGTAATGGGTAGCATTCGAGAGCGTAGTAGGGTGACCAGTGTCTCGCCACCCACCCTGTGCCCTGCGCCCGGTAACAATGTGTGTGCTGAAGGCACACATCAGGGCCTGGGCCCTATCGCCTCCCCTGGCTACAGAAATCCTTTACTTTTCAAAAATTCACCTCACTCCTCCGATTTTTAGCTTTTTACCACTTAAGAGTTATTTATTCATTAGTTTCTGGAGCTCTTTAATTATCCTTTTGACATTTAACCCATTCCTGGAGGCTCCGAAAGTAGCCTTGTTGAAAGGGAAGATGAGGACGAAGTTGCCCGCGTGGTCGTTGGGCGTGCTTCCGGCCTCCGGGAGGATGCCCGCGGGCCCCTTGGCCCTGTGCGGGGAGAGCATCTTGCGAGGCGAGTGCCGAGCCCTGTGCCTTGGCTTGCTCTTGGCTCCCTCTTTTGCCAGAAGTCTGCTCTGCCTGCTCATCATCTCTCTCAGCTGGGAGGTCCGGGTGTGCTTGGGACAGAGGTGCTGGACAGATGCGTTGCCTTTACTGCCCGTAGTCGTCGTTGTCGTCGTAAACTGTATGAGAGACGCGTAGGACGGGGACTCGGGGGTCTCGCGGAGCTCGCTCTGACTGCTGCTGGCGAGGGAGACCACGGAGCCTCCCGGAGACGTTCTCCCGCACTCTTTCTCCTCGCTCTGGAGGCCGTTCAAGTATACCAGCTCAATAATGTCGTGGACCAGGCTCCTCTTGACCGAGACATCCGTGGAGCAGTCCAAGGTCAAAGCAGGGTTGTAGTTGACTTCCAAAAGCCACGGCTTCAGGTTGTCGTCAATGAGGATGTCAAACCCAAAGAGCTCGAAGCAGTTGTTGGCCACGGGGACCGACGGAGCCATGGCCAGGACCGTGAGGATCACCATGTGGTTGATCTTCTGCCTCAGTAACAGGTCGTCCACATCCCAGTTCCGAAGGTAAGAGAAGAACCTGCTGAGGGTCCACTTGCAGCCATGACCCACCACCTCTTTGATCTTCTGATATGAGGCCCCCAGTTTGTTGATGCTGCAGTTGGTCAAATGGGAATAATAGTCCTCCAAATTACCGAGATCGAACTTCTCGGTGGCAAACCGCACCAACCCTTCCTGGTACATATAAATGGTCAGAGGCCTAAAGCGGGTGACGCAGACGTAGATGCGGAGGTCACACTTGTACCTGCCCACGAGTAAGGGGTTACAGATGTACTTCTGCACCACGTACGAGCCCTTGAACATGAGGTCTCGGATGTCACTGAAAATGATTATCCCCCTCCCCCCAGACAGCTCTGCCGGCTTGCAGATCCAGTAGCTCGGCTTGGTACCCAGATCCTGCTTTTCCTTGAAGTACTTGGCCACAAACTTGGTGTAGTCCTTGGGCATGACGAACGTCAGGGGGGTGAACTCATAGAGCGACTCACCGTAGAGCCGCCTCATGCGCGCCAAGTGCTGGGCCAGGCAGTCCTTCCTGGTGAGATTGGTCGTCCCCGGGTGGTGGTTGAGCCTCTGCCAGGGTTTGATATTGACATACTCTGCCATCCGGAAGGAGGACGACCTCCAGTACAGATTCCAGTCCTCCACGTCCTGACGCTGCTCGTCAAACTCGTCCCAGCCACGCTCCAGGAGGACACTCTGTACGACCCGGGGCGTGCGCTCATCCACTCGGAACACCAGCGGCTTCAGGACGTCTCCTTGGGCTTCTTCTTCATTCATCTTCTGTCCTCAAAGCCTCCCTTTTCTAAAAACATTGATCATCCCAGACAGGATTAGACAACGGAACTTCGGGTGAGGGCGGACAGTCTCCTCCAGCCTCCCGCTACACCCCTTCTGTGTGCAGGGGTCCTCCTGGCACCTCTGCCCACAAACCCACCCCCACCGGGGCCTGCCATCCGTCTGCCTACCTGTACAGTGTGTCCCTCTAGTGACAGCCTAACAATTTCTGCAGTCACACCACCCAAGCTCTGCAGACCGTCCATTGCCGTCCTGCGTCTGTGATCAGCACTGTATCGGAAAAGAACGAGTGTAAACACAAATATTCATTGTTTTGAGGAGATAAGCAAATTTAAATTTTCAAATTTTTTTTTGAAAAGGTTGAGAGGTTGGAGAGATGGGTCAGTGGGTACTTGTCGACCTGAGTGGGTCAAGCATGAGGGTCTGAGTCTGGATCCCTGACACCCACATAAAAGGCCAAGCGCTACAGTAGAGCTCGCCAGTCGGCCAGTCGGCCAGTCAGCTTAGGCTCATGAGTTACTTCCAGCTCTGGAAGCGATCGTGTCTCCAAAGGCAAGGTAGGATGTGGTAGGAGACACCCAGTATCAGCCTCTTGTCTCCACGCACCCAGGAGGGCACGCACACCCGCACAGCCTGCACGCACACAGATTAACACCCACTCACACTCGGACACAGAAGAGTGAACCAGCGCCGTGCGATTCCCGAGAGGTCCCTCAACCGTGCGTTTCCAAAGGTGAGGCCCACTGTCACACACAGCTCGCTGCTGCGATACTAGCACACCAGTGGGGCTAGGACCAACTCGACTGAAAGACACATGTTCATTGCTACAACCTTGGTCAAGGGGCGGAATAAGAGACCTGCACTTGTAGTGTGTTTTCAAGCTGAGCTTAATGATGTCGATAAGCGATTAAAGTTCTGTGAATGTGTGCATGTATGTGTGTGTGATGTGTGTATGTATTGTGGTATGTGTGTTTATGTATGTGTGGTGTACGCTTGTATGTGGTCTGTGTGCCTGTGATGTCATCTATGTGCATGTGTTGTGTGTGGTGTGGTGTGTATATGTATGTATGTATGTATGTATGTATGTATATGTGATGTGTGTGTGTTTGTGTTGTATGCACTATGTGTGTGTAGGGGTCTCTGTGTGTGATGTGTGTGGTGTATGTGATCTGAGTTATCTCTGTGTATGTGGTATGTGTGTGGTTGTGTGTCTCTGTGTATGTGATGTGTGTATATGTGGTTTGTGTGTCTCTGTGTATGTGTTGTGTGTCTGTGGGGTGTATGTGTGTGTATGTGGTGTGTGTGTGTGTTAGGTGTGATGTTGTGTGGTATGGTATTGTAAATTGTGAGGTGCATATGCCGAGGGGCCACAGTCAGTTACTTTTAAGTTAAAAATGCTTTTCTTTGGCAAAGGTGTAGCTCCAGGGTCGAACATTTCCTTAGAATGGGAAAGCTCTTGTTTTGGCACCAGTGCCCCACCATTGTCTTGTCCACCTCTAAGAACTAGTCATGTTTCCTAAGCTTACTTGGTCATAAGTACTGTGGAGCCTGTGAGGACTTCATAAACAGCACGAGCAGGAAAATGGAGTCAGAAAGACCAGTGGCCACCCCCAGCGTCTCCCCACTCTTGTGCAGAACACATTTGAGGCTCAAAAGGAGAACAGTGATTTGCCGTGGCGGTGCCTGCCCTGGAGGTGTGCTGGCCAGATGGCCTATCTATAAGTCTGCACACCCACGGTCCCGTCTTCCACAGAAGCAAGACCCTCAGCCGCTCGTAAGTCACTGAGCAGTCCAACATGTTCATGGTATCATACAGGAGCTGTTCTAAACTTCATGATGTAAAGGATGGTATGGGCCATAGCATAGGCTATGATATGCAGCCATAGCACAGACTAGGGTATAGACTATACTGTGGGTCATGGCTGTGTTGCGGTCATGGTGTGGACTTGGCATTGTCCGGATCGAGGGTTCCACCACGGAGCACAAGAGCTGGTGACAGAAGCCTCTAACCTTTCGGGAAGAGATCCAGTCACTCAGACGGCCCTGGGACCCGTGAGAAAGGCCCACTGGCAGCTGGGCACCTCTCCCTGATGGGAATGGCTCACTCTTGCTGTGTATTTTAGTAGTGGAAATTTGCTTTGTTTTATCAGCTTCCCAGGAAGCAGAGCAAGGGGTTTGCCCAGTTTTGATTGCTGCCAATGTCTCCAAGTGCCATCATGATCCGATCAGTCAGAGCCAAGGCAGGCACAATCCGGTCTTGCCCAACACACCCCCTGCCGTCGTGCAGCGAAACCTGGGGACGCACTGCTTCCTACGGCGTGGCCACATCTCACACCCTCTGCCGTGAGAAAATCATTCTTCTCTCTCGTTCTGCTCCCAGTGGGACGAGTTCTACTTCAGGAGCACAGCTCCCGAGACCACACCCGTCTTCACCGACCTCCTCAACCAGAGTAGAGAAAGAGACACACTCAGTGCCCTGACCTAATTCTCCAGACAGGCTGGGCGGTCTGCTGGGTCCGCACAGGGGGCCTTGCAGGTAGCACTGCAGGGCAAGAATAGCTGCTGCTAGCTTAGCACTGCAGGGTCCCCTCCAGTGGAAGGGTTGCAGATGGTCCCTGCAGGTGTTCTGGGTATCTCTGCATGGTCCCTTCTCTGTCCTCTTCAGGTCCAGAGGCTTAGGAAAGACTACATGAGGTAAGTCTGTTTGTCCCTGTATCAAGTGCCCTGTACATGATAGAGTAAATGAGGGGCCAGCAAGCCAAAGAATGAGGGAGGGACACAGGTGTTATAGTCCTCTGTGTGTATGTTTGTATGTGTGTGAGCATGTGCATGTGAGTGATGTGTGTGCATATGTGTGCATGTGAGTGCATGTGATTGTGCATTATGTGTGCATGTGTGTATATGTGTGTACATGTGCGTATATGTGCATGTGTGTACGCATGTGTATATGCATGTGTGTGCATGTACATGCATGTGAGTGTGCATGTATATGTGCATGTGAGTGTGTGCGTATATATATGTGCTTGTGTGTATGCATGTGTGTGCAGGTGAATGCATGTGTGTGCATATATATGTGCATGTGAATGTATATGTGTGCATATATATATGCATGTGAATGCATGTATGCATGTGAGTATGCATATATGTGTACATGTCTATGTGTGCATGTGTGTATGCAAGTGTGCATGCATGTGTGTGGGGTTCTGAGGCTGATGCCACATCCCTCTCAATCGCTCTCTCTCGTGGATACTAAGGTTGGCTCTCTTACTGAAGCTGGCTCGATCACTAAGCCCAGAACTTAGCCTTAGCTAGTCAGACTGGCCGGCTTGCTCTGGAGCCTCTCTGACTTCCCTCCAGTGCGCAGTTACAGCCGGGCTCCCACAGCGACTCGGCCTTCACATGGGTTCTGGATCCAAACTCCGCTCCTCAGGCTTGTGTGACAAGCCCTTGCCTCACCGAGTCGACTCCCCAGCCCCTGCACATTTTCCCAAATCAAACGAGTAGACACTTCCGGGGACCAGTCATCTGCAAGACTCTCACCCACTGCTCATTTCTGCTCCCAGGATCTCCTTACCTAGGTTAGAGGCAGGAGTCTGGCACCAAAGAGAGCCCCTAAACCCAAAGTCCAGAAGAAAGTTTGTTCCAAGACAAAGAGTTGCCACAGATACTAACATTTACAAAGAGCAAACCCGAGACCTTCACCTCACTCATAGCAAACAGCCCTTAACTGTGTGGGGGTGGCAATATCGGTGGATGTATGTCTCCGTGTGTGGAGGTATGTGGGTAAAAGTGTGGATGTGGATGTGGGTGGATAAGAGGTGGGTAGGTGGGAGTGATGTATGTGTGTGTGTGTGTGTGTGTGTGTGTGTGTGTTTATGTGTGGAGGGGTGAGATTTGGGGATGGGGTAAGTTTGTGTGTGTGTGTGTGTGTGTGTGTGTGTGTGTGATGTGTGGAGATGGGCTGGGTAGGTATGGGGGTTGGTGTGTATGTGTGTTTGTACGTGGGTGGTTGTGGGGGTGTGAGGTCTGATGTGTGTGTGTGATGTGTGGAGATGGGCTGGGTAGGTATGGGGGTTGGTGTGTATGTGTGTTTGTACCTGGGTGATTGTGGGGGTGTGAGGTCTGATGTGTGTGTGTGTGTGTGTGTGTGTGTGTGTGATGTGTGGAGATGGGCTGGGTAGGTATGGGGGTTGTGTGTATGTGTGTTTGTATGTGGGTGGTTGTGGGGGTGTGAGGTCTGATTGTGTGTGTGTGTGTGTGTGTGTGTGTGTGTGTGAGATGTGTGGAGATGGGCTGGGTAGGTATGGGGGTTGGTGTGTGTTTTTGTACGTGGGTGGTTGTGGGGATGTGAGGTCTGATGTGTGTGTGTGTGGGGGGGTGATATGGGAAAGCCCCCGGGAGGTGGTATACATATGTAAGTGTACGGGTGTGAGTGCGGGTAGGTGTGTAACGTATGGTTGTTTATTTAGACTTCTAGCCTATAACCCACAAGATGTACTGATGGGAAATTGGCAAGATGATGATGTCACAACCAATCAGAATCAGAATGAAAACCGCAAACACGTTAAAAGTCATGCAGCCCGGGGCACCTGGACGCAGAGGCCCCGACGGCTTCAGCTTGAATCATGTGGCACTGATATAAAGACGAGGTCAAACTGAATGCATCTGACTCAGACTGAAAACCACACTATGCTATGATGCGAGTGTGACCCGCAAAAGCACCATCACAGAGATAGCAGGACACAGTTAACTAACCGTTCCCACCATGTATTCACTGAAGAGACAGTCAATTTGGCCCTCTCATCTTGTACTTTAGCTTAGCCCGGCATCAGCAGGACTCCTGAGGCCGACAGCTTTATTCTGAACAGGCGCTGTCATGTTTACGTCTGAAGCATCCCTAACAGGCTCTCCCCAATTTGAAGTGCTGTTTTGAAGACCATGGAGCCTTTACTCTGGCAATGAAAGCCACGCCCACCCAAGGTGTGGTCTTGGCATCTTGTCTAGGGCTCACACATCCACCACCGTGCCTTTACACCACGCTTTCCCTTCATGGTGGACTGAAATCCCTCCCAAACTTCGAGCTACAGTAAACCTTTACACACACACACACACACACACACACACACACACACCTTTTTTTTTTTTTCTTGAGACAGGGTTTTTCTGTATAGCCCTGGCTATCCTCAAACTCACTCTGTAGACCAGGCTGGCCTTGAACTCAGAAATCTGCCTGCCTCTGCCTCCCGAGTGCTGGGATTAAAGGCGTGCGCCACCACCACCCGGCAAACCTTCCCCTCTTAAGGAGTTTCTGTCAGGTGCGCTCGTCACAGGGAGGGACACCAGTCAGCATTCTTTCCAAACTTTCAAGTTCGTTTGGAGCCACAGTGCCCAGCTTGGTCGGGAACTCCACTAACTCCACATGCAGTTTTCTCACTAGGACAGCAAACTACCAAAGCTGACCACATCATGATCTCCAACTCTCATTTCTAGAAGATTCCTCTTGGGGGAGCCTCTTAGTAGGTCTTACAGGTGTGCGACTACAGGAGTTTTGGTCTCTTTGTTACCAGCGCACACAGCCAAGAGTTCACGTGGCACCAAGACTTCATATGTGGGCATCCCCAGAGGCCAGGGCCAGACTCCCACAGAAAAACCGCCTAAGGGAGCCTGGCTGGCTGCTAAGATAATAAGATTCAGGAAGAGAAGGAACTGGGGGTCACCACGGTGTTTCACTGGGGAATGCCCCCACCAGGAATCCTCACTTGAAGACTCACCTAAGAGCAGGACAATCTCATTCCAGATCTTGGGGATTAACTAGGACAGTCACCACGAGTTGCTGCCTGCAGGAGCAGCAACGCATGTGATTCCACTGTGTGCCTGGGGTTCCGGTACCATGGGATGCCAGCCGTGGGACATTAGTAGGGTCCGAGCTCTCATGTCAATGAAAATACCAACCACGACTTAACTGCATGGTAGTGAGAGCCGGTAAAGGCATGGGAACCCCCAAGTTTGCCACCAACAAGCGGACACGTTTTAAAATCCACAGAGCTCACTCGTTTCTCGATCTTCAATCACACGAATGTCGTCAGAACACAAACATCACCTAACGCTGAACCAACCCCTGATCCGTGGAAGCCATAGGGAGGCTCATTCCCAGATGGTTGTTAAAATGATAGGTTTTGTGATCCCTTTGAGTCTGGTTCACACATCTGGATCACAAGATCTCCAGGAAAAGGGTCCCTCTTTCCCATGCTTTGATGTAATCCTGGGCAGATGGGGGTCCCACGAGAAAAGACTCGGTGAAAAGGACTACAGACCAAGATGTGTTGGGGACGCAACACCCAGAAGCCAGAGACGTCCATAGTAGTGACAGGTTCTCGTCCTCCCACAACGGGCTCTGAAGTCAGAACCAAGAGTTGGTCCTTCACTTATGTTTTATCTCCTTGGCACAGTCGCTGCGTAAAAGTCAGGCTGTGCCAGGGAGCTCCCCACCTGGCCTCAACCAAGCCAAATGCCAGTCCACATCAGCAAACACCATGAACTTCAGTCACACAGGAACTGAGAGGGAACGTCGGATATTTGGTTGTTAGGCAGAGGTGCCCTTTTCTGGGGGACCCTGTGACTAGATCCACGAAAGCAGTGTCCACCGCTATGGACAGGAAGCTTCCCGGGGGGAGGGGGGGGATGGGGCGGGGGTAATGAAAGCATCCAGCAAGTACAAAACACGAAACAGAAAGCTACACTTCATTTTGGGTTTTTTTTGTTTTGGTTTGGTTTTGGTTTATTTTTTTAAGACAAGTTCTCTCCACATTGCTTTGTCTGTTCTGGAACTCACTATGTAGACCAGTCTGGCTCAAACTCAGAGAGATCCCACTGCCTCCCGAGTGCTGGTATTAAGAAGCTTGTACCTTTCTACCCAAAAGGTTAATTTGTATTGTGAGGGGGTTTGGGGTTTTGGGTATTTTTTTATTTTTTTTTTTTTAGGATTATTCTATTTTATTTATTTTTATTAGATATTTTTTAAATTTGCATTTCAAATGTTATGCCCTTTCCTGGTTTCCCCTCCAAAAACACCCTATCCCATCTCCACTCCCCCTACTCACCAACCCACCCACTCCCTCTTCCCTGTCCTGGCATTCCCCTATACTATATTTTTTGTTTTTTGTTTTTTGAGACAGGGTTTCTCTGTGTAGCCCTGGCTGTCCTGGAACTCACTCTGTAGACCTTGGCTGGCCTGTAACTCAGAAATCCGCCTGCCTCTGCCTCCCAAGTGCTGGGATTGGATTAGCTACCTTTTCTGGACTCTCGGGGTTTACTCCTGTATGACATATGCCTTTCGCTAGTTCCTCATCTTCTGGGAAGTGCCTTTACCCCGTGACTACGGCGGGGTCTGCTGGTCTGAAAACCCCAGGAACACATGTTAACCTCACACAGCTTAGCTCAGCCAGCTCTGACTCTAAAGGCCAGCTTTTTAGACATCTGAAATGTTCACCTTCATCAATCAGGGGCACGCAGTCGCCACAGGCCTCCAGACTTCCTTTTTCAGTCCCGTAACAGACACTCGGAAGACACCATCAAAAGGAAGGAAGGTTCGTGTTAGCTTCCGGTGTCTGATGGCTCCATCCGAGGCCGGATGGGTCCCTCGGGGCAAAAGGCGAGGCAGGATATCATAGCAGGGGCTGCTTGTCCCATTGTGGTCAGAAAGCACAAAGACACAGACGAGGAAGGGCCAGGGTAAGCTGTGCCTTTCAGAGGCTTAGTTGGCCCTGTCGGCCAACTTCCTTAACCAGGCCCAGCACTCCTGAGTCTCCATTTCTCAGTATTATGTTTAAATATTGAACCCATCCGGGGATGGAAGGGGGCATGGATTAGGTCAATCCTAGGCTCTTCCTTTTCCCTGTGAGGATTCATGGCACTCCCTGTGTTCCTAACGGGGACAGCCAGGTGCCCCCAGTGGGCCATCTCACTGGCTCACACACCCAACTCAGCGGATTCTCTTCTACCCAGGAGACGCCAGGTAGAGAGAGAGAGAGGAGTACCCTTCCGTTACCTCCTTTATCACAGACACCAATGCTAATACCGTTTTCTCCGTTCGACCAGCACCCGGCACACAGGGCATCCTGGAAATGCATCTTTGGGTTGAAGTCTGGTGTAGGTACACAGCCTGGGCGGGTGGCTTGGACTACCGGTCCTGCTAAGCCCCTTGAAGCAGGTCCTGTTGGAGGCCAGGCCAGTGCGTACTCACTGAATAGCCTGTGCCCTCTTCAGAAGGTGCTGGACTCTAGGTGGCACTTCTGCAGATCTGTCCCCAGCCTAATGTATAGGAATGGCCTCTCTTTGGGTCACAGATACCAAGAGTGGGTGTTGTCCCCCGTGCAGCTAAGTGGATAAGGGCAGGATGACAGAAATGCTTGTTGCTTAGCAATGCGCAGCCCGCTGTCCTCACAAAGGGAGGGACTTCCCTACCTCAGAGGAGACTGGACTGGCAGCCAGGATCCAGCAAGTGAGTGCCCAGGGGTGGGGGATGGTGGAGTGTGTGTGTGGGGGGGCTGTGTTGCTTGTGCCTTGGGGACTTCATAGAGACTCTGAGGCCTACCAGATTCCTTTGCAGATGAGAGCTCTCTTCCTGGAAAGCAGACGGGGGTTTTTCAAATCTATACTATTTTGCCATCGCCAGACATAACAAGGCTTTCTTCCTGCTTCCAGAGTCCACGGCAGGGACCTGAGCGCTGCCTGTACGGCGAATATCGGAGTATTTGGTTCTGAGCCAGAGACCCTTCCAATCAGCCCACTGAGTCTCCAGCATCGCCGACTGGTGATTCACCATGGACATATTGCAAGTACAAGACGTCTCAGCCGAGAGGCTGCCTGGACTCTACCAGGCGAACAAAACAGCCCAGCCCAAGCAATCCCAGCCCAAGCAATCCCAGCCCAATTCCTTCTGGACCAGCAATCCAAGGCTGGTGGCGTGCAACCCACAAGCATTTTCTTTCCTGGTTATTTTAAATTACTACCTTTCAGATCTAGGTGCTGGTAAATTTTTGTTTAAAAAAATAATTAAATTTATGTTCTTTATGAGCACAAACTGGAGGCTTGGTCTGACATGTATTCTATTTGGATGGTGTACTGGCTGGTTTTGTGTGTCAACTTGACACAGGCTGGAAGTTATCACAGAGAAAGGAGCTTCAGTTGAGAAAACGCCTCCATGAGATCCAGCTGTGGGGCATTTTCTCGGTTGGTGATCAATGGGGGAGGGCCCACTGTGGATGGTGCCATCCCTGGGCTGGTGGTCCTGGGTTCTATAAGAGAGCAGGCTGAGCAAGCCAGGGGAAGCAAGCCTGTAACATCCCTCCACAGCCCCTGCATCAGCTCCTGCTTCCTAACCTGCTTGAGTTCCAGTCCTGACTTCCTTTGTTGATGAACAGCTGTGTGGAAGTGTAAGCTGAATAAACCCTTTCCTCCCCAACTTGCTTCTTGGTCATGATGTTTATGCAGGAATAGAAACCCTGAGTAAGACAGAGTGTATCCAGCTCAGGGAGATAACAGAGAACGGCAGTATCTGGGTCTAGGTTAACTATTTTAGTGACTTGGAAATCCTAAATTTAACAATTTTTAAATTTTTCCTCCATTCGAGAGGAAGAAGCTTCCAGGATGTGTGTCCCTCTGAGCTTGAGTATCCACACTCGGGGAGAGGGGCCACCCAGGGCCGCAGCCATTGTCAAGCACACTTGAACACAGAGACATACACACCTTCTGAGCCCAGTTTCACACACCCTAGACTGCCCGGCTGGGAGCCGGCTCTCTCCAGGTTCCCACTGGCTCGGTTCTCTCCTGGGCTACGTGCCCACAGGACCTCATGAGACAGCTTGAGAGAATGTGGTATTCCAGGAACAGCTACGCTGAGCCTGGGCTTCGTGGTACTGAGCAGTCCCGGAGACAAGCGCTGGCTTGTCCCATGACAGTGGCCCAGTGTCACTCTGCTAACAATCCTGGTGTGCCTACCATTGTGGCATCTAATGTCCTCTTCTGAAGAGGAGCTGCTTGGATCCTTAGACCTGTTTCATGTTAATTGAATTAAGTCCTTGGTTAACTTACTTATACAATTGTCCTGTTTCCTCTAAGTCCCTCAGCAGTTCTGAAGTCGCAAAGACAATACCCAGAAGTCCATCCTCTGCAACCACCACCTGTCCCCATGCACAGGCTCTGTGAGCGTTCCTGTGAACTGCCAACTGGGGCTTTTCTCTGGCCCTAGCGCTGACCCAGACTTCTTGTCTTTCCTGTCTGGTTGCTAGTGACAGCGGCTGCCTACCGCCTCATTTCACTATTTGTATAAAGGGTTTCTCCACAGTGGAACTGCATTGTCTTGCCGCTGCCTTGCTGGCCATAGCTAAGACAGTGCTAATTAAAGACCTGTCAAGGGAAGAGATGAAGCCTTCACAATTTGTCCACGCGGTACGGTTCTGGGGGACACGTGAGCCTGTTTTCCATTCTCGGCATGAAAGATGGACTCGGAGAAAACAGGCTTACATCTCAGAGGAGTCACTGCCTATGAAGTTGGGCCATCGAGGAGAGCCAGTGTGCAGCAGTGTGGGAATGACGGAGAGGGGGAAGGAAACCAGGGAGAGGCATGAGCGGTCCCAGGTAGGAAGGCCTTCCAAAGCAGGACCAGCAGGCATCCGGTTCCCACCAGCCCAGGGTGAGCGAGGTCCACATCTCCATGGCCACTGTCAACAGCCCCAGACTTGCCTCTCCTAAGGACACCATGCCATCCTCAGAATGTCATTCAGCGACTCAAGATACAGGGATTTGCATGCACGGGACACCTTAGGCCACAGACATACTTCTGCGTAGCAACAGGCAAACCTTTCCAGCTCCTGCGTCGTATTTTAAATTTCCCCACCTCTGTCACGGATGACCCCCTCAGGGCTCTGGTTAGAGATGGGGAAAAGTTAACGGAAGAAGAGGGAATTGTTCCCCAGGGGATACTGTGCTCTGTGTGGGAACACCAAGGTATGCGGGACATCTACCATCTCTGACGAAGGACTTAAAGAGCGTGGGTGGAAAAATGGCGGCTGTGCCATTGATAGAACTATTCAAGACAAAGAAAAATGAAGACACCACTGGAGTCATGACTCCATAATAGAGTGAGCATGTGGCGTGTCACCCACGTGTCCTGTCATGTCTGACTGACCCCACGGTGAACATAGTGCAGAACAGCTGGTGGGTACGGTGTGTGAGCTGTGTTTGACTCTCACCAGAGTGAGAGTTGTGTTTCCAGTGTCCCATCTGAAAACCTTCCCACGGCCTCTAACCTGTATAATGCCCAACATCGCAAGCATGCGCATGCATGCGTGCACATGTATGTGTTGTGTGTATGTGTTGTATGCTTATGATCCATATGAGCTTTTACAAAACATATTTGGGTAAGAAGTAGGTGCATAAAACAAATTACACTTTTTTATTTAGAAAAGCCCCTGGGGAAATTTGAAGAGGCATAAAACTGCCCAGTGTCTTCATCTAAGTGACTTCCTGTACCCATTTGTAAAATTCGTGACATTAGGTGTTCACCCACTTGTAAAATTATGGTGTTTATAAAATGATAGTTCTTCCAATTATTAAGCACACAAAAAAAACTAAAGTAAACATATTCTGGAAAATTTTGATATTGCATTTATATCTACCATTAAACTAGTGTGTGTGTGTATGTGTGTGTATGTGTGTGTGTGTGTGTGTGTGTGTGTGCAGGAGGTAGACATGTGTCCTTGGTTGCTACTAACCTTAGTCTTGAGACCAAGCTTGGGCCTGGCTCTCCTGGCTAGCTGATGGCTCCACGACTCTTTCTGCCTCTGCCTTCACAGTACAGGAGTTGTGTGGACACATTACCTTTCCCTGATTTTTTTTTTTTTAATTTGGGTGTTGAGGTTCAAACTGGAGTCCTCACGCTTGGCCTAGAAAGTGCTTTACTGACCGAGTCATGGCCCCTACCCAAGGACCCAGCTGCGGTTTCCTGTTTGTAGTGCTGTGGGCTGAGGGCGAGGCCCCGTGCTTTCTAGGCACGCTCACCAGCACTGCGACACGTGGCCAGCCCTTCTCATGCACTTTTGATCTCTATGAGTAGAAAACTAAACTGGAGATTTGTTAAATTGAGAAAAATACATAAAAAAGCTATAGATGGCCTTTAGGTGTCCACATATGTCCACATATTGACGAAACAGTTGTGGAGAACGAAGTCTAGCTCCTGAGCGCGGCGCCACACGGACCGCCTCCGCCGGCCCAGGCTGGGGTCCCCTCAGGCATCCCTGGAGATCACTCACATTTCTGTCCTCACGTCTTCCTCTTCTGCCCGGTTTTTCTCTTCCGCAGCAAGGGCCTTGCAAGCAGTCTTGGATTCCAGGTACTCGACGGCCCCGTAACAGACCATGGCCAGACTCAAGACACCCAAGAGAATGTAGAGTTTGGTGCTCACACACAGAAACGAGCTGTATCCAAAGGCAATGACATACCCTACGGCCTCCCCGAGGCGGTAGTTGGCAAAGGCAGGTTCTTTGTTCTCTTCGAACAGGACACCGAAAAGAGCTGTGGAGGAGAGACCAGAGGGATGTGTTGTGCAAGACCTCACACGGGGCTGGCGAGATGGCTCTGCGAGTTGTGCGTGGGCACGCAGGAGAGCCTGGGTTCAGCCTCCCAGTGTCCACAGAAAATGCCAGGGGCTGCCCTGCCCTGCAGTCCCAGTGCTGGGCTCGACAGACAGAGGGAGGACTTCCAGACTGTGCTAACCAGCTGACCCAGCCAAATCAAAGACTCTGTCTCAAGAAAAAAAGAAAAAAAAAAAGATGGAGAATGACTAAGACAACGTTGACCTCTGAGGTCCGCACACATGCATACACAGTGCCTGTGTACACATGTACGTATGCACACAGATACTCTACAGATATCACAAGAACACATACACATATGCTCACACCACACGTAGACACACAGACATGCACAAAGACCTCAAACATGGTCCATTTAGGATCCTGAACACAGGCTTTGCCACTGTCAGTTTTCTTGAAAATATCTGGATGTTTTTCTTGCTTAAAAAAAAAATAAAAGCCCAAGTCAGATGGTACATGGCAGTAGGCAGCACGGGACGAGAGACGAGGAAGCCCCAGAGCACTAGATGGTGGGGGGAGCTGGCCTGTCCTCTCTGAAGAAGAAAAGAGCAAAGAGTGGAGTGTGGTGTTGTGTGTTGTGGAGTTTGCGACCCTGGGGAAAGACTGCAGACTCAATCCAATTATAACCACAGATTTACTGATTAGCTGCTAGCAGACTGAACAATCACAGAGCCAAATTTGAGATTTCCAGGACAATGGGGGGGGGGGTTTGAAGGAAGGATTTTTAAAGGGAAAAACCACAAGAAGACCTTCAGTATCTATCCAAGCAAGCCAAAGCTGGGCTGTTTTGACAAGTGGTTAAGGCCTCGCTGTGCAAGATGGGGTGCGGCTCCTCCCCGGTCCTCAGGACTAAACAGAAATCAGTTCTATTCATGGGACCTACGTTTGTCCTCTCCGGGTGCACCACCAAAACTTGGGTAGCAGTATTCCAGTAGGCGATGCCCACCCCCCAAGTGCTTAGAGGTGTAGTAGAGGCCACTGGAAAGTTCCCAAACTTCTACTAGTTCTGTGACTTCAGCTGATTTTTTATTTAATTTTAAATTGAAGAGTAGCACATGTCTGCGTGCATGTGTGTATACATGTGTATATGTATGTGTGCACACGTGCATGTGTGTATATATGCATGTGTGTATACATGTGTGCACGTGTGCATGTGTGTATATGTAAGTGTGTGTGCATATGTATGTACATGTGAGCATGTGTGAGTGTGTGCATGTGTGTATTTGTAAGCATGTGTGTGTGCATATGTGAGTGTGTATGTGTATGTGTGTGAGTGTGCGTGTGAAAGTGTGTGTGAGTGTGTGTGTGTGTGCGCGCGCACGTGCCTTCATTCCTGAAACTTTCTGAGTGGAAAGGTCTGTCTGTCTAGCAGAGGGAATCTCACCCCAGGGTGAGAGAATCTGTGATTACCTTAGTCCCCAGCCTGTGGTATTTGATGGTCGCAGCAAACTTAAAACTCACACAGCCTGAAAATGTCTTCCTTTGCTTCCTGCCTTTGCTTCCTGTGCTGGGGCAGGGCGGTTTCGATAGGTGTGGATGAGAGCTAGGACCCCATTGCATGGCACGGATGAGTGGCAGGTGCAGTGGGAGGGACTCAATGAGACAGTGACAGCTCAGGGGCACAGGCTCCTACAGCAGTGATCTTCCATGGTCCATCCAGGCCCCAGACTGCTGATCCAGCTCCACCCCGCTCCTACTCACACCACCCTTCTCCTCCCCAGGACCACCCTCAGGCCCCACATCGCCTCTCGAAACCCTGCTTGACTTCCCAGCATGACCCAGGATGAAGGGCTCTATGATGGAGGACCTGGAATAGAAAATGCCAGGAGGGCGGGCCCTGGGATGGATGACACAGGACGGTGTGGGGGTGGGGTGAGAGCGGGCGGGGGTGGGGGGGACAGAGTGAAGGATTCTGGGTAGAAAGGTCCAACATGGAGGACCCTGGGCTAGAGGATGCCAGGTTGGGAGAATAAGATCTCCAGAACTGATAACTGTGGAGAGTCAGGGTGATCTATCTGGCAACTGGACCAGCAGAAATGGCCCTGTCTCTTCCTCTCTGCCAACACAGACAGTTCCGTCGGAAGAAGCGAGGTCACCAAACAGCCAAAGAAGCTAAGGATTTGGATGCACGGCCAGAACTGCCACCTTCCCTTCAGGGATGCCTGTTAATCAAGCCAGCCCTGGGGGAGAGTCATCCAAGTGAGCTAAAGCTAAACAGACAGGAAGGAAGGGGAGGGGGTGTCCATCTGCCACATCATGTCACCATGTCACAACACGGTTACTAACAACCAGACAGACAAAGGATGTCACATAAGAAAACTGGTGTCCACATCAGCAAGGTCTAGATGGATGAGTGTGGGGACATGGCAAGCAGGTGACCATCCCTGTATTAACTACACAAGACATGGACGTCAAGCACAGGGTGGCATCCAACCCAGGCTCCTACAGCAGGAAACGGAGGCTGGGGTAAACTGGGGGGACCCCACAGTATCTGCCCTCTGCGAGCCACGATGAACCCATTTCCTGACAGCAGCCAGATTTCCCTGGTTATGGAAGCTGCTAGGGGATTGGACACGGGCTCTGCGCAGACTCGGTACTGCCTCTGCGCAGACTCGGTACTGCCTCTGCGCAGACTCGGTACTGCCTCTGCGCAGACTCGGTACTGCCTCTGCGCAGACTCGGTACTGCCTCTGAAGCTCGTCTTGAGACATAAGACCGCCATGAACTAACCTGTTAGTTTACAAAGAGATTTGTTTTGCTCTCAGCCTCAGCCCGACCCGTCTGCCTCATCTATTCAGGGCACTCAAGGTTGAAGTGACTTTGACACTGATTCTGGTCCTTAGATGAGGAGATGCGAAGGACTGAACAGGCGTCTCCTCCACTGGAAAAGCAGGTTAAATAAACGGAGCGCCCAGAAGGACTCAGACTTCATGCACGTGTGGACTTGAAAGCAGCCCCTTCAAGCAGCTAACAGGGCAAAGTGTATTTTTTAGATGAGACATGCTATGTCTTAAATGCACTGCCGTGGCGTGTGAGGGTTGCTATAGCAACTGCATCCATCTCCCCCGCCCCCTCCTTCCCCAGCTGTCAGACTGAATGAACAGATAGGCAGAGATTCACTGCTGGGAGGCTGAGGAAATCCCTGGAGCCCTCAGGGTACCCAACCCCAATAGGAATTGAGTGTCGGAGTCCTGCGACAGATTGTTAAACTGAGGGAGGATGGAAACGGTGACCCACACTGCCCCATCTGTGCTTTATGAGCTTATGTGCATGCATGTGCAGTCAGCGGCCAGCGAGCCTCTGCAGTTCTCCATCCCCCGCTCCTCTTCCCCCGTGCTGGGGTCACAGGCTCTGTCCCGGGGACCCAGACTCAGGTCCCACACTGTCCATGCAGCAAGCGGATTTCCCCACCATCCCATCCCCCATCCCATCCCCCAGCCTCACACAGCACTGTTCTTGACATGTGGCCAAAGCCACATGCAACCTCCCATGTTGTAAAGGAACAGACATCCATTCGGATGCCTTGGGGCGGATGTGCTGTGCTGTGTGTGTGGGGGGGGGGGGGGGCTGGGCAGAGCCAGCTGCAGGGACTCAGCTCCCAACACTCCTCACTGGGGTGGCTGCAGGCACAGGCTTTCAAAGAGACTGCTTCCTAAGAAATTGGTTTATCTTTTAACAAAAATTACACTCTTACCTGTACAAAAAAAAAAAGATTGAAATCATCTCAATTTAAATTATCATCCCTTATTCAAGTCATTATTCAAGTTACTTACTGGATTTGAGTGTTCATCTCTCTCTCTCTCTCTCTCTCTCTCTCTCTCTCTCCCTCTCTCTCTCTCACACACACACACACACTCTCTCTCACACACACACACACACAGAGAGAGAGAGAGAGAGAGAGAGAGAGAGAGAGAGAGAGAGAGAGAGACGTTTGTTGCAATAATGTTAAATCTGGGGTGCTGGGGTCGGAGATTAAGCAGGCTGTCTGTCTGTCTGTCTGTCTGTCTGTCTGTCACAGAGCCTTCCCTGTTTCCATAAACACTGCTTCTGCAAATCCAGTGAGCTCAGGTCACCGGCATGCCGAAAATGGGACTGTGTGTGTGTTGCAGTGAACTCTGTCAGAACCGTGCAGGGTTCGGTGCAATTTCTCTCCGGTGCTGACAGTCTAAGGTGTCTAAAATTCCTACATGATCTACCATGACACCATCTTATAGTTCTGAACTTCCAAGAAAAGCTAAAGTGCATTTCTGATTACCCAACCCCAACTCACACACACACTCACACACACACACACACACACACTCACACACGTGTACACACACACACACACACACACTCACACACACTGAATTCATACATTCCTATGAGCAGGAGCCCAGCCCAGCCCATGAAAAGTCTAGCTGCTTGTTCCTAGTTACTGACTGGTCAAAACACAAAAACCAACCGGATGCAGGGTGCCGTCCACACACAGCCTGCCATAGGTTCAGTCTCCACTAAGGCCAACAGTGCTGTGGACCCAGCCGGGACGCTCTATCCAGCCATCTTAGGTTTCCCTGGGGTATTTTTCCCCAGCTCTTGTAAACAGACAGCACGCTGGGATTACAGCAAGGACAAGCTCCGGAGGATGTGGTCCACCATCTTCAGTAACATGTTGTGGTCACGTGAAGATATGCAGAACGTGGCCTGAGCCTCCCGTTCCTGGCAACCCTGGCCTCAGGCTGAAATGGGCTTCCTTCAGCAAGTGTCTGAGCCTGACAGTGTCCTGAGTGCAGATGGAGCTGGGTGGGACAGGGGCCACTCATGAAGCACATGTACCTCAGAGCTCCCGTGGGGTCATTAGGACCTTCCGGACACAGAGCCCTTCCCTACCTGATCCTTAGGCACACTCCAGGACCCTGGGTGTTTGTGGAGGACTTGGGGATGCGCATGCCCAGCTCATTGTGTTATTTATAACCATCACCCAAACGCACACCCTGTCACCTGCCCTGAGGTATCGTCCACACAGTATCCTGCATCCTTCTCAGCCTTGAAGCCCTCTGACTGCTCCTGGGGTAGAAGCAAGAGCCTCCAACAAATCCAGTGAAAATACCCTGGCATTTCCTGAACCATGACACACCACTGTCACACCAGTGTCACACCACTGACACCCCACTGACATCACTGTCACATCACTGTCACACCACTGTCACGCCACTGACACGCCACTGACACGCCACTGACACGCCACTGACACGCCTCTGTCACACCACTGACACACCACTGACACACCACTGACACACCACTATCACACCACTGACACACCTTTGTCACACCACTGATATACCTCTGTCATACCTCTGACACACCACTGACACGCCTGTCACACCACTGACACACCACTGACACACCACTATCACACCACTGACACACCTTTGTCACACCACTGACACACCACTGACACACCACTGATATACCTCTGTCACACCACTGACACGCCTCTGTCACACCAGACACACCACTGACACACCACTGACACACCACTATCACACCACTGTCACACCACTGACACACCACTGACACACCTCTGTCACACCACTGTCACACCACTGTCACACTACTGACATACCTCTGTCACACCACTGACACACCACTGACACACCACTGACATGCCTCTGTCACGCCTCACGCCTGTCACACCTCTGTCACACCTGTCATACCACTGCCACACCTGTCACACCTCTGTCACACCACTGACACACCTGTCATACCACTGACACACCACTGACACACCACTGATAGACACACCACTGTCATACCACTGTCACACCCCCTCCCCACTGACATTTCCTCAAGCTTCTCACACCACTGACACCACCCTCCCCACTGAGTCTCTTGGAGCCTCCCTGGTGCGGCCCCTGGGCCTAGTGCCCCCATTCCACAGCCCATTGGGACAGCAACATCCCAAACCCGAGCATCCTCCTGTGTCTGGCGATGCCCCTCACTTGCTGGTCCTCCTGATCTCTTGATCATGCATTCTAACTGGGCGAGGTCTTCCTCAGGTGCTGTCTACCCTGGCTTCTTCACAGTCCACAGTCTTCACAGTTACCAACCACCAAGGTCAGAGGGTCACACTCCCTGCCTATGGCTCTGTTGGGGGTCATCAGACCGTCCCACCTGTCTATTGGGAGCATAAACCTCTGCCCACGGGTGTCCTTCTCCTCTGCGTCCTCTTCATCTTCTATGGCCTCGTGTCCACAGGACACGATGCTGTCTGTCTGTCCGGATGCTCTGTCTGTCTGTCCGGATGCTCTGTCTGTCTGTCCGGATGCTCTGTCTGTCCGGATGCTCTGTGGACACTCCTTGCCACCTCTTCCTGTGGTTCCGCATCTGTGCACACCTGGGAGCATTCTGGGAACCATCTTGTGCTGCACAGAGCCCCTGTTCTCTCCTGACCCTCCTTCTACATCATATAAGCTTGGGGATAAGAACTCACTTCAGAACCAGAGCACGGTCCTCGAGCCCTGTCTCACTCCCTGGGCTCCTCCAGACCTGACTTCTACTGGGGGCTTCTACCAGCCGTACGAACAGAGCTTGGCTTGCGCCCTGGTGGCTGCCTCCTGGCCTTGCTACCCTCAAAGATGGCTGGCTGAGGGAGATGGAAGCCTTGTCAGCACCTACCATTGTTCTGTGTCTGCCAGACAGCGTCGGCCATTCCCCACAGGCCAGAGAGGACGAAGAATACAGGCAGCTGGGCGGGGTTCGGGTGCCACAGCAGGAACACCACAATGCAAGAGAGGTGGATGGCAGCCCCTGGTCAGAGGAAACAAGACAGAAGAGCGGGTGGCTCTTCCTTCTGCCTGAGACGGACCTCGGGGAGCCTGTGCTGGGACCCACCCTCCGCACCCGTGTGCTTTCAGCCTTTCTAATGCTTTCACGCAATGCACAGAAGCAGGAGGAAGAGAGAAAGCTCAGGAGCGTGAGTGTATGACTGACTCTTAGGGAGGCCTCTAGGCTGTGAGGACCCCAGTCCCTGCTGTGTGGCTGGGAGACCCGTAGTTTGTGTCCCTACAGTGTGAGCTAGGTTTCTAACCAGTACGGAAACAATGAGAGAGGACCAGGAGAAATCGGAGCAGGGATATGTCTGGATTTGTTCCTTGAGATAGGACTTCCACGGCAGATCCCTGTGAGAGGAAAGTGTGTACCTCCTTATGTTGGAGGAAGGCAGGAGGTATCAGGGGGCACGGGGAGAGAGCAGCAGCGGGGCAGGAAAGCACGCCCACGGGGTTTCCCTTTTTGAGGCTCTACAGCCCTCCCTGCCCGGTGTCTGTGTATGTTTCCTTACGGAGTGGCACCGTCCGCGCATGCTCTATGTCTACTTACCCAGTGCGTAGAGCGCAGCCCTGCCCGTGTGCTTGGAGAGCTTCCCGTACAGCAGGGAGCACAGTGCAGTCATAGCCGAGAAGCAGATCATCACGTAGCCCACAAAGTGGATGCCCAGGGCACAGGTCACATAAGACTAAGGGGGAAGGGGGGAAACACAGGATTCGATTCGTTGTGCTTAGCTATCGGCCCCACTGTGGCTCCAGTCCGACGCTGTCATGCGGAGGTAGCCCGGGTCCTGCGTTTACGTGTGGGAGGGGGTCTGCTTGGACCAGAATGGACGGGCATCAGGGGAAAACCCTTTCCTACACATTCTTTGCCACAGGTGTGGTACACGCGCTACCTGACAGAGTTGAGAAGAACACGGACAGGTGTCATCGCTTCCTATCAGGCCTAAGGACAGGTGAAGGAGACGAAGCACCCCTAGACCGCAGGGAGGCCACTGGGCAGCCTCAACACTTGGCCTCCATTTCTGGACGAATCCAGGACACAGCTGTTTGGTTGCCAGGTGTGGTCCCCTTCTAACCTTCTTTAATATTAAAGACAGAAGACCGACTCCCTTCCCCAGTAAGAAGCACAGTGTTGCTCCATAAACCCACAACACCTAACTCTTGCACGGGGCGCACCTGTCCAGAGATAGCTGCGGTTTATGAAAATCCAGGTTAGGTTGGGTGGATTCTAACTGTCCTGCTGTTCTGGAGTCCCTGCCTAAGGGTGGGGACAGGTTAGGAGTGTCCCTAGTGTGAAGAGGAGGCAGGGCTTAGGGGTAGCATCCGGGGACACAGCAGTGATCTCAGCTTTGTCCTGCCTCCTGCACCGTCCCTAAGTGTCAGGGAAAGAGGTCTCAGGCAGAGGCTACCTGGGACGGGTGGCTCCCTCCCCTCCTACAGCACCAGGGCTCCTCAGAACACAGAGCCTGGGGTCAGGCCCCTGTGGAAGACAGGGGTTGTGATTGTGTCCGCCACTAGGAAGGGACCAATCTATGTGTCCTCGCTGCCTGGACTGTCCCAGGTGAGGGGACTTCTGTAAGCACAGGAAAACCAGGTGGGGCATGAGCAAGAGAACAGCAGGCCACACGGGCTTCTAGACTGGAATACACCGTAGGAAAGCTGGCGTGGGGAGGAATTCCAGCACCGCTCGTAGATTTAACTCCTTCCCCTATGTCTAACAGCCGCGAGAATACAGGGCGGGGGGACCCCAGGTTAGCAGAACAGACATGGGTGTCACACACAGCTAAGTCACAGCTACCTTCTACCCGCTTTGTTCTGTCTAGGGAAGGCAGCTGGCTAGCAGGAAGTCGTCCCTTCAGATAAGAAGTCAGGGACGGATGTCTCGAATCATAGATTCAGCTACCGTAGGACTGGGGAAACCATGAATTTGACTCCGCTCAAGCATCCTAGGTCACTGGTGCTGGGACACCCTCGGGTCCCTTTAGGTAGAGCCCAGGTGTACAGCATGAGTCCTGGGCTTCTCTACCTTTGTGTATTCTCCAGAGAGGAACCCTTGTTGGAACCCACTGTACAGAGGCAGGAACATGAGGAGGCACAAACGCTTGTCTCTAAACAGCATGAAGGTTGACAGTAACGTGGACCAGAGAGGTGGTGGACTGGAGCCCCTTTCTCCTCCTTTCTCAAGTTTGTCTTCCACAGACTCGAGAAGCACAGCTACCAGCAGGATGGCCAAGACGCCGCAGCCTAGGAGGACACAGAGACGGCTGTCAGTGGTGGTACCTGGATCACACGTGTTCCACCCCCCACACCCATCTCCATGGGACAGCTAGCTAGCCATCCGGTAACGGGTGACGGAAGCTGTTCTTGATCTCCCGTGTGCTAGGTCTACAGGTGACTTGTGACTTGCTTTCCCTTGAAGCCTACCACAGCGGGTCAGCATTGTCATCACCCACGGAGGAAGAGCATGCTCTTAAAGGAGAGAAAGACACAAGTGCCCTCAGACGGATGACAAGAGCTTTGTGTCAGTCGAAGAGGGACACAGAAATCTATTCATACGTTAAACACCCTCAAGGTCCTGGCAGACAGACGTGTGCTGGTGTGCTGTCGGCACCTCAGAGAGGAATGTGCTTTGAGGGACAGTTAACAGAGGGCACCAGGGGTCATGGGACCTTTCATTGCCTTTGGACTTTGAACCATGTAAATAGGCTAGCTGTTGGGGGCAGGGGACAAAACAAGAACCTAAAAGTATTCCTTTCCCCCTGAGCATTCTGTACATCCATGACCGAAATGCGCAGAGTCAATAAATCTGGCTTCCCTCTCTGCCCAACCCACTTCTCCAGTCAGCTCCATCCCCCTGCACAGGAAACAGATATTCATCTGAGTGTTTTGATCCATACTGAGGCCCCTCTGGCCCCTGGTGATGAGAGGCGCCTTCTGTGACAGCTTTTGAACATCGATTTTCTCCTTTCTGACAAAGGCAGTTCCCCGGGGACGGAGGTGTCCAAACTCCGGGAGTGAAATTCACTCCGGGAGTGTGGGTCAGACTCGCCTGGGGTATGTGCTTCTTACCTTTCGCTCCCGGTACCAACGGCTTACTCCTGGCACTCTTAAAAAGGATACGATTTTATCTTGTCTGTCTCACCAATACTGTTTCCCATCTCGGCTACAGGCTCTTCTGGGGACACTGACGTAGGCTGACTATGCCACTGTGCTCCAGCCTTACTGATCTGTGGGATTTATGAAGCCGCCTCTCCTGCCTAACGTTTGCAGAGATGGTCTACCCAGTCTCAGTGCTCATCACCGAAACCCGCTCACCAACACGCTTCCACTCAGAGAAGTCCAGATCCCTTCGAAGCTCTCTGTGTAGCTCAGCCACTTTCCTGACTACCCGGGATGTCACTTCCCTCTGATGTCACTTACTGCAATATTTCAGTGGTGCCGATTAGGTGCCCAGCAGGCTGGACAGCTCCTGCCATGGCTTTCTTCAGTCACCCTTTAAATGAACACGGTGCCCGGACATGAGAAACACCCTGCGCTTTTCTAATCACCCAGATGTCGGCTGTGGGTAAAGCTTAGGAGACACGCGTGTCTCTTATCCACTGATGGCGGGAAGCTCCTTCTCTGTGGCCCACTTTGCAACCAGGGACTTCAAAAGTTTGGAGTGGCTTAGAGAATACCATCTCTAACAAGAAACAGTGAAAGCCTGTGAGTGACAGGGTCACAAACCCAGAAGCCACATCCCCTACTCAGAGGTGTATGTAACCAATGCCAGAGGTCCAGGACAGTCCGAGGCATGAGCTGGTGCCTTGGAACGGAGACACCGGATTCTAAAGACATACCGCAAGAGACTTCATGATGAATGCAATGCTTTGAAACCTGGGCACCTACTCCAGGGATGCCTCTATAGGCATTATAGCCCCCCCTTTTTTTTATCTTATTTGTTTATGGTGATGTGCCTTAAAAAAAGAGTCATAGAAAATCTCCAGGTATCAGAATAACACGATGTCTCCACCTCAGCTTGGGCGTGGTATCCTTACTTAAGCCACTTGACCTGCTACCTAGGCAACGGGATTCTCTAGGCAGCCAGATTTATCCAGTGTGTGAATAATATGTGTGGATGGAGGCTGTTACCAGAGAATGCACTGATATATATATATATATATATATATATATATATATACACACACACACACACACACACACACACACATATATACACACCTATATATATATATAGGTATATATATATAGGGAAATATATATATATACCTATATATATATAGGTGTGTGTATATATATATATACCTATATACCTGTTGTATACATATTATATATAAATATATAATATATAAAATATGTATATATATATATTTCTATCGAAAAGAACATACTCATCCATCAACGCTATCTGTGGCTTTCTCCCCACGACAAAGACAATAGTGAGTGACACTTGAAACCATGTGATGCCCAAAGCCAGAATGGTCCAGTAGGTTCCATAAGTGTCTGGCTTCCCCACTGCAGGAAGGGAGCTGCGGTGGACACCGAGAAAGCCCAACCCAGGACCCCTTGATGTCCTCCTTACCACAGCCATGTAAACAGGATGTCTGCTAAGCACACATATAGATTGCAGGCGACCAAAGAAGGCAGAGGCACAGAAACCACTGTGGTACCCAGCTCCCTCCTCCTCCTGCTCCCCCTCCTCCTCATCCTAGAGCAGGGTGCCTCCACATCGCACGGGGCTTTGTTGGACAGCACTGGCAGCTGACTTTGCTGTCAGAGATTGTCAGCATCCCAGACTGGCCCAGTCCTAGAACTGGTGGGGCTTTTGCTTTCTTTATTAAAGGGAAAGCGCAAACCTAGCCTCCCACTGTTACACATTATACAGCGCATTCTGCACATCTGGGGAAATCACAGGGGCTGACACACCCAGAGTGCAACAAGAAACCCTTATCCTGGGAAACCACCTTCTTCGTGATCATGGCATCTCTCGTGCCAGGTAAGGGTGTGGCAGGGGTCCTGTGGAGAATGTTGGTTTACGCTGGAAAGGGGCCTTTAGCACACTAAGAGGTCGGGCATTTGTACATACTGGTGTAGATGCCCAGCAGCGTGTAGATCAGTTGCTGGGAGGGGTGATGGGTGCTGTTGGTGGCCGTCGGAGCCTTCAGGCAGTCTTTGGCTCCACAGGACATGAGCTGTTCCTCTGTGATGGCCTCTGTGAAGTTGGAATGGAGAAGATGGAGTAAGAATTCCAAAGACCTAAGGTTGAAATTGGCAGCCGCGAAAGTATGGTTACCCGTGGCAGGTGATTTCTTTTTTTTCCCCCCCAGAAAATGAATGCTAGTTCCTCTATGAGTTAAAAAAAAAAAAAAAAAAACAAAAAACAAAAAAAAAAAAACACCATGTGTGCGGGTCCCAAGTGCTGGCTTGCTAGTTAGGAGCGCTGGATGTTCTTGAAGAGGATTGGTCCCCTGCACCCACGCTAGCGCACAGCTGTCTCTAACTGCAGTCTAGAGAATCTCGTGCCTGCTCTGGAATCTGAATTACTACATGTACAAGGTGCGCAGACGCATGCAGGAAACACGCCTGGACCCATGAAAGGAATCATCCATATGTGTGTGTATATGTGCATATGTATATATGTGCATACATATGTATATGTGTACATATGCATATATATGAAGAGTTGGTTCAGTGATAAATACATGCCTATATATGCCTAACATCTCTGCCTCTCTGTCTCTGTCTCTGTCTCTCTCTCTCTCTCACACACACACATAAGTTGGAACTACTATGATAATGTTGTCAGCTTGTCGACATCTAGAGCCATGTAGTTGACAAGCCTGTGGGTACATCTCTGGAGTGTGAGGGATATCATCTAGGTTAGGGTGGTCTCTGGGCATGCCAGTAGGGGATTATCTCATTCCTGAGGGACACGGTGGCCTGGCTGTATCTAAGCGGAGTCTGTGGCCTTTCCTTCACCTGCCGTGATACAGGGACTCGGACTGTCCCCAGTTCTGCCGAGTGGCTGTGATCGCGCACAGCCACAAGCCTTGTGTCGTCCCTGCCTGGGACACATGGTCATCGGGAGGGGAGGAAGCAGGTGGGGGACTTCTGAGCTTCCCATCATCAGAGCCAGGGTGGAGGGAGGAAATCCTCCAGGTCCAGAACCCCTCACTTCCAGAAAGCTCTGCGGTAAGAGTGAAAGGCTGACACCCTCCGGCAGGAATGGGGCAGGAAGGAGATGCTGGCTCCGCCCCTGGGTGGGTGGGGTTGAGGGAAGACCAGCAAGGAGTCATGGGGTAAGGAGTTGGGTAGATGGTTCTAACACTGGCCTGTGGCTCAGTTTTATAGGGTAATGAGCTAGGTAAATTCTTCTTAGAAACTCGATGGCTCCATATTCGGGAGTGCTCAGTTTCCCCGCGACTCCTGAAGGGACTCTTTCCAGATCTCAAACACGTCTCCGGCAGCCCTTGTTCTTCTCCCCAGGTCCCTCCATCTTGCTAAAAATCAATTAGACTACATTCCCTAAAGCTAGCCCCCCCCCCCAGGTTTATTTCCTCATTTGGCTGCTTCCTCCTCCTGAGGCTGACTGCTGAGGGCCAGTTATCAAAGCACTGAAGTCCGGCCACCAAAAGCCTCCTTTGGCTCACCTAGTTAACAAGCGCAATTAAAATTAAACACCTCACCCTAACACGGGGTCTCCCATTTTACCTTTATAAGCTGCCACTTGCCCATGGGCCAGGTCTGTCTCCTCTCTATGTAGAATCAGTCCCTGTCCTGACCCCTCTCTGGGACAAACACCCCTCCCCCTCTCCCTCTTCCTCTACCTCCTGTTTTTGTCCCTTATCCCTGCTCTGTGTCCCTCCGGGGCAAATCTCCTTTGTGCTGCTACGATGGTTTGGGGGTGTCTTAGGTGACTCTGAGGTTGCCTACCACACCGTTTCCCAAAGAGTTCCCAACCTCCACAGGGTACCTGTTAAAAAGACAACTGCTCAGCCTCTTGGTTGTCCCCAGAGGCGCAGGACCCACCCGCCTCCTCAGTAAGGACAGGCATTTAGATGGAGCTGGGACCCTGGAGACCCGGCTCTCCCTGAGGCCACTCAGCCCTCACTCTTTACCTTGCCCGGACATCTTGCCAAACACCAGCGAGGAAATCAGGTTGCCCCACACTCCAGAAGATTGGAAGATGAGAAAAAAGATGCCGAAATACTGGTTGACCACATCCTTGCCAAGCTTCCCCGCCTTTTCCGCTTGCAGATTCCCCATGGTGGTGAGGTAGGTACCCTGAGCCGACCACAGAGGGGCTGCACCCAGGCCCAGCAAGACGGAGGTAGGGATCAGGGTGTACCTGCAGAAAGACCCAGCAGAGACGGGAGTAAGGGATCAGTGCGCACCCACACAGGCCAGGGATGCCTCTCTGCCAGACTCTCAAAATCTGAGGGTACAGGGAATGGGGCATTGGTCCCGTGCTGGCTTAACCTCCCCGAGAACCATCTACATCAGATTCTCTCTTAATATTAGGGTCATGAAGACACCTGTGTGTGTGAAGGCAAGGCCCCAGGAGCGAGCCCAAGGAGAGGAAAGGGTTGCCACTAGGGTCAGGCGCAAGACAGGAAGGCACACGCTGGGACGGGCCAGCTAGCGGGGCTGTACCAGTTGGCGTGGAAGTTGCCCAGGGAGAACACCACGTAGCAGCACATGGAGCCCACGATGGTCCACTTGCAGCCACACCTCTTGATGAGGATGGGTGGGAGGAACATGGAGGACAGGAGGACAGAGGCGTAGAGTGTGCTGAGCGTCGCCACCCCCAGGCCCTGCTCACTGTGGAGGCTGCTCTGTGGAGGAAAGACGAGGCATCAGAGGAGGGGGACCCGTTGAGGGAACTGGGTGGGGTGAGGAGACAAGATATGGCGGAGTGCTGGCCCCAGGCTCAGGGCCAGCTCAAACCTTGAGCCACCGGATGCCAGCCTTCTCACACAAGGACACTGCAGTGAAGATGAATAAAGCCAGCTTCGCTTACGGCTTCAGGGGAGGAGCCAGCGAGGCTTTAAAAATGGTCACCGTGAGGCCTTCTCAGGGCTTCCGGACTCAAAGCTAAGGTGGGAGGAGTCCGTGGGAAGGTTGGAGGAGTCCGTGGGAAGGTGGGAGGAGTCCGTAAGAAGGTGGGAGGAGTCCGTGGGAAGGTGGGAGGAGTCCGTAAGACGGTGGGAGGAGTCTGTGGGGAGGTGGGAGGAGTCCATGGCAAGGTGGGAGGAGTCCATGGCAAGGTGGGAGGAGTCCGTAAGAGGGTGGGAGGAGTCTTGGGGAGGTGGGAGGAGTCTGTGGGACGGTGGGAGGGAAGCCTGGAGAAGACGTGCTCAAAGCCGAGACAGAGCATACACCAGCCAGAGCCTGGCACTACACAGTGAGAGAGGAGAGGAGGGAGAGGGGGAAGCGCAAGAGAGCTGCCTTCCCTCCCACACCCCCATTCCTGCTCCCTGCACCATCCTATCTGTCCTCTGTCCCATGTCCTCTGCACACATGGGTCGGCTGCACCCAATATACACTACAGCCAGTCCCTAACATCCTAACAACCTGATAGGTGGAGTCGGAATTGATCACCTCTAACATGGGGTTGCCTGGATACTTCCGAGTATATCGAGTAGCTAGAAGCACAAGGTTCAGCCTGGCCATTTTAAGAGCAGTTTTGCCTGGGTACTTCACTTGTATCTGTGAGCCTGCCTGCTTTGCGTTTCTAGTGAAACCCTGACAGTATCTGTCAATCTTGGAATTTCTCTGCCACCCACACTAGGGGAGGGACATTTGTGACTTATGAATGTTGCACTATTAGACCTAATTATATAAACATTATGATGTCCTTTCTATCGGGCCAAGGAAAGGCTGGGATGTGCTTTCCACTAGAGGGCCACGCAAGGCTGCGGTGACTCAAAAGTCAAAGCATCTGCCACCTTCAGCTGGTGACTGCAAAGTAGCTGCAGAAACCCCAGGGCAGGCAGCAGCGTTGAGCGGGCAGCTCCAGTGCTCCATGAAACCCTGTCTTGAAAGAGAAAAAAGAAAGAAGGAAGGAAGGGGAGGGGGAGAGAAAACAGAAAGACAGAGACAGAGGGAAGGAGGGAGGAAGAGAGAGACAGCCGAAAGAAAAAGAAAGAAAGAAAGAAAAAAGAAAGAAAGGAAGGAAGGAAGGAAGAAAAAGAAAGAAGGGAGGGAGGGAGGAAGAAAGAGAAAGGAAAAGAAAGGAAAGGAAAGAAAAAAAAGAAAATAAGAAAAGAGAGGAAGGGAGGGAGAAATTGATCCTATTTTTACTGTAATTACCACAGGAAAAGCTGTCAAATCATCCCCAGGCCCACATGACCTGGAAGCACATGACCCACAAGCCTCACAGAGATAGCTACTCGGTTTTGATGCAGACTCAGAGACTTGAGCAGGAACGAGTCCATAAACATTCAAAATGCAGACAATTCTGTCCATGTTCACAATTCGCTTAAAGCTTTCGTAAGATCCAGAAAAGTCCAGCAAAGTTACATGTCGGCCCAACCACAAAGTCACTCAAAGGCTCACTCCTGACAGCCCTCAGCCAACCTCCTTCTCGCCCCAGGGTCACACGCCCCTGGCTGTGGTGTTATTACTCCAGAGCAATGTGAACAAGACTAAATCTTGTTTGGCTTCACTTGAAAAAAAAAAAAAAAGAAAAAGAAAAAATGTTGGGGGGGGGAGTAGTGTGCCAGTGGGTGGGGTGTGGCGGTGTGAATTGGACAACACAAGGGGTACTTCTCACCTGCAGATTCTGCAGGCCCCCGTAGGCAGTGAAGAGCAGGAGGAATCCACAAGAAACCACCAGAACATTCTTCAGGCTACTCTCCATTATGCAGACGGATCGTCAGTCCCAGCGGATGTCAGAGAGTGAGTAGGCTTCGAGCTCCCTAAGAGAAAGCAGTTGGAGCATGGGAAACGGCGCCCGTACCAAGCATCAGCCCTGAGTGAGGAGTGGGTTGGCCATTAGGTAGCTAGTGCGCTAGCGTTTGCGGACCAGAGTCCTCCTTACGCTTGCTCTCTGGGAAAAGTTATGGCTCTTATCGGCTCCTCTGCCGTTCCCCCCTTTTACTTTCAGATAGGAATGCCACATTCTTGCACGTTTGACTTGACGGTACCTCATATGTCCAGAGAGGTTGCCAGCAGCGGGGCGGAGCATGGAATGTTCTTCTGACCTGAAGAACAAAGCAGAAACCACTAACTCTTATTAGAATGCCCATCCAAACCGGGCCTTTAATCCCAGCACTTGGGAGGCAGAGGCAGAGGCAGGCAGATTTCTGAGTTCGAGGACAGCCTGGTCTACAGAGTAAGTTCCAGGACAGCCAGGGCTACACAGAGAAACCCTGTCTCGGAAAAAAAAAAATAAATAAAAAATAAACCCTAAACAAACAAACAAAAAAGAATGCCCATCCAGCTTTTCTGAAAAACATTTAATGTGATGCTATCCAGGGCCAAAGGCTTAGAAGCGCAAAGACGTGATCTCACAATGTTTCGACGATGTTTCAAACGGTAGGGTATGGTAGGTCCGTCACACTCAGAGATTGGTTTTATAGGTACCATTTCACGTGTAGTAATTTGCATTTGAAATTTTAGACCCATTATAAGATAGCAAAGCCCAGGATTTCAGTCCTGCACTGGGCCTGCTGGCTCAGCAGCTGACAGTCATGTGTGGCCACCGAGTTCCTAAGCTACCCGTGGATCTGAATTTGGATTTCATTTAATTAGTTAACATTAAAAATTCAAGTGGGGCAAGTGTTGGACGGGCCAGATCCGGAGTGTCAGAGAGCGTTCTACACACCGTGTACAAGTAAAATAAGAAACACCCCATGCCGGACATGGTGATAGGCACCTATAATTCCAGCGCTCTGAAGGCAGAGGGAGGCAAATCTCTATGAGCTAAAGGCCAGTCTGGTTCACTGGAACTGCAGGCCAGCCAAGGCTACACAGTGAGACCTTGTCTCCGAAAACCACCTTCTATCCAGTCGTTAGCAAAGCTAATTGTTCCAAGGTGCTGTGGCTTTGGTGGGTTCTGCCAAGTGTGGACGGAGCCAGTGAGTTCTGACAGCCTCGCTAACTGGCATGACCGCCCACAAGAGAGATAAGGCTCTTAGAGCTTAATTGGCTTCTATAAAAAGACAAGCCTTGTGGAAGTCGTTGGTTTAATTATTTACTAAACACGGGTTATTACGATGATCCGCAGATGAGAACACCACCAAACGCTAGCAGGATATTCTACCGGGGGCAGGAGGAGATGGTCCAGTCGGTGAAGCACTTATCTCACGAGCACAGGGAGCTGGGTTTGATCCCAGCCCATGTTAAAATAATGGGCATGGTGAGAAGTTATGACAGGATTGGAAGGTGGGAAGAGGAGAGAGATTGTCCCTGGGTCTCGCCGGCCATGGCCTAATTGGTGAACTCCAAACCCATGAGAGAGCCTGTCTCAAAAGGGCTAGACAATATGCCGGATGTTGTCCTCCGGCTTCTACGGGAGTCTGTGGAAGACCAAGAGGCTAGCAGCATAGAGAACTGCGGAACCGCCCTAACTCAGTCATCCCCAGCAAATGCCAACAAGACAGGGTGAGCGGGAGGAACGTTTAAAGGAGAGTAATACTGAGCGTCGCGTAGACTTTTACACACTAACCTTGCTACCAGCCAATGACATTTTAGCTTCAATTAGTGAATTATTTTGGTGATGCTTTAGGTGAAATTCCCCTTCTCTGTGTCAAGGGGGCATTTGTTTTTTTTTTAAAAAAAAGGATTTACTTATTTATTTTATGCATACGAGTACACTGTAGCTGGTTGTGAGCCATCATGTGGTTGCTGGGAATTGAACTCAGGACCTCTGCTCCCTCCAGTTCCACTTGCTCTGGCCCAATGATTTATTTATTGTTATACATAATTACACTGTAGCTGTCTTCCGACACACCAGAAGAGGGCGTCAGGTCTCACTACAGATGGTTGTGAGCCACCATGTGGTTGCTGAGATCTGAACTCAGGACCTTCGGAAGAGTAGTCAATGCTCTTAACCGCTGAGCCATCTCTCCAGCCCCAAGGGGGAATTTTGAAATGGGAAATATGGTCAAAGTCTACAAGAGATGAGTTTTAGGTTCAGTCTTCTTGAGGCCAGAATCAGGGGTGCTCTTATTGCCTCAGATCCTGATGGCTCCCCTCACTGGCTGACACATCCCCACAGACCTGCACTTAGATGGGACCAGAGAAGACCAAGCGGTGTTCTGGAAACAGCTGTGAGACCCTGACCCTGGCCTAAGCTCCCAAGGCTGAGCACTTAGACACAGACAACACAAAAGTACCTGTCGTCATGGCCGCTCTCCGTTAGCATCAGTCTTGGGGTTTCTATTGCTGTGATAAAACAAACACCAGGACCCAAAGCAACTTTGGGATCATGGTGTTTTGAATAAGAATGACCCCATAGACTCATTTATATTAATGCTCAGTCACCAGGGAGGGGCACTGCTTGATAAGGATTAGGAGGTGTGGCCCTGTTAGGGGAGGTGTGTCACTGGGGATGGACTTTGAGTTTTCAAAACCCCTAGCCAGGCACAATCTCTTCCCCTCCCTCCCTCTGTCCCCACCCCCTGCTGCCCGTGGATCCAGATGTGGAATTTGCAGCTGCTTCTCCAGCACACGTCTGTCCGCACACCTCCACGCTTCCCACCTTGAGAATAAAGGACTGTGAGCCAGCCCCAGTTCAATGCTTTCTTTTTTCTATAAGAGCTGCCATGGTCGTGGCTTCTCTTCACAGCCACGAAACACCGACTAAGGATGGTTTAGTTCATCTTACACCTCTCAGGCCACACTCCATCGCTGAGGGGAGTCAGTGCAGGAACCTGGAGACGGGGGACCTGAAGCAGAGCCGTGAGGAACACTCGCTGGACTGTTCCTTCTGGCTTGCTCCGTTCGCTTTCTTATCCGTCTCAGGACCAACATCCCCGAGGCTGCAACTCTCCGCGGGCTGACTCCCACACTGGCCACCAATCAAGATGACGGACCTGCCTCCAGGCCAACCTTGTGGCTGGCAGTGTCTTCTCATTTAAGATTCCCCTCTCTCACGTGACTCGAGTTTATGTCAAGTTGATTAACCAATAAAACCACAACAACCAGAAGGGCGCCCACAAGGGGCTTGAGAGAAGCCATGGTCCTACAGATGAGCTCAGACACAGAGAACAAATGAAGGACCAAGAGCTTCTTCGAGAGGACCTGGGGGAGGGGCGGGGGAGGGGATGTCCTTTAACCTTCGGACTCTGGATTGTGTGACCCACACAATCGGGGACCACTGCTCTGCCATTGCCCCAAAGCCGGAACTTTGAGATTCACAGTCACTTAAATCAGTAAACCCCGCTGAGATGCCTAAGAAAGAGCTGGCTCTTTTAGGGAAAGCTCTCCCGGTGAGCAAGCTACCAGCAGTCTTTTTTTTTTTTTTTTTTTTTTTTTTTTTTTGGTTTTTCGAGACAGGGTTTCTCTGTATAGTCCTGGCTGTCCTGGAACTCACTCTGTAGACCAGGCTGGCCTCGAACTCAGAAATCCGCCTGCCTCTGCCTCCCAAGTGCTGGGATTACAGGCGTGCGCCACCACGCCCGGCTACCAGCAGTCTTTCTGTCATTTACAGCTGAGATCTAAAAGCAGCCCCCCCCCCCAGTGAACAATTGCTGGTTCCATTAGTTTTCTGCAGGAAAATGAACACCCATACTCAGAAAATGGGGGTTACCACTCCCACTCCCTTTAGGAATTCTGGAACTCTTACGTTCTAGGCATACTCCAAGTCTCCCTGTCTGCCCCCTTAGCAATTTGTATCCATGCAACCGCAGCTTGGAAAGGTGTTTCCTCTTCCTACTCCCGGGCCTGCCACCTCAGAGCTGACTGACAACCCCACAATGTGTTGGAGCAAAAACCTGGCTAAGCAGACGGCCTCCTGAGGGAACAGAGAACTTGCCTGGACACGGTGTTCTTCCTCAGCGAAGGCACAGGCAGAGCCGTTCCGGTAAATGCGGGGTCCTTCGGCTATTTTCCGCTACTTTCCAGAGAGCCCAACTTACGACAGACAGTAGAACCTGCCCTCGCCCTCCCACGACTGATGAATCCCACAGAGCTCAGGTCCGCAGAGACGGTGGTCACCTGGCAATCCAGGTCTTGCTTGTCTCTCAGAGATTCTAGAACACATTTCTACTATTGACATTTGAGTGGCCTGAAGAACCAGTCACTCCTGACTGCGCAGCCTGCAGAGCCAATGACCATGGCATCCAGTGTGGCTAAGGTACTGCCACCCTGTACAGAGGGGGGCCAGATTGGGGTCTGGGGCTCGGCCCTACCCGGCTCCCCCTGCTGCAGCAATGCCCGGCTAACCAGAGCTGGGGGAGCAGCTCTCTACCTCACCCCCAGACTCTAAAGCATGACACCAGGCCCCGTTTTAGGGTACACCTGTGCATACATGCCTACCCACATAAACGTCTCCAGTGCTGTGTAGACACAGCTCTTCCTCCCCATGGCCTTCCTGGGGCCATGGCCAGAATGCACATTATTACAAAGCTGGAGCTGACCTCCGGCAGGGTGGCCAGCAGCCTGTGCTCATAGGCCAAGTTCCAGGGGGAGGAAACAGATACAAACACGATAACCAAGCAAATTCGGAAGTCAATCAAGCAAACGCACATGACCGTAGGCAGAGCAGGCGCCAAAACCCATTTAGGGCAGAAAACACACATACCAATCCATCTCCACCGGGACAGCAGAGGACACGCCACCTCCCACGGCAGCTCTGGTTCGCAGAGGCCCCCGTGGGCTAATAGCCAGCAATTAGAGGCCAAGATCTGGACAGCTGACGAACACTTTCATGTGTGTCCCCAGCACTCAGACAAGGTACACACAAATGGCCACTGTGCCGATGTGTCCTATGCGGTCTTGTAATAGATTGCTCTGTCCCCACAAGCAAAGCCAGATAGTATTGTTATTCTGGAAGTGCTCAAAGGATGAGTTTGAACCTTGCTCCCACAGTGCACACACACACACACACACACACACACACACACACACACCCATAAAACTGGCACTCTGTCCCCGTGCTAGATAAATGTCATCCCGTGTCTACTTACCTAGCTGTGTGACCTTCTTGCTACCTGGCACGGGGCTCCTTTAATCTGGGAATGCTGATGCGGTTTCCAGGATAAGATTTTAATGCACTGTTTAGAGCTGCTGTGTTTTTGCCAGGGCGCATTGGGAAATCATTGTTGGGAAACACTTGGTTGTTTTTTTTGTTTTTTTTGTTTTTTTATGAGTGAGTAGCAAAGCCTGTCTATGAGGTGCCACTTGGCTGGCCATGATCAGAGCTACGGAACCAGTCATGGGGGCAGACAGGGGAACTACCCAAGGTTGTTAAGGCCAGCTATAAAGGCTCCTACTAAAACCTGGTGTCTACGGCTGGCGAGATGTTCAGTAGTTAAGGCCATTTGCTGCTCTTCCAGAGGATCAGGGTTTGATTTCCAACACCCATATCGTGGCTCAGACAGTCTGTAACTCCAGTTCCAGGGGATCCAAAACACACTTCTGGCCTCAAGGGTACTAGACGCGTACATGATACACAGACACGCATATGGGCAAAACACCCATACACGTAAAATTAAGAAGGAAAAAAATTAGTTACCTGGTTTGAAAAACATGGGAAAAGTTGGATTCCGTATATACACATGGATATTTTATAAATCTATGCACCTGCAAAACACAGTGCATCGCTTACTCACTGTATAGAGGGGCACATGTCTATGTCCACGTACTGGGTGCACCTACCCACATACAGTGACTCTAAGGTCTGAGTCATCAAACTCTCATGGGCAAGTGAACTTACATAGGAAAAGGCTCACGCCTTTCTGTGTGTGATGTACCAATGTACTAGTCTACCCCCTCTAAGATCATTTAGTTTTGCAAAGGAAAAATGTTTTTAGGGAAACAATGCTTTCGAAGTCAGTTTTCTTAGGAAGAACTTTGCAAAATAAACCGAGACAGCTATGGAGTGTGAGCAGTCCCCTTCTGCACGGTCTGTGGGGAGTTAGCCAGGGTCATGCCTTAGGTCACATGACTGGCCTGCTTCCAAGCATCATACGCAGACCAAGTCACAGGAGTTGTCTCGATTTTTATGGCCCACCTACGTTCATGCTCTATGTTCACCAAAGATGCTGTCTACACCGCAACTCAGGGATTTGCCCAGATGCCGGGAAAAGAATGTGCCGGGCCAGCTTGTGCTGCCTGGACCTCCTCTGCCCGGCTCTCCTTCCCACAGGCCCTGGGTCATCCGCTTGGGGCAGGTGGATAGGAAATACCTTTTGGTTGGGCCGTTTACAATGATCTAAAGAGAAACACCAGGTCCCTCCTGGAGCCCAGGTGAACTCTGGTGAGAGCCCTGTCGGTTAGCAAACGCCTCCTGAATTCTGTACCTTAGATACGGACGTAGTCTGCCACAAAACCATGCCAGACCCCTCCTCCCAGCCTGGGCCTGTGGTTTGGGGGGTTGTGCTTGTGTGGCCAGCAGGACTAGGTCATCACCTGCCTCCTCTAAGGCAAACACACACATACCTGGCCATACCTGCCCATCCCATTGGGTCTGTCTCTCTTCGTCGTACTGCCTAGCAGGTTCCTAAGGCTGAGATGGCCGAGACAGCACAAGGAGGCCAGCACCCACTCGGCTGAGGAAAAAGTCAGGCTGGTGCTGGGCGCTGGACTCAGTGGAGGAAGAAATCAGGCAGGTGCTGTGCATTGAGAGCAGGCAGGATTGTGACTCACAAGGGAGGGTAGGAGGTCTGCGCTCACTGCAGGGGCTGTGGGAGGGGCCGGCCTTCACATCTGGATGTCATCTGCAGAGGGTGTGCATCACCCCACAGGTGATGTTGGACACCCCCCTCTGCCCCCAGATGAGACGCGCACATGCCACGTACTCTCAAACAGCTGTAAAATTTAAATCATTATGGCCATTTTCAGTACCATCAAAAAAATCACAAACAAGTAGGAGGTACTAGACGCCCTCTTCCCGGCAGCTGGCACCTGATCGCCTGGGCACATTTTAGTTTGTCTTAGTGTTAGATTGTAACTCTTTTACAATCTGCTCTGTGCTTCAGCCCTCTCAGCCAGAAAAAGGGAAAGGGAGAATGGGGGCTTTGGAGGTGAGGGTTTGGTCGGACATGCAGGAGAGATTGTTTCTCCATGAAGAACTGAGCCAACGAGGAGGCATTTAGAGGAGTAAGCATGTGTGTTTATGTAAGATGGGTTTGTGCCCAGTTGGTACACCAGGCATTTCTGCTTCTTGTCATGACTTCTGGGAAACCAAAAATAAGTAAATCTCCTTGGCTTTGGGGAGTCTGAGTCTCCCAGGGCTTTCATGATGAAGTAGGGATCGTTCCTCACACCAACCCTGGATAGTCTGTGTCTGGACTGGGCAGGAGTCCTGGGGCTGGGTACAGACATTGTGGACTCAGTCATGTGACTTCAAGTAAGCCAGGTGGCACTTTTATCTTACCCCCATGGCCAGTTAGCTTATAGCTGGCATTGACTAGACCATCTCTGTGGCCCGATAAGCCACTGCACTTTCCAAGAGGAAGTTGTAAGTCAGCTTTGGGAAACAGAGTGAGAATGGGGCTTGGATCACAATCCCCATTGTGTACTGGCCATTTTTCTCTGTGTAGCCTTTACATATGTGCAGCCTCTTTCAGATCTTTACGACTCTCCCTGACCTCTAGTTCTTTTAGATTGTAGGACCTGATACTCAGGGCACAGAACAACGCACTCTGGGTTCTGTCAGAGGGAACAGAAGGGTGAGAAGCGCCCGTGGACCTATCTTGAAACATTCTTCTATTCCCAGTGTTCCAAACAGCCCTGGAGACTTGGTCTCCAGGACAGCCCAGACCAAGAAGTGTAGAGAGTCAACAGGGCCTTGTACAAGCAAAGTGGCCTGGGGTTGACCAGTAGGAGCTAAAAACACTATCAAAGAAGAGATGATCTGAGGGGTTGGTCACGTAGTCCCTCTGTTTCTTCAGACTTCTTATTGGTAAAGAACATTACCTAAGCTCAGTGTGTATCTATGTGTGTGTGTCTGTCTGTCTGTCTGTGTGTCTCTGTGTCTGTGTATGGCTATGTGTATATGTGTGTGTCTTTGTGTGTGTATCTGTCTGTTGTGTGTGTGTCTGTGTCTGTGTCTGTGTCTACGTGTGTATCTGTGTTTCTCTGTATGTGAGTCTGTGTGTATGAATCTGTGTGTGTGCCTGTATGTGTATGTATGTGTGTGTCTGTGTTCTCTGTGTGTGAGTCTATGTGCATGCATCTATGTGGGTGTGCCTATATTTGTGAGTATCTCTGTGTGTGTCTGTATGCGTGCATGTGTGCAGGTGTGTCTGTGCCTGTATCTATACGTTTGTGTGTGTATATCTGTGTGTCTATGTCCGTGTGTGTATATTTGTATATCTCTGTGTGTATTCATCTGTGGGTAAGTGCACACATGTGTATGCATCTATGTCTGTGTACATGTGTGTGTGTATATCTGTGTCTCTCTGTGTGTCTGTCTACATGTGCCTGCACATACACCTCTTGGTGCAGAGGAAGAAGGGCTTGGGCACCCAGGGTTTGGTTCATTCACCAGTGGCTCCCGAAAGCCTTTCACCCACCCACCCCTTCCCATGTGCCAAGGTCACTCCTTTGCTGATAATTGAGACAAGAAGAGCCACAGCTGGGCTGGTGAGGTGGCTCAGCGGTTAAGAGCACTGACTGCTCTTCTGGAGGTCCTGAGTTCAAATTCCAGGAACCACATGGTGGCTCTCAACCATCTGTAATGAGATCTGACGCCCTCTTCTGGTGTCTAAAGACAGCTACAGTATATATTCATATAATAATAAATAAGTCTTAAAAAAGAAGAAGACCTGCCGCTGAGAGGGAGACCCGCTGTCCTTGAACACGAATGAAGAATTCGCTGTCCCTCGCTGCCCTGCCGACTTCTGCTGCACCCAGCCTCTAGGGTAACAGTGATGGATCTGCAGTCGCAGTCTCAACGCTTCCCCTTCTGTGTTGAAAACCCAGCCTCACCTCCACCTACACAACCCTACACGGCCTACGCTGCCACACCCCGTGCTGCTCAGGTGAGGTTGGATATCCAGGTGCTCTGCTACCCTCAGACCACAAATGGCCCCTGATTCGCTAGGGGCAGGTCATGCACCGGGTTGGCCTCTGAGATTAGAACCGTTTGACCTCTGAAAGCAGCAGGACCTAGAGAAAAGCACTTCCAGGTCAGCACGTGGACTGAGCCATCCCTGGCTCTGACCGTCTCAGCCTGTCTGCCCTCCCGTGGACTAAAGACTTTTAGAGGTCTAAAGCCAAGCCCCTGATGTCCCCAGCCCTAGCTCACCCTTCGCAGCCTTTGGTTTCTCACAGAGGGCCGAGGCCAGGCCACTACCAAGGCTGGCCGTTCCCAGTTTGGCTTCTCCTTAACAGAGCCGTCACCTGACAGGTTGGTTTTGCTTGGGATATCCCACACGCATGCACAGGAGACTGAGAAATTCCGGTGAGCTTTCTAAGTCTTAATAAGAAGGGAGACTTGCTATCTGCGCGTTAGGCCCAGGCCTGGCTGAGAAACAGTGCTTGCTCATGGGAGGCAGAAATCTCTCTCTACGTATCCTAGACAGCCCGCTTCGGTCACATGGTGGCTCACCAGTCTCCCTCAGTCACTACAAGGTTGTAGTGTTGTATGGAGCCCCAGCCTCTCTACTTACCTCCCTCCAGACCCTAGAGCCCACACCTTCGATGTCCTTGGAGGGGCAGAGCGTGCTGGGACTTCGTTCTGGTGCTGGGAGCCTGCAGTCCAAAGTACCATCTAGCCAGCCTTATCTCTCAATAACCGGGGTAATAAGAGCCTAAGATTTAATTAAGGCTAGTGAGGCCATGGTGGCCTGGGGGCTTCGTTCCCTGGAAGGCGCTAAGGGTACGTGTGACCTCCAGGGCTCCTTCTGGAGAAATGGCCTCCCTACGCTCCTCAGAAAGAAGACTAAGCAATTTCAAAACCTTCCATCTTTAGTGGGAAGCTCCAGACTGCAGCCTGATGGCCCACGGACTTTGCCCAGAGAATCAAGTCCACCATGTTTCCGTTGACGGTGGTTCCTGCGCTGTGGAGGAGGGGTGTTTCTCCTTCCTGTGGTTGAGACAGGAAGTTCAGACGTAGGTCACTGGAAGGGGTCACCAGGACCAGCCAGCTTTCCTCCCAATCACCACCAAGTCTAAAAAAAAATAAAGTCTACTTCCCCTTTCTCCAATTCTACCCTTAAAAAAAGTTCCCGGACTCTGGACGTGTGAGTGACAAAGATCAGGGTCCGTCTGAGTCATTTACCCTGCCACAGAGGAAAGTCACCCCAGGCAGGGTGTTCAGAGAGCAGTCACGTGTCATCAGACTCGTGCCTGAGGAAGGGACAGGCCTGACATCTGAGAGAACAAGGCGCCTGTGCCAGCCATGGGGGCTGCGGGGTAGGGAAAATCTAAGGCCTCAAGCTCCTTCCAGGTGGGGCCCAGGGGCCAGGTGTCCCCTGCCCGAGGAGCCACACTGTATGCACTGCCGCAGAGGGACTGTCCACTATGTCTGCTCCATCATCACTAACCACTCAGAGAACAGGAGAGCCAGGAGATTCTGAAAACACAGTATTAACTCACTCCACAAATCTGTGGTCTGTAGAAGTCTGCCTATCACAGTCAATAGACTCTGTCTTCCTCAGTACTTCCTCATACTCAGTACTCTCGTCAGTCAGTACTCTCATCACACTCAGTACTCCCATACACTCAGTACTCTATCATACTCAGTACTCAGAACTCCCACATTCTCAGTACTCTATCATACTCAGTACTCCCACCAGACTCAGTACTCTGATACTCTCAGTACTCTATCATACTCAGTACTCCCACTAGACTCAGTACTCCCACTCTCAGTACTCTATCATACTCAGTACTCCCACCAGACTTAGTACTCCCACGCTCTCAGTACTCTATCATACTCAGTACTCCCATACTCTCAGTACTCTATCATAATCAATACTCCCATCACACTCAGTACTCCCATCATACTCAGTACTCCCATCAGATTCAGTACTCTCACACACTTAGTATCCCATCACACTCAGTACTCCCACCAGACTCCGTACTCCCACACACTCAGTACCCCATCCACTCAGTACTCCCACCGGACTCAGTGCTCCATCACATCTTTCAGCACATGCACCGCCCACACTCTCAGTTCACGGACTTGGATCAGAAGCCCATGTTCATCCATCACCTAATACCAGTCGTACTCCTGGAGTCGCGTTTGCACAGTATCTTTCACAGCCATAAAACACAAAATCTGTATCGTGTTGGGCTTCCACCAGGGACACCGGCACAAGCTGCTGCTGCACTTCCCTCCTGTCTGTCACGAGGGCATCCCTGGGCACCCTTGTTTCCTGCATTGGCCTTCTTCCCCGAATGCTTTCTTTACGCACACAGTGGCATTTCGTTGGGTGCCAGTGTTGTGGCAAGAGGCCAGAGACAAAACTGTGGATTGATCATCTTGATCTTTGGTTTCACAGACTTCCCACCGACGGGAGGCCGTGTTTACAGGGCCCGTGCTGTGGTTTGCACCTCCTTCCTCACAGGTTTGCTTGTTCCTGCAGAGGAATCAGGATGTGGTCTGGAGAACTGGTATCGGGGGTTGAACTGGAGGGATTTTCCAAGCTGCTGAAGCAATCTGAGAGAGCCTGGGGGTCCCGGCAGCCAGGATGGTGGCAGTAGGGGTAGAGGGTGTCAGATGAGAGCCTGGAAAATCAGCCAGCACCCTGTGACTGAAGCCTGGGAGGCAGGAGAGTTTGCGTTTCACTGACATTTGCAGACAGGCAGAAGGAAGGCCAGGGATGTGTTTTGTGATATTGACTTCTGTCTGACCTCTGTCTGACTGGCTGTCTGTCTCTTAACTCACGGACAGGTTTGTCCATTTGTAATAGAAGTCAGATTGCTCTACACCTTTTCTGCTGCTTGCATTTTAATTTAATAGAATCCTTGGCCATATTTGGATGTGATACAGGCACGCCTCTTTCTCTGCGAGACCCCACAGCTACTGCACTGTACGGAGCTAGCATACTTTACCTTTCGGCCGGCTCTCTCCTTATCGAGATGAGGCCTCTGGCAGCAGACATAATCCTGCGCCATTTGTAAAATGTGCAGTAACTTGGTCAAGGCGGAGCAAGTCCCGGTGAGAGGGCCCCTCCCAGGCCACAGCACCAGTCTGCTCTGCTGGACTCCTCTGCATCTCTGTGCCCCATACAGCTCCGTGCACTCCCTAGCTGGTCCTAAAAGCTCCCTGCAACCACCCACGTGCCCTCTGCAGCTCCTAGTGCTGCTACTCACAGCTCTGGGTTGTCTGCCTGCTGGTGAGAAGACGTAGTTCACTGTATTATTTCATGTTGATCAAATATTAAGTTAAAAAAATTATAACGTGAAAGGCTGGGTATAAGAGAATGGGGAGAGCCGGGAGATGCCGGGCATGGTGGCGCATGCCTGTAATCCCAGCACTTGGGAGGCAGAGGCAGGCGGATTTCCGAGTTTGAGGCCAGCCTGGTCTAGAGTGAGTTCCAGGACAGCCAGGACTACACAGAGAAACCCTGTCTCAAAAAAAAAAAAAAAAAAAAAAGAGAGAGAGAGAGAGAGAGAGAATGGGGAGAATAGGGAGATGTCTTGCTTGGTCAAGTACTCTCCATGCAGTCCTGAGGACCCGGGTTCAGATCCCCAAAAGTCATAGGAAAAGCCTGGCACAGAAGCTTGGCCTGTAACTCCAGCCCTGGGAGGCCCAGACAGGATCTTGTGGCTTGCCAGCCGCCTAGCCTAGCCGGTGAGCTCCAGGGTCAGGGAAAGACCCTATCCTAGAAAAAGATAATGTTGAGAACAGTAGATCGGCTCCCTGGCAGATGGGCATGACTGCCTAAGTAAGGTGGCTGAGCTGGGCATGGTAGAGTAAGCTGGCAAGGCGATTTCTTTTAGTAAGAAGTGTGCTGCAGAAACCAAGCAGGACCAGCAAGCACGGGGTGGGGGTGGGGCAGGAAGCGCGCGTGGTTCCGTTCTGGCCCACGTGGTGACTGTGTCTTTCCCCCCTTGGCTGTGGTCTGACCTCGACATCTTTCTCAGCTGCTAGTTTCGAATGAATGCTACAAAAGGAATGAAGGAAGGCTGGAACAGACTGAGTAAGGCCACCAAGCTCTGGGAACGCAGTGGGGTCCTTAGACAAAAAAAAGTCTTATTAGGTGGGAGAGATTTAAAAATCTGCATAAAAGATTTACACGGGAGCAAATATGGAGACAAAGAGCAGAGACTGAAGGAAAGGCCATCCAGAGATTGTCCCACCTGGGGATTCATCCCAGAAACAGTCACCAAACTCCAACGCTATTATGGAGGCCAAGAAGTGCTTGCTGAAAGGAGCCTGATACAGCTGTCTCCTGAGAGGCCCTGCCAGAGCCTTACAAATACAGAAGTGAATGCTCACAGCCAACCATTGGACTGAGCACAGGGTCCCCAATGGAGGAGTTGGAGAAAGGACTGAAGGAGCTGAAGGGGTTTGCAACCCCATAGGAACAACAACAATATCAACCAACCAGACCCCCCCAGAACTCCCAGGGACTAAACCACCAATCAAGGGGTACACATGGAGGGACCCCTGGCTCCAGCTGCATATGTAGCAGAGGATGGCCTTGTCAGGCATCAGTGGGAGGAGAGGTCCTTGGTCCTATGAAGGCTCGATAGGTGCTCCAGTGTAGGGGAATCGAGGGTGGGGAGGCAGAAGGGTGGGTGGGTGGAGGAGCACCCTCATAGAAGCAGGGGGAGGGGCATAGGAGAGGGGGTTTCCAGGAGAGGGGAAACTGGGTAAGGGGATAACACTTGAAACATAAATAAATTAAAAGAAAAAAAAGATAAAACTATGAGAAAGAACACTTTAAAGGAGGACAGATATACATGAAATCCAGAGCTTTCCTTTTATAATGGTAATAAATAAATCTATCACTTCTTAATTATATCATTTAAAAAAATCTGCTTAAAAGTTTTACAGGGTGAGAAGGTCAGAGGCGAGGGAGGTGGGCTAGCTACCTTTGATAGGAATAAAAAAGCAACAAAATAGAAACGAACGAACAATAATACCAAAAGAGCATTCCTCACAGTGGTACCCACCTTTCATCCCAGCACCCTGGAAGCTGAGGGAGTGTGCGGGCTAAGGTTATGCTTTTAAGTTTTCAATGACCGCGCTTAAGAGATCAGAACTAAAATGTAAGTCACGTGGGTCGCCCCACCTGCACCGGATGTGCTCGATCACGTGTGGCTGGGAGGTACGCAGACAGGTAGTATGTACACCCCGTGGAAAAGGGATGGAGGGCGTGTGTAGCTCTATGGGCTTGGCTTGTCTAAGCATGTGACTAACACAATCTCCAGCCATGCTCTGGGCATCGCAGGTACGGGTCTGGCCAGTGTCTATCATCCTGGCCAGTATTGAAGGAGGCTTGCTTCAAATCTGGCTCAAAGATTATGGTGGCAGTCACAGCAGGTGGATCCTTCTGAGTGCCAGGATAGCAGGTGAACACACACACACACACACACACACACTTGCACACAGGAAGAGAGAGGGACCGAGAGAGAGAGTGACAGACAGAGAGGAACAGAGCAAGAACATAACTGTGATCTAGAGAACAAGTCGGCGACCCTCCGAGGTTCCTGCCCTGACTTCCCTTAATGAGGGGCTGTGGCACAAGTGTAAACTGAAATAAACTCTTCCCCAAGCTGCTTTTAGTCAAAATGTTTTATAACAGCAACAGATTAACAAACTATGACAGGGCTGATCCTGTGTCACAGGGCTCCATACACAAATACCGCTGGGAGAGAGCTGGAGAGAGCTGGACATGCCTTTGAGCACAAGTAAGACTGCCACTTCTGCTCAGCGGGACCCACCTGGAGCCTTCAGATCACAGGAACCGAGGAGCGGCCTGGGTCAGGACCCTTCTGGTTTCCGTCTGCACTGGGAGCTGATCCTGTGCCACAGCGGTCCAAACCCAAATTCTTCCTGGAGAGAACTGGCCTTCCAGAAGTGCCCACTCAGCTGTGAGCACAGGAAAGACCACCAATTCTGCCCAAATTCCTGGTCCAAGATGGACCCAGCCTGAGCCATCAGGACACAGGAATCCAGGAACAACCAGGGACAGGATCATTCTGGATTCTGAGCTGTCCATACCCAAATTCCTCTGAGAGAGAACTGGTCTCCCAGGAGTTCTGACACACAGGTTTGCAGGAAGGACAAGCCAACAATACCAGCTAACACCAGAGATAACCAGATGAGAAAGGCAGGGGCAAGAACATAAGCAACAGAAACCAAGGCTACTTGCCAACACCAGAACCCAGTTCTCTCACCACAGTGAGCCCTTGATACCCCCAAGACACCAGAAAACCAAGACTATGATTTAAAATCACATCTCATGATGATAGAGGACTTTAAGAAGAAAATAAATAACTCCCTTAAAGAAATACAGGAGAGCCGGGTGGTGGTGGCGCACGCCTTTAATCCCAGCACTTGGGAGTCAGAGGCAGGCAGATTTCTGAGTTCAAGGCCAGCCTGGTCTACAGAGTGAGTTCCAGGACAGTCAGAGCTACACAGAGAAACCCTGTCTCAGAAAACAAACAAACAAACAAAAACCCCAAAAACAAAAACAAACAAACAAAAAACAGGAGAACACAGGTAAATAGCTGGAAGTCCTTAAAAAGAGGAAACAGAAAAATCCCTTAAAGAATTATAGGAAAACACAATCAAACAGGTAAAGGAAGTGAACAAAACCATCCAAGAACTAAAAAATGGAAATAGAAACAATAAAGAAATCACAAAGGGAGACAACCCTGGAGATAGAAAACCTAGGAAAGAAGCCAGGAGTCATAGATGCAAGCATCACCAACAGAATACAAGAGATAGAAGAGAGAATCTCAGGTGCTGAAGATACCATAGAAAAATTGACATAACAGTCAAAGAAAATGCAAAATACAAAAAGCTCTTAACCCAAAGCATCCAGGAAATCCAGGACACAATGAGAAGACCAAAACCTAAGGATAATAGGTATAGAAGATAATGAAGATTCTCAACTTAAAGGGCCAGTAAGTATCTTCAACAAAATTACAGAGGAAAACTTCCCTAACCTAAAGAAAGAGATGCCCATAAACATACAAGAGGCCTACAGAACTCTAAATAGACTAGACCAGAACAGAAATTCCTCCTGTCACATAATAGCCAAAACGCCAAATGCACAAAACAAAGAATATTAAAAGCAGTAAGGGAAAAAGGTCAAGTAACATACAAAGGCAGACCTATCAGAATTACACCAGACTTCTCACCAGAGACTTTGAAAGCTAGAAGGCCCTGGATAGAAGTTATACAGACCCTACGAGAACACAAATGCCAGCCCAGGCTAATATATCCAGCAAAACTCTCAATTAGCATAGATGGAAAAACCAAGATATTCCATGACAAAAACAAATTTACACGATATCTTACCACAAATCCATCCCTACAAAGGATAATAGATGGAAAATACCAACAAAAGGAGGGAAACTACACCCTAGAAAAAGCAAGAAAGTAATTGACTTCCAACAAACCCAATAGAAGATAGCTACATAAACATAAAAATAAAATAAAAAATAACAGGAAGCAATAATCATTATTCCTTGATATCTCTTAAGATCAATGGACTCAATTCCCCAATAAAAAAGACAGACCAACAGACTGGATATGTAAACAGGACCCAGCATTTTGCTGCATACAGGAAACACACTTCGGTGTCAAAGAAAGACTACCCCAAATGAAGTAGACAGCAGGAAATAATCAAACTCAGGGCTGAAATCAACCAAGTAGACACACAAAGAAATATACAAAGAATCAACAAAAGCAGGAGCTGGTTCTTTGAGAAAAATCAACAAGGGAGATAAACCCTTAGCCAGACTAACCAGAGGGAACAGAGACAGTATCCAAAATAACAAAGTCAAAAATGAAAAGGGAGTCATAACAACAGAAACTGAGGAAATTTTTAAAAAATCATCAGATCCTACTACAAAAGATTTTCAACAAAACTGGAAAATCTGGATGAAATGGACAATTTTCTAGACAGATACCAAAAGTTAAATCAGGGTCAGATAAACCATGTAAACAGTCCCATATCCCCTAAAGAAAAAGCCCAGGACCAGATAGTTTTAGTGCAGAATTCTATTAGACCTTCAAAGAAGACCTAATACCAATACTCTTCACACTATTCCACAAAATAGAAACAGAAGGAACACTACCCAATTCATTCTATGAAGCCACAGTTACGCTGAGTATTCTCCCTTGGAGATGAAACGGTTTCTGTCTACTCAGGAACTTGTCACAGTTTCCTCTCATAGAGGACTCCATAAAAGATTTTTTTTTCTACTTCTACCATGTTTAATGTTACAAATAGATTTTTAAAAACTGGTTGAGTGCATATTACTTTCAGCTTTAGAAGATATCATGTATATTTAAGAGGCATTTAACTATTATAAATTATTTTGATGACTTAAAAAAAAAGTCAATACTGAGTTATTTATTTTAACATAAATTTTATTATTTTAATATAAATAAATAAATAAATAAAAACTAAGGCAGCCCCAAACCAAACAAAAACAAAAACAAAACAAAACACCAGAGAAACAAAAAGCGGTGACCAATCCAAAATCCGATTCACAGCTGCCCCCCTGAGACAGGACTTTCTATCTATGCATCTGACAAGCACAGTGCAGCCAACTGGGAGATTAATTTAGCTTCTTTGACAGATAATGTTCTTGGACTAAGGTCATCTACAGTTTCAAAACTCTAGACAAAAAGTCTCCTGTTAAGCAATGTTTACTAGGATTGATTAAAAGTCAGACCCAAATCACCAGGTAGCGATAAGGTTCTATCTATTTTTTTCCTCTTTCTCTCTCTCTGTCCATCTGTCTGTCTGTCTGTCTGTCGAGACTGTGGTAGTACACACCTTTAGTCCTAGCACTTGGGAAGCAGGGGCTTGCAGATCTCTGTGAGTTAGAGGTCAGCCTGTCTAGAGAGTGAGTTCTAGCACAGCCAGAGCTATATAAAAAGATCCATTCTCATAAAACAGAATAGTCAGACACAAAACAAATCAGAAAGCTTCTGCTAATCACATGGGTGACTTTCCTAAAGGCCACAGCTCTCAGGATAGGGCTTCCATTGGTCATTGTATAACCCTGTTTGCATACAAAACAGGAAAAAGATGGAGATGGGGTGCAAGGGTGTACACCTACAGTCCCAAATACTGGGACAGTCCAAGGCCAGCCTGGGCTACAGACTGAGTCCAAGACCAGCCTGGGCTACAGACTGAGTTCAAGACCAGTCTCAGCAATTTAGTGAGATCACGCCTCAGAATTGAAAACTTAAAAGGAGGGCTTGGGATCCAGTTCAGTGTAGAGCATTTGCCTAGCATGCACAAAGTCCTCCATCTTTAGCAGGGGTGGGGAGAGAAGGAGAAAAGAAAGGAAAAGAATAGAGGGAAGGAGGGAGGATGGGAAGGTGGGGGGGCAGGGATTGCCATCCAAATGCTCAGAAGGTCACCCCACAGCCTCTGCCCTATAGCCTGAGCAGAGTGATTCACTGTCTCCCACAGCGGCGTGTCAGCACAGCACAGAGCCTCCCTCCCGTGTCTCTCTTAATGAGCTGAAGCCCTTGTCCTCATCTCCTCGTCCATCCTTCCCCTTTCGTCTTGGAGATGGACACTCTAAATTCCTCCCCATCATTGACCATCCAAATTCTAGAGCGGGCCCTAGTGGGATTTTTCTTTTCTCCCTTTCTGAAAGTCGGAAATGGGGCAGACACACCTGCAACAGTATTCTAAGAAAATCCTGCGAATGCACAGGAGGGCACATCAGTCCTCAGAGCCTCAGGGGAGCAGAGGATGCACAGGCGCTCCTTTGACCTACGCTGGGCTCAGGTGCTTTCAAACTGTCTAGTAGTGAGTTCTGCGACAAACAGGTCCTGGCTCCTTTGTCAGTAAACAGGAAGACCAACGCTATTGCGCAAGGTTGAAGAAACTGGACATAAATAAAGTGCCTCCCGCCAAGCGGGCCTTCGTTTCCAGGAGTAGCACCCAGACCCCTGCATATACGCTTGCTCCAGGGTCTGGATGACGCAGACATCCTAGGACTCTGTCACCATGAGGTCACAGTAAAGTTTGCCCCTGGGAAGAGCTGGGACTTTGCAGCCGCTGAGGTCATTGTGAGAGTATCCTTCCCTCGCCTATGCAGGGAAAGCACCACCCTCCCTCCCTCCCTCCTGATAATGGCACAGAGATTCTGAGACCCATCTGTGGATGACCCTAGAACCTTACGTATGACCCTGCTGTTTTAGCTGTGTTCTAATTTTCATCTTCCTCTCTTTCCCCTCTCCCTTGGTCATCTCTTTCTCTCCTCTCATGGCCAAGTCCAGTCTACTGGCCGTGTTCAGTCTCTATTTTCCTCTCTCTGCTCTGGGCTCTTCCAGATGCCTCTGGCTGGTCTCTCCTGCATATACACAAATAAAACTTTCCACTTAAGCATAACTTGGAACAGTCATACCCCCTGCCCCCATCTGCCCGAGCAAGCAGTACAAATTCCCCATGGGAGGCTGTTCCACCCGCTCCACTTCCTGACCCGGAAGGGAAAACCACAACCTACTACAGAAATGAGACAGTGTCTTAGTCAGGGTTTCTCTTCCTGCACAAACATCATGACCAAGAAGCAAGTTGGGGAGGAAAGGGTTTATTCAGCTTACACTTCCACACTGCTGTTCATCACTAAAGGAAGTCAGGACTGGAACTCAAGCAGGTCAGGAAGCAGGAGATGATGCAGAGGCCATGGAGGAATGTTTCTTACTGGCTTGCTTCCCCTGCCTTGCTCAGCCTTCTCTCTTATAGAACCCAAGACCACCAGCCCAGGGATGGCACCACCCACCAGAGGTCCTCCCTGCCTTGATCACTAATTGAGAAAATGCCCCACAGCTGGATCTCATGGAGGCACTTCCCCAACTGAAGCTCCTTTCTCTGTGGTAACTCCAGACTGTGTCAAGTTGACACACAGAACCAGCCAGCACAATTGACCCATTGTCAACTTGACACACAAACACATCACTATTAAGCCTCAACCCTTAATTTCTTATTCATCCCCAAGATCTAGATAACTTTAAAAGTCCCACTGTTTTTACATATTAAAAGTTCAATCCCTTTAAAATGTCCAATAGCTTTTAAAATTCAAAGTCTTTTAAAAATTCAAAGTCTCTTAACTGTGGGCTCCACTAAAATACTTTCTTCCTTCAAGAGGGAAAAATATCAGGGCACAGTCACAATCAAAAGCAAAACTCGCCGGGCGTGGTGGCGCACGCCTTTAATCCCAGCACTTGGGAGGCAGAGGCAGGCGGATCTCTGAGTTCGAGGCCAGCCTGGTCTACAGAGCTAGTTCCAGGACAGCCAGGGCTACATGGAGAAACCCTGTCTCGAAAAACAAAAAACAAAAACAAAAAAAAAAAAAAAAAAAAAAAAAGCAAAACTCAAACTCCAATGGCTCAATGTCTGGGATCCAACTCATGATCTTCCGGGCCCCTCCAAGAGCTTGGGTCACTTCTCCAGCTCTGCCCTTTGTAACACACATCTTGTCTTCTAGGCTCCAGCTACCTGTACTCCACTGCTGCTGCTGTTCTTGGTGGTCATCTCATGTCACTGGCAACTCCAAAACACTGCTGTCTTCCACTGTAACTAGGCTTCACCAATAGCCTCTCATAGGCTCTCTTCATGGTGCCAAGCCTCAGCTCCTTTGCATGACCCCTTCAGTCCTGGGCCATCAATTGCAACTGAGGCTGCACCCTCACCAATGGCCTTCCTCAGCCTCTCACAATGCTGAGCCTCAGCTGTTCTTCATGACCCCTTCATGCCTTCAAAACCAGTACCACCTGGGTGACTTCTTACACAGTACCGAGTGTAAGACCCCCAATCTATGAAGACCTTAACCGTACCTCAAGATTGCATGCCCCAGGAGACACGAGAGACCGGCTTGTTGCAAAACGCATGAGGTAGCTTTAATAAACGGAGCTCCGGGCCAACACTTGCCCACCCAGGGGCAGAGGAGTTGACCTCGAGGCTCAAATATCGAAGGTTTTTATAGAAAGAAATTGAGGGAGGTTGACGTGGTGACACATGATAGGTTAGTTCAAACGGTTACAGGCAGATTCTTGGCGGGCAATTACATCAGCAGGCAATACGTGGGACCGGTACATCTGGAATGCAGGAGGGCAGCTTATCTTTTGGAGTCAGACCGGGTGACGCCAGCCTGTCCAGATGGTTTGAGGCTTAGCGGAGATAGTCCAGACATATCCCTCATCTATATGGTTTGGGATGCCATAACAACATGCCCGGGTGTATCCTGGATTTGTATTGTCCTTATCCTTTCCCAGGACTGATCCCTTATCTATATGGTCTGGGATGCCCTAACAGCATGCCCGGGAGTATCCTGGATGTGTATTGCCCTTATCCTTTCCCAGGACTGTTTGTTTCTTTAAGTCCTGGGCCCTGAAAATTTTTAACTTCTTTTATTCTTTCTTTCACGAGTCCTGCTACAGCACAAAGTACAAATGTGGCTATCTCTGGAACACAGCCTCTGTGCTCTCAGAAAATACTTCGCAGAAGGTTTCACCTCAGTGATGCTGGTCTCTTCTTAATCACCGCTAATTTCTTAGCTCCGGCTAACCAGCATCAATAGTCCCAGTAACACAAAGGTTTGCTTTAGTAGTTCTGGTATCTTGTTAATCACAGCTGACTCTTCAGCCCCAGCTAACCAAAACCACAGAATCTTCACAATCAAAACATGGCCCTGGCTGGGTGGTGGTGGCGGCGCACGCCTTTAATCCCAGCACTTGGGAGGCAGAGGCAGACAGATTTCTGAGTTCGAGGCCAGCCTGGTCTACAGAGTGAGTTCCAGAGGACAGCCAGGGCTACACAGAGAAACCCTGTCTTGAAAAACCAAAACAAAAAACAAAAAAAAAAAATGGCCCTGATAAGAGTCTTTAATCTTCCCTCTAAAATCACAAGCCAGGCCTCCATCTTCTGCACTGTTCTCAACATTATCTTCCAAGCTCCTACACAACATCCCACAGAGGTCTCAACACTGAATGGACCATCTAGCTCAAAGTTCCAAAGTCCTTCCACAGCCCTCCCCAAAACATGGTCAGGTTGTCACAGGAATACCCCACTACACTGGTACCAATTTGTCTTAGTCAGGGTTTCTATTCCTGCACAAACATCATGACCAAGAAGCAAGTTGGGGAGGAAAGGGTTTATTCAGCTTACCCTTCCACAGTGCTGTTTATCACCAAAGGAAGGCAGGACTGGAACTCAAGCAGGTCAGGAAGCAGGAGCTGATGCAGAGGCCACGGAGGGATGTTCCTTACTGGCTTGCTTCCCCTTCCTTGCTCAGCCTGCTCTCTTATAGAACCCAAGACCACCAGCCCAGGGATGGCACCACCCACCAGAGGTCCTCCCTGCCTTGATCACTAATTGAGAAAATGCCCCACAGCTGGATCTCATGGAGGCACTTCCCCAACTGAAGCTCCTTTCTCTGTGGTAACTCCAGCCTGTGTCAAGTTGACACACAAAACCAGCCAGTGCAGACGGGAACAGCAGAGAACATATGAGCACATGTGAGTGCATGAACACGTGTGAGCACTTGAGCACATGTGAGCACATGTGAGTACATGAACATGTGTGAGCACATGAGCACATGTGAGCACATGTGAGTGCATGAACATGTGTGAGCACATGAGCACATGAACATATATGAGCACGTGTGAGCACATGTGACAGCCTGACTATGCCTTTCACTACTTTGCTCATGTTTATATTTGTCAAGGAAAAAAAAATCAAACACAGAATGGATTAGAACAAGTTCAAAGCACGTCAGCTGGAATCAAGAGACCATCGCTGGCAAGATGGCAAACAGCTCCAGCTGACCTTCTGACCTGGACTCAGACGCCCATACACTCCTGTGTGAGGGGACCTTGAAACAGGGCCTGTCCGCAGCTTCCTGAGACACTATTGGCCTCTGTTGACCTTATATTTCAGACACACACACACACACACACACACACACACACACACAGTGGATGGAGCAAAAGCAGGCTCCGTGGTTTTCTTCTCTTTTAATCCCTTTTCACATCCCTTAAGTCAAAGTTTGTTGTTGTTGTTGTTTTGTTTTGTTTTGTTTTGTTTTGTTTTGTTTTGTTTTGTTTTTGGTTCTTCCAGACAGGGTTTCTCTGTATAGCCTTGGCTGTCCTGGAACTCACTCTGTAGACCAGGCTGGCCTCAAACTCAGAAATCTGCCTGCGTCTGCCTCCCAGAGTGCTGGGATTTCAGTCATGCACCACCACCGCCCGGCTGTCAAAGCTTTTCTATTAGAAAGAAAATTACCTCATAGCCACAAGTTACACATTTTCTAAAATCAAGCACCACATTAAAGAACAGGTTAAAATCATTACCCGAGTTTCCCCTTACTCTTACAACAGGATTACTGATAATGTATTTATTTTTTTTGGAACCTATATTAACTACAGTTCCTGCTCTCTTTCTCTCCACAAGCCCATTTTAACCTAAAGGCAATAATTTTCTTGTTATAGATGAACAAAGTTTAAGCAGGCCACGTCTATAGTAGTAAGTTTCCCTTTGTACTTTGCTGAGGACAATCTGCATGTACTAAGGAACAGGCCATCTGTCTTATGTCTTATTTTTGATGTCTTGATCAGCTAGACTGGCTAATCATCTGTTCTCATACTCATAGTAGAACTGTATGCTCTTTACTGTAACCCCGTTATTTCCTGGTGCACACCGGGAACCCGTTACCTCATCCCCAGATCACTAGATGAAGGAACTCAGGCCCCATCTGCAGTGGATGTTTCCTTTGACCATTAACTTGCCCCAAGCTTCCTTTCCTTTGCTACAACGATCACGTGCTTGCAATGCATGAAGGCTCACTGCACTCCTTTCTCTAACTTACGCAGCTCCTGCCACTGCCTGGGGAAGGGGCACCTTCTAGTCTCGATTCCAGCTAAATTCTCTATCAACTACCCCAACTTCCCCAAATGATTTAACTCAAGCTAACTCCCTAAAACTACTTAACTCGGGGCTGGAGAGATGGCTCAGCGGTTAAGAACACTGACTGCTCTTCCAGAGGTCCTGAGTTCAATTCCCAGCAACCACATGGTGGCTCACAACCATCTGTAATGGGGATCCGATGCCCTCTTAATATTGTGTCTGAAGACAGCGACAGTGTACTCACATACATGAAATAAATAAATAAATCTTCAAAAAAAAAAACCTACCTAAATCAAAACAGGAATTCCATGAAATCATTAATTCATCTAAGCAGCAGCATCTCAAGGACATTCATCTTTATGTTGATATGCAAGAAACTTGCCCAATAGAGTGGGCTATTGCCCAGGAAGTAACCACGCCAAGCCATAGGCAGTGAGGGTCTCCCAGTGTCCATTCACACCAGGTCAAGTAAATGAGGGGTATGACCTGTGTATGGCTGTGACCTGCAGGAGAAAGCACATCTGCAGCAAGAAGCAATTCTAAGACGAATTTCCTGGGCCTGTACCTTTCTAGAGTGCACCCACTGCAGCTGAGCAAGACAGTGGGACACCTCGGGGGAGTTCACTTGCCTGTTGTAGCTGTTCCTGGATGGCACCCACCGTTGACTTATGTTTCCCTGAAGGGAATCAGCCTCCCTTCTAGTCACCCTTCCAAGAGGTTGGCAAGTTGCCCCATTCTGCTTTGGTTAAGATGTAAACCCCAAAGAGTGTCAAACTTCTAGCCAGAGTTTGCCTGTTCGTGCGTCTCAGATTCACGCTGATATCATCACCTCCCCACCCCCACCCCAAGTCGATGCTATTTGGAAGTTCAGATTTAGGGGAATGTCTTAGCCTGTGACCTACTGGTGTGAAGAGACATCGTAACAGAAACTCTTATTTTAAAAGGAGAGAACATTTAATTAGGGCTTGCTTATATTTTCAGAGGTTCAGCCCATTTTTATCATGGAGTGGGAACATGGAAACATGCAGGAAGATATGATGCTGGAGACACGGGCAGAGAGTTCTAGATCCAGATCTGCAGGCGGCAGGAAGAGGGAGACGCTAGGCTTGTCTTGGGATTTTGAAACTTCAAAGTCCACCCCCAGTGGCACATTTCCTCCAACAAGGCCACAACTCCTAAATAGTGCCTCTCCCCAGTGACCAAGCATTCAAATGTATGCGCCAATGGGGACCATTGTCATCCAAACTACCACGGGAAGAACTATGTTGAGTGGAGGAAACCATCAAGGTGAGATTCATGCCCTTATGAAAGGGGTCCCAGAGGGATCACTTTGCACTTTAAGGACACAGCAAAAAGACAGACATCTGTAAGCCCGAGGAGGGTCCTCCCAGAGCTTGGCCACCATACTGGTGTGTAACCTTGGCCTCCAGAACAGTGAGGACAGATCTATCTGGAAGGCACTTAGTTGTACTGCTGACCAGGCTCTGACAGCCACAGCCAGCCAGGGCACAGCTTTTCACATCAACAGCCCCAAGAGCCACCCATATTTCTGCCCAGGGCAAGTCTTGCTTTTGGTAACAAAATGAAATGTTCTGTTTTTTGAAGCCTTGCAAAGGATCATGTTATGTTCTTTCCAACCTTACTGTGCCAGGGCTAACACTTGCTGATCTTTCCCCAAGGCTCAGAGCAGTCTACTTGGGTCCAAATCAAAGGGAAGATGATCCATGACATGAATATTAAAGAGGAACACAACATCAAAAGCAAAGGGAACATGATATCATCATCAGAACTAGACAAAAAGCCTGTGGGAACCTAGGAGCAGAAGGATCACCCCTCAACATAGTAAGGGTTGGCATATGACAACCGTGCAGGACAGCATTACATTGAGTGGGAAAGTAAGAACGTTTTCTCCCAAATCCGGAATGGGACACCCTCTCCACTTTCCTTCAATGCATTGCCTGAATTCTTAGCTAGATCCATAAATCAAGAGAAAGAAATATAAGAAAGATACAAGTAGGGTAAATCACACCATCTGTGGAGGTCTGAATATGTTTGGCCCTGTGGGAAGTGGCACTAGTAGGGGCTGTGGCCCTGTTGGAGGAGCTGGAGCCTTGTTAGGGGAAGCCTTTCACTGTGGAGGTGGGGCTTTGAGGGCTCATGTAGATGCCCAGTCTGGCCAGTGTGATCCAGACCCTCCTCTTGGCTGCCTGAGAAAGACATTCTCCTGGCTGCCTTCAGAGTGGGATGTAGGACTCTTGGCTCCTCCAGCACCATGTCAGCCTGCACACTGCCATGCTCCCACCATGATGACGATGGACTGGACCTCTGAAGCTGTAAGCCAGCCCCAATTGAATGTTTGTCTTTATAAGAATTACCTTGGTTTTGTTGTCCCTTCACACCAATGAAACCCAAGCTAAGACATCGTCTGTTTACTGAAGACCATGGAGACTTTATCAGAGACTCTGAGGATCTTATAAACACTGCCAGCAAAGTAGCAAGATGAAAAAAAAAAACAAAACAAAACATTGATTTATACACAAATTGAAAACTCAGAAGCCAGACAGTAGTGGGGCATACCTTTAATCCCAGCACTTGGGAGGCAGAGGCAGAGACAGAGGCAGAGCCGGAGGCAGGTGGATCTCTATGAGTTTGAGGCCAGCCTGGTCTACAGGGGGCAGCCAAGGATACACATAGAGAAACCATGTCTTGAAAAACTAAACAACAACAGCAACAACAACAACAAAATCACTAGAAAAGTCAGAAAAACAATCCCTTTAGCAATGTTATCAAGCATGACCAAGAACCAGAAGGTCCCTACAAGGAAAACGCTAAGGAGAGAAAATGAAGATACTAGAATAAGCAAAGACCTCTTGTGCTCAGGGATTGGTAGGATTAACCGTGAAAATGTTTCTGTTACAAAAAAAAAAAGTAATCTTTAATATCAATGCAGTCTTCACCAGAATTCCAATGACGGACGTCAGGGAACTAGAAAAACAAAACAACAACAACAAAAATCCAAACTTAAAATTCAAATGAAAACACAAATAATGCTAAAGAGTCCACAGAGCAGTCCTGTGCACACACAGAGCAGTCCTGTGCACCTACAGCAATCCTGTGCACGCACAGAGCAGTCCTGTGCACACACAGAGCAGTCCTGTGCACACACAGAGCAATCCTGTGCACACACAGAGCAGTCCTGTGCACACACAGAGCAATCCTGTGCACACAGAGCAGTCCTGTGCACACACAGAGCAATCCTGTGCACACACAGAGCAATCCTGTGCACACACATCCTGTGCACCTACAGCAATCCTGTGCACACACAGAGCAATCCTGTGCACACACAGAGCAGTCCTGTGCACACACAGAGCAGTCCTGTGCACACACAGAGCAATCCTGTGCACACACAGAGCAATCCTGTGTACACACAGAGCAATCCCGTGCACACACAGAGCAATCCTGTGCACTTACAGCAATCCTGTGCACCTACAGAGCAATCCTGTGCATCTACAGCAATCCTGTGCACACAGAGCAATCCTGTGCACACACAGAGCAATCCTGTGCACTTACAGCAATCCTGTGCACCTACAGAGCAATCCTGTGCATCTACAGCAATCCTGTGCACACAGAGCAATCCTGTGCACACACAGAACAATCCTGTGCACTTACAGCAATCCTGTGCACCTACAGAGCAATCCTGTGCATCTACAGCAATTCTGTGCACACAGAGCAGTCCTGTGCACCTACAGCAATCCTGTGCACCTACAGAGCAATCCTGTGGACACACAGAGCAATCCTGTGCATACACAGAGCAGTCCTGTGCACACAGAGAGCAACCCTGTGCACTTACAGTAATCCTGTGCACCTACAGAGCAATCCTGTGCACCCACAGCAATCCTGTGCACACACAGAGCAGTCCTGTGCACACACAGAGCAATCCTGTGCACACACAGAGCAATCCTGTGCACACACATCCTGTGCACACACAGAGCAATCTTGTGCACCCACAGAGCAATCCCGTGCACCTACAGCAATCCTGTGCACACACAGAGCAATCCCGTGCACCTACAGCAATCCTGTGCACACACAGAGCAATCCCGTGCACCTACAGCAATCCTGTGCACACATAGAGCAATCCTGTGCACACATAGAGCAATCCTGTGCACACACAGAGCAGTCCTGTGCACTTACAGCAATCCTGTGCACCTACAGCAATCCTGTGCACACACAGAGCAGTCCTGTGCACACACAGAGCAGTCCTGTGAACACAGAGCAATCCTGTGCACACACAGAGCAGTCCTGTGCACCTACAGCAATCCTGTGCACCCACAGAGCAGTCTTGTGCACACACAGAGCAATCCTGTGCACATACAGATCAATCCTGTGCACCTACAGAGCAATCCTGTGCACACACAGAGCAATCCTGTGCACCTACAGAGCAATCCTGTGCACACACAGAGCAATCCTGTGCATACACAGAGCAATCCTGTGCACCTACAGCAATCCTGTGCACACACAGAGCAATCCTGTGCACACACAGAGCAATCCTGTGCATACACAGAGCCGTCCTGTGCAGACACAGAGCAATCCTGTGCACCTACAGCAATCCTGTGCACACAGAGAGCAATCCTGTGCACCTACAGCAATCCCGTGCACACACAGAGCAATCCTGTGCACCCACAGAGCAATCCTGGGCACACAGCACTATTAGAGGAAACTTAATTCCTGACTTTAAATATTATGATAGAACCACAGTAACACCACTTGCATGGTACTGACACAAAGGCAGATGTGTAGGCCAATGCAGTAGAAAAGAGAACCCTGAGATAAATCTGCAGAGCTGCAGCTCTCTGATTCTTCACAGAGATGGCAAAAGGTGGATGCTGGAGAAGAAACTGGAGAGGGACCCTAAGGGCTTTTCAAGTCCCACACCGTTCTTATAGCTTCCCCCCTCCCGCCTGGGGTCAAGGCTAGGCCAAGTTCCATTCTCCACCCACAGGAACATTCTTGAGTAAAAAATTCTTAGAATGTCCTGACTGATAGTTACCTGACCCTCTGGAAAGTCCCCGGTAGTTCAAATGTGTGTCATGCTTGCTAGACAACAGGTCAATATGCTTAGCCAATAAGTTTGAACTGTAACCTTGCTGATGTAACCTGTGCCCCTAGAAGTATAAAAACCGCTTGTAAGAGCCATTCAGGGTCACCTTCTCGTCGTCACTCGACTAGAGGGACTGATTGAGGGTAGACCCCGAGGTGCTGAAAAATAAACCTCTTGTTCTTCCATCCATCTGCATGTTGGTGTCTGGATTCAGGTGGAGACTCCGTCCTCATCCTATCAGCATCCACTCAAAATGGATCAAGCAACTTCGTGTAAGACCCAAAACAAACCCTGCAAGAGGGCCGGGGAAAGGCTTAGAGACCTTGGCATACTCGGTGACTTTCTGAGAGGACATAAACAGATATAGAAATCATGTCATTCACTATGGGACTACATGACTTTGAAAGCTTCTGCACAGGAACCAAAACACTGGAGTAAAGAGATGGCCGACAGAACTGGAGAATGCATGTGTGTGTGCATGAGGAGGGTTCTTAGTGTCCAGACTACAATAAGGAACTAAACAACTAAATACCAAAAGGACAAACCATTCCACCAACTAAACGAATCAAACACTTTTCAATAGAAGCAATGAATGCACAAAGGGGTCCAACATCTTTAGGAACTGGGAAAATGAAATCAAATGTTATCTACTGAGAGGCTATAGTTGGAATAACCACTACCATCAAGAAAACAGAAGATCAGTGAGGATGTAGGGTAGGGACAATAAACACTCTGGTGTAAGTGTAAAATCAGGGGAGCCACTGTGGGAACAGGTGCCAGTGTCTGAAATATTAAGACTGAGCTATTGTGTAGTATTGTACTGTGTTTCTGGGTCTATATATACCCCTAGGAGTCAAAGTCCGCTTTCTGTAGAGACACCTGCACACCAGGGTCTATTGCTACACTCTTCACTGGCTACACTGTAGCCAAGTTATAGAATCAGCCTAGATATTGCATTGCAACAATGGATAATGAAAATGTGGTCTGTTGCAAGTGGAGTTTTATTGAACCACAGTGGAGAATGAATGGCATTTGTAGATCATCCTGTTAAGCAAAATCAGGGAGTAGCTATCACGTGATGGTTATGGGGAGGCGTGAGTGGGACCACTGGGGGTGGGGAGCGGGAAGAGCAGGAAGGGTAATAGAGGGCGGCACATGGGTCAGATTAATAGGGACTGTCACAGTTCCCCCGACCTTGACAGAGCTGACTCCACTATGGAAGTGCCATTCAGGCTTTGAAACTCAGCATGTAGACCTCACCATCCGCCAAAACAGAAACAAAGACCTCATTCATCAAAGCCCTTAGTTGTGGGAAAGTGTTTGAATGTTCTGGCCTTGCCTTTTGGCTTCCGTAGCTCTGTTTCTGGCTAACTGTTCTTGTTCACTGACGTATGTAAACTCGAGATGTCCTTTTCTATGCTTAAAAGCTCACCCCGAGAAAAGCTTGGGGCTACACGGGACACCAAACACCCAGTATAGTCACTGGATGGATAACAGACTTTCTATTGGCTTAAACCCATGTCTGAGTAGTCCTAGAGAAAAACCACCTCACAACAATACATGTATGAAAATGTCACAGAACCCCTGCTCTTGTCTACGGGGGACACAAAGGTCCTTGCACTCAGAGAGCACTAGGGTACTAGGAGTGCTAAAGGAGGAGATAAAATACCTACTTTCCAACCAGAAGGTTGGGTGTGGATATTGTTAATGACCTGATGACTTTTGCTATCTGTAGAGGCATAAATGCCTCACCAACCTTTTGCTGTAGACGCAGCCCTCACCCACATTCCCCAGAATATTTATCCCAGACTCTCCCTCCCTCCCCCCCCCCCACCTTTATCTCGCAGTTAACAGAGTCCATCCTTAGGGGAGATGTCACATGTATTCTACAGCCTGCTGACCTCCATGTTTTCTGGACCAGACACCACACTGGATTCTAGACCTTTTAGCTGTAGATCCCACCCTCACGGTCACATGTAGTTTGCAAAGGAGTCTCTAGGTGGTCACGCCTTGAGCTTTTGTGCTTCTGGGATGGGAATGATTGGAGCCTGAGACCTTTTCCCACCCTGTGCTGCTGTGTTTTCAATATGCCGACAGGGAGATCCCAAGTCTGATCCGAGTTGACAAAGTCAATTTGCACCACAGTTTTGTTCTCATCTCTCTGAGATGCCCTTCCCTGCCCAGATACTCTCAGGGTTCACCCTGGTGTCTGCAGATACTGGCTGACGTACAGCTGCTACTTGTATTATCTAGTTCTAGCCCTCAGAACTATTCCTCACCCACCTCAGAGTTGGAACTAACATCTTTCAAGTAAAAGAAAAAAAATTAATCTATGAACATAGCAAATCCCTGGTTTCCACTAACCTAAAGGCTCAGGTAGTATGTCGGGCCTACAGAAAGTCTCCCCACATCTGCTGACCCTGCCTCTGAACTACCTACCAATGCATTTTAAACGTGCCTTGATTTATGACTTTCTCTGTTCTGTAAAACCTTGAAACTGCCTCCTCACCGGGACACGGAATTTGGGGCGACTTAAATCTGTGTTCCTCGGGCCATGGCCACTCAAAATGGCCCCCGAGTAAACGCTTTAAGATAAGAGCTGTGGTTCTGTGTGGACATGTCCAAACAAATAAAGATGAGACCGGCAAACTTCTTGAGGACAGTATATCATGGGCTTCGGGGGCAGGGCACCCCACAGGCTCCAGTGTGAGCCGGGGCAGGGAGAGGGGTGTGGCCAGGACGAGAAGTTTCTGTAGGTAGAACACAAAGCCAGGAGTGGCCGCCCTGACCACGCACACCTGGCCACGTTTGTGCTGATCTGTCAGTAAACAACCTACCCAGCGCCAGCAGGTGCCAGGAAGACGGCTTCCCCACGCTCACAGCCTACTTCCCGGAGGCATGGCTGAGTGGATCTCCACAGGCCAGAACACCCAGTGGGATTCTGACTCAAGTTTCTCATTCTCGGGATGACCTTGATCCTTGCAGAGCCTGGGGTAAGAAGGAGGTGGCAGGTGACAATCTCAACTGGCCCAACAGGAATCTCAAGACACCGGGCAATTGTTTCTGCAACATTTGCTGCGTGGCGGGCAACCCAGGATCTCTTTGTGTGGCATCCTCCCCTCGGTTCTCCCGAGGCCCTGAACAAACTCATGGGCTCCACCTTGGTAGTCCCCACCACCCCGCCCTCCCCCTCCCGGGGTTGGCAGTGGGGACCAGGGCCTGGCTAGTCTTAGTCCCTCCACGGCAACTGCAGGTGGTGGCATGGGTATGACTTCACCTTCTCATCTGGAGATGTTTATATCTAAGGAACTGTCTTAGGGACTTTTCCCCGGTGGTACCAGCCACCATGATGACTGAACCGTAGCATCGCCAGCTGGTCTCATCCTATCCACGGTCAGGAAGCAGAGAATAAACAGGAAGCTGGTCTGTAAAACTCCCAGGCCCACTCGCTTCTTCCAGCAGGGCCTTGCCTCCCAAAGATATCATAAGCTTGTTTTCTTTTTGTTTTGTTTTTTTTTCATTTTTCTTTTTTTAAAAGATTTGTTTATTTATATATGTGAGTACACCATAGCTGTCTTCAGACACTATAGAAGAGGGCATCAGATCTCATTACAGATGGTTGTGAGCTGCCGTGTGGTTGCTGGGATTTGAACTCGGGACCTTCGGGAGAGTTACGGGTCTTCTTTTAACACAGCTCCTCATGTCTTTGGCCATGCAGGCCATCCATCCCTGCCGGGGGTAGATCAAGAGCTCAGGGGTTCCGCTCTAGGCTGTACTGGCCTCGGTCGGGATTTCTCCTCCTCCCTGGGAAGACTAGTAAACAAACCCATGCATCAACCCGCACTTAGCAGCAGGCTTGACACCTGTAATTACAAGCATGATGAAGTCTGTCCCAGCGGGGGCCACGGGGGAGCTGTGCTGCAGGAGCTCCTAATTACACATCTCTGCCAGGAGAGCCAGGTGGGGGCACGTCATTGCGATGCCTACCCGAGGAACCACAACCCTCACGCGCAACACGGCGACATTCACCTCTGGGGCTAGGAAGGAGGAAACACAGCAGCAGCCTGGAGGCTGAGTCTCTTCTTCTGAGGAAGACATGGGGGTTATGCATCAGCGTCATTTCTAAAGGAACAACAACAACAACAAAAATCAGGTTAATGGGCTCCAAGACAGTGACAGTGGACTGATACAAATGTATGCACACTGCAACACAAACACACACACACACACACACACACACACCTCATCGCTCACCCACTGTTAAACAGGCACACATGCGAGTGTTAGCCTGTTGCCAAGTACAGCCACAGGCCAACATGTACTTAAGAACCTTAAGGAGCTTCTACGTCTGGTCCAAGTCACATGGCCGGAGAAGGGTAGAGGCAAGCTTCGGCTGACACCGCAGGCAGTGTAACCACCATACTACACGGCCCCCAAGAGTCATTCTCGCCCAGCTCCATTAAAATTGTCCTAGAGGCCTGACAGTCTGGTATTGTCATTCTTCCCACCTTTATATAGCAGGCAGGAAATAACCTACTCAGAGTGCGATGGTTTGTATATGCTCGGTCCAGGGAGTGACACTATTAGAGGGTGTGGCCCTGTTGGAGTAGGTGTGTCACTGTGTGTGTGTGTGTGTGTGTGTGTGTGTGTGTGTGTGTGTGCTTTAAGACCCTCATCCTAGCTGCCTGGCAGCCAGTCTCCTCCTAGCAGCCTTCAGATGAAGATGTAGAACTCTCAGCTCCTCCTGCACCATGCCTGCCTGGACGCTGCCATGCTCCTGCCTTGATGATAATGGACTGAACCTCTGAACCTGTAAGCCAGTCCCAATGGAGTGTTGTCCTTATAAAGTTGCCTTGGTTATGGTATCTGTTCATAGCCGTAAAACCCAAACTAAGACACAGTAAACCAAACATCCATTCTTCCTCATATGGTTACCACCACAGGACCCAACACTGGGGCAAAAGTCCACTTCCCCAGAATCAGAGTCCCAAAGTACCCACTCGTCCTCATAGGTACCACACAAGAGTGAAAAATGTTTTGATGAACTGGAAATTGCAAAAGCTGGGGCGTTTCATCTTCACTTGTGTCCTGGGACGGAGGCCGGATGGATGGATGGTAGGTGCTGAGGGATGGGGGAGGCACATCACACACACACACACACACACACACACACACACACACACACACACTCCCAGGGGAGGGTGGGTGGCCTTGATCTCCTGAGCCCAGATCTGAGTACTCCCATGAGGGTGCACGATGCACCTGTTGCTGAGTTTCTCTGTTCCCTCGTCACCCTGTCCGCTTTGCAGATCATGCCAAGGGGGGTGGAAGAGTAGACCTGAAGGAAACACCGCCTTGCCTGCACAGGGATGTTCTAGCCATGCCCGGGAAACAGGAGACTGTGCCCTGGTGGCCAGCAGTCCACTGAGCCACCGCAGGACAGATGACAGAGGGTAGAGAGGCAGGAGACACCCGCTCTCTTCATTCTTTCTGCTGCTGCCTGCCTCCCACCGCCTCCACAGGCCCTGCTTCATTATCACACTGACTGAGGTTTCTTGGAAAGCGGACTCCCGCAAGCACCTTAAACTCCCGGGATATGGGGGCATGTGACACTTTCCCCAATGGCACCGCTGTAGCCGGGCAGGCTGTTCTTACCAAGAGACGGAGACCAGGACGAGCCCGTTATGAATTTGAGGTTTTTCGTGAGCCACACAGACTGAGCCTATCACATGCCCTTGTGACGACAAACCTAGAGTCACCCTATCTGAGTGGGGGTCGGGGGGTTACAAGGGTAAAACCACAAGTTTGGATGCTCCCAGAGATGGAGACACAATGGCTGTTACCAAGCATGACAGGACATGAAGTTTTAATAAGGACAGGGCACAGGAGTTTCACACAGTGTTTCTGTTTGATCAGGGAGTAGAAAGCCCTGCGTTCACAGGAGCAGAACGATACAGGTTAGCAAAAGTTCCTGGAAGAACCGCGTGTGCCCCCGGCATCAGGCTGAGCTCAGTTCTAGCCTGGGGTGGGGTCAGGATTTAGCAAATATGTTTTTCTCACCTCAGTGACCTCGGGAGGAGGGTTCCCATCTTGATCCATCTTTAGCCAGATGTGGGACCTTGGGGAGCTGTATCGGGCCTTCCTGAGCTCTGGCTTCTTGTTTTAAAGATGCCACAGGGGTGGGGGGATGGCTTGGGGGGAGAGAGAGGGCAGTAGAGGGGTGATGGTGCCGGGTGGTGGTGGTGGTGGTGGCCGCAGCAACAGCAGGCATGCAGGCAAGAAGGAGAGAGGAAGCCCACTGTATGCCGTTTATGCAATCTGCCTCTAGCAGGAGCAGAGTTCAGGCCATTTAATACAGGCTGATTTAGGAAGGGATGTGTTACACTGTCCTGAACTGTAACAATGGTGACCTAGGCTTCAGGACACAAGGAGGCGCATTTGTAGGAGTAACACCAGCCGCCATTTCGAGCTGCCTCCTGGAAAGCACTTTCTGTGGCATCCGTCTGGAAAAGAGGGAGGAAAGAGGGTCATTTGCTCCCTGTCTGTAGAGAGCACAGGCCTATGCGCTCACAGGGGGTGCGGGACAGCAGAGACTAGAAATGGCACCCTGCGAGGTACCCAGGAGGACGGGAGGTAGCTTAGGTGGACACACCCCAAAGCCAGAGCTCTGCAGGACTTCGGTCTTGTCACCCCAAATCCGAATCCGAGTTCCTGCTTCTTGGACTGACTTTTCCAAATACTGGGGATTCCCTCAGTGCCAAACAAGGACTCACTGTAAGTCGTTCGTGGACTATACCGTGCAACCAGGCCTATCGGGAAGAAGGAAACAGTGCTGTCATGACACTGCCTGCAAGGGCAGGAGCTGAGGGAAGAGGCTCGCCTCATCCTGCAGCTCAGGTGGAATTCAGGAACTTGAGGGAAGGGCACAGGAAGAAGCTGCCTGTTCAGTGGATGGCAGACTTTTGGGGTGACTTTGTGCAGGTACAGATGGCATCTGTCCTCTTCACAGGCCCTGCATTTTTTTTTCCTTAAGGGTGATCTCCACATCCTGGTTGGAGGATTCTGAGCTTACGGTGTTAAAAGGTCACAGAATAGACTGACCGGCTCCAGCTATGCGTCTGATCTTGGAAAACTGGTCCCAAGCCATTCTTGAAAGACAACCGAAATACCTTGTCATTTCATGAACGTGTGTCTTGAGTCTGTCCAGGCCTTTGGGGTTTCATTTCCCTCAGAGGAGAGGTGCTACCTCCATGAAAGACCGGGTGACAACAGAGGGAAGGACATGTCTGTACAAGAGCAGTGACCGGGAATGGTGGGGGACATCGGGAGGAACCTGTCCGGGCACTCAGGGCTGGCAGCAGGACAGGCCTCCTGCCCCAAGGGTAATATGTGACCCAAGCTTAACCTGCCAAGTAGCTGATCATGCTGGCTCGGCCTCCCTGCCCTGCCCCCCCCCCTCCTCAAAGCTAGGTGGTACATCTGGCCTCTTGCTAACCCTCAACTGCTTGGCAAGAGCGTTTGGAACCTGGCTGGGCAGAACCAAAGGTGGGACTGAGCCAAAGTAGGCCTTACTAACTTAGAGAGGGACTACCCCATCCTAAAATCGGCTCCTGAAGCATCCACGGGAGCTCTCTGTGGTCCTGAGTCTGCGATATACAGAGAAGCTCAGATCTCAGCTTTCTGGCAAAAAAAAATTTAAAAAAATAAAAATAAAAATAAATAAGAAAAATAAAAGTAGTTAGTTGGCGGTCTGACTAAGGAGGTCTCTGCTGCAGCTGCTGCCCTGGTTCATTGTCATTGCGAGTGTGTCTCCGGGGTCCCACTAAGCACCCCTCTCCTGCTTCCATTTGCTTCTGGGGGATGAGGCCAACATCCACTCTGCTCTAAGCTGAGAAGAAGGCTTGAAGACCTGACCTCCATTATTACCACAGGAGTCTTGGTCGCCGCCAAAGCTCTCTGGAGGTGGGTGGGATTTGAACAAGGCTTCCGGGACATGAGTTGGGCCGTGTTCTCCCAGGGGATCCACAGTTTTAGAAAAAAAACGTCTACCTAGCTCTAGACACTTTCCTTACACTTATTTAATCCTCTCCACCGCTCCTCTAGGCCCTCTGGCGGCACACTGCCCTCTGGTGGCAGGGCAAGTGACAGCGGCTTCCCCTTAGGTCTTCTAATTTCTTGTTCCTAAGATAGTTAACAGAAAAACAACGGTAATTTATGATGATGTAGAAAACCTTTCCTATTTTAGATACAGACAGTTTTCAGCAATGTCCATTGTTTACTTTCAAGGAAGTCAAATAAAAATGAGATTAGTTTTCCGTGGGGGAAGAGTATAAGGGAAGTGTTGTCTGAATTGCGGTATTCCCCTGGTGAGATGTGTCTTAATTGCAGGTAAAATGTCAATTCGAAGAACAGTCCTGTGAAGGATAAACGTACTGATTTCTTTCAACACCAGAGGGAAAAAATGACCGAGGCGGTGCGAAAATGTGTTTCCTTTTAAAGTTTCTGTATTGAAAACTAATCCTGACAGGCCTGCCTGCGGCCGTACAGGCAGTCGGAACTGAAGACTCTCCGTGGCCCGCTGGCTGCCTCGGGGTGCGAGGGGCGGGCCTCTCGTGTGCTGTGATGAGCAGTGTGCGGTGGAGAGACGGAGAGAAAGAAGCTGCACCAGCAGACGCCATCTCCGAAAGACTCAGGCAAATAAATGTTCAGGCGACGGCCCAGTATTTTGCATGGCTCTGAGACAGCGGGGTCCTTAGAAACTTCACTCCAGAATTGCTTCTTGCTGCTTAGAATGCCTTTCCTGCCACTATTATATAGGTTTTATATGATTTCTGGGCGTTGGCCCACCCTGTTGGTCAAATTCCCTACCTGGAGATGAACTTTCATGAATGAATGCTGTTTTGATGAATTAATGATTCTATAGAATTTCTGATTTTATCCGAGAACTTTTAGAAAGAACTTTTTTTTTAGGAGGCCATTTTAGTTGTTTTGACAGAAAGATAAAGTTAGAAGCAAGACTAGAATGTGCCCCTTCTCATAGAATAGTAAGTAAAGGTTGCATAATAAGGAACACAATGAGCTTTCATAAATTACACTAAGAATAGAGATAGGCTTGGGGCAGATTTGTGATCAAGAGAAAACATTCCTTCTCAGTCAGGTCTACGGGTGAGGCCACAGGTGCACCCATGATAAAGCAAGGCTGCGTGAAACTGTGGCTTTGAACTTGCAATGAGCCTAGAGAATGGAACATTGTTTTGAACTTATTATCAACACCTTCTGTCACTCCCCTTCTGTGTAACATTGTATCTATGAGGTAATTTTCTAAAGAACTATTGTCTAAGAAAGTATAAAAAGGCTGAGAGAAATAATTAAGTACAGTACTTGGGGTTCAGCCCCATGCACCAAATGTGTATACATATGTATATACATACATATATATATATATATATATATATATATATATATATACCCAGCCCCAAGCAGCAGCCCAGACCAGAGAGGTCTGTGTGGCCTTTGGTGGTAATGTGGTCCATGGACGTTGACATAGACTCCTGTTACTTCAGGGCCACAGACCCAGACATGGCCCTCAGTGAAAAAACAGGCCTGTATATCACCTGTGTGTATATATATATATATATATATATATATACACACACACACACACACACACACACACACACACATAAACACACACATACATACACATATATACATACATACATATACATATGTATATGTATATATACATATATATACACAATATATACACAATAGTGCCTTTCCTGCCACACTATTATATAGGTTTTATATGATTTCTGGGCGTCGGCCCACCCTGTTGGCCAAATTCCCTACAGATCAACATGGAGGTGAACTTTCATGAATTAATGCTGTTTCAATGAATTAATGATTCTATAGAATTCCTGATTTTATCCGAGAACTTTTAGAAAGAATGTTTGTAGGAGGCCATTTTAGTTGTTTTGACAGAAAGATAAAGTTCTGTGAGGACCACATTACCACCAAAGGCCACACAGACCTCTCTGGTCTGGGCTGCTGCTTGGGGCTGGGTATATATATGTGTGTGTGTGTATATATATATATATATATACATACATACACACACATATGTATATGTATATGTATATATATATACATATATATATACACACACACACACACATATATATATACATATGTATATACATTTGTTGCATGGGGCTGAACCCCAGGTGCTGTACTTAATTATTTCTCTCAGCCTTTTTATACTTTCTTAGACAATAGTACTTCAGAAAATTACCTCATAGATAAATATATATACACACACACTTATGTGTAGGCATATATGTATGTATGTAAGTATACATGAGCACTGTGGAGTTGATGAAACAGGTGGTTGAGCCCAATCAGGGTGTGTGTGTGTGTGTGTGTGTGTGTGTGTGTGCATGTGTCTGTGCATGCTGTCCGTGTATACGATTTTCTTTTTTTTTCTCTCTAGTTCACAAAGAGTTAATGAGTCCCAAGCCTCTTGCCTGGCCAGCAAGAGAGATCCTTGAGCCTGGGAGAAAAGAGGCCCTAGCAATTAAGCCCTCCTCCTCCTCCTCCTCCTCCTCCTCCTCCTCCTCCTCCTCCTCCTCCTCCCCCCCCCCCCCCCTCCTCTTTCCTCTGCTCCTGCCAACAGGAGTTCATTAACAGAAACTGCTGGCATTTAGCCACAGAATAGTAAGAAACCAGCGCTTACTAGTGCTAAGTAGTAAGAGTTACAAGGCCAGAGATCATCCGTCTTGGATAGCCGTCTGAGGTGGTCATTCCACCAGGGCAGCTCCCTGCCAAGCGCTATAAAGAGAACTGGAACTGGAGACAAGAGGGCGGTGAGGAAGAGCTTGAATGAGTAGCCGAGGCTGACCCCTGAGGCCATGGTGATATACAGGCCTGCATTGTCACTGGGGGCCATGTCTGGGTCTGTGGCCCTGAAGTAACAGGGGTCTGTGTCACTGTGTCAATGTCCGCAGACCACATTGCCACCAAAGGCCACGCGGACTTCTCTGGTCTGGGCCGCTGCTTGGGGCTGGATTGATGTGAGAGACCTGGGCAGAGCTGGGCCTGCCAGTCACCCACTGCACCATGGCAGAGCTGACCCTCCTGGCAAGAGAGCAGGAGAGCTGGCTCCACCCCCACTCCCCACCCCCAACAGCTGCTGCCCTCTGGAGAGGGCCCCAGGCCTTGCCAGCTGCTGCGCCCAGGTGAGCCAATCCTGACTTTTGCTAGAGCAGTGCTGGAGGGCTGGCCCTGGTGGTGAGGGTGTAGGAGAGCTGGCAGGCTGCCCAGTCAGCTGCTACCCAGGCCCACCCTAACATCCACCAACACAGGAGCTGCTAGAGCACCCGGAGCAGCCAGTCCTGCAGACCAAAGCCACAGGACCTCCATGACACAGGACAACAACGGGATATCTGAGAGAAGTCCTCACGAGGATCCAGTATTGGCGTAGCAGAAGCCTCAAACCAGACCAATAGCTCATTGCAATGAACATCTGTAAGGAAAGCTGTGTGGGCGAAAGGGTTTGCTGTGTGACACACTGTGACACACCACAGCTTCCATGGGGAGACTTTTGTTTGTTTGTTTGTTCATTTGTTTTCTTTTGGGGGAGGTTGCAAGGGCAGAGGGTTGTGAGGGCTGTGTGGTGTGAGGGTCACAAACAATAGATTAAAGTTAAAGGAAAGAAGTTAAGAAAACTAATCCTACATGTGTGGCATTGGAAGGTGGGACCTTCGGACACTGATTGGGTCCTGAGGGCAAAGGTCAGTTAGAGCCCTTTGGTAAGAGAACCTTTGTCCCTATTTCACATGACGGGAATCCGGAAGTAGGCATTCACCACACCCCAAATCTATCTTCATCTTAATCATCGCAGTCTACAGAACGGTGATCAGTCCGTGTATGTTGTTTGTACATCACCAGGACTAGGGTATTTTGTTAAATACAATACAAACGAAGCTGCCAATACAAATGAAGACATAGAACTGGTATTCGGTGCTGCTGTGGTAAATGCCCACAGGATAGACAGTTTTACTAGACAGCTCAGTGGGTAGAGGTTGGAAGAGTCTCCGGCACTGCTAGGGAACCCCGGTGTGGACCTAGAATGCTTGGGGTGATTCTGTGGCCGTAGTAAGAGCCCGGGTCTTGACCCTGAAGAGAATATTGATCTAAACGTGACAGCTAGAGCTATTCTGATGGCTTCTTAGATGGAAGTCCTGCACGCTGCACGTCTGTCATCGCCACATGGTGGGTGAGCGGCGTTTAAGTAACCAGCGTTCTGCGGGAGGTAGATGTGTGAGCGACAAAGCAGGACATTTCTAAGTAAGCATTGGGGACACTGTGTTGCCCCTTATGGACTTAAAGCCCAGAGGGGAAATGTCTTCAGTGTGGGTGTTTTTGATCCAAAGGGAAGCAGAATTTGGAAAATCCCTGGCTTATCCTCACGATAAGAAATAAAAACAAAAAACAAAAAAACAAAAACAATGGCCAAGGAGAGCACTGAGATACACACATTAAGTAAGATGATTGTGGATTCCCAGTGGCTCTTAGTCCTCCAGACAGCAGCAGAGCGATCCCAAAAGTGTATCAAAGATTATGGGGCTGCCCCTCCTGTCTCCCAGACTGGGAGGACCCAGGGCTGAGCAGTGGTACGGCTCAGCCACAACACTGCGCGGCTGCCTCCAAGGGCATATGATGTCACTTGGCAGTCAGTACCCAGTGGCGCCATCTCTACTGACTCCGAGTGCATGATGTGTCGGGGCGTGGCTCTCTCCATCCAGACTGAAAGTGTAGCTACCTAAAGCTACAGGCACAGAGCCTCCAGGGGTCAGGGGGCAATGCCTGGACCCTTGGAGGAGCTGTCAGCTCCACCCTGACACTCGATCTCAGACTGGGAGATGGGTTGAATGTGCAGTGCCTGGAGAAACCATGGGCTATGTTGGTAGTCTCTGCACACATTTTCCATCCTTGCTTCACGGTCTTCTCGGATCTCCAGGGGGAGTTTGTTGGTCTCTCTGGGCAGAGGCCAATCGTCTTCTAAACACTCGTGACTCCTCACTGTGGCTGACCAGCCACGCCACCACTTCCCGGTGTGCACAGAGGGGTTTGCTCTGGGGTATGCATCTAAGCAGTGTCACACCTGTCCCCAACCTCGCCCTCAAAACAGAGCTGAGAGACAGCGGAGTCTGTGGGTCCTAGAGGGGCTCTGCTATGGGGGGGGGATCCTCAGATAAATTAGCCAGGGTTTATGAGTTTTGCCCTCTGGGTTAGTTATGCACTTGTTAGATATGGAATTATACACCACTCCTGAATGACGGAAACATGTACAACCCACAAACGCCTCATCTCCACTCGTACTGACAGGAGGAGGGGACCTGCTCAGTGTGGACAACTGCGTCTCTTTACAAGCAAAAGGTGCGAGTTCTGTCTATCTTATCTAGGCTAATAAGTCGTGAGCAGCCAGGAGCTTGCAAAAGCAATGCGCGCCTTCAGGCGACGGTCCCGGAAAGCCGTCCTCGAAGACCAACGTGGATAACCCCATTGAGACCTGAGTGATAAAACGTCCTCCACTTTTTGTTCAAGACATAAAACATGGTAAATATTTTTTAAGTAATTCATGACACCATGTATAAGGGCATTTCTCAGAGAGACAGGAAGCACTTTGCAACCTTCCGACACCGGGGAACAAACGGCACCCTGCTCCAGCGCAGCCGGTGAACGAGAAGACACTGAAGGTGAAATGCTCGGGGGACGGAGGACGGAGGGGTGGGGCAAGACCGAGGGTGCTGAAAGAAGGCTGCGGGGAGATGGCACAGAGAGGATGCCGGGGGAGGGATGCTGGAGGAGGGATGCTGGAGGAGGGATGCTGGAGGAGGGATGCTGGAGGAGGGATGCCGGGGGAGGGATGCCGGAGGAGGGATAATAGAGGAGTAATGGTAGAGGGAGGATGATGGAGGAGGGATGATAGAGGAGGGATGCTGGAGGAGGGATGATGGAGGAGGGATGCTGGAGGAGGGATGCTGGAAGAAGGAGGGATAATAGAGGAGTAATGATAGAGGGAGGATGATGGAGGAGGGATGATAGAGGGGGGATGATGGAGGAGGGATGATAGAGGGGATGATGGAGGAGGGATGATGGAGGAGGGATGATGGAGGAGGGATGATAGAGGGGGGATGATGGAGGAGGGATGATAGAGGGGGATGATGGAGGAGGGATGATAGAGGGGGATGATGGAGGAGGATGATAGAGGGGGGATGATGGAGGAGGATGATGGAGGAGGGGATGATGGAGGAGGGATGATAGAGGGGGGATGATAGAGGGGGATGATGGAGGGGGGATGATGGAGGAGGGGTGATAGGGGGATGATGGAGGAGGGATGATGGAGGAGGGATGATAGGGGGGATGATGGAGGAGGGATGATGGAGGAGGGATGCTGGAAGAAGGAGGGATAATAGAGGAGTAATGATAGAGGGGGGATGATAGAGGAGGGATGATAGAGGGGAATGATGGAGGAGGGATGCCGGAGGAGGGACGCTGGAGGAGGGATGCTGGAGGAGGGATGCTGGAGGAGGGATGCTGGAAGAAGGAGGGATAATAGAGGAGTAATGATAGAGGGGGGATGATGGAGGAGGGATGATAGAGGGGGATGATGGAGGAGGGATGATGGAGGAGGGATGATAGAGGGGGGATGATGGAGGAGGGATGATGGAGGAGGGATGATAGAGGGGGATGATGGAGGAGGGATGATGGAGGAGGGATGCTGGAGGAGGGATGCTGGAAGAAGGAGGGATGATGGAGGAGGGATGATAGAGGGGGGATGATGGAGGAGGGATGATAGAGGGGGATGATGGAGGAGGGATGATAGAGGGGGGATGATGGAGGGGGATGATGGAGGGGGGATGATAAAGGGGAATGATGGAGGAGGGATGATAGAGGGGGGATGATGGAGGAGTGATGATGGAGGAGGGATGCTGGAAGAAGGAGGGATAATAGAGGAGTAATGATAGAGGGGGATGATGGAGGAGGAATGATAGAGGGGGATGATGGAGGAGGGATGATAGAGGGGGGTGATGGAGGAGGGATGATGGAGTAATAATAGAGGAGGGATGAAGGATGAGTAATAATGGAGGAGAGATAATAGAGGGGGTATGATGGAGGAGGGATGATAGAGGAGGAATGATAGAGGGAGGATGATGGAAGAGGAATGTTGGAGGAGTGATAATGGAGGAGGGAGGAGGGAGGAGGGATGCTGGAAGAGGGATGACTGGGGAGAGATATTGGGGTTGCTGGCGATACCTTCACTGAGACCTCAGTCTTTGGTTCCACCTTACTTTACAAACACGCGTGAAGCCCATGCTTTCAAAGCAGCCCGGGTGCAATGCTCCTGGGCCCCGCCTCCCTTGTTGTGTGTGTTTTCTTTCCCAGGCTAAAATTTTGCCTGGAGCATATAGACGGGCTGCCTCTCAGTCGGAATGGATTCACATCAAAGGGCATTTTAGAGTCACTTAGTGTTAGTGTTAGCATTAGCTTAGCATTAGCAGTGCCACGGAGATCCTTGACAGGGACAGGGAATTCAGCTCGAACAGCTCATTAGAAAGAAGAGCAGGGAGGAAGGGGTTTGAAGTGCGATGAAATGCAATCAGTTATGCAAAGATTCCCTGGCCGCTTAGGTGATAATTGTCCTTGTCATCTTGGGCTCTGCTCCTGCCTCTCAGTCAAGAGCAAGCAGCGCCGCTGTGGGGCTTTTCAGAGCCTGGAGCTGAGAAACAAGCCTACAGACACCTGTAGCCAAAAAGAGCTTAGCGCTTTAACAAAAACAACAAGACGGCCTTAACCGCCTCTGCTTGCACTGCTGCACGGCTGGTTGAAGTCTCTCTTGACAGATGCCCTTTGTCCTCTGCTGAAGAGAACGGCGCGAGGGAGAGTAATTTAGGCACCTGGGCCTCTCAGCCAGATGTTCGTGACCACGACAAAGCCCAGGAGGCAGCTACTGGTGAAGAACGGGTTCTCTAGCTGGAGGGTAAACATCCAGTCCAAGCACTGTGGTCCCTCTACTCTGATGGGGCAGGGATTGGAAGCATGGGAGTAAGAACACATGAGAAACGGGCAGGATTCTCTCCTTTAACAGTTCTCTCAAGGGTTGACATGATCCCAAGGAAAGACAGAGATCCCTTCCCAGGGTGAGGGTCCCAGTGCCGGAAAGCTCCTGTGAACTGCAGAAGCTTCCTCAGACTGCCGGCCCCTGAGGGCAGCCTCCAAGTCACACCTTTAAATGAGAAAATGTTGAACTGTTCAGGTCCCTGGGCACTGCACTCCTACCCTGGGAAGGAGGTGGAAGCGGGAACTGTCTTAAATCCCTCCTGCTGTGAGGTCCAAATCTCATCCTGAACGCCACCTCCTACAGACACGGCTGTTGTGGGCTTATGTAACTGTCCTGGCTGGTTTCCCTGTGGCTGTGATAAAGTGCGGAGTCAAACCAACTCGGGGAGGAAGCAGTCTGTCTGCCTTACAGGTTACAGCTCACCATCTAGGGAAACCAGACCGGGAGCTCCAGACAGGAACTTGGAGGCAATAATCCTGCTGGGACTAGATGTCCCAGGGTAGGGTGGTACCCAAGGGGGCGCTCCCTGTTCTCAGAGGAAAAGGGGAGAAATCAGTTGGGGCAGGGGTGGGGGGGGTGTTGCAAAGGGTTGTACTGGGAAGAGAGGAGGGAGGGTGGGCTGTCAGTCAGGATGTAAAGTGAATAAAAAATACATTATTAGAGAAAATAAAAGAAGATACTGGGAGCCGGGCGTGGTGGCGCACGCCTGTAATCCCAGCTCTTGGGAGGCAGAGACAGGCGGATTTCTGAGTTCGAGGCCAGCCTGGTCTACAGAGTGAGTTCCAGGACAGCCAGGACTATACAGAGAAACCCTGTCTCGAAAAACCAAAAAAAAAAAAACCAAAAAAAAAAAAAAAAAAAAAAAAAAAATAAGATACTGGGAACACAAAATAAGAGCAAAGTAGAATTATATATGTGACATGAAATAAATATATGACACACATACACACACATATATATGACATGAAAATGTCAAAAGGAAGCCTTTACTTTGTACACTAATTAATACTGATAAATTTTTAATTAATTAATTAATTAATTAATAACCAAAACCTGGGGGCAGGGACTGAAGCAGAGACCGTACTGGAATGGTGTTCAGTGGCTTGCTCAGCTTGCTTTTGATTACTGCCCAGACCCAAGGTCAGGGCTGAACACCATTCATAGTGAGCTGGTGGCCTTCCCATATCAATCATTTAGAGAGGGGAGGAGGGGGAGGAGAGGGAGAGGGGAAGGGGGAGAGGGGAGGGGAGAGGGGGAGGCAGAGGCAGAGGGAGAGTGAGGGAGAGAGAAAAACAAAACACACACAGAGAGAGAGAGAGAGAGAGAGAGAGAGAGAGAGAGAGAGAGGGAGAGGACTTGGCCACAGTCCACTCGTAATTCCCCACCAGAGCTTCCTTCTTCCAAGATGTTTGTAATATGCATCAGGCTGAGAAGAACTAACCAGCACAGCAGTAGAATGCCGAGCTGCCGGGTTAGACGGATAAATGCTGCTGTAGAGAACCTAATCCGTTTTAAGCAGGCATTCTTCTGGTAATGCCGGCCATCCTGCTTGGAGTTCTGCCTTTCAGTGGCTTACAGCTTGTTACCCAGCAACTCTAAGAACCACGGGGCGGGGAACTCAGACCTGAGAGGCCTGCCTCTAATGCTAACAGCCCCCGTGCCCGAGCCTAGCACGTCTTGTCTCCCGGAGGCTCAGCGAGCGAGCGGAGCCATCTGTGAGATAGCTGGTTCTTTTCCAGTGACGACGTATGAACGCCAGCGCTTCCATCCTCTGTGTAGTGATTGGCTTGCCCCCTTTGCACGTGGCTTTATCCTCCCAGCACCCCGCTGTTCCAGTTGTATTTTTTTGTGGTGACGAAATACCTTGACAAAAGCAGCGTATTCCTTCAAGATGAATAAGGATGCTCGCGGCTGCCTAGGGCACTTGCTGCGTTAGTGTTTAACTGTCATCCAGCCAGCGGATGACACCAGAAACGTCAGGCATCAGAAAGCGGTGCCCCTAAGCCTACTGCAAAAGCAGCCAGTCACACAGTGCTCTTGTTGAGGTAACGATCCTTGCTGGTCTTGAGTGACATCCACCCCACGGCTCCGTGTTCTCTGTGGCCACTGGACCCCTGTTATGACCTGCGGGAGCACTCTTTCTCAGAGATAGACGTCCGTAGCGGTTCCCGCCTTCTGGCCTCCTCCCATTTTCAAATATCCATCTGGCTGTTGCTGAGAAGCAAGGCTACGAAATGAACGTGTATTTCCCTCCGCTGGTGCGTCAGCTCACTCCGTCTCCTACCTGAGGCTCACCTACCTTGCTTTTAAAGAACAACACACGCTTCTTGGAAACACTGCCCAGCTCCCCTCTCAACAAAGGTCACAGGAAATATATGTCCCATGATGAAAGGATCGCGGCACTCGGATCCCTCTCTACGACCCCTCTCTGGACCACCAGCACAGTGAACAGCGGGGAGGTGCCATGCGAGGCATGCCCCAGCAGCAGGGCCAGTCCCCACATCCCCAATGTTCCACGCAGCCCCTTTGCACAGGGAGAGTTTACCCTGCAGGCCATGGCTGCTCAAGCCTCCAAGGCTTGTCCTCCAGACCTGTCCTTCAGAGCATGAGAAAGTCTGTACTCGTGAGCACAAAGGGACCGGGCCTCTCTGCGGGGCTTGCCTGGGGTGAGATGGGGGTCATTGCTAGACTCCCGGGCCCCAGGCCACCAGGAAGTCCTCCCCTCCCCCTCTCTTAGGGCCCTCGCAGGACATGTATCCCAAAGGTGTCCTTGCATACTGGGCCACTGTGTGCTGGTCACGGTGTGCCTCTGAGTGCCCCCACAGGACTGGGTGCTGGGAGTTCCTGTCCCTTCCATTGAAATCACTCCTCCTTCAGGCACGGTCATCCGTGGCGAGGGCAGAGCCCCCCCACTTTGATTAGCACCCCTACGGATGCCCAGTGACCTCTCCGAGGCTCCGCACCTTTTAAATGCTCCGTCCATTGCCCTGCCTTAAATATATTCCTGTTTCTCTCCGTCAAAATGATGTGTAGACAATACCTTGTCTCTGTAACAGGATTTTTTCATAGTAAAGAGTAGGAAGGATCTACAAAGTATCTACGTGTCTATCAGCTGAGAACTGATGCTATATCTGATACAACCGGCTTTACCTCTTGCTTCCGGTCCCCAGTGTTCCCAGCAGGCCTTGCTCTGTCTCCGGCTTTCCCTGCAGGTGCTGGCTACAGGCTTTTACCCACATGAAAAGCCATATTTATTTCCTATTTAGGGTGTTCTGATTACAAAAACGCCATGCAATTTTATCAAACGCCCTTTTCTCTGCAGTCCCACAGGGAATCCCGGGACGTCTCATCATTAATGTGATAAATTGGTGAAATACTCACACTCTGATATTGCTCAGAAACACAGTATTTTTCCCCCATGTGGTGTTTTTACTCGTTTTAATTAGTTTTAAAATCCATGGGTCCATTTACAAATAAACGTTTGCCCACTGGTTGAGTTGATGTATTCATTTTACCCCCTCCTGTCCTTCATAGATCCCATTAGAATGAAGCTGAGAAGATCAAGATGCGAGGTGAGTTTGCACTGGTCTCAGCTTGCCAGTCTCCTTTCTGTCTATCACACTGTCAGGTAAATGGGGGAATAATACACACGTGGCTTTCCCACAGCGGGCCAGCGTTATTGAAAATAACTGCCATCTTGTCCGGTGAAGAACTTGATTATCCCGAATAACTGAATTTCTGGCAAAAGTATATATTTATTTTTAGTTATTTATTTACTATATGTGAGTACACTGTAGCTGTCCTCAGACACTCCAAAAGAGGGAGTCAGATCTCATCACAGATAGTTGTGAGCCACCATGTGGTTGCTGGGATTTGAACTCAGGACCTCCGGAAGAGCAGTGAGTGCTCTTAACTGCTGAGCCATCTCTCCAGCCCAAAGGTGTATATTTTTATTCAACATTTATTTAGCTTCACGCGTCACCACCATCCTTGATAGGTAATGTAGTTATTTAGAAATGGGAGGGGGGATGTAAATATCTCACGTCTCTTCGGCTCCAGGGATGAAGTCAGCCCTTGCTGAGCGCTGGACACACAAGGGTGATCGTGCTTCAAAGAATCTAACAAAGGGGATGTTTGGATCAGTAAAGAAGCACTGAGTACGGTCGATGGCAGCCTAGCTCAACAGGGACGCGGCCTTGTGAGGTGACTGCCTGGCTCAGAGGGCGAGCATAGCTGTGAGTCTCTGAGGGTTAAGTTCAGGAGCGCGCTCTGATCAGTCTAAGGCAACAGAGGCCACTGGCAACCTGAGATGGTGCTGGATGCCTAGTCGGCAGAAATAGAGTCGAACTAAGCTAAAAATGGAGACGGGTTGCAGTAAATATTTTATTTATTTTTTATTTTATTTATATATATAATATATATTATATGATATATTATATATTATATATCATATATTATATGATATATTATATATTATATATCATATATTATATGATATATTATATATATCGTACATAATATATGATATATATTATATATATATATATATATATCAGCACTTTCCCGCACTAGCGTCTGATCAACAGGCCACAGGGCTCCCGCTGGGTGATCTCACAAGTGCGGTCAACTCTGCTAGCCTACTCTCCGGCAGGGACCCCCCCACTTGAGTTCCTCTGGCTACTACTGCAGCACCCACACACCCCACGGCTGGCCATCTCAACACTTAATTACCTGGTAGAATCATGACTCTTAAAGCTTAATTAAGCAATCGGATTTACGTATCAATAATATCACAATTTACGAGATGACAATATAATAATAATATCAGAGGCAATTCATAATGATAATAGTCTATCCCAATATTTCTAACCTTGTGAAACCATAGATACTTGTGGCTGGAAAACGCCACGCAGGTACACGTCAGCAGCCATTTTCGATCCTCTTCCTACCCTCTTCCAAGACGAGCTCTCCTCTCCCTCTCTCTCCCTCTCTCTCCCTCTCTCCCCCTCTCTCTTCTTCTCTCTCCCCTCCCCCTCCCTCTGCAACTCCTAGCCCCGCCTTCCTTTTCCTGTCCAATCACAGGCCTCCCACTGCCCTAATGTGATTGGACAGGGAAAATCCTGCACCAGAGAAGAACGAAAGAAAGGAGGAACTGTGAATACATTCTGGTGGAGGCAGGAGTGTGGAGGAGGGTAGAAACAGGAGAGGTGCTAGAGAGATGGGGTGCAAGAGAGGGAGCCAAAGCCCTGGCTCCGGGTGACCCCCTCCCTCAGCAAAGCGAGTGATGGTTTGCTGGACGAGCTGGCAGGGCCTTGGCAGAGAGCATGAAGGGAGGAGGGGGAGAGGCTGGGCTACTAGGGTCGCAGCCAGGGGCAGGGCGGGGAATGGCACGCTTCCCCAAGGTCTTCGGAGACACGAGGGTGTTTCCATGGGCCGTGGAGTTTTTAAACTACTGTTTTTAAAATTCAAGCCTTTGAGTGATAGAAAGCAGAGAGACAGCAGCTTGGGGGTGGGGGGAGGGGTGATGGGCTCAAGTCCAGGCTTTCACCATGCAGGGCCACAGGAAGTGGGCCACGGTCAATGCCCTCTGCTTCCTGGGTCCTCCCCTTCCTTCCCAAACCATCCCCGATACAAATAGACAATGACCGGTCTATGCCCCCTTTCAAAGTTACTTGCAAGGGCTGGGAGATAATTAAACCTCATCCTATAGGACAGAGGGCAGAGCCAGAGGCAGGTTCGTAAAAACCCCAGGAAGAGGCCAGAGATCTCATCTTGGCCTTGTCTTGGTTTGATCACACCCAAGAACTGATTTTTTTATTTTTTTATTTTTATTTTTTTTTTGCTTCTAAAGCTTGTTGTACTTTGTAACATTGTTAAAGGCTCTGAGAACTTCGTCATTTCGTCTTTGGAAACAGAAATTCGTGCTTAGCAGCCTGGCGTGGCTTCCTCTCTGAAGGAGATGGTTGTTGGGGCGGGGGGGGGGGGGGGGCTGTGGCCTTTTAAGGGTAAAAATGTGAGAGGCCCGCTGCTCTGAGGGTCCAGTTCCGGGTCGGAAGATCTCACTTTAGGGGGACAAAAAGCCACAAAGACAAGCTCCAGGAGCCTGCTTTGGCCACAGTGACTACTGTCAGGTCACGTGGAGTATGAACCGCTGGGAGGTAGCTGCATGTTGGTAACTGGAATGACCACAAGATGGCACTACGACATGTCATTACAGCTGTATGTTCCCCCACCCCACCCCCACCCCAAGCCTGGGGAGACAGAAGATGGTCATGGGAGAAGTGGGCGTGTCCTTTGGGACTTCCAGCTACCACCTAATTTGCTCGCCAAGCTCCAGTGTTTAGACAGAGCTTCCTTACTAGGCTAGCTGGTCTGTAGGTCATAGCTTCAAGTGACAGAGGCTGGCTGTGTCAGCAAAGGCACTTGCTGGAAAGCCCTCTTGGATGGGAAAGCCCTGGAGGGGCTACAATGTTAGCAGACAGGGGTACAGACATGGTGCTATGAAAGTCTAGTAGAGAGCAGTTAGGGCTGCTTTTTGGTTTTTTGTTTGTTTTGTTTGTTTGGTTGGTTGGTTGGTTGGTTGGTTTGGTTTTTTTCCGAGACAGGGTTTCTTTGTATAGCCCTGGCTGTCCTGGAACTCACTCTGTAGACCAGGCTGGCCTCAAACTCAGAAATCTGCCTCTACCTCCCAGAGTGCTGGGATTACAGGTGTATGCGGCCACCACCTGGCAGGGCTGCTTTTTAAAAACTCTCTCCTCACCATAGTATTTCTCCTTTGCATCTAATAGACAAAGGATTTTGTCTAATGCATCATTGTGAGGACAGAAGATAAAAACACAATAAAAGGTCAAGCAGATAAACAGGACAGGAAGCCAGGCTGCCCAAACAAGAACTCTGTGGCCACCCTAGCAGCTGGGTGGTGTCCAGAGCGGACCATCCCTGAGACACATTGTATTCACTGCTTCTAAGAGGCAGGGCAAGAGATTAAACGGCAACAGTTAAAATTAATTCTAAGGAAACATTTTGTGTAACCAGATATATCAGAACATGGCCATTCTGATATGCTAGGAATGGCAAACCAGTTACCTTTAACCCTGAAGTTTTCTAAATGTAGCATGCAACTCCTTTGCAATCCATATCAGTTGTGGGCTTCGACTAGCAGTCCCTCACGTGACTGCCCCTGTGAACAGCTCAGCGTGGGTGTCAAGGGCCTACCTAGGTTGGCTCGGTGTGAAGAGCATGACCCTGACAGTGTTATGTGCCCATGGTCCGTGTGGGCACCTGTCCTCCTCTGGGCATGCTCAGAACGCCCTGTCTCATTGTCCCTGCTTCTTTCTGTTCAGCAGAACCCAGGACCGAGCCGATTTCCCCAAACTCATCTTGGAGCTGAAAACTAGATTTTTGCACCATTTGCTATTAATGAAGCCAGTTATAGGACATAGTTAGAGTCCCAGATCAACTCACCGTGTCTCGTAGTGGGGAGAAGGAAATAACTAAGAGACAAAGGGTCAGGGAGCCCACTGTCCACTGGCACATGCGTAGTCTGCTGCAGGGCTCAAGCCCTGACCTTCCCCCTAAGCCACCACTTTCACCAAGTGACTGGGGGTGACTTCTCCCCATTGTGAGTTTGTTTTCTGGCCCTTCCTCATTGGCTTTGGTCAACTGAACAGGGTGGAGGTGAGGGTAGCCCTGACATTGGGTCTTAGGGACACCTTCTTTCCACTCGGGGATTGCAAACATTGTATCTATCAGTCAGGCTTGACAGCTTTTGCCTGGGGCTAAGGCCAGGGGATTTTGAACTCCACAGCAGCCTGACAACTGTCTCTCAAAAAGTTAAAATGAACTAATTTCCTTCAATACAAGGACAAATCAGCTGCAGTAACTGCTGAAAGTACCACAGACCCGCGACAAGGTCACACCCTTGCAGCCTCAGGTAGCCCCACGCCCACCCCGGAGTTACAACACAGGTTCTTGACCTCATGGCAGCAAGTCTCTGGTGACTTCTCTCAAAGCACTGTTTCAGCTCTACACTTAGAAAGCACAACCATGTGGAGATTGAAAGTGGCCAGCTTTGACTGAGAGAGAATTCCCCCAAGTCAAGGGAAGACAGTCTTCACAGAGAATGGAGAACACACATTTGTGCCAGCACGACTGTCCCCTCTCCCTAGGCAGGAGGCAGGAGAAGCTATTGGATCCCCTGAGGAGGGAAGGTGCTTGCAGAGGAAGGAGCGCCGACCCCACGTGGAAGCCCCAGTTGCCACACTAAATTTAGAAGCGGTGATTATAGCGACTTCGAGGGAAAGAATGGGAATGTGAGAATTTCACACTCTGTCAGACTATTGTTGGACTTGAGTGGAGAAGAAAACTGTCTGACCACCCACACACAGAGTGATTATTTAGTAAAGCATATCGCCCACCCAAAAAATAAAACACCCAAAGATGGAGAGTCCAGCTCCAAATTCCAGCCTTTTCCTAACTCTCCCCTTAAAAAAAAAAAAAAGTCCCATGTCAAATTAGTCTCCCATGATGGGTATAAACAGGGTGTGTTGGTCCAATGAGTCTGGGAACACGCACGTTTCCTTAGCGGTGACTAACATGATGGCACACCCATTTCCTCCAGAGCTTGCCAAGTATAACCCCCTCAGTTCTCTCAAAGCTCCCGCCTCAAGAGAGGGCCTCCCGCTGCCACCAAGCCACAGGAGAGGAAAGTCACGAAGGTTGACAGGTTGACGGGCCGGTGCTGGTCACGCGGTAGGGAACAGCGGAGAGTCAGAGCTCCGCGTCACCCTGCGTCGCACACAGATGCCCGACAGGACGCAGGGCATACCAGACATCCTGTAGCCAGGCCCACGCGTGCTGACTGTGGCATTGCCTATGGGAGGAAGATCCACAAGCAGCGGCTTACCAAGCTCCGGTGGACACCTGCTGTCCCCGGTCCTGGGGATGAGGCAATGTCTACTCTCTCGTCTGATGGCTGTGTGTCATCAGCTGTCTGTGAGTCCCAGAAATAAATATGTACTACTGAGCTGCCAGTCTAAACTTAAAGATCCTAATAAGTTCAATTCGGAAGCGTGAGAAACTATGGGGACAGCTGGGCATGACCACTTACTACTTATAGATGGACGTGCCCACTAACAGCTCCAAAGCTCATGAGTAAACACCAGGGAGGGGGCTGAAGAGATGGCTTAGTGGTTATGGGGACTGACTGTTCTTCTCAAGGTCCTGAGTTCGGTTCCCAGCAACCACAGCGTGACTCACGACCGTCTATAATGTGATCTGGCGCCTCCTTCTGGCGTGCAGAAATACATGCAGATAGAATACTCACATACGTCAAATAAATAAATCTTAAAAACAAAACAAGCAAACAAACAAACAACAAAAAAAAAACCACCAAGGAGAAAGAAAAGAGATAAAGCTATACCTTCATCAAACTCTTCCCAACTCTACCAGGGAGAAAATAAGCCAGGACAGAGGACTCTTGAAACTCCACAAACCCACCTGACCTAGTGGACATTTGCAGCCTGATAAATCCACTCCAGATGCTCATGATGTTCCAGATGTTCCAGATGCTCATGGAACGTGGATCAAAACAGGCCGTGCTTTGGGCTTTCGATCAAATCTACACAGTGACCGGGAGGGACCAAGATCACACAGGGTGCGTCCTCAGACTGGAGGCGTCCTCTGCGGTAGAGCAACTCCCCAGAATGGACAAGGCCATGGATTAGATCTGTGACACCAAGCAAGCCCCCGGGAACTAAATCTGCAATCTGTAATGGAACCCTGAATAATCCCCAATCGCTTAGAAACTAAATAACAGTCCTTTCTGTTGCTAGATTGTGCAAGTCAGGTCACAAGTGTGTCAGGACCGATGGGTGTGTCATGAAGCACCTGGAGGCCTGGGCAGATGGGGCAGGAGGACCCTGTCTGTCAAGCCAGAGGCCCGTAACACTGTCACTGGGCAGAAATCTGGGTGCTGGGAAGACTGCACACCTGAAGGCATTTGGGGAAGGTCCGTGTATCCCCTCAACTTCTGGTGTGTCTACACCCCGGCACTGATTGGTCCGTGTATCCCCTCAACTTCTGGTGTGTCTAGACACCCCTGGCACTGATCATCCCATATGCCCCATCTCCTCCATGCCCACCCGGAACTCTTCTTGCTGCCTGTCACGATCATGCAACACCTATAAACACACATGTGCGTTTTCCACAGGGTCTGACTTACTGAATAGCAATAAGTTCACGGAGCTTAGCAATTTCAGTGGCAGCATCTTGCGTGGAATTCCATATACCTTGTAATCTGGCTGAAGCAAATGCTTGTGTGTGTGTGTGTGTGTGTGTGTGTGTGTGTGTGTTTAATTTCGATATCAATTACCAGTATTAACTCCTGTATCACACAGCACGCAGTAAAGAACTGGGGACTCTGAGCTGTCACCCACCGCTGTTAAAGACACGTTAGCAATCTCACTGCACACAGCCTATGTACCCTTTGACACCCTTGTGAACACCCGGGGAAACTGAGACAGTGGGCTGCTCTTGCTCTTCCTTCTGCAGCTTCTTACACAGCCTGAGGGGAAATCATACAGTGGTTAGTAGAGCTCATTGTAGACCCGAGACTATACATGAAAACCTGATACATGAAAACCAACTGAGAAAATTCCCTGTAACCATGGAAGCAAAAGACAGTTTGGTTATTCTGGCAGAGGCTGCGAAACACATGCATGCCCATGACTAAGTGGATGGTCAGAGACGAGAGACAATGCGGCAAAGCACAGCTAGAAAAAGATCGCCTAACGTGATATCAGAGCAAAGACACTTGTAAGTCTAAACAAGGTCATCATGACCACTGAGTGTGACCGTGCAAGGTCCAGAGACCCCCCAACTTATTAAAAAGGTGAACAGCACACACTATGGGTTGGGCACATGAACAGCACACACTATGGGTTGGGCACATAGCTCTTGCCTGGCACGTACTGGGCGTTGGTATCATCTCAAGAGCCCTGGAGAAGCAGACAGGCTCCAGGCAGAAGAGAATCCATCTATCTTTGCAAATAATATTGACAGAAAATTCTAAGCCATCGCCCCCCTAGACAGTCTACTATTGCCGCTAAATCATTTCACAGCGTTGTAGGTCGCGCGGCTGCAACGGCAAGCTTTCATCGTGACGCCGCATCCCAGCAACAAACTTGAAACATAAAGAAAAGAGCACAGATGCAAGCGTTGCTCCAAGAAATTCCAGGACTAAATAAATGCAAATAGATAAGGACATGAGTATGTGAGTTGTATGGTTCAAGGTGTTCCTTTGCTAAGTGCATGAACAGATCAAAAGTCTCTCTCTCTCCCACACACACCAATGACAAGCATGCTAAGTAGTCAGGAAACAACCTCACCTCTCTCTCTCTCTCTCTCTCTCTCTTTCTTTCACACACACACACACACACACACACACACACACATACAACCTATGAAATCATCAACATGAATGATGAATAGCCTTCACAGACATCTCCAGACTTTTAAGAGATTCTGAGGAACAGCAAGGATTTAGGGAGTGACTGGTCTGGAACGCTGTCAGCGTTGGGTTGGAAATGGTTCCATTTCATGGTTAAGAGGGAGCTGGCCCTCTTAAAAGTTCTTAAAACCAAGCCTGCCTTGACCTGACAGTGCCATTAACAAGCACAGAACTTAAAAGACAAAAACAAACAAACAAACAAACAAACAAAAAAACACCTAAAACTAAAAAAACCACTTCCCATCCTGCCCCTGCCTTTCCTCAGAGCACCAACCCTGGTTTTGAAACTGACACAGGATAGAGAGATAAACAGAAGAGGCCGAGGAGACCTCCGCTGTGCTCAAGGGTACTAGGGACAGAAGACGCAGACAAAACAAGGTCTGGTTGAGCGCGAGAGGCCTAGACTGCCGGCCTGTCAGGCAGCCAACTTTAATTTGCGATGTGGGGACCAAAAGGAAGCTCATGCAGGGGTCCCACCAGATAAGGAGGCCTATGCCTGGCCCAGCAGCAGCAGTTCTGAGGGCTGAGGGGTGCGACTTCCTGATTTACAGTTTCGAGAGGGGGACATTCCTCCACTTTCTTTTGTATTGATGTCCTGAGAGATTAAATTCTTGCTTTCTCTCCTTGACAATGCCAAAGATTTTTTTTTCCTTTACCCAGCATTATGTAAGCACCGAGGACCACTGGGCCTTGCAGACTGAAAAGCCCTTGAAGCTCTCAAGCCCCTCCCCCTCTGGGCCGCCCCTCCCTTGACTCCACATTCAATAGGCGGAATCCGCATCTCTGCGCTGTTTGCATCCCGGAGCCACAAAGGCGTGCAGCGGGGATCCAGCATCTTACTTTTGTTTTTTTTCAGCCACCTTTTGTGATGTGGCCTGGGAAAAGCCTTAATGAGCCTACCCCTCCGCCACCGACGGTCTTGCTGGAGTGGAGAGGCGGCTTCTCCTACCTGCGGGCGGGGGCGGGGGCGGGGACCCCACCCACTTCGGGGCTCCCCGGAACAATGCCGCTTTTAGCAGCCAAGGCGGTGGGAATGTGAAGCAAACGAGGCGGGCACAAAAGATTAATTTGATGCAAGAAAAGATATTTTAAAAGCCCAGTAGAGAAAGCTATCCTACTAAAATTTCAAGGGCAATAACTGTGAAAATCCGGCCGGCAGGGAGGGCCCTGCAGCCTAAAGGGCGGCGCGCATGGCCTGCTGGGGCCCTGCACCCCGTCCTCATTTTCCTAAACACATGCGGAATGATGGAGTTCATTTCAAAACCCTGAGTCATTGTGGTCTAACCAACTGCAGCTGATGAAAGCGATATCATCATTAAAGCCGACAGGGAGGCGACATTCCCTCAAAGGTGAACTCCCCCTGTAGGGGTTTTAAATGGCGGAAGTGAAGGGCGTGGTCAAAACTTGAAAACCAGGCTTTGAGGAGAGGCAAGAAGTTCAGCGTTCACTGGGTTCCTTTGGGATGCTGTTAAAGTGCTAAAGTGCAAAAGCACAGGATCCGCCGCGGTGTCTGTTGCTTTCTAACTTGCTCCTGGGGTGGCAGGAAGACGGACTAGGGTTCCCAGGCCCGGCTTTTCAGGGTGCCATTGTTTCTGATTCCTGTGTGTCCATGCTCCCCCCTGAGGTGTAACACCTCAAAATGCTCAGCACGTGAGACGATCGATTTGGAAAGCAGGTTTTGCTTTGAGTAAACTTGGCTTAGCAGGACCATAGAGTAGATGAACTCTATACAGCCAGGTTTTTCCTTGATCTGGGAAACCTCTTATGCTTTTATTAAATATATTTTTTATTCCTTTAGCCTGAGCTCCTTATCTCTCTTCTATGCCAGCAGTTCATAGCCTTTTTTTTTTTTTTTTTTTTGCATTTATTACTCTTTTTGTTGCTGAACAGTATTGCGTTGCATTTTCTTATCTCGCTGGAATCTTGCCCCTGCACTGGGGCTATGAAGGCGGCAGGAGTGGGGAACCCAACTTGCTTTCCAGAGTCGGGGTGGTGCTCAGGAGGCTCTGAGTGTGCTGGGGGGTGGGGAGGCACTGAAAAAAAAAAAGCATCTGGCACTGACTGGCTTGGGGCAAAGCTTTGGGCTACTCCACAGTTTAAGGCCAGCGGGCATTCTGTTACATTGTATCCGTTGTTATTATTATCTTCTGAAAATAGGGTCCCACTGGTGAGAGGAACGAGCTTTGGTGTTCTCTCAACTGTGTGGAGCTCAGGTCGACGGAAAGAGCAAAGCTGTCAGGTTCTAAGCTTTAGCTACCCAAGCTCCTGGGATTTCCCAAAACCTGCCAATCACACCGCTTTCTAAGTCCCGTGGTTTGATCTAGAATGTGGCCCAAAGGCTTAGGCTTGGTCCCCAGCAGATAGTGCGGTTGAGAGGAGGGGCTCACTTAGGAGGGAAGAAGTAGGTTAGTGGGGAGGGGGACTTTGCAACAGTATAACTTGTCCCTGCCCCTTCTGTGTCACATTTCCCCTCTACCCCGTCATGTTTCCTCTCCCTCTTACCCCCTCTCCTTTCTTTCTCTCTCTTTCTCTTTATCCCTCTCCCCTTTCTTCCCTCTCTTCCTCTCCCTCTCCCTCCTTCTCTCTCTCCTCCTCTCCCTCTCCCCCTCTCTCCTCTTCTCCCCCTCTTGTGGTTTGCTTTCCGCTCTCTGTGTACGTGCGCTCTCTCCACCCACTTCACAGTCCCGTAAGTTGAGGCACTTTCCTCCTCCATGTGGGCTCCACTGTGATTACCTGTCTCACCCCAGATCCGGGGTCAAAGCCAAGGACTGTAGATTGAACCCTCTGAAGCTGTACACAAAAGGGATTTTTCTCCATTGTGTCTTGGGTATTTTATTACATCAACAGCTGACTAGCACACCAGCGTACAAACACTATGAGAATAAAAGGGATCTGTTTTCTTGCCTTTATTCACTCCGCTGAGCATATAGTAAACCCTACGTTCGCAGACACTGTGGACCACTGATCTCCTAGACTCTGCTATCTTCCCAGCCATGACCCACCTGCAGCCAGCAGAAGAAACTGCACGTCTAAAATGTGTTCTGCATCCTTATCTGCTCACAGCAGTGTGTGCTGAATGAATGAATAAACGGTCTGGTCCGGATCAACACACGGGCTCTGCACAAGGAAGCCCTCCCTGTGTGCTGGCCCAGAGAAAGACATTTCCATAATGTCTCTGACTGTCACTAGGCCTTCGGAAATTGACGAGCTGAAATCCAGAGCAGCCTTGGGAAGGATGGTGGATATCAGGGAACTCGTGGGCAATAGATTTACGATGCGTGGTTTGTGGAGGCTGGAATTATCTATGGACTTCAGGCTGTGCAAGTGGATATTAGAAGATGGCGTGTCGTTTCCTTTTGGAACTTTGAGAGCGGACCACGAGGTTTGAAAGCACCCCTGCTTCATTTGTATCTCAATGCTCTTTGTGTGCCGTGAGTGAACCGACCTCTGTCTAAAGGCAACACGGTTGGTCTTGAACGGAAAGTCCACCCTCTTGTTACCATCTCACAGCTGCAGAGTCTCCAGGGCAGGGCCCAGCTGACCTCTTGTCACTCTCTGTGAAATGTCACAGAGAGTGACACACAGGGAGCCCACGGGGCCGCTCTACCCTTGGGTCTCACATCCTGATCTGTGACACTTGTGACCTTGAAGATGGGTAGACTAAATGAGGAGGGAGCTCTCGTGTCCCTGGGCAGGCAGGCAGCTCCCAAGGAGACCTGAAGTCTGACTTTAGCCACACCTGCCCCGGCTCCCTGTTGGAAAGTGGACCTGTGCAGAGCTGAAACTTGTACCATAGAAACGACCCAGAACTGTCCGGTCCCTGTGAGTGCCCGATTCTTATCCCCTTAGTAACGAGAGGATGTTCTGGGGGGCTCCTTACCCTTAAGATCTCACACATCAACCACACCTCAAAGAAAGGAAGGGTTGGTTCCATATTCATATTCAGGATAAAAGTATTTAATTATAGAATATGCATCATCCCTGTTGATAAGTGACCGAGCTTTTGTTTTTTTAACAAAAGTGGAAGACAGAAAGCTGGTGAAGTGAATAAGGTATACTTACATGTCTACAATGCATCCATGTAGAGATATATATACACACATGCACACACATCCATGCATGTGTGTATGCACACACACACACAAACACATGCATTAATGTAGGTGTGTATACATGTACATATTCATCCATACATATATACATATACATGAACACATACATCCATGTAGGCATACACACATGAGGTATTCACATACATGCATCCAAATAGGTATATACAAAGGTACACACACACATCATATATTCACTTATACACTTACGTTCATGTCAATAATTGCATAGTGCATGCGTAAAAGTATATACAAATGTACACACTTGACTAAACAGGTACATATATGTATGCACACACATAGTCATGCAACAGTTTACTCGTATACAGTGCACATTTGTGTATGTATGTGCATCGCACAAATGTACATTCCCGTATACATTCACAGAATAAAAGAGCATTGATGTAGCATACGGGCTTGGAGAAGAGCTGACTTTACAGCACAGATGGTGTAACCAAACTCGCATGTTCTCACGTTATATTAGAAACAACCGCACTCCATGATGGATGAGATCATTCACTCTGTTCAGCTCTACCGCCGGCATCGCTACGGATCTGTCCGGAAACCACCACCCACGCCAGGTGTGTGCAGCAGGCTCTGTTCCACCTCCACCTGCAGTTTACCTGACACGCTTATTGTAAGGGGATCCATGACTCCTTCCTTCGACGGGCGGTAAGGACGGTTGACTACGTGGGCTTCTGGCAATCCTGGGGTTCTGTGGAAATCCATGTGTTTGGCTTCTGAAAGGAGGCAAAGGAGCTTCTGTCTGCAATGTGCTGAGAATTCCTATCTTCACAGATTCCCACTGGGCAGAAAGAGCCACGCCCAGCATCTCTGAGCCACGCCCAGCATCTCTGAGCCACGCCCAGCATCTCTGAGCTGCCTGCCGAGTACTTGCCTACCTTAGACTCGGCTGCCGTCGATGAGCTCAGGGGGAAGGAGACCTGTCCCCATCACAGACACTCCCCCCTGACAACTGTACTCAGCCTTAGACAACCCAGTTGAATCACATCTCAGCAAAAGACACACCTAAGTCCTAACCCTGAAGAGTGAGACTCTTGGCAATTTGGTCTCTGGACCTTGCGATGAGGCCATGCACGGACTCCAGTGACTTCAGGGTGAGGTAGCGGTTGAGGAAGGCCAGAGCATATCATCAGGGAAATGTTGACAACAGGAAGCAGTTACCTTCTCCACTGGCCTTGCTGGCTGTGTAAGGAGAGCAGACAACACAAAGCAAGGACAGCCTAGGGAAATGAGCAGGGAGGCGACCGTAGGCAGAAGCGCTTGAGCCCCTGACTGGTGAAGGTGCGGAGGAAGACTCCTTCCAGGGCTGGTGACGAACCTTAAGGACAAGGAACCACTTCCGTTTGTTCTCAAAGCTCGTAGCCAAATGGTGTCTCCTCCCTCTCTTACCTGCAGCTGCAAGTGGCGAAGGCAGACTCCTGGATGGGAAGCGTGTGGCCCTGTGAGCATGAGAGCCTCTGAGGGGAAGAGGGGTTGCCCTGAGGGCACTGTAGGCTTTGGAAGGGAAGAGTGTGGCCCCATGGGCACCGTGCCCTTCAGTGTGGCCCTGGGAGGGGCTTTGTTGTGGCATGCTGGGGGCTGGGCAGCCCCCAGGGATAACAGCCTTTTTGGGAGAGAGTTGTCCTGGTTGGATTTTTTGTCAACTTGACACAAGCTAGAATTATCTGGGAAAGGAAACTCAATTGAAGGAGAAAAAAAAAGTGCCTCTCTCGGATTGCCTGTAGACAAGTCTGTAGCACTTCCTCTTGATTAAAGGTTGTGGGTAAGCCCAGCCTATGGGGGTGAGCTGGGAACAGGCAATGCCAGGTCTGGTACTGAGGAATAAAGAAAGCAAACTGAACAAGCCAGCAGCAATCCCACGGTTTGTGCTTCTGTTCCTGCTTTTGCGTTCCTGTCTTGAGCTCTTGCCCTGACTTCCTGCAGTGGCGGAGTGTGACCTAAGTCAAAGGCCAGCCCCAGCTGGCATTCCGTCTCTGAACATCAGGATTTCATCACTGAAAGACTTGAAAAGTAGGTGTCTCCGCTGGGCTGCTGGACAGAGCTAGACGTGGATGAAAAAAAAAAAAAAATCCGTGACTGAGCACATCTCTAAGTAGGCGTGGAAGCTGTGAAGAAGTCACCGTGGGTCAGCGCGGGGTCTTCCCAGCAGACACGTGAAAGTGGATGACAGCACAGAGTGAACGGAGAGCGGCAGGCTCGTGGTGATCACAGTGTCTGGGCATCCAATGTAGGCACTGCCATCTGGCTGTGTGGAGGGTGTCAGGGTGACCTTTGACGTGTTTGACGTCTTCACTAAACGGCTGAGCAAAGGAGGGTCTGGAAAACAAGATGGCGGATTGAGTTGACTGGCACTTGAGTGGCTGGGAGGGGCAGTGTTTTGGGGCGGGAGGGGTTACCCCCTGGCTTAAGGAAAGAGATTCCGTTCCCTCGCATAAGCGAGTTCCCACCAGCACAGTCCTTCAAACACCCCACTGTCGAGCAAGGGTGCTTTGAACGTGACTTCTGGGCATAGGGTGCTGAGACAAACCCTTAGGAAGATAGATGGGGCGTAGACCACCAGCAGATGACTTTTTGGGTTTTGTTTGTTTGTTTGTTTGTTTGTTTGTTTGTTTTTGAGACAGGGTTTCTTTGTGTAGCCCTGGCTGTTCTGGAACTCACTTTGTAGACCAGGCTGGCCTCGAACTCAGAAATCCGCCTGCCTCTGCCTCCCAAGTGCTGGGATTACAGGCGTGCACCACCACCACCAGGTCTCAGCAGATGACTTTTAAGAGCCTCAAGGGTGGGGCTGGGGGAGGGAGGATTCTGCTTTTTAATGTAGCAGTCCTGAGGGTTCCTGAGCAGAGCCACTAGAACTGTTGTCCCTGCCAAGCCTGAGCCGTCCTCCGCCTCCCCTTCTACGCCTCTCCTTACCTCAGCACCAGTGGCTCTGGGATGGTTTGAATGTGCTTGGCCCACGGAGTGACAGTATTAGGAGGCGTGGCTCTGTTGGAGAGGGTGTGGCCCTGTTAGAGTAGGTGTGTCACTGTTAGGGTGGGCTTGGAGACCCTCCTCCAAGCTGCCTGAGGACAGTCTGTTCTCGGCTTCCTTCCGACGAAGATGTAGAACGCTCAGCTCCTCCAGAGCCATGCCTGACCGAAGGCTACTGTGCTTCTTGCCATGATGATATCGCACTGAGCCTCCAAACCTGTAAGCCAGCCCCAATTAAATGCTGTCCTTTATAGGAATCGCCTTGGTCACGGTGTCTGTTCACGGAAGTAAAAAACCAAACTAAGACACCCTCCTTCCAAGTCTCAAAAAAACCTGGGAGCAGTGAGTCAATGCAGAGGAACTGCAGCAGGGAAGCCTGGGCTCCGAGCCCGGCCCTGACACCCCCCATGCAGCCAGAAGGCAGTGCCTAACGGGGGGGGGGGGCAGGAGCAAGGGAGGACATGGGGTCCAGATTCACAAGATGTCCCCTCGAACCCATGTGTCTCCGTCCACGAGAATTCCACTGTGGTGCGCACGGGGTGTCTGCTAATGAAGCTGCAATATCCCGCTCGCCGGGAGCTTAAGCAGCAGTCATTTCACAGGCAGGATGGATGGTTGGTTCAGCACTATGCAAGCTCTGAGACGCGATTTCATGTCTTCAGCGCCCACGTGAAAAGCCAGGCACGGCAGCGCAGGTGCTTGGAGTCCCACTTTGTGGAGAAGCTAGGAGGGTCCCTTGCCTTTTCTGCCAGTGGCATCTCCTATGAAAGACCTCATCATCTCCAGGAAGGAATGTGGAGAGGGCTGGAGAAGTGGGTCTCCTCTGGCTGCTGTGTACACACAAGCGCATGTGCGCGCACGTGCATAAAATGTGCTCAGCGCAGCTCCACCCTCTCTTGTACATGGAGGGGGGGGGGAGAGGAGAGAAGAGAGAGGGGAGACAGAGGGGGGACAGAGGAGGGAGGGAGAAGGTGAGGAGAGGAAAAGAGAGGGGGAGAGAGAGAGAGAAGAGGGAGAGGAGAGAGAGGCGACAGAGGAGGGACGGGGAAAGAGAGAGGTTTTGTTTTGTTCAATTTTGGAGACTGAACGTCAAGACTGAGTTGGCAGGGCTGGCTTATCCTGAGACTTTATAAATGTCATCTCATTCCTGTGCCTCTTCACCCCGTCTTCCCTCTATATCTGTCTCTGTCTGCGTGTCTCCTTTTTATAAGGACACGGGCTATTGGACTAAAGCTTCCACCGAGGGCCTCTAGCTTGGTCTCCTCTGTTTAAGGATCTGTCTTCAGATAAGGTCATCTGTAGTCTCGGGATTGAAGTGTCAAACTAGGAGCCTGGGGGCGGGGCACAACAAACCTGTAACAGGGCTTCGTCCTTCCCTCTTCCCCAGTACAACTGTGCACGGGAAGTTAGAAACCGCTGTGAGCCCTGTGTTGCGGTACAGCCGAGGAAGCTGCTGGGATCATGCGTGCACACATGCTTAGGAGCTGAGGAAACTGCTAGGATCATGCGTGCACACATGCGTAGGAGCAGGGGCCAGGCCGGGGTACAGTCAAAGCGCTCCTTGTAAAGGTCATTGAACGCCGAAGGGTGGGGACGCCTCTTTACTTCTTACCAATTTAGGGTCCTTCTACTTCTTGACCAGCTCTTAGATGAGCCTCAGAAAAACATAAAGGATAGAAAACCATTTACATAGCAGAGCAAAACATCTGCCTGAGAAAGACCAGCAGCCACCAGGGAAGGATGCTGGTCCCTGGGAGAGCAGTGTGGCCACGCGCTCACACACACACACACACACACACACACACACACACACACACCTCTGACCCAGCGGCGGCTCAGCAAAACCCTCCGGACCTCAGGGCTCACGGAGCTCACACTATTTTATAGAAGATGGCCAGAGGCCGGGGCAGAATGATGTTCATGCGTTGTTGGGACTTGCAGTGACACTGCCACAGCGGGACACACGAAAGGGGCAAGCCCCTCCCTCACAGATGGCGAGACCCCGAGGCAAAGATTCAGGCTGTCCGGCCACGCATGGCACCTGCGCTGCCTGACCCTCCTGTTCAATCTCCGTTGACATAGAACTCTCTGTCTGCTGAGCCCTGTTCTGAGATCAGGAATGAGTGTGACTCATGAGATCCCTGATGTCTGGGAACTAGTATTTTCACAGGGCTAGATCTGCAGTCTTTAACTGACCACAGTCTCGGGCAGTGAGAGCCCCGAGAAACACAACTGGGAAAACAAAGGGCCCAAAAGAAACCAGCAGGCTCCGTTCTACCTAGACGAAAATCCTGGATTAAAAAAAAGGTAGATCACCAAATGAAGTGCTTAGTTTATACCTTCTTATTTGGTGTGCATTTTTGCAGCTTAGAAAATAGCACTGAATCCACCCGGCTTAGTATGAGCCACAGGCTGGGCAGCAGATAGCAGGCACTGGACACATACATCATGTTAGAGACAGGCTTCCACGGTGATCCCGGAACTCCTGGTAGCCTGCATGGGTAGCGGGAGTCCCGGTGGTTGTGGTTGCCCAGTGACGTCATAGCCGACTTGGCTTCTGTAAGCGTGCAGTCCTATGCTGGTATAATCAGCCCACCCAAGACGACATTTCTCAGAACGCACAGAACTGTGGAGCTGAGACTCTTAGCGGAACTGTTTCAGCTCCAAATTCCTCAACCCCGGCTTCTGTGTCCCCTAGGGTGAGCATGGGGGTCAGGGAGGAACCTGTCACACTGATAGAGGCCCTCCCTGCTCTGGCCACCTGTGAAGACCATTTCCACTATGTCTCCTGTCCACCTGCAATGAGCAGTCTCCGTGGGACTCTCCCAAAGCCAAGTGGCTTCTCAGGGCCTCTGAGAAGCTGTCAACACCTTCTCTCCCTGGTCCATTCTGGGCTTGCTGGAGAAAACCAAAGATCTTCCCAAAGAAGCCAGAAAACCTGACACTGGTCAGATTTAGTCACGGTTATCTGAACAAACAAAAGGTCCTAGAAACAATCAGGACTTCAGGGCCAAGTCAGGATCAGGTCCATGTGTGTCCACGCAGGATCCTGACTGTTTCAGTTCCCCTTTGCCTTCTCTGTGCATCCTTTGACAGCCTTCTCACTCAGGGCTGGCTGAGGGTTGGCCGCTGTGACTGGCTGAGACTCAGTTGCTTGGTTACCATGGCACATGCTTAGTCTGGATGCAGCCTGCTTACACAAGACTGCCTGCGGTTCACGATATAAGGAGGCCGTTTTTTTTAGCCAAATTTGTCATTCAAGGAGGAGAGGCGAATTTAAACCAAATCAAAGGGCCACCATTTGTTTTCGTCCATAAGTTTGTTTCATGCGTTTTGTTTTTGTTTTTTTTTAAGTGGATTTCAAGTTCATAACAGGGTGAGTCTCCATCCTTCACGGTACTTGACCACCTTGGCCTCTCGTCATTTCTTTCCTTCCTTGGGCAACGGGAGCCAAAGACTCACACTCTTCCTTCACCTCCAAGTGGGCAGCCGCCTCCCGGGTGGCCACGCTCCTCCTGTGCCCACACCTCAGGCACGCCACACCTCCCCCTTGCCTGTCCCAGGTGCCCCCACCCTGAGGCTGGGGTCCAGTTGATCTTTTCACAGAGCTAGCAGTTGGCTTTGCCACGGTTTCGATTCTCTGGGTTTTATGTTTTTCGGGTTGTTTTGGTAACCCGGAGATTGAACCCGGAGCAGCACCAGCATTTTCCAACTAAGCGGCACGCTCTTCTTCCTCAGTTTCCCCAGTATCTCAGGGCTACAGGCCGGAGCCACCAGGCCTGGCTGTGCTCTGGCTTTTAAAAGATAGGCTTCGAACTCATGGCTACCTGAGTTTACTCTCTACCCTGTAGCAGCTGGGGATGTCACCTGCTGGCGTCTCCCCTGAGCCCAAAGCTGCCTCCTCCAGAGCCTAAAGATGTCTCCCCCTTAGCCCAAAGCTTCCTCCCTAAGCCCCAAGCTGCCTCCCCTGAGCCCCAAGCTGCATTCACCTGGCCCAAGCCTGACTCCAGTTCAACACCTTGACCTTTTGAAATGTTTTCGAGCTAAGAACAAAATCTACAAGTAATTAGTGTTTTTATTTTTTATTTTTTAAATAACAGTTTTCTGCATGTGACATAAAAACTCTGAAATTATATATTCTGGACGAGATAGATTTCTTGAGTTTGATGAACTTCATTAAAGGAAACTCTAAGAATGTATTGATTTTGGTTCCCAAAGTTTTTTAATCTCATTTCTGTTAACCAAGGCTGCTAAACTTGGTGTTGACGGTTTTATTACCAAACAGAGCACTCGCCTTGTGATGGTGAGTCGGTCACCTGATTAGCCCGGGATTATCTGAGGCTAATGCTGAAGAGCTAAATTCTGAAGGACTGACAGGCTCAGGGGATAAACGAGTCACGGGCCTGTGTTTGGGGCGCATTACTGAGCTATGACCGAGGTGACACAGTCTTTAAATCTAATTTAATTTAGAAATAAACCATTTCTGGGAAGAGAGAGCTGTGGATTAAGGACAATTACCGAAGCCCGTACGACTTAACACTTTCACGGTGATTTATGTAATACATTGGAGGAGAAAAACCCTCAGTGAGGCCCTCATAAAGACCCCAACCATGGTTAATAAGGACTCATTATGAAGCACATGTGTGCTGCTCCCACGTCATCAAGCAGTGGAGATTGATTAAACACTCCTTGTTCCCCATGAAAACAATTCTATAACACAGGATGCAAGGCTGTATCATAACCTCAAAACTGCAGCATTCTGAAGACGCTCATCAGACAGCCCGGGAGAAAACCCAGAGCCTCCTGGGAGCTTCTTGGTCTACAGTTTCCCAGGCACTATTGAGGACACCAGTCGTCCAGTAGCTTAACATACACTCCCGACCTTTCTTCCTGCTGGCTTGGATTCAACACCTCTGATTGGAAACGGCCCCACAGTTTAGAGACACGGCTTATCTCTGGTAAGCCTGCCGGCCGTTTCTGGCCTTGGGGAACTGACAGGGCAGATCGCTATGCACTTTCTGAATGTCGTGGTGACACTCTGCAGAACCCGGAATGGCCTTCTACCCTTGATCATCTCGCTGATGGAGATAGATGGATCTGTCAGTGAGCACATAGCGCTTGTCCTCAGAGACGCCAGCACAGCAGGGATGAGGCAGCCACAGCATGCGGGGGGGGGGGGGGGGGAGCACAGCAGGCACTGCCGCCTGGGGGAGCAGCCCCGGCAAATGTCCTGCTTACACACTATTTCCTGTCACCTTGCTTTCCACTCTACTGTACAGTGTGAGTTCCGGGGACAGCAATGCACAGTGTGTCTGGTGCAGTGCCCCAGCCCCGGAGGACCTTTGTCTTCTGTGGTCTTGGAGAAGAGCCAGAAATGCACCTCTGTATTTTTACATGTCCCTGTGCTTGGTGGCTTCTGGTGTGTTCTGAAGAAACGGTGTGATACAGGAGCTACCATGAAGGACACAGCTGATGGAGTAAGCAGGAGCAGTCCCTGGACCTAGGCTCTGGGGCTGAGAGGGCAGGGCAGGGTGTCCTCTACTGGGTGTTTTGTGCTAGGCGTGGAGAAATGGTGCTGATAGTGACGTGGTGAGCTATCGGCAAGGCCAGAGCTTCAAGCTCACAAGCCTCTGGTAACCTTTCAGGACAAAGACCTACGGAAGGAAACTACCCAGAGCTCAGCAAACCAGGGTCTTCTTTGACTCACCTCAGTCTGTGATATGTCCTGAAGCTGAAGAAGGGAGGTGCCTTTGTCAGCACTCTTCCGGTTAATGAAGGTCAGGGGTCAGCAGATCACTGTGAGTTCGAGGCCTGCCTGATCTTCAGAGCAAGTTTTAGGAAAACCAAGGCTATATAGAAAAACCCTGTCTCGGAAAAAAAAAAGAAAGAAGGAAGGAAGGAAGGAAGGAAGGAAGGAAGGAAGGAAGGAAAGAGAGAGAGAGAAAGAGAGAAAGAGAAAGTCAATGTTAACAGAAGTTAAATACAAATCAAATCAATACAACATAATAATACAATCAATACAATGCAACACAACACAATACAATACAAATCAACACAATATAACACAGTGAAATGTCTCTAATGAAATTCACCCCAAGGTTTCTGCACACTGGAATTTTTCCTCACAAAATAAAAGTGAATTTAGATAAAGTAGCTGAATTTATCAAAAGAAAACGTGTGTGTGTGTGTGTGTGTACAGGTGTGTGTATATTTCCACAAAGGCCTGGAAGAGGGTGTCAGATCCTCTGGAGCTGGAGCTAAAAGTCACTGTGAACCTTCCTCTTGAGTGCGAGGAACCAAACTCAGACTCTCTTGAAGCACAGCAAAGGTTCTTAACGAGTAAGCTGGGTGTGTGTCAATTTGACACACACTAGAGTCATCAGAGAGGAAGGAGCCTCCATGAGATCCGGCTGTAGGGCATTTTCTCAATTAGTGATCAGTGGGCGAGGACCCAGCGCATTGTGGGTGGCGCCATCCTCGGGCTGGTGGTCCTGGGTTATGTAAGAAAGCAGGCTGAGCAAGCCACCAGGAGCAAGCCAGTAAGCAGCGCCCCTCCATGGCCTCTGCATCAGCGCCTGCCTCCAGGTTCCTGCCCTCCTTGAGTTCCTGTCCCGACTTCCTTCAGTTATAACTAGTGGTATAGAAGTGTGCGCAGATGGCTTCTTTCCTCCCCAGCTTGCTTTTTGGTTGTGGTGTTTCGCTGAAGCAACTGAAACCCTAACGAAGACACCGTCTTCTGCAGCTATGCTCAGTTAAATTTGAATTCCAAAGAGACAACGAATACACCATCAGTCTCAATTGACCCGTGTGGCGTCTGACCCGTACTTCAATATGCTAAGTGTCTTTTTACCTCTTGTCTGGAATCCCCTCTGGACAGATAAGCTAGACTTTTCTGGAAACAGCCGTCTCACCATCTTGCTCTCTGAGGAAGAGTAGTTCGCAGTAAGAAAGCAGGCTGTGAGTTTGAGGCCAGCCTAGTCTACAGAGGGGCCTTCCAGGACAGCAAGGCCACAAAGGAAACCCTTTATCATGACAGGGGGTAAGGGGAGGAAAGGAGAGAGGGAAGGGGGAGGGAGGGAGGGAGGGAGAGAGGGAGGGGGTAAGGAAGTGGGAAAACAAGCAAAATGACCTTGCTGACAAATAGTGTGGGCTGTACCTCCTCTTTCAGAGCACAGCTCCAAGAGGAACAAAACTTACCGCGTTTCTCTGTGATACATGAGAGAAAATAAATGTAAGCCCTGAGAGCCCCGACCCGCTCGGCCCCGGCACGCTAGAGTCCCGCTTAGTCGCGGAATCTTGTCTCCGCCTCCGTTGCCCACAAGGTGGTGATTTCTCAGAGTGTCTTCATTTTCGGGGTCACGCGCTCCGCCTTGTCCTAACCAGCTTGAGGCAGTGGGGAGCTGGAGGAGCTCTCAGAAGACCGGCCACCTAGGTGTCTCAGCAAGCTGCCGATTCCGTCCTGTGGGCAGGAGCTCCGCCATTAGCAATATTCGCAGATGCAAGAAAATGAGTAACTTCACCTGCCCGGGCTCTGACCGGAAGCGGGGGTGGGGTGGGGGGGGCGTGGGGGCGTGGGGGGGTGCGGGGCAGCTGCTGGTTAGCCACCAGCCACCAGCCTATCAAGCTGCTTCTCTTTTGTCTTTTCTCAGGCAACGTCTGTTGTTTATATAATAATCGATTTTTTTCTCCCTGGGGATGATGGGTCGTAGACCCTTTCATACCCCCACGCGCTCTTCCACTGAGCCTTGTGGCAAGACCTTAGGTTGGTTGGTTGGTTGGTTGGTTGGTTGGTTTGGAGATCCAATTTTGCGCCTTAGCCCAGGCTCTCCTTGAATGGCAAGTTCCCTTCTGAGTGATGAGGTTACCCAAGGGTGAGGTGGTGAGGGTACCCACTAAGCTGTGTGTAGAGTTTCGATATGTGTGTTCTTGGGATAATGGTCAGGGTAAGCATATTGACCTCCGCAAATAATTAAGGTTTCTTTTGGTTGTTTGGTTTATCTTTTGAGACAGGGCCTCGCTCTGTAGCCCAGCAGGGAACTCACCATGTAGCTCCAGCTGGCCTCAAGCTCCTAGCAATGCTCCTGCCTCAGTGTCCCGTTGCTGAGAGCACAGGAAAGAACTGCCATGCTGGGCTCTTAGTAGGATAAAAGTGTAAAAATCCTTCCTTGCGGGGCTGGAGAGATGGCTCCTCAGGTAGGAACGCTGTGAGGTTCTCAGCAGCTCGCAACCGCCTGTAAGGCCAGTTCCAAGGGACCCCCCCGCCTCTTTGGACCTCTGGAGGCACCAGGCCCAAAGGCAATGTACAGAAATACAGACGGGAAAATGTACACACACACACATACACACACACACACACCACACACACACACACACACACACACACACACACACAACCAGAACTGTTTACATCTTTCATTGCTGCCTTTTAGAAAACCTCGGTACATTTTTTTGTGATCTGTCATCCCCCGACTTCCACAGTACCGCACACACTCCTTCCTACCTGGAGTTTAGTCTCGAGAAGGAATGACTCCATTCTGTGGACAGGTGTGCGGGTGGGGAGGGGGAGACGGTCTTGGTTTCTTTTTCTGTTTTAATGATTAAAGGACTCTGGCAAAAGAAACTTGTGGGTAAAAAGGGTAATTTTTGCTCACCACTCTGTATACAGTGCACAAGCGACATGGAGGGCAGCCGGGCATCTGGCCACCCTGCGTCTACAGTCAGAAGCAAACACCGCACTCAGGCATGGTGATTTGAACAACAGATAGGCGCTCGCTGGGTTTTGGGGGCTGCCCCTTTGCTGACATGGTTGGTTCTTGTTTGTTTAGAGTACGGATTGGGGGCTTTGGGGAAATAAAGTCATCTAAAAGCAAACTCCCCATTTCCTGGGATACACTTCGTTGCTAACCACGTGAGGCATGTCACCATGGGGGTAGGGGACGTCCTTGCCCAGGCTAATATTCTCCGAGATATTCCGGGTTTGGAATAGGGTCCGTCAGTGGAACACCTCCAAGATCACTCGTCATTTTATTTCTATATCTGTTTTCACGTGTGCTCGCAAAACCGCGTTGAAACCTCAGGGTGGCTGCAATCAGCATAGATTGTTCATGTTAGAGTGTGAGGAAGAAGCAGAAGGCCGCTTGGTGAATGGGGCGCCAGAGTCACCGTGGTGACACCATTAGTGGCTCATCCGATGCCATTTTCCATGAAAACCAGCACAGGCGACAGCTTAGGAAACGCTGATGCCATCTGATCCTTTAAAAAAAGTGAGTGTCTGGGGCTGGAGAGGTGGCTCAGCAGTTAAGAGCACTGGCTTCTTCTCTTCCAGGGGACCCAGGTTCAGTTCCCAGCACCCACATGGCAGCTCACACCTGTCTGTAACTCTAGTTTCAGGGATCTGACACCCTCACACAGACACACATGCAGAAGTGAATGCAGGAAAGGCACCAATACACATGAAATTAAAACAAAAAAAATTATCTTTTTGGTTTTGTTTTGTTTTGTTTTGTTTTGTTTTGTTTTGTTTTGTTTTGTTTTTTTTGAGACAGGGTTTCTCTGTATAGCCTTGCCTGACTGTCCTGGAACTCACTCTGTAGACCAGGCTGGCCTCAACTCAGAAATCTGCCTGCCTCTGCCTCCCAAGTGCTGGGATTAAAGGCATGAATAATTTATCTTTAAATAGTTGGTGTTTGCCTTTTACTGAGAGGGAGCAAAACAGGAGACATTTGTGATTAAAGTAAAAGTCATTGGTAGTATTAGGTAAGCCACTGCTTTTAGGCTGGAAGTGGCAATATGAATTTAGATCCAGATTCTGGTCCCAGAACTATCTCCGCGTCCTTGGGCAGGTTTCATGACCTCTCCTGCTGTCATTTCCACAGTGTGGGACTCTCAAGCTTAACCCACAACCTGTGTTCAACGTTCAGAGAAATCCCATGCTTGTAGGCAGAGCCTTGATCAGAAAGTTTCACGATGATCAAGATGTTAAAACTAAACTAAACTAAACTAAACTAAAAATGTGCGTCCAAATAGGAAAAGAGAAAGTTGCTTTCAGATGACCTGATCTTATTAATAGAAATGTCCCTAAACTATACTCCAAACCCTCTAAAGAGCAGGCCTGTGGGCAGGTCTTGGTCGCCCCTTGCCTCTTGGGCCTGGGCCGAGAGCTCAAGAAAGCCACGGCCTTGCACCTCAGGGAGGCTTCCGTTCTAGCTCCACCGTGGCTGCTAATCAGAGCTTTCACCCAGTATCAGACCCTGTTTAACACCCACTGGGACACAGGCCTGTTGGCCAAGTGGCCGGTCAGCTCAGTTAGTGACTCAAATGGCCAGGAGGGTCTTCCCTTTCCAGTCCTTACAAAACAAAGAAAAACAAAAACCATCAGAATGGAATGGAAAGCCCAGGAAAGGCCCTGTGTGGGGGTCAGAGATCGATCAAACCTTAGGTTCTTCCTCTGGCACCATTTGCTTTTTCTTGTTGAGATAGATAGGCCTTCTCGGTGACTTAGGGCTTGCTTAGTATGTTAGGCTGGCTGGCCAGTTAGCCCCAAGAATTTGCCTGCCTCTACCTAACCAGCGCCAGGACTGCAAGTGTGCACCACATGCTTGGATCTTCGGAGTTTTGTCTTCCTCCCTCCCTCCCTCCCTCCCTCCCACCCTTCCTTCCTTCCTTTCTTCCTTCCTCCCTCCCTCCCTCCCTCCCTCCCTCCCTCTCTCCTTCCCTCTCCCTCCCCTCTCTCTTGAGACAGGGTCTCTTTCCTCTGTAGCCTTGCTGTCCTGGAACGCCCCCTGTAGACTAGGCTGGCCTCCAACTCACAGAGGTCCGCCTGTCTCTGCCTCTTGAGCGCTGGGATTAAAGACAGCACCGCCCTTGCCCAGCTGGCTGGTTTTATTAACGTGGGTATTAGAGATTGAACTCAGGTCTTCGTCCTAGCGAGGCAGGTACTTGACTGAGTGAGCCATTTCCCCGGCTTGCTAAGACAAGACATTTAAAGGAATATTTACTGTGTCATAGAGTAAAAATGACTTCGTCACATGAAAATTATACTGTTAGAAATCGGTGAACAGAGGGCACTGTTTTACACATTACAGCGTGGTCAGCGTGTGGCCTACGGAGACGGCTGGGCCCCAGTTTTGTTCCTGCCTGTAGACTGTGACATGGTGTTTCAGTTGACATCTGTGGAGAGAAAATATGGCCTTGCTTAGAACTGGAGCTGGGAAAGAAACCCCCCCCCCCGAGGTGGTCTGGGGATCCGCGGGGATTGGCTTTGCGAAGCTGAGGCTGGGCAGTGGGCCATTTTGTGAAATCATGGTATCCCTCGCACGAATAGGGTTTAAAAGCAGAGGATTGGCGGCCCTCCGAACGCTCCTTAAAGGGGTCTGGCTGAATAAATTATAGCTCGTTTATCGAAGGGGAGTCTATGTGATCATTAAGACAGCAAAGCAGCTGTGCGCGCTGGTGCACACGTAATCTCCAGAGGGTTTGGCTCTGCTGTGTGGAGGTGAAGGGAGCACCATCAAGTACAGAGCAGAGCGCCATCGCCGTGCGTGCTCCCTGTGGGACTGGGAGGGTGTCGTGTGCTCCCCGTGGGGCAGGGAGGGTGTCGTCAGTCTGTGCACACACTATCCCTCATGAATCCTTTGTTCCTGCTAATTTTATGGTGTGTGTGTGTGTGTGTGTGTGTGTGTGTGTGTGTGCAAATGTGTATGTAGTGGTGGGGGGTGTACCCAGCCAAAGAATTAGCTAATTAAGCAATATAAATGAAAAGCTTAACCTACTATTCTAAAACTGAAGCACAAAAGCACGCAGGAAAGCACTCAGCCCATTGAATGCTCTCCACAAACGAGAACTCTTATGGTAACGATGGTAACCATTATTTTTAAATAGCAGAACAGCCCTAACTCTGTTGTTTAGCGTTCCCTCCTCGGGGTTCCATATTAGAACAGGTCCTTACTTGTGTCTCTTGAGGCGGCCCTAGGGTGGTCTGGAAAGCACCATGTAGTTACCATCCCATGTACCTGCTGAGCTGTTATTATCAGGGTTAACCACTCTGTCATACTGTTTGCTACTTATATTCAGACCGCCGTCTTTTCTTTTTCCCCCGCAGGTGTTGTCTTCAACCTCCATTGGAGAGGGCCCTGTGCAGCCCTGGGGTCTTCCCACCATTGCTACTGGGTCTTCTTTCCCTCCAATGTCTGATCCTCTCACTAAGGGTTTGCCCTCTCTCTTGAGGTTTCTACACGTGTGACTGTTCCATTGACAGTCCCCAGAGTACACTAGGGCTCAAGCCATCCTGACGCTTCACCTGCTCTTGGTCACTGAAGCCCTCAAACAACACAGAGACATCCCACGTTACCCAGCACCCACATCTAAATGTAAGATTCGGTCTGTTTAGAAAAAACGTCACACACAGAGAGAAACGTAAAATTCCGTTATTTTTAGCAGAATTTTCCCTGTCCAATCGCATTAAATATTAATACAAGAAGAAGCCTGTGTTTGGACAGGGGAAAGGGAGGCGGAGCGAAGAGTTTCAGAGATGGAGAGGGGGTTGGAGGGGGGAGAAGAAGAGGAAGGACGATGAAGCAGGAGGAAGGCGATCCGAATTCCCCGTGGCTTTAAAAAGTCACAGGTAAACCGGGCGTGGTGGTGCACGCCTGTAATCCCAGCACTTGGGAGGCAGAGGCAGGCGGATTTCTGAGTTCCAGGCCAGCCTGGTCTATAGAGTGAGTTCCAGGACAGCCAGGACCACACAGAGAAACCCTGTCTCGAAAAACCAAAAAAAAAAAAAAAAAAAAAAAAAAAAAAAAAAAGTCACATGTAGCTGTGAATATAACAAGAGGATAGAATAACTAGGATAACTTGTCTAATCTAGGTGGGCAGCTTACATCATTATCAACTGGCTTTGAAATTATTGTGTGGGCATCTTGTGAATTGAGAAGTTATTGGTACATATATCGGACTGATTAATTATAAGCTTCTAGAGTTTTGGTTTACTGGATTACTGGAATTTGTGACCGCCGACCCCAGAGGGTTTATGGCTGAGAAGGTACAGCGGCTATGAGACGAGCGAACCGGGCTAGCCTAGCGGCAGAGGTGGCGAGACCGCCACGGGGCAGAGGGGTGTGGCACAGGAACTTGCTGTGCTTTTTAGTAATTCCCGCAACACCTTATTCCACAGTTAAAACAGATGAAGCAGGATTTAGTGTTTACCAGCACACAGCTTAATATGCTGGGCCACCTTGCCCAGACTCCTGTGGGTCCTACTCAGCTGTGGGAACGCCCCTGCATCCCCACACCCAGTTTGTGTGACCAGTACGACTCCTCCCTCCGGAAGCCTGACATGGGTTAAATTCATAAGGTCTTGGAATCTGACCTGCTGGTCACTTAGTTTGTCTTGCCTGGCTGTAGGGCACAGGACGCGGGGAAATAAAGGGTTGGGGAACCCGCGTCCCACCAGAGCTCGCCAACATTGGACGGGCGGACACGGGAGACTGTGCAGGACAGGCATCGGGCCATGTGAGGCTGTTGGACCCTGCTGGGGGAGGGGGAGGAAACTGCGCAGTCTTGGGGGTCCCTGGGCATCATGGAGGCCAGGAATGACGGGTTTTAGCTCTCGGACATCGCAGGACGCTGCTGGATACCCTAAAAGAACTGAGAACAAAGTGGGGGTCCCAGGGTTGGCTCCGTCAGCCCCAGAGCTGAAGGGCAAAGGGGAACTGGGGGCCGGGGGGCGGGGGGGGGAGGCACGGCTGGGCGGGTTCTCGTGAGGTAGAGTCCTTGGTCTGGGCTGGTGGCTGCTGTCGGCTGGGCTTGGTGGGGATCATGGCTGGAACGTGGAGAGGTCTCCCCGGTGGGAGATTAGACGCCGCTCTTTAGGGGAAGGCCTATTCCGCTGCTCCAGCAAGGCAAGTCCAGATGAGAAGAGGCCGTCCTTTGGTTTTAGCGTTTACTATAGAGAAGTAGAGACAGGGAGAAAGTAGAGAACTGGAAGCCGGCCATGGCCATGTGGTGGTGGGGGGACTGGTGGTGGTGGAAGGAATGGGGAGAGAGGGGGAACAGGGAGGGGGGGCAAGAGAGAGAGGCAAGAGAGGAGGGGCCAAGAAGCCCTCTTTATAGTGGGCTGGGTTACCTGGCTGTTGCCAGGTGACTGTGGGGGTGGAGTCCAGCCAGAACACTAGGGGCCTGGCCATACTTTGCAGATGGCCACAGGGTTATGTCCGACATCTGGCCCTGGGTGACGTTTACTGAGATTTCTCGACTGTGCCTCTGGAAGTGTCTGTCCACCCTGCCACCCCCTCCTCTACCCACGACCCCACTGAACATCATTCCCTGTGACGGTTTGTGTTTGCTGTCAGCTTGGCGGAATACAGAATCGTCCGGGAGATGGGCCTCTGGCTCGTCTACAGGGGATGGTCGTGATTAAGTTAATTGAGGTGGGAAGACCCCTCCCCCATTTGGAGTGGCATCTTTACCTGGTCAGGGAGTCCTAGACTGGGGAGGTAGAGAAAGAAAGGTGCATGTACACATGCTACCTGTGTGCACACATGCTAGCTGCACACACACACACACACACACACACACACACACGCCTCACTCTCTGCTTCTTGACTGTTAAGGTTTCTGAGGCAGCATACAGAGATGGAAGGCAGAAAGAGCAAGAGTTTGACCCTCACCAGATGGGACTGTGTTTACCAGTGCACACAGGGAGGGCAGCCTCTCTCCTGAGGAAAACCGAGGGGCCTGCCAGGGAAAAAACCTGGCTTTGAATCCTTATGTAAGTCGGGTGTGGAGTTTGGGACTAGGAAAAGGTTGCAGCCACAATCCATGTCTCTTTTCTGCAGTCTCTCCTCCCTGAAACTGTTTGCCCACAGAAGACAGGAAGCCTCTACAGACCTTCCTTTCTGCGCTAACCCGTAAGGCTGAAACAGCCATCTGTAGTCCAGGAATTCTGCTGCTCTGTTGTTGTTGACTGTGGTTGCAATGTGTCTTAGCAGGGTTTCTATTCCTGCACAAACATCATGACCAAGAAGCAAGTTGGGAAGGAAAGGGTTTATTCCGCTTACACTTCCACACAGCTGTTCATCGCCAAAGGAAGCCAGGACTGGAACTCAAGCAGGTCAGAAAGCAGGAGCTGATGCAGAGGCCATGGAGGGATGTTCCTTACTGGCTTGCTTTCCCTGGCTTGCTCAGACTGCTTTCTTATGGAACCCAGGACTACCAGCCCAGGGATGGCACCACCCACAGGGGCCCTCCTCCCTTGATCACTAATTGAGAAAATGAAGCTCCTTCCTCTCTGATGACTCCAGCCTGTGTCAAGTTGACACACAGAACCAGCCAGTACACACTGACCAGGCATGCCTGCTCCTGTATCTGTGATTCTCCTGTAATGTGGGATTGTTACCTAGAACTGTAAGTGGGAATAAACCCATGCCACCCCTCCACTCCGCTAAGGAGCTGTTGTCACAGAAAAGAGAGAGACATGGAAGGAAGATGGAGGCACTTGGAAGAGGGCAAGATGTGACCCAACACAAACTCGGTAACTACACCCACATCTGATTCCTTTCAGACACACCCTCTCTGTGTGCTTTTTTTTTTTTTTTTTTTTTTTTTTTTTTTTGATAATGATAAAAAACATTGCATTCCTTTCTTTGGTGTGATCTTAAGTTTAAAATAAACACGGTTGCAAAAAGCCACATAAAAGTCAGAAATTGCTAGCAGAAAATTATCTTGATTTTGAAAGATGTGTATGATTTACTTCAAAGATGAAAACCCGCATGAGGCTTGAGCCCACAGATTCTTTCTATCACTGGGGAGCCAATCTCCACAGCAGGTCGCCTGTTCTGAGATGACTTTAGCCTCTCCAGGAGGTGAGAGACAGCCAGGAGGCTTCCTTCAGTGCAGCAGAGGGCCGGGGGTGGGGCTGGGGGGGGTGGGGAGGGTGGGGGTGGGGAGGGGTTGTGTCGGCATACACTGAGGGAGACAGACTGGAAAGAGGGGACTTACCAGCAAAGCCAATTCAAACAGAGGGTTCTTCTAAGGCAAACGCTGGGGACTCTCCAGTAAGAATTACTCATCCTGAGAGAAAGTTCTTGAAACTCTAAGGAAGCCTTTGCCAAGGCTCCATCTAAATGCAGGGCAATGGGTTTGTAGGGCTCTGTCAGTTAGACATGTAAGTTGTTGGCCCTGAAAACCCGAGTTGGGTCATAAAGAGTTCTTGTTTAACTGATGAAAAGCCGGCTTAGAGGACACATTCTACTCTGTGGAATAAATAAATCATTGCCTGATTCTAGAATTGTAAAGAACGCCAGTTAAGAGCTTTAATTAAACAAAACAGCCTGTAAGAAACTCCTAGACTCAGAAATGTGGGTCTGAATATGCCATACAAGCAAGCTGTCAAGCAGACATGGTTTGGAGATGTGCAGACACTCCCAGCCTAGACTTCCCTCTGCAGAGGATAATCTTTTTGCAAAGCGCTTGCAGACGCCCCTAGCCAGAGGACACTGGCCATGTTCCTGTTCTTGTAGGCGGTGACGGCAGTTCTTATAGGTGCAGAGGAACTTGGCCAAGTTCCTCTCTTCGCTGCATACTTGGGGAGGCAGGAAGTCCCAGGAGTTTCTGGCTGCTGATAAATCTGGAATGCGTTTCCTCTAGGAGTTCGCAGGGAAGGCTGTCACAGCTGTAAGAATGTGGTGTTAGCACCACAGTATCTGCAGCAGCATCTCTCCCTCGGGGATAGAGATGGGTCCCTCACTGAGACATCGGGAGTCCGGAGCTAACAAACAACTCCAGCACAGGAATGGGGTGAGGGTGTGGGAGATGGGGTGGGGTGGGAGAGTGGGTGTGAAGTGTGTATGTGTGTGGGGGTGTGGCTCACACCTGAGAAGTGAGTTAACATCAAAAGGGGTATTGATGGTATTCACTCTCTGCTCCCACCTCCTGCCGTCCCTTCAACCTGGGAACCCAGGAACTCCCCTTGAAGCCCAGCCTCTCCTTGGAGGACTAAGAAGAGATGTCTCCTTTTGCCTTATGGACTCTGATTTCTCTCTCCGGAGACCGCATCGTGCTGTTGCTTCTCTATCTGCCCGTGACATTAATGGCTCTTCTAACAGACACCTTAGTCCCTAGTAATCTTTCAGAGTCCCTCTTAGACACCCTACCCCACCACCATCTAAAACCCAACAATAATTGGCCATCTTCTCAGTTGTTGATGTTTACTGGAAGATATATAGCTTCAGGTAACAGCTAACAGGATTTTGATGAGCAAACCAGGACAGAGCTAGTACCAGCCATGGGGATGTGGGGCTTATAGGCTTTCCTGAGCAGGTACCAACTAGATGTGTCATCATGAAAAGGAAGGCTTTCCTCAGAAGCAGCCCCCTCCCGTCAGTCCTGAAAGATGTAGCAAATGCCCTAGAGACCGCCTTCCCATAGAATTTCCATGTGTAGTAACACAGGGGCCTCGTCTATGTTCTGCTAAGAAGACACAGTGCTGGCCTGGTGACGTGGCTCAGCGGTTAAGAGCAGGGACTGCTCTTCCAGAGGTCATGAGTTCAAATCCCAGCAACCACATGGTGGCTCACAACCATCCGTAATGATATCTGACGCCCTCTTCTGGGGCATCTGAAGACACCAACAGTGTAGTTACATATAATAAATAAATCTAGAAGAAGAGGAAGAGGAGGAAGAGGAGAAGGAGGAAAGGGAGAAGGAGAAGGGGGAGGAAAAGGAGGAAGAAGAGGAGGAAGAAGAGGAGGAGGAGGGGAAGAAGAAGAAGAAGAAGAAGAAGAAGAAGAAGAAGAAGAAGAAGAAGAAGAAGAAGAAGAAGAAGAAGAAGAAGAAGAAGGAAGGAATGGATCAGGCTGCCAGGCCCAACCACCAGCAACTGGACAGTGTGCATCACACTCCCAGGAAGCCCTCAAAACATCCCTTCTGCCCAGAGGAGGCTCTGTACACTCACCCAACATGTTTGATTCAGACACGGAGGACAATGCTTGGGACAGAAACAGCCATTTCCAAAGAAGCTTCACCGGTTGGGGTCATCAGCTCACTATGCACGTGGAGCTGTGTGCATCTGTCTGGCCCTCTTTGCTCCCTGGTTGTGAATTCACTGTAATGACGTTTTTCAAATTTCCTTACCATGGAGGACAGACCTAGGACTGAAGCTAAAATAAACCCTTTCTTCCCTGAGTTGTTTTTGCCAAGGGATTTTTATCACAACAGGAAAAGAAACCAGGACATCTTCTCTCTCCCTGGCGTGCTCCTCTACAAGAATTACAGCCCAGTCAAGCGTCTGGAGATAGAGTAGCCAACTGGGATGGCGTGTCAGCCCCACCACCACCACCCACCAGCAGGTATCTGACGTCATTGGCTACATCTCCAGAGATAGAATATAAACCCGGGGGCTCACACCCAAGCAGCCAAGGCAAAAGGGAATCCCCTTTCCTTATCCCTCCTGCCTCAGAGACTCGCAGAGTGAGGTCAACTCCTGGTTGTGCAACTGAAGGGGTCACTGGCCACTAGAAGACACTGAGCAGCTCAAATGGACTTCGGCAGTGTGGGAAGCCTTCTCTCCCTCAGCTGAGAGTTTGTGGGGAGCAGAGGATCGTATTCAGGGGCTCATGTGCTCATGGGCAGGTCTCCATCCTCCTGCGTCTCCCTCGCTAGCCTCTTGGTGGGTCCTCACACTGTTCTCTCCACACCCGTTCCCTCCACTCCAAATGTTTTAGAAAGCACGGTCTTCCTCGGCTGTCTTTTCTGCACCCCAGGCAAATGCCGGTTTTACCTGTGCAGGGTAGGCACCATTTCCTTGGGAGGAACTGTTTGTGGCAGGGGATGAGTCCCGCCCAGACCTAACAGATGGCATTTTCTTCTCCTAGACCATATACTTAGAAGGGTGACCCCGAAAAAGCTCTAACTCATCTCAGGGACAGGGGATGGGGGAACTCATCCTTGGCACACAGCTTAGGGAACTGTGCCAGCCGGGGCAAAGGTCGCACACTGCCAGACGCTTCTGTAGATGATGTTAGTTCTGATACATCCTAACTTACAATCACTGGGTGCCGTGGTGCACCCCCTTAATGCCAACACTTGGCAGACAGAGGCAGGTGAATCTCTGTGAGTCTGAAGCTAGCATAGTCTACACAGTGAGACATAGTCTCAATAACGAATAAATAAATATTAGCCCATAGTTGCATGTTTTATTAATCGTTAGCAGTATGTCCCTTGAGACTTTTTTTTAATATAGAGAACTGTCTTTTGGAGAATCTGACTGTTCCCTCTCTGTTTTTATTGCAGTTGAACTTACTGGAAGATTTCTAATAAAATCAATGAGCTCATACAGCTTTCATTTTCTTGTTATCATTTCTCTCTTTGTGTTCCCTATTTTGTTCTGTTTCAACTTTTTTTTTCTTTATTCATTAGGCATCAAGTAACTCTGGTAACACTAAGTGTCTGCCCCTCTCGTGGAACAAGGCAGAGAATGGATGGGTGGATAGACAGTGGGAAGGAGGGAGGGACTGAGTAATAGAAGCTTGGATAGAGAATGGATGGATCAGGGGATTGGTGGGTGGACTGATGATGGGTGGGTGGGTGGATAGACGGAGAATGGATGATGAATGGCTGAATGAACTGATGGGTGGGTGGATAGATGCTGGGTGGATTATCTACGTATGTATATATGTATGAATGGATGGATGGATGATGGATGGATGGAGGGGATAGATGGATGGTGGATATATAGATAGATGGATGATGGATGGATGGATAGAGGGATGGATGAATTGATGGTGGGTGAATGGATGGGTGATGGATAGATGTATGTATATATGTATGGATGGATGATAGATGTATGGACAGATGATGGATGGGTGGATGATGTATGTATGTATGTATGTATGTATGTATAGATGGATGATGTATGGTTGGATGACAGATGGATGATGGATGGATGATGGATAGATGTATGGATGATAGATGTATGGACAGATGATGGATGGGTGGATGATGTCTGTATTTATGTATGTATGTATGTATGTATGGATGGATGGATGGATGGATGGTGTATGGATGGATATTGTATGTGTGGATGATGGATGGATGATGGATGGGTGAATGATGGATGGATGGATAGATGGATGGATGGATGATGGATGATGGATGGATGATGGATGGATGATGGATGATGGATGGATGATGGATGGATGGATGGATGGATGGATGGTTGGTAGATGGATGGATGATGGGTAATGGATAGATGGATGATGGATGGATGATGGATGGATGATGGATGGATGATGGATGATGGATGGATGATGGATAGAGGGATGGATGGATGGATGGTTGGTAGATGGATGGATGATGGATGAATGCTTCCCTTTCTGCAGTGGACTGTAGTCCCACACGTTGAAACAAAACAAATCCTTCCTCAAATGGCTTTTGTCCAAACATGGAGGAAAGTAAATCAACAGACGCAGCCACAGAAATAAATGCAGTTTCCTATTTTATACTCTTTAGTGTGTGTGGTCAGTGAGTTGATAGTGCCAGCATGCCACAGTAACTTAAGTCTTTCTGAGGGATTTGGCTTTCCTACCATTGACAGGGTGCCACAAAGAACCTGGCAGGCTCATTGTAGCCAAAAATCCTGAGCAAGAAAGGTCTCTGGCCTTCCAGACCAGCTCCTAAGCCCTGCTCTCTGAACCATGCTGAGCAATTTCTTTGGCAAAAGAATTTCTTCTAAGGAAGAAAAGCCCTGACTTTGCAGGTCTGGGCATTTATTTGATTTGTGGCAGTGCAGGTTGTTCTCAGGCTGTAGAGGTGTATTACACGACAATGAATCCCATGCGATACCTTTCTGACAAAGGAAAAGAGCTTTATCACAGCTGAAACACAGAAGCCTGTGCACGGGACTCCTCTGCGCTTAGCCTTGCTGCAGGACACAGGAACTCCAATAAAACACAGGCTATCCGGGGCAGCTCCAGCGGGGTCGCCATTTTCCCCTGCACTGTCTGCTGGCTTGTCTCCCGGGCATGCCCCAGTGCCCTGCCTGGCTGTGCCTGGCCCCAGGGCGGAGTGACACACACTGCTTTAAACCCAGAGGAAAAGAGCTCATCAGTAGCCTCCTACAGACCACAGCTGCTGCCTCTGCCCTGGGAAGCAGGCTCCCTTCTGGGAGAGGAAACTGTTAGAAGGCCTTTTTTTTTTTTTTTTTTTTTTTCAGGAGGCCTCAAACAACTGATTTACCTTTTTTTTCTGATGTTTTTGTGACTAATAGATCAAAGGCTACATGTCTGCCACAGCCCTTCCTGGCCTGGGCAAAATCCTGTGAGGAGCACTTTCCTCTGAGGAAGAGTGAGTTCCCTGTGGGGAAAGGCAGTCTCTCAGGCCAGGTGACAAAGGACCACTCGCTGGGCCCTTCTGAAGCCCACAAATTGGTCCCATTTGCTCTGGCTCCTCTCGGTTGCCGGCTGTGCCCCGGCTTTCTCTTTCTCGGAACCCGAGCTTCCCATATTTTAAGACACCAGAGACCGAGGCCCTTTGAGCACTTTCTCCATAGTCCACTCCATCTTGGTTGCCAGATGTCAGGAGAGAAAACGCTGGCCAGCTTGGTTTCTCTGCAAGTTAATGAAGTCGTTGACGCGCCCTACAGAGAGAGCAGCATTTCCCTATGGGGGCTGGCGGCGTTTCACCCAACTCTGCACCACCATCCAAACAATGAAGAACTCACAATGAAGAAAACCCAGGATGTCTTTACCAGCATCTAAAACAATAGCGCGTGCCCCGAGCCCTATAAAAAATAAGAGTCCGCATTTAGGAGCATTTAGAAACCGTGTGTATATCTTTCGAAACTAGGCACCCCAAGCAGAAATCAGCATATGGGCCACAGAACTAAGTGAGAAGTAAGAACGGATATCCATTAACTGGGCGTGTCCACAGCAGTGGCTCAACCGTCTTCAGCCCTGCAGATGAGCGTCAGAAGTGCCTCGGCCCCTTACGGCTCTGTAATACACACTGGCAGAGAGCAGAGCCAACCTTTCTCCTTATCTGCTCCCACAGAGAAAAGAGGCAGTTTGGACAGGCTTCTTCAAGCCATCACCCCTGTATAGAGATAAACAGGTCATTAGCAGGCGCCCGCTAGGCCTCAGCTATTCTTGGCCGGCTGAGGAAGTGAGTGGTCAGTACCGCAGACCCACGTGATGCCCCAGCAGCTCCACACCTTCCGTCACACTGAAGAATTCAATTTGGCGATTCGAAGATTCTTGAAGCTTGAGAGTCAGTCTCCATTGGAGGCTACGATACTCTCTACAGCAGACTCTTCGTGTCAGTATTACTACTGGGATGAGGCATTACTTCCATCTTCCAAATGAGGAAGCAGATGGTCACACAGTAGAGAAATGGAGTTAACCCAAAGCCTGGGTAGTTGGGCCCTACATGCGCTTGCGCATGCACGCACATGTGAAACACACACACACACACACACACACACACACTCACTCACTCACTCACTAGATACCCAGAGCACTTCTGCACAGTCATTTTGTCAGTGAGAGGACCCTACCCCATCACGTGCACACCCCCTCCATCTGGGTCCTGCCCCCATCCTTTTTGTACAGTTACAACTCAAGGTGCTACGCTGTCAGACACAGAGGGCTTGGTAGGGTCTTTCTTTTTAACACTGAGGAAAACATTTACGTGCTCACTTCAGCTGACTACAATGACCGTTGTTGATTCTCTAGTATTTTGCATGTTATATCAGTGCCTTATTCTTGCTATAAGAATGTCGTGTCAGACACTGTTGCTGCTCCGGCCCCAATATCTGCAGATACTGACGAGCATCCTACTGAGTGACTGGGTCTGAGCCCCTAGCTTACAGAGTTCCCTACTAGGATCTCTCACCTGAAGAGTCAGCTTACATCACAGGGGGAGGAGTCAGCTTACAACACATGTGGGAGGAGCCATTTTATATCACAGGGGGAGGAGTCAGCTTACATCACATGTGGGAGGAGTCGGTCAGTTTATATCACAGGGGGAGGGGTCAGATTACATCACAGGGGTGGGTGATAGAAGCAGACATCCTATTCCCACGAACATCCCTGCCTCCTTCCTAGGAATTAGAAAGTCTGGTTGTACCCCCACTTCTGCTGTGAGGCCCTATTTTCCTCTCTTCAAAGTCCCCACCACACCGTCGGTCTCTGGCGCTGGGTCCTGAAAGATCTCTGGAGTCACAGACAGGCCTTTGCCTCTGTCTGTCCACAGCTTTAATCACTTCCATGAAAAAACTTCTTCACTCCCCAGTGATCCATTTCAGTGTCCCTCCCAACCCGCGCCCATTCAAAACCTTTCATCTATTACTTTAAAATCAACACAAATTTAGTGGTCTAAAACAACCTAAAATTATACTTTACAGTTCTGGAAGTAGGAAGTCTGAAATCAAGCCATCAGGGCTGTATTCCTTGAAAATCTCAATATCTCTCTCTCTCTCTCTCTCTCTCTCTCTCTCTCTCTCTCTCTTCCCCCTCTCCTTGCCCCCCTTCTCTCTCCCTCTTGAGTCTTCCTTCTTTTTCTCTCCTTCTTTTCTCTTTCTCTATTGTCCATACTAAATGTGATGGTTCATTTTGATGGTCATTTTGACAGGGTGTAGAACCACTTAGGATGCACACTTAACTGATGATGGAAGTCACGCCCACCCCCATGAATGCAGCATCATTCTACGGGTTAGGGTCCTACACTGAAGGGGACAGGGGGAGGGGAAAAGAAGAACACCAGTTTCCCACACCCATTGCTTTGTGACTGTGGTTACAATCTGCCCAGCAACTTTACACTCTCACTATCCCAGAGCCACCCTCTTTTTTTTTTTTTTTTTTTTTTTTGGTTTTTTGAGACAGGGTTTCTCTGTGTAGTCCTGGCTGTCCTGGAACTCGCTCTGTAGACCAGGCTGGCCTCGAACTCAGAAATCTGCCTGCCTCTGCCTCCCAAGTGCTGGGATTACAGGCGTGCACCACCACGCCCGGCCACCCTCTCTTTTGATGGATGGTGTTTCCTCAAACTGTCCACCAGAGCAAACCCTCCCTCCCTTCCCCCAGCTGCTTTGCACCATATTTTGTCATGGCAGTGAGACAATAACTACACCCTAAGCAGTGATGCGCTGATCAGCCCCAGCCCAGTCCACATCTTTTGCTTTTATCTGTCCCTTCTTGATCCTGTTATTAGGATGCCCGCGATCCCGTTGGGCCCACCCACCAGGAGACAGTCTCTCATCCCCAGATGCTTAACTTCCCCACAGCTGCAGAGCCCATTCCTGAGCATCCCTGACAGGCATCAGATCAGTCCTCAGACACACCCGCAGAGCAGTTTGCCAGGGTCTTCCTCCTGTCCTTTCTGGCTAGAGCCTCTCCACCGGGCTGCCTCTCCACTGTTATTCTCACGCAAGGAGAATAAGGCTAAGATAACAGCTGGCTGAAGTCGAGGGAGGGAGGTTCACATTTCCTTGGCTTCTGGGGGGTCGTCCACATGTTTGGCTAAGTTGTGCAATGTGAGATATGCAGTCAACGGGCAGTTCTGGCAGAGGACCAGCCGATTACGGGTAGTGAGAGATATGGAATGCCCTGGCTTTCAGCAGGGGAGTGGGTTTGGTTCCAGAGCAGGCAGTGGGGACTTAAAGATCTGATTCCCAGGAACTCGCTTGCTTTCCCGCATAAGAATTTTCACGTGATGAAAGGTCAGTGTGCTTTCTGGTTTTCTTTCGGTTTTATCTTGCGTCCTCTGGAATGGGAATGTTCTTCATTAAGGGCTTGAAGGGTGTTTCTGGCCAGACTGTGTTCATTTGCAGGTCCATCCCTGTGTGTCTGGATGCTTAGGCTGTCCAGGGGAGGCCATTTCCTGTCTGCAGCAGGCCAGCTAGTGTGAGAACTAAAGGACCCCACCAGATGTTCCCAAGTGCAAAACACACACACACACACACACACACACACGCACTACACAAACATATGCATAAACTATACATATACCACATTCATACAGTGCTCATAAACCCTAACATACACATCACATGTCAGACATACATGCACTTTATGCATATCACAGGCATAGATAGATAGATAGCGCATCACATACCATTTGTACACATATGCACACGTACATACACACCTCTCTCTACACACATACGTGCTATACACACATGTGTATAGGAACACCAAAAAGAGTGAAAAGATTCTTTAAGGAGGCTTGTGCAGTCAGGGCATGGTAGACTTGGGTGTGTCTAACCAATGGGCCGTGGTCAACTGTGGTCTGGTCTTTGGACCATTTACTCACAACGGGACAGTGCCCAGGTAGAGCGAACACCAAGGCCACATCTCAGAGAAGAACACTGAGGACTCAGAACAGCTACAGGCCCTGGAGAATGGAATGGCAGAGCACAGTTTCCAGATGTAAAATCGCTAAGGGCACCCTGGCTTCTCCACGCCAGTCAGCATGCTGAGAGTAAGCACCAGGCTAGTAGATGTCAGATCTCCAGGAAGAGCCCTCTGGATTCTGTGTTAGCAACTCAGGGCCTTGCTGTACATTTCCAATGTACATTTCTCACCCTAAGACTATGTTTTTTGTTTCCACTGGGGTCCAGAGATCAGGAGTGGGGGTACAGAGGAGACGTGAGCCCCTATCTGTGTTGAGGACTTAGCAGTGAGATGGGATGCTTTTCTGCCCTTCGAGCTCCTTTCGGCCTCCCGTGAGTGGCCTGTGCCAGCACAACAGAGTGAGGGCATTCCCAGCCCCACAGGAAACTACAGACTTGAAGACTGGATACGTAGGCATTGGGGTGGGCATCACGCCACCTTCCCGGCCATTGGTACGTTAAGCCAACCAGTGCTGGCAGAAATGTCTCTTTTCTCACTGGAAACAATGTACAGAATTCAGGCCTAAGACAAGTCAGTAATGTGTCTCTGATTGTCCTCTGGCGGTGGAGGGATTGATGACATGATGAGAGCATTCAGAGGATTCACTAGTTCCATCCAGCCTTCCTTCCACATGCGGGTCCCCGTGACCCGGTGCTCACGTGAACTCAGGGCTGCTGCTCTGGGAACCAGCCCAGCACGGCTGCCCTGGCCATGCCAGAAACTAGCCACTACCTGTGTGCAGCATTCTAGCTCAGTGCATGAGGAGAAAACCGACTCAAAAACAAGGTCTTTCTCTGCGCAAGCACTCCTGGGTCATAGCCAACCGCAGATTGTCCCTATCCAGTGACACCACATAGCCCTGACTGGTCCTGTTGGGCTCCCTCCTCTTCTGGGCTCAATCGTAAATGACAGCGCCCGCGCTGCCACAGTACCAAGTATCGGGTGTAGGCCTGGGGGGTTGACATAAAGCACAGACCCGGGTCATTCTGTAAGGAGAATGCCAAAGCTTTGCTGAGAGACCAGCAATATATACTAGAGGCCAGGGAAGGGAACAGGAGAAAACAATTATAGCCATAGGTCAGGCACCTGGGAAGTCCCTGCCACACCGGGCAGGAATCAAGCTAAGCCCCGGGATCACGGATGTTTTGCTCTCAAGAAACCTGTGCAAACAGCTCAGCTGGTGGCGTTGAACCAAGCTCACCGGTTCCCAACAGTAAGATACACATAGATGCCTCTTCCTCTACAGAAGGATCTGTTTAGCTCTTCTCCGGGCTCCCTATCCTATCCGTTGCCATCTGTATCTGAGGCGGTGCCCATGAGGCCACAACCTCAAGCCCTGTGATGGCTTCCTCCCCCAGGGTGTAGCAGCAAGAACAGCATGCACAGAAGATTCTCCACCAGGCTCCCCAGACACATTGATGACTCCTGCAACACACAAAGCATTGTGGTGGGGAAGCACTTATGTTGGAAGAAACCCTATAGCCTCGTGATTAGAAGTAACAATGACTCGATATGGGAGAAGTAACAATGACTTACCATGGCATGGTCACCTCTAGAGTCTCTAGCGACCATCTTGGTTAGTAGAAGTAACACTGACTCAATATGGCCAGTACTCTAGAGTCTCTTTTAGACTCTCAAGATGCAACAGAACAGAATTCAGACTCCCACGTGTGTCCACACGTGAAGGCAGAAACAGCAGAGTCCAATCTATTTAAGAAGCTGTCCCCAGCTCTCCAGCCAGCCTCTCCAATAGGTCAATCCTGGTGGACGCTGTGTAAACATGTGCCTACTGGATGGTCCTCGTCCCTATCCAAATTTGTACCATTATTGTTGGGATTCCTGCTTTAAAAACAAAACAAAACAAAAACCTTCTATCCTTTCCAAGAATGGGACCACTCTCTAGCTAAGATCTGAAGCAGAGATATCACCACCCAGGAGTCTCCTTGACCCCGATTCTGGTTCAAGTCTTCTCTCCTGTGAGCTGCAATCCCCTTAGACCCCTGAGAGCAGGCCCTGTGACTGCTGGATAAGGCTGCGACCTTATGTACATCGAGTGCGGCTGACAGGGTGAAGCCGCGTTGGCAGCCTTGGCTTTTCATTCACACGGGAAGTAGACTGCTTCTTTAAACTGCAGTTGCCTATAAACAAACATGCATTTGTTTCCTGCAGGTTTCCTCTGAGACCGGGGTCCTAGAGAGTTCAAAGCGTTTCTTGCTAGCCTCCGGTGATGCAAGATATTTCCTATCCATTGGCATTGAGGCAGTGAGAGGCTGGTGATTGGAGGGGAGAGGAGGAGGAGCTAAGAGAAGGAGGGGCGGAGAGAGAGGCAATGAGAGGCCGGTGATTGGAGGGGAGAGAGGAGGAGGAGCTAAGAGAAGGAGGGGGTAGGGGCGGGAGGGAGGGAGAGAGAGAGAGAGAGAGGAGAGAGAAGAGAGAGAGGAGAGAGAGAGAGAGAGAGAGAGAGAGAGAGAGAGAGAGAGAGAGAGAGAGAGAGAGAGAGAGAGAGAGAGAGAGAGAGAGAGGAGAGAGAAGAGAGAGAGGAGAGAGAGAGAGAGAGAGAGAGAGAGAGAGAGAGAGAGAGGCCGGTGATTGGAGGGGAGAGAGGAGGAGGAGGAGGAGGGGCAGAGAGAGAGGCAATGAGAGGCCGGTGATTGGAGGGGAGAGAGGAGGAGGAGTTAAGAGGAGGGGCGGGGAGAGAGAGAGAGAGAGAGAGAGGAGAGAGAGGAGAGAGAGAGAGAGAGAGAGAGAGAGAGAGAGAGAGAGAGAGAGAGAGAGAGAGAGAGAGAGAGAGAGAGAGAGAGAGAGAGAGAGAGAGAGAGAGAGAGAGAGAGAGAGAGAGAGAGAGAGAGAGAGAGAGAGAGAGAGGCAATGAGAGGCCGGTGATTGGAGGAGAGAGAGGAGGAGGAGCTAAGGAGGGGCGGAGAGAGGGAGCCCGGGAGTTGCACAAGAGAGCCGAGGAGACCGGCAGATCCAGATGGCGTCAGATGTGTTTCTGGTGTGCTGAGAGGTTAGAAATACTGGGATAAAACTTTAGCATTGTAATTTGGCGTTATGTAATTGGGAGTTTTATATACATAAATATATTTGGTTAACTACTCAAGTTTAAGAGTCATGTTTTGCTGGATACTTGGAAGGAGTGGGTGCTGGGCGGGAGAGAGACCCCCCCGGGACTTGGAGCAGAGGCCTGGCGGGGAGGTACTATATATTAATAATTTCCCACTACACTCCTGACCATTCTGAAGGTAGAGGAGGAATGCCCAAACCTGCCACACTAGACCTGACCCAATCCATGCCACAGGTCTCTACCCCACCTCAGAGCCCAGTTACCAGACCTTAAACTCCCTCGGGAATGGGATTGGAAATACTGGGTTCCCAATGGAGCAGGATATAAAGTCTAAAGTACCGACCTTCCCTACCTCCTCCTGTAACAGTCACATCAAGAATTACATGAAAATGTAAGGTGAAATGATTCCACTAGCACCGTGCTGGGCTCCTGTGCTGCCCTTCCCTGATGGCCAGGACCAGAGGCAGGAAGATGGTAATAGGGGTGGGACCAGTGAGAGGCTGCAGAGAGCCGGGCAGCAAGGGCTGAAGAGAAGCTTCTCGGGGAATGGCAGGATCCCTTTCTCAGCCTCTGTATCCCAGCCTGTGAAATGGAGTTGGCGGCGTCTGCTCTGTCCACTGCAAAGAGAATGGATGAGGTCATTGCAGCCAGTGCTCAAGCCCTGATTCTGCTGACCACACAGGGGTGGAGATCAGGGTGCAGACCCACTCCGGCCCTGAAGAGGGCGCTGTGGGGCTTAGTGGATGCAAGCGTTTATATCCTTGCTCAAATACAGAGTCAAGGCAGAGGTCAACAATGGTACCTGGGAGTTTCCGGGGCTCAGCAGCTGACCGGCTTTCCTGGCTGTTGTTTGGTTCACTGGGTGATGCTTTGATGTGTCATTACTTCTTTGGTGACTGCTGGGCCTCCTCCCCTCTACACGCCCCGTGTTTCAGAATTGTCCCCTGCCCAGCAGAGCTCCCTGGGTGGCTGCTGTCCCCAACACTTCCCCCTTAGACCTGAGGAGGAGATCTGTGTTTGCAGGTGTGTGGGGTGAGGGGATCAGGCTTTGCTCCCTCTGGGGAGTCAATCCGGTGCACTGAAGAGGCATACACAGGCTTCCAGAAGGGGAAGTGGGAAGGAGAAGGGTCCAGCTGATTTGAGGACCCTGAGTATCCCCCTCTAACCTCCTCCTGCCAGCTCTGATTTTTATCCTCACCTCCTTTGCGTTCTGACAAGGTAGTCCCTTTTCCCTGTAGAGGCCAGGTTGGCAATACAGAACTCAAGGAATGATAGTAACACTCACGGGAGATATAGAAGTGGCTCACGTAATAAAATGTTCGCCTTGCAAGCAAGACCTGAGCTCCACTCCAGAACCCCCTAAAAAAATAAAATAAAATAAAAAAATAAAAGAATTTGAAGAAGCTAGGTGTGGGTGGTAGGTAAGTGAAGTGCTAACTTTAGGACAGCGGAGACGCCAGCACTTTGAAAGAAGTCCATTATCTTAGCCCATCGGGCTCCTCGATGTATGAACCTGTATGAACCTGTATGAACGATGTATGTTACCTGCAAGTAAGATGAAGGAGACAGGGCCTCGAAACCGTCCATCTCCGGCCTCAGGAGCTGCTCCTGAGTCTGTGCTGCTTTCTGTGCCCCAGCAGCAGCTCTACCGTGCAGGGTCAAACCCGCAGGGTATTGGCAGGACTTCCATACCCGTTTACCTGAGTACGAAGGCCTAGCAGTAGAAAACTAGGCACTGCCAGCACTTGCACAGGACCCAGGCACATTCCCACCCTGACCCTCACGCCCCAAGGTCTCCTCTCTTCCTCAGGCTCAGTCTCTCAAGGGGAGGATGCCATGTAACCGGATACCTGGGGACTTGGCCTGGTGGAGGCTGTTGCAAGCGTGACTCCTTCTGGGGGGGGGGGGGGGGACCCTGGTTGTTCAAAGGCACCAGCACCCATGGCACTGTACACACCTTTGAGAAGCTCGAAGGTCACTGGTTATGTGTCTGTGTAAGGCAGGGCAGAGAGAAGAATTGGGAGCCAGGGTGACATGACATCATCTAAACCCAGTTCTCCCATAACAGTGAGGTTGGGCTACCCCAACACATTGAAAAAAAAGCAAGATTTGGATTTAAAATCACATCTCATGATGCTAATAGAGGACTCCAAGAAGGACATAAATAACTCCCTTAAAGAAATACAGAAGACCAGAGTAAACAGATAGAAGCCCTTAAAGAGGAAACACAAAAATACCTTAAAGAATTGCAAGAAAACACAAACAAACAAGTGAATGGATTGAATAAAACCATCCAGTATCTAAAATTGGAAGTAGAAACAATAAAGAAATCACAAAGGGAGACAACTCTGGACATAGGAAATCTAGGAAAGAAAACAGGAATCATAGTTGCAAGCATCAACAACAGAATATAATAGAAGAGAGAAGCTCGCAGGGCGGTGGTGGCGCACGCCTTTAATACCAGCACTTGGGAGGCAGAGACAGGCGGATTTCTGAGTTCGAGGCCAGCCTGGTTTTCAGTGTGAGTTCCAGGACAGCCAGGGCTATAGAGAGAAACCCTGTCTCAAAAAACCAAGAGAGAGAGAGAGAGGGAGGGAGAGGGAGAGAGAGAAAGAGAGAGAGAGAGAGAGAGAGAGAGAGAGAGAGAGAGAAAGAGCTCATGTAGAGAAGATACCACAGAAAACATTGACCCAACAGTCAAAGAAAATAAAAAAGGCAAAAAGCTTCTAACCCAAAACATCCAGGAAATCCAGGACACAATGAGAAGACCAAACCCAAGGACTATAGGTATAGAAGAAAGCAAAGATTTCCAGGTTAAAGGGCCAGTAAATATCGTCAATAAAATTATAGAAGAAAACTTCCCTAACCTAAAGAAAGAGATGCCCATGAACACAAGAAGCCCACAGAACTCCAAATAGACTGGACCAGAACAGAAAGTCCTCCTGTCACATAATAATCAAATGAGCAAATACACTAAACAAACAACAAAAAAAGAATATTAAAAGCAGTAAGGGAAAAAGTAACATAAATAGGCAGACCTATCATAACTATACCAGACCTCTCACCAGAGAAATGAAAGCTAGAAGATCCTGGACAGATATCATACCGACCCTAAGAGAACACAAATGCCAGCCCAGACTACTATAGCCAGCAAAACTCTGAATTACCATAGATGGAGAAACCAAGATATTCCATAACAAAACCAAATTTACACAATGTCTTCCCACAAATCCAGGCCTACAAAGAATAATAGATGGAAAACACCAACACAAGGAGGGAAATTGCACCCTAGAAAAAGCAAGAAAGTAATATTCTTTCACCAAATACAAAAGAAGATAACCACACAAACATAAAAGTAACATAAAAAATAATAGAAAGCAACAATCACTATTTCTTAATATCTCTTAACAATGGACTAAAATCCCCAATATAAAGACACAGACTAGCAGACTGGATACATAAACAGGACCCAGCATTTTGCTGCATACAGGAAACGTACCTCAGTGTCAAAGGCAAATACTGCCTCAGAGTAAAAGGCTGGAAAACAAATTTCCAAGCAAATGGTTCCAGGAAACAAGCTTGAATGGCCATTCTGATATCGGACGAAATCAACTTTCAACCAAAAGTCATCAAAAAAAGATAGGAAGGACACTTCATACTCATCAAAGCAAAAAAATCTACCAAGAAGAACTCTCAATTCTGAACATCTGTGCTCCAAATGCAAGGGTACACACATTCATAAAAGAATCTTTACTAAAGCTCAAAGCACACACTGCACCTGACACAATAATTGTGGGAGACTTCAACACCCCACTCTCATCAATGGACAGATCATGGAAACACAAACTAAAGAGAGACACAGTGAAACTAAGAGAAGTTATGGACCAAATAGATTTAACAAATATCTATAGAAAATTTCATCCTAATTCAAAAGAATATACCTTCTTCCCAGGACCTCATGGTACCTTCTCCAAAACTGACCATAGAATGAGTCACAAAACAGACCTCAACACATATAAGAAGATTGAAATAATCTCATGCCTCCTATCAGATCACTACAGGTTAGGGTCGGTCTTCAATAGCAACAAAAACAACAGAAAGCCCATATACACATGGAAGCTGAACAATGCTCTACTCAATGATACCCTGGTCATGGAAGAAATAAGGAAAGAAATCAAAGACTTTTTAGAATTTAATGAAAATTAAGGTACAACATACCCAAACTTATGGGACACAATGAAAGCAGTGCTAAAAGGAAAACTCATAGCCCTGAGTGCCTCTAAAAAGAAACTGGAGAGAGCATATACTGGCAGCTTAACGGCACACCTGAAAGCTCTAGAATAAAAAGAAGCTAATACAGTCAACAGGAGTAGATGACAGGAAATAATCAAATCCATGGCTGAAATCAACCAAATAGAAACAAAAAGTACTAGACAAAGAACCAACAAGATAGATAAACCCTTAGTCAAACTAACTAGAGGGGCACAGAGACATTATCCAAATTAACAACATCGGAAATGAAAAGGGAGATATAACAGAAACTGAGGAAATTCAAAAACAAAAACAAAAACAAAACATCAGATCCTACTACAAAAGCCTATACTCAACACAACTGGAAAATCTGGATGAAATGGACAATTTTCTAGACAGATACCAAAACCCAAAATTAAGCCAGGATCAGATAGACCATCTAATCAGTCCCCATAACCCGTAAAGAAATAGAAGCAGGCATTGATAATCTCCCAATTAAAAAAAAAAAAAAAAGCACAGGACCAGATGGGTTTAGTGCAAAATTCTATCAGACCTTCAAAGAAGACCTAATATCAATAATCTTCAAACTATTCCACAAAATAGAAACAGATGTGACACTACGGAACTTGTTCTATGAAACCACATTAAGATGGGGGTTGGCATTGGTTGGTGATGCCCCTGTGGCGGAGCACACCTGGCCTGTGTCGGTAGAGCTTGTCCTCACACAGAGAACATCTCTCACTCTGTGCCCCAACATACACTGTCCTTCTGCCTCAGATCTGCCTTGCTCGCTGAAGGGACACTTGCCTGTGATAGGACATAGGGGATAACACTGTAGATCTAAAGAAACAAATGTAAGGACAGTGAAAGGGAACACCTTGTATGATAAACTCATTGTCCTGTGGGTCAGGACAGAACTGCGGCTCCTCACAACCCTGGGACCCAACCCCTGCCACACATGCAGGAACTCGCAGGGCTAACTACTGTGCTTGCCTCTGTGGACGTGGGTCAAGCTGATGGGACCTAATGTTCTCCCTGGTCCTTCTAAGAAGGCTTGCTGGGTCCAGAAGGACGCCAAATCCACACTCAGCTTCTGCACTTCCCCCTTCGGGAACCTGAGATCTTGGTCCCGTCAAGGGCACTTTTAATGATTTGGTGGTTTGGGGGCTGAACTTATTCTTCCTTAGGCTTTTGAACACCACAGGGCCAATTTCCCTATGTAAAGAAGGTGCAGGAAAATCTCCGAGATCATCTTTCACAAACATCTATTTTATTCTCTGAGTCGTGACAAACACACCAAGGAGTTTTACATCCATTACTAAGAGTGAGGCAGGAACGTGCTCCGAGTGGCCGGGTCTGATGTGACCCTGGGTAGACAGAGGGGCTCCTGTCGCTACAAGCTTTGGACAGGCCTTCAGCCCCTGCTCTGAACAGCGACGCCTTTGAAGTGTCCTCTGGCCACCTGGGAGACCATCATTGCTTCCTTCCTCCTGGCTAGACTCGGACTCTGGGAGAAGCACGACCCAGAACACCATGGCTTTAAACAAGGCTCCATCCTGAGGTCCGTGTCGGCACTGGGGTCCTCTCCCGCACTGTGACTGTAGGCTGGTAGCATCTGGCATCCTCTGGTGATCTTCTAAAATGCAACAACACATGTGCCAGGGGCTCTGAGAAGCTCAGCTGCACAGGGCATCTCTCCAGCTGTGGTTATTACCCTCTTCACGCTGCTCCCCAAGCTGCCTCCTCCTCTCTGAACCTCTTCCCCCCATCTCCTAGCTCCCACCCCACCCACCCCTCCCCACCCTCAGCATCTCCTCCTCTCCCTTCTCCCACTTCCTCTTCCTAGCATGGCCAGTACCCTCCTGCTGTCTCCTAGTTCAATGTGCAGGATTCTCATGGGAGATGCCTTCTGGCATGCCAGATCTGTTGGCAGGTTCGATGTAACCATTATCCCATGGTGTCTACACTTAGGTTCCCCGTGCATCGTACCATATACACACACAGGAGGATAATCTGCCAGTTGACACAGACATGAGTAAAATAGATGCATTCAAATATAGAAATGTACCTGGGCCGTGCAGGATGCATATTCTCCGGACACCCTCCTCTGTTTCATTCCTGGGGCAAGACTCTCTTCCGCCCTAGGTGACATTCCCTCCGTGGTGGAATGCAACAACAAAGACTCAGGAGGGTATTTCCGATCTTCTTCATCCACCACTTAAACCCTCTGGGCTGGCCGCTGCTGGGGACCCGCTTCTCCTTTGCTGAGGTGCTGGGGTGGCCTCCTGTGCTGTCACTGCTGCTATTCGTGGCTCCATAGCAAATTGAGAAAGTGCAGGGGACACTGCTAGAACGTATGATGGCTTGGCCCATTTGGGGTGTTGTCTGGAGTGGCCTGCAGGGAAGAACGCCAGGCCAACTGACTCTTCTCTCTCTGGATGACCAGAGGAATGTTGGTTGGCTTTCTCTCCTCCTTAGGCCAAGTGGGAAAGTAGCAGGATCATCAAGGGAAGGGAAAGGGGTCATCATTGGATTCATGGGCTTAGCACATGTTGGGCTGCCAGACTCCTGAAGAGCCTGTTCTTTCAGGAAGCAGTAACAGGCCATGGCTTCGTTGTATTTTTTCTGACATAAAGAATCTTTGATATCTTGTGCTTGGAACCCAAGGTGTCCCATGGCTTTTATAATTGCCGGGTCAGGCCTGATGGGGGTCAGTTCCTCACAAGCATGCGGGAACTCCTGGGTATCTTCTGCAAGCCAGGGATGCCTCATCACTTCTGCAATTCTTGGCCTATGTTTGGGGTTAGCCTTCATTAAAACACTGAGCAGGTCCTGGAGTTCCCTTGATAGGTGAGAGGGGACAGGATGGTTGTTCCCTGACACAACCCGCCTTCGCAGCTGTGGTACGTTGGGAGCATCACCTGGGATCCTTCCGGTTATCATAAAATAAAGGATAACTCCCAGGGTCCACACGTCGATCTTGGGGCCATCATAGAGTCTGCTATGGAGGAGCTCAGGGGCAGCAAACGGATAAGTCCCACAATGATAGCTCAGCCGCTGTCCTGGTTTCACTAGGGCGCTGAGCCCAAAGTCGATAATTTTGACTCTCCTGTTGCTGTCTATGATGATGTTGTCCGGTTTAAGATCTCTATGGACTATGCCCTGGTCATGGCAATAGCTCACAGCGCTTAACAGTTGTTTGAAAATTGCCCGGGCCTCATACTCCTGCAGGTGGCCAGCCTCTCGGATGTGCTGGTAAAGTGACTTCCCCTCACACAACTCCATAATGAGATAAATTCTCTTCTCCGTCTCAATGACTTGGAGGAGAGAGACGATGTTGGGGTGATTCACCTTCATCATTATCTCGACCTCCGTCATGACGGGATGGCACCAGTGTTCTCTCTTAAGAATTATTTTGACGGCCACGGGGGTGCCTGTGAGGCGGTGCTGGGCTAGCTTGACCTTGGCAAACCCTCCATGGCCGATGGTCTTTACAACTACATACTGAGAGTGGAAACTCTCCGTGTCAGAAACGCTGGACTCGGATCTGAGGTTTTCTGACTCCTTTTCACTCCCAAAACTCATTTGAGGTAACAAAATATAAATGCTACCTAAGAAAAAGAAAATAAAGAAATAGAGGGAAGAAAGAAAGAAAGCTATGATGAACACTAAAATAATGGAAAGTACGCAAAACAGCAAACTAAAACTAACCAAAATGACAACAAGAACAGAAACCCAGAAAAGCAAAACCACACACAAACCCAAGAAAATCCAAATTAAAATACCTAGCTGCAAGTCACCCGGAGGGAGAGACACAGCACAGGAACACTAAGGAAGAAAATTACTAATCGTGTAAGAAGAAAAAGGTGCCAGGAAATACATAAACGATCAAAGAAATTTAAAAATTGACAATTAGAAAATCCAAGCAATATAAAAATAAGTGAGAAAAAAAATTGAACTCCAAACAAGCAAAACTGTATAAAAAGCTAAAAACCTAGAGATTAAAACAAAATATAACAAACTCATCAAAACTTCTAGAATAGGCAAAGAACAAAAACTATCAAAACAAAACAAAACAACAACAACAACAACAACAACAACAAAACTATCACCGAGAAAAAAACCTGATGAATAATTGGGACTAATTGAGATAGGGATCTGAAAAGGGTTTTCTCTGAAGAAATGGCAGAAAAATATACATATATATACACATATATATGTATATGTGTGTGTGTGTGTGTGTGTGTGTGTGTGTATGTGTGTGGGTACTTCCCATCCTTGGCCATCATGCAGTTGAAAGCTTAATCTAGTTGGAGATGTCATCTGATTCTAATCAGATGGCTAAGGCCCCAGTGCTGGTGAGGGTGGGTGTGGGGGATGGAAACCCTCTTGTCCACTGTCCATGGAGGATGCAAGCTGGTATGGGCACTGTAAACAACTGTGTGGGTGTTCCTCACAAAACTAGATGTGATCCAGCTACCCCACTCGTGGGATATCCTCAAGGGACCTGATTTCCTACTGTAGAGACACATGTTCATTCACGTGCAGTAAACAGCCTAGAAGCCCATTCAGCCAAAGAGTGGATAATGAAGATGTGGTATCTGCACCCAATGAAATGATACTCAGCTGAAAAGACACCTGAAATTATGAGGTTTCCAATTAAATGCATGGACCAAGAGGACATCACAGTAAGTGAGCTAACCCAGACTCAAGAGAACAATCATGGCGTGCTCTCGTTCACATGCAGATCCTCACATCTTCAGATCTGTTAGTACAACTCTCATATCTCAGAGAAATTACATTTATTAGCGTAACATTTATCAATGTAACTTTCATATATCAGAGAGGGTTGGTTGTTTTTTGTGCAATGACACAGAATCTCACACCTGGTCCAAGACTGGAGAATAAGTGTTAACAAAGTGCTCAGACATAAAAAAAACTGGGATAACTACATGTACATGGTCCTCTCCCTCCCTCCCTTCCTCCCTCCCTCCCTCCCTCCCTCCCTCCCTCCCTCCTTCACTCTCCCTTGCTTCCTCACTTTGTCTCTCATTGGCTCAGGGATTATCATGGAAAAGGGAACAGAGGGATTGTAAGAACTAGGAGTTGGGAAGGGCCAAAGCAAAATATTGTCTTCTAGGCACAACAAGACCACTGCACCCATGAATTCACAACATCTGAGGCCACCAGCACGAGAGCTGCACAAAATCAAGCACTCCACCATGACTAACCCATAGTGGAAACATTGACAGTTGATGACATCTAGGAAAGAGAGAGTCATTCTCCTTAAGGATGTGGCTCCTGCTTGGCCAACCACACAACAGTGGATGCCCCCACAGTCGTGAACATATGACAACAGGCTGTTAAAAGAGACATGAATGTGTGGGTGGTGGCGGTGGCGGTGGGGATGGCTGTGGGAGGAGCTGGGGGAAGGGAAGGGAGTGACTAGGATCCAAATAACTTCCGTGGATGTCCGAAATTCTCAAAAAAATACTATAACTTTTAAAAACCACAAAAAAATCATAAACCATAAAAAATTAAAACCCTCGAAAAAAACAACAACAAAAAAACAAAAACAGCAAAAAAATTAAAACCCCAAACAAAGCCAAAAGAGAAACAAACAAAATTACAATAAATAGGAAAGCCTAGAACAAAAGTCAAAAAGCCAAAACTAGCACAAAATTCCCCAAAATATAAACATAATAAAAACAAAAGAGAATTTCAAACAAAAAACCCTAGCAAGCACCGAAAGTGGGAAAACCATCCAAGCAAGGAAACCAGAAAACAAAATTCAAAGCATAAAAGATTAAGACTCAAATAACCCCCAGGGTGGTAGTGGTACATACCTTTTTTTTTTCCAGGTTTTTTTTTTTTTTTTTTTTTTTTTTGAGACAGGGTTTCCCTGTGTAGCCCTGACTGTCCTAGAACTCACTTTGTAGACCAGGCTGGCATCAAACTCAGAAATCCGCCTGCCTCTGCCTCCCAAGTACTGGGATTACAGGCGTGTGCCACCATCACCTGGCTGGTACATACCTTTAATCCCACATTCAGAAGGCAGAGGCAGGTGGATCTCTGAGTTTGAGGCCAGCCTGATCTACAGAGCAAGTTCCAGGACAACCAGGGCTACACAGAAAAACCCTGTCTCAGGAAAAAAAAATCGACAAAAACAGAACAAAACCCTCCAATATCCACAGGCTGGGGAGATAGTTCAGTACTTATATAGCAAAACACAAGGACTGAATTTTGATCTTTAGAAACCCTGTGTAAAAAGTCAACCGAGTAATTTTAATTTCTGATTGTGAATTGGATCAAAGACCTCAAAGTAAAATAAGATGCACTAAGTCTAATAGAACGGAAAGCAGGGTATACCCTAGAACTCATCGGCCCAGCAGACAAATTACTGAAAAGAATACCAATGGCTCAGGCACTAAGATTAACAGTAAATGGGACCTCATGAAACTGAAAGGTTCTGTAAGATGAACAACACTCATAGTATGCACTCACTGATAGCGGATATTAGCCCAGAAGCTTGGAATACCCAAGAAACAATTCACATATCAAATGATGCCCAAGTAGAAGGAAGGAAAGGCCCCTGGTCCTAGAAAGGCTCAGTGCAGCAGTGTAGGGGAATACTAGGACAGGGAAGTGGGAGGGGGTGGATGGGAGAACAGGGGGAGGGGAGAAGGCTATGGGACTTTTGGGGAGGGGGGAATCCTAGAAAGGGGAAATCATCTGAAATGTAAATAAAGAATATATCCAATAAAAAAAAAAAGGACAAAACATCCTACAGATTGGGAAAGGATCTTCACTATCTTATAGCTGATAGAGGGCTCATATCCAAAATATATAAAGAACTCTTGAAGAAGCTAACTTCCAAAAAACCAAACACCCCAATCAAAAAATTGGGTATAGCACTAAACAGAGAATTCACAACAGAGGAATATCAAATGGCTGAGAAGCACTTAAAGAAATGTTCAACGTACTTAGTCCTCAGGGAAATACAAATCCAAATGACTCTGAGATTCCATCTAACACCCATCAGAATGGTTAAGATCTAAAACTCAAGTGACATCACACACTTTTGAGGATGTGAACCAAGGCTAACACTTCTCCATTGCTGGTGGGAGTACAAACTTGGACAACTACTCTGGAAATCAATTTGGCAGCTTCTTAGAAAATCGGGAATAGTTCTACCACAAGACCCAGCTATACCACTACCAGGCATATACCCAAAAGGTGTTCCACCACACCACAAGGAACTTCCACAACTTCCTAATTCATAACAGCCAGAAACTTGGCACAACCTAGATGTCCATCAGCTGAAGAATGGATAAAGAAAATGCAGTTCATTTACACAATGAGATACTACTCAGCTATGAAAAACAAAGGCTTCATGAAATTGCAGGCTAGTGGATGGGTCTGAGGTAACCCAGACCCAGAAAGACAAACATGCTATGTACTCACTGATAAGTGCATATTAGCTATAAATACAGGATAACCACGTTATAATCAACAGACCCAATGAAGATAAGTAACAAGGAAGAGCCAAGAGAGGATTATTATTATTATTATTATTATTATTATTATTATTATTATTATTTGGTTTTGGTTTTGGTTTTTTTGAGACAGGGTTTCTCCTGGTAGCCCCGGCTGTCCTGAAACTCACTCTATAGACCAGGCTGGCCTCGAACTCAGAAATCCGCCTGCCTCTGTCTCCCAAGTGCTGGGATTACAGGCGTGCACCACCACCACCCAGCTAAGAGGATGATTGAATCTCATTCAAAAGGGAAAATCACATAGAGTTGGGGGAGCAGGGGTAGGGATGGGGTGGGGTGGGGGAAAGCAGGAAGAAGGGCAGAAGAGGGCTGGGTGTAGGGGGGTACACTCTGGGATGAGTTGGAGACTTGGAGGGGATGGGGTTGGGGGAGGCTCTAGGGAGTCTGTGAGAGTCATGCTGGCTGAGACTCCTAGCAGCTAGGAGAGACTGAAGTGGCCATCTCCCATAGCCAGGTGGGATTTCAAGTTGTGGGGAGGGGGACACCACTCAACCCACAAAACCTTTAGCCCAAAATTTGTCCTGCCTATAAGATGTACAGGGATTAAGATGGAACAGAGATTGAGGGAATGACCAATCAATGACAGGCCCAACTTGAGACCCACCCTATGGGAGAGAACACTGTTAATGATGTTCTATGCAGACAGGACATAACAGAGCTGCCTTCTGCAAGGCTCCAGCCAGCAGCTGATGGAAACAGATGCAGAGACCCAGAGTCAAACCCTAGGCCCACCTTGGGGAGTCTTGTGGAAGAGAGGGGATAGAATGAAGCAAGCCAGAGGGGTGAAGGACACCACAAGACCTACAGACTCAACTAACCCGGGACCATGGAAGCTCACAGAGACTGAAGCACTAACCAAGGAGCATGCATGGGCTGGACCTCGGCCCCTACACATGTGTAGCAGATGTGCAGCCCATCTTCATGTGAGTCCCTAACAGCCGGAGCAGAGGCTGTCTCCTGCTCTGTGGCCTGCCTTTGGATCCCCATCCCCTAGCTGGGCTGCCTTGTCTGGCCTCAGTGGGAGAGGGCAGGCTCGGTCCTGCTGGGACTAGATGACCCAGGGCAGGGTGGGAGCCAAGGGTTCAGCCTCCTGGGAAGGAATTGCAGGGGGAGGGGCATGAGAGGTGGAACTAGGAGGAGAGCAGGGAGAGGGGCTATGATTGGGATGCAAAGGGACTAAATAAAACAACATCTTTAAAAAAACAAAAGGTAAATGTCTTACCTTAGAAACAATGGCCAAGCTGACCGATGGCCTCAACACTATCCCTCACACAGGTGCTCTCACACCTGCCACACGTGCACCTACACACACTCTCTCACTCTCACACACACTCTCGCACACACTCTCGCACACATGCACACAAACACACAGGTGCACTCACACTCACCCACAGGTATCCCTACACACACACACACACACACACACACATACACACACACACACACACACATACACACACAAACAGGTACTCACACACAAGTAAACTTAAAACACAACACACATACACATACTATACACACACATGCACACACGCACTCAAGAAACACTCCTCCCTAACACACACTGATCTAGCCACACATACACAAACTCACACACAAATCAACACACACTGATCTAGACATACATACATAAGCTCACACACAAAGCAATCAAATGAAAAATCCACACACACACAGCTCACAAGATACAAGGAAATCGCACAGAGCACCACTCCACCAACTCCTCTCAACGCACTCAAAGAAATCCAGGTGTGGCCGCAGCTTACCATGTGCTGTCTGGACCGCATCACAATCCCTCCTCACGAGGTCAGAGCAGGACCTGTCCTGACAGGGCTGGGAGGGACTCCAAGGCTCTGGCCTAGGTGGGCTATGGAGACTGACATTCGGCTTTTAGCAATGAAAGCCTGTAGGACGTTTTGCTGTCCTTAGGACTCTGGTTGGAATGATTGCTGTGCCTTCTGCTTTAAAGTCCTCATGCTTACACTCTGTGTGTCACCTTTGCATTCCAACTGATGGGTCCCCGATGATGTTGCAGCTGAACATAAAAAAATGTTCTGCTTGTTAAGACATAGGTGGCGGCTGCCTTTCTGACATAACCGGAGCCATTTCATTTTACACCTGTAGCCAGCCATCTTACATTATTACAGAGGACCTTTCTCATGCCCGGCTAACCATTAACTCCACATCCCATTAAGTTCTACGCTCTAGTGTTCTTGGAAAGCCCCTCTGACCCTTGCCCTCCTATAGGGACAACCATAACCAAGGTCAGGTAGAATAGCTTCCTATAGTTAGCCAGAATAAGCTTGAACCGGAACCAACCATCCAGCCGCCTGGATAGACTTCCTGCACCTGTGTATGAGCTTTTATGGTTGCTGTGAGCGTCTGTGGGTTTTGCCATTTTAAGCCTCCTCTGGGAAAGAGTCAGGGTTGCAGTCTCAACTCCCGAGTCTGACCTGCCTCCCTGATCAATCAGTCCCAGGGTATATGTTCAATAAACTATCCCTGCATGACTGAGGTGGCTGAGTGGCTTGTGGGGTGATTCCTGGACCCCAACACTGCTCATGAAATATAATAATACAGCTTATTTCCACCTGTGAGGATGACAGAAAGATGCCTGTCTCATCATTTCCAAGGCTTTTTATTCTCATCAAAAACATGGGAGTGGCCTCGGAGATAGACTATTGTTTAGAATTTGCATAGTGTGAGGGCCTGAATTCGAACCCATGGCAATGCTAAGCACACACCTGCCATAGCAGAGCTATTAGGAAGCAGGAAAAGCAATGGAGACAGGGAAATTCCCGGGAGCTTGTGGGCCAGGTAGCCAGCCATAAGCTGTGTCAAACCACACACCTAGGTTCACACAAGGTAGAAGGTAAATTCTGACAAAAATGTTCTCTACCCTCCTCACACGCAGTGGGGCATATCCATGAGCATGTATATACAAGCTTGTTTCTCTCTCTCTCTCTCTCTCTCTCTCTCTCTCTCTCTCTCACACACACACACACACACACACACACACATACACACATACACACACACATACACACACTCACATACACACACTCACACACATTCACACACTATTACAAACACACACGAAGTATTAAGCACACACTCACACAAACATACACTCACACACTCATATGTATTCACACACTATTACAAACACACAATCCTACTCTCATACACCCCCCCACACACACATACAGAATGGATGAATATACACCGTAGTATATAAAAACAACAAAACAAGCAGTCTTTATGAACTATGATTCTCTAGTAAATCCCTTCCTTCAAACCTAAGGAAGAAACTAAGATGAAGCCTGAGGTAAGGGCGTTCAGAGTCCCAATGAGAAATAACGAACAGGTGACCCGTGGACAATCACAGAAGGCAAGGTGAGCTTTGCTTCCTCCAAGATGTGAGAGAGTTCATGTCACTTGACCCCAAACAGCAATGCCACCAAGGCTCCTGTGCACAGAGATGTCCTTCTCTGACACCAATACCTGGAACAATTGGTCAGGACTTCGAGAGCCACAGTAATACCATTTATGTCGGTGGGATTTTAGCATTTTTTAGTGTGATATCCATGCTAACACAGAAAAAAAAACAAAACACTAGAATAAGCCAGAGAAAGAGAAACTCAAGCTTTTCTTTTTTTAATTAAAATCCCAGCAAAGGCAAAAGTAAATATTCAAGGAGCAGAGACAAAGCTGTAAGAGTAATGAAGAACATAGCAAATGCTTTCTCGGTGGCTAGTGCATGCTCTCTGTCTGTCTGTCTGTCTCTCTCTGTACATCAGTGTGCACCACCATCCTTATACTCCTAGATCTGTGTGGGAGTGTCTTAAATTCATGGAGGATCGTGGAGAATCCAGTGTGCTCTTTAGGTGTCCTCGTTCTGGTCATCCCTACTTGGTGTCATCACGAGCAGTTGGAGGATATTGTACAGAACAGCTAGTACCTGTAAGTCTCTCCCCCACCCAAGGGCAAGGAGAGAGACCCTGATAGATAATGAGGATTTCACAGATAAGATCTACAGAGTAACTTAAAAGTAGTGACAGAGAGTTCCAGTGTTGCAGATCCAATCCTGAGCCTGGCACCTATTAGATAAGCAGTGTCCTGTTGCTTCACGCCCCAGACCCAGAGCTTTTGAACTCAGCCTTATATACTCCCTGTGATGTGTCCTGTGTTCAGTGTTGCAGCTGGGAACCAAAATTCCCAAGTTCCAGCTGCGAATGGACAGACACTCAGCTCCAGGCCGACTCCCTCCACAGCAGCCTGAAGAGTTCCATAATCTTTGTAGTCCTCGACACAAGTCAGACAGGGATATGTGATTTCTGTGCAGAAAAGAATTTCAGGCGTAGCCAGACTGAAGCAGAACAGGGATGATTACAGAGATTATTAGAAAGGTGAACAAGAGAATAAAGGCATGGGTGAAGATCTCTGAGAAAGACTAGGCTATAACGGGAAATTTTAAAAAAGAATGCTCATCCAATGGTCCCCGCGCTCCGCTAAGTCTCCAAGAAGGTGCCAGACCATGCCTCTGCTCTAGTGCCAGCAAGGCTGTCAACCAGAGCCTCAGAGCTCACGCCTGGCTTCGTGTCTCCTGAGCTGGGCCGTAGGTTCCATAATCTGCCATCCAAACCTCTTTCCAGGCTCCACTCAGCGGGTTTCCCACGTGTTCATCTCACTTCCGCGCAAAGCCCCACCACACCCCTTCATCCCGTGGGCTGCTGCCTTTCACCACCCAATTCCCAGGTAGAGGCACAACTCTTAATGCGTATTTAGTTAACCAACTAGATTTATAAATTTTATAGACACAATTACAAAATGACAATACAGTAAAAGCCTTATTCCAATATTTCTAACCTTAGGAAAACACACAAAAAATGTCTGATTCCATCCTGGTTCTCCGATCTCTGACCCTCTCTCATGGCTGTTTCTTTCCTTCTCTCTCTCTCTCTCTCTCTCTCTCTCTCTCTCTCTCTCTCCCTCTCCCTCTCCCTCTCCCTCTCCCTCTCCCTCTCCCTCTCCCTCTCCCTCTCCCTCTCCCTCTCTCCCTCCCACTCTAGCTCCGCCCCCTTTCCCCTGTCCAATCACAGGCCTTCCACTGCCCCAGTATGATTTGGCAAGTAAAATACTGCAACAGTAGCCCACCCTGATATATACACCTACACATGGGTGCATGCTTGCCCATTGAATACTGTACTTAAGTGTCTTCCTGTTGACCATATGGACCACTTTGGTGACTCTCAAACTGTATAAGACACGCCCTCTTTCTCTCAATTGATAGGTGTCATTACAGGTTAGCTCTGGAGGTCCCTTAGATGGAATTATAATCTGAAAAGTGAAACCAGGAGCTTCTAGAGTGTCGAGAAGGGATTAGTGCACACATGCCCTTTCCATGTAAACGGAAATTACAGTGATAGTCTTTAAAATTACTTGTTTGCAGCTGGGAAGGGAGCAAGGTCTTAATTGAGAAGTAATTTTTTTATTCAATATATTCTTTATTTACATTTCAAATGATTTCCCCTTTCCTGGATTCCCCCTCCCTGAAAGTCCCATAAGCCTTCTTCCCTCCCCCTGTTCCCCCATCTACCCCATCCCACTTCCCTGTTCTGGAATTCCCCTACATTGCTGCACTGGGCCTTTCCAGAACCAGGGGCCTCTCCTTCCTTCTTCTTGGGCATCATTTGATATGTTGATTGGGTATTCCAAGCTTCCAGGCTAATATCTTTTTATCAGTGAGTACGTACTATGAGTGTTCTTTTGTGACTGGGTTATCTTACTTAGGATGATATTCTCCAGTTCCATCCATTTGTCTAAGAATTTCATGAATTCATTGTTTTTTAATGGCTGAATAGTACTCCACTGTGTATATATACCACAATTTCTGTATCCATTCCTCCATTGAGGGACATCTGGGTTCTTTCCAGCTTCTGACTGTTATAAATAGGGCCGCTATGAACATAGTGGAGCATGTATCCTTATCTTCGACCTCAACCAGTATTACAGAGCAATTGTGTTAAAAAAAAAAAAAAAACAACTGCATGGTATTGTTACAGTGACAGGCAAGTAGATCAATGGAATAGAATTGAAGACCCAGAAATGAATCCACTCACCTATGGTCACTTGATCTTTGACAAAGGAGCTACAACCATCCAGTAGGAAAAAAAGATAGCCTTTTCAACAAATGGTGCTGGTTCAACTGGAGGTCAGCATGCAGAAGAATGTAAATTGATCCATTCTTATCTCCTTGTACTAAGCTCAAGTCCAAGTGGATCAAGGACCTCCACATAAAACCAGACACACTGAAACTAATAGAAAAGAAATTGGGGAAGAGCCTCAAGCACATGGGCATAGGGGACATTTTCCTGAACAAAACACCAATAGTTTATACTCTAAGATCAAGAATTGACAAATGGGACCTCATAAAATTACTAAGTTTCTGTAAGGTAAAGGACACTGTCAATAGGACAAAACAGCATCCAACAAATTGGGAAAAGATTTTTACCAACCCTACATCCAACAGAGGGCTTATATCCAAGATATACAAAGAACTCAAGAAGGTAGACTCCAGAGAGCCAAATAACCCCATTAAAAAATGGGGTACAAGCTGGGCGTGGTGGCGCACGCCTTTAATCCCAGCACTTGGGAGGTAGAGGCAGGCAGATTTCTGAGTTTGAGGCCAGCCTGGTCTACAGAGTGAGTTCCAGGACAGCCAGGGCTACACAGAGAAACCCTGTCTCGAATAACAAAACAAAACAAAACAAAAAAATGGGGTACAGAGCTAAACAAAGAATTTTTACCTGAGGAATATCAAATGGCTGAGAAGCACTTAAAGAAATGTTCAACATCCTTAGTCATCAGGGAAATGCAAATCAAAACAACCCTGAGATTTCACCTCACACCAGTCAGAATGGCTAAGATCAAAAACTCAGGAGACAGCAGGTGCTGGTGTGGATGTGGAGAAAGAGGAACACTCCTCCACTGCTGGTGGGGTTGCAAGCTGGTACAACCACTCTGGAAATCAGTCTGGCAGTTCCTTAGAAAACTGGACATGATACTTCCGGAGGACCCTGCTATACCACTCCTGGGCATATACCCAGAGGATTCCCCAGCATGTAATAGGGAAGTAATTTTTGTGGAGGGTTTAGCTGGATTCCCAGGTGAGGGGCTCCTTTCTCTTCCTGTGTCATCCAATTCCTCTACCTACCTTGCCTTACACAGACGCATAACCACTGACCTTGGAGCATTTCAAAGGTCAGTACAACACCATGGGTGCTGGTACCTTTGAACAACCCGGGGATGCAGCTCCCTGAGAAGGAGTCATGCTTGCAACAGCCGCTCCCATGACAAGCCCCTAGGGAGCTGGTTACATGGCGTCCTCCCTTTAAGCCTGACGAAGAGAAGAGACCTTGGGGAGTGAGGGTCAGGATGGGAATGTGCCTGTGCAAGTTCTGGCAGTGCCTAGTTTTCTACCACTAGGCCTTAGCACTCAGGTAAAAGAGCCTGGGAGAGACACAGACCAGCCCAGGAATTCCTGAATACAAGGTGGATGAAGATTTCACTTTCTCCATAGCCATTCGGGTATTCTGAATCCAGGGATTTCCAAGGTTTGTCCTCCTAAGGGGAAATGGAAGTGAGGGTGAAGCATCTTCTTCGGGAGGGCCTCTGGCGCAAAGAGTCTGGAGGGGAACCTCAGCTCCATAGGAACTTCCTAAGAGTGTAGGAAGCAGCCTTAGCAGTGTGCAAGGAGGCAGCCATCTTGATGCGCACACATGATGGCCAGCCTGCCGGGAGGACGAATGCGCATGCTCAGGACCCGGACTAGGGTGGGTATTTGCGATTTTCTTATGCGGGCGAGTGACAACAGTTTTAGGGTTGGGCCGTGGAATAAAAGAAGAGGAGAGGTCTAGCCGTGTACCAGCGTGCACAAAGCGGCTCATGGCTCTCTGTTGCTGTCTGTGGGTGCGACCTGAAGGGCTACTTCCGGTTCTGCTACCTTGCCCGCAGCAGGGGACTGTCACCTGGAACCGTGAGCCACACAAGCCCTCTTCCTCGATCCTTTGGCCAGGGTGGTTTATCACATCCACAGAAACAAAACTAAGACAGCGAGCGTGTGTCACAAGCCGAGGGGAAGCCACGTGACCTTTAAACCAGCAACTGTAGTACGAACACTTTAAATTTATCCCCGACTAGCTTCTAAATATATGAGACTCAGACTATAGTTATTCTATAGTCTTGGCCTGAAAATTACTGGGGGGGGGGTGTCACCCCTAATCTACTTGTCTAACTGCTGGCCTGGCTACCTCCCCAGCGGTGGTCCACCAGATACCTGCTATTCTCCTGGCCATGTGCTCAAGGTTCCTCTCCCTGCATGGTTGGTTCTTTCTCCTTCCTCCTCTTCCCCTCCCCCTCCCTCCTCCTCCAACCCTAACCCACCTACCCTTGGTCCCTTTACTAAGTGGCGGTAGCCAATTTTATATAACCAATAGTTTGACATGAAGGAACAAGGTTTGAACAACCAACACTTGTATGGGGAGAAGTCACTCCTGGACCTTAGGGTACAGAATATAGCATGACAACACCCAGCAGTAGACCAAACCTCAACCAGGAATGCCCGGCTGAGGAGAGAAGTTCTAGAGACCTAGAGATGTAGACATGCATGTGGGAAAAGGACATCATCCCCTTTCTGTGAAGAATTCTGATCAAATCTGTGGGTCTCTCAGGAACAGATGTTTAGAACACAGCGCGGAGCCAGACAGGCAGATAAGGGCAGGGTGGCCGTCTCAGTCTATGTTGTTCTTTAGAAGTAATGCTTTTTATGAAAACAGCTTTGAAAAATTCATTCCTGATTCCCTTTCTCGCCAGTTCTCCTTCCTGTCCATAGCCACCTGGGAATGGACAGAAAGCTCCTGAGGCCTTAGTATCCTCAAAGAGACTTCCTCGGGGCCCAACACGGAGACCAGGATGTGTTTCTGGAATCGCCCACTCCTGTCTCTGGCCTTGGCCGTGCACAGTCGTCCCAGCATCTACAAGGTGATTCTTGATGTTCTGTGGGGCGTTCTGATGGCTATGGGCAGATGTGCTTTCTGCATTATGTATATTCAGACTTGCTGGGAGACGCAGCCGTGGAACGAGGTCTGGTGACTGTCCCTGGGAATCTTAAGCTAAAGGGGAGTGTTTCCCTGGGTGACACCTTAAACACCCCCAACCCAAATCACAGAGTCACCTGGTCTTATATTCAGTCATGTACCGCCAGTATGTTGAAAAGATGATATTTTAAAATAATAATTAGGGGAGGGAGGATGGGATAGGGGCTACCTGGGGGGGGGGACTGGGAAAGAAGATAATGTTTGGTATGTAAATAAAGAATATATCCAATAAAAAATAAAATAAAGGGCTGGAGTGATGGCTCAGTGGGTAAGAGCACTGACTGGTCTTCCAAAGGTCATGAGTTCAAATCCCAGCATCCACTTGGTGGCTCACAACCATCCGTAATGAGATCTGATGCCCAATTCTGTTGTCTTTTTTTTTTTTTTTTTGGATTTTTGAGACAGAGTTTCTCTGTATAGCTGTCCTGTATTGGCTGTCCTGGAACTCACTCTGAAGACCAGGCTGGCCTCGAACTCAGAGATCCACCTGCCTCTGCCTCCCAAGTGCTGGGATTACAGGCGTGCGCCACCACCGCCCGGCTCCATTCTGTTGTCTTAAGACAGCTACAGTGTACATACATATCACAAATAAATAAATCTTTAAAAATTTTTTGAAAAAAATAAAAAAATAAAATAAAATAAAAATCTCTAACTCTTCCATATTTCAAAAATAATAATAATCACAGGGAAATGGAGGATTCAACAAATTTAAGTTACTAATATTCTCACAATAGGATTTAGTGTGTTTATGGTGTATTGCCATGGCAACCCTGACATAAAACAGATGTCGGGTCCCACGAGGCATGTAACACGGCTTGGTATTTAAAACCTACTCATCCAGCATGAAGCCACATTCCTGCACCAGATGTGCACGCTGCTATTTAAAACCCTGTCTCCAGCAGCTGCACGTGGAGGCATGCCACGCCCTGCACACGGTACCTCGGTCAGGCTCACACTCCTGACAGCACCTCCAGCAGCTGGTCTGCATCCTCGAAGAATCTGGCGTGTCTCCTGTGTTTGATGACTCTCCGAATTTGGTGAGGAAGGGCACAAGAAAGCCTGTCCCGGTAAGCTGCCCACGGTCTTCCGTGATGGGAAACTGTTCCTGTCTTGCCATGATGCAATGAACGACTCAAACTGACATCAGGTTTCTCTTGCTGCCTCCGGTGCGATCGATGGCCTTCTTCATCCCATTGTTCAGTCTGGACTGCCCGAGCCCTTCAGATGGGTCATACGCGTGGATCCTCCATGGAAACTGGATTCCCTCCACGTCTTCCAGCCAGTCCCACTCTGGAAAGACCAGACACTGCCAGCCACCTACCCTCAGAGGGTATGGGAACTGCAGTCACCACAGGAGGCGGTCTCCTGCAGTATCTGGGCATCAGCTCTGGGCGAGGCTGCACAGCTTTACCCCAGCAGGGTGTGGAGATGCCAGACCCTTCAGCTGTCCTGAGGACATGCAGGGCAAGAAGCATCGAATACCCAATGCAGGCATGAGGATCCATCCAGAGGAGGGGGTCCCATCTGGGAGGCTGGGGTGAGGGGAGGGGGGACTGGGAGAAGACAAAGAACATGGTTGTTAATTAATAATTTTTAGAAGAGTTGTGTCCAAAAAATTAGATCTCTTTAACATTTTTAGAGAACAGGTAGCAAATACTGGAGAGAGGTTGTTTGTTTGTTTAATTTATTCAAGACAGGATCTTCCTATGTCTGTCTGTCTGTCTGTCTGTCTGTCTTAGAACTCACTCTGTAGACCATGCTGGCTTCAAATCCAGAGATCCACCTGCTGGCTTGGGGGGAAGGGGGGGACGATTGGTAACAGGATTTGCACCGTCAGGAAGACATGCAAGCTGTTGAGTGGAGTCAGCTGAGGCCGGGGAGTCATGCTCTCACAATGGCAGCTCTTCCCCTTGCGTGACTGCAGGCCTGCAGGTGCTGGCCTCCGGACCTAAGGAAGGTGCTGAGCTCATCACTTTCACAGCCTTTCTATCACCTAAAGGCTAAGTATTCCGGAGAAGGGAGGGAAGGAAGGGAGGGGAAGGAGGAAAGGGGAGGGAAGGGAAGGGAGGGGGAAGGGAAGGATAGGAGATGGGAGGAATGAGGTGCAGGAAGGGGAGGAAGAGGAGGGGAGAGAAGGGAGGAGTCTTTTCTGCGATCATATAGATAGATCTCTGCTTAGGACCTTTTTAGTTACTTTGATCATCGTTGTGACAAAATGGTTGATCAGAGCAGATTAAAGGGAGAAGGATTACTTTGGCTCCCAGGTTGAGAGTCTAATCTAGCGGTTCTCCACCTTCCTAATGCTGCAACCCTTTAATACGGTTCCTCATGTTGCGGTGACCCGCCAGCCATAAAATTATTTTCACTGCTACTTCATAACCATAATTCTGCTATTGTTATGAATCACAATGTCAATATCTGATCTGTGACCCCCTGTGAAAGGGTCAGTCCACCCTAAAGGGGTCTGGACCCCCAGGTTGAGAACCACTGGCCTTGTCCATGTGACAAGGGAAAAATGGTTGCAGGAGTTCTTGTGGTGGCCAAGGTGGCTGGTTATAGGTGTCCACACTCGGGCTTCACAGGGATAGACATGCCTGTGCCCCACTGCTGTTCTCCTAGCTCATGAGATGGTGCCGGTCATGCCAGGGTAGACCCTCTTCCTCAGTTAGACCTCCCGGGAAATCTCCTTCCAGACAGGTCCTGAGGTGTGCCTCCTAGAGGGTTCTAAATCCCAGCAAGTTGAAGAGCAACTCTAACCCTCACAGCATTAACTGGCTCTGACTGTCCTGTGGCCGCCTCCACAGTGTAGATCCAAGGAGCGCCCCCCTGTGCTGAGGGCGGCTCCCTCCAGGAAGACCCTGCAAACTTTGCTTTCAGCTCCTTCTTAAGGTGTCAGGGGGCTGACTGAAAATCTCGTCCCGAGGATTCACAGTACCCAGGGAGCTGACATTAGAGGCTGGGGGGACCAGAGTCCTCTTGTCGCCCTGTTCCTTACCATGGTCAGGCGGTCTGACACCCATGGCCTGGTGCATACTTTGACGTGAACCTGAACACACACTGTTCATTACCTTCTGGGTAGAGTCGGCCGCGTTGCTCTAACCTGTGAATGAGAGAGCAATCATTAGGAGGTGCAAAGGGGACTTTGCGGCTGGCCACCAACGGACGGGGGGGGGGGGGGATGGGAGAGAGGAGAGGTGGGAGGGGAGGAAGGGGAGGGGGAGGAAGGAGATGGGGAGAAGAGAGAGGTAGAAGACAGAGGGCTAGGGGAAGGAGGGGGAGGAGAGGGGGATGTGGAGAGGGGAGGAGGAGGAGGGAAAGGGGAAGGGGAGGAGAGGGAATTGGGGAAATGGGGTGGGGATAGGGAGGGGGAGGGGAGGAGATGGGAGAGGGGAAGGAAGGAGAGAGGAAGGGAGAAAGGCAGGAAGAGCGGAATGACAGGAGTAAGGGAAGGAAGGAAAGAGGGAGGGAGAACAGAAAGGAGCAGGGGACACCTGTCCCATAGGAAGTTTTAGGGCTTTAAAACAGACTGGCAAACATTGTGTGTGATGTGATTGTCTTTGCTTCTGTTCACCTCATCTTTCTTTTTTTTTTTTTTTTTTAGGGCTTTGTTTGTTTTGAGACAGAATCTCACTCTCTTACTCAGGTTTGTCTCAAACTCGGGGTGATTCTCCAGTCTAAGCCTCCTATAAGCTAGCGCTACAGTGGCTGCCACCACTCTGTGTGTGTTTGGAGGTACTGCTATTTATGGGCGTTTGCCTATGTGCACGCATGTGCACCCCATGTGTATGCTCAGAGCCCAGTCAAGGGCATGGGATTCCCCGGAACTAAAGTTACAGATGCTCGTGAGACACCCGGCTGGTGTTGGGCGTGGAACCCAGACAGGTGCTCTGCAAAAGCAGCCAGGGCTCATAACTCCTGGGTTCCAAATCGTTCCTGCGTCCTTCCCCGTGTCCTTATCCACTTTAACATGAGGTGTTAAACACCAGATGTTGTGTTTGAACAGGTAGCATCTGGAAAATGAACGGGGTGTCTTAAACATACTGCAGGAGCTTCCTCACCAATAGCTGACCTTGGGGCAGATGCTGTCGATTGGGAGACAGTGACCAGGAGGACCACGTGATGGTGGTGACCAGGTGACTCTCAGTGACCTCGGCTCTGCTGTCTATAGCAGAGTAACTTATAAAAGCTTAGTCTAAGACTGCCCTGTGGGAACCCCCTAGGTAGGTCCTGTGCACCCCAACTTCAGCTGCAATTGCACCCCTCTTTCTTCCTCCCAGTCACTGAGCAATTTCACCATTCCTATTGCTAGACAGAAAACTCCTTCAGGGAGAGACTGTGTCTATTCAGAAAGCTACACACGCCAGGCGTGGTGGCGCATGCCTGTAATCCCAGCACTTGGGAGGCAGAGGCAGGCGGATTTCTGAGTTCGAGGCCAGCCTGGTCTACAGAGTGAGTTCCAGGACAGCCAGGGCTACACAGAGAAACCCTGTCTCAAAAAACCAAAACAAAAAACAAAAAAAAAACAAAAAACAAAAAACAAATACAGAAAGCTACACACAGGAACAAAATACACCTGTGCCAGGCAGGAGCCATGATTTTGAACCAAGTTATGTAAAACTTCACGGAATATCAAACAGCTGGGCTGGGGCTTGTGTTTCTTTTCATGGATTCTAGAAAACTACTCAGGTGTTAACAGGGTACCAAGATACAGTTCAAATCCAAGGTCAGTTGTGTCTGTTTTGCCCTGTCGTCTGTGACCTGTGCTGTACAACCATGCTCTGAAATATCAACTACTTACTGCTCAGTCACCTGTATTCACCTGGGCTGGTGACGGCTGTTCTTAGGCCTCTGTCAGAGTGACCGCCATGGTTAGGGCGCCTCCCAGGGGCTCTCAGGCCGGGAGCCTGGTCTCCACAGTAGTGGCTTTGATGTGGTGAGAGCTTTGGGACTACAGCCATGTGGAGGGGTCATGGGGCATTACCTACTGAAGGGACTAGTCTTCACAGGCTCGAGCTATCGCTATCCAAGAGCTGTTGTAAAAGAACAGGGGCAGTCACCACCACCTCTCTGGCTTCCTGGTAAGTGACTGCCCTGGCATGTGCTTCTGCCATTACGATGACATCAGAGGCCCATAGGACCCAAGCTACGATGACACCATGCCCCGAAATTTCTGAAACAGTCAGATAAATAAACCTTTATTGTTCACAAATTATCCAGACTTGAATGTTTTGTTATAACAACAGATATTGTACAAACACGGTGACTTGTAACTGTAAGAATACACCTTGGCTCACTAGGAAGGACATGTTTTTCCACATATTTCTATCTGCAAGCTGCAGGATGCCTACACTTACCGGTAGACCAGTCTAACACACAGCCTTCTCTTTCTCCCTTACTGACATCCTCCTCTCTTTTGGACCAGGACTGGTTCAGGTTTGCAGTAATATGGGATTAGAGTGAATGAAGCTGGATTTATGCAGCAAGGACACCTGAGTCCCCCTTCATCTCTTAGACTCATGCTTCAAGAAAGTGGCCACTGGGGGCTGGAGAGATGGCTCAGCGGTTAAGAGCACTGACTGCTCTTCCGAAGGTCCTGAGTTCAAATCCCAGCAACCACATGGTGGCTCACAACCATCCGTAATGAAACCTGATGCCCTCTTCTGGTGTGTCTGAAGACAGCTACAGTGTACTTAGATGTAATAATAAATAAATCTTGAAAGAAAGAAAGAAAGAAAGAAAGAAAGAAAGAAAGAAAGAAAGAAAAAGAAAGTGACCACCATGCATGCAGATACTTGGCAACCTGAGGGGGGCACCACATGGAGAGTAAGGACATGCCAATGAGCAGGAGCAGCTTGCCACCCATGAGCATGGATTGCCTCACAGTGAACCCCCCGCCCCAGGCCGTGTCAGTCCTCCAAATGATGGTCACATCCAGGGCTGCTCTGCTAGGCCACTCCTATAGACTACTAAGGTTTTAGGCCATTGGACTTGGGGTCACTTATTATACAGCAGTGATTAGTAATGCCCCTCTGTCTTTGCTTAACATTAACCAAACCAACAAAACCCACCCTAAAGATTCCCCAACAGGCCACCTTTGCCACAGTTCTTTCCAAAGACTGGAGAAGTTGAAAGAAACTTTCCTTGATCCTCTCCTCATGCAAGAGTTTAGGAAAACATTTCTCTTTTCCAGATGTCCAGGGAAGGATGAGTTCAGGTCAAGGAGGACAACAGAGAAACTCCCTGGGCAGATGGGTCTGTGCTCAAGATAAACACTGAGAGCGGAACCAAGCTTCCAAGGGTGGTGGCCTGGGAGGTGCCGCATCCAGCCTCATTTGTCTGCCTTGGAATTTGGCCCCAGTTATGAGAACTGTGAGGCAAAAAAGGAAACAAGACAGAGAACACGGGGCGCCAAGGCTGTGCTGGCTGTTGAGCTGTAACTTGAGAGCCTGAGTGTCATCATGATCACTGAGGATTTTGTTTTCTCATAACATGGAGGAGTGTAAATCCCAGCCAATCCCAACAGACACAGGGACTCACCTCAGGATGGAAAAGCTGCAGGAAGCAGGTGGCCGCTCTGCTCTGCATGCACCAGTCTCCTCCGTGTGGCCAGGAGGACGGGCCCATCTCACTCTTCAGAGCCCCCAAGGTGGGCTTCTGAAGGGAACGGCTCATGGTGGTACCCTCCCATAAGTAATCAGTTTAAGGGTTCACACTTGCCAATCAACACGTGCCACACCAATCCCTCAGCAAATGAACCAGAAGAGGCACCTGGACCTCCACACTTCAGCCAGCAGATTAACAGCTCACCTGAAAGCTCTAGAATAAAAAGAAGCTAATACAACCGAGAGGAGTAGAAGACAGGAAATAATCAAACTCAGGACTGAAATCAACCAAGTAGAAACAGAAAGTACTATACAAAGAATCAACAAAACCAGGAGCTGGTTCTTTGAGAAAACCAACAAGATAGATAAACCCTTAGCCAGACTAACCAGAAGGCACAGACAGTATCCAAATTAACAAAGTCAGAAATGAAAAGGGAGATATAACAACAGAAACTGAGGAAATTTAAAAAAATTATCAGGTCCTACTACAAAAGGCTATACTCAACACAACTGGAAAATCTAGATTAAATTGACAATTTTCTAGACAGATAGAAATACCAAAGTTAAATCAAGATCAGTTAGACGTTCTAAACAGTCCCATAACCCCTAAAGAAATAGAAGCAGTCACTGAAAGTCTCCCAATCAAAAAAAAAAAAAAAAAGCACAGGACCAGATGGTTTTAGTGCAGAATTCTATCAGACCTTCAAAGAAGACCTAATACCAATAATCCTCAAACTATTCCACAAAATAGAAAATAGAAACAGAAGGAACACTACCCAGCTTGTTCTATGAAGCCACAATTATGCCAATACCAAAACCACACAAAGATCTAACAAAGAGACCTTCAGACCAATTTCCCTTATGAATACTGATGCAGAAATACTCAATAAAATTCTTTCCAACTGAATCCAAGAACACATCAAAACAATCATTCAAAACGATCATTCACCGTGATCAAGTAGGCCTCATTCCAGGAATGCAGAGATGGTTCAATATACAGAAATCCATCAATGTAATCCATTACATAAAGAAACTCAAAGAAAAAAATGGTTGTTTCATTAGAAGCTGAAAAATCATTTGACAAAATTCAGCTTCCCTTTATGTTAAAAGTCTTGGAAAGATCAGGAATTCAAGGCCTGTGCCTAAACGATGTAAAAGCAATATACAACAAACCAGTAGCCAACATCAAACTAAATGGAGAGAAATGAAGCAATCCCACTAAAACCAGGGACTAGACAAGACTTCCCTCTCTACATATTTATTCAATATAACTTGAAGTTCTAGCTGGAGCAATTAGACAACAAAAGGAGGTCAAAGGGATACAAATTGGAAAGGAAGAAGTCAAAGTATCACTATTTGTAGAGGCTAAGTGAAAATTCCACCAGAGAACTCCTAGAGTTGACAAACAACTTCTGCAAAGTGACCGGATATAAAATTCCTCAAACAAATCAGAAGCTTTCCTATACTCAAAGGTGAACAGGCTGAAAAAGAAATTAGGGAAACAACACCCTTCACAATAGTCACAAACAATATAAAGTATCTTGGTGTAACTCGAACTGAAAAAGTGAAAAATCTGTATGACAAGAACTTCAAGTTTCTGAAGAAAGAAATCGCAGAAGACCTCAGAAGATGGACAGATCTCCCATGCTCATAGATTGGCATGATTAATATAGTAAAAATGGCTGTACTGGCTGGTTTTGTATGTCAACTTGACACAGGCTGGAGTTATCACAGAGAAAGGAGCTTCAGTTGGGGAAGTGCCTCCATGAGAACCAGCTGTGGGGCATTTTCTCAATTAGTGATCAAGGGGGAAGGGCGCATTGTGGGTGGTGCCATCTCTGGACTGGTGGTCTTAGGTTCTATAAGAAAGCACACTGAGCAAGCCAGAGGAAGCAAGCCAGTAAGAAACATCCCTCCATGGCCTCTACATCAGCTCCTGCTTCCTGACCTGCTTGAGTTCCAGTCCTGACTTCCTTTGGTGATAAACAGATGTGTGGAAGTGTAAGGTGAATAAACCCTTTCCTCACCAACTTGCTTCTTGGTCATGATGTTTGTACAGGAATAGAAACCCTGACTAAGGCAATGGCCATCCTGTCAAAAGCAATCTACAGATTCAATGCAATCCCCATCAAAATTCTAAATCAATTCTTCATAAAGTTAGAAAAAGCAATTCTCAAATTCATCTGGAATAACAAAAACACAGGATAGCTAAAACTATTCTCAACAATAAAATAACTTCTGGGGGAGACAGTATCTCAAGCAGTACTACAGAGCAATAGTGATAAAAAACCAAATAGTATCGGTACAGTGACAGGCAGGTAGATCAATGGAATAGAATTGAAGACCCAGAAATGAACCCACACACCTATCTATGGTCACTTGATCTTTGACAAAGGACCTAAAAACATCCAGTGGGAAAAAGATAGCCTTTTCAACAAATGGTGCTGTTTCAATTGGCTGTTAGCATGCAGAAGAATACAAATCAATCCACTCTTATCTCCTTGTACTAAGCTCAAGTCCAAGTGGATCAACGACCTCCACATAAAACCAGACACACTGAAACTAATAGAAAAGAAAATGGGGAAGAACCTCAAGCACCTGGGCACAGAGGAAATTTTCCTGAATAGAAAAAGACCAATAGCTTATGCTCTAAGATCAAGAATTGACAAATGGGAATTACAAATTACAAAGTTTCTGTAAGGCAAAGGACACTTAAAACAGCAACCAACAAATTGGGAAAAGATCTTTACCAACTCTACATCTGACTGAAGGAAAATATCCAGAATATACAAAGAACTCAAGGAGTTAGACTCCAGAGAACGAAATAACCTTATTAAAAAAAATGTGGTACAGAGCAAGAATTCCCAACTGAGGAATACCGAATAGCTGAGAAGCACCTAAAGAAATGTTCAACATCCTTAATCATCAGGGAAATGCAAATCAAAACAACCCTGAGATTTCACCTCACACCAGTCAGAATGGCTAGAATCAAAACCTCAGGCAATAACCGGTGCTGGTAAAGATGTGGAGAAAGAGGAACACTCCTCCACTGCTGGTGGGATTGCAAGCTGGTACAAACACTCTGGAAATCAGTGTGGTGGTTCCTCAGAAAATTAGACATAGTACTCCCAGAAGACCCAGCTATACCACTCCTGGGCATATACCCAGAAGATGTTCCAGCATGTAATAAGGACACATGTTCCAGTATGTTCATAGCAGCCATATTTATAACAGCCAGAAGCTGGATAGATCCCAGATGTCCCTTAATAGAAGAATGGATACAGAAACTGTGGTACATTTGGAAATTATAAGAAAAGCATCTTCCTGTCATCCTCACTGGTGGGAATAAGCTGACTTATATTTCATGAACAGTGTTGGGGTCCAGGAATCACCCCACAAGCTACTCAGCCACCTCAGTCATGCAGGGACAGTTTATTGAACATATACCCTGGGACTGATTGATCAGGGAGGCAGTTCAGACTCGGGAATTGAGACTGCAACCCTGACTCTTTTCCAGAGGAGGCTTAAAATGGCAAAACCCACTGACGCTCACAGCAACCATAAAAGCTCATACACAGGTGCAGGAAGTCTATCCAGGTGGCTGGGTGGTTGGTTCCAGTTCAAGCTTATTCTGGCTAACTATAGGAAGCTATTCTACCTGACCTTGGTTATGGTTGTCCCTAAAGGAGGGCAAGGGTCAGAGGGGCTTTCCAAGAACACTAGAGCATAGAACTTAATGGGATGTGGAGGTAATGGTTAGCCGGGCATGAGAAAGGTCCTCTGTAATAATGTAAGATGGCTGGCTACAGGTGTAAAATGAAATGGCTCCGGTTATGTCAGAAAGGCAGCCGCCACCTATGTCTTAACAAGCAGAACATTTTTTTATGTTCAGCTGCAACATCATCGGGGACCCATCAGTTGGAATGCAAAGGTGACACACAGAGTGTAGGCATGAGGACTTTAAAGCAGAAGGCACAGCTATCATTCCAACCAGAGTCCTAAGGACAGCAAAACGTCCTACAGGCTTTCATTGCTAAAAGCCGAATGTCAGTCTCCATAGCCCACCTAGGCCAGAGCCTTGGAGTCCCTCCCAGCCCTGTCAGGACAGGTCCTGCTCTGACCTCATGAGGAGGGATTGTGATGCGGTCCAGCCAGCACATGGTAAGCTGTGGCCACACCTGGATTTCTTTGAGTGCGTTGAGAGGAGTTGGTGGAGTGGTGCTCTGTGCGATTTCGTTGTTTCTTGTGAGCTGTGTGTGGATTTTTTATTTGATTGCTTTGTGTGTGAGCTTGTGTATGTGTGTCTAGATCAGTGTGTGTTGATTTGTGTGTGAGTTTGTGTATGTGTGGCTAGATCAGTGTGTGTTTGGGAGGAGTGTTACTTGAGAGTGTGTGTGTGTGTGTGTGTGTGTGTGTGTGTGTAGGGATACCTGTGGGTGAGTGTGAGTGCACCTGTGTGTTTGTGTGCGTGTGTGCGAGAGAGTGTGTGTGAGAGTGAGAGAGTGTGTGTAGGTGCACGTGTGGCAGGTGTGAGAGCACCTGTGTGAGGGATAGTGTTGAGGCCATCGGTCAGCTTGGCCATTGTTTCTAAGGTAAGACATTTACCTTTTGTTTTTTTAAAGATGTTGTTTTATTTAGTCCCTTTGCATCCCAATCATAGCCCCTCTCCCTGCTCTCCTCCTAGTTCCACCTCACATGCCCCTCCCCCTGCAATTCCTTCCCAGGAGGCTGAACCCTTGGCTCCCACCCTGCCCTGGGTCATCTAGTCCCAGCAGGACTAAGCCTGTCCTCTCCCACTGAGGCCAGACAAGGCAGCCCAGCTAGGGGAAAGGAGTCCAAAGGCAGGCAACAGAGCAGGAGACAGCCTCTGCTCCGGCTGTTAGGGACCCACGTGAAGATGGGCTGCACATCTGCTACACATGTGTAGGGGCCGAGGTCCAGCCCGTGCATGCTCCTTGGTTAGTGCTTCAGTCTCTGTGAGCTTCCATGGTCCCGGGTTAGTTGAGTCTGTAGGTCTTGTGGTGTCCTTCACCCCTCTGGCTTGCTTCATTCTATCCCCTCTCTTCCACAAGACTCCCCAAGGTGTGCCTAGGGTTTGATTCTGGGTCTCTGCATCTGTTTCCATCAGCTGCTGGCTGGAGCTTCACAGTAAACAATTACCTTAGGTGCACTTTGCAAGTTCTAGAGCATCATTAACAGTGTTCTCTCCCATGGGGTGGGTCTCAGGTTGGGCTGTCATTGGTTAATCTCTGTTCCATCTTTGTCCCTGATCATCTTGTTGGTCGGACAAATTGGAGGTTTTGTGGGTTGGTTAGTGTCCCCCTCGGACTACTGGAAATCCTGCCTGGCTACAGGAGATGGCCACTTCAGTCTCTCCAACCCCCGATGCTAGGAGTCTCAGCTAGAACCAGTTTCAGAGACTCCCTAGAGCCTCCCAAAACCACGTCCCTGCCAAGTCTCCAACTCATCCCAGAGTGTACCCCCACACCCAACCCTCTTCAGCACCTCTCCCTGCTCTCCCCACACCTATCCTTATCCCGTTGCCCCTTCCTACCCTTCTCCCCTCAGAGCCCTCCTTCCATCCAACTCTATGTGATTTCCCTTTTGAATGCGATTTAAGCATGTACTCTTGAGACATCCTTTGGGTATGTTGATTATAGCACGATTATCCTGTACTTTATACCTAATATCCACTTATAAGTAACCAAGTTTGTCTTTCTGGATCTGGGCTACCTCAGTCATGATATTTTCAAGTTCCATCCATTGGCCTGCAATTTCATGAAGCCTTTGTTTTTCATAGCTGAGTAGTATTTCATTGTGTAAATGAACCGCATTTTCTTTATCCATTCTTCAGCTGATGGACATCTAGGTTGTGCCAAGTTTCTGGCTGTTATGACTATAGTTGAGGAAGTTCCTTGTGGTGTGGTGGAACACCTTTTGGGTATATGCCTGGTAGTGGTATAGCTAGGTCTTGTGGTAGAACTATTCCCGATTTCCTAACAAACTGCCAAATTGTTTTCCAGAGTAGTTGTCCAAGTTTGTACTCCCACCAGCAATGGAGAAGTGTTAGCCTTGCTTCACATCCTCAAAAGCGTGTGATGTCACTTGAGTTTTAGATCTTAGCCATTCTGATGGGTGTTAGATGGAACCTCAGAGTCATTTGGATTTGGATTTCCCTGAGGACTAAGTACGTTGAACATTTCTTTAAGTGCTTCTCAGCCATTCGAGATTCCTCTGTTGTGAATTCTCTGTTTAGTGCTATACCCATTTTTTGATTGGGTTGTTTGGATTTTTGGAGGTTAGCTTCGTCAAGAGCTCTTTGTATATTTTGGATATTAGCCCTCTATCAGCTATAAGATAGGGAAGGTCCTTTCCCAATCTGTAGGTTCTTGTGTCATAATGGCAATGTCCTTTGTCTTACAGAACCTTTCAGTTTCGTGAGGTCCCATTTAGTGTTGATCTTAGTGTCTGAGACATTGGTGTTCTGTTCAGGAAGTTGTCTCCGTGGGCCGATGAGTTCAAGACTATTCCCTGTTTTTTGTTCTATTATCTATCTATCTGACTATTATCTATCTAACAGAGTGTGTCTGGTTTTATTTTGAGGGCTTTGATCCACTTCACAATAAGAAATTAAAATTACTCAGTTGACTGTTTTTGTTGTTGTTGTTGTTGTTTGTTTTTTGTTTTGTTTTGTTTTGTTTTTTTGTTTGGTTTAGTTTTTTGTTTGTTTGTTTGTTCTTTTTTTTTTTTTTTTTTTTCGAGACAGGGTTTCTCTATGTAGTCCTGGCTGTCCTGGAACTCACTCTGCAGACCAGGCTGGCCTCGAACTCAGAAATCCTCCTGCCTCTGCCTCTCAAGGGCTGGGATTACAGGCGTGCGCCACCACCGCCCTGCTCTGTTTTGTTTTAAAGACAGGGTTTCTCTGTGTAGCCCTGGCTGTCCTGGAACTTACTCTGTAGAACAGGCTGGACTCAAACTCAGAAATTTGCCTGTCTCTGCCTCCCAAGTGCTGGGGTTAAAGGCATGTGCCACCACTGCCTGGCATAGGTTGACTGTTTTTGCACAGGGTTTCTACAGATCAAAATTCGGCCCTTGTGTTTTACTATTTAAGTCCCGAACTGTCTCCCCAGCCTGTGGATTTTTTTTCCTGAGACAGGGTTTCTCTGTGTAGCCCTGTCTGTCCTGGACCTTTCTCTGTAGACCAGGCTGGCCTCAGACTCAGAGATCCACCTGCTTCTGCCTCCTGAATGTGGGGGATTAAAGCTATATACCACTACCATCCTGGAGATTATTTGAGACTTAATTTTTATGCTTTGGATTTTTTTTTTTTTTTTTGGTTTCTTTGTTTGACTGGTTTTTGACTTTCAGTGTTTGTTGGGGTTTTTGTTTGAAATTCTCTTTTGTTTTTGTTGTGTTAACATTTTGGGGAATTTTGCCGGGCGGTGGTGGCACATGCCTTTAATCCCAGCACTTGGGAGGCAAGAGGCAGGTGGATTTCTGAGTTCATGGCCAGCCTGGTCTACAGCGTGAGTTCCAGGACAGCCAGGGCTACACAGAGAAACCCTGTCTCAAAAAAACCAAACCAAAACAACAACAACAACAACAAAAATTGGGGGTAATTTTGTGCCAGTTTTGGCTTTCCGGTTTTTTGTTGTTCTAGGTTCTCTTATTTATTGTATTTTTGTTTGTTTCTCTTTTGGCTTTGTATGAGGTTTTGATTTTTTGTGGTTTTTAAAAGTTACAGTATTTGTTGAGAATTTCGGACATCCACGGAAGTTACTTGGACCCTAGTCACTCCCTTCCCTTCCCCCAGCTCCTCCCAGAGCCATCCCCACCGCCACCGCCACCACCCACACATTCATGTCTCTCTTAACAGCCTGTTGTCATATGTTCACGACTGTGGGGGCATCCACTGTTGTGTGGTTGGCCAAGCAGGAGCCACATCCTTAAGGAGAATGACTCTCTCTTTCCTAGATGTCGTCAACTGTCAATGTTTCCACTATGGGTTAGTCATGGTGGAGTGCTTGATTTTGTGCAGCTCTCGTGCTGGTGGCCTCAGATGTTGTGAATTCATGGGTGCAGTGGTCTTGTTGTGTCTAGAAGACAATATTTTGCTTTGGCCCTTCCCAACTTTTAGTTCTTACAATCCCTCTATTCCCCCTTTTGCATCCTCCATGGACAGTGTACAAGAGGGTTTCCATCCCCCACACCTACCCTCACCAGCACTGGGGCCTTAGCCATCTGATTAGAATTAGATGACATCTCCAACTAGATTAAGCTTTCAACTGCATGATGGCCAAGGATGGGAAGCACATACATTATACACACACACACACACACACACACACACACACACACATATATGTATGTGTATATATATATATATATATATATATATATATATATATATATATATATACATACACATATTTCCCTGGCATTTCTTCAGAGAAAACCCTTTTCAGATCCCTATCCCAATTAGTCCCAATTATTCATTAGGTTGTTTTCTCGGTGATGGTTTTGGTTTTTTTAGTTCTTTGCATATTCTAGAAGTTTTGATGAGCTTGTTATATTTTGTTTTAATCTCTAAGTTTTTAGCTTGTATGTAGTTTTGCTTGTTTGGAGTTCAATTTTTTTCACTTATTTTTACATTGCTTGGATTTTCTAATTGTCAATTTTTAAATTTCTTTGACCCTTTATGTATTTCCTGGCACCTTTTTCTTCTTACACAATTAGTAATTTTCTTCCTTAGTGTTGCTATGATGTGCTCCTCCCTCCCAGTTACTTGCAGCTAGTTTGTTTTTGTTTTTGTTTTTGTTTTTTTCGAGACAGGGCTTTTCTGTGTAGCCTGGGCTGTCCTGGAACTCTCTGTAGACTAGGCTGGCCTCGAACTCAGAAATCCGCCGGCCTCTGCCTCCCAAGTGCTGGGATTATAGGCGTGCGCCACCACCGCCCGGCAGCGCAGCTAGTTTTTTTAATTTGGATTTTCTTCGGTCTGAGTGTGGTTTTGCTTTCCTGGGTTTCTGTTCTTGTTATCATTTTGCTTACTTTTCGTTATTTTAGTTTTCATCATAGCTTTCTTTCTTCCCTTTATTTCTGATTTTCTTTTTCTTAGGTAGCATTTTTACTATGTTACCCCAAATGAGCTTTGAGAGTGAAGAGGACTTAGAAAACTTCAGATCTGATTCCAGCTTTTCTGACACAGAGAGTTTCTACTCTCAGTATATAGTTGGAAAGACCATCGGCCAAGGAGGGTGTGCCAAGGTCAAGTTAGCCCAGCACCGCCTCACAGGCACCCCCGTGGCCATTAAAATGATTCTTAAGAGAGAACACTGGTGCCATCCCGTGGTGACGGAGGTCGAGATAATGATGAAGGTGAATCACCCCAACATTGTCTCTCTCCTCCAAGTCATTGAGACGGAGAAGAGAATATACATGATCTTGGAGTTGGCCGAGGGGAAATCACTTCACCAGCACATCCGAGAGGCTGGCCACCTGCAGGAGTATGAGGCCCGGGCAATTTTCAAACAAATAGTAAGCGCTGTGAGCTATTGCCACGACCAGGGCATAGTCCATAGGGATCTTAAACCGGACAACATCATGATAGACAGCAACGGGAGAGTCAAAATTATCGATTTTGGGCTCAGCACCCAAGTGAAGCCAGGACAACAGCTGAACTTCCACTGCGGGACTTATCCGTTTGCTGCCCCTGAGCTCCTCCTTGGCAGACGATACGATGGCCGCAAGACCGATGTATGGACCCTGGGAGTTGTCCTCTATTTTATGTTAACGGGAAGGATGCCATTTGATGCTCTCAACGTGCCACAACTACGAAGACAGGTTGTATCAGGGAGGTATCCTGTCCCCTCCTGCCTATCAAAAGGACTCCAGGACTTGTTAAGTCTGTTATTGACAGTTAACCCAACACACAGGCCGACAATCGCCGAAGTGGTTATGCACCCCTGGCTCACAGAATACACCCAGGTGTTCCCACATCCTTGTAAGAAACTGACCCCCATCAGGCCTGACCCGGCAATTATAAAAGCCATGGGACACCTTGGGTTCCAAGCACAAGATATCAAAGATTCTTTATATCAGAAAAAATACAACGAAGCCATGGCCTGTTACTGCTTCCTGAAAGAACAGGCTCTTCAGGAGTCTGGCAGCCCAACACGTGCTAAGCCCATGAATCCAATGATGACCCCTTTCCCTTCCCTTGATGATCCTGCTACTTTCCGACTTGGCCTAAGGAGGAGAGAAAGCCAACCAACATTCCTCTGGTCATCCTCCACGAGTGAGTCGTCTGTCTCTAGCCCAAAGGGTCTTCCGAAGAGAGAGAGAAGAGGCAGTTGGCCGGGCATTCTTCCCTGCAGGCCACTCCAGACAACACCCGCAATGGGCCAAGCCGTCATGCATTCTAGCAGTGTCCCCTGCACTTTCTCAATGCGCTATGGAGCCAAGAATAGCAGCAGTGACAGCACAGGAGGCCACCCCAGCACCTCAGCAAAGGAGAAGCGGGTCCCCAGCAGCGGCCGGCCCAGAGGGTTTAAGTGGTGGATGAAGAAGATCGGAAATGCCCTCCTGAGTCTTTGTTGTTGCATTCCACCACGGAGTGAATCTCACCTAGGGCGGAAGAGAGTCTTGCCCCAGGAATGAAACAGAGGAGGGTGTCCGGAGAATATGCATCCCGCACGGCCCAGGTACATTTCTATATTTGAATGCATCTATTTTACTCATGTCTGTGTCAACTGGCAGATTATCCTCCTGTGTGTGTACATGGTACGATGCACGGGGAACCTAAGTGTAGACACCATGGGATGAGGGTTACATCGAACCTGCCAACAGATCTGGCATGCCAGAAGGCATCTCCCATGAGAATCCTGCACATTGAACTAGGAGACAGCAGGAGGGTACTGGCCATGCTAGGAAGAGGAAGTGGGAGAAGGAAGAGGAGGAGATGCTGAGGGTGGGGAGGGAGCTAGGAGATGGGGGAAAGAGGTTCAGAGAGGAGGAGGCAGCTTGGGGAGCAGCGTGAACAGGGTAACCACAGCTGGAGAGATGCCCTGTGCAGCTGAGCTTCTCAGAGTCCCTGGCACATGTGTTGTTGCATTTTAGAAGATCACCAGTGGATGCCGGATGCTACCAGCCTACAGTCACAGTGCGGGAGAGGACCCAAGTGCCGACACGGACCTCAGGATGGAGCCTTGTTTAAAGCCATGGTGTTCTGGGTCGTGCTTCTCCCAGAGCCCGAGTCCAGCCAGGAGGAAGGAAGCAATGAAGATCTCCCAGGTGGCCAGAGGATAACTCAAAGGCGTCGCTGTTCAGAGCAGGGGCTGAAGGCCTGTCCAAAGCTTGTAGGGACAGGAGCCCCTCTGTCTACCCAGGGTCACATCAGACCCGACCACTCGGAGCATGTTCCTGCCTCACTCTTAGTAATGGATGTAAGACTCCTTGGTGTGTTTGTCACGATTCTGAGAATAAAATAGATGTTTGTGAAAGATGATCTCGGAGATTTTCCTGCACCTTCTTTACATAGGGAAATTGGCCCTGTGGTGTTCAAAAGCCTAAGGAAGAATAAGTTCAGCCCCCAAACCACCAAATCTCTGTTCATTACAATGTTTCATTTCACAATTTCTGATGAATAAATATATTTTTTGTTAAACTTACTCCCAAGTATTTAGTTTACAAGGATTATATTCTTTCTGAAGTTTCTTTTTTTTCTTTTCTTTTTTTTTTTCTTTTTCTTTTTTTTTTGGTTTTTTCGAGACAGGGTTTCTCTGTGTAGTCCTGGCTGGCCTCGAACTCACTCTGTAGACCATGCTGGTCTCGAACTCAGAAATCCGCCTGCCTCTGCCTCCCAAGTGCTGGGATTACAGGCGTGTGCCACCAGGCCTGGCAAGGATTATATTCTTGATGTAATCCTTATTTTTTTTCTTTATCCGTGCACATGGGCAGGCACCTGACTTGTCCATTTATCACAGATCATGTCTCCCTGCTACATTTCATGAGTCTTAATGCTTTCGTTTGCATTTAGGCTTTTCTGTATATATAATCAGGAGGGCCTCTGAGCCATGATCTCCTTTCATGTTGCAAGTGCCTTTTCCTTCGTTGTTGTTTCTGTTTCCGTTGCTGTTATTGTTGTTTCTGGACTCGCTGTATTGGCTTAGAACCCCAGGAGCATGTTAAAGAGAGGCGTTCTAATCACGGCTACGGTTACAGAAGACCATGGTCAAAAGCAAGCCTGGGTGGAAAGGGTTAACTCGGCTTACACCTCCATCTCACAGTCTGTCATTAATGGAAGTCAAGGCAGGGACTGGAACAGGGCCGCAGATGCTGGTCGGACCCAAAGGAGGACTCGGGGAAGTGCGAAGGCCTCTGAACTCTGATAGAGAACACAGAAGAAAATGGGGCAGGGGAGAAGAAAAGGAACGGGGAGAATAAAGGTTCCGTGTCACAGAGATTGGGGGATCTTGGGGCTGAAACGTAGCTCAGGGGTAGAATACTGGCTAGCACTTGAAGGACCCTTGGTTGGGACCTCAGCATTAGGAGGCAGACGGACGGACGGACGGACAGACGGACAGAGGGACGGACAGCTATTTACCGTCATTTGAATACATTATTTCTAGCCGGCGTCTCCCCGACCCTTGCATTTTGAGACCTGGAGCACCAGTTAAATTTCTGATGTCAATAGGAGGAGAGTCCACCCTGCTGTGGCCATTTTCTTTCTTATGTAAGCCTCTGCTCTGGCCTTCCTTTCCCAGACATCCTGAAACAGCTTTTTTTTTTTCCCCTAAACTAAAATTGCACACATTTCAGCTGCTTATCCATCTAGCGCCTGTGCTGAGTGCCATTCCCCTCAGAAAAGCCAAAGCTCATCACTCCAAACGAGCCTCCCCACCCCCACCTCTCAGTCCTCTCTCTTCTTGGCCCACAGGTTACCTCAGCTGTACAGTCCTGTCTCGCAGGCCCCCTTCTATTTTGTGATTGAGGTATTGAGATCCTGAGTAATTACTCTACCTTTTGTTAGAACATCGTTTTTTACATAAAGGCGACGAACCTACGGGATTAAGTCCGTCTGGTTCCTTCTCTGTCCGCCAACGTTATACCATCTGCCCCTCGCCTTTTGCATGAAGCAAAACAGCCTCCACAGTGTTAAGATACAAGCGCCGCGGCCCTGGGAGGAGCTTGGAGGAAGGCAGCAGAGAGCTTTTATGAATTCCTACGAGGAAGATAATGGCTACAGAGTCCGTCTGCATGAGGCCCAGGGCCAGGCACGGGTCCACCTGAGCTCTCCAGCTCTGTCCATGGCTGCACTCGCTGTCAGGCACTGAACGTTAGGAAGCAGGAGGACCATTAAAACCCCAAGGGACACAGGCCAGACCCAACCCCGATGACACCGACGTCTCATGGGAAACAGGCTGCTGGGAAAACGAGGCTGACGGAACCATCTCTGAGCAAATATCCCAAGCCTCTGTCACGGGAGGATGAGGGCAGGCTGACCACAGGGCATGCGCACCGTGACTATAAAAGTGTAGTGTGTTTAAAACGGCAAGGATGGGCTGGAGAGGTGGCTCAGCGGTTAAGAGCACTGACTGCTCTTCTGAAGGTCCAGAGTTCAAATCCCAGCAACCACATAGTGGCTCACAACCATCCGTAATGAGATCTGATGCCTCTTCTGGGGTGTCTGAGACAGCTACAGTGTACTTACACAGCTACAATGTACTTACATATAATAAATAAATAAATCTTTAAAAAAAATAAAAGTTAAAACAGCAAGGATTAAAGGGCAGATAGGACAAGAAAGGCATTAGCAAGAGCCAGGGGTGCTGGTGTGTGCATCATTACCCCCAGCTCCGGGAGGCTAGGAGTCACATAGCAAGTTCCAGGACAGCCAGGGTGGCCTAGAGAGACCCTGTTGTTGGTATTTGCTACTTTGTAGGTTCTTTCTTCCACCCTTTCAACCCCCTAGCAACACACACACACACACACACACACACACACACACACACCAAAGAGACAAATCACAGTGTGCTGCTGGGGACAGCCTGGAGCTGCCCCCATCTCACACCTGGGGTTAAAATGAAAACCCCAGTTTGATAGTTCTGTGCTTGGTTGTTGTTGTTGATGTTGTTGTTTTGTTTTGTTTTGTTTTTTAAGAAACCAAAATTTCAGTCGGGCGGTGGTGGCGCATGCCTTTAGTCCCAGCACTTGGGAGGCAGAGGCAGGCGGATTTCTTGAGTTTGAGGCCAGCCTGGTCTACAGAGTGAGTTCCAGGAGGACAGCCAGGGCTACACAGAAACCCTGTCTCAAAAAAATAAAAAAAATAAAAAAAAAGAAAAAGAAAAAAAGAAACCAAAATTCCAAAATCAGCACTACACTCTGTCTGCAAAACAAGTAAGCATTAGCAAGAGGCCACACCAGCCGTCACAGGAAACGGGTGGTCTAAGTGGCTCCGCTGTAAGGCAGAAGTCATCAGATTAGACTGAAAGCACGACCCGTGCGTGCGTGCGTGCGTGCGTGCGTGCGTGCGTGCGTGCAGACTGCTGTCAGAAAGCCACATTCAAAAAACCCTTGGAGTGCAGGGCGGTGGTGGCGCACGCCTTTAGTCCCAGCACTTGGGAGGCAGAGGCAGGCGGATTTCTTGAGTTTGAGGCCAGCCTGCTCTACAGAGTGAGTTCCAGGAGGATAGCCAGGGCTACACAGAGAAACCCTGTCTCAAAACAAAACAAAACAAAAAAAACTTGCACAGACTCCCAAGAGTAGAAACCATGTCCATGGGGTTCTGACGAAGTAGGCATGCTCTTATGAAGAAGGCATGTTCACACGAAGTAGGCATGTTCTCATGAAACAGGCATGTTCTCAATTAAGGCATCAAGTGCAACAAGTCACATGTCCATCATTTGTGGGTGAACTATGAACACAGCCACCACCAAGAGCAGTTTTTACAGCTCTAAAGCAGGCCCTCCTCCCTGTCCTCATTGGCCGAGCAACCAAGACACACTGCCTGTGTGCCTGCCACCTGCGTCTTAACTCTGTCTCTTACGTTTGTCTGTTTCTCAACACGACCACGTGAGGGTTCATCCCTGTGTTTTACGTCCTGTTCATGGGGGAGGGGGGAACTTACCAAGTGCATGACCTTGTCATGTCTGTAAACCATTAGGCAAGGTTGGCTGTTAATAATTTTCTAATCTAAATTTAGTTTGGCTCAGGGCACCTGAACTAGCAGGTGTAAGCAGGGGCCGAGTGTTTTCCTATTCACCTGACGCTAGACCTGAAGTCACTAGCGAACGGCACTTTTGAAAATGGACCATCCCTTTTTTTTCTTACAATAAATGACTCAAGAGGTGGGCCGAGGCCAGGAGACTGGACTGTGACTCATGTCCTGCAAATGCTGGGCAACCCTAGAGTGGGGGAAAATACTTAGAGCTAACAATCCACCAGAGGAGATGAAATAGGACACGAAGACCCAATTAGTTCAAACAGAGCAAACTGTTGAAAAGGGAACCAAATGCCGGGCGGCGGTGGCGCACGCCTTTAATCCCAGCACTTGGGAGGCAGAGGCAGGCAGATTTCTGAGTTCGAGGCCAGCCTGGTCTATAGAGTGAGTTCCAGAACAGCCAGGGCTACACAGAGAAACCTGTCTCGGAAAAAAAAAAAAGTGGGGGTTGGGGGGGAGGGGGAGGGGAGGGGACCAAAAACAACAGGCACTGTCGACATGGGGCTAACTGTTAAGAACCACACAAGCTGACAGTGGGCCCAGGTAGTGCCGGTGTTTTTACACTGTCCTGTCTGCAGGAAACACACTTAAAGGAAAGAAGCAAATGGATCCAGGTATGGAAATGCACACCTATCGTCCTAGCATCGAGGAGACTGGAAGGAAGGTGCACTGGCTAGTTTCCTGTCAACTTGACACATGCTGGAGTCATCCAAAGGAGGGAACCTCAATAAGAAAATGTTGCCATGCGATCCAGGGCTAAATCATCTTAACTAGTCACTGACCCAGCCCATGATAGGTGGCTCCATCTCTGGACAGGTGGTTCTGGGTTCTATAAGAAAGCAGGCTGAGCAAGCCATGGAGAGCAAGCCAGTAAGAAGCGCCCCTCCATGGCCTCTGCGTCGGCTCCTGTTTCCAGGATTCTGCCCTGTTTGAGTTCCTGTCCTGACTTCCTCAAAGTGATAAGCAGTCATATGGAACTCTAAGACAAACTTTCTACACAAGTTGTGTTGGTATTTCCTCACAGCTATAGTAACCCTAACTAAGACAGAAGGTTATGAGTTCAAGTACAGCCTCAGGCACACAGCAAGACATTCTGTTAGCAATAAAATCCAAGATGAGCCTGGTGACTCAGGCTGGCAACCTCAGCTACTTGGAGGCGAAGGCAGGAGAAGCACAGGTTCGAGACCTGCCTGGGATACAGAGTAACAAACAAGTCTGCTCAATTTAGTGAGTCCAGGCCCCTTCTCAAAAGCCAAGAGATCTGGAGATGTAGCCCAGTGCTGGAGGCCTACTCCGCCTTCATTCTCCAGTGCCGAGAAGGGCCTGGGAAGAGGGAGGAGGGAGAGATGGAGATAATTATGGACAAAATGTACCATGTCACCAATGATCGCCAGAAAGTTACACATCCTTATGGTAAACTGCAGTGATATCGGTAAGAAGAAAGAAATCGGTGAAAGAGACACAACAATTCTAAATGCTTAGGTGATGAATAAATAACCTGTAAAGCTGTGATGGAAAATCTGATGGGACTTCAAGGGGAGAGAGATGCATTGTGGGTACTTAGCAGGGACCGTAAAACACTAACAGGCAACAGCTGGACCAGCAAGAAGCACAGCACAGGAGAAGGCGCCTGCGAGTGAACTCAATGGCATTTTGGGTCCTCCCCTCCCCCCCAAGCCGTGGGCTGCCCGTCCTTTATAAGCGCACACGGGACATTTAGAAACATAGACTTTTTTAAAAAACCATAAATAAGTCTTCATGCACCCAAAATCATTAGAATCAATCAAAATGAATTATTCTGACGACACTGGGAAAAAAATCACCACAGAAAGATCTCTGGTGGGGAGAACAAAAAACCTCACATTTTAGAAGACAGATGATGCAACTTTAAATGCAGAGGCCGAAGGAGAAAGGATTGCAATATCAGAAAATACTGTGAACGGATAATTGTACAAACTTGCATGGGCAAGCACCTGCTTACAAACGGTCAGCTTACGATTGTTCTACCTTATGGTGGTGCAAACTATCAGGCACCAAGGAGAAGCCATTTTTAACTCTGGATTTTAAGCCGACATCCCCAGGTTAGGCTGGGCTGCTGTAGCGACAAAAATCCTTACCAAGACAGCATTATCTTGTCATTAAAGCCAGATGAAACTTAGAAATGTGAACACACCAGCCTGGGCTCAGTACCGGGTACCAACATGTGAACGGGCCAGCCTGGGCTCAGTACCTGGCGCCATGAACAGCATCCTGAAGCCCATGCTGCCACAGCGAGGCTGAGAACACATAAAAGAGGTGGTTGACTTCTCATAGCCATGTCCAAATAAACGTAATGAAGTGTCACCAAGGATGGCTCAAAATGCCTTAGAGGTGAAAATTCACAATATTGTATTGGTAGAGCTCTCAAAACCGTACATTCATGCGATGGTATTGAGCTGAAAACCTGACACGGTGAGGTCTCTGAATTAGAGGCTTCTTCGAGCTGTCCCGGGTGCAGAGGCCCGGCTGTGGATGGATTCCTGAAGCACACGCAGCGCTGAGACATTTGTAGGAGGACGTGCCCCAGACCCAAGAGCCAAGGCGTTCTCTGAGGAAAATGAGAGCGAAGAAACCAACTGCTTCCACTGGGCTGTGCTGGCTGGTGACAGAGGGGAGGCTGTGGAGACAGGGATGGAGCTGCTCTGCGGAAGGGAAGGCTCGTCCTTAGCTGGCTGGCTGGAGTGACTGTTTTTCTATTCTGGCTTAGGCTAGCGCTATCGCTTAAGATAAACTCCCTATCCACCACCCCCCAGTCTGTCACTCCATTTAGAACGTTTTTGGAGATTTTTTTTTCTCTTATCAATGGCACGTACATAAAGCACACAGAATAATCATGTACTGTTTGTGCAATCATGAGTGTCCGGGTTAGTCATCTTGACACACAAGAGTTATGTGGAAAAGAGAAACCTCAACCGAGAAAACACCTCTACCAGACTGGCCTGTAGACACGTCTGCGGGACATTTTCTGGATTGATGATTGATCTGAGACCGTCCAGCTCACTGTGGGTGGTGCTACCCCTGGGTAGGCGGTCCTGGTTAGTATAAGAAAGCAGGCTGAGCAAGCCATGGGGAATAGGCCAGCAAGCAGAGCATCCGTCCGTGGCCTCTGCGTTGGCTTCTGCCTCCGGATTCCCTAAATAGACTGTGATCCAGGATACAGCTGTCTGTGATGGTTTGTATATGATTGGCCCAGGAAGTGACCCTATTAGGAGGTGTGGCCTTGTTGGAGTAGGTGTGTCACTATGGGTGTGGCCTTAAGACACTCACCCTAGTTGCCTAGAAGTCAGTCTTCCATTAGCAGTCCTCAGATGAAGATGTGGAACTCTCAGCTCCTCCTGCACCATATCTGCCTGGATGCTGCCATGTTTCTGCCTTGATGACAGTGGACTGAACCTCTGAGCCTGTAAGCCAGTCCCAAGTAAATGCTGTCTTTTATAAAACTTGCATTGGTCATGGCGTCTGTTCACAGCAGTGAGACCCTGACTAAGACACTGCCCAAGTTGCTTTTGGGTCAAGATGTCTCACCAGAGCAACAGAGAGCAAACTAGAACACGCATGTATGTAACAAACACATGTATGAAATAAAACACACCAGTGGGCTGGGAAGTCTATCCCCTCCCTGTCCCCACAGACACTCGCTTCTTTTTTTGTTTGTTTTGTTTTGTTTTGTTTTGTTTTGTTTGAGACAGGGTTTCTCTATGTAGCCCGGGCTATCCTGGAACTCACTCTGTAGACCAGGCTGGCCTCGAACTCAGAAATCCGCCTGCCTCTGCCTCCCAAGTGCTGGGATTTCAGGTGTGCGCCACCACCGCCCGGCTGACACTCGCTGCTTAATTCAACTGTAAGCTTGTTCTTTTTCTTTTACCTTCTTTTATGACCAGGATGCCTCAAAGACAGGCTGGTCCTTTCCTCAGGCTTCATAATCAGGGAGGTGTCACAAACTCAGCGGACAGCAGAGAACCTTAAAATAAGCCTAGGGAGAAAAACGGGACGTTAAAGTGACTTTCTCTCTTCCCCGAAAGATTAAAAATTAAACAAACAAACAAACAAACAAAAAAACCCAAAAAACAAAAATCGCACACACAGCCAGACAGAAGGATATATGTCTGCTTGGCCTAGTTTCTATTTCTCAACGTTCTTTCAAATTGCTAGGCCCTTTGCTTCCTGCTGCCGCAATTTCAAAATAACTTTCAAATGGTTTTGTTTTTTTATAGATTTGAAGTGAACGTGCGATCACTCCTCTTCTGATCGCTCAAGAGTTTTTATCTCAAATGTTCTGTGCATTTGAACGCTTACCGTTCAAATGTTCAACGTATTCATTGGCTATTTGGATTATGAAAAGAACTTATAAAGATTTAAAATACAGCCAGGTGTAGCGATGCATGCCTTTAATCCCAGCACTTGGGAAGCAGGGGCAGGTAGATCTCTGTGAGTTTGAGGTCTGCTTACTTGGCCGACACAGTAATTTCCAAGTCAGAAAGGGCTACACAGTGAGACCCTGTCTTGGAAAAGAAAAATAAAATAAAATAAAATAATAAAATAAAATAAAATAAAATAAAATAAAATAAAATAAAATAAAATAATAAAATAATAAAATAAAATAAAATTAAATTAAATAAATAAAATAATAATACTCTTTTAGTTAAAAGTTGTAAAGGATATGTAAATTCCTTTAAATCACATGAACTTTAAAAGAAAACCATTTAGGACATATTTATTTATTGTTATTTTTTCTAAATAGAAACATTGTTATATTTAAAAAAAAACAAAAACAAAAACAAAAACACAGTTTTGGTATCTCAGGGAACCAGCCGACATGCACAAAGCCCTGTGTTCAATCACCAGCAAAATCAGGAGACATGAGACTTAAATGCTTTCTCCTCACAGAGCTCCTGGGACAGTCCACAATTTATGAGCAATAACCTTCCCCCTTCACTTCTTCCCCAGTATAAAGGAACCCAAGTCTGGTTTCTGTGTGCTCAGGGTTCTGTAGAAGAGGTAGACCCAGGCCCTTGGGCCACTCCATAGGGTGGCCTTCCCAGCTGTCTGAGTTAGGGTTCCTATTGCTATGAAAAGATACCAGGATCACAGCAACTCTTATAAAGAAAAACACTTAATTGGGGCTGGCTTAGAGCTTAGAAGTTCAGTCCATTATCATCATGGCGGGAAGCATGGGGGAACACAGGTGCTGGAGAAGAGTTCTACATCTGGATCTGTAGGCAGCAGGAAGAGAGAGACACTGGGCCTGGCTTGAGCATTTGAAACCTTAAGGTCTGCCCCTAGTGACACACTTCCTCCAACAAGGCCAGGCCTCTGAAGAGCGCCATTTCATTTGACCTATGGGGGCCTACTTTCATTCAAACCACCACAGGGGACATGTACAGTCTGAACAAAACCCGTCCATCGACAGGTTTTCCGACAGAGGGAAACACCCAAGACAAAGCAAAATGCTTTAAATTTGCCGTAACTTGTTTACTTTGTAGAAAACAATTGTTTTGTTTTGTTTTGTTTCTTGAGACTGTGGCCCAGCCACCTGAGCACAGAGGGTGCTTCCATTAAAAGCCCAGAGCAACTGCCGCCCTAGCCCCCTCAAGTGGACAGTGGACTGTAACAGTCAGTCCTCCTTACCTGCTTACTTAGGGTTTCTATTACTGTGAACAGACACCATGACCAAAGCAACTCTCATAAAGGACAGCAGTTACCTGGGGCTGGCTTACAGGTTCAGAGCTTCAGTCTAGTATCATCATGCCGGGACGCGTGGCAGCACACAGACAGGCGTGGAACTGCAGGAGCTAAGGATTCTACGTCTTATTCTGAAGGCAAAACAGGAGGAGATGACTGTCTTCCAGGCAGCTAGGAGGAGGGCCTCAAAGCCCACCCTCACAGTGACACGCTTCCTCCAATAAGACCACACCTCCTAATAGTGTTACTCCCTGAGCCAATCATACTCAAACCACCACACTACCACGACCCGTATCCTGCCCGGGGCCAATACCACAGGCACATTCATCTTCACCGACATTTTTTTTTTCTTTTTTTTTTTTTTCTTTTTTTTTTTTGGTTTTTCAAGACAGGGTTTCTCTGTGTGGACCTGGCTGTCCTGGAACTCACTCCGTAGACCAGGCTGGCCTCGAACTCAGAAATCCGCCTGCCTCTGCCTCCCAAGCGCTGGGATTACAGGCGTGCGCCACCACGCCCGGCCCCTTCACCGACATTTTTAAGGGGAGAGCAACAGGGATGGTAAAGAGTGCGGATAATCTTCTCCGAGTGACCGTTGTGCTGAGTCCGTGGTCCAAACAGAAAACTCACCCTCTGCACTCATTTTCAGTAGCATTATTGTATCTGAGTGACGACACCTCGAGACACTGAGTAGAAACTTGGAAGTATTACTACTGGAGGACCCAGCTATACCATTCCTGGGCATATACCCAGAAGATTCTCCTACATGTAATAAGGACACATGCTCCACTATGTTCGTAGCTGCCTTATTTATAATAGCCAGAAGCTGGAAAGAACTCAGATGTCCCTCAATTGGGGAATGGATACAGAAAATGTGGTATATTTATACAATGGAATACTACTCAGCTATTAAAAACAGTGAATTTATGAAATTCTTAGGCAAATGGACAGAACTAGAAAATACCATCCTGAGTGAGGTAACCCAATTACAAAAGAACACACATGGAATGCAGTCACTGATAAGTGGATATTAGACCAGAAGCTTAGAATATCCACAATTCACAGACCAAATGAAGCTCAAGAAGAAGGAACACCAAAGTGTGGATACTTTGGTCCTTCTTAGAAGGGGGAAAATACCCAGGGGAGGAGATAAAGAGACAAAGTGTGGCGCAGAGACTGAAGGAAAGGCCATCCAGGGGCTGCCCCACCTGAGGACCCATCCCATATACAGACACCAAACCCAGACACTATTGTGGATGCCAACAAGCACTTGCTGACAGGAACCTGATATAACTGTCTCCTGAGAGGCTCTGCCAGTGCCTGACAAATACAGAGGTGGATGCTCTCAGCCAACCATTGGACTGAGCACAAGGTCCCCAATGGAGGAGCTAGAGAAAGGACCCAAGGAGCTGAAGGAGCTTGCAGCCCCAGAGGAGGAACAAGATGAACCAACCAGTACCCCCAGAGCTCCCAGGGACTGAACCACCAACCAGAGTACATGTGGAGGGACCCATGGCTCCAGCTGCATATGTAGCAGAGGATGGCCTTGTTGGACATCAAAGGGAGAAAAGGTCCTTGGCCATGAGAAGGCTTAATGCCCCAGTATAAGGGAATACCAGGACAGGGAAGCAGGAGTGGGTGGGTTGGTGAGCAGGGGGAGGGAAATGGGATGGGGGTTGTCGGAGGGGAAACCAGGAAAGGGGACATTTGAAATGTAAATAAAGAAAATATCTAATGAAAGGAAGGAAGGAAGGAAGGAAGGAAGGAAGGAAGGAAGAGCAAGCTTGCCTCCAAATGTCTTCCTGTTTCCTGATTCTCACACCTCAGTAGAGAGGACAGCCCCATCCCATGCACCCCACCCAGTCGCGGTGGAGATGGAGTCTGCTGCCCGGCCTACTGCACCTTCCTGCTGCTTTCAGTTCTTTATAAGCTCCTTGGCAAGCCATCTTCATAAGGGCATGTAAAGTGAGGCTAGCATCTCAGGAATCTCCCCCTGAGCAGGTCTGGCTCCCACCTGCCCACTTAAACCCTTCCCCCACCCTCCAGCCTGAGTCTGCGGACTGGACCGCAGTCCCCCACCTGCCCAGCTGAGTCTCTTAACCAGGAATGGTTTCAGGGCTCCCAGAGTCTACCTGTGGCCCTACACCGGAGTATCAAGGCCACACCGGATGGCTGGTGGTGGTGAAGGGGGTGGGGGGTGGGGAGGAGTGTCCCTCCCTTCCAGCCAGATGCGTGGGTGTACATGCCAGAGCGCAAAGAAGCCTTGGGAATAAATATAGGGTCACACTAGGGACACTGCGCCCAATTGGCTGACTGGGAAAACACAAATAGGGTGAAAAGGGGACCAGTGAGGGTGTTGGGATCATAAAAAGAGAAAGGTGTGAGAATATGTTCTGCGGCGGTGTGGGGGAAGGGGGCGCCTCAGCGGGCCTATGCCGAGGCCGGCCATGACCACGTGGCTAGAGGGGGGAGGGGAGGAGAGCCCAAGAGGGCAAGAGAGAGGCTAGGAGAGTGTGAGAATAAGAGATGGGGGGAGGGGGTAGAGGAAAGGAGGGAGGGAGGGAGGGAGGAGGGCCGAGCATCCCCTTTTATAGTGCGCCCGCCCTACCTGGCTGTTGCCAGGTAACTGTGGGGTGGAGCATAGACAGAATCCTAACAGAGGGAAGATCTGTCAAATCTGGCGCCGGGAGAGACCTCCCGCAAATTGCTAAAAGGTCTTAATCTGGCCTGTGGTCTGTCTCTGCATATACTTAACTGATTAAAATGGTTGGTTTTGCCGCCCCTTCCCCACCCCCACCCCCTAGCAGCCGTCTCTATGGTAAAGGCTATCAGCAATTCCTCCGTCTGCGTACGCTCGTATACTCCGAACGCCACTGAGAGGCGCTCCCCCTGCACGGCGTCTGGCTCGTAGGCGGTGGCCCCACCCTCTTTGCAAAGGCTGATACTGAATGGCTTGATTAGCCGCTTCTTCCCAACCTCTTAGATGACCGAGTCCTGGCAGGACTCGGAATTCACTCAACTCTGCCCCTGCTGGTGAGCGTTGGTACTAGCTCAGCTTCAGAAAGCAAGGCTCTGTGCAGCCCGGCTCTCATTCTGGTGGTCTGGCATTCTGCAGGGCAGTCATAACAGCAGGACTGGGGTGCCAAGGAGGACAGGGGTCATCAGCTTCAGACGAAGGCAGGATGCTGAGCAGACGAACCGCAGCGGTTTGCAGCGGCGGCGGAGGCAGCCAGGTGGCCCCTTCTCCTGCTTTTAGCCTTGAGTACTTAAAAAAAAAAAAAAAAAAAAACTCTAATAAAACCTTTCTTCCTCTTCTTTTGAAGTAGAAGAGGAACGTCTTACAGATTAATCTTCGAGAAGAATAGAGTAGGTTAGAGAGGGCACCTGTCTCCTGAGAGCAACCTCACTGGGGGGCTGCTAGCTTACAGAGTCCCCATGTCAGGGTCACTTCTGCCCTGTGGCCGGTGAGCCATCACTGGGCTGGTGAGGTGAGTTAGGTGTGGCCTCAGTATCAGGGGTGGAGACATTGTGCCTGGGTCTCCCAGGGCACAACCAGACACCTAGGCGGTCACATGATGGTGTTTGGATGTGGCGAGAACACGTGATATTTAAATCTATCAGCCGCTTCTAAAAGCGAGTGGGATAGGATAGGGCGGCGAGAGTCTTGTGGGCTTCAAGTGTTGAACTAGTCTGGCCTTCCATTCCTATGAAGGAATAGGAACAACTGTATTTCTTTCCTTTTCTGTTTAAAAAAAAAATGGTTTCAGAAATCTTAGCTGATCGTGTTTCCTTTCAAAGAGAAAAACAATGTTACAGGCAAACTCTAAAGTCATAAAAACAAACATACTTATTTCCCGACACACCCTGAACCCTGACCCGGGCACTCTTTCCCTCCCTAGCCTCATTAAATCCTGGCCAGCTGCCACACCCTCCTCGGGACTCCTCGCCTGGGTGGCCCTGCCCAGCCCTCTAATCCCTCCTGTGCACATACCAACACATGCAGTCCCCTGTGACTCCTGCCAGATCCCATACCCTGCATTTTAAGAAATATGAACATAGGCCCTGTATGTTCCTAAGACAGATCTAAAAAAACAAAAGTAAACAATGAACTGAACATGTGCTGGTCTGGTCTGGGAGCGAGCCCTGAGAAACAACAACAGTTCCTGCAATAGCAGACCTCCGTACGGAGCTTCCTGCCTCCAAAGTCTGTAGAACGGGTGTGGCTCCCGGCCTGCAGAGATGCCTGAGACCAGAACTGTCCTTAGGGAGACCTTAGGTTTCACCCCAGGGCAGGGAGGGTCATACTGTCTGGCTTGCACCGCGAAAGGGGCTGTGTCACACAGAGACCAAGCCACTGTGGTGACACTACCCCATCAGAGCGCTAGTCATGTGGGGCTAAGCACGCGTTCTCAGCCGTGAGATGCCAAGCTGTAGGGTCATAGCCATGCAGGGGGAGAGCGAGACGGACCTAAAGCACAGGGGTCCTCTCAGTTTGGGTGGGGTGGGGTGGGGTTCTGCTTTCCTTGGGCTCTTCCTCCCTGATGGTTGTGTGGAAGCTATATGTGAAACTATGGCACCCGGGGAAATAAACCTGCCTCCCAGAGACCCAGGGTCTTAGGATAGACACAGGGCCTTTCAAGTGTGTCATTTGTTCTGTGAGGGGGGAGAAGGCCAACCTCTCCGTGTGGCTGTATGTCAACTCTCACAGCAAAATTATTCATTTTTTGTGGGGTTTTTTGGGGGGGGGTGGTGGTGGTTTAGTTTTGTTGTTTTTTTGGGGGGGGCGTGGGGGTTTTTGATTGTCAGAAAAGCCTCAGTAGTGACATGGACATAAGCACTCGAGGATCCATGTGCTACTGTGTTCCCAAGCCCAGATATTCTCACAAAGGAAAGAAAACAAAAAACCAAAACCCTTGTCTTCTCATACTGTAACACCCCAAATCTCATGTCGGGGCGTCTCTGCCATCCCCACCCCTCTCGGGGCACTTCCGGTAGTCTTTCTTCCACACGACTTTCGTGGAACCTGTGTGCCTATCTTCTGGAGTCCCGTGCTTTAATGTTCCAATAAACACACCCACCCTGAGATGGTGACCTTAAAGAGACGCACAAAGTGGCATACATTTTATTTTTACAGACACACCGTGGCAACCACCAAGCGATCTAAACTCCTCTTCCCCTTACAGGAGTCTCAAACTCGAACAATGTCCCCTCACAGTTTCTTCCTTGAGTTGTGCACCAGCCAGCCCCACGGCTTCCGTATCTACTGCCCCTCTCAGACCTCTCTCTCACTGAACAATGTTCGTCTTAAAAAGGCTGCAGGGCCTAGCCGAGACGTGCCCACAGCAACCCACAGCTATACTGGGAGAAGCATCCACGAGACACCCATGTTCGCCCATCCTCCCTGGCCCTGTCGGCTTCTTTCGGAGAGAATGCTGAACATCTCCAGAAGCCCCTCTCGCTCCAGGCTGACGGGCGTGGCACAGCCCAGCAATTGGAAAGAGCGTTGCAGCAGAGGGGTGGGGGCTGGGCGGAGGGGTGGGGGCTGGGCTAGAGGGGGCTCAAGAGTCACAAAGATGCTTGCTCTGGGCTCTGTAAGGCAGCCATCGCATGCTGTTAAGTGAGTCCTTGTTTCCTCATCTTTAAGTTCAAATCTCAGTATCAAGAACTGCATGTCACAGTGTTTATAAATACCGAAATCAGATTTAAATGCTAAAGAAGCTGACATGATAGGAAGCCGACACCCAGTCACTGTACGTGATTTGCCAGGTACGTGTGGCACAGAGGTGTCTGGACAGGCTACAAAGGACCCTCCTGGTGCTGTTTGTCAGGGACCACCGTCCCTGCCCCGGAGACAACTCAGGTGGACCCGGGAGTTCCCCGCTGACTCTTTCCGTGAAGGCCAGTCCTACGGTGGCCTGTCCCAGCCTGTCATAACCACTAAAGCCCAGTGCAGGACACCCACATCAGTCTTCACTTGATTCAACAGCTGCTGTCCTCTCCCACATATATCCAGAACCCCCCACTTCACTGCACAGTATGTGGCTGCTAAGGGTGTATACACAAATATGCATATTTTTTTTCTTATCACCATGATATCAGTTTGTGAAGAATTTTACAAAAAGTGCACATATTTAAGTGACAAGCTGTCCCAGCTGTGTTCTCCGCTCTTATGTGGCTTTTCGCGGTCTCTTTTAATCCTGAAAGCGCCACAGCAAAGTCCACAAAAAGGAGGGGCTATTTGGTGGTCAGCAGGGAAGGCTGTGGCTCGGGTCTGCCCTGAGCGCTCCTGTCTTGGGAAGAACGAACATCATCTGCACGTGCAGGGTCCACAGGGGCGCCGCCGTGTGAGGTTCTCCTGTGGTCTTGTTTCTGCTAAAGAGAAGGGTGATCCGGGCCAGGCGTGGCGGCACCTGAGAGACACAGGCTCGTGGATCTCTGTGAGTTCAAGGCCAGCCTGGTCCTACGGGATGGATTCCAGGATAGCCAGGATTACAACAATGAGATGCCATCTTGGAATAAAAACAACAGAAGAAAGAAGAGATAAAAGAAGAAGAGAAAATGAAAGAAAAGGGAAGGGGAAGGGAAGGGAATCACTCCTGGCCTCCGTCCCTTCCTTACTGTTACAAGAGGTTAAAGAACAGCCTGAGAACAAAATGGGACAGGCTGGGGAGAAGGGCAGCTGCCTCCTCGGTCAGTGCCCCTCAGTCCTGGTGCTGACATCCTGGGGCTGGGTTCACAGCAGTGGGCAGGGCCTATGGGCAAGCGCCCAGACACTCCTCAGCTCCAGAAGCACACACTTTAATGTTTTGTTTCCCGTGTTCTGTAGAACGAAGGGCGTGCTTTAATAAGTTGCTTTTAAGTTCTATTCCATTGCTCAGACTGTTAAAATTACTAGTTCCCTGGGAGCTGAAATGCTCCTCAATTCTCTTTGTGGTTCGGAGAGAATGCCTTGTAAGGTATTAAAAACCACTCCTGGACTGATTAAAACGCGGGGCCAGAGAGACACACCTCACCTGGTTCTCACAGCCTTAGAGAGGACGCAGGCATTATGGGTGATGAGGGTGATGAGATACTTCAGTGAAGTGCCGGGTGTGGCCCACCTCTGGTTTCCACCCCGCCCCAACCCACAACTCTCATGGGATCTTGGGAGTCTCATGGGCCCCTTGACTCCTGATTACCAATCCCCAGAGAGTCTGGGTCACCCCTTTTCTCTCTTCTTTTCTCTTCTTTTCTCTTTTCTCGCTTCTCTTCTCTCCTCTCCTTTCCTCTTCTTTTCTTTTTCCTTTCCTTCTCTTTCCCCTTCCCCTTCCCCAGAAGGAAACAAAAAATTAAAGTGTGTGCTTCTGAAGCTGAGGAGTGTCTGGACGCTTGCTGTTTGTTCTCCGGCTGCTCTTTAACCTCTTGTAAAGGTTAAGAAAGGGACTGAGGCCAGGAGTGATGCTCTAATGACTATGCTGTAAAAACCGTACTCTATAGTGACTGTCACTGAAGAAAAGATGTCAAGGGTCTGTGCCACTGTCCTCCTGTCTGTGCGGTGTCGCTGATACAGACAGCCTGGTTCTGGTGGGCCTGGAGTCCAGACGAGAGCCCAAAGGAAGAATGCGCATTTCAGTACAAAGGTCCCCACACCCAGATTTCAGTGTTTCATATGTTTCTCATAATCAACACATATTAACAAATCTCAAAAAAAAAAAAATGCAAAGGCTGCAAAATGTCCCCGCTCATACAAAGTGGAGTGGAGGGTCCTACCCCTCACTGTCTGAGGCAGGGCTGGTTTTGGGGGGTAGGGGGTGGGGCAGACAGAAGCAGACCAAATGAACTGTAAGCTCTTGCCCAAACCCCAAGCCTCTGACACAGCAGAATCAGCGATTCTCAACCTGAATGACCTCAGTACAGTTCCCCAAGTTATGGTGACACCACCACCACCACCACCACCACCACCACCACCACCACCACCCCGCCCAACCATAAAATTATTTTGTTGCTACTTCATAAGTGCGATTTTGTGACTGTTATGGGTTGTAATGTGAATGTCTGATATGCAGGGTATCTTATAGGAGACCTCTGTGACAGAGTCCTTCAACACACGCCCATGCCCACCAAGGGTCAAAACCCACAGGTCGAGAACCAGCGGTAGGTAACTTCACCCAACCTGAGAGGGGAAGTCTAAAGACTGTGCTTGTGCCTCAGCTGTGACTTAGCATCTTACTGAGGGCCACACAGTACCAGGAGGAAACAGCCCTGTGTGGGCCAGCCTGTGCTCCCTGTATCCTGACAACACTTCCCTGCTTCTTGTGGATGTCTTAGTCCCTGCAGCCTGGGACCCTTGACTGCTTGGCATAAGTACCTCCCACTGTGTGCATTTTCACAACCGCTCTATTCATTAGTTAGTTCTGCAGAGGTCTCTGTGGTGTGGTCCACTCCTCCTTCTCTAATCCCCACATACACGGGGGTCCTGAGCGTCATCTCCCCGCAGTGAACTGCACCCTGTCTCTCAAGCTCGAGACCTCACAGCGTCTTTCTCACAGTCTGCTATCCACTGAAGTTCTCGAAGTGAGGAACCCCGGAGATGGGGGGGGGGGAGACACTGACACAGGACACGGCACTGTGCCAGGCACTCCCACACCCACGTCCCTACCAGGACTAGTTAAAACATTAAAAGACACCTGGAAATAGCCCAGCAAACTCACTCAGCACTCCACCTCGCCAAGGGCAGCGGCACAACTTTTAGCACGGAGAAGCCATTTTTCGCATGACTTCCTTTGAAATTGAAATTTCCACGCGAGAACGTCCACCCCGTGGCCAGTGATTAGGCGGTCCTGAGGAGAGATTCTAGCTGCCTCTAACTGAGAGCTTCGTGCTCGCGACTGGGTCACCTCGGTGTGTCACAGCCCAGTGTGCTGTTCCTGCCGTACCTCACAGGCAGGTGACAGCCGGGCCCCTTGGTGCAAGAAGCAGAGTGGCTTACAGGGCACCCGGTGTCGCTGAGAACGCTGAGCTGTGACCGCAGTGTACACACTGCTCCACCATAACCCCCCAAAACCCACCCAGGAATTGAGGGCCACACCCTACTGCTTTCCAAGAGGGCTCACCGTAGGCACCTCCTTGAGAGGATAAAGCTGGTGTGAATTCCATGTAGAGCAGTGCCCTTCCTGTGGATGTGGTCCCGTGTCTACTTAGAGCAATGGCCAGCCCGTGGTCATGGTCCCGTGGTGTCAGATATGGTGATTTTTTTTCCACCATTTTCTTTGGCATTCATACCAGAATAAGGAAACTGTTTTGATATCAAAGCTGTTGCTGAGGAGCAGAAGGTACAGTAGTCACCAGGAACACAAGCACACACACATGCACGCACATACAAACACATGCATGCATGCACACAAGTGCGCACATATATGCACAAACACACATGCATGCATTCACATATGTGTGCACACATATGCACAAGCACACACATGCACACATGTACAAACACACATACACACGTGACATGAATACCCACCCTGTCCCCTCTGGATGGCCTTGGGCCTTCTGTTTTCTGCTTGTCTCAGTTCCTGACTGGGGTAAGAACTTGGAATACATTCACTGAATGTGTTTATCCATACACAGTCGAAATAATGTGTTACAGTGTGTAGAGGTTTGCATACAAGCCCGAAGCAGCAAGATGCAATTTACAGAGAAAACCAGCCCGTCTGATACCCAGACGGAAAGCCCACACAAGCTCCAGCAGGGGAGCTTGTAGGTCGTGGCAGTCGCCGTCGGGATAGCTGGTAGTGCAGACACGAAACAGGCTTTGGAAGTCTGCAGGGCATCAGTGTGCCAGAGCCAGGCAGCCCCACCATGGCAAGTGAGAGTTGCCATCTTAGAGCAGAGAGACAATCTGTTTGTCCCCACCTGCTGCTTTCGCTCGAGATGGGTGTGCGCTCTGGATACCACTCACCCGCTTACGCATCACTCACACACACACATGTACACGCATCCATCCACTCGCACACACACTCACTGACTCATCCACCCACCCGTTCACACGTGCACCTTTCCCTCCCTCCCTCATCAGACCACTCTCCTGCTCACTGACTAATCCATCTGTCTTAGTCAGGGTTTCTATTCCTGCACAAACATCACGACCAAGAAGCAAGTTGGGGAGGAAAGGGTTTATTCAGCTTACAGTTCCACACAGCTGTTCATCACCAAAGGAAGTCAGGACTGGAACTCAAGCAGGTCAGGAAGCAGGAGCTGATGCAGAGGCCATGGAGGGATGTTTCTTACTGGCTTGCTTGCCCTGGCTTGCTCAGCCTGCTTTCTTATAGAACCCAAGACCACCGGTCCAGGGATGGCACCACCCACAAGAGGCCCTCTACCCTTGATCCCTAATTGGGAAAGTGCCCCACAGCTGGATCTCATGGAGGCATTTCCTCACCTGAAGCTCCTTTCCCCGTGATAACTCCAGCCTGTGTCAGGTTGACACACAGAACCAGCAAGGACACCATCCACACCTCGTTCGCACACTCCTCTACCCATAGGAGCAAATAGGACCTGGTCACCAGGAAGGAAGAACTTTCCAGAAGGAGCCAAGCCAACGAAGGCAGAGATTAGGGAGCACGAGGGATGTTCAGAAGGACCTCGTAGTGGGCCTGACAGGGGAGTCGGGAAGAGAGTGGGAAGATGGCGGGCAGCAGGAAGGAGGGAGCACTGGAGGAAGTTGGGGTGAGGGAACAGCCTGGGCCCTGCCCGGTGTCTCTGAGGTGGGGGGAGGCTGGGGACTCTCAGGGAGTGTATCCAACCGCCCATGCTCAGGTCCTGCGGAGGCTAAAAAATGGAAAACAGGCTGCGGTTGGTGGGTTGGTGAGAGACTATCATATCTGTTGTATGGTCACTTCACCTGTCAATTAAAAATTTATGGCCTAGCCGGGCGTGGTGGCGCACGCCTGTAATCCCAGCACTTGGGAGGCAGAGGTAGGCGGCTTTCTGAGTTCAAGGCCAGCCTGGTCTACAGAGTAAGTTCTAGGACAGCCAGGACTACACAGAGAAACCCTGTCTCAAAACAACAACAACAACAACAACAACAACAAAAAGTATGGCCTATAGGAAAGGGTAGAATAGAAGGAGAAACAGCCGGGAGGCAGAGAGAATTCTGGGATAGAGCCGGGTTCGAGATTCGCCCTGGAAGATGTGATTCATGAGATGGACTCATGGTACCTGGAGCGTGTAGATGGGAACAAATGGGTTGTCTTCAGAACGATCCAGTCAGAGAAGAGCTTAGCTACACTGCCGAGGCATCCGAATATACTTTGAATCTGAGTCTTATTTCTGGGAGCATGGGGTTGGGAGAAAGAACCTGACCAAACTTCAACAGTGGATCAAGACTGGTCCTGTGCTGTCCGAGTCCCAGTCCTACACTTGGTGGATACGGTGACCCCTCCACCCAGGTGAGGAGGGGCTGAGCTGGCCAGGGACCAGGGCTGCCAAGGGCTGCTTTCCAGGAGGAGGTTCCGGAGCGCACAATTGCAGAGAATAGATTGTACGGGAAAGAACACAAAATCATGGGTATAATAAAATGAGGTAGAATGGGGGAAATTATTTGAAATAGCAAGGAAGTCATAACAGCGTAATGATTCAAATGCCAACAAATAAAACCACAAGGGGAAAATGGAAAATAGCGTTTGCTAGCAGAACACCTGGCGTTAACCAGATATTTTCTGTATTGAGTGAAGAAAAAAAAAAAAAAAAAAAAGCTCCCATGCGAGGGTCCCTCAGCCAGCCACGCCGAGGACGAGCTTGACTACAGAATGATGGGAACTTCTGGAAACCACTGCCAATGCCTTGGCCCCACCCGTGAGGCAGAGGGTCTGCAGAGTCTACCTCATTCAGGGCCAGAAGGCAGGGAGAAGGGCTGAGACTGTGGGAGTCAGAGGACACAGGTTCTGCAGCGCTCTGGGGGACAAATGGAGGTAACAGGGGTGGGGAAGACCCTGGTTCTGAGTCTGTGTCTCAGACGCCAGTCCTAAGCTCTCCCCAAGCCTGTCCCAGGCACTGAATCCTTCGCTCCTTTGTAATGAAGCTATACCCAGGCATACACCAGCTATTCTAGCCCTTCAGAGAGCTGGAGGCCCTGGAACATATGACAGGGAGCTGTGTAGGGTACAAACAGGTAGTACAGGGCTGGAGAGTTGGCTCAGCGGCTAAGAGCACTGATTGCTCTTCCAGAGGTCCTGAGTTCAATTCCCAGCAACCACACGGTGGCTCACAACCAACCGTAATGTGATCTGATACCTTCTTCTGGTGTGTCTGAAGACAGCTAGAGTGTACTCACATACATAAAATAAATACATCTTTAAAAACAAAAACAAAAAACAGGTAGTACAAACCAGGGGTGGTGGGAAATTTTCATGATCCCCGCACAGAAAGGATGTAGAGAGATCTCAGGTCCAAGGGCAGCCTAGACTACATGTATCGAAAACTGTCTCAAAACAAACATGGAGATTAGCAAGAAAAACCAGTTCGGGGTCATCATTCTGCCCGGCAGACCAGGCTGGCCTCGAACTCAGAGACCCACGTGCCTTTGCCTCCCGAGTGCCGGAATTAAAGTTATGTGCCACCACACGCACGCACTCGCGCACACACACACAAACACACACACGAGTGAATCTGGGGTTTGCATCATGCTGAATGCAGGAAGCCAGTGAGAGTCCTGGTCTTCACTGTTGTCTCCTGAATTGTGACCAGGAGGGTTATCAGGTGTGACATCAGAGGTCCAGCTCAAGAGGTAATCCACACCTACTCAGAACCTACTTAAAATTCCAGCCAGGTGCAGGTCCATACGGCTACAGGGACCACGACCCACCTGGGAAGGGTCTGCAGCGGAGTCTCCACTTTGCCCCTCACTTCCCATCTTCAACAATATCCTGCCTTCCTCACCCTAAAGTCCCAGAACCATAGGCCGATCTTCTGAGGAGCTTAACAGCCTGTGAGCAGGGCTCGGCCTGTGCATGTCCGAAAGGCTCTGGGAATCTGCACCAGGGCAAGAAGCCGTGACTGAAGACAGCGGGTTCCTAAATCGCTGAAGACTGAGGTCCCGATCTGGGAGGTTAGGCAGCAGGGCAGGTCGAGCATGTTCCCGGACAGGTTTGGAACTTGCACCACAGGAATGAAGATAATGGAGACCCTTTGGGCCTGACCTCCACGGCGGCAGTACAGGCAGATACCATGTTTACAGCCAGCCCCTCTCAGATTAAAACTTCTTACAGGCTTGCCAGAGCTCTGCTTGGTCCCAGAAAGCGCTCCCCGGGGTCTGTGGCAGGCACGAGGGTGCAGTAAGTGATGGTTTAATGTTGTTCCCGGGTTTCGGCACCATATGACGGGTTATAAAAGAGAGAAGGGGGATTAGAGAGTGTGGTACGGCAGCGTGGGGGAACGGGGGTGCCTAGGCGGGCCCATGCCCAGGCACCTCTTCCCCCTGAGGGACCACTCACACACAGACATGGTATAGAATAGAGTTTATTCAGGGAAGAGGATGGGAGTTAATGGTATAGTGGAGGCAGAGAGAGAGAGAGAGAGAGAGAGAGAGAGAGAGAGAGAGAGAGTAGAGAAGTAGAGAGGAGTGGAGGCCGGCCATGACCACGTGGAGAGAGGGGGGAGGGGAGGAGAGCCCAAGAGGGGCAGAGAAGTAAGAGTGCAGAGAGGTGAGAGCGATGAGAGAGAGAGAGGAGGGGCAAGCAGCCCCTTTTATAGTGGGCCAGGTCTATGAGGCGGGGCATACCTGGCTGTTGCCAGGTAATTGTGGGGTGGAGCTTAGACAGAGTACTAACAGTAAGGACAGGCTGAGGAGGCCTTCCCACAGTGCACCTGGACTCTCTCCACCCTAGCTGCACCCTGTACTCCCTCTGGTTCACTGCCCAGCCAAACTACAAAGCCCAGAAGAGTTGGAGCTCCGCCCCTACCCCATCACGTGTCTTGGCTTGAGCCCATCCAGCCTCAGAACAACAGAAGATAACAGGGTGGTTTTGTTTTGATTTGATTGGATTTTTTGTATTAAGTATGCAAGGAGCTAGCTGTCAGCTTGGTGTGTGTAGGCGTGGCTGTGCTAGTGATTCCATGCTTGTAGGTTTGTGTTGTGGGTTATGTGGGTGTGGGTGTATGCATATGCTGTAGTGTGTGTGTGTGTGTGTGTGTGTGTGTGTGTGTGTGTAGGTGCTATGGAATTTCTAGTGTTCAGAAGTATATGTGCTCTGTGTGTGTGTGTGTGTGTGTGTGTGTGTGTGTGTATAGGTGCTATGGAATTTCTAGTGTTCAGAAGTATATGTGCTGTGTGTACCGTGTGTGTGTGTGTGTGTGTGTGTGTGTGTGTGTGTGTATAGGTGCTATGGAATTTCTAGTGTTCAGAAGTATATGTGCTCTGTGTGTGTGTGTGTGTGTATAGGTGCTATGGAATTTCTAGTGTTCAGAAGTATATGTGCTGTGTGTACCTTGTGTGTGTGTGTGTGTGTGTGTGTGTGTGTGTGTGTGCAAGTGGATGTGCACACATGTGTTATGGACTCTGTGTATGCAGGTGTTTATGTATCTTACATATTCTTTGTGTGCAGGTGTGTGGGAGCACTGTGCATTCCTTGCGTACGTGTGTGTCTGGGCTGTGGAGTTCACGTGTGGGTCAGGAGTGTACAGAGGCCACAGCACATGTGTAAGCACAGCCTAGAGCCCTCCAGGAGCTAATCATAGAGGGCATAAGGTGGCAGCCAAGTCTCCATTCCCCACCTAGCTCTTCTTTGAAAAATAAAACAACAACAACAACAAAACAGATACAGGCCGACTCTTGACTAGATTAGACCTACAAAGACCCTATTCCAAATGAAATCCTCTTCACAGGAACTGGAGACATCGAATTTGTGGCCTTTTTTAAGAGAGAGAGGCCAGATTAGTGCTAACACAGGTGAATATCACTCACCTTCCTTCTGGGTCACTGTCTACTGGAACCTCCTGGTTCTTTTGAATAGCAGATCCTGAAGCAGGGGCTACGCCCAGGACCGTTGCATCAGAGTAAGGAGCTAACACAATGCAGTGGGTGACTTTTCATGACCACCATACTCGACTTACCCTGAGTGAGGCTGCCCTCTACCACGAAGAAGAGCATTTGCAAATATAAGTAGCTTCAGCAGCCCTGGCCGAGAGTTCTCTTATCAACTCTCTCCAAGACCATACTGACAGCTCTTGGGAGCCATTGTCACCCATGAAGGCAGGCAGACCCCTTGCTTCACGTTCACTAAGGCTCTAAAATAGGAAGGAGGAAGCCTAGGTGTGGGGGGAGGAGCTTTGGTTGGGGGAAGAGCTGTGGTTGGGGGAGGAGATTTGGTGGTAGTGGGCGTTTGATTGGGGGAGGAGCTTTGGTTGGGGGGAGCACAAACAGGGAGGGGTGGGTGTTTGTTTCAGGCACTAGGAAGAAGGCCTATCTGCTATCGTTGTGGTTTTTAGACCACAACCCACCGATCACAGAGTTACTGGGACAAAGGAAGCTCTGAATGGCTGGACTCCCGTGCCAGAAGCTCCTGCTGGGGCTATTCCTATTGTTAACAAGGCTGTCCTTTGCAAGCCACTCTTTGGTGGTACTAGGGAGAAAAAAGAAAATAAAACGTGTACAGTATGAAAAAGAGAAAGAATGAAAAAAAGAAATGTTCTAGCTGAAATTAAAGGAGTCTTCCTCTTGTGTGAGATGACATATTCACGTTAGCCTCCAGGGACCTCTCGGAATCACGTTGAAAGCTTAGCCTGCAGAGCAACACATGCATTATCATTTCAAAGTCAATGTCAAAAATGACACTCTAGATTTTTTTTCTCAGAGGGGAGGAGAGAGAAGGGAGGGAGAGAGGAGAGAGAGAGACAGGTGGGAGAAATTAACTCATGAGACATCAAGATTCTTAAAACAACAGAAGCTACTGTTGAATTAAAACTGCAGAATTAAAACATTTTCTGAGCTTGACATTAAAACAGGCGCAAGAGCAAACCCACAGCGCGGTCTGTCTTGGAACAACGAGAACAGGAATGCAGCCACAGAGGGGGAAGTCTGAAAGGAAACCTGCCACCTCTGAGGATCGTCAGTCGCTCCAAGTGGCCCCGAGCAAGGCTGAGCTTCCTGCCTCTCTGGGTACCAGTGACAGAAGTGACCGAGAAAGAGAATCACAAAGACTGGCAAATCCCTGATGTCCTAAAGTGCATCCATTGTCACGGCAGTGCCCCGGCAACAAAGGAAATCAGTCCAACATGGCTGGGGACACACAGACACGTGCCACTGGATGATTTTACCCTTGAGAACATGGCAGGGGACATCTTTTCTACAGGCCCAGAAGGATGGCTAGCTGCCCTACACGATGGAGGGAGGGACAAAGGGATAAACGAGGCCGCCACTGCCTCGCCCAGAAGACCGCTCACCACTGCCTCTGTTTCGACAGGAACACGTGCTCAAGTAACAGTCACGTCACAGTAAGAGCAATAACAACACGATAATAAACGCCGGAACAAGGTTCTGTTATGAATACTGTTATAGTCTCCATCGGATCGATGATACGAGCTAGGGTCATCTGTGAAGGGGAATCTCAATTAGGAAAATGGCTCCATACGATTGCCCAGTAGACAAGGCAAGGTAAGCCTGTGCTCGGATTTTCTTCATTAATGGCTGGCCCTGGAGAGCCCAGCCCCCCACGGGTGGGGCGACTTCGGGGTGTGTGCTCCTGGGTCACCTATGAAGGCAGTCTGAGAAAGCCAGTAAACAGCACCCCTCCTCGGTCTCTCTCAGTTTCCGATCCCAGGTCCTGGCCCACTTGAGTTCCTAGCTTGGCTTCCCCTGAGGATGGACTGTGAAGGGTAAGACAAAATAACACCCCCCACCCCCCACCCCTCACCCCCATCTTAGGATTTCCATTTGTGAAGAGACACCATGACCAAGGCTACCCTTCTAAAAGACAGCATTTCACTGGGGCTGGCTTACAGGTTCTGAGGCTCAGTCCATTGTCATCAAGGCGGGAACATGGCAGCATCCAGGCAGGCATGGCCCATGGCCCAGGAGGAGCTGACAAATGTGTATCTTGTTCCAAAGGCAGCCAGGCAAAGCTCACCGCCATAGTGATACGCTTCCTCCAGCAAGGCCATACGTATTTATGTCAACAAGGACACAGCTCCTAATAGTATCAGTCATCGTGGGCCAAGCATTCAAACACATGAGTCTATGGGGGCCACACCTGTTCAAACCACCACACCCCCCAAGTTCCTTTTGGTTGTGATGTTGATCGCAGCAGTGCAAAGAAACCAGGGCGGCCTCTCCTCATTCCCGCTCACAGCTGGGTGCACCTCAGTTTAATCTGAACGGCACTGATGGAGGTACAGGTACTTCATTGTGACCGCGAATACGTGAGGACTGCCTTGAACTATGTTGAGAAAGGTGACATCATAAAGTGATACTGCTGGAATTGAACCTGTACACACGGCTCTCACCCTACCTGTTCCTCCATAGATATGGAAGGGGCAGTGGTGGCCTGTTCTAGGGCCTTGTGTGAATGTGTCTGGGCTCTCTGAGAACAAGACCACTGAGGAAGGAAGGAAGGAAGGAAGGAAGGAAGGAAGGGAGGGAGGAAGGAAGGAAGGGAGGGAGGGAGGGAGGGAGGGAGGGAGGGAGAAAGGAAGGAAGGAAGGAAGGAAGGAAGGAAGGGAGGGAGGGAGGGAGGGAGGGAGGGAGGGAGGGAGGAAGGAAGGAAGGGACCAATAGGCTATCCCCAAACCAAGGGCCACAGATGCTTGCTCTAGGCAAGGAAGCCACACAGAGAAGGCAGGAGACTTCAGAACCAATAGCCACCGTTTGCCGTGGTGGTCCAGGCCCTGGACCCAAGAAGCAACTGGAGAAATCTCTGTCCCTGAGGAGCAGAAAGCAGAGCCCAGGCCACACAGGTTTAGAGACGAAAGCCAGTGACAGACACTGAAGAGGTGCATGAAGGGGCAGTGGACAGAAGGACCCTTCAGAAGAGATGTTAGGGCGGGTGGAAGAGAAGGACCAGGATGAGGAGAAAAGATGGAGGCAGAGGAGGAAGCAAGGTGAGAGACAAGGAGATGGTGTGAGAGAGGAAATAGAACGGGAGAAGGTGGGGCAGCTCCCTGAGGGGTCGGACTTCAGGCTCGCTCTAGATCTGAAGTCTGCTGCTCCTCTGGTACCGGTCGCTCAAAGCACCCTCACAGGGGCTGTTTCTCATTAAACCTGCAGGGTGACTGACTCTCAGAGCACTTGACACTGTACCCAAAAATCCCAGTGGGCTATGTCTGCACACAACTCTTTCACCTCTGGGCTAACTGGGTTTTCTGTGGTAATTAATGTCAGAGGCCTGAGGGAGAGCCTCCCTGAGATCCCTGAAAGGATCGGAAGCTGTGATCTCTGTGGACGGATGGCACAGACAGGAGACCAGGCCTGGAGATGCAGTTTATCTGCACAGCGCAGAGCCAGTCGGCCAGTTTCTGACAGGGCTGTGGAGCTGCGGCCAGAAGGAGTGCAAATTAAATTGCTTCTTCCTCTGATGATATGAAACGAGTGTTTAATTGAAATTCCAACGATGATGCACTCTTCCTTCGGCATTTAATCAGCCAGCCACTTCCAGAGAACACCGGCACAGGCAGTCATCCGCATTAGCTATTCTTCCCCAATGTCCCCGCAATACAGCAACACCCCAACTGCATACTCAGCACCGGAAACGCGGGAGCGGTTATGAAGTCAAACCGTGTAAAGCTGGGATTTTGTTGTTGTTGTTGTTTTTGTTTTTTTGTTTTTTGAGACAGGGTTTCTCTGTGTAATCCTGGCTGTCCTGGAACTCGCTCTGTAGACCAGGCTGGCCTCGAACTCAGAAATCCGCCTGCCTCTGCCTCCCAAGTGCTGGGATTATAGGCGTGCGCCACCACGCCCGGCTGTAAAGCTGGAATTTTAAAAGGTAGTTTATAATCATCATTCCTGTCCCTTGGTTGGAGAGCATCCTTCCCCTGCAACCAAATCACGGATCCTGGGTCACCACACAGGCACCATGCACACACACACATATGCTCACAAGGGCACACACCCACCTGCCCGGAGCTAGATGCCTCCTGGGAGACAGTTCTCCTTAGAGGCAGCTCCAAAGCCATCAGGTACCTAGGTCGGTTACGACAGGGATCCACAGCAGAGCAGGCGTGCTCACCAAAGCTGGCTTAACACTGCTTAAGCATTTGCTCCACACACCGAGTCTAGGGGCTCCTTTGGCATTCCCTAAGCAATTAGTGCATTCCCCTCCCCCGCCCCCGTTACCCATTTAGCTTTGTCTAGTTCTTGCCTTGTGTGTTCATCTTGGTTGGCCCTGGAAAAACGGAAAATAATTAATCTGTCATCTCAGCTCTTAGCATTTTACAGATTTTGGGGGAAACAAAAATGAACCTGGTCGGTACAGGATATGCGCCGTCGGTCCTCACGTGGACATGAAAGTGCCTCTGTGTTTGCCTAAAGATGACACTGACTGGTAGGGAACTATCTTAGTCAGGGTTTCTATTCCTGCACAAACATCATGACCAAGAAGCAGGTTGGGGAGGAAAGGGTTTATTCAGCTGACACTTCCACACAGCTGTTCATCACCAAAGGAAGTCAGGACTGGAACTCAAGCAGGTCAGGAAGCAGGAGCTGATGCAGAGGCCATGGAGGGATGTTCCTTACTGGCTTGCTTCCCCTGGCCTGCTCAGCCTGCTCTCTTATAGAACCCAAGACTACCAGCCCAGGGATGGCACCACCCACAAGGGGCACTTGATCACTAATTGAGAAAATGCCCCACAGCTGGATCTCATGGAGGCACTTCCCCAACTGAAGCTCCTTTCTCTGTGATAACTCCAGCCTGTGTCAAGTTGACACACACAACCAGCCAGTACAGGAACCAAACCAAGAAACCAAGAAGACCCTCACAGCATCCTTGTCACGGATTCCAGACAGTGTGCAGATGTGGGAGTGCCCAAGGTGGCCCTCAACCTCCACTGGACCCCCACTGGACTTACTAACCACTGGCCCCTAAAGATTCCGTGAGAGGGAATCAGGACTAGAGAGATGACTCAGGGGCATGGAGTACCGCTTCTCTTGCAGAAGACTCAAGTTTGGTTCCCAGGACTCATAGTCAGGGGCTCACCACCATCTGTGGAGGTCGTAACTGTGCAGTTTTAGGAGATGTGACTCTGGCGTCTGCACATGACTGCAGTCATGTGCACACACCCTGTCCTCCAACACGTGTGCACAACATTTAAAAGAAAAATAATTCTTTTTTTTTTTTTTTTTTTTTTTTTTGCTTTAAAAAATTATCTTAAATGCTTCGGTATGAGGGTGTCAGATCCCTTGGAACTGGATTCATAGACGGGTGTGAGCGGCCGTGCGGGTGCTGGGAGTTGAACCCTGGTCCTTTGGAAGGGCAGACAGTGCTCTCAGAAACTGAGTCATCTCTCTAGTCCCTAAGTCTTTTTTTAAAAAGACCGTTTGTGGTGAAGATAAGTGCCTGATCCTGAGAGGCTAACAGAGTGCTCCCTCCGTCAACATAGAATTCAGATCCTGAGAGGCGTCTGTCTCATTTAACCCCCTAGAGGGCCGCTACTTCTTATCTAACATGCGTGAGTCAGCCCCGGCCACCACCTTCTGCACACAACGTCATGGCAGGCTGTATGTCAAGTGGTTCAGCTCACTTGTTCCTGTGTGAACAGAGACAAGCTGGAGTCTCTGATCCACAGCTGGTTTTAATGCAGAATGAGGATCAGGTCCAGGGGCAGTTCAGAAAGGCCTTCGTCTCACCCTGAGTGATAAATGCTTTACCTCCTGGTCTACAGAGTGAGTTCCAAGACAGCCAGGGCTACACAGAGAAACCATGTCTCAAAAAAACCAAACAACAACAACAAAAAATGTTTTACCTCATTGAAATGAAGATACCGGGGTGGGGGCATCCCTCCCACCACTGTCCAGCAGACACAGCCATATTAACCAGAAATAGGATAGAATTTGCATGAAGGTGAACCCTTCAAAATGCTGTGATATTCCAAACACTGACCATCACGCCTGAAGTCAGTTCCTCTCCCCAGCTAAGCCAGCTGAACGCCCAGCAGTTCCCATACCAGGCATTAAAATGCGAGAGATTAGATCTCCATGCTGTGCTCTAATGGGAGACAGTGTCATGTAATGGCTCTCATCTGAATCTTGTGCCAGTCCAGTGTGTGTGTGTGTGTGTGTGTGTGTGTGTGTGTGCATGTGCGAGTGTGTGCATGAAGAGAGGGGAGCAGGCTCTCTCACTGGGACCTGGAGGGCTCAGTGATTGAGCTAGAGTGTCTAGCAGTATCTGCGCCCACTCCTGGATTACAAGCACACGCCCGCACTCCCGACTCCACGGTATAGGGCTCTAACTTGGGCCCTCCTGTTTGCATGGCACTTTCCCTCCCTCTGCCCCTCCCCAGTGCAGCTTTTGGACAGGTGTCCCATCAGGAGAGCACTGTTACCGTCTGTTAGAAAGGGTGTGCACATGCGCCCACCCAGAGACAAGGTATAGGACGGGCCACGCCCAGAGCCAGGGCCAGCTTACCACCCACGTTTCTCTCTGCATCTCCTGCCTGGTTCTCCTCCATGAGGCTGCTCAGGGTTGCCTTCTTTAGGGGACTTGTGGCAGGCAGCTGAGGAGAGGTCTCGGCTCCAAGGCACAGAAATGAATTCTCTGAATGAGAGCATGCTGTCACACCGTGAAGACTGGAGAAACGCCACCCAGCCACTGGGTGCCATGGTAACAGCTGAGTTTGCCAGCCTTCGAGGTGGCCTTTATCTCAGCTCCCTTGTCATAACGAACGGTGAACACCTTGGCGCCTGAGGCATAGCTGCCAGCCACTTCCTCCTGTAAGGCTTTGGCCTGGGAAAGACACCAACCAGGGTGGGCCGGGCCGTACTTTTCCCTGGGCAGGGAAGCTCTGAGCCAGGCTCTAAAAGGCAGCAGAAGCCAGTGAGCATCTTTACCCAAACAGGGGTGCACCTTACCCCCCTCTCTCTGAAAACCACAGATTTCAGAGTTGCATCCCCTTGCATAAAATATCCTGAATCATGAAAATACATGGGAAAAAAAAACATGTCAGCCATTAGTTTAGTGACCCTCTGAGGCACTTCTCCAGCAACTCCAGCCTAAAGTCAGAACCAGCTACAAATTAGAGCTTGTGTATGTGTATATATGTGTACATGTGTATGTGTATATACATGTGTACATGTGTGAATGTAAATGTATGTGTGTATGCATGTGTGCATGTGTGAATGTGTATGTGTGTACGTATACATGTGTACATGTGTGTATGTATGGGTGTATGTGTGTATATGTATGTATGTATTTTGTGTGCATATGTATATGAGTATATGTGTATGAGTGTGTATGTATACATTGTGTGTGTATATATGTGTGTATGTATATGTATGTATTTGTGTATTGTGTACATATATGCCTATGTGCATGTGTGTATGTGTATATGTGTGTACATGTGTATATATGTGTGTGAGAGACATGTAGAGAGATATGCACCAACTCTGGGCTTGTGTGTTCATATTAAGGTGGTATTTGCCTCTATTGTGTTAAAGACATAGCATAGCGTGGTGGTTTGAATAAGAATGGCCTCCTTAGGCTCATAGATCTGAATGCTCGGTCATCAGGGAGGGACAGTACTTGAGAAGGATTAGGAGTTCTGACCTTACTGAGGGAAGCAGATCACTGGGGATGGCCTCTGAGGATTCAAGAGCACAAGCCAGGCCCAGCACCTCTCTCTCTCTGGTGCCTGCCCATCCGGATGTACTTCCCCAGCACCATGCCCACCTGTGTGCCGCCATGCTCCCTGACATGATCATAATGGACTGAACCTCTAAAACTGTAAGCCAGCCCCAGTTAAATGTTGTCCTTTAGAAGAGCCGCTGTGGTCATGGAGTCTCTTCACAGCAGTAGAACACTGACTAAGTCACATAGTCTACATTACATGTATATATGCTTGAACTTTGTGTAAGTATAGATTTGTTTTGTTTTTTTTGTTTTTTGTTTTTTTTTTCCAATTTAGGTTGAGACCTAAAAGCCTTGGGCCTATTCTGGCCTGCTCTTGGGCCTGGTTGGTGCTACCTAGGAGAATCCCACAGACACCATGGTGAAGTAGAAACTTCTAGTTCTCTGGAAAATTGGTTACATCAAGTGATGTTTTGCTGGGGCACACAGGTGAGAGGCTGTCTTGCTAAAGCAAACACGTGAAAGACTGCTTTCCTGAAGCAGACACGGGTGAAAGGATGTTTTGATATAACAGACGTTCGAAAGGTCCCAGGATGGAGGAGTAGAAATGTGACCCCACAGACAGCGGGAGACGAGCACTGAGCCTTGGTTTGCTCCGCCTCACTAGTCTTCGCTAAAGACACGCATGTATCGGTTCGCCTTACACAGCGTCGTTGAGCCCAACTTGTGATAACTCCGACATTGAGAGAAACTCACCCAAGAACTGCTCATGAGGTTCCTGCAGCAGCTCTCCGCCTCAGGCTGGTCAGCAAGCCTGGCAGTTTCTTCAGGATGGAACTACAGCTGCCTGGTGTCTGCTTGCTAAAAGGACTGGACTGTCACTGCTGGTTCGTGCCTGGTGTCTGCCTGCCTAGAGGACTGGCCTGCAGCTGTGGATTCATATTTGGTGTTTGCCACAGGACCGAACTGCTGCCCAAGAAGATCGAGCTCACTCCCAAAGAACTATTGCTGAACAGGTCCACTTCCCCCATACCCTAATAACTTTTCTCTTCTACTACTTCTGCTGGGTGGTGGGCCAGAGGAGTGGTTGGACCCTTATTAAAAGTAGGTTGCAAAAATATGTATGCCTACACCAAGTTTTGTCACTAGAACAGGCAGCTCTCATAGACCGACAAGCCTATCTAGTCTATGGCTCAGGGAGCAAGGCTGTAAGGATCCTTCTTCTCACTGATTAGGTGACAGAACAGGGATGACTGTGACATCGGTTGCTAATGCAAAAGGCGGGTGAGCCCAAGGGTCCTGAAATCCCAGGCTCCGTCCAGCTTCTCTCTTCAGGAATTCTTTTCCTCGTACACCCATGAAGAGAACTCAAGGTTCTGCTCTTAAGCAAATGGGGTTCCTTGGCCCCCAAACCCTGCCCACACAGGAAGTAGCGTTCCCCACCCTAGGCCTCCATCTCTCCCGCTGTGAGTCCCCAGGGCCACCCCTGTGCGCCTCACCCTGCCACTGCTTGGCTGGTAGATCTTAGCCTCACCAGTCCAGTTGTTTAAGGATTTCAGTCACGGCCTTAAATAATAGGAAATATATCACGCTTGCCCGAAGCCACAAAACTCCCTCTGCAGTTTTTATTTGCATCTTGGCTCAGGGTCCTCACACACTTCTGTATCCTTCCATTCCCTGCACACCAGCCTCTCCTCTATCCAGAAACACCCTTGCTCACCAACCCTGCCCTCAACACCTCACAGACCTACCCAACACTGATGTGAATAACCCTCCATGGGGATTGTCTTAGTTAGGGTTTCACTGCTGTGAACAGACACCATGACCAATGCAAGTTTTATAAAAGACAACATTTAATTGGGGCTGGCTTACAGGCTCAGAGGTTCAGTCCATTGTCATCAAGGCAGAAATATGGCAGCATCCAGGCAGATATGGTGCAGGAGGAGCTGAGAGTTCTACATCTTCATCTGAAGGCTGCTAGTGGAAGACTGGCTTCCAGGCAGCCAGGGTGAGTGTCTTAAGCCCACACCCACAGTGACACACCTATTCCAACAAGGCCACACCTCCTAATAGGGTCACTTCCTGGGCCAATCAAATACAAACCATCACAGGGATGCTCTCTGTCCTACTGAGGGAGTCCTGCCAAGACTGCCCCCAAGGAGGGAGCTAGGGGGCACACACACGAGTGCACACATGTACACATATTCACACACATCTATGTACACAAAGACACAGATATACACATGCAAACACACACACACACACACACACACACACACACACCTCCAAGGTCCTGCAGAGATTCTCTGTCTAAGCAAGGACGGCAACCACACTGGGCCCCTCCTCTGTCCAGTTGGAGGCCAGCAATCGGACAGCCTCCCTAGCAGGATGGTACTTATGAGTAACGCCCAGAAACTGGCTTCTTCTTATGCCTCAGCTCTCCTTAGCCTGACACTGGAGACCTGACGCTCTCCTTGGGAGGAGGTTAAGACCAGGCCAGCCCTCCAAGACGGTTCTTCACACTGAATGATTTATTCTGAACAGGAGCTGTACCTTCTTTTTTGTAGCACCCAGTGTTGTTGCTGTCCTTGATTAGACAGAGGGCTTTAGAGGAGCTGTGTGTGTGTGTGTGTGTGTATGTGTGTGTGTGTGTGTGTGCGCGTGCGCGCGCTTTGTGTCTGTATCTGAATATGTGTGTCTCTGTGTACATATATGTGTCTGTGTGTATCTATGTCTGTGTGTGTTTGTGTCTGTATGTATGTATGTATCTCAGTGTATACGTGTGTGTTTGTGTGTGCGCATGTATGTCCGTGTCTATGTCTGTCTATGTCTCTGTGTGTGTTTTTCTGTGTGTGTTTTTCTGTGTCTGTATATGTGTGTGTGTGTGTGTGTGTGTGTGTCTATGTGTCTGTGTGCCGAAGTGTCCATATGTGTTCCTTCCTTTAGAAACTGACCAGATACAAAGTTCACCCCCAAAATGTAGGAGACCAAGAGCCTGCAATGTTTCTAAATCAGTGGCTGTGTTAACTCAAAGCCCAACCTCCCTGCTGCCCTGGCCGGGTGGAGCTGGGCCCTGTGAGGTAACTTCTACAAAGTCCTGTAAGGCAGGCAGTGCACTGCCTGCGTCCCCAAAGGTCAGAAGCTGTCATCGTGACTGGAGCACAGCTGTTCCTGAGAGAAGAAAACCCAAGGTGATGACAGTTCCGACACCGCCTCGTTTAAGCTGATGTCTGTCCCCACCCACTAGGACCACTTCTGCTGGTCAGTACTCCTCTCGGCTGCCACTGTGGCGTGTGGGTGTGCTTCGTGGCATCATGTGAGAACACTTTTAATACTCAACCTCAATTCCGTTTGTCAGCCTGGGTTTGACTGGTGGCCGTGTGCTGAGATGGACCTAGTGTTGAGATGTTGGGCCATTTGCTAGCTCTCTTCCTCCTAGGACCTGGGCCTTTCTCAGGGACAGTGAAAGCATGAGATGATAAAACGCTACAAAATACTTCATTGGCCAGAGCAAGTCACATGACCGAACTCAAAGTCGGTGGGGTCAGGAAAGGGGGCAGGATCTCCTTCTCACTGCAGGTTTACCTGTGGACGGATGGAGGTTAGGGGTTTGACCAGATAGCAATATGCATATACACACGTGCATGTACATATTCACACATACATGCACATACATGTATGCATTCACACACACATACCCACCTCGGAGGCTGCAGCAACCCACTTAATGAACTAAAATGGAAAGCTGTCCATGACACCTGCACAGGGGTTTGCTTTAGAGGACAGGCTCAAATGGCACCGAGAAGAAGCGCAACCTCACACAGGAGCCAGAGAGTCATCTGGGCATGACAGAGGCCTCTGGGAAACTGAGGCACAAACCTTCCCGGGTGAGGCCAAAGCACCCGCAGAACCTGAGATCAGTCCTCAGAGCCAGAGCTGGGGGTAGGTGCTTGCAATCCCAGCAATGGGGAGCCAGAGGCAGACACACCCCTGGGGCTCACTGGCCGGCTGGCTTAGCCTCCTCGATAATCCCCAAGTACTAAGTGAGGAACTCTCTCAAACAGCAAGGTGGATGCCAAGAGCAAGAGAAAAATTAATGCAGAAAAACCATATATGCAAACACACACACACACACACACACACACACACACACGTGCATATGCATCTGTACACACAAACACATACACATATATGTACACATGCATACACACAGATCCACCTACACACAAATACACACATGCATATGTACATGTGCACATATGCAATCCACACGCATACACACAGACACACACCTATCTATATGCAAATATACATACAAACACACCTATATACAAACACACACACACACACACACACACACACACACACATGTTGGGAACCGGTGAGTTTGGCTCAATGCCCCCAGCTGAGCTGTTTGCACAGGTTTCTTTGTGTGTGTGTGTGTGTGTGTGTGTGTGTGTGTGTGTGTTTAAAAATATTTTATTTTATTATATTTAAACTAGTTAGGAATATTCTATGAGTTTAAAATCCAATTTTTAAAAAATTTTCTATATTCTTTGTTTACATTCCAAAGGCTTTCCCCTTTCCCAGTTCCCCGCACAGGTTTCTTGAGAGCAAAACATCCCGTGATCCCGTGGCTTAGCTTGATTCCTGCCTTCCCGCCCGGTGTGGTAGGGACTTCCCAGGTGCCTGACCTATGGCTATAATTGTTTTCTCCTGTTCCCTTCCCTGGCCTCTAGTATATATATTGCTGGTCTCTCAGCAAAGCTTTGGCATTCTTCTTACTGAGTGACCCATGTCTGTGTCTTCTGTCAATCCCCCAGGCCTACGCCCGATACTTGGTACTGTGGCAGCGTGGGCACTGTCTCTCTCTCTCTCTCTCTCTCTCTCTCTCTCTCTCTCTCTCTCTCTCTCTCACACACACACACACACACACACACACACACACAATCCACTCTTCTTTCTTCTTAGAACTGCAAAAGGTACTTATTTATGTTCCCCATGTGAGACAGTGAATTTGCTCCAACTCTTCTAATTTCATAACCGATGTCTCAGTAGAATGTTAGCGATGTTTTTTGGTTTTTTTGGTTTTTCGAGACAGGGTTTCTCTGTGTAGCTCTGGCTGTCCTGGAACTCACTCTGTAGACCAGGCTGGCCTCGAACTCAGAAATCCGCCAGCCTCTGCCTCCCAAGTGCTGGGGTTAAAGGCGTGCGCCACCACGCCAGGCATGTGCTGTTTGTTTTAAATGCCAATGCTCATATTAGGCAAATTCACTCTAAGTGGCCATCCTTAAATGGCCTGAACAGAGGGTCAGAGATCAAGCTGAGAGGCAAGGGGACTAGTCCAATTACCAGGCAGGTGACTCTCAGAGTGCTGTGTGGCCTCTCTGTGGCCTCCCCCTCCCCCTCTCTCGGAAGGGATTGAATGAGAACATTTAAGCAAATACAACACAACTTCAGAGCTAATAGCTATGATCAAGACCATTAGACCACTCTAGGACGAAAATTTCATCAGTTCTCTTTATTGCTTTATGTATTATTTTAGCTAATTGCGGTAAGCCCAGTGTGACCCAATTAAGCAAATGTACCGAACCAAAGCTGCCCAGATATTTTAAATGATGTTTGCTCATGATGTCCTGCAGCAATATATATTCCATAGGAAACGAGGGTACTGAGCGGCATATGCTAGTTACGCTGGAATTAATTGGCACTGGAGTAGGCCCTGTGCAGCTGGGGTAAGACATGAGCTCAGAGGCTCACAGAGCTGTCACACACACACACACACACACACACACACACACGGCCATCTGTACACCCACTGCAGGGTGCAGGAGCTGCTGGAGGCGAGTAAGCACTGTTCTAACAGCAAGAGTGAAAAAGGGAAGAACAGAAGAGGATGAAGAGCTGAGGGAAGAAGGAAGGAAGGAGGGAGAGGAGGAGGGAGAGGAGGGAAGGGAAGGAGGAGGGAGAGGAGGAGGGAGAGGAGAAGGGAGAGGAGGAGGGAGAGGAGGAGGGAAAAGAGGAGGGAGAGGAGGAGGGAGAGGAGGGAAGGGAAGGAGGAGGGAGAGGAGGAGGGAGAGGAGGGAAGGGAAGGAGGAGGGAGGAAGAGATGAGGGAAGAGAAGGAGGAGGGAGAGGAGAGAAGGGAAGGAGGAGGGAGAAAGGAGGAGGGAGAAAAACAGAAAGGAAATAAAAAGAGGGAAGGGAACAGAGCAAGAAAGGAGGGAGGGACTGAAACTTTAAGTCAATTATTGGGAATTAAAGAAGGGAAGACGGGGAGATGGGAATGGAAGAAGGAGGCAGGAAGGGGGGTAAGGAGAGGGAGGGGAGGGGCCGCTGCCGCTCTAAATGTCATTTGGACAGACAGCAGGCAGTGGAGGCTTTCTGTGGGTTTCAGCCACTGAAATTAAATAAAACACTCAAGGGGTGAACAAGTTCCTCGTAGGAACAGGTGACCTTAGCATTTCCCAGAGACGGCGTGACTCTAAGTCGTGCTGCTCCAGGTGGACAGAGTTCCTGCAGCCAAGACATATGCTGAGCAGAGCCTCTCACGGCCAGCGTGGCCCGTGTGGAGAGGAGAACTCCGGAAGATCAAGGCCCAGGAGCTCAGGGACAGAACACACTGTGGTGTGCACGCATGCTTCCTAGCTCACCCATGGCTACAGACGGGGCGTATGGTACACACTCCCCAGAAGCCTTCTCCAGATGGGTAAGTCCATCACTCTTCTGAGTTTGCCTGGGAATAACTTGGCACCCTGTGTGGGGCAAAGCCTCTGGTTCTTGAGCCCACTTAGTACCAAGGGTCAGGAGGTCCAGGATGGCAAGAAGATGTGTGTAGCAGGAAATATTAAAAATGATCGGAGCCGGGCGGTGGTGGCGCACGCCTTTAATCCCAGCACTTGGGAGGCAGAGGCAGGTGGATTTCTGAGTTCGAGGCCAGCCTGGTCTACAGAGTGAGTTCCAGGACAGCCAGGGCTACACAGAGAAACCCTGTCTCGAAAAAAACAAAAAACAAAAAACAACAACAACAACAACAACAACAAAAATGATTGGCCGGCCAGCTCTCTGTGGACTCTGACCACGCCCCACCCTCCTGCAGCCGCCAGCTCCCCTGAGCTGCTGCTCTCCAGAACCGCAAACTCTCCAGCCCTGTGGGGCCATAAGGCCTCCGCTTGGGTTATTTCACTGGGCCATCCTTCTGATAGCCATCTCTCCGGCGGGGGACACCCCCCCCAGTTCCTCTCGCTGCCATGAAACACCCCACACGCCCCCGGTCAGCTCACCATCCAATTGCCCGATAGAAGAACAATTCTTACAGCTTGATTAGTAGCCAATTAGATTTATGTGTATTTAAAATCACAATTAAGAGATGCCAATACAGTAATTTCAGAGCCAGCTGATTATGATAAAAGCTTTAATCCAAATATTCTAACCTTTTGATAACACCACATCAGACTCCATTTTGGTTCCTTCCTTTGGACCTCTGAGACACACACACACACACACACCCCGCCCCAACTCCTATCTCCGCCTCTCCTTTCCTGTCAAATCACAGGCCTTCCACTGCCCTAATATGATTGGAAATGGAAAATCTTGCAACAGATGTGGACTGGGGAATTGGACACACACACACACACACACACACACACACACACACACACACACACACATTTGCTCCCACTATTAACAGATTACAATGTAGCAGATGCCTGCCTGCTCCAGATGGATAAGACCCCAAGCTGAATAACAAAGAGTAGGGAAGCCAACTGGCACCCCACTCCTCCCCAGTCCTGACAAGATGGGTAGGTGCCCGAAATGTACTGAGACAATTATCAGCGCAGTGCAACATCGCTTTAAATAGCCTCACATAGACTCACCTAAAAACGATAGCAGTTTGCTCGTCAGGTGATCTGCGCGGTGTGCGAGAGGTAATCAGAACTCCTTTCTCCTTCTCTGGGGGCTGTGGAAGTCCTCCTGTCCCCAGAAAGGCTGAAACCAAGACAGAGGATTCTACTCTCAGAGGAGCAGCTACTAAGTAAGCTAGTTAGCACCTTTGCACGGCCATAGATAACACGCTCACATTTCCATAGGTAACATCTTTCCACTTCTATAGGTAACACACTGGCACTTCCATAGATAGCACACTCAGAATGTCCATGCTCACACGCCCATAGATAATACCCCTGCACGTCAAGTCCAAAGACCTCCCAAGAAGAGTGCATCTTCTCTGAGATGGCAAGGATGCTCTTTCATCAATAACTAGGACTTAGACACTCACATGGTGACTCCCACCCATCTGTAACTCCAGTTGCAGGGCATCTGACGCCCTCTTCTGACTTTTATAGCCCCAGACAGGGTTTGGTGCACATACAGAAACGCAGACCAAGCACTCGCACAGATAAAAAAGAATTTTTTTTTTTTTAATAATTGGGAATTAAACTACTCAGGCATTAAGGAATGACAACATACATCTTTTGTGGATGTTCCAAGTCTACCTTACATTTTGGGAGCTCCCAGGACCCTTCAAGGGGACATCGGCCAAGTGTCTTATACTCTGCAAGTCTACATGACCCCAGAGAGTCTCAAAGCTTACTTCAGGAGAAGAGGGGCATAGGCCTGAATACACAAAGTGTCACAGACCCCAGTGGCCTGGCCACCCTACTCCATGCGGCCCTCGCAAGCTCATGGAGGCTGTGCACTAACTTGCAGGAGATTTTTCCTTTCTTTTTAGTTGAAAATAGATTTCTTTATGCAATATATTCTAATTATGGTCTTCTATTGCCTAACGCGATCTCAACTGTGAAATTCCATAGAACTATCAGACGTGGGGTGTGTTTCCTCTCAGGCACTGTGATAGTGTCTTAGGGTTATCATTGCTGTCATGGAACACTGTGCCCCAAAGTAAGTTGGGGAGGAAATGTATTTGGGTTACAAATCTGGGATCACAGTCCATTGAGGAAAGCCAAAACTAACTCAAACAGGGTAGGGAACCTGGAGGCAGGAGCTGATGCCGAGGCCGTGGAGGAGTGCTGCTTACTGGCTTGCTCTCCATGGCTTGCTCAGCCTGCTTTCTTCCACGACCCAGGAGCACCAGCCCAATAGTGACCCCGCCCACAATGAGCTGGGTCCTCCCCCATCAATAATAAGAAGTTGTTCTACAGACTTGCCTCCGGCCCCACCTTCCGTCAATTTGACACAAACCTAGGCAGCACAGATGTGAGAGAGAATGGAGAGACTTCATCCAAGGCAGATCACATCAGGTTGATGAGAAAGTCATCCCGGGGGAGGTGGGGGGGAGGGGCGATGGGAGGGATGGGGTGAATGAAGGGTGGGGGTGAGGGATGGGGAGGATAGGTGGTGGGGAAGTGGGGGGTACAGAAGCAGGTTGGGAAAAGGCTCTCCCGGTGAACAAGGAGCTGTGGCACCCCTCCCCCCAGAGCTGCCTACAGAGAATAAAAGTTTGCTGACAACCCCCCCCCCCATTGTCTCAGTGTGAGTCCACCTGCAGGGGGGCGGGGGAGAGGTGAAGGGTACTGTCTATCGGTGGTTTGCCTGGCCCCTTTCCGAGATAAAGACTCACTCTGAGTAAACACTGTGAGAGCCAGTTGTCAAAGGGTTGCTCCTGCAGGGTCCACACCCTCCCCCCCTCCTCTTCCCCTCCCCCACACTGTCTTCCTGACTGATCTAAAAATAAATTTCCTGGTACCAGGGCAGGGAGTAACCCGAGCCCAGTTTCGAGGATGGGGTGAAGGAGCCATTGTCTGGCCTTGGACATCTTCCAGAGAGAAACAGACCTGTCTCGCTCTCCGTGATGCCGCTGGGCTGGACGGACCACGGGCTGTGTAGTAACAAGGGGAAGGGGATGTTGGCTGACCCATGGCTGTGTGGGAGGAGGCCCCAGCAGCGAGGACAGTGTATTTCTTTAATCAGCGGCCACTATGTGAGCAGCCACACTGTCTTTTGAAGTGGACACCACAGGAAACCACTCCTCACAGCAGGGCCAGCCCAGGGCTGACAGCATCAGTGGAATCTCCCAGGGCCAGTGTGTGAGTGAGCCAGTTTTATTTCTGGGTTTCCAACAAAAATGATATTATCCAGTTATTGTTCTTACCATATTTACTCTCCAAAGTCCAGACCTGTGTGTTTAAAGAAGAAAGTCGTTTCGGGGAGCCGAGCTGTCGCTGCACAGGACAGCCGGTGCAGTCACCGAAAGTGCTTTGATGCCAAGGTGTACTGTCCAGATCTGGGGTGGGGGTGGGGATTCCAGGAGAGCTCCAAAACATAGACTCCTCGCCCTGGCAACAAGTGACCACCTCCCACGATACCTTCTGGGGCAGCTCTGTATGGGACCAAGCTTTTTTTTCTTAATTTGTAAAACCATACAAATATATAATTATAATACATAACTATATATTAAATAACGCTATAATAGAATGATTTGATACAGTTTAGCAGAAGAGAAATGGAAAATGTTCAGGTTATAAGGACCCTACCCTGAGGACAAATTCTTCTTTAAACATCAGTCTTTCTAAGTAGGACAATGGGACCAGTGTGCTCAGTGATTGGCTGTGTCTAAGTCCCGCCGCGCTAGGGGCCGAGGGGGGACAAAGAATGCACAACTTTCATGATGCTACGTCGTACACGCCACACCAGTGTCACCCCCCCACACACATCACAGCACGTGCCACGCACTCCAGATCTGACACACACACACTACCCTCGTAGAGGGGCTCCATCTAGTCACTGCACAAGGCTGGCCTCTGGCAGCCATAGTGTGAGGTTCAGGGACCCCCTGGGCATCTGGGTCTCTAATTTTGGATGAGCTGCGGCTCTGAGATGTGTCGCTGTGATCTCACCTCAGAAGCTCGGGCCCTAAGATCCCTCCACAAACTCAAATCAGCCTGTGCTTCAAGCGTTACCCCATCAGGGAGGAGGAGCTTCAAGAATTATCCCATCAGGGAGGAGGAGCTTCAAGAATTATCTCATCAGGGAGGAGGAGCTTCAAGCATTATCCCAACAGGGAGGAGGAGCTTCAAGCATTATCCCATCAGGGAGGAGGAGCTTCAAGCGTTACCCCCATCAGGGAGGAGGAGCTTCAAGCACTATCCCATCAGGGAGGAGGAGCCACGGTCTGATAGGCAGGCGGGAAGCTGTGTCCCTCTTTCTTCCCAGCTCCCTGCTTCTCCGCCCGCTCTTCTGTCTTCTCTCTGCAGCCTGGAGGGAGGCAGTACCAGTTCTGGCTGTCACCCAGACCCTTACTGTCCTTGAAGCCATTAGTGGATGTGACTGAGCTAGAAAGCCTCTCTGCAGGTGCACAAGTCAGGGGGGAGGGGGAATCCCTTAACTCCGAAACTCAACACTGTAAACGGAGAAAGGCATGCTGGGAGGAAGAAAGGCCGGTTCACTGAAAGCCAGAAACTGTGGTCCTCTGCCCAGCCCCATTCAGAAATGGCAGAGCTCTGCTTCTGCAGGGGAGGGGCGCAAGAAACCTCCAGGGAAGTGGAACCTGGCTCCGGAGAACTCAGTGGGCCCAGAGAACAACTAGTTCTGTGACATGGTCCGTTGGGCCTGACTAACAGTGCAGAGTACCCTGGATGGGTCTGAAGGCACACATGGTGTCTGGCTGGCCCGGATTCCTCCGTGGTAGGTGTTCAGTTATGGACCACTGTGTGTGTTACAGTAGGCATCGAAGGGAGCCCAGGTGGTCCGATCCTGGCAGGAAATGGGGCTCGGCCAGAAGCCTCACTCTGCGCTTCCACGTTCTATTTCAACTTGATCCAATTGTCCAGCGTGAGAAAACATCCTGCATTGGGGGAGGGGGGACGTCCTGGGAGCTATTGTTCTCTGAGTCCACCCGTTGAGCAACAACAATGGTTTACTGTCCCTTTTCCGCTGATCCTGTTATCAGGCTTTTATTGGCTGGTTCAGTTTGGTCCTTTTGTTTTTAGGGTGGAGTTAAAAAAAAAAAAAAAAAGACCCTGGAGCACACAGCACCTTGCGTCCATCGCCCAGGGTTGTAGAAAACTCCCGATTGTCCTTGCTTCTGACCTGCAGCTTGGAGAGCCCTGGAACCTCCCGAGTGGAGGTTGTTGTGTCTTTTACATACATACAGGTGGGCTGGCTGTGGCTGGAGCTACTCAACAGCTTCAGGAGGCGGCAGAGTTGCAGGGGTGGGACGGAGAAGCCGAGGAGAGGGATTATGGCGTGTCTCCTCTAGGGAAGGCTCTCCAGTACCCGGTAAGAATAAGGTCAGTGCGCTTCAGGCAGCTGGAGGGCAGTGGCAGGGGCGTGGGTGTGTAAGCCCCGCCCCTTCCTCCTCTACAGCCGGGTGCGCTTCTCCACGCCCTCTCTAACCGGCTGGCAACACACGCGCCTTGCTGAGTCCCCTGAGCTGCTCCAGGAAATTAACAGTCCCCGGTGAAGAGGCCCTGGGTTAGAGCCGGTTAATCGGCTCTGGTCACAGCTGCGAAACGCCAGCGCCTTCTGAACTGGCAAGCGTCTAGGAGCCTGCAACCAAGACCTGCAGCCTCTGAGGCAGCCTCTAGGAAGCCAGGGTTAAAACCGAATTAACAGATCCCAGCTGAACTGGGGTCTGAGGGAGAGAGACTCAGGCCCCGGGTAGGAGATATTGTTTTCTCCTGTCTGTCCGTCCCAGAGCTTCTTCAGGAGGGCATCCCCCTTCCATTGTGTTGTGTCGAGACTCTGGTATTTGGGAACACCCCTCAGAGGATAGTACTTCTGGGTCTCTAGGGCATTTGCAAGCACAGACCTCCATTTCCACGATACTTTGCCAGGTCTAGACTACAGTCACTGGAGACAGCTGAGAAAATAAAGACGGCCAGGACATATTCTACAAAGTCTGCCGCAGCGTCGCGATATTAAAATGCCGGTCCACCTGTATATCCACACAAGCGGAGTTTTGTTCAGCCTGAAGGACCGAGGAAGCACCAAGGTGTGGCACCGTGGCACGGTGCGGTCCTGCAGATGTGACAGGGCGTGAATCAATGAGGCCACAGCAGAGCGACTGCAGGTGATTCCTCTGAAATGAGTCCCCAGAAATAGAAAGCGGATGGTGGGGGTCGGGGTTCGGAGGTGCGTGGAGTCGGAGCAGGGGAGGGGGGGGACCCACTGTTCTGTGGGTACAGTCTCCCTTTGGGGAACCGGAAGCTCCCTGAAGATGGGCATTTGGTGGTAGCGGCTGCCTGGTAAGCATGCTTCCTGCCACAGGGCTGCATATTTCAAACGCTGCCTGACAGTGTTGGATCACTCTGCCCTGACTCCCATCCTCTGTCTGACCAGCCTGGGTTCCGCCTCACCACCAAGATGTGTCCCTTCAAAGCAGATAAGGGAAGGGGGCAAGACACAGCCAACCTTCCTGAAACCCATAGAGGTGACCGTCTACAGAATCTGCCGGTGTTCCGGACGGCTCCATCAGCACACCACTAGCCTCGGGAGTCCTACCTTCTGTATGAAGCTGCCCTTCGTCCCACTCGTCGTCCCAGTGACCTCTGGGATTCCTTGAAGTGGCTTCAGATCCTGCGTCCAGGGATACCACGCTGTCACCATGGCGTTGTTCTTGTGGCATTTGGTGTCCGATGGTAACAGAGGTGTGTTGCAAAAGATTCTGAAAAAAAAAATGATGAAAAAGATTCATCTTGGGTTGGAGAGATGGCACAGCGGTTAAGAGCACCGACTGCTCTTCCAGAGGTCCTGAGTTCAAGTCCCATCAACCACATGGTGGCTCACAACCATCTGTAATGGGATCTGATGCCCTCTTCTGGTGTGTCTGAAGACAGCTACAGTGTACTCACATAAATAGATAGATAGATAGATAGATAGATAGATGGATAGATAGATAGATAGATAGATAGATAGATAGATAGATAGATAATTCTGGATCTTATCACCATAACAGATTTGAGGAGACAGAGATTTGCTTTGATCTAAATAATACCCAGCATGCACTTGAACCAAAATCTCCCATGGGACTCATTGCTGTGCAGGGTAAAAGGGAGAGACACGGGAAGAAGTAATGGTGTAACACATAGTTATGAGCCCTGATCTTAACAAGGGCATTTGGCTTCTTTCATAGCATCTTGCCCCTTCCCATGAGCCTCTTTGAGTCTACACCCAAGGGTCTGGTTGACATTAGGACTCAGTCCAGCCATCGGGCACTGTGTCCACTTGGGAGTCTATGAGGGTGGGGTAGATGTACCTGTTTACTTTGAAGGTAATGTTTCCCTCAGCTTTGCTGGTTAGCGGAACCTGCTCACATGTCCTGCTTCATGTACTTTGTCCACAAGGAGTCACCTCAGCCCTCGTGTGCCAAGGTGTGCCAGGCAACAGCAGACAACATTTTCTTTCACTGAGTTTCTGGGTCAAGCAAGCTTTGTGGCTTCAAAGTCACTAAGGAAAGGTGACAAAGACGCAGCCACCCTGCAGCAGCCGGTTCTGAGGAGGCCCATCTGTCTCACGTGTTCCTGGACTTTTGCTACTTCGGGTGCTCAGTTCTTCAATCAGTCCAGCGGCCGTATCCGCCTCCCGCAGTTTCTGACATCCCGCTGAGACGCCTGACTGGGGAAAGGACTCAGCCAGTCTGACTTCCTCTCTGGTCAGCAGTGGTGTCTCACGCTGGCAGGACCACAGCCGTGTGGCCGGGAAACATGTGACAGAGATGAACATGGACCCTCAGGAGCTGCGTAGCCGGAGACAGGAGCACCGACACGCCAGTGACAGCAAATGGAGACCCCAGGATATGACAAAGGACACACAGTGGTGGCAGTCCTCCCTAAGAGAATGAAAGGATAAGGCTGCAAGCTAGGAATCCCCCGTGCCTGAGTCTAGGGTGACTCCAAAGGAGCAGAGGTTTGGCCCATTCTTTCCTCCAGGGTCCGGCTGCGAGCCTCGGGCTGGGAGTGTCCCTGGCATCTTTTCCCGTCTCCCTCAGCGGAGTGGCTATGGCAAAGACAAGCACGGCTGGGGGCGCTTAGGTCCCCCTATTGCCAGTGGGGGAGGGTGGGCGCGACCCTGTGCGTGGCGGCCACGTAAGCGGAAATGACTTAACTAGTTCTTCCGGCCTCTGTAAGAGGCTGATAGGTTCTTAGAGAGTGTGGGTTCGGATGGATTGAACTGATTGGCTTAGAAGCTTGCGGTAGGCGGGTTCTGTTATAAGCCTATAAAAAGCCAATCCGAGTCTACACACAGGGCTCACTTCTTTTACCCTGCATGGTAAGACTGTGACCCCCAGAGCTCTGGAAATTAAAATTCCTCTTGCAAATTGCATCAGGTCTGCTTCTCGTGAGTGATTGGGGTGCCAGGGTACCCCCGTTTTTCTTTCAGATCTTACAAGCTGACCCAAACACTGCAGAACCTAGATGAGTCCAGTTCTAGGAGAGCCCCACCCACCCACTCCCAAGCTCCCACCACCAACCGGGTCAAATGACCACAGGCCTGTCTAAACAAGGCAGATTGCTTTCCTGGGCTGGGTCTTCCAAAGGTGACTTGTTTTTTAAAAAGTATGTCTAAAGTAATTAAAGTGTTGGTGGTTGTAAGACGACAGAGACCAGCCTGGAAGAGTGGGGGCTGGGATGTATCAACAGACTCGTACCTGAGCGGGAAGGCTCAGTCGGGGGCCCCACCTCCCAGGCTCCTAGGAGCAGCCACCATCTCCTCTTCAGAGGACCCTGATCCGGATGCCTTTGCCGCTGAGGTGGGGCAGGAAGCTCTGTGGAGAACTTCCCTGTCCACAAAGCCAGTACCCTAACAGACAGCAAGGACTGGGTGAGGAGTACACGGAACGAGGAGGGCGCACCGGAAATGGTCATTCTCCGAGCCTATTAATCCCTCGTCCCGTGCCAAGTCCATAAGTCAAAGGACCAGCAAGGAGGAAGCAGAGGCATCTGTAGACCCCCCACCCCACCCCCCCGCTGCCGCCGCCGCCCCCAGGCCACTCTGGTCCTACCTCTCTTCTGCTGCAGGTCTTGCAGGGGTCCACCCCACCTATGAGCCCTCGTCCCTGGGGTGTGTGGGAGCAGGAAGCTGCCCAAAGTGCACCCTGCTGTTCTCCGCCTTCCTCCATGCGATCGGATTTTGGTTCGTGTGATGGTGACTACGGCCTCTCATTCAGACTTTGAGGAGTATGGAGTAAACTCTGGGCCAAAGGCTAAGGAGGCTGGCCTTGAACCTATGTCTTTGGGAGGATAACATGGTGACTTGTTACCTGATAACAGGGGACTCGGTCCCCTGTGTGCTTGCTAGACCTGGGTTTTTTCCACCCTGGACTTGTTTTGCTTGGGGACGATGTAAGTCTAGACACCTCCCTAGCTTGAGCCCAACAGACCATTAGGACAGGCCTCCACACCTTCAGTCCCAGAGGATGCCCTTTCTGACAGAGAGTGACTCAAGTATTCCAGTGTCATGGGAGATGCTCTCAAAGCTTTACATAGAGGCCATCAGGACAAGACACACACACACCCCAGGCCAGCCTAGAACGTGAATTCCTGCCTGCCCCATTTCCTGTGTGCTGTTAGCCTAGTCCACTCGAAAGGGCCAAACAGGATTGCTCAGAGCCCCTGGGCTCTCGGCCCAAGCTCACTGCTCCTGGGGCTTCTTGTGAGGAATGTGTATGCAGGGGGTGCTGGGCAGTCCAGAGGCTGAGAGGGTTCTGTCAGCTCGGTAAACTCCTGCGGATGCCCTCAGGGATGAGGGCACAGCAACCCTTCCCAGCTGCTCAGGGCACCTGAGCCCCCTCCACCCTCTGGAGGAGGACTCAGGCCCCTGGGATGGGGTCTGGCCCCTGGGACCTTGGTGTTCATTCTCAGTGATGGGCTGGCGCTCCTACAGGAAGTGGCAAAGGGGAGAGAGAGAAAGAGAGAGAGAGAGAGAGAGAGAGAGAGAGAGAGAGAGAGAACGACCAGGCAGGCAACAGCGTGACCCAGTCATCCTGGACACAGTGACCTCACAGAGCAGCCCAGCCTGCAGGTCTCTCACACTTCCTTTCCTGCAGTCTGCTGAGGTGCGATGATGTCTGCTGGCCTCCAAGGTCCCCTCAGGGATCCAGACACCTACCAGTTCCCAGGAAGGTTGGTCAGGTCACTTACCCAAGGCAGGAGCACTCCTGCTTTGTGGCGCTGAGGAGAGGTGCCTGCACTGTCTAGAGGATGCGGGCTAGGCAGCAGGCATCCAGGCTACTGTCCTGTTCTGAATTTAAATACTAATAAGGTCCAGATGTCCGCTCTGACGAGTCGGTGATTCCGTGTGGACATCAGGCCTTTTGAACACCTCCTGGGGGCAGGGAAAAGGCCAGACAGCATCTGGCCGCCCTCCGCTTTCCCCTTTATATCTGTGTGGAGTGAAATGCCTCTGCTTGGTGTAGACTGTGGTGTTCAGAACCCAGGCACCACACCTAGTCGGTGAGTAAGGCCTTCACTAACACGCTACCTACGTGACTGTTACTCTCCACCTCAGCTCCGACCGAGGCTTCCGCACATGGTCTCCTTCAGGAATCAGAACAAAACCACTTTCTCTTGACTCAACAGAGCCTGGTCCAGCCTGAGCTTAAAAAGCGCTGCTCACAGCTGGGAGGTGGTGGCACACGCCTGTAATCCCAGCACTCTGGGGAGGCAGAGGCAGGCGGATTTCTGAGTTTGAGGCCAGCCTGGTCTACAGAGTGAGTTCCAGGACAGCCAGGGCTATACAGAGAAACCCCGTCTCGGAAAAAAAAAAAAACCAAAAAAAAAAAAAAAAAAAAAAAAAGTGCTGCTCACGAAAGTGAGATCGTTTTACAGTGGAGTCAGAGACTCAGTAGAGATGCGGTCCAGAGGCAGGAGGCCAATGTCTGGCGTAGCCCAGGGAGGAAGCGAATAATGACTCGTTCAGTGTGAACAAGCCACCCAACGGGAGGATTGACCTGACCTGGCCATACGTCTGCTCAGCAGTTCTCCGAGTCGGAGGGCGTAAACAATGAGGCCAGATAAAGTTTAAGATTTGCAGAAGAAAAAAATATCAGATTCTTTTTTGTTGTTGTTTTGTTTTTTGTTTTTCGGAGACAGGGTTTCTCTTTGTAGCCCTGGCTGTCCTGGAACTCACTCTGTAGACCAGGCTGGCCTCGAACTCAGAAATCTGCCTGCCTCTGCCTCCCAAGTGCTGGGATTAAAGGCGTGCGCCATGGCGCCCGGCAAAATATCAGATTCTTGAAGACTAGGGTTCTAGAAAATAACTAAGATAGCCTCCTGTTTCCTTTCCTCCAGCCAGGCTTCCTCCTTCGCGCATGCATTAGGAAGCCCTCAGGGGACGCCTCGCACACCTCGGGAGGGAGGAAGTGAATGGGACAGAGGACCTGCTTTTCAGAGCCGACAAGCACAGAGCATTACACTCTGCTGGTGGCCCTGCCTTTGCGCAGAGCGCTTCTGTCAATCCTGGAAGTACGCGGCAAGTGGTGGACCGCCAAGCTGGCGGAGCAGGGGGCAAAGGCGTGGGAGGGTAACTCTGGAACAGGCCCTCGGATTGTCCGCGGCCTGAAGCCTCATCCCTGGGGCTGAAGCATCCAGGGAAGGTCCCTAAGGAAGACTCTGGGGAAGGTGCCAGTGGATTAAGCACCCCCACCCCACCCTGCCATTGCTGTTTCCAAGCATGCGGCCAAGCCTTTGTTTGATGCTACCTAGTGATACGGTTTTTGTCATACGGCAGGAGGGGTGTGCCTCAGTGGGCTCATGCTTAGGCACTCCCCCACCCCAACCCTCACCCCACGTACCAGCCATTTGATGGTCTAGCATAAAATGAAGATTATTTGGGGGCATGAGAACGGGGGTTGAGAAGGGAGTAAAGGCAGAGAAAGAGGGGGGGGGCAGAGAGGGGAGAGAGAAAGACGAGAGAAGCTGTCTGGGAACATATGGAGAGATGGGAGGAGGAAGACAGGGAGGGAGGGAAGAGAGAGGACAAACAGTCCTTTTATAACAAGCCAGGCTCAGCCGGGCGTGGTGGCGCACGCCTGTAATCCCAGCACTTGGGAGGCAGAGGCAGGTGGGTTTCTGAGTTCGAGGCCAGCCTGGTCTACAGAGTGAGTTCCAGGACAGCCAGGACTACACAGAGAAACCCTGTCTCGAAAAACCAAAAAAAAAAAAAAAAAACCAAGCCAGGCTCATACCGGGCTGTTGCTAGGTAACCGTCGGGCGGAGCCTAAAAAGAAATGCTAACACCTAGTTCTGGCCCCTCCACATTCAGCTCTAGGAGGGACTTCCCAACACTCCTGCAGGATTATGTGTTTCTTAGGAAGCTCTGTAATTGGGGAAGTTGCTCCTCACTGTAAATATCATCTTTCCCTAGACCTTCCCTGAGCTCTTCCTCAGCCACTGCAAGGTCTTTGCTAGGCTCTCCCAGAAGACACCGATTGTCTACAACGCTGGCACTCTGCGGAAGCCTGTCCGCGGGACTCTGCGGAAGCCTGGCGAGGCCTGAGAAAAATTGAGCTCCATTGCAGAAGGTCTGACCTGGGTTTGCACTGAGCTAGGAAGGCAGTGGGGCCAGCCGGAGGTCAGATAAGCACACTTGACAAAGATGTCATCCTCACACAGTAATGGCCACGACCTCTGGGATAGGCTGCTCACAGAGAATGCCAAGGGTCCCGAAGAATGCTGGGGACACACCTCATGGCTGCAGGAGGTCTGAGTCACACTACTGGGAGCAGAGGCATGCATCAGATTGCTATATTATTACTCTCTTGGGTGTGTGTGTGTGTGTGTGTGTGTGTGTGTATGCACGGAGTCCAGAGGTCAGCCTTAGGTACCATTCTTCAGGGGGCATTTACATTGCTTACTGAGGTCTCACTGGCCTAGGGCTCCCTGATTAGACTGGCTGCCCAGGGAGCCCCAGGGACCTGCCTGTCTGCACCTCCCAAGTGCTGGGGTTACTGGCACACAGTACCACACCCCCGCTTTTTACATGGGTGCTTGGGTCAAACTCAGGTCCTCATGCTTGCACCACAAGCACCTTACAGACAGAATTTTGCCCCAGGCCTCGGGATTCCTCACTCTTGTGGATCCTAGGTGCTGTCATAGTCTAACGTTTCTGGGCCAAGAGGGCCTCTCACGTACAGTGTGAGTGAGTAAAGGTTTTGGCTTTGTTTTCCAGAGAAGGGATTATTACATCAGGGCACTCCTTACCTATGTGATGGGAGGGTCTTGGAGCAAGACAAAGACTCCACCTGAGATCTCTCTCAAGATTGACAATCCTCAGAATTGGACACACCCCAAAACGGTGCATCTTTCATCAGCAAAAGAGCCTTCCTTGAGTTTCTGCTGACAACGGGAACCAGGAGGATACAGAGTCCCAGGGATCCCTGCAGCGTGTGTGTGTGTGTGTGTGTGTGTGTGTGTGTTTACCCTCAGCTCCTCACTCTCCTCAGAGCCTAAGTACAATAGAGGGCAGCTGTGAGAGTCTCTTGCTTCCCAATCCCTGCTCTTGAAGGAAGAGAAAAGACAGACAGATCCCTATGGCTCCCAACCTATGTTTCTCGGCTATCCCAGTCTGTGTGCATACACACTGTCACTGCTGTTTTAGCTCCGGCTGTGCGTGCTTGTGTGTGTGTGTGTGTGTGCGCACACGCGTGCACGTACCGTGTCCTCGCTCTGTCCAAGGAAACAGGGATTCCAGAGGGACAAGGAGCCCCAGAGGCTGATCCAACCTGCAACCACATGTGCAAGCAGTGGGTTCTAATCAGGGACCATCCAGGACCCTCCGCTCTCTGACTTTCACTCCACAGCTTTATGAATAGAGTCGCTACTTGGTTGCAACTCCCCAGTGAACTCTCCTGACTGCTCTGGAGAACACTCAAGGAGGATTTTAAACAGTGACAGTGGTGTGACTTCAGGGAAACTCAGAGGAGCTCTCCAGTCCCTTCTCTTCCTCTCCTTTCCTTTGAAGAGTCTAGGCAGGTGTGGAGCAGAAAGCCTTTCCCTAAGGTGCCTTGCCCTACTCTAACCCAGTCCTGGGTCCTAGCTGCCAAGGGTACACTCCTGCTGTGTTGTCCTCGACAGACTGGGAGGATGAAAGCCTGAGCTGTGCATGCGATCGCTGCTGGGACAGCTATAGGACAAAGAGCCGGCATGCTCACTGAGGTGGAAACACAAGGGCTGGGCTCCATCTCCCGGGACTGTCGCGGAAGCATCGACTCTGTCAAAATGGCCACGGATAAACCCACAAGGCAGGGGACGGAGGCGCAGTCCCGCTGGAGCCTGGGGCGTTATCAGATTCATGTCCACAGCTCTGATACAAGCTGAGAACACAGAGCCTGGAAGGCGCCCCCCCACCACACACACACACACACACACACACACACACACACACGGGATATACACAAGTCTCCAGAAGCTGTCTCCCTCTGTGAGGTATTCTACTGTGGGTCCCCTCTCCTCCCCAGACCAGCCTTGATTTTCATTCATAAGCAAGGCTCCTGCTGCTCAGGAATGCAAAGGGAAGGCTTGGGCTGGGGATGGAGATAGAAATTGAGAGCGCAGACCCTATTTAACCGGGAGCTACTGGTTGAAATTGCATTTAGACGTCATTTGTCACAGAAGTAAAACACTGCTCAAGAAACTGAGAGTCTCCTTCAAAGTCTGCAAACCAAGAAGCTGTTAGAAACCCAGCCGTGAGCCGGGCGGTGGTGGCTCACGCCTTTAGCCCCAGCACTTGGGAGGCAGAGGCAGGCGGATTTCTGAGTTCGAGGCCAGCCTGGTCTACAGAGTGAGTTCCAGGACAGCCAGGGCTACACAGAGAAACACTGTCTCGGAAAAACAAACAAAGAAACTAACAAAGAAACCCAGCCGGGGCCAGGTCTCACCCCCACCCCCACCCTCTCCTGAAACCAAGCACAGGGAATTCACTATGGAATGTACCACACTTGTCTTTACAGCAAAGGTCTCCCCTCTTCCCTCTCTTTCTCTCTCTCCCACCTCTCTCTCTACACACATGTGCACATACTCACACACCACACACATACAAACTCAGCACACACACTCACACATGCATACACACATACCCCTCCCCCCCCCATCTTACCATGCACACAAACACACACATACACTCAGGTCAGAAAGCCTCTTCATTGCTGGTTTATAAATGAGCTTATATGACCCAAACATAAGCCATGGTTTCTACAACCTAGAATAACACCAAGAGTGGCCAACCCTCCCAGATCCTGTTCTCGAAGCTCTTGGCCAGGAGCTGGCTGGACACGTGGTCCACCTGCACTCCAGCTAAGAAGAGGCTACATTCTTTTGACTAGGCTTGGCCAGCACCTAAGGCTGGCCTGGTGGAGCACGCCTTCCCGGCTTCCGTAGTTCCAGGAGGGAAAGTCTTAGCTTTGTGCAGAGCTTTTTACCCTCACTGTAGGTCCCTTCCTAGAGCCCAGGCCCAAAGCCGGGGAGGAAGAGAAACAGGGCTAGAGGAGGCTTTCCCGAGGAGAGCCCCTGCGGCCTCTCTCCCAAGAGTCCCCAGCGGAATGGCAACCATCGCGAAAGGCTAAGCGATTTCACAAAGGGTGAACCAGGTATTTCTTTACAGGGCGCGGAGGAAATCTTACTAGGCTCCCGGGACTCTGGGGGTCTGAGATCCTCTCAGATTTAAGCTGGTAGCCCTGCGCCCCACCCCCTCCCCCAGCCACAGACCGCCCACACCCCCTCCCCCAGTCACTGGCCGACCTCAGACTCTGCGCTGCATTTCCCTGCGGGGCTTATTTTTAAACACTATTCACGGGAGTATCCCACCGTGCGCAGCGTGGGCCCGACGCAGCTGCGAGCTTCCCGCTCGCACCAATTAAAGCCGAATTTGATGCTCCTTAGCATATGAATCAAGGCACCAGGCAGGAAAAGTACTGCTCTGAGCGCTACTCGGCTCATCTCCCTCGGTCTCCTCCCCGCCCCCAGCCCTGAGCCCTGGGTTGGTCCATTGCACCTGCAGCTTCCTTGTGCCACGCCCCTCTGTCCAGAATGCCTAGGTCACAGAGACTATATATATAGCCTTCCGCGGGCCAAATCAGGTTTTGTGAGTGCTCCCAGGGCACCGGGTATCTAGACCAGTTGTAAGAAAGATATTTTTGATGAGCTATCAGGATGAATGGGAAATACGGGGATTCAGCTGCCTGCCTGGCAGGCGGGCACCCTCGAATTCGAATTCTAAACTAAGAAACCATTGAAGGGATTTTGAGATGTATTCGTGTCAGGAGACATGAGGAATTCTCCCAATGAATGCACTGCTCCTGTGTTTTCCATTTCCTGATTTCAAAAAAAAAAAAAAAAAAAAAAAAAGGCCGGAGGCTGACACTGCCTATCATGATTTTAGGAGATTAAGGAAGCTCGTTTGTCTGTGAATATGGATGCCGAGGGCAACTGGGAGGAAGCGGCTGGGTATGCTCTAAACTGCAGTGACAGTATTCTCAGAGCACGAGTGCTATCGCAGGCTGGCAGCGGGCCCAGGCCTTTGATACTGATCAATCCGCAGGAGTTAGTCAGTGGAGACAGAGGATGCTGCTACATGATAATTCTGAGCTCCACAACCCCCCTGGCACAGGCTTTGCCCTTCTGTGAAGAGGCTCAGAAAGGGAAGGAGGCTGGAGGCTGTGTCGTCTGGGGTCTTGCGGGGCTTTTGGACATTCCTTGTGTGTTTGTGTGTATGCGAGTGTGTGTGTGCATGTATATGTGAGTGTGTGTGCATGTATATGTGAGTGTGTGCATGTATATGTGAGTGTGTGTGTGCACATGCGCGTGTGTGTGTGCATGTGTGTGTGTGCGTGTGTGTGTGTGTGTGTGTGTGTGCATGTATATGCGAGTGTGTGTGTGCATGTATGTGCGAGTGTGTGTGTGTGCATTCCAGTGTGTGTGTGCATGTGTGCTCCTGTGTACACACGAATGTGTAGTTGCGTGCTCCCACAGAGGACAGAGAAAGACACGGGGCCTCTCCCTGTCATCCTCTGCCTTATTTCCTTGGTACTGAACTGGGAGCTCACCACTTCTGTGAGGTGGACTGTGTTCGCATTTGGTCTAGGCGCCAGCACACAGTTATCAGAGCCGGGGTCTCAGGCACAAAAGGCCTGGGTCGTCTTTCGGCGTGGGTGTCACACAGCAAGCGCTCTTCCCTCTGGAGCCGGCTCCCCAGGCCTGTTTGAAATTCTTGTACTTTTCGGAGACCCTGACAGAATCTAAACGGAGTCCTTGGTTTCTCCATGGGCTTTGATTGATTGATTGATTGATTGATTTTTCTGCTCATGGCTTACCTGGCATCGCACCCAGCTCTGAGCCTTTTGTTCCCAGAATCTCTAGAGGTACTCGGAGTCACAGAGTAAACAATACAGGACCCTAAAGGCACTAAACACCTCCCCTGTATCAGGAGTCGGAAAAGATGCCGTATGAACCGCCAGACCTCCAAGTAAAACAGGCAGATAAAGCAGGGGACCCTCTCTCTGTTCGCTCAACCTTTCAACAGCGAGAGGAAGCCAAGGACAGGACAGAGCAGCTGGCCACCCCTCCCCCACACCGCTGTCTGACGTATGGCCCTGGTGTGCTTGAAGAGCAGAGCCAGCGCTAATGAATGTCCACATAGCTCCAGCCAATGAGTGTGTGTGTGTGTGTGTGTGTGTGTGTGTGTGTGAACTGTTCTGCTCTGTGGGAGCTTAGAAATACAGTAAGTCCAACCATCACCCATTCCGGGAATAGGTTGTCCCCAGCCAGAATCAGGAGTCAGGTCCATGGATGGGGACCCAAACCGAATGTTTTGGACCAAACTAATGAAGACATGGGCACAGCATTGTCCGACGACAGCTAGGCCTGTTCTAAGACTTCCATACCGGGAGAGCAGTGGGTCAGCGATCTAACGCCGGAGGAGGCGGGGCTGTCACACTTCCTGTCTTGCTCCTGGTCCATCAGCACTAATGTATACTTGTGTGATGGATAGATGGATGGCATTTAGTCCCCAGGGAGCAAAACCCCCACAAGGACTACTCAGGTGGAAGAACAGAGAATTGAGGGCAGGGGGCAAGCCCCCAAGTTAAAAACATTGGGAGGTAGGTGGGCCGTCGCCTGGGGCCTGAAGGAGACCCACTAACCCTAAAACCTGCTTAGTCGTTAGATGTAACAACATGAGCTTGTGCTGTGGCTTTGTCTTTGCATCACCACACACACACACACACACACACACACACACACACACACAGGCTTGTTCTTCAAGCTGGTGATGCAGGAGAGTCCGTGTGGTCAGGTCAAGATCACCACAGAGCCCTTTGGACCGGACTGGCCCAGACGATGGGAGACACGGGAGTGGTTGACCAAAGGACACAGGGAGGACACACCCTCTGCGTCCCAGCAGCGCCTCCCCAGACATCAGCCCCTGCCCCCCCCCCCAAGGCCATGACCTTCACCTTCCAGCTTCTGGTCCTGAAACAAACAAATCCATAAACTGCCCAGCCTGGGGCTTCCGTTGCAGCAGCCTCTGTGGGCTGAACCTATTGGATGGCTTTCTGGTCCATGAGAGTCAGAGAGGATCTGGTTTCAAATCCCTAGCATATAAGACAAGAGTAACAGCCGGGCGTGGTGGCACACGCCTGTAATCCCAGCACTTGGGAGGCAGAGGCAGGCGGATTTCTGAGTTCGAGGCCAGCCTGGTCTACAGAGTGAGTTCCAGGACAGCCAGGACTACACAGAGAAACCCTGTCTCAAAAAACCAAAAAAAAAAAAAAAAAAAAAAAAAAAGAAAGAAAAGAAAAAGAAAAAGACAAGAGTGGCCTAGAACCGCCTATGCAGAGAGTCGGGGGTCAGAGGGGGAGGGGCCTGAGGCTTGCTGACAACAGCATAATTCCAGGGTTAGCGAAAGAGGCTGTCTGAAGGAGCAGAGCGGCCTTCCTCTTATGGCCTCTACAGGTGCATGGGTGCACACGCCACGTGCATTCACATGCACAGGCAAGCAGAGACACACGCAATGGATAAATAAAGTTTTTAAAACAAAGAAAGGACTTGACGACTTCGTTATGTTAAATTTAACTTTAAAAGCGTAATTGTAGCGAACAGACAGCTTTAGGGCCCACAGAAAGGAACCTGTGGCCAGGAAGGGTTTAGCACTCTGGGGAGTTTTGCCTGGGTATCGACCTGGGTCAGCATAGCCTCCAGAAGAAGGCCATGACCCTTCAAGACCGCTTGCCCCACTCCAAGGTCCACAACTGGAGAGCACCCTGCTTTCTTTCCCTGGAATCCAGGACTGGAGGCGGCTTCGCCCGCACTCCCTCCCTCCCTCCGGCTATGTTTGTACAGTCACTGCCTACGGGAGGACAAGGGCGCTTTGTTTCCTGTTCGCTTGAGAGGTCAAGGTCCAGTGCGGCTCCTCTTTGCGGAACAACTTTGCCGTGGGCATTTCCCTCTGGGCAGATGCCAATCACCCATCACCATGTTGTGTGGGTGATGCCTGTGCCGCGTTATAGGAGCCCAGGGAGGTCCAAGTGGCTCCCAGGAACCGCGTAGACACCAGTGACAGTCGGCTGACCCTCAGTAAAGACTCCAGGCCCTTAGGGACAGGTCTCTGCAGCAGAGCCTACTGCAGCTCTGACCCAGACATTGATGAGGGAGCCTGGCCCAGCACCGGTTCAAGCCTCCGAGTGTGGGGGACGACCGTCTAAACGGCATTTGTTACTGACCGTGCGTGAAATGCTCTCCACAGGTCTACATGTCTGAACGCTGAGTGCCCAGGTGGTGGCGCTCTTTCGATAGAATGCGAGGCTTGGCAGACCAGGCTGGGTCGTGGGGGGGGGACAAGTCTTTGAGACTGTCCATCCCCACTTTAGATCTGTGAGGAACTATATCAACGGGCAGGAAGACGCAGAGTAGGTCATTGTTTCGGGGAATATTAAAAAGAACGGCAAGTTCCTGCGCTACGCTGGGCACCGGCGGGCCACATGGAGTGTTGTCACCTCTGCAGATCTCCTGGCCCAGAGCGTCTGAGTTCCCTTGGTGGGTCGCCGCCACGCCAGCCCCACTCAAAGACCGCCCGCCTTGCGGCTAGTTGTCACAATTCCCAGGAACCCAGTAAAGTCAAAACTCTAGAAGCTTATGATTCATCAGTCAGATTTCTATGTCAATAAATTCTCAATACACAAGACACCCACACAAAAAATTCAGGGCCAGTTGATAATGGTACAAGCTGCCCACCTAGATTAAACAAGTTACTCCAATTATTCTATCCCTATGTGATATTATATCTATCCGTGGTTATTTAAAACCACGTGGGATCTGAATTATCCTGTCCCCCCATCTTGCTTCCTTCCTCTGTCGTTCCCTGTCTCCTACTCTGCAGCTCTCCGCTCTGCCTCCCTTTGCAATCACAGGCTTCTTGTTGTATTAATGCTTAAAGTGATTGGGCAGGGAAAATCCTGCTATAGGCCATCACACAAGAAAGCAGGCATTCAGGTCCTCATCTAGGATAGAAGCTCTCTCAGGTTAAACTGATCAAAATCCTCGCAAGACTGGTGGAGATATTTCAGCAGGTAAAGGTGCTTGCTGTGCAGGCGTGTTGACCTGAGCGTGATACCCAGAGTACAGGTAGAGAGCTCATGCCCTAAAGATGCCATCTGACCACCACATGGGTAGCAGGGCACACATACCGGCCTCACATACACCATGTGTGAGTGTGTGTGTATATGTGCACGTGTGTTTGTGTGTTTGTGTGTGTGCGCGTGTGCATGTGTATATGTATGTGTGCGTGTGTGTGCTCGCATGTGCGTGTGTATGTGTATGTATGTGTGTGCATGTGTGTATGTGTGTGTATGTATGTGTGTGCATGTGTGTATGTGTATGTATGTGTGTGTGCTTGTATGTGTATGCATGTGTGTGAGAGAGAGGGAGAGAGAAGGGCTAGGGAGGGAGAGAGAGAGAACTGCATGCATGCACATGTGTTTATATTCAAACAGTTCAGGCGGCAGGGAGTGTGGCTGAGCAGTTTAAGTATGTAGAGTACATGTGTGTGTGCATGTGCACGTATGTCAGGATGCCTAAGGGAGTTGGGGAAGAGCCATCTTGCCCTTCTGCCCACAGCGCTGGTGGAGAATGGCCAATGGTGTCTTTTCTAGCTCTTCTACTTGACACCAAAGTAAGAGAAACCAGACTGTGCCTGTCCTCCTCCTTCAGTATGCTGCTGATGTCAGTGTATGGAGTGTGGATTTCACGACTAGGTAAGAAGCAGATCTCTCTCCTAGGAAGTGAGAGAAAGGCCAATCAACTGCAGAATTAACTTGGAAAGCCGTTGGGGGGGTCACACTGCTCCCAGGATGGCAGGAGCCTGAGGCAGGAGAGCTGTGATTGATGTCTTGGGATCCCATGCGGTAGGATTCACCCCTGACCCTTCGTGTAGTGGGGACACATGCTCCCATGAGGGTAACAGTGTGAGGTGAAGAGAGACTTGGGATAGAGCAACAGACGGCACATGAGGTCATCACTATTTACTGCTAGAAGAATCTGGAAGGTTTCAGAAAGCAGGGTCAGCAATATGAAAACACGATTAGAACAAAAACAGTTATCATGTGGAGCGAAAGTCCCTGAGGGTGGCCCTCTCCTAAATCCCTGCATTTAGCATTTAAAAAGGTGTGTGTGTGTGTGTGTGTATGTGTGTGTGTGTCTGTATGTGTGCGTGTTTGTGTGTGTATATGTGTGTATGTTTGTGTATATGTGTATGTGTGTGAGCATGTGTATGTGTATGTATGAGTTTGTGTGTATATTATGTGCATGCATGTATTTATATATGTATATATATGTGCATGTGCATCTGTGTGTCTCTGTGCTTGTGCGTGTTTGTGTGTATATATGTGTATGTGTATATGAGTATGTGTGTGTATGTGCATGTGTTTGTATGTGTGTAAGTGTGTGTATGTGTATATGTGTATGTGTGTGTTATGGTTTGTATATGCTTTTCCCAGGGAGTGGCACTATTAGGAGGTGTGGCCCTGTTGGATTAGGTGTGTCACTGTGGGTGTGGGCTTAAGACCTTCACCCTAGTTGCCTGGAAGTCAGTCTTCTACTAGCAGCCTTCAGATGAAGATGTAGAACTCTCAGCTCCTCCTGTACCATGCCTGCCTGGATGCTGCCATGTTTCTGCCTTGATGAAAATGAACTGAACCTCTGAGCCTGTAAGCCAACCCCAATTAAATGTTGTCTTTTATAAAACTTGCACTGGTCATGATGTCTGTTCACAGCAGTAAAAACCTAACTAAGACAGTGTGTGAGTGTGTGTATGTGCATATGTTTGTGCGTGTGTGTGTGTGTGTGTGTGTGTGTGTGTGCAAGTGCAGGAGATGGTCAGGGGTCCACCTCAGCTGTGCATCTTTGAGTTCTGTCTACCTCGTGTTTTGAAATAAGGTTTCTCGCTGACCTGAAGTTCACAGTTAAGTCTTGGACTGGCCAGCAACCAGTCCAGAGATCCTCCCGTCCCTTGTCTTCCCAGCACTGAGATTAGATGTGAGCACCCCTAAGCCAGGCTCTCTTTTGTGATTTCAGGGGCCGCGGCAGGGGTGGGGTTGAACTCAGGTTCCCATGATTGCTTGGAGAGTGCTTCACTATTCAGCCCTTGTCTTAGTCAGGGCTTTACCACTGTGAGCAGACACCATGACCAAGGCAACTCTTAGAAGGACAACATTTCATTGGGGCTGGCTTACAGGTTCAGAGGTTCAGTCCATTATCATCAAGGTGGGAGCATGGCAGCATCCAGGCAGGCATGGTGCAGGAGGAGCTGAGAGTTCTACATCTTCATCTGAAGGCTGCTAGGAAGAGACTCACTTCCAGGCAGCTAGGACAAGTGACACACCTACTCCAACTAGGCCACGCCTGCTAGTAGCGCCACTCCCTGGGCCAGGCATATTCAAACCACCACAGGCCTTCAGCTATCCTTTCAGCTCTCACTTGGCTTTTTGTTTTTCTTTAAGATTAATTTATTTATTATCTGTAAGTACACTACAGCTGTCTTCAGACGCACCAGAAGAAGAGGGTAAGATTGTGGAACCCCTGGGAGATAGAGTCTCGCTGGAGAAAGCAGGTCACCGGCCAGTTTTAACGGGCCAGCCCAGACTCCTGTTAAACCACCATGAGGCGTGGCCAGCTTCCGCTGTCTCACTTCTCCTCTGTCAACATTTGTGTCCCCTCTGACGGTGAGCCCGAAGTGAGCCTTTCTTTCCTAAGTTGCTTTTGCTGGGTGTTTTCTCACAGCAAGAAGAAAGGAAACTAATATGTCGCATGTCCTCCCCTCCATCCAGGCTCTGATCCTGGGGCCAGAATCCAGAGGTGCTTGCTTTGGGAGGACAGATACTAAAGTTGGAACAGTACAGAGAAGATTAGCACGGGCCCTGTACAAGGGAGACTTGCAAATTCCTGAAGTGTTCCATAAAAGCAAACAAACATACAAACAACCAGAATCCAGTGTCAGAAACCCAATCCGGAGAGAGAATCACCCAGATCTTTGCTCGTGTCCCATGGACACCTCCTCTCTCTCTCAAGTCCCTCTAGCCATGGGAAGCGCCCAAAAGCCTCAGACGCAGCAAAAGGGCATTGTCTCAGACGGTGTGATCTTCACCTGGGGGACAGGTCTAGCCTGTGACAGGCATGGCCTCTGTCCAGCCTGAGGTCTCTGTTCTTCCCCCTTCAAATCCCAAGGCTGTGCTCAGCCCAAGTCCACAGGGTTGCCGCCCGCTAGCAAGGCTAGAGGTCACGATACAAAAATCCCATGTCACAGGCCAGTTCTCCAGGGAGCAACAAGCTGTCGCTTGCTAGATACCAAAGTATAATGTGACCACAAACAGGGGCTGAAGGCAGGGCAGCCTTATGTGGCTCAGGGCTCTGTGCCCAGAAATGATCTTCTGGCCATAGTCCCAGCACCCCCAACACACCCACAGTCCCCCGGGGTTTGCTGTCTACACTTAAGCCTTCTCCTGTGGGTCTGCCAATGCGTCCGTCTCCAGCAAGACAGTCTTTCCATGGTCTGTAGATGTAAACTACTTATGGATGTGGCCACCAGCTGCTGCAGTCAGGACCCGGGAACACACTTTCAAATTTCTCTCCTGGATCACTTACCGCTCACCAGCTTTCTGGGTCAGTTGTGAACAAGCCACTTTAAATAGGAAACAGCTTCGTGTGTGTGTGTGTGTGTGTGTGTGTGTGTGTGTGTATTTAAGGAAAAGTATCATCCCCGGTTTACATGAGCTATTTTGACATCTTACCTGGCAGAGAATAGAACTGTGGGGTGCACTGGGGCTCACGGTCCCCCACCCTTTCCCACCCTTCCCCACCTGTGCGTTTAGGTGACGATGCTTTGTCAGCGTTCCTTCCAACAGCATGGGTGTTGTCCAGGGAAGCAGTGAGGGGATGACTTTGCAGGCTCCCACCTGTAGGGGCCAGGGACCAGATCTAAAGACTCAAAACAGACTGCGGTTTGCAGCATCACCGCGCACTGGCTGAAGCTGCTGGGGCACGCGGCCCAGCTCCAGGTTTAAAGAGAACAGCAGATCTGACGGGAGAGCCTCTGACTGAACCGTCTCACCAGCACCCACGGGCCAAAGCTCAGACCTAAACAGCACATTGTGGAGAGCGGGTGTGGCAGTAGCCTCAAGACGGCACCTGGAGGCCTGCCAAGTCGGATGACTAAGCACCTGACTTCTTCCTGCTCCTGAGTAGGCCACACCTCTTTTGGGCACTGCGCAAGTGTAGCCAATGACGTGTGATCAGACCATCTATGTGGACCAATCAGAGAAGACTGGTGATGTGGACTGATGGGGCGGACTTAGAGAGGATATAAAAGGACTGGAGAAGGGGAGTGGGGAGCTTTTTTCCTGCATGTAGGTTTCAAGGTTGCTGATTAAAAACCGTCTTGAGAAGAACGCTGTGTGGTCGCTCTTTTCTGCTGGTCGGAGATAGCAGCGACAAGTGGTGGCCCGTACGGGGAAGTCGAACGTTCAGAACTCATTGCGGTCAGGGTGGCTAGCCGGTAAGTTCCCAGGTAAGTGGGACAATTAAGGTTCTCGGTTTGAGACAATTAAGGTTCTCGGTTTGAGACAATAAGGTTCTCGGTTTGAGACAATAAGGCTCTCGGTTTGAGACGATAAGGTTCTCGGTTTGAGACGATAAGGCTCCCGGTTTTGGGACAAATTGCACCAAGCACGATGGGGAATTCATCTTCAGCTCAGACGGCCTGCCAGGCCCTCGGGGATTTGTTGGGAGCGATAAAAGTCCTCAGGTAAGAGGCTATAAAGTCCTCGGTAAAGAGGCTAGAAAGGAAAAGCAAAAGTATGGGTAAGTCTACTTTGTATCCAATTTTTGTGGCTCTCAAGGAGCTGTTAAAGGGAAAGAAATCAGAGTTGAAAAGGAGTACCTTGGAACGTTTCCTTATAGAGGTGGACCAAGTTGCTCCTTGGTTCAAGGGATGCTATAAAGCAGTTGAAAAGGGTCAAGAAGCCCTAGAACAAGATTTGTTAAGAAAGAAATAGTGGAAAAATGAGAAAAGGAAAATGGATTTCAAAACTCTCCTGGGGACAAGGGGAAACATGGAGACGTCCTGTTTCCTCTATGGACCCCAATGGAGATATTTTTAGTACTGGTATAAGTGTTCTTCCCTCTCTGTGTATTGTTTGACTTTGGTGCACCAATTTGTCTACGTGTGTCTGTCTTTTGTTTTGTTGTCTGAATGACTGATGTTCTGTTTCATGTAAAAAAAAAAAAAAAGGTAAAAACTTTATTTGCTAGAAGTCCATCTCTTGATCCTGTTGGTTTACACAGCAGAAGCTGATATAAGTTGCTCTGCAATTAGCTAGGAGTCAAGCACAGCTGGAGAAAAGCTGCTTTTAAAAGGGCCAGCGGTTGCTCAAGTTCTAGGACAAGTAGGCTGATGGTTATTTCTCCTTTTGGGTACAAAGTGCTTTTTCTCTTGAATTACAGCTAGAAAACAATTGTTTGGTTTAAATTTATAAGATTCATGTAGTTGTTTCATTTTTGGTTCTGATTGGTCTTAAAGGTATAAATATGTTTTGCATGTTTTGACTATAGAGTATTTGGCTTATAAGTTATTGGGCATGATTAAAAATTATTACATTGGTAACAAAAAGAAAGTTTAAAACTGATAACTCAGGGTTGGAGTTATCTTAAATGATAACACTTGGCATGACCCAACCCAGGAAAAACAGGCCTTTAAAGATACTTCTAAATTGGTATAATGTTTTATGTAATTATTCTAGATATTAGACTTATAAGGGATGAGGTTTAAAACAATGTCTCTTTAATGAGGTATTATAAGTTGTATTGTTATGCATTCAAACATAAGAACTTGCAAACAAACTCTGTGGTGTGAAGTAATGGCACTTGAAAATTGGGTTTTGACTTCCAAAGTTGTAGTTATACTCTAATATTGCAAGAGAAAAAATTATGGTTAACAACTGCCAGTGTACCGTTGACCGAATTGGAGTCTGATCTAAGGCTTACAATTCTTAACTCACTCATACTTTGTAATTAAGATTATTTCAAGAATGATAAAAGTTAAAAACAGCTGTAACCAGTATAAGCCTGTTGCCACTTTTCACAAGCTTTACTGGATATAATGGTAGAAGCAAAATTTAACTACCCAAGATTGAAAAGGAGATCTCAATGGGAATTTATTTGATATCAAACAGGTTCCTTTTGAACTGTTTGAAAAAATTTGTTGATATGACTACTAAAAACAGCTAGTAGAATTTTTCTGGGAACCTTCAAATTTCAGGTTCCTTTTATCCAATAGTTGTTGGCCATTCTCCCAATAGCACTAATGCTACATGGATAACTGGAAGATGGCCCGTTGTGCCTGCTAGAGGGAATTATACTGTGCCTCCTCAGCCAAAATGGTCTGCCTTTTGCAAGACTCAGAGGGATCAGATCTTTCCGTCATGGACCGGGTGTCAATCACAGGGAGTGCGCTGGGCTGTGGGAGGATTCTTTACCTTTTCTCCCAATATGGGGACCCTATATAATGCAACCTTTCTAGGTTAGAATTGGACATACCAAAATCCCACTCAAGCTGTTTTCCGCTAATCCCTTTGATATTTGGTTGTTACGTGGGGTAAATGGAAGCTGCACAGATATTTCCCCTTTAGCTATGTTGCAAGGGGGTAGTATAGGAAATGCATCTTTTGAATGGAATAGTAAATTACAAGTTTCAGGGAAGAATGTGTCATTTGCCCCTACTCTTGTGTGTTATGTGGCCACCATTGTATTTGTGGTGTTTAATGATTCTGTAATTCCCCAGAATGGGACCCCACTTAATAGTGATCCTCACGTTTGTTTTTATGCTCTTTGTTGGAATGCCACTGAGCATCCCTTGGTCAGTGGAGGGTCCTTCTTCCTCATCCCTGGTTAGATATACCCTTTCTGCCATTGGGGCTACTACTGCTGCTGTTGCATTAAGCTCTAATGTGGCTATGTGCAGGCCAATGTTAATGCCCACCTAAAAGGTGGCATAATGATCCTTAATCAAAGAATTGATTTGGTGCAGGAGCAAGTTGATACCCTTCGGCAGGTTGCTCAGTTAATGTCTGAATAGCGATACACGAGGCTATGTATTACATCTAAGGTTCCATTGGCAGCTGCACCTATAATTTTTACTGATGGTTCCAAAACGGGAATGGGAGCATATTCGGTTGCTGGAGCTGAGCCTGTTACTGTTCAGTTCCCCCCTACTTCCCCTCAAGTAATTGAATTGCAAATAGTTATAAAAGTTTTTGAGAATTTTCATGATTCTTTTGATTTCAGACAGTTTATATGTGGTTAATATTGTCAGCTGTTTGGAAGTTGTTGGGAAGGTAAATTTAAAATCTACAATTGGTAGCTTGATAATTAGGTTACGAGATCTAATTTTGCAGAGATCTTCCCCTTTTTTTTGTGCAACATATTCGTGCACACACAGGTCTGCCTGGCCCATTAGCAGAGGGAAATGACTTAGTAGATAGAGCCACTCGTGCCCATATGCTCCTTTTTGCCGCCTTACCTGTTACATTGGCACAAGAATTTCATTCCCAGTTTCATGTTAATTCTAAAACTCTATCCTCACGTTTCAAGATTTCCCGCGCTGATGCACAGGATATTGTAAAAAATTGTTCAGCTTGTGCCCCTCTCTTGCCGCAGAGTGGATTAGGGGTTAACCCTCGGGGTTTACGCCCCTTGCATCTATGGCAAATGGATATTACTCATTTTTCGGATTTTGGCAAATTAAAATATATTCATGTTTCCATTGATACAGCTTCAGGAATCATTTTTGCTTCCCTACACTCAGGAGAAAAGGCCCGGCATGTTATAGCTCATTGTTTTGAAGCCTGGGGAGCTTGGGGTCAACCAACTGAGTTGAAGACAATGGACCGGCCTATACTTCTACTTCCTTTATTTCTTTTTGCAAAATGATGGGTGTACAGTTGACCCATGGTCTCCCATATAATCCACAGGGCCAAGGGATTGTGGAATGAATTCATCGTACCTTAAAAGAATGTTTAATTAAACAAAAAGGGGGAATTGCCCATGGGTCTAGCCCTAGGGAGAGATTAGCTATTGCTCTTTTTACTTTAAATTTTTTAATGGAAGATGCATATGGCAAGGTTGCCGCTGATCGCCATGTCAATCTGGAAATGTCTCCCAAAGGGACCGTTATGTGGAAAGATGTTTTAACAGGAGAATGGAACGGTCCTGACCCAGTGTTGGTATGAGCGAGAGGGTCTGTTTGTGTGTTTCCCCAGGATCAACGGCAGCCACTGTGGGTTCCTGAGAGATTGACAAGAATTGTACAAAGAAGACATGGCCTGGAAAGCACTGTTCCTGAAGTTCCTGATAACCCCACTGATAAAGACTGAAGACCTTCATTGGCGCCTTTTATCGGTGTTCCCTAAACCTTTGCCCCTTACTCATTCTGATGGAAAGATTGCCTTGGTGCAGGATATGAAAAATCTGTTTCTGTTTTTGCTCTGGGTCAAAATGTAACTTTTAGGCCTATGCCTGTTTGTTTATGGCCTCCTTTTGTATTTATCATTTATAATGGTAGTGCTGATGCAAAGCATTTAAATTGTAGCAGTGAAGATTGTTGTTATAGCATGTGTTGGAATGATTCCACCCATCATTGGGCTGTGTGTTACCTCCATACCTTTTGTTAATTATAGCCATGCAGTGCAATTGTCCCGTAATATCTCCCAGTATTTGACAGGAAATTGCTCTCAATGTTTTGATGGTTTGGTGTGTGAGTTGAGACAGTCCATCGTCCACATCAACTCTACCTGAGTGGATTTGTCCCTCGCTGGAGGATTGGCTGAATGGAACACTATTGCTGCATCCAGATTGAAGGAATGGGCTCGACTAGCTGGACTTGCTTTATGCTTGGTCTTGTGTAGCGTCTTGGCTTTTGGTGCATGTGCCTCATGCGGTTCCAGCAGCGCAGAATACAAGCCCTGATGATCCAGGCTTTTGTGGCCGTGGAGACTGGTCAGTCTCCTCAAGTGTGGCTTGGCATGCTAGAGAAGTAGTCAATGACGGGTAAGACTCCCTGAATACGTCACCAACCTAAGACAGGGGACAAACCATTGCTGTTTGCTCTTCCAAAGACGGGTAAGGGGCGTCACTTCAGGGGGCAACCTAAGACAGGCATTCTCTCTGCCAATAAATAAAGAAGGGGGAGATGTGGAGAGCGGGTGTGGCAGTAGCCTCAAGACGGCACCTGGAGGCCTGCCAAGTCGGATGACTAAGCACCTGACTTCTTCCTGCTCCTGAGTAGGCCACACCTCTTTTGGGCACTGCGCAAGTGTAGCCAATGACGTGTGATCAGACCATCTATGTGGACCAATCAGAGAAGACTGGTGATGTGGACTGATGGGGCGGACTTAGAGAGGATATAAAAGGACTGGAGAAGGGGAGTGGGGAGCTTTTTTCCTGCATGTAGGTTTCAAGGTTGCTGATTAAAAACCGTCTTGAGAAGAACGCTGTGTGGTCGCTCTTTTCTGCTGGTCGGAGATAGCAGCGACAGCACATACCCTGCCGATCTGTAAGCACCCCTTTTATAAGAATACCATTGGGTCACCCGCGTCAGATTCAACGCTTACTTATAAGGAGAGAAGACCCGACCCACCCTAATGTCTTTGTCTAACCTATCGTCTGGTTTTGTTTCCTAAACTTCATTTGATCTTTGAGATGGCCTTCAGTCACCAAATTCTCTGCAACTCCATTTCTGTTTTGTTATTCGTGGTGCTAGGGATTGAGCCTGGAACTTTATGCTTGCCAAGCATGTGCCAAGTATGTGTTCTATACTGAACCACACCTCCCCCACCACACACACACACACACACCCTTTAACTTTTTCTTCTGAGACAGGGTCTCACATAGTCACCCAAGATGGATGTGAACTTGACCGTTCTCTCGTATCGGCTGGATGAAGAGTCTTTCCGCCAGACCCAGATAAATCCATTTTGAAACACCGAGCATACTGAATCTCAGAAGTTGTGGGAAGAATGAGTCCAGAGTCTATTTGCAGAGACAAGTGTGAAGGGAGGAAAAAAAAAGTGTAATGTTAACGCAGAAAAAAAAAAATCCCTGAATTCGGAGCTCAGGTGATCTGGAGCATCAGACCCGGAAGCACCTGCCGCCGTCCCGTGACAGAGAAGGGGGGGTGCCACCAAAGCCCTCCCCCCCCACCCCCGGGAGAAACCCCCCAGAGCTGCTGTTCCCAGTCTGATGCGGCCTGTCCCAAGAAGAACTCCAAACACAGCTTTAGTATGAGCTTCAGACCATGATTTGAAGTGATAGAGCCAGAAGAATAGAAGCCATTGTGTTGACGTTGACAGTCATTCTTAGCTGAGGTGGGGTGGGACCGGCGGGGTGGGGAGGGGTGGGGGTCAGAAGAGAGTAAGAACACACAGCAAGAGACAAGAAAAACATGACCTGTTCTCAACAGGGAAGAGAGCCCGGGTGTGGCTCAGTGGGAAAGTGTATAACTAACTGCGTGAATCGTGAATCGCTGGGTCCAAAGCAGAGAGAAAGAGAGAGAAAGAAGAAGGAGGAGGAGGGGGAGGGTGGGGAGGGGGAGGGGGAGGGGAGGGGAGGAGAGGAGAGGAGAGAGGAGAGAGGAGAGAGAGAAGAGGGGAAAGGGAGAGAAAAGAGAAACAGGGAGGCCAAGCTGGAGGAGGCTGTTGGAAGAGGGAGAGAAGGCAGGGAGGAGAGGACAAAGGGAAGAGGCTAATGTTGGGAGGCACAAAGAGGGTGTGAACCACGGGAAACAAAGATCCTCACTTCACAGTAAGAGTCCTGGCAAGCGGCCTGCTCTATTTTTCAACCCTGCAAAGAGAGGCTTCAGCACAAATGGCTGGCACTACAGTTTGGTACAAAACAGTGTTTCCTGTGTTCCTAACTGGATCCCCCACCCCCAGCCCCTGAGTTCTTCATATCCCGAGCATTTCAGGGAGGGACTAGATACCAGGTAGACTGTGCCTCCTGCAAATTCCCAGGTTCAGAAGGTGAATGAAGCCTTGTTTGTTGTATATTCAGAGACGGGAGACTCCCCCCTCCCCCTTTCTGACTCCTGGGCTAAACTGTACAGCAGACTTGGGGTAATTTTTCAGCCTAGGATGAACTGAGAGCACCAGGACAGACAGGTACCAGCTGCCGGCTGGGGAAGACAGTTGTCTGGTGTCTGGCTTATTTGTGATTCTGATAACCATCAATGTGCCTGTTTTGATAGTGGACATAATGATTTTTTTTTTTTTTAAGTATAAACACAATGCTAACCTAGCAAGCAGGTAGGTCCAGGGGAAAAAAGATGCCTTAGGATGATGAAAACATGCAGGCATTGCAAGAAACCCCAAATGAACCAAATACACAAGCTCATTAGCTTTTAAAAAAAATTACCCTTTTCCCATCTTCAATTGTCTTTAAATAAATAAATGTATCCATTCTCCTTTCTCTTCCTTGAGAAAGTCAAGGAAGGGTGGGAAAGTCAGAGGGAGGAGTCAGGGCTTTTCGGAAAAGACCCCCAGCTTAGCAGACGTCAAGAAGAACTGCATTGTGGGAAAGTGTCCACAGCCGCTAGCAACCACAACCTCCTTTGCAGGGGTGGGGAGCCGTGAGTAGAGGGCAGATGCAGACGGGGCAGAGGCTGCTTTTCCCAAACCTCGGCTGCCAGGAGTGACCACAGACCACATTTCTTGCCATGACATGTGTGAACACTGTGTAGGCCTGTCCTCGTGGGCTAGGTGAAGCGCACGGGACTGGCATGTTCGTCCTTCCCAATCACCGGAACATAGTCCTCCATGACTCTCAAGGAACAGAAAGCCCCCCCCCCCCGGAAGCGCAGAGCTCGCCGGGGCTGGTCACCGGGGTGCAGACACTCAGCTGCAGCTGGTCTTTCAGCCTCCGTAGTGTTGGGCCCCGCGGTAGACAGCCACAGCCTTTTACAGTACAGACAAAGCAAGACCGTGTGCCTCTCAGAATCATCCCTTAACCCCAGAGCAAGGCTATTAGGATAATGTCCCTGGGCGGGAGACGAGCCCACAAAGCTGTCTCTCCACTCTCAGCTTCCTTTCGATATACCCAGGGTCACATTCTTCTCTGAGTTCTGGTCCCAGACTATGTGAAAGACCAGGCGTGGCCACACATGCATCTGCAAAGACAGCCCCGTGGAAGGCAGAGACAGGAGAACCCATGGGGCTTACCGCTGCCCCCTCTCCTCTGTGTTCAGTGAGAGAATCAGACAGAAAGTGATAGAGTCAGACACCTGATAGCCTCTTGTGGATACACACACACAACACACACACACCACACACACACCACACATGCACCCACACATACATGCACCTACCCACATACATACCAAAGGAGGTGTCTGAGAAACAAGGGAGACAAGTATTATCATTAAGAAAACGTTACCAGAGGCACACGTGGGGTATGATTCACCTCATGCTGCTGTGATCTGTACACACAGAGGACCACACACAAATGACACTCCTTGCCAGATGCAGGGATCTGTGGACCAAACACAGGCAGGCTTTGGCAGTTATGGAAGCTTTTAGTTTTTCTGATTTTTTTTTCCCCACTTCCCTATTGTTTGGGGGCTTTCATTTTCATGGGGTTGTATTTACTTCACAGACATGAGGTGAAGCAATAAAGAGAGTTTTAATGTAAAGTTGTCTTTAAATGAGTTTTAAAATTGCTATTGTTCCTTGTAATAAGATACCTCTCCAATACTGGCCTGTTTACCTACGCAGTCCCGTCTTCAGAGTTATTAGACAATTAACGCAATCCTTCTCTCCTTTCCTCCTCTCCCTCCCTTACCCACCCCATCCCCCAAAGTATGGATTATGAAAGACACTTTCGCAAAGGGGTCCTTTTATTTTGACAGAGAGTTAATGTTTCTGTTCATACAAAAGCATTCTGAAAAAAATCCAACACAGATTTCTCTCTCCGAGGCGCTTGTCTAGGAATCATTTTTCACTATGGTGGGAAAAACTAATGAAACCATTTAAGTAGGCTCTCTGCCCCCTTTGTGACCCGTGCCCAGGACTTTGGAAGACGTGTGCTTAAGTGAACGACACGACATGAGAGAGAGAGAGAGAGAGAGAGAGAGAGAGAGAGAGAGCTCACTGGCGGCCTCAGCTAAGATGGAGGGTGACACTGGCAGTCCTTGCCTCGGCAGGCAGTGTTGCTGGCAACTGTCCCCAAATGGCTGGCTTGGTCCCCCTCCCCACACAGCCATCTGCTTCGAGAGTAGCATCTGCTCCGAGCAACAGCCCCAAAGCCTCACTAGAGGAGACTCCATCTTTCCTATTTCTAGCAGAAAAAGCCTTAGACTTTTCTTCTGTCCTGAGCTAGCCGTTGAGGACAGAAAATTCTCTTTTAGATTTATTTCTAATTTTATACACACACACACACACACACACACACACACACACACACACACACACACACGGGGTGCGGTTATATGCACATGGGTATGCAGGTACCCTTAGAGTCCATAAGAGGGCGCTGGAGTTACAGGCAGCCCGACAATGTTGCTAAGAACTATTCTGGGGTTACATTGTATCCCCAGGTCCCAGACTGCTTAAATGGCTCAGTCCGCAAAGTCCTGGCCTCGTGAGCTTGAAAGCCTGACTTTGGACCCCCTAACATCTATGTAAAAATCTGGGTACTGCGGTGCATGTCTGCAAACCCAGTGCTGAGGAGGTAGAGACAGGGTTCCCAGATCTTGCTGTCCTGCAGTCCCAGCAGCTTAATTAGTAAGTCCAAGGCTCGGTGTAAGTACTGGCTTTAAAAATAAGGTGGAGAGTGTGAGGGAAAGACAGACACGGCCCCGTGACCATATGCAGGATTACTGCGCACACATGAACACATACGTGCTCATACATTTCAACAGAACAATGTATTCTTAGTCAGATTTGAGTCAAAACGCCTGCATATTTCCCCCATCTCCCATCTCTGACAGGTGGGTCAAGCCCTCTATATGCCGTCAGCACCCGGAACCTTCTCAGGACCCTTGGTCTGCCAGCCTGTGTGGCTCTGCCCATCACAGGTGATCCTGAAAGAAGGCAACTCTCCCGCAAGTCTCAGCTGCCAGGCAGCCATGATTTAATCTGAGGCTGACCACAAAACCACAAGAGAATTGAGATGTGGAAAGAAGATGACGAGGCTGCCTGGGTCATGCCAGGTACGCTCGCTGAGATCTGCACACACTGTCCTCTCTGGTCAATGGCTAGCTGTTCAGCCCCACAGTCCCCGGAGCCACTCCAGAGAACAGGTCACCTTGGGATGGAAGGGAGGTGGAACACACCTTCAGACTCTGCACATTCCAAGGCTGAAGAGCCACCCGCAGATACTCCCGGAAGTCCACCAGGAAGGTCTCCAGTGCCTCCAGGCAGGGATATGAGAAGAGGCCTGTAGGCAAAGCCGCTGGACAGAGGAAGGAAGAAGCTTGGGAACTGAAGAGAGGTTAAACCCTGAAGAACAGAACTGAGAAGGCGCTTGTGGGAGGGAGTGGGGAGGTCTGTGGAAGAATGGGTGGGGTGGGTCTGAGCAAGAGCCTGACCCCGTCTTGGGAAGCCCAGCACTGCGGCTGAGATAAGTCACTCTCCATCCCTGTTCCCACACCAGAATCCTCTGCTGCTGTGAGATTAAAGGAGAAACCTGCTGGGACCTGGCCTAAGGTAGCCACACTCAGGAGTCTGTGTACCCTGCATGCAGGAAAAGGTGTTGCCCACATAGAAGCCCTTTCTGCTCCTGCCCCCTGTTGCGAGGGCTCCCAGCAGAGTCCGAGACCCTCACCCCGGCTTCCAGACTGCCGTTCTCCTCCCCTCTCTCTACCTTACCCTGGATCACAGTCCAGCCTATACTCTGTCCTCGAGCTAGGTTGAGTTCCGAACACAGATGCGCTGAACTTGCCCGGCATCTGAGTCCTAGCAGTGAAAGACTCGGAGGCTCTGACCGTGGGTGCCCCTCCATTCCCACACAGACACCTCAGACCCTGCCTCTTTCCTGTACCTCAGAGGCTGGCGAGCCTCCATTAGGTCCCCTTGTGGCTCTTTTTATTTATTTTTCCCTCCTTCTTCTTCTCCAGCTAAAGACAGGGGTAGAAGTAGGAATCCGCCTCCATGCTAACCGGAGACCACCTCGCTCCACTGACAGAACCAGTTTTGTTCATAGTTTTATCTGTCCCCAGCCCCCACCCTAGGGTTTTTTTTCCCCCCTAGGTTGCAGGGGTGGATCTGATTGGTCTCACCACTGCGTAGGTGACCATCAGACCCCAGACACTGTGAGGATTGGTTAATGATGGCAGGTCAGCCCACCCCAGGGTGGGGCTGCCTGTACTTCTTATAAGCTGTCTCCTTTCAGGCCCTCTGCCAATCCCTCTGACCGCAAAGGGTCATATCCCAGGACTGGGAATTAGGTCTGCTTCGACAGCTGGTGAAACCAAGGATCCCACCCTGTATCTGCTTAGAAGTAAGGGCAGGGCTTGGGCCAAAGCTCCCACAGGGGCAGCCCAGGGAAGAACAGAAAGTCTAACCAGCCCGCCCCGGGCCTTTGTTAAAAGTTGACTCATCCCAGGGGCAGGCCACACCTGCCCTGCACTTCCTTTTTCCTGGAGTGTGAGGTGATCCATTTCCTCTTTAGGTTAAAGCCAGCTTGAGTCAGAGTTTCTGGCTCTCTAGCTGGGAGCACCACCTATTTCCTCCCATTCAGCAGAGACCTAGGACCACACAGTCCAGTGTGATGCAGCCAGTCGGTGCCTGGGGCCAGCGACCTTGCAGGCCAGAGAGCCGGGCCTTCAAGGGACAGAGCACCAGAGGGCATCTTAGAACTCTGATCAGAATGTTCCGCTTGCAGATCATGGGTGCAGAGAAATGCTGTGCTTTAGGCCTATTACATTTTAAGTCTGTGATTATATGCCCCCCCCAACACTGAGATTAGGAGGTTGAAAAGGGATACGTCAAAATACACCCTGTTTACCCTTCGAATAGCCTATGCAAATAGGCCAAAGAGTAAAGTCAAAACTTTAACATTTATTTTTTTGTTTTGTTTTGTTTTGTTTTGTTTTGTTTTGTTTGAGACAGGGTTTCTCTGTGTAGCTCTGGCTGTCCTGGAACTCACTCTGTAGACCAGGCTGGCCTTGAACTCAGAAATCTGCTTGCCTCTGCCTCCCAATTGCTGGGATTACAGGCGTGCACCACCACCACCCGGCTGACTTTAACATTTATAAGCAGCCCTCTCCCTCTCCCTCTCCCTCTCCCTCTCCCTCTCCCTCTCCCTCTCCCTCTCCCTCTCCCTCTCCCTCTCCCTCTCCCCCTCCCCCTCCCCCTCCCCTTCCCCTCCCCTCCCCTCCCCCTCCTTTCCCCTCCCCCTCCCCCTCCCCTCCCCTCCCCTCTAACGCTCCCTCTCCCTCTAACGCTCCCTCTCCCCTTCCCCCTCCTCTCCCCTCCCCTCCCCTCCCCTCCCCCTCCCCCTCTCATCTCTTCCTCCCCCTCCTCCTTTCCCTCTCCCTCTCACCTCTCTCATGCTTGCACAGAGAAAAAGAGAAACCAGCAAACCTCTGATCCTGCCCCCTCAGGCTGGCCACGAGGCCACAGCACTGCAATCCTCAAATCTCAAATCCATCAAAATCCTGTTGTAAGTAAAGACCAGCTTGTGCGTTTAAAGCTATATTCTCAGCCCGCGGTCAGCAAGCCTTGGTTCAAAGCGGCTGTGTTAAATAGAGAATGTATGAAGAGTGGTCCTTCTTTTAGGGAAGGTTTGCTGTGGCCGGTGAAAGCTCAGGAATACAGATGCTGGCCAAGACCGCTGGACCCTTAAAGGATGTGAAAGAGGGGGCTTCCGAGCCTGGTAATGGGGCGAAGGTTTAGTGAAGCGAGGCGAAAGTGTGAGCCAAGCACCCAGGAATCAGAACCGCAGAGCAGAGCAGGAGCCCCAGAGACAACCGAGTCTCGCAGCCTTTTGGGAGCACCCGTGCAACCGAAACCTTCCTTCCAGAAACCCAAACCGCTCAAGAGATGATGACTCGGGGGCAAGAGCAACCCCCCCCCCCCGCTCCTGGAGGGTTGGGCTTCACCCCCAGCACCCCAGCACCCCAGCACCCACACAGCAGCTCACAACCATCTCTGACTCTAATTCCAGAGGACCTGAAGCCATCTTCTGGCCTCTGAGGCCACTAGGCACCTATGTGGCTCCTAGACCTACAAGCAGGCAAAAGGCCCATATTCATAAAAATAAAACAAGTTCACGTATGTTTCAAAACCAAGAGTTAATAATCATTTTGAAAAACTTAAGTATATACTGTAGCATGATTGAAAATAAGATGTTGTCCTGTCAACTCCAGAGATCACAACCACAGAGACTCCTCTGTGCAGTTAATCAGCTGATGCCCGGTTACCATGGAGAACAACAGGAAAAAGAGGCGTGGTGCCTCGCCAACTCCTCCGCTGGGAGACTTGTTCTGCTCAGGCCGCGCAGCTTCCAAACTCCGGAAATTCTTTTCCATCACCATCATCTCCTTTGCACTTTTTAAAAAAAACTATATATTGGATTACTTGCCTTAAGAGTTGACATTTTTGTTTGTTTGTTTGTTTTGTTGTTTGTTGTTTTTTTAGACTCCACTGTAGCCCTGCCCTGGAACTCGCTTCTGTCTCCCAAATGCTGACTAAAGTGTTGGACACCTCTGCCTAGCCCTGACTTACTTTTTTAACTGCAAAACAAAAGTTCGATTACACACACACACATACACACACACACACACACACACACATACACAATACATACACACTCAGAAGAGGGAAGGATGGAGGGAGAGAGGAGAGAGAGAATCCTTTATCTTAAGTATAGTTTCCACACAGGTCCGCAGTACAATTTCTTTTTTTACACATATGAAAATGCCCCCTCCTGAAGTTATTTCTGAGCATGTCATAGATATAAACATAATATAACCAACCTTCCTCCCAGCATTCTGTAAAAATTTGGCCAGTGTTGTTTATTTTTGTTCTATTCATAGTAAGGTCAAAAGGAACATGAACGGTTTTTGCAATCTTGTGGTTCTGAAGTTTAAAGTTTTAACAGTCAGACCCACCATCAACCATTAAGAAGAATTATACACTAAGAAGGCACCTTTGTATAAACCAAGAACAAAAGCCTGGTAGGTGGTTCCATAGCGAAGGGCTTGCTGCCCTAACATGAGCACTCTCGGATCCATGACACATCCCCAACACTGGAGCACATCCCCAACACTGGAGCACATCCCCAACACTGGAGCACATCCCCAACACTGGAGCACACCCCTCACACTGGAGCACATCCCCAACACTGGAGCACATCCCTCACACTGGAGCACATCCCCAACACTGGAGCACACCCCTCACACTGGAGCACATCCCTCACACTGGAGCACATCCCCAACACTGGAGCACATCCCCCACACTGGAGCACATCCCTAACACTGGAGCACATACCCAACACTGGAGCATATCCCCAACACTGGAGCACATCCCCAACACTGGAGCACATCCCTCACACTGGAGCACATCCCCAACACTGGAGCACATCCCTCACACTGGAGCACATGCCCAACACTGGAGCATATCCCCAACACTGGAGCACATCCCCAACACTGGAGCACATCCCTCACACTGGAGCACATCCCCAACACTGGAGCACATCCCTCACACTGGAGCACATGCCCAACACTGGAGCACACCCCTCACACTGGAGCACATCCCCACACTGGAGCACATCCCTCACACTGGAGCACATCCCCAACACTGGAGCACATCCCTCACACTGGAGCACATCCCCAACACTGGAGCACATCCCCAACACTGGAGCACATCCCCAACACTGGAGCACATCCCCAACACTGGAGCACATCCCTCACACTGGAGCACATCCCCAACACTGGAGCACATCCCTCACACTGGAGCACATGCCCAACACTGGAGCATATCCCCAACACTGGAGCACATCCCCAACACTGGAGCACATCCCTCACACTGGAGCACATCCCCAACACTGGAGCACATCCCTCACACTGGAGCACATGCCCAACACTGGAGCACATCCCCAACACTGGAGCACATGCCCAACACTGGAGCACATCCCTCACACTGGAGCACATCCCCAACACTGGAGCACATCCCTCACACTGGAGCACATCCCCAACACTGGAGCACATCCCTCACACTGGAGCACATGCCCAACACTGGAGCACATCTCCAACACTGGAGCACATGCCCAACACTGGAGCACATCCCTCACACTGGAGCACATGCCCAACACTGGAGCATATCCCCAACACTGGAGCACATCCCCAACACTGGAGCACATCCTTCACACTGGAGCACATCCCCAACACTGGAGCACATCCCTCACACTGGAGCACATCCCCAACACTGGAGCACATTCCTCACACTGGAGCACATCCCCAACACTGGAGCACATCCCCAACACTGGAGCACATGCCAAGCACTGGAGCACATCCCCAAAACTGGAGCACATGCCCAACATTGGATCATATCCTCGACACTGGAGCATATGCCTAACACTGGAACACATCCCCAACACTGGAACACACCCCCAACACTGGAACACATCCCTGACACTGGAACACAACCCAAACACTGGAGCACATCCCCAACACTGGAGCACATGCCTAGTAGATACTGCAGCACATACCTAACAAACACTGCATTACAGACCTGATACTGCAGCACACACCTATAACCCCATTATTGGGGAGAGGGGGACAGGAAGATCCCTAGAGACCTTTAGCCAGCCATTCTAACTAAATGGTTGAGTTGTAGGTTCAGTGAGAGACCGTGTCTGAAAACCAAGGCAGAGTGGCTACGCACTATGGTACTGTACACCTTTGATCCCAACAGTTAGGAAGCAGAGGCAGGTGGATCTCTTGTGAGTTTGAAGCTAATATGGTCTATTATTAGCTTCAAATAGAAGCTCATATAGCTTCTGGCTATCCAGAAGTTCCTGGATATCCAGAGTTCCTGGTTATCCAGAGCTACACAGTGTGGCCTTGACTATAAATAAATAAATAAATAAATAAATAAATAATCAAACAAACTAACAAATAAATAAGTCAGAGAGTAATTGAAGCTACTTAACCATGGACCCCTGGCCTCAACTCACACATGTATGCACATGTTTAAAGACTCACAAAGTCTCAATAAACAGAAGATAATAATCTCAGTATCACAATTAGCTTCAACTGTCAACTTGACGTGCTAGGGAACATCAATCAAGGAATTGCCTTCATCAGATTAACCTATAGGCATATCTGCGAGGTATTTGCTTGATTGCTAATTGATATGGGAGTACCAAGCCCACTGTGGGCGGTACCATCCCTAGGCAGGAGGGCTTGGGCTATATAAGAAATACAGTTTAGAAGCAAGCCAGTAAGCAGCTCTCCTCCATGGTCTCTGCTTGAGGTCCTGTCTCCAGGTTCCTGTCTTGAGCTCCTGCTCTGGCTTCTCTTGATGGGAGAATACAACAACCCTTTTGTCTGTATGGGTCATCTTCATCTCAGTAACAGAAAGCAAACTAGAATAGTCATTAGTTTCCTTCTGTTCCTGCCAGCACCCATGGAGCTTATAATGCCCAGGTGAAAGACAGTCAAGGCCCCGCCCACAGCACTAGTCCCTCCCCCTCCTCTCATTACAGGCCCCATGTCTCTCCTGGGGCCCTCAGTGAGTCACCCTAACTGCATTATTCTCATTACAGAAATTCTCTTCCTCTTTGGTCAACCCACAGAGGCCTAGAATAGCTCCAGCCACGCTTCTCATCCATTGCAGTGTCCTCAAAGCCACGAGGCAGAGGTGGATGGGGAACCATCAAACCAGATGTAGGCTCACTCCTTTCTTATTCATTGGTGTTGCATTCCTGACAGGGAGGACTGTCCACACCTCCCAGTCTGAGCTATAGATCCAGTGTCCCAGTGGCTGGCTCAGGACGATGGGAGAAAGACCCTGGACGTGTGACTGGAAGAAGGGGGGCTTCAAAGCCCGCAGGCACATGCTGTACATGGGCAGCATGCCCTAGCTGCAGCAGACGCTTGCCCTAAACTGACTTAAGCAGCAGGAAGCCATGAGTTCGTAAATAACCAAGAGCGGGCCGTGGGAATCCCAAAGGAAGGTGGTTGGGGGTTTTTAAGGCATCTTCTGGATCGGAGGCCTCTCAGTGATGAGAGACTGGCGTATCAAAGAGGACAATCCTCAAAGGACCAGAGCACACCTCCCCCTGAACGACCTTCCTAAGGACCAGGCAGGCTGTCCCAGGTCTGTCATATGCAGAGTATTGCCCGGGATGTGCCAGAGCCTAAGAGGAAGTAAGTTACCTGTAACAGGTAAGATCTGCGCCTGCATGTGGCATCAGAGTCCCCTCCATCACCCAAGCACGCTCTCCATTCAAAGCCGAGGACAGCCCCTGCTGTAGGTGCCCACTCCCCGGGTTCAAGCGCAGAGATGGGACTGAGGTCCAACTCCCCTTCACCCAGTGGGAGTGGGTCCCACTTGGTCCTTTCGTGAGACAGCCACAAAACCTCGGTGCGCGAGCCTTGCTGAGCCATCCCTACATGTGGAACAAACCGCAGGCCTAAGAGGACTCAGGAAGGCTCGCAAGAGCCGCCAGACAGAGCTGGCTGATTTAGATCTAGGAGCCTCCTCAGGGCTCCATCACAGGCCTGCCAGAGAGCACCCGACCTGGAAAGTAAAAGCTCCATGGTCAACGATGCCACTGAGGGTTTATGGTTGTTTCGTGTGCAAAACCTGGACAGGCTCTGTGGACGCACACCGTGAACACACTCAGTGGACACACACCGTGGACATGCTCTGTGGACACACACTGTGGACATGCACTGTGGACAGGCTCTGTGGACATGCACTGTGGACAGATTCTGTGGACATGCGCTGTGGACAGGCTCTGTGAACATGCACTGTGGACAGATTCTGTGGACATGCACTGTGGACATGCTCTGTGGATGCACACCGTGAACACACTCAGTGGACACACACCGTGGACATGCTCTGTAGACACACACTGTGGACATGCACTGTGGACAGGTTCTGTGGACATGCACTGTGGACAGATTCTGTGGACATGCGCTGTGGACAGGCTCTGTGGACACACACCGTGGACACACTCAGTAGACACACACCGTGGACACACTCTGTGGACATGCTCTGTGGACACACACTGTGGACACGCACTGTGGACAGGCTCTGTGGACATGCACTGTGGACAGGCTCTGTGGACACACACCGTGGACACACACCGTGGACACACACCGTGGACACGCACTGTGGACAGGCTCTGTGGACACACACCGTGGACACACTCAGTAGACACACACCGTGGACACACTCTGTGGACATGCTCTGTGGCTATGCTCCATGGCGCCCATGTTGTGTGGACATGTCCCCATGGCTATGCTCTATGGACACACTCTGTGAGCGTAGTGCAAAGCTATGAGCCACTGCTATGCTCTGTAGGAATGTTTCGTGGACTTAATCCGTGGCCAGCCGTGTAGCTCTGTGGGCATGCTTCACTGACTATGTTCCAAGGCTATTATAGCCATACTGTGGGAAAGTGCGAACGTGTAAGATCTCTCAGGCCTCTGCTGGAAGAGGCATCCTACATCCTACTGCAAGCAAATCAAGATACCGGGACCCGGAAGTAGAAGGAAAAAACGCCATGATACACAAAACTTCATTACAAAGGTCAGAGCACAACCTGGAGCCACGCCCCTTAGTTTCCATGACAAACATGACAGGCGTGTGACTACCAATGGATAACAAACCCAAGGAGAAGATAGAAGAGAGTGACCCTGGAGACTCATTATTCCTCCCTGAGTCACCACGACAGACAGACACTAGCCCCATACATCCTCTCTCTGCCTGGGTACCATGGCTCCTGGGTCCGAGATACAGTTGGGGAGTCAGGCACCGCCTGGCAGCACCCTGTGCAATGGTTTTGGAGTAGGAGGCAAGCGGTTCTCAGTACAGTGAGCACGTCCCAGGGAAGGAACAGCAGAGGCTTAAGGCCTGAACACGCAGGGGGAGACTGCACACGCCATCCTTCAAGAGGGTCTTCTAGATGGCCGCAGCATGACACAGAAGCTGCAGGCAGGGCGGGCTCGTCCCCAGGGCGGTTGGCTGCCACAGTGACCCTGAACCTTCAGGGAGCTGCTCCTGAGGGCCCAGGCAGTTGGTGGGGACCCTTCTGAAGCCATCTGTGTACTGGCATAAGTCCCCGAACCACAACACCTGGTCCCAGCAGGGCCTTCTGGAGCTGGTGTCCTCAGGTACTGTGTGCTGTATGGGTTCACTATTGCTTTCCTTCTGGGACAACAAAGTCTGCACTTTTCCTTGGCCCGGGTCCAAGAACAGATTAAGTAAGAGAGCAACTGGCACTTGCCCAGTGGTGTTTGAATGGCCGTCACGTCTTCTACCATCCCATGGGGACTCTACCTCCCTGCAGGGTGTCTGCCGCAGGCAGGGCACATGCATGCACAGCCAGAAATCTCCCAGACGTCCGTCAGTCACAATCTTTGCGCCACAGTCGGGAAAGGAGAGTCAACAGGGGTAAATCTGTCTCCCAAAAATCGTCCTTGAACACGCACCTCCACCCCCACATACACATAAATAAATATTTTTAAAATAAATTTTTTTGATTTTCAAGACAGGGTTTCTCTATGTAACAGTCCTAGCTGTCCTGGAACTCACTTTGTAGGTGAGGCTAGCCTTGAACTCCACAGAGATCTGTCTGCCTCCCAAGTGCTGAGGTTAAAGGCCTGTGTGCCGCCATGTTCGGCTTTAAAATAATTTTTTAAAAAGGAAAATTCCAGAGTGTGAGCTGAGACCCATCTGGGGCAAGCGTTGTATGTACAGCTTTGGAAGAAGAAGAGACTTGAGCCAGCCTGGTTCCTGCTCAAATTCCAAGAGGCGGGCATGGCTGTGGACACCAGAGAACCATGTGGCAAGTACTATTTACTCAGAAGAAATCACGGGTACCGCATTCCTTAGACACTGGATCCCATTAAGGGCATTTCCCTGAAGTAATCTAAGAGGCTGGCATGGAATTAGTCGATGACTTACCATTTCACAGAAAGGCAGCTTTCTTTTTAAATGGTATATGTCCTTCGCACTAAAGGGGCCGAGAAATGCGTGGGGAACAAAACAAAATCGAAAACAAAAGCAAACGCGGTCACCTTCGGGAAGCGCAAACCAGGCCTGTGTCTCAGGCCTGCACCCATCCTAGGGGAAGGACTCCAAGGAGAGGCAGTGGCCCCGGGGATATTCTTTTCCTCCCGGAACTCCAAGTGAGTTCATCTTCCTGAGCAGGCATCACTGGCCACCCGGACCCCAGCATGAGGGAGTGGCTGAAACCGCCCAGTAGAACTCCTCAAGTAGCTCACACCTCAGAGCCTGCAAGCTGCAGCCTAGAACGAGGCTGTCACACAGGCGTATTTAATGTAAGCTCTGTTCGGCCTGGGAACCTTCCTCAGGAAGGAGTATCCGAAGAAGCAGTTGTGGGGATGGGGTGTGACTGGCGTTAGGAAGTATTGTATGCAGAGAGGTGTGGCTTCCGATAGTAAGCAGGGGTGTCATAAACCGTGTCAGGGTTTTGTCTGACTGTACTGACCCGGGGATCAGGGCTCTGTTATGGCTTCCCATTTGGCTCCACAGTCTGAGGTTTGGATCTGGTCTTCTCCATAGTCTCTTGGTTTGGGTCTGGGATTCATACTCTCAGGTTAGGGTCTGGGTTCCTCCACACGCCTAGCTTTGGATCTGGGCTCCAATATGGTCCCAGGTTGGGGTCTTAGGTCCGTTCTCCTTGGTTTCCATCTAGGTTCTCTCATGCTCCTGGGTTTGGGTCCAGGCTCCCCAGTGTTCCCGGGTTTGGGTCTGGACTCTGTGTCTACACATTTGGATCTGGGTTCATATTCTTTTGTTAGCCTAAACATGGGTTAGTCATGGGTGCAGTTCATTTGGGATGTAGTTCATATATGAAGAGATCTATCTGCTGTTCTAGAGGTCTGGGGAGTAAACTTTGTCAAACCTGAGCTACCTAGAGACCGCAGGTAGCAGGCTGGAGACACTAGAGACCGCAGGTAGCAGACTAGAGACACACTGTTGCTCTTTCTTACTGTTTTTCCCCCAACCCGTCTGCCTATTAAGAGCACTGGTGACTTCATAGAGAGAGCAAAGAACAGGCTCCATCCAGACATAGCTGCTTACCCAGGTCTAATCTCTCTGTGTTTGTGTTCACATGAAAGGCCAACGCATGCCCTCCTTCACCGTTTCCACACGTTATCAGGGGACCTCAGCTACTGATGCAATATAAGGAGAAATTCCTTAAAAAAAAACAAAAAAAAAAAAAAACATCAGCCGGGCAGTGGTGGCGCACACCTGTAATCCCAGCACTCTGGGAGGCAGAGGCAGAGGCAGGCGGATTTCTGAGTTCCAGGCCAGCCTGGTCTACAGAGTGAGTTCCAGGACAGCCAGGGCCATACAGAGAAACCCTGTCTCAAAACAAAACAAAACAAAACAAAACAAACAAACAAAAAAAACCCTAAATCCCCCCAAAAATGTCTTTTGGCCTGGGCATAGTGGTTGTGGAGGTTTGAATGTTTGCCCCAAGGTATGACACCATTAGGAGGTGTGGCCTTGTTGGAGTGGGTGTGGCCTTGGAGGAAGTATGTCACTGTGGGAGTGGGCTTTGAGATGCCATCCTCCTAGATGCCTGGAGGCAGTCTGCACCTGGCTTCCTTTGATTAAAGATGTAGGACTCTCAGCTCCTCCTGCACCATGCCTGCCCGGATGCTGCCATGCTCCTGCCGTGATGATAATGGACTGACCCTCTGAACCTGTAAGCCAGCTCCAATTAAATGTTGCCCTTATAAGAGTTGCTTTGGTCAGGGTGTCTCTTCAGAGAGAAATGAAACCTTCACAGAGTCTCAGACTAGCCAGGGCTGCATAGTCAGACCATCTCAAAAACAAATGGGGTGGGGGTGGGGGAATCCTCCGTTGTAAGCAGAAGCTGGTCATTACAGCAATGGACTTTAATCAGGGAAGTGTTCGTCTAGCTAAATTGCAGGGTATAGAACAAAGCAGGAGGAGGATGTGGGTAATGCAGTCTTGATCTGCGATTCCTCCCCCACCCCCGACTGCCTTCTCCCTTTCTGCACTCATATTTCCCAGAACTTGCTCTGGAAGATACCGACATAGAAAAGGAAATGTGTGGTATGCTAATCCTTCATTCTTTCCCCATAGTATAATAATTCTTCATCACTCCACTATATTATAATGCACACACACACACACACACACACACACACAGTCCAGGTTCTGCACTTAGCAGTGTAGACATCATCACAGCCATGAGGTCATCAACCAACCAATCCAATGCATAATAAGCTTCAGGGTGGAAAATGTCTCATAGGGGATGTGGCCCACGATGTCACGGGAAAGGGACAGGGCACAGAGACAGACACCCACTCAGTACCTCAGTCGGTCACAGGTTCAGGTCTGTGTGGCTAACAGCCATACCTGTCCCAGCTAGACAGTCACAAACCCCCTGGGTTCCAGAGCAGCAATGGGCCCTTGTGTGAGGCGGTTGAGCTGTAAGACATGTCGGGTGAGGCTTCCCAGACTTGTTTAAAGGATGAAGGGGGGGGTGGGTGTGTAAACAGAAGCTGTAGACGCCATGAGGAAATGTGGGGGCCGGGAGCTGTGTGCTGGGGACGCTGGGCCTGAACGAAAGGACCTGAGCCCTAGAGGCAGCTCACTCAGCTGCCCGACCTGCAGTCCTGTTTCTTGTCGGAGACACATGTCTGGTATATGGGCTTTGCAACCGTTGAGGGACAGCTGGAGTCCCGTGGTAGATGACTCTTAAACAAGATGGCAATTTGCCTTTTTCTAGGCCCTTCCAGAATTTATGCGTGTGCTGAATAATTTAGCCAAAAGCAAGCTCCAGGAGTATTTACTGTTTTCCGGCTAGCTGTGTGATGGATTCCTGCCCAGTTACCGCAGGGTCCCAACCCCAGGCACGGAAAAGAACGTGATTCACTGCTGAGCCTTGGACGGGATGCAACGGGAGAGGGCGAGGTCCGGGTGGGACGAACCTCCCTCCCCTTTTCAGTGTGCATGGTCATGACGGCATGCTCAGAGAGAAACTGAGTCACGCACTTCTCCCTCCACTCAGCACTGAGTCCGAACTTCTGTGTACACAGCAGCCATGTCTGCTTACCAGTTGGAGGGTGGTGGTGTGAGGCCGTGCGCATGCTTCTGGCTGACCAGGGCCAGAGCCGGAAGGAGGAGGTAGTTACCATAGATACCCAGATGCAAGGCTTGCTCAAGCCCACTTGTCTGCAGCGACAGCTCCCCAAGTTCGACGATGGGGACCTCACCCTTCACCAATCTAACACCATCTTGATGTGCCTCGGCCAGTCTTTTGGGCTTTATGGGAAAGACCAGAGGGAGGCCGCCCTGGTGGATACGGCGAGTAATGGGGCGGAGAACCTTCGCTGCAAATATGGTACCCTGATCTCCACCAACTATAAGAATGATGCCGATGACTATGGGAAGGCCCTGCCTGGGCACCTGAAGCCTTTTGAGACCCCGCTGTCCCAGGACCAGGGCGACAAAGCTTTCCTCGTGGGTGGGTGACCATATCTCTTTTGCCGATTACCACTTGCTGGACCTGCTGCTGATCCACCGCGTCCCGGCCCCTGGCCGCCTGGACAGCTTTCCCCAGCTCTCTGCCCTGCGGCTCGCCTCAGGGCGTGGCCCGAGATCAAGGCTTGTCTGTCCTCCCCCTGGCCATGTGAACCGTCCCATCGAGTGGACAGTAGAGACAAGAGCCTCTTGTCCTCCTTTCCCCAGCACTAATTAAGTTTGTAAGACAGAGAGAGACAGAGACAGAGACAGAGCGATCACGGGCCAAAGCCCCACTCCCAAAACAATTAGAATAAGGTTTGAGCCCACTGGCTCCGGCTCCCAGCAGTGCCACCCGCCCTACCTTGTCACTGGATGCCTCGGAACCCACAGCCCTTTGGTCGCCAGTTTCTCTGAAAAAGAGCAGTACCGGGTGTGATTTTTCTTGAAAAGGCATAAAAGTTAAAAGACTACTTTGTCCGCTTCTGTCAGATCTGAAGTGGGTACAAGCCGGTTAACTCCCTCCTGCTGTCTCATAGGCTGAAGCCCCAGCTGCCTCCAGGGGGAACCAGAAAAACAGAGTCCCTGCTCTGTGTTTCTCTGCTGCACGAGGGTCAGCTGGCGACAGGCTGACTCCACCCTCCTCCCTGTGCCCTCAAGTCTTATCCCTGGAGGAGGACAGGCGCTCCACCGGTCCCTGCATCCTCAGGCGGACCAGCAGGAGGCCAACCCCTAGCAGGGATGTGGCAGTGGGGTGGGCAGGAAGTCTTCCTCCGTTCCAGTCCAGACAAGAAGCAAAGGGGACAAAAGCGACCATGACTCCTGGGTGCCCCACCCCCTCTTCTCTTGAGAAGACCTGTTTCTGACTATCGTTGTCTCTGTAACCTGCGGCTCCTTCCACCCCACCTCGTTCTAACCTCCTGCTTGGTCTCTGTGCCAGACTCTTCTAAAGACAAGCCATTTTGTCCTTGAGTGGTCACAACTGGTCGTCCTAGTATTCTCGAGTGTCAGCTCAGGAAGCCTCTAATTCCTGTGCCTAACGTTGCCACCTCCAGGGGACACCTGGGTTTTGTCGGTTCCCAGAGCCACTTCTCTGCTAGGTTCCAAATTTAATGACGACTTTCTCTACGTCCTCTTGGACTGGCATCAGCTTCCCATCTCTGGAGCCCTTGTGTGAGGCAGTTGGGCTGTAAGACATCGTCCGGTGAGACTTCCTAGACTTGTTTAAAGGAGGAAAAAGGAGTGTAAATAGAGGCTGCAGATGCCATGAGGAGATGTGGGGGCCGGGAGCTGTGTGCTGGGGACTCTGGGCCTGAACGAAAGAAAGGACCTGAGCCCTAGAGGCAGAGCAGTCAGCTGCCCGACCTGCAGCTTGTTTTTATGTCAGAGACATACTTTTATGTCAGAGACATACTGGTGGGGCTAGTGAGATGGCTCAGCGGTTTAGAGCACTGACCGGTCTTCCGAAGGTCCCGAGTTCAAATCCCAGCACCCACATGGTGGCTCACAACCATCCGTAATGGAATCTGACGCCCTCTTCTGGTGTGTCTGAAGACAGCTTCAGTGTACGTAATATAATAATAAATAAATAAATCTTTGGGCCAGAGCGAGCCGGGCCGGAGCAAGCGGAGGTCCTGAGTTCAATTCCCAATAGTCACATGATGGCACACAACCATCTGTACAACTACAGTGTGTGTACTCATATACATAAAATAAATAAATAAATCTTAAAAAAAGAAGAAGAAGAAGTGTCTGGTATATGGGCTTTGCCACCCTTGAGGGACAGCCGAAGCCCTGTAGTAGATAACTCTTGAATAAGATGGCAATTTGCCTTTTCCCAGGCCCTTCCAGAGTTTATGTGTGTGCTGAGTAGTTTATATGAAAGTCCCATGCGTATTTACTGTTTTCTGGCTAGCCCTGTGATGTATTACTGCCCCTTGGGCTATCCTCTCCCCAAGCCTGCAGAGGATGGACAAATCAGAAACGAGGTCACCTGTGATGCTGCAGAATTCCCTTTGAACCCAAGGAAAGGACAAAGATGAATAGACCCATGCAGCAGTGGGACCTGAGTGTCACAGGACCAAGGCACCCTGTGGCTTTCCCTGGGAGAGCTTGCAGCTCCACCTGAGGAGCTCCCGCTCCCAAGCCCCACGCTGCCTGTGGAGCTGGTCCGCATCCTCCTGTGGCCCGGTGATTGGGACCACACGAGGGACCAGAGGTTCGGAGCAGAGCTGGGTACACAGGCCCCCACCATTTGCCCTGCAGCCCTCCTCCAGGTCAAGAGGCTTCCCGCGGGAGGGAAGTAACAGGTCAATCCGAGGAGGATGTTTAAGGAATGCAATCAACAAACACAGATAAGGACAGCTTGATGCAGTATTGTTGTCTGAGCGGTCCAAGAAACACGCGGTAATCCGATTCCGTTCCCATTCCAGACAAGCACAGTCAGAAGGCATCCTTAAGGGATGTCCTGTTTTGTTTTGTTTTGTTTTGTTTTGTTTTGTTTTGTTTTGTTTTGTTTTGTTTTGCTTTGCTTTGCTTTGCTTTGCTTTACTTTGCTTTGTTGTAAAGTATGTCTGCCTGGCTTATCCCAGATCCATCTATGCCTAAACCAGCTCCCAGGAAAGAGCTGGGATCTGGGCATCCTGTCTGGTCCTCTGGAGAGAGCCCGCTCCCGCTCCACCAACCCAGAAGGTTGCAATCACCGTTCTTACTCAGCAGAAAGGTGGTTCTCCGCATGCAGCCTCGGAGGAGGCGCTGCTGCCACGCCTTGCTTCATAACAGAACACCGGAGTTCCGGGTTGTTTCTGTGATTTCCCTGAGGTGCAGTTCAGGGCTAACCCCTGGCCCTGGGGGGGGGGGGGCAGGGGGGGGAGGGGGGAAGCAAGATGACCCCTGCCTGCAGCTCAGGACCTCAGGGTCTTTAGCTTGCATGGCTCAAGATTTTCCGCAGCTTGCACCTGTGAGAGTATTCTGACCACCTGCTTCTCTTGGCCTCACCTGCTGGTTGCAAGATAACACTCAGGTGCTGGCCTGCTAGTCAAAGCGAGACACCAATTTGGGCTTTTGTGTGCATGTGCTCATACTGTACACTGTAGTGGACCAACAACAACAACAACAACAACAATAATAATAATAATAAATTTTATTTTATTATTTTTGAGACAGGGCCTCACTGTGTATCCCTGGCTAGCCTAGAACTCACTATTTAGAGTAGGATAACCTTAGACTTACAGAGATCCACCTGGTGAGATCTCAGGGTAAAGGCCTAGGTCACCATGCCCAGCCAAAATTTTATTAAGAAAAAATTTAAATATCAAAATCACCAACAAATATATCAGTCTTCCATGTCTTCACTTTCATGAGGTGTGTGTTTTGCTTTTTAAAAAAACCCTTTCTAGCTGGACTGTGGTGGCATACTTTTAATCCCAGCACATGGGAGGCAGAGGCAGATGGATCTCCGAGGCCAGTCTGGTCTACAGAATGAGTTCCAGGATAGCCAGGGCTATACAGAAAAACTGTGGTCCCAGAAAAACCTAAAACCAAACAAGTTAAAAACAAAACAAAAAACAAATAAAAAATGAAAACCATTTCTTTTTTTGTTTGTTTTTTGTTTTTGTTTTTCGAGACAGGGTTTCTCTGTGTAGCCCTGGCTGTCCTGGAACTCACTCTGTAGACCAGGCTGGCCTCGAACTCAGAAATCCGCCTGCCTCTGCCTCCCAAGTGCTGGGATTACAGGCGTGCGCCACCACACCCGGCTTCTGAAAACCATTTCTTACCCTGAAAATTAAAATATAACTTTGGGTGTTAACTTTGAATGTCTATAATAATGGATTTCATTTTTTCCAGGCCTCTTTAAAATGTATTTGTTACATGGGGAGTAAAAAGAAAGATGAAACAAAATTATTGATTAAAGGGACACAAAGACACGAACAATTACAATTTTTTGGACATGTTAAAGAGCATGGGTTATATGGAAAACAAGCAAAATGGAAACACTGTGGCATTTATGAAAGCCGAGCTCCGGGCTCCGGGCTCTGGGCCAGCTCGTGCTCATGACAGCCTCGGCTTCCCCAGCCTCCATCACAGCTTAGCCGAGCTGTTTGAGTACGTGAAGATGTGCTCACAGCAAGCCTCTGCCTGGCTAAGTTGATATCTGCTGTGATGCCCGCTATTGTTTAGGTATAAGAGCTGTGGCGCGGAGGTCAGACTCCAGGTCCCTGACACCCGTCTGTGTTCCTCCCACAGGGGTTCGTCTGACACTGCCAGATGATCTGAGAACCCACTCCCGGAGAGGGGCTCCACCGAGCTGTACTCTGTGCGTCCTTTCTGTCCGAACAGGAGTGGGACCATGTGGCTCCTGTTGACACCGCGGGTCCCTGAGCCAGCACGGAAGTTGGGCAACTGTAGTAAGTCTTCCTGTCTCTGTGGGCAATGCAGAGAGAAAATCCGAGGTGATTGATTGACAGAGCAAATTGGATCCTCACTCTCCAATTCTCTTCTTATTTGCAAATATATTGGTAAGGAGCTGCTGTGGGCCACTGCCAGGAAGCCAGCAGCCTTGTCTAACAGAGACTGTGCCACCCGTTAAGACAATGCTTGTACAGGGGTGCTGGCTCCCCGACTGTTAGCTTGACAGGAATTTTACCCGGTTGTGGAGAAAATAAATCCAGGATAAAGAGCTGGGCTGGGGAGATGGCTCAGCGGTTAAGAGCACTGACTGCTCTTCCAGACATCCTGAGTTCAAATCCCAGCAACCACATGGTGGCTCATAACCATCCGTAATGAGATCTGATGCCTTTTTCTGGAGTATCTGAAGACAGCTACAGTGTGCTTACATATAATAAATAAATAAATAAATAAATAAATAAATAAATCTTAAAAACAACAACAACAAAAAAGAGCCATGGTCTACACAGGACAAGATGTCACTGACCTAGTTTAGGGCAACATCAAATTCCCAGTTTTTGCAGTTAAGATGGATGTAAAATTTGCTAAGGAACCGTGTAGGCGGGGCATCTGTGAGCCCCTCCCTACTCTCTTCCAAGATTTGAGTCAAACAGAGTATAATAATATAACTTTCTTAGTGTGGTTTTAAAAACAGTAATGAATCCTCAGTCATCACTAGACTGGGACAGAGTAGTGTTCCTGAAGCAAGATTTCTGTGTCCCCAACTGTTCTGGCACCAGCCAATCACAGGAGACCATACTAGGTCACCTGATCTGGCACCAGCCAATCACAGGAGACCATACCAGGTCACCTGAGTACACGGGAGGGGACCCATATCTCAATCTCAGACTTGTCTCAAGAGAAACAAAGCATTTGAAAAGCATTTCTCCTAAGTTAGGTCATGACCTGCTTTCCCCGAGGGTCTCTGGGCTCCAGAGCTAGGCTGAGCTCACACGTAGGTGGCAGTCGTAGGCCTTAGCACCGCGATGGATTTCCTAGCGTCCTCAGCAGCCCTACTCTGGGGTCCCATCGGACACCTACACTCCTTCCTCCCAGCTCCACTGGAGGAATCTCTCCTGAAGAAATCTGGAAATAAAGGTTTATTGGTGTAATGGGCTCTAGTCCCAGGTCAGCTCTTTGTAGCCCTTGGCTGGGTTTCTTCTCACAAGGACACATGAGGTGTTGCTCGGAATGCTGGGAATGCTCTTGACATGAGCACTTTCACCAGCTCTGAATGTGAACTCTCCTTAACCCTTTTTTTTTTTCTCAGCTATGAAAATATCAGCTCTCCGCCCCAAGAGAATGAGCTGTGGGACTTCCTTGACTTAATAAAGAGTGTTCCTCCAGGAACCCAAAGCTGCAGACCTGATGCTGAGAAAACCATAAGCTCTAACTCCAAAAGATGTCAGAACTTAGCAAGCTTCACGCGGGTGCTCATACACAGTTTTATTCATAATCAAAAGTAACCCCGATGCCCTTCAGACAAATAAGCAAAACTGTGGTACAGCCGAACAGTGGAATATCATTTAACAAAAATGATGATGATGATGATGATGATGATGGTGATAATGATAATAATTATGATGATGATGATCTCTCAAGCATGACAGGTAATAAAAAACCTTACACGATAAAAGAAGCAATCTTGAAAGAAGCAATACTGTATAGCAATCTTTAGCCAGTGGCTATCTGAGATTACGTGGGAGGAAGTGTCATGGCTTGGAACTTGGACGTTCTGCAAAAGTCTATGTGTTGAAGGCATGCTCCTTGGCTTGGTGCTATTATAAGGGAGGCCTGGTGGGAGATTTGGCAGTGTGGAATTGTGCTGAGGAATATTGGGACTCCAGGCTCTGGTGCGTGTCTTTGCTCCTGATGGACATGAGGTGAACGAGCCTCTGATACGTGGTCCCAACACAAGATGCCATCTGTGCAAAAAACGACAGCTATCGTCTTAAAGGGAATAAGAGTTGGTTTGTTCTGGGGCGATTTTGAGTGACCATGGTTCAGGACTACAGAATTAGGTGACTCCGAATTCCAAGTTTCCACAAGGAAGCAGTCTCACGGAACTTTTATAGTTTTACAAAAATCTTCTTAAAAGACAGTCATAAATCAAGGGGCGTTTAAAACACATTGGCGGGAACCTCAGAGAGGCAGCAACAGCGAGATGGAGCAGCTTTTCTATCAGCCCAGAATGCCATGTGACGGCAGTTTTAGCTTTGGGATTGGTGGAAGTTAGTAGTCTGTCAATAGGCTCCAAAAGGTTTTCATTTATTAGTCATGATTTTTCTTAGATCTTACACAGAGGTTGACAAGGAGTGGCTGGCTGTTCCAGCGGGCTAGCCTGAGACATGGTAATTGGTCTCTGGGCTTGCAGCAACCTTGTACTTCTGCCACAGAGCTGAATCTGATCCATCAGTCAGTCTCCGAGCACAGCTTTTTCTCACGAGTTCCTGTTCAAAACCCACAATCGCTGGGGACTCAACTCTCTAACCCTGTGAGCCCACGGGACTCTTTTTTTCCGTACTAAGGTGATAATTTCAAGGAGTGTGTTACACTAACACGGGAGAGAGGAACAGGCAAAAGCCAGGGACTTTCGGAGCTGTGAGAATTTGCATGTACAAAGAAAAGCTGTCGTACTCTCGAGGGGCACCAAGAGTAAACTCGAACCCAGTGTGGACTGTGGGTGGTGGTGGGTGGTTAGACGCTCATTTGCCCAGAGCAAATGTACTATTGGGTGGGTTTTTTGTTGTTGTTGTTGTTTGGTTGGTTGTTTTGTTGTTGTTGTTGTTGTTGTTGTTGTTGTTTTGTTGTTGTTTTTTTGTTTGTTTTTGAGACAGGGTTTCTCTGTGTAGTCCTGGCTGTTCTGGAACTCACTCTGTAGACCAGGCTGGCCTCGAACTCAGAAATCCGCCTGCCTCTGCCTCTGCCTCCCAAGTGCTGGGATTACAGGCATGTGCCACCACCGCCCAGCTCACTATTGGGTGTTAGAGATTGGTTCTTTTTTTGTTTTTGGTTTTTTCGAGACAGGGTTTCTCTGTATAGCCCTGGCTGTCCTGGAACTCACTCTGTAGACCAGGCTGGCCTCGAACTCAGAAATCCCGCCTGCCTCTGCCTCCCAGAGTGTAGAGATTGGTTCTAATGCTTTCATTCAATCGGGAATCCGAGCGTCCAAATGCTAAAGCATCCTTGTCCCCAATTGGTTTTCGATCGATCAATAAAGATTCCAGCACCCAAGGACTGGGACAAAGGGAGACGAGGCAGGACCCTTAGAGTTGTGTGTGCTAGGACACAGTAGGGAGGAGGAGAAAGGAGAACCCTCGTGGCTTGGGGGAGAAGGGTGGGACTCAGGAAGGAGCTTCAGGAGAGAAACCTAGTCAGCCAAGTGAGAATTTGGGTGGGTGGCCACTGGCGACTTCCCCAACTGGGCCTGAGGTAGCAAGGAAGGTTGAGGAGCCTTTGAGGTGGTGAAGGCGTTTCAAAAATAAGCTGGTGTGTGTGCGTGTGCGTGTGCGTGTGCGTGTGCGTGTGCGTGTGTGTGTGTGTGTTTCATTCTCAGATCCAAAGATTTCCTGAGTGGCAGGAAGCACGACCCGCTGGGAGCATAAAGCAGTATAGCAAAAACTCACCGCTACAACTGGGACACTCGGGAAAATGGAAGGCTTTGCCTGACGGGAGTAGCCCCATGGGAAATCTCTACATTCTCCTCTTAGCTTCTCTATGAGACTGAAAATGCTCTCGAAGAATAAAGTCACTTTTAAAGATAGCACACCCGAGAGGTGGTTCATTGGCTATAGGCATTTGCTGCCAAGCCTGATAGCCTGAGCTCAGTCTCTCGTGGAAGCAGAGGATAGACCCCACACACACAGGTTGCCCTCTGACCTCCACACACAGCACACGGCACACATCCACGGGTACATGTAATTTACTAAGTATAATTAAAAACGTGTTTAGTGATAGCTACCATTTACTGGGGACTATTTTGTGTCAGCCACAGGACCAGTATATTGTCTCAAATAATATTCAATCAAATATTAAATTCATGTTTTGTTTTTTTTTTTTTTAGAGACTGGGAAACTGAGGGGCCTTTGTGTCTGAGTGTAGCTGTGTGTCCACCCTCCCTCCATGCAGAGAAGTCCTCTGTCTGGACTGAGTTGTCCTTCATGTGGCCTGTTGTCCTGCTTCCCTACTCTAGGTCTGACAGGCAATACCCAGGAAGGCCACTCTAGAGTCTGCCCCTCTGCTGTCCCTGAGGCTGTGTCCAAGACTATTGACCCTCTGCTCCATAGAACAAGGGGACAAACCCAGAGTGCAAGAGAAGCAGGAAAGGACACACAGCTTTTCTTTCTGTGTCAGCTCTCCCATGGCACACTGTGTCTGGAAGGAAGAGCTGGCCAGTTCGACATTCCACCTCACAAACGCACGAACCCAACTTTCTTCCTCATTTGCTCTCCTGTCAGCCCCTCTGCCCGCTGAATTCCACCGACGTCCCTCGTGGTCCGACCGTCCTGTCTCACCCTTGTCGTATGTCATCTGTTCTAGGAGGTCTCCCACATTGTCCACCTGTGTGGGGGAACTCCAGCTTGGAGACGATTCCCAGGCTCTTGAGCAAACACAGTCCAGGGCGGGGGTTCCTGTTGCATTCCCCGATCGAGGAAGGAAGTGCTGTGTGTGTGGTGAGTCCAGGACACACCAGCCTTCCTTAAACCTCTGACCCATATCCAGCCCCACTGTTTGATCCTCTTCAGTAAGGCATTTCTCAAAGAATATGACTAGGGATCGATACAAGAACTGTCCTGAAGTTGCCGGCGCTCCATTATCCCTGCTCCACGGTGGACGCAGCCCCTCTCAGTGTTTGGGCTTTCTGGCCAAACAGCTCATTTTAGAGAAAGGCCTAAATTCGTCGGGAGAGGCTGACTTTCAACCCAGTCCACTCTATCTTTTTGAACTCGGCTGTGTCCTGGACTCAGATATGACATTGTGCAACTTCCTGACAGTGTCTGGCCATTATCCTGGAGGGGAAAAGGCTATTTAAGTCCCTACTCACAACCATACCCATTAGCCACAACAAAAACAGGCCTTTCAGTGCCCGGGACGGTGCCCTGAACTTGCAGTGCCCTAGTGATCTGGGTGAAATTACAGGACTTTCAAAGCTACTCCCCAGTGAGCCTGCGAATGTGGAGCCTGCTGGCTCTGCCCTCCTCTGTGGCTCATACCCTGCAGCTCTAATTCACGGGGATGAAAGCTGAGTGAACCCCAAGGGTGTGACCCTGTGCCTGGCGCCTTGGACCTGGAGGCGACCTTGGAAGAGCCCAACACTACAAGGCATCTGAGGCGGGAGCTACACAGAACCGTGAGGTGTTTGGGGCCACCCAGCTCCCCTCGGGGCACAGTCAGCATGCAGAGACGCAGCTCCTAGGGTCGTCCGTCTAACACATATGCCCGTGAGGCTCGTGGACGGGGTGTCCTTATTTTCACACGTTAAGAGCACCCCCGAGAGTTCCTGTAAATTCCCCAGGATTCCAAAAGAGTGAGACAGACGTTTACACCTTCTGCTGGCATCCAGCCCGGCCATGCTGTCAGGGTCTGAAGAGACAATAAAGTACATGAAAAACTCCTCAGAGCCTTCCTGGCTGACCCTGACTGCGCTGACCTCACACATGTGAGCCGCTCCTGTGGAGACCTGGAAGCCCATGGTTCTTGGGCGAAAGAGCCCATCTTGGAGAAAGTCCAGTGCACAGGATACAAACAGGTTCCTTAAACCCTGGCTTGGGGTCTCACTGGGGAAGCTGGATTGCCCTGTGCTGGGTCAGACACAGCTGAAGACACAGACACACACCAGACACAGGTGAGGACACAGACACACACCAGACACAGGTGAAGACACAGACACACACTAGACACCAGTGAAGACACAGACGCACACCAGACACAGGTGAAGACACAGACGCACACCAGACACAGGTGAAGACACAGACACACACCAGACGCAGGTGAAAGTCAATGCTGGGGGCCTTCCCCACCAAGGCTTGCCGCTGCACAGATGGAGAGCCTATGTTTTTTTGTTTAAGACTTATTTATTTATGTATATGAGTGCAGTGTCGTTGTCTTCAGACACACCAGCGCTGAGTGGTCTCTCCAGCCCCCAAGAATCTGTGTTATTTGTTTTGTTTTTTTAAAGGTTTATTTGTTTATTATATCTAAGTACACTGTAGCTGTCTTCAGACACCGGAAGAGGGCATCAGATCTTTTTATGGACGGTTGTGAGCCACCATGTGGGTGCTGGGATTTGAACTCAGGACCTTTCGGTGAATAGTCAGTGTTGTTATCCACTGAGCCGTCTCTCCAGCCCCAGAGAATCTGTGTTTTATTTATTTTATTTATTTATTTATTTATTTTTTGGTTTTTTGAGACAGGGTTTCTCTGTGTAGCCCTGGCTGTCCTGGAACTCACTCTGTAGACCAGGCTGGCCTCGAACTCAGAAATCCGCCTGCCTCTGCCTCCCAAGTGCTGGGATTAAAGGCGTGCGCCACCACCGCCCGGCGCAGAATCTGTGTTTTAAATTGACCAAAGATACTTCTCCTACTACCTCTGAAAAGACACGTGACCTGAAGAGGCCCTCACACTTCTCTAAGGATCCAGCGGTGTGGGTGTCCCAAAGCCACCACTCAAACCAAAGAGCAACTGCTGTCAGCAAGGGCTGGGGATCAAGGATGTAAAAGCTAACCCCCCCCCCCACACACACACACAATGTCCCTGTCACACCAAGAAAGGTCGTTTGTAACTTGAATTGGAAAGGGAATTGTGGGTCCTGCCTGCACTGACACCAAAGCTGTCACATGGACCCTGGAGTCCTCCCAGCACCCTGCTTTTTAAGAGGATAAGATGGACTGCAGTAAAGCCGGGCGTGGTGTCACACGCCTTTAATCCCAGCACTTGGGAGGCAGAGGCAGGTGGATTTCTGAGTTCGAGGCCAGCCTGGTCTACAGAGTAAGTTCCAGGACAGCCAGGACTATACAGAGAAACCCTGTCTTGAAAAACCAACCAACCAACCAAACAAGATGGACTGCAGTACCCCGAACTCATCTGGAGTGAGGATTCATTGCAAAGATGAAGAAGACTGCCACCTTCTGTAGGACATACCATGCCAGCAAGCCTGCCTGCCTTGGTGGTCCCGAATAGTGACAGAGAGAGACTCCCGAGGTCATCTTTGTTTCCAGCCCCCTGGTGAGCGGAAGCTCCACGGTTTGCATTATTAATCAGCAGGTGCCCCTCATCCCACTAGGTATGATTGTGTGTGTGTGTATAGAGGTGGTGTGTGTACATGTTTGTGTGTGTTTGCATGTGCCTGCGTGTGCATGCATGAGTGCATGTGTGCATGAGTGCATGTGTGCATGAGTGCATGTGTGCATGAGTGCAGTCCAGAGGTTAGAGTGGAATGCCTTCCTCCGTCACTCTACACCTAATTTTTTGAGATAAGAGTCTCTCACAGAACCTGGATTTTACCAAGCTGACTGGATGGCTAGCCAGTGAGCTCTAGCTGTCCCTACTCCCTATGCCCCACATCCAGCTTTGGGGTCACACACACACACACACACACACACAGACAGCCATGCCTGGCTTTAACATGGATACTGGGAATCTATACTCAGAGAGTCATTCAAGCATAGGAAGTACTTTACTGAGCCATCATCCCAGCCCCTAAAAATAAAATAAAATAAAATAAAAATAAAAACAATTGTTTGAATAGATTTTTCAGAATAAAATGTCCTGCCAGGAAAGTCTCCTCTGGCTTAGAGACTGTCCTCCAGTGAATGAGAGGACCACGGGGACCCAGGACTGGCTGCTCTTAGCCGTTTGGTTCCCAAGTTGTGACGCCAACTCTCCTTGGGTTCACCTAGCCAGGCTCTCCTTGGAACTGTCTGGCTCTCCCTCTCTCAGGACACCCTGAGAGGCATCCCCTCCTTTGGGAGATGTTGGGAAAATACCTACAAGTACAAATGGTCAAGATCGCCGGGCGGCGGTGGTGGCGCACGCCTTTAATCCCAGCACTTGGGAGGCAGAGGCAGGCAGATTTCTGAGTTTGAGGCCAGCCTGGTCTACAGAGTGAGTTCCAGGAAAGCCGGAACTACATAGAAAAACTCTGTCTTGAGAAAAACAAACAAACAAACAAACAAAAAAACAAATGGTCAAGATCTTACCAAGTGTGGAGAGAATTTTCCAATAGCACACACCCCATTTGGCAAATTATAGTACCTTTGTAAGATGGAATGCCATGCAGTAATTAAGCCTTGCATTGCAAATAATCATAATCATAATCATAATCATAATAATATTCAGTTGCACGGATCCTTTTTGGTATGTATCAATGACAAATATGTTGACATGGAATATACACTACAATCACAGATCTGAAGAAGGTATAGAGCAAAGAGGAGGAAGCCGGGGATGGCCACTGAAGTCATACTGGTTAATTCTCTTCAGACACTTTCGCTCACATTGAATGTTCTTCTGTGACAAATTTGCAGCCTAGAAGGAGGATGGTGAGCGCATGAAGGGGCGGCAGAGCCTGCTGATCTATTTGCTGGAGCATCCTTGCTTCACCAGGCTCTATGTGAGCAGCAGCCTCGTATCTGGTATGTGAGGGCTTGACCCAGACCGGATGTCCCAGTCGGTTTTCCTTGCTGAACTCCTCCTGAAGTCTGTCTGAATTCTGCAAAGCACACCTGGGGAAGCTTGAGTTGCAAAAGGCTCGCCCTTAGCCAGAGGGCGCGAACTCTGGAGCTCACGAGAGGCTGGCAGCCCACAGCTGTGTGGCCTGTCAAGGCTGAAGGAGCTCCTGCCTTCCCCAGAAGCTGAACTCAAGGAACTAAAAAAAAAAAAAAAAAAGAGCCAAGCACTCCCCCGTTTTCTCTCTTTGATTTTTGTATCATCCACTCAGGATAAACAGAGTTCCTGCATGCTCTGTGAACTGTCGCTCTCTGGTACATCAACTCTAAATTCTCTATCACACCTTTGCAATCAAACCTTCCTCCGATGTCCCCACAGCTCAGGCCTCCCGGCGGATGCCCCAAGCTGTCCAGCGTTCCTCGGTAGGCTTCTCCGGAGCCCAGTGCTGCTATTGTTTATGTCCGCCGTCTGCCACTTTGTTACTAAGTGGTGCCCTGCTGCTGAGAACACCAGTGCCATTGGTAACTCACTTCCTGATTACTGGACATTTTGTTTCCCATTTGGGATTGTTTCCAGTTTGGTCTGCCTCGTAAATTCCAGAACAAGCCTTTGAGTGGATGCAGACTTCTCTATTTCCTTGGGTGAGAGGGGAATGGTTAGATCATAGGGAGGATGTATGCTGGGGTGGGGGTGGGGGCTTCTGGTTTGGGGAGAGAGGGGTTGAACCTGGGACTTTGTGCATGCTACGTGTTAGGCTGGAGCCCCTGTTTGACCCGGGGTTTCTTCCCCTCCCCCAGCCCCTCCCTCACAGAGAAAACTCCAGGCTAACAAGCCTTCACTCCTTATCTCCAAGTTCCAGGCAACGCTCTCTAGAGTGCGCACCCAGGGTCTCGGTTTTTGACCACATATGGGCACAATCCCAGCTCCTAGCTGATACGTTATCAGTCCTTACCTAATAAGCTCTATAAAAGCCCCTGGCTTTAGCCCGGAAGTGTGACTTCACTGACCTCTACCTACGAGAGCGATGACCCCACCCAAGAGCTGCCCTCTAATAAACCTGCCTTTATCTACGTTTAATTCGGTCTAGTCTGGCCTCTATCTGTGTCACCCAGGGAAAGAAAAAAAAAAAACTATCCCTAAGTATGTGCTCTACCACCAAGCTAGTCTTGGCCCGGAGAGATGTGTGTTTGACATAAGCAGCTGCCCCACGCAGGCCTCTCATCAAGGCGACTGTCATCCTAATGATGCTCACCGCGGCTTTAATTGGTACCTCTGCATCACACAGGGTGCCGACCGTCTCTCCTCCTGGTGTCTGTACGGTGTCCATGACTTGTCTTGCCACGTGACTGTTGCTTTGGAGTTCCTCAGCCTGGATCCAAGTCTTACAGTCACATGCGCTGAAGAGCTTTCCCCTCTGACTTGCCTATGAATGGTCTTGGTCTTTGAGGTTAAAAGTTTTATTTTTCATGAAATTCAAATTCTACTTATCATCCCTACCCCCCCCCACCTCTCCCTTGCCACACAATGTAGTTTGTTGGTGTCAAGGCGAATACCACCAGAGATAGTTACATGCCTGGTTTACAGAGGATCACCCCCTACACCTAGAACAATGCTCGAAAAAAAAATTTTTTTTTTTATCAATAAACACTTGTTAAGTCAGTCAATGAATGAAAGAAGGCTGAGTGAGTGTTGATGGGATGTGTGGATGAGTTAGTGACTCAATGAATGAAGCATTATGGGCAGAAATGCACCTGTGAAAGAGTAGCTTCCGATCCTGCGCATGCGTGCTGCCGGGATGAGCACAGCAGGAAAGCTACGGCTGTGGGTGATGCGGAAGGAGGAGAGCAGAGGCTCCGCCGCCGCGGGCACCCCCTGGGCTCTGCAATGCCCACATCCCTAATGGTTTTTGCTATCCCATTTGTTTCTTTATGACAAAAAAGGTCAAGTGTGTTTATCTTCATCCGCGGCAAGAGAACCGGGGCCACTTCCTTGTCCCGCTGCTAAAGAGTGAGAGTTGGCTCACTCTCCACCGCCTCGAGGGAACCACTAGCAAAATATTTGCTTCCCAGCTCCATGACCTTGGCTCTGTTAGGACGGAGGCCTTGGGTCCTTGGGGAGGAGTGCTTCCACCAGGGAGCAGTGACAACAATGACTTCATTCAGCTGGAAGCTAAGATGTCATCTGGCCGCTCAGGGGTCCTCACGCATCTGAGTCAACAGGCAAAGAATGGGGGGTGGTGGTGGTGGTGGCTGTGCTGGCTGCAGGGTGATGAGGACGGTGCCAGGGAAGGTTGGGGTGCTTCTCCGGCACGGCCAGGAAGAGCGAGCCTGGAATGCAGCTGCTCCCCGTGGGCAGCTCTCGCTACCGCCATGTCTCGAGTCAAAGGTGACTGAAAAACTAGACTTGAATTCAATAGTGCGGCCAATGGCCCAGACCCCCCTTAGGAATTCCACAGAGAGCATGGGGAGCAGCATGGTAGAAGGCAGAGGAAGAGAGGATGCCCTCTATTTACATCAGGAAGAGGGTGTTACCCCAGCAAATCTATCATTAGTCGAAAACATTAAGTCCAAAAATACCTGTATCTCAACGGTAGGGTTCTTGCCTCTAGTATATATGAGGGCCTGTATTCAATACCAACATCAAAATAAATAATGAATAATGAATAATTCCCAGAGCTGAATGGAAGGTCCACACCTGTAATCATAGGTCTTGGGAGGCTAAGGGAGGAGGATCATGACTTTGAGGCCAGCCTGAGCTACTTAATGTGGCGACGTGGGGGAATCAGGCTGTGCCCTGCTCTAAATTAGTTCACGCGTGCAATGTGCCCAGGGGCTTTTCAGCTGAGAAGTCGCTAGGTGGCTGACTCCGTTTTACGTAGCAGATTTCGCCTTTGTTTTGGGGTACGAATGAAGACACGACGACTCTGTGTCTCACTGTGCGCCACCTGTCCCAGCACCAACCACGAGGTCACAGACTGCCAAATAATAAAAGGGCACCACCCTGTAAGCTTATCACAGTTAGGCTGGGAACCTATGAACGCACCGTATGTTAAAATCGTATCAGAAACGCCAGGTTCAAGAAATGACCAAACACACCAAGTCAACAAAGCCTACGCCACCCTCACCGGGACCCAACTAAGAAAAATACCACAACACGGATGGTGACCCAGGGCTATCTGAGCACCTGATGTGTGTCTGCTCAGCCTAATCCTGAGCTTTATGTGGCCCACAACTGTCGAGACAGGCAATCAAGGGAAATTGCAACTTATAAATTACTTATCAACCAAAACACCAGAAACCAACATAGCGCGTGAGTTTATCACAATTCAGTAAATTCTGACATTGGAGGAAAGAACACAAATGCTTCTAAGTTCCCTGAGATCACTCACAACACTTTGTCTCACTAATGACAATAACGCACTGACGCACCTAACACGCTGAGTGTCAGGCTTGGCAACAACGTGCTGACTCGTCCTTTGTATCCATGCGTGGCTGGCTCCTGCACTGCAAAGCATGATGGGAAGATCCTGTAGCAATGATTTCCCAGCCTTCGAAAGGGTCCTAAGACTCGGAGCACAATTTCCACTGACCATCCTATGAAAACGGGGACAGGAAGTTTTCGATGTATGGCTGAGAAGGGTTTTTTGGGTTTTTTGTTTGTTTGTTTGTTTGTTTTTTGGCTTTTTTTGTTGTTGTTGTTGTTTTATCATAGATAGGAGGAAGTAAACATGAGAGGGGACCAGGAGAGGGAGAAGGACCAGGAGAGGGAGAAGCTAGAGGACACAAGAAAACAAGAGAGTGGGGGCTGTCGAGATGGCCAGAGCTGTTAAGAGCACAGGCTGTTCTTCTAGAGGACCTGGATTCAATTCCCAGCACCCACATGGCAGCTCACACCCATCTGAACTCCAGTCCCAGGGCTTCTGACACCCTCACAGATGTACACGCAGTTCAAGAAAACCAAGAGAGCACATGACCAAGGTGGCTGAGGTCTATAGGCATCAGAAGCTGGGAGAAGGGACGCAAAGTTCACGCCAGACTGCAGGGGTGAGGAGTGCTGAGAGGAGCCAGGACTCTACTACAGGCACTTGAGATGCTGGGAGAGCCTGGTCCTCAGCGTCTCTCTGATACCTTAATAGGAACCTCAGATGGCCATGTGTCCTGGGTTTCTTTGATATGTAACAACCATCACTTTCGCACCACTGGGAAGTTGACTGGTCACACCCGATGTAAGCCACGCCCAATCTGTAGCTATGAATACTGGTTTGAACCCCAAGGCCAGTTGTAGTTGTGGCCCTGAACTGTTGTGTGGGACTTCTTCCTGATTTCATTCTCACCCACACCGCTCTTCCTTCTTCATCACACCTGAGATGAATTGACAGCAAGTAGCTCTCCGTGACAGTTTGTGACACACGGGGCTGTCAAAGGGAAGAGTGGCTCTCAGCCCATGTTCGCTGTGCTCCTGAAAGGAATGGCTAGCTGTGTGTTTGGCTGTGGGTGACAGAACCACCGGGGGCAGGAGGTTGGCTTTGGCCTTGATGTTGACTTGCCAAGGGCAGGCTCTGAGAGCTGCTAGCTCGTGGGTCGTCTACACTGGGTTCAGCTCCTGTCACTTGGTCAGACACTGTAGATGCAGCCAACATTGCGAAAGCAACGACTTCAAATAACGTCCACCATCACTGAGCTCCGGCGAGGTGCTCGGATCATCAGTTGAAGGCACTCAGGCATGAATGGAGAGCTCCCAAGGAAGAGTGCCCTCCATCAACAGGTGTTCCAGCTTGTGACAGTGGTCCAGCCTGCCCTGTCTGGTGGCCCGCCCTGTAGAATTGCCCATCCCCAGCAGCCACAGAAACGAATTCCTTGCCCTGGATCACATCAACTATGTCTACTGGCCCCTTTTCTCTCATTGATGACCGATGGAATTTTGTTTCCAGAAATGTAGGGCAAACAAAATGGCTAAAAGCCGAGAACAGGGAGGAAAGAGAGGAGCAGTCAATCCTGTGTGACAGGTGCAAACCCGTCTGCAGGCAGAAAGAGCTTACACGTGGCAGCTGGCAGCGAGGAGGTTCAGCCGCACCTCGGCTGCCCTGAATCGGGTGTGGGGATCAGCAGCGTGGAGTCATACGGACCTGAACTCGAACTTCAGCTACCGGGAGAAGCGTCTCTGGGTGGGAACACTGTTGGGTATCATAGCACCAAGGTCACAATTGTCTCTGGGGGTAAGAGCTCCTCGGACTGAGCTCTCTGAACTCCGGAGGCTGGCTGTCTACGCCCCATGAGAAGTAGCAGAAGGCCGATAAGTTCCCTCTGTCACCCACACTCAGATCTCTGTCTTCAGGAAAGCTTTCTGCAGCCACCACAGCTTCTCTATGACCTTACTCCCCACAGCCTCTAAGCTGTGAACCATCTTGAGGCTGCCCCCCCCCCAAAAAAAGACATGGCCAAAGCCAAACTATCCAGGGATGAATTCTCAACATCTGCGATTGAATGAAGAAATTGGAATGTATCAGGTAGGTCTCTTTCTGGGCACTGGTTATAGAGTTTAGTTTTAGTTTTTGTTTTTAATTGTTGTTGTTGCTGTTGTTGTTGTGAGACAGGGTGACAGGGTCTCTCTGCTGTCTTGGAACAAACAATGTAGACCAAGCTGGCCTCAGCCTCACCGAGATCCACCTACCTCTGCCTCCCAAGTGTTGGGATTGCCTCCTCGCTCTGTTGTCAGTGGTGGCTTTCAACTCTGTTGTTAATGGAGCTATGAAGTCCCTCAGTGCCTCCCCCTTCCAGGGGTAGAGGGTTAAGGGCCATCTTTGCTTATTTAAAGAAGCCTGAGCCACCCAGCTCCTACCCGAAACCTCCACATCCTCCGCCCTCACCCCCAGCCGAGATAGCCCCCACTTTGGGATGCCAACCTTTCCATATGGTTTGGCATTTCAGTCACTGAGTGGTTTCAAAACTGTTGGTATCTCAGCTATCAGGTTACGTCACAGGTAGCCTTTTGGTGATCCATTTTTGTCTAAAGACATCACCAGCTAATGGAGACACCTCTGGGGTTGGGGCTTGGGGGTTAGAAGTGCCTGTCGTAGGAATGTTAGCTTATCTCCTAAAAGGCTTGCCTCCAAAGATAAGAAAGCCCCAAACCCAGAAGTGTTAAACAGCCTGCCATGGACAGAAGGCAGAGGGCAGGCCCTAAGCCTGAGATCCGAGACCAGGCCTTGGATTCCAGAGATTACAGGCTTTAGACCCAGGAGATAAAAGTATAAACTTCTCATTGTGGAAATTAAAGTCTGATGAAATGGGAGGGGAGGCACTTCTTTATCTGGTACTTACACACACACACACACACACACACACACACACACCTCAGAAGTTTCAGGATTCCTGCCCCCAAGCTTTGGGACAGGAAGTTCTTGCAGGTCACACTTAGATGTGCTAAATTCCAGGCATTTTGTGAGCTTCGACTAACCCTGTTCTGGAGGCTAGCTGGCTTGCCCTGTGTAAGCACAGTAATGGAAGCCTCCTCTCTATCCTGCTGGGAAAAATCCTGTGATGTTTCTGACTCAACCTCAGATAAGAGAGACCTGGGTCTGGGAGGGATGGGAGGACTTCAGAATTCATGAGGCATACTCTTTCTCTGTGTAAGTGCAGTTGGTGCTGATGCAGACAGACAGACAGATGTGGGTCTGAGGCAGCACCCTTCTCTATCAGGGAGCACTGGATTCTGGGCACCGCTGTCACATAGCTCTGTAGATTTGGAGACTTAGAGTCAAGACCCCACGTTAGAGAGATCGCAATGGCACTTTATGTACTACCCTGCTCTCGCTGTGGAGCCGTGGATTCCCATGCAATTGTCACATAATGCTGTGGACTTGAATTCTAGACTCAGCTTCTCTCTAAATGTTGAGATGATTGCTCGTGGCCTAGGCTCTCTGTCATATAGGCGGCTGTGTTCAGGACAGAAGCTAGACGTTATATCCCAGGAGACTGCTGGTGAGCTCCAACTGAAACAGACTTCATTTAAAATTCCAGGTTCCTCACCCGGGTGTGGTGGTGCACACCTTTTTTTTTTTTTATTTTTATTTTTTTTATTTTTTTTATTTATTTATTTTTTTTTTTGGTTTTTCGAGACAGGGTTTCTCTGTGTAGCTCTGGCTGTCCTGGAACTCACTCGGTAGACCAGGCTGGCCTCGAACTCAGAAATCCGCCTGCCTCCGCCTCCCAAGTGCTGGGATTAAAGGCGTGCGCCACCACTCAGCACCCTGGAGGCAGAGGCAGGCAGATCTCTGAATTCAAGTCCAGCCTGGCCTACAGAGTGAATTCTGGGATAGCCTAGGCTACACAGAGAAACCCTGGGTCAAAAAGAAAGGAAGGAGGCTGGGCGTGGTGGCGCACGCCTGTAATCCCAGCACTCTGGGAAGCAGAGGCAGGCGGATTTCTGAGTTCAAGGCCAGCCTGGTCTACAGAATGAGTTCCAGGACAGCCAGGGCTATACAGAGAAACCCTGTCTCGAAAAACCAAACCAAAAAAAAAAAAAAAAAAGAAGGAAGGAAAGAAGGAAGGAAGAGAGGAAATAGGGAGGGAAGAAAGAAGGAGAAAAGGAGGCAAGAAGGAAGGTGAGAGGGAAGGAGGAAGTGTGAGTGGTTTAAATGGAGAACCGTGAGGCCGTGCTTATTTTAAATGAAATAGAGCCAATTCTTTTTTTTTTTTTTGGTTTTTCGAGACAGGGTTTCTCTGTGTAGCCCTGGCTGTCCTGGAACTCACTCTGTAGACCAGGCTGGCCTCGAACTCAGGAATCTGCCTGCCTCTGCCTTCCAAGTGCTGGGATTAAAGGCGTGCGCCACCACCACCCAGCAAGAGAGACAATTCTTACTTTCGAACATTTCTTCTTGTATTGTTATTAGGTTGATTGGTGTCCTTGCTTGGGAAGGTTATGAAATCCTTCCTTCCTTCCTTCCTTCCTTCCTTCCTTCCTTCCTTCCTTTTTTCTCAGGTTGTCACTGGTTTTAGTTGTTGCCACTGCTGAACCCACCACAGCTCCAAACCGCTGTAGGGCCACTCGTTATAAGGCTCACAAGCCAAGCCAAACGGGCGTGGACTGAAGCTGGTAGAAGGTGGAGCTATGATCAATATGTGGGGTGCGTATATACAAAAGAGAAAATAATAAATAACAAATTCAGATTGCCAACTTTATTTTAATTTATTTTTTTAAGAAGCAGCTAGGCCCCACTTCCTGAGCTGCTGCCAGGAGGAGCTGTGAGCCCCTCCTGGGGTCACATTTTAGCCCAGGCCTGGAGATAATTCTGACCCAGCAGAGCTGGCTTTCATGCCCTGGCCCCTGCCATACTGGTCTGGCTGAAGAAGATGGCCCTGTGAACTGGGAAGGTGACATGAGTGGCTGGAGAAGCCGGTACCATCTCCACAAAGACCTACAGCCACCTGCCGCTCAACCTGGAAAGGGACGCAGGGGATTCTGGGCCCACACAAGCCAGGAGGGCCAGCCTGGAGAGTCTCCTCCCCTTGTTTGTCTCATCCTCCGCTGTGAGGAGGCACAGGCATGGGTTCTCTGCGGAGTGAGGCCTGTGTCCCTGGGTTTTGGTTGGGTCTAAAGGCAGCACCTCTAGCCAGGTCTCAACTCTGTCCTGAACAAAGACCGACTCCACCAGCTGCCTAAACACTGGCCTCAATCTTGAACAACCTGTGGGTCAGGACCCCCTTGGGGGCTGTCGAACAGCCTTTTCAAGGTGGTTTCCTAAGACCACCAGAAATATTCGCGTTACAATTCATAACAGCAGCAAAATTACAGTTATGAAGTATCAATGAAATAATTTTGTGGTGGTGGTGGGGGGTTTCACTGCAACATGAGGGACTGTATCGAAGGGTCCCACTGTTAGGAAGGTTGAGAATGGCTGGTTTAGAGGATGTGACAGAGCTGTCAGACCCGACAGGATCTTATTAACCCTGGTCAGACTGTGTAGGATGTGTTTAATGATTAGACTTGCAAGACCTGTGCTCTGGGGATTTTGCGGAAGAGCAACTTGGAGCCGAATTGGGGGGTGCTCCTTCCTGGAAGGAGAAGAGGCTCTCTGTCAGGTTCCTCTGCCTCCCTCCCTCCAGTCAGCGACTGGTGTGTTCCGGAGAACAGGTCCCTGCAACACCACTCCCACAGCCCCTAATCCCTCGGTGGCTGGTTTTGCAAACTTCAGACTCCAACAGAATAACAAAGTCTTTAGATCTGCGGTTTACCACAGGCCAAGAGCAGTGACGTGGACGGCCCTGGGCTGCCACGCTACCTCGTGGGTGTGGAATATCCCTCCTCCTCTAGCCACCTGGCTGCCGGTTTCTCACACAGGCCAGTCCTGCCAGGAGTGGTCACAAAAGGGATTGAAGGAGGAGCCCTCAGGTGAGGTGTGCCCTGAAGTGAGTTTGCATTCTCCTGTGGGTTACATTATTGATGAGCACACTATAAATTTTTTAACAAAATAAATAATGTATTTAGAGCAGTGCCACTGTGGGCCTGTTTACGAGTGTGAGCGGTTTGAGTGATGAACAGTGTGGCTGTGCTTATTTTAAATGAAATAGAGCCAATTTTCACTTCCAAACGTTTCTTCTTGTGGGGTTATTAGGTTGATTGGGTGTCCTTGCTTGGCGAGGTGATGAAATCATGTTTATTTAATACCCATATCAGATGTGTTGGTAGCATGTGTGCATGCATGTGTGTGTGTGTTTGTGTCTGTGCGAATACATATTGGAAGAGAAGGGAGGGGCTGTGAGAAAAGCCATCCCAAGGCTGTGCGCCCTTAGTCAGGGGGAAAACAGCACACACCTGTGCCCTATGGGCTCATTTACTCAGAAGAAAGAAAAACAGAGAGGGTCCTGTGCTCTTGGCTGGAAGAGCCATCAATGCCTGACCTAGGGAGATCCCAAGGCCTATTCGTTAAAGAAGGGCCAACTGGTTCTGAAGTTAGTGCAGATGGAGTGCCCCACGAATTTCCCTGTGAAAGGTCCCCTAATGAACAGCCCTGTCACCCAGGCACAGAGCCTTCTGTAGCGAGGACGCACACAAGGATCAACCAAGAGTTTGGAGCGCTCTAAGGCTTGGCGTTGAGCGGACGTATCCCAGCAGCCTGTCTCCTCTGCTACCCATTCTCCAAGCCTAGGAAATGCCATCGTCCCGTAGCCCATGGACTGCCAGTCGCCTAAAGGAAACAGGTACAGACAAGGTCATGGGCCTGCAGTCTAGCCACTAATCTTGCTGGCCCTCCTTCCGTGTCAGTGACTGCCATGACCACGGCCTCCCGCTCCCAATGCCGCCGGTCACCTAGAAAAGGGGCCCACCCCGTGCAGAATCAAGTCACTTTCAGTGCTACAGAAAAGAACGCTGCCCCCTCGTTTGACTCCACTGCTTGGAACACTGGCCTCGGGGCATGGCTGATTACAAAATGCCGGCCACTTGGTTAATGGTTGCAAGCCTTAGCCAGGGAGGCACGCTGGGACGGAAGTCACAGGGATGTCACCTAGGCCAGAGCCGGAAACTCTTGTGGCGTGGACCTGTCTCTCAGTTGGTAGAGTGCTTGCTTTGCATGCACGAAGCTCCAGGGCTCACACCACCTGTTACATCCTAGCCACAATCTCCAAGGCTGTGAGCCACAGAAGTGGGGGTGGGGGGCGGGGGGGAAAGGCTTAGAGCAGCTCAGAGGCAGCCCAGTGTACCAGGCAGAGCGGTACCGTGCATGCAGTGCCAGTACTCAGTAGGTAGAGGGAGGGAGATCCTCAGCTGCATACTAAGTCTGAGGGCAGCCTAGCCTAAATGAGAACTTGCCCATAAATAAATAAATAAATAAATAAATAAATAAATAAATAATGCAGAAATGAATAAAGACAATTAAAATCCTGAATTTTTCAGTACTGCTGTTTTTTTTGTTTTGTTTTTGTTTTGTTTTGTTTTGTTTTGTTTTGTTTTTTTGTCTGCAGGCACGTGCTTCTGGGGAAGACATTTGGGACTTTTCTGGGTTTTAGGATTCTTTATTCTGGAAGGATGAGGACTCCAGTGGAGGAAGACCTTACTGCAGGGGGTGGGGGGCATTTTGAAGACAGAGGTGACAGGTTTTGAAGATGGAGAAAGCTTGGTGTGTGTGGGGGGGGGGGCTCGTCACTCTTCCCAAAGGCAGGAAATGCAGGTGGCATTTATTTTACAATCTGCTTCAGATTATAACTGAGAGGAAAAGCTCACAACGTATTTTAAAATCAGGAACGCTTAGCATTCAACCTCGCCCTCACGGGGCCATTCCCGGTTCCAGGAACATTCGGTCTCTCCCCTTGTACCGAGACTGCTCTCTCATCCACTTTCCCGACTCCCACATGTCCTGTAAAACCTGTTTCTCTGCGTTCAGGGCAGCGTCGTCTGTTGATGACTGCTCAGTCAGTCTCAGTCTCTTTGGTATTTGCAGTGCATAACATTCCACAACGTGTGATCTGGAGGCCCTGGGGCGGTCGGTTCCTTCTCCTCGGTGGTCATGCTTCTGAGGGGTAAGGCGCCTCAGTCCACTCTAAGAGAAAGGTCTGAGGGAGCTGGGTAGCAGCCTTACTGAGCTCTCGGAATGTCCCTGGGCAATTATCATTTTCCTGGATGAACAGGAGTGGTTTTTTACCTTTTCCTCCAGGAATCAAAAGACTCCAAAGTCTCAGGCACTCCTAAGGCTTCTGTGTGCTGTAAGATCCAGATTCCAGGCTCTCTGACTCCTGTAGTGGCCTAGCCTGGTGCTCGGAACCAATGGCAGATGCTACCCTGGGTTTCTCATCGACAGAGGCCCAGAGGCACCCTTTCCCCCAAAGGGAAGAGCTTGCCTAATGCCAGAGGGCCTGTCTACCATGGAAGAATTCTGCCTCCACAGAGAGGTTAGGAGTCCCGGATCTCCGGAGACAGCTCAGGACTTCCCGACTCTTCCCTCCAAGGGCATTACATCACCATACTAGATCCCAGGGCCAGGTTCCGGTGAAACCTGTCGGTCTGCTTACAGCCTGGCCCCGGGAAGCCAAGCTGGTTTGTGATTTCAGTAGTAAATTACATAATAGGCCCTGGCTGGCCATTTGGCTTGTCAGGTGCACCCATCTGAATTCACGCAAGGATTGTAACCTTGATAGCACGGCTTCGAGAAGGATCTGTGGATCCATTTATTCAAAATGAGGGTGCACGGGGTTGATTGAAAGCATGACACAGTTAGGCCCACGCCCAGAGACTGATAGTGGGACACTTGGGTCTGAGTCCTGGGGCTCCCTCTGACTGTCAGCTCTGCTTGGGTTTCTACTTACCGTAGTGACCACCCTTGCCCGTCTTCTCTCCTGGAACATCCATCGTCTGCCATATTGCTACTTAGGCTGAGCCAGAAGCCCCAGTGCAGAGTGAGGCTTCAGCCCCCATAGCTTTGTGAAATGCAGATGCCCAGGTACAGCATGTGGTGCAGTGAGCCTCGAACCCAGCGAGCCTGAAGGACCCTCTGGCGTGTCATCATGGCCGGACACTGCTTCTCCCAGGCACTTGGGACAAGTTCTCCTGCCCCATGAGTAAGTAAACAGCCAAGGCTCTTCCCCTCTAAGTGGTGATTAAGAAAAGCAATGGAGATCCAAGCCCATTTCGAGACTCAAAGAAGGAGAAGGCCAAGTGGCTGTGGCCCTGGCACCAGTGCCAGGGAGGCCATCTTGCCAGCCGTGAGTGCGCTCAGTTAACCACACCACCTGTTACCTCCAGGCCACAATCTCAAAGACTGTGAACCGCAGACCTTGGGCTTAGAGTAGCTCAGGGGCAGTGTCCTGAAGTGGGTACGTGGCTCGGGGCAGGGCCTATGTCAGCAGAGAAGGGTAGGCCTGGCGTCTGCACTCTTGCCAGCCCCAGGAGCTGCCACGGCAGGAGCCATGCTGGGTGGGCCCAGGGTGCCTCATGGGCCTGGCTCTGGCTTTACACAGGGGGGAGTGAGAACACCTCTGGAGTCACCCTAGGTACCGCAAACATCTGGTCACCACAGCCCCTGGTCCCAGCTCCTCTGACTTGTGTTAAGCCTTCTAATGACTTCAGTTGTTTGCTGCTTTGTTTGTTTTTCAAATTTAAAGCAAACCTTAGGTACATGTTAGGAAATTGTTTTCTCTTTCAAAAAGGTCAGGGTACTACGGGTAGATGCAATGTTCTGTTTGGGGGCAGAGAGGGTTGTGAGCGGCTACTCAATGTGACATTTTCCACTCCCTGACTGTGTGGGGTTCTGAGCCCAGTGACTTAATTTTTCCGTGTTTCCTTACTGCTCCTGTGAAATGTGGAGAGTAATCCTTAGTAAACACTAAGCACACACTGTAGAAGCCCCCACGTGAACGTCACTCGGTCGGGTTATTGCCTTCTTCTGCTTCTTCTCTAGGGAGTGGGAGGAAACACGCACCCAAACACATTGGGCGTTGTTGTGTTAGAAGTGCGCTCTCGTCCAGACAGACCACACCAGGCCAAAACAGTTCCACGTGTCAGAGGCTTGTTGTAGGAGAAAAGGGCAAAGATGGCGGCGAAGAAGGGGTGGGGAAGAGAGAGGAGAGGTCAGAGGGGTCTGCCTACTTATTTGGATAGTTACATAGCCGCTCGCAGGTAAAGGTGGAAGGCGGGCCAAGTGGATTCTGGAAATGTGTGGCGGTTGCCTTGGCAACAGATGCATGGGTTCCTGTCGCTGATGTGTGATGCCCCTGGGCCTCAGAGCCGATATGCAGTGCTGATACCCTGATACCAACAGGCATCATTGGCACAAGTCAGTCAGAGGCTTGTGTAAGCAGGAACTGGGTTATATATTGGTAATGGTGGCGACTTCAAAGATTGGCACCAGGGTGAAAGGTCCCTGCTGTCACCTGAAAGCCCTCTGGATCTCAAATGGCCAGTGTCCCATGAGTCACCGAGAGTAGAGTCCACATGCTTCCTTCAGCTTTCTATAGAAGAGATTGAGGTTTTACGGGGCCGTGAACCCAATTCCCCAAGGCTTCGAGTGGATGGCAGGGGAAATGGCGTCCGATGCCCGCCAGCTGTCCGCTTCCCTCTTCGAGGGCTCAAGACAAGCAGTGCCGTTGGAATGTCCTGTGTCATCACTGACGATCACCAACCTTAGCACCAGCAGCCCGAGGTAACCTCAGAGCACTCCGGTGCTCATCCACAAAGCCTCGCCTGTCTGGGGTAAAGATCCTTCCCTGTGTCTCGGCTCCGCTCACAGTCATATCATCCACTTGGTCGTTTCATCGTGTATCTTTGAGATTGAGCATAAAGAGGCATCATAATTAAAGCTCCTAAATTATTACCTCCGTCTGCACAGTCTTCTGTGGACAAGGTGGGAGAGTGCGATGCAGGAGATCGGTGGCCTGATGTCGGGACACCGGGGTTGCTGTTCCCTGGGACCAACCCAGGACAGACGTCCCAAGGGAGAATGCCTGAGGGAGCGTGCCATTTCATAGCCAATGTAGAGCTGGTACTCATGCCCATAGGTCTTGAGCACCCCGGTTTCCCCTAGATAATCTCAGTCACTAACCTAGCTGCCAAGCCTCCCAACAGACTTCTCGGGATCCCCTAAATTATTCATCCATCCAACAGATGTTAGTTGAGTTACTCAGCGCCGGGTGCCGTGATGAGTCACGGCGACGCCTTCCAGGGAGCACGGTATCGCGGAGGGAGACAGGCAGGTTAATGACCGCTCTGCAAGCTGCATGAAACAGACACTGTAGTAAACGTGCAGACTCTGGGCCGGAGGCTGAGGCTGCAGTCCCCTCCGCTGAGGAGGGGCCAGCATGGGAACAATCCTTCAAGGACAGTCAGCGGAGGACACATGACAGTGACCTTAGTAGTTGTTTAATCTCTAGCCTTCTGCTGAGGTAGCTGTTACTTCACGTTGTCAAGAATTCTCCTAGGGAGCCGGGTGTGGTGGCGCACGCCTTTAATCCCAGCACTTGGGAGGCAGAGGCAGAGACAGGCGGATTTCTGAGTTCGAGGCCAGCCTGGTCTACAGAGTGAGTTCCAGGACAGCCAGGGCTACACAGAGAAACCCTGTCTCGAAAAACAAAAAAACAAAAAAACAAAAAAACAAAAAAACAAAAAAAAGAATTCTCATAGGAAGTTGAAAGCTACATGCAGTGAGAGGCCTCACTCCCAAGGACACATCCCCCCCCCCCAATCTGTGAGACTCCTCATCTCCTTTATTGCCCATGGTCCTCAATGCCTGCCTTTCTATCGCTTCACATAAAGGCATCTCTTCCCATCGAGTCCCAAAGCTTTCCACCTGCATGCGTGGAGACCTCTCTCTCTTCATTCTTCCCCGTCTGCGTCATGTTCTCAAGCCGACTTGGAGGGGTCACATCCGAGTCATCCTCAGTCTTCTGTGCTCACGAGCTCTGCCACCGCAGCTCCTGTGCACATACATGTCTCTCTGTAGGGACACTGATCTCACGTTAAAGGGCTGGGGCTGCAGAGACGCGTGTATCCCTGTAGTCACCGCACCGCCCGTCCCGCTGAGGTGTCTCACCTCTTCGTACATCTGTCAGCAGCTGTGAGGGCTCTGGCTTCCAGACCGCCTGAACGCACGCCTTCTACCTCCCCACTGTGCGCCTGCCTACTGGGAGAGTGTTTCCGCTTCAGGTGTTGTACGGGAGTGAAGAAAGCCATTTAAACATGTGCCTCAGAGAGGTGGCCAACCAGGCCATCCATTCTATGTCCACTTGAGTGACCAGCATCAAATATAGAAACGGGAGCCGGGCGGTGGTGGCGCACGCCTTTAATCCCAGCATTCGGGAGGCAGAGGCAGGCGGATTTCTGAGTTCGAGGCCAGCCTGGTCTACAAATACAAAGTGAGTTTCAGGACAGCCAGGGCTACTACACAAAGGAACCCTGTCTTGAAAAAAAACATATATATGTATATATATATACGTGTATATGTATATATATGTGTATATATACGTATATATATACACACATATATACATGTACATATATACGTATATATATATATATATGGTGTTATCTATCTCTCTATATATATATATGGTATTATCCATTATCCATATATATATATATATATATATATATATATATATATATATATATGGATAACACCAACCACAAGACATGGCTTTCTAGCTGGAGTTTTTCTTCCTGTGGACGGTTGAGCTTTGGCTGGAGCAGCCCCACTGGGGGTCATGGGGAGTTGGTAGGAGAGTTGATGAGGTGGTATAGTAACAGAGAGAAGGCTTTGAGACTTTCAGAAACAACAGACTCAGGTCCCACAGGTGACAGCAGTATGAGATGCATGTGAGTCCCTTGAACACAACCTGGACCATGGGATCTCCCTTCTCTCTACTGGCCTCTCTCTGTATTCAGGCCCCGGGCAAGGCTCTGAGTGAACTGGCTCAAAACTTGTTTTTCCCGCCGCTGTGGAGTCTGAAATCTTGTCCTCTGCTCGCTCACTTCAGAGAGCTCAGAGGAAGCCTGAAGCAAGGCCTAAGGCTGGATGCCAGGTGCCCAGAGTTGGAAATAAGACGATCCTTGTAACAGAATGGAGGAGGGGTAAGTGGGACCCTCCATCAAGGCAAAGCCTCTGTGCAGGGGGCCCAGGGCATGGCCTCTGAGGCAAGTTAGACACAGACCCCTCCCAACTTTGCCCTGGGATTTTAGAACATCCTGAGGTGACCATGCAGAGAAGGTATAAGTCTGGGTGAGTCTTGGTTTCCTTACATCCCATAGCTACAACCTGTTCTTGCATGTTTTATCCAGATCAGAGAGGGGAGGGAGGGTGACTGGTCATCCCTTCAGTGACTTAATTATAGACCCAGCCATGAGTCTCAGAGTAGGGCCCATAGCATCTCTGTCGTGTCCATGGCCTGCCGGCATCTTTTCTGGATGTTTCTCTAGAGCTATTATATACGTGTCCTGGAACATAGACACAACCCTCTCTTGAAAACACATCCTTTCATTTGGATAGCTGGGGAGGGGGATGGAGGGGGGGCTGTGCCCAAACAGCAGCCTGGGGAGAGGAGCGGAAGCTGAGGAGTGAGGCTGTACAGGTCTCCTGCTTCCTCTACCTGCTCACAAAGATGCTTGAAACGCCATGTGACAATATCCTTCCGTTTGCTTTCGTGTCTGTCTCGAGCCAGTGAAGTCTTGGCTTCGGTCCATTCATGTAACATTGTCCCACAGTGACCACAGACTCCAGCCATCCCTGGAGGTCTGCGCGTCCCTTCTGTATCTATACAGTTGGGATTTTTGTGGGACATCGACTTCGATGCACACAAAGAGCCTCCGCTCTAGGCGTTTTCTGAAGTCAGAGCCATGATGGTGCGGATACGCTGGACGTGGAGGTGAAAGAGAAGACATTTTGGGGCAGAGAGGGATGTCTGGCTGCCTCACCTGGGACACGGAGTAGGCTTCCTCAGGGAAGATTGAGGAAGAGCTGGTTCTGGAGGGAAGGGATTCCGTTACAGGAATATGGTGACTTAGAAGGGTCTGCAGTCATCTCCACACAGTGCCCTACAGACATCCCTGTGGTCTTGGAACAGAGTGGCGGGGCTGGAGCTGGGATGGATGGGGAGCACGGAGAAGAGGCTCAAAACCACAAACCTGGAGGCGCAAGGTAGAGAAGAGGCTTGATCTGGAGCCGAGCCCTGAGATGGCCTGCTGAGAGGTAGGCTGGGGACCCCAGAAGAAGAGATGGAGGAGAAGCTGCTTCACCAGGTGTGAGGCAACCAGAACCAAGAGCCAATGAAGGAGGGCCTCAGGAGGGACAGGTCACCGTGACCCTCGGACTGTGGATTGGATAAAATGAGGTCAGCGAGTTCAGGGTCTGTTTGGGGGGAGCGAGATCACAGCACTTCCATACAGGACTTAGATCTAGCAATGAGGGACAGACCCAGGATAGAAGGACAGGCACCCAGACGAGAGGGACAGAGAAGGCAGACTTCTGTGGTCCTGTCTGAGATGATGAATGAGCATCCGGATGAAGAGCCCAGGAGACGGTGGAGCAGACACCTGGCAGGGTCAGCGTGATGACAGGCTCACCACAAGGACATCACAGTGCAGGTGGGCACATATAGAAGGCCATCCCTTCCCAACCCGGCCGGCCACAGACCAGTTGCTCTCATGGCTCCCAGGAGACCATGTTTTCCAGGATAGGAGGTGACTAGGTGAGCATGTGCAGGTGTGAAGGGCCAAGCTAGGACACCTGGCTGTGAGCGGGTGGAGGACTGTGGATTTCCTGGCACAGATGGGATGGCTTGTGGCCATTTTGTGGCCTTTGGAGCTGTTTTCCGGCTGCCTCTGACCCCATACCCTGTGTAAAGGAGCTACTGGTACTTCTGATTCTGAAGACATCTAAGGCCACAGCCCGAGAAATAAAGACCATGAAGTAAGAAGACCTCCCGTGTTGAGGGCTCCTTATCCCCCTGGTTCATATCAGTTCATCTCAAACCCAGGAGGATGGTCACAGTCCCCAGGGATCTCTGGTCAAAAAAAACCCGTGCACTTCGGCTGCTGGTCGTGGCCCTGTGTCCACTATTGCCCCTGTCCCTCCCTCTACTCAGGAGGACAGCCCTCCTTTCTGACCACAGCCAGGCTGCCCACTGTTCTCCATGGCATAGTCAAGTGTGGCTTCTGGAACCTTCCACAGGAAAGCTCACCAGGTCTAGAATAAAGGAAACACACCGGAGTTAGGTCTGAGGAAGAGGTGGGCAGAACGAAGTTGGTTAAACACCCACCGTTGCCCACAGCACGATTCTGGAAGGTTCTCCCCTTATATTTGTCAAACCCAAGTCAGACTCCAGAACAGAAAGCCGAACACCTTCTCAGGGTAGGCTCTCGGGGCAGGAGAGCGAGGAGACGCACCCAGAGCTACAGCTGGATATAGTGTGGTGAGAACGAGTCCCCGGCAACCAGCAGGTGCCTAGTGATTCCTTTCAGCCTGGATAGAAGAGTGAGCCCGGAGAAAGTTATGTGGGATGAGGTGGCCACGCAGTTTGAGGACCTTGCACCTGTGAGCCAAAGTCACACCAGGATGGGAGAGGCAGCCGGACGGTGTCCTCAAAACTTCATTCACCCTCGGTGTCGTGACCTGGAGTCACGTGGCTCCAGGAAGACCACACCAGGCCACACAGTTCCACGTGAGGTTTATGGAGAGAGGAAAGGGCAAGGGAGTGGCAGAGAGAGAAGGGGGGGGGAGGAGGGAGAGCCATCAGAGGGGCCTTTCCTTATATATGGATGGTGACGTGGTCACAGGTAAAGGTGGGAGGTGAGCCAAGCAGATTCTGGAAATATGGTGGCTGTTGCCTTGGCAACAGGTATGCCAATCAAACCTATGTGATGTCACAGGTTTTGGAGGTCCTGATACTAACACTCAGCTAAGACCGCAGTGCCCCTGCCAGGCTTGATATGCCAGGGTCAAAGGTGAGAAAGCACTATGAGAACTGTCGTCTCTATCTCTGGCTTCCCAGCCCTCCGCCCAGAGGCTCCGATCTGTGCCCTCAGAAGCACGCGGGAGTTTTTTCCTGCCCTAGAGGCCAAGCAGCTGGGAGGTTGGTTGTGCCACGTAGGGAATGACAGCAGGGCGGTCACAGACGCTGGGCAAGCGTCTAAGGACTCCCCTGGTGTTACCGCCTCGAGTCCTCCTCACAGTCTGTCTTTATTCACTGTTCCGTTGGGAACGCCAAGGAAGGAGCAGGTCCGGCAAGGCTACGACGTACTGATCGTGCTCGGCATTAGGACTTAAAACATCGGAGGAGCGTCACAGAGCTGCCTGCCATCCCGGCGGTCCTCCCTCCCTCGGTCCAGACCTTGTCTACCTGAGAGCCATTCACTGTACGTCCTCTCTTCTCTCCCTTCTCCCCCTCCCTCCATACACTCACCAACCCACCCGGCATGGCATCTGTGTATGCTGTCCTGCCACGAATGAAGCGCGTGTGTTGCTACTGGCGAGGCAACAGGCCAAAGAAGTCACTAGCAAAGGGAAGGCAGACGTGGAGACGCGGTACCCACTAGGCTGTCATGCAGATTAGATAGATATGCGGGGAAGGCAGGGACCAGCTGTCCGAGATTGGTGAGGCCCTCTGGGGCGTGAAGGACCCAGAAGTGGCTTCCTGCTGCTTCTCTGATGACCCCCGTGCTTCATGCTAGCTGGGGGAAGCCATCTCCTCTGAGTCGTCCTTTCCCCAAATGCCACCTTAGTTCTGAAGAAAAACTACATCCTTTCCAAAGCACAAATTTGATTTATGGAAGAAAAGCAATTGGGTTTCCCGTGACAAATTACCTGGCCCAGGATGACATAAGGCCTTGATCACGCTGATTAGTGGAATTGCAACCAGACACATCCCATCTTCCGCAAGCTTAGTTAAGCACACACTGTAGGGTGGGGGGAAGCCTGCTTCTGAGACAGCCTCTGCTGTACATTTGCAAGCTCTGAGCTCTTTCTTGATCTTGTTGTCACCAGCATAAAATCAAATGTCAGCACGGGAGCTGCGGCCGGGAGACCAGGCGAGTGGCTACATAATGCAGCCTTTGTGTTCCCATCTGGGGCAGGAGGAAGGAGAGTGGCTTTGATCAATAAAGAATATGCACAGCAGTCCGGGCTTTCCCAAACAGCCGAGGTGCACAGCCCTAAGACTGAGCCGCGAGAAGTCACACTTGCTCGGGATTTCTTCTCACTGCGTCTATAGAGCTGCAAATGCAGAGTTGAAGGCTCAAACCTAGAAGGAAAAATCAAAAACAAGCTTCATTCCTTCCAGCGTCTGATGCCCAGCCACGGTAGCACCTGTGCAGGACAAATGCCAAGGGAGTCGCTTCTTCTCTTTAGGGCAGGCTCGGTCAGCTGGATGTTCTGGGACAAAACCAGCTGAGCGTTATGAATGATGCAGCCTGACAGCGGTTAGCACTGACATCGTCGTGAGCTCAGCGTCTCACGGACAGACTGGCCTTCCAGCCCTTTGTTATGGGAATCCCCACATGGAAAGGCCTGAACCTGAGGAGATGAACTTAGACCTTTGTCTTGTCCCCTCCTCTGGTGACCTGCTTTACCTATCCTGGTCCCAGAATGAGAGCAAAGGAAACCCCAGAGCTTATGATGACCCCAGAAGACTTGCTGGACAAGCAGGGGTCAGCTCTATGGGCCTCTGTTGGGCTCTGCAGTATCTATCAGGCGCCCAGGTCTACTCTGGACACCCACGGTGTACTGGGTGGTTCTAAAATCTTCAGCCATGGGAAGGAACTCTTTCCTGTGCTCCGAACAACCACTGAGGTCATGCCTGCTCACCCCCCATGTGACAGATCCAGACACCAAGGCAGAAAATAGGGAGTGGCAGGAAGCAGAGCGGGTACCATGAATGTGTGTCCACCGACTTTCTATCACCACGAAAAAATACTTGAGATGAGAGATTCAAGGAGGAGAGATCAACTTTGGCTCCATCTGGGAGGACTTAGTCCACGGTTTGTTGGCACCATTGTTTTGGGTCTGTGGGGAAACAGCCTAGTGAGAGCATGTGGCAGAGGAAGGCACTTACATAGTGGTAGCCAGAAGACAAAAGGAGAAAGGAAGAGAGGAGACCTAGGATCTGTAAGAGCACCTCCCTGGACTCGTGAGTGGGATGGTATTGTCAATTTGGCATGATCTAGAATAATGTAGGAAACACATTTTTTTTTTTTTAGTTTTTTAATTTTTTTTTTGGTTTTTTTCGAGACAGTATATATATCTGTATAGCCCCGGCTGTCCTGGAACTCTGTAGACCAGGCTGGCCTCGAGCTCAGAAATACACCTGCCTCTGCCTCCCAAGTGCAGGGATTACAGGCGTGCGCCACCACCGCCCAGAAGGAAATACAATTTTTAATATACCCTTGAGGAAATTTCTAGACTGGGTTAAGTAAGACGGTAAGACCCACCCTAAATGTGGGTGTCGCCATTCTGTGCCCTGGGGTCCCAGGTTGAATTACAAGGGAGCTCCACACCAGAATTCAGCTCCCTCTTCTTCCTGACCGGAAATTCAGTGTGACCAGCTGCCTCAGGCTCCTGCTTCCACGCCCTGCCCCCACCCCCACCATGGTGGACCGAACAGCAACGGGACACAATTAGAATGTCTCCCTTCCCACCACCAGGTCACACCTCTTGAAGGATCTGTTGGGTTCAGTAGTGCCTCTGGCCGGAACTGTGAGGAGCGTGGATTCTTACTGCACGATAAGGGCGCTGGAGACTCACTCCGAGTGGATGGAAGGAGGCGGCTTGTTTTATGGCTTTGCAGGGCAAGGCTTCAGGTCAGAATGAAGGCACAGTGATTGAACACAGAGCACAGTTTTTATAGCCCTAATGTCGGTCCCTTCTTCCCTCTCCTTACTGACTGAATCATCAGGAGAATACTCTCTTACTCTGGGCCTTATCTTTCCCCCTCCTTGTGTTTGTGTTTCTTAACAGTGATTCCCGTGTGAGTTCATCCTTACATTTTGCATCCTGTTTACTTTAAAGTTATCGGGCACATGCAGCCATTGCAGGGAAGCATGGCTGTTAATTTTTGTTTGTTTGTTTGTTTGTTTTGTTTACTCTGAACTTTTAGTTTGGGTTGGGAGTGACTAGGCTGGCATAGCTTGGAGGTAGCTTGAGTTCGGTTTGTCTGTAATTAATGGTCCCTAAGCTGATTCTGACCATTATTTCATTTATTATATGGAACAGGACTTTATTCTTTTAATTAATTAATTAGCTAATTAATTAATTATATGTAAGTACACTTTAGCTGTTTTCAGACACCAGAAGAGGGCGTTAGATCTCTTTAGGGATGGTTGTGAGTCACCATGTGGGTGCTGGGATTTCCACTCATGATCTTTGGAAGAGCAGTTGGTGCTCTTACCTGTTCTCAGCCCCAGAGCAGGACTTTTACACGTGGATCGTTGAGGAGCATTCGAGATTCATGCTATGGTCTTGAATATTGTTTCATATTCCTAATTGAGCACCGTGATGGCTAAGTAGCTTCCATGCTCCTAGAAACTGGCATGTGTTGGAAAACGCGACCATGTGTGCAACGGGAAGCTGGGGACAGGCAAAGTGCACTCATCTCTGGAGAGTTTAAAACAGCACGAGAGCCCCAGGGGGTTCCTGACTGAGTCCTGGGTTCCCAGCAGCCTGGACTCAACGGGTTCAGCTTAAGCTGCTAGTCGCTACATGCAGGGAACAGCTGCCCTGACATCCAAAAAGGCCATCAGCTGGGGACAGTACAGGGTTCAAATTGTACTCTAGAAGCCCAAGGTATCCAAAGGAGTGCAAAAGGCATGCACAAGATCTGGCTCCACTTGCCAGAGTGCTCCTGCTTCCTGGGCGCAGAGAACGGATCTCCTTTCACAATCATATCTGAAGACGCAGTCCTCTGGCTCTGAAAATGTTGGGACCTTCCCCTGCTGTGTGTTCAGCCTCCACTGAGTTTTAGTCCCTACTCGCCTCAGCTGAATCTATTTGGACGAGAGGTCTAATATCTCTGTTATTCTTGTTCTTTTTGCTGTTTTGTTTTGCTTTGCTTTGCTTTGTTTCAAGAAAGGGTCTTTCTACATAGCCCTGGCTGCCCTGGAACTTGCTCTGTAGACCAGGCTGGCCTTAAACTCACAGAGATCCACCTGCATGCACCACTACCACCACCGGCCAGCATTCTCCCTGTTCCGGAAAGGCTGACAGTGTAAAGAATCTGGAGAGAGAGAGAGAGGAGTCTATTTTCCTTATGTTTAAGATGAGGGATGGACGGATGCTGGTATGCGCCTGGCCAGGCTGTAGCCAGACCCGCCCTTTGTGAATGAGAGAGAGAGTCGCGGGTGCGAAGAGACAGACTTGGAACAGCTGACAGCTGTCCTGGAAGAGCTCACATCTGGACACAGCAAACAAGACAACTTGCCTGTGCAAACTCAGGTATGCCTCTTCTGGGGGCGGGGGGGGGGTGTCCCCACAGAGAGTGTCTAGACAGCAGTGTGTCTCCAGGAGAGTAGACTTCCAATACTTTGGTGGCAGTGCTCCCGGCAGGTCTTTTCCCAGTCCCAATGGATTGTGACTCCTGCATCACTTACCTCAAGGACAGCCATCTTCAAAAGCATTCACTAGCCTAGGATATTTGAATTAATCATAAGGTTACCCATCCTGGGCTCATCCTCCCTCCCCAGGCTTTAAGGCACAGCTCGCGACACTTGGGAACAAGAGCAAGATGTGAAAGCACACATGTCCTCCGTGAAAGAGTTGCACACAAAAACCCGAGCTGAATTGAATGGGGATTTTCTTTCTGTCTTCCTCTCTCTAATAAGGGCTCTTTGGGCATGACTGTAAACCCCAAGAGTAAGATCTGGGCCTGGGAACATATTGTCATTATATGTGCTTTGCTTCTTTTCCAACCTGGAGATGAAAGCAGGCTTCTTTAATGGCGGGTGTCCCGGTTTTGCATCTTTATGCTTTCTTCTCCCCAGAGGCTGAGGCATAGCATTTATGTCATGCTAGAGATGCCCTCAGAGCAGTAGCTTCTGAGGTCAGCTGGAGCCAGGAGGAACCAGAAAGACACTGACGGACATCTGGGGACAGTGGACTCCAGGAAAGAGGCTCACATCTGGAATACCTGGTACCTTCGAGACTTGTAGGCTTGGATTTTTCAAAACCTGCTTTAAATATGGTTCTTTAGGGATTCAACCTCCCTTCTAACTTATCACCCACCAGAGGTGGGGGAAGAGAAAAAGTTAATAGGAAATGGGGTTTGTGGACCTGTTTAGAAATAGTTCGGAAATAGTTCTTCGGGGGCTATTCCAATCTTCATAGCCAGCAGTCCAGTCCACACGACGGTCACCAAACACAAATCAGTATCTGCTGCTTGATCCAGAAGAAACCAGGAGGCTCTGCTGAAAGGCGCAAGTCCACAGAAGCGGTAAGAAGCAGTCAGAATACCACCAGTTCCCTGGAACGTTTCTCCCCATGAAGTCACCACGAGCCAGGATCAGCAAAGAAAGCAAAATGAACCAATGCAAGAATGTTGTCATCAAAGCCGAAGGAAGTTCAGCAAGGCGAACCAATGCCAGGACATCATCCTCTGTCTCCAAACACCAAGTGCCTGTCAGGAGTCCGCTCCAGTAAATCATCACGTAAATCATCACGTGTCCCTTCACCAGGCAACTTCCTGGAAAATACCACATGTCTGTTCTCAAGAAAGCATCTCAGATGTCTGCTTCAGCAAAGCTTCCTCTCACAAGACAGCTCCTAGAAAAAAAAACCATCACCTGACATAACCGAGCCTCCAACAAAACTAAAAAAGAAACCAGCTAAGACAAAACAATAAAATATAATAAGAGTAAAGGCAAGAGATCTGAGGAAAGCAAATTAAATGCAGCAATTAAATATGCAATGGCTATCACGGGAATGACGTAACTATTGTTGGTTAAAAGTGGACTTTAGTGGAATTCTTTCCGTATGCAAGGAGATGCTTTTTCACAGCTAACAAAATATAACTGTCACAAGCTTTGAGATACCATTTTACCATGATCTTGCAGGCAGGCCAGTTTGAGAATGGAGAGTTTGTAGCTAAATTGGTGTTTTCTGTTCCGCTTTGATAGCATACAGAGTACCTCCTAGTGCCACAAATACCTGTCCATAGAGAAGAGTTTGTAGGTAAGCACTGGCATGGCTGCTACTTTGTCATGTTCAGTGGCTCGTACAGGTAATGCCTTCAGAAATACGGCTTTCCTGTCTTTTTTGTTTTTTCAATGAGAGCCACAAATAGCCATGAGTATCTTGGGATGTTTGGGAGTTCACAGGGGACCTCTTCAAGTAACCCCTGGATCAAATTTAACCCATTTCAGAGCCTTAATACATTTCGTTGCACTCACTGAGTAAGACCAAGCCCTCACTCTCCAGCTCCCATGATGATGAAGTCTAAAGTTTTCACCTGGTACCGGGCAGTGGCGGCGCACGCCTGTAATCCCAGCACTTGGGAGGCAGAGGCAGGAGGATCTCTGAGTTCGAGGCCAGCCTGGTCTACAGAGTAAGTTCCAGGACAGCCAGGGCTATACAGAGAAACTCTGTCTCGAAAAACCAAAAAAAAAAAAAAAAAGTTTTCACCTGGTGGCTTGGACGCAGCTTTCTGGTAGAGAACGGATCTACCGATTCCACAACCTGGGGTCTCTAGTTCTCTTTGGGGAAGGTTTTTCTGTTACAGTTTGATATTGTTTGTTGTTGTTTGACCACTGCAGTGGTTTGAATAGGTTCGACTCCCATAGATTCGTGTGCTTGAATGCTCAGCCACAGGGAGTGGCACTATTAGGAGGTGTGGCCTTGTAGAGGAAGTGTGTCACTGTGGAGGTGGGCTTTGAGGTCTCATATATACTCAAGCTATGCTCAGCGTGAACACAGTCTCTCCTTGCTTCCCGTGGGTCAAGATGCTGAACTCTCAGCGCCTTCTCCAGCACCATGTCTGCTGTACACTGCCTCGCTACCCGCCATGATGATAAGGGACTAAACCTCTGCCACCATGATGGTAACGGACCAAACCTCTGAAACTGTGAGCCAGCCCCCGTTAAATGTTTACCTTTATAAGAGGTGCCGTGGTTATGGCCTCTTCGCGGCAATAAAACCCTAAGACAATAACCCTACTGTGCACTCCTTCAGCTGTGCTCCAAGATGCCTTTAGACTCAAGTCAGCACATAACTTTCTTCCCAGAGCGGCTGGAGGGGCTTCTATCGCGTGCCCTGTCAAGAAGAGGCAGACAGACCATAGCTCATCAGGCTGGACTTCAGCTCCCTGTGGCCCCGCGTACCTACTGCGCATGCTCATCAGGCTGGACTTCAGCTCCCTGTGGCCCCGCGTACCTACTGAGCATGCTCATCAGGCCGGACTTCAGTGCCCTGTGGCCCCGCGTACCTACTGCGCATGTTGCTTAGCAGTTTGAAACCTCAGATCTTCTCCAAAAGCAGTGGGAGCTTCTCTGTGCTGTGGTTGTATGCGGCCCCCAGTAGGCACTTTAATTGCTATCGTTTTCCTGGGTAGTTGGTCCATGGGATCCTCCATTTGGTCCTTGATGATCTTTTGCCTGTTACTGTTTATGGTTGCTGTGTGGTAACCAACCCACACAGCTTTCCATCCTGGGACGTGTGATGGGGTTGGGAACCCCTAAAGGGGTTGAGGAGTTCTCTCCTATGAGAGACTCCCAAGAAGGCTGGATTGCAGGCCTCATGGAGAGAAATGAGCAGCTCCTACTAACTTGTGGAGAACAGGCTACACTTTCCAGGGCATTGAGCTTCTATCTGCCCTGGTAAAGACTAGACTTTGTGATGGTTAATCTTCATTGTAAACTTGAGTAGGTTACGAACCCCAAGGGAGGGGCTGGAGAGATGGCTCAGTGGTTAAGAGCACTGACTGCTCTTCCGGAGGTTCTGAGTTCAAATCCCAGCAGCCACATGGTGGCTCACAACCATCTGTAATGAAATCTGACGCCCTCTTTTGGTGTGTCAGAAGACAACTACAGTGTACTTACATATAATAAATAAATAAATCTTTTAAAAAAACATAAAATAAAAAAAAAAAGAACAGATGGCCAGAGGTCATTGATTTTACAAGTCCGGCGGTGGTGGCGCACGCCTTTAATCCCTGCACTTGGGAGGCAGAGGCAGGAAGATTTCTGAGTTCAAGACTAGCCTGGTCCACAGAGTGAGTTCCAGGCCAGCCATAGCTACACAGAGAAACCCTTGGGGGGGGGGGGAAGAGAAAGAAACAAAGAAAAAGAACCTCAGGGGAAACACAGCTGTAGGCCATCTTTGAGGGTGTTTACTGAGAAGGAAAGACCCACCCTGAAATCAGGTAGTATCAATCCTTGGGCTAGAGGTCCAGAACAGTGCAAAGGGGAAAGCATGGGTGAGCACAGTGGGGCACACACCTTTTCATCGCAGCCCTTGGGAGGCAGAGGATGAGGGTTTCTGTGAGTTCGAGGCCCATTTGTCCCACCTAAGGAGTTCCAGTAAGATCGTGTTTTTTTTTTTTTTTTTAGAAAAAGGCAAAAACAAAAACAAACAACAAACAAAAAACTCAAAAAACAAAAACGGGGAACCCAGAGTGGAACATAGCACTCTCAGCACCGACTTGTACACGGACGGGCTTGTAACCAGCCACATCCCGTTCCCTCCCCACACCTCCCACAGCTACCCCCGTGAGAAAAGTGCAGACCAGTCGGCTTATTGCCAATTGTCGGCTTCCTTCCTTCCCTCCATCACTTCTGACCTGGGCACTAGTGGCAGAATCGTCATCGTCATCGTCGAGTCATCATCATCAACATCAGCAGCAGCAGCAGCAGCAGCAGCAGCAGCAGCAGCAGCAGCAGCAGCAGCAATGTGAAAAGGATGAGGAATCGCCCCCCAGAGTTCCTGCCAGAGCAGTTACGGAGGCCACGGATGAAGGTCTCGGAAGCATTCACAGACCACACATGTCTGAGCAGATGGGTCCATGGGGAAGAACAGGCCACGTCCCCCATGGGATCCCCACACGAGGTAGACGCCGGCTCATTACCATCTTTCCACACCAGGGTCTCCCACACCTTTCTGTCAGCGGCTGGGTCTTTCAGTTTTGTTAAAATGATCTTAAAATGCACACATTATTTTTTTTTCCCAGTTTCATTTCTTTTCTTCTCCGGGTTAAATTACGGCTCTCTAATTAGAGCATGGACATATCTGAAGCAATCCTCAGGGAAATTTTTATTGTTCTCATTATCTGTGAAATGGCCTTATTTTTCAAGAGAGAGAGAGTTTCTCGACACCCAGTCTCCCTCGGCGATCATCAGTATAATATGCCAAGGTTTCATTTAGCTCTGTACAGGGACCAAATGTTAGCTGAACAAAGAGAACGGATGACCAAACACAGACTAGGAAAATGCAAGATCCCGCTCATTTTTTAACAAACGCACAAGTTGTATCAAACAAAAACAAACAAACCGAAAACTACTTGTCAGGCATTCATTTCCAGCGTCGCTCCTAAGCTTGACGAAGATTGCACTCTCCATCCTATTGAAGCATCTTATATTTAAAATGTGCTTGGGTGGTGGTGGCGCACGCCTTTAATCCCAGCACTTGGGAGGCAGAGGCAAGCGGATTTCTGAGTTCGAGGCCAGCCTGGTCTACAGAGTGAGTTCCAGGACAGCCAGGGCTACACAGAGAAACCCTGTCTCAAAACAAAAACAAAAACAAAAACAAAAACAAACAAACAAAAAAAAACCCACCCAAACAAACAAAATCTTCATAAAATGTGCTAATGTGATAACCATGAGAGAGACCCGTATACTCACGGACTTCATATGACGCTTCACCAAGACGGATGTGGGATGTTGGATAAGAACAAAGAGAGGCAAACAGAGGCGAAGGAGTCAGGCTCAGCTGTGCACGCAGAGAAGCCACACAGGACACAACCAAGGTAGACACAGCTAACGACGCATCGGCAGATCTTCCGGGCACAAGTTAGCAGCCAGGAAAGCCACAGCAATCGGTTGTGAGAGAAGGAACCACAGAGAAGGCCAGGCCCTCAGGATAGGCATCATAGGCCACACGGGGCGTGGCTCTTCAGCTCGGCTCCCTTTCCCACTTATATTCTACCATGTGACGAGGACAGTCCACAGTCAGGTTCTCTCGTGTGAAATGGGATACCAGAGGTAGCATTGTCCAAGGGGGTCCTGATGCGGGTGAGGCAGCCAGTACCTTCCCCTCGTCAACACACACACACACACATACACACACACACACACACACACACACACACACACACAGCGCCTTTCCCAGGAGATGGCACTTGCCATACATCATGACTGATGCTTCAGTGTACAGCACTGGCTTTCCTCTGATGGCACCCCCAGACAATGACTCGTTTTCCTTCTTGGGAGAGCCAAAAATGTCCCAAGTACACACCTTCACAACCGCAGCAGAGGGATGCTCCCTGGTCCCTCCCAGAGCAGGACCCGAGGCCTGACTTTCCTCAGCCTGCTGAGACTTTCTGACATGTGGCTTTAGCTGTGCTATTCAGACTCCAGCTTGAGCGGAAGCACAGTTCTAGACTTCAACTCTTCCTCCAAGTGGGAATCATAGCCCTGCCGAGTCTCTAACATTTCCCAGGACCTACAGAGTCCAGGCTCAAGTCATCACCCTGACACATTGTATCATAGCACCAGCCTGGATGCCATGTGGGCCCTTTATTGTCTACTCCCTCCTGCCCCAGTTTCCACTCTGAAAGGCATTCTGAAGACCATTCCTCTTCACACATCCCTCTTCCTAAGGTGCTAGGAGCGAGCCCTCACCTCCTCCTTTCTGTCATCAGCACCTCCAACGCACGCGCTCCGGTTTTTGTCTCCGGCCCAGCTGTCTTAGCCATTTGGTGTTGCTATAACAGAATACCTGGAGCTGGGTACCTTATTTTAAGAAGAGGTTTATTTATCTCACGAATGGGTCTAGAGATTTCAGGTCACGGTGCAGGCATCTGCTAGCTGTGGTGAGGGCCTCCTGGCAGATGCTCTCATAGAAGCAGGATCGTGTGCCAAACAGATCACATGGCCAGATGGGAAGCCAGCGGCTGTCCAGGGCAGAGTCGCTCGTTTTTATAACATTGGAACCAGTTTACCCTTGTGTGAACCAGTTCATCCTAGGAGAGAGACCAGAGTCAGTGGAGTCCTAAGAACGGGGCCCAGCCCACAGGACCCCCTGTCTCCCACGAGGCTCACCCCTTCTTAAAGATCCAGCACCACCACCGCTACACTGAAGGTTGAGCTTCCAACACAGGGACCTCTAGGGATCACCCGAAACACATCACAGCCAAGCCCCAGTTTCAACCCGCGTTAGCCTCCTCTTTCTAGAATAGCAATGCTCCCCTACGAACTGCAGAGGGGCCAAACTCCAGCCTGAGCTGGTATGCTAGCACTCCGGCCCGTTGCATGCTTCATGGCTGCAAAGAAGCTGTCCCATGAATGTTTTCTAGGTACTCCCATCCCTGTGCTGCTCTCACAGATTCGAGTCCATCACACACACACTCAAGTTCCACCCCGTCCCACCCCATCCCAACCCTTCCCATCCCGTCCCGTCTTGTCTCAACCCGTCCCCCCATCTAGTTTCAGGATTCGAGGTGTTTAACAACCTTTATTATTTTGCTTCATTTATTCACTCTTTTCACCAAACCGCGAGAACATTTCCATACAATCCAATGAACAAATTGATGATTTTTTTTCCCTCTTAAAGTGGCTACTTTATGTTTTTGTTTCAAATTTTACAGCTTATGCCTTGGCGTATATCTGTTAGAGGATATGTGCAGACACGGTGTTTATCTGTTAGAGGGTATGTGCAGACACGGTGTATATCTATTAGAGGCTATGTGCAGCCATGGCATATATCTGTTAGAGGGTATGTGCAGACACGGTGTATATCTATTAGAGGCTATGTGCAGATATGGTGTATATCTGTTAGAGGGCCTGTGCAGGCATGGTGTATATCTGTTAGAATTATGTGCAGACATGGCATATATCTGTTAGAGGGTATGTGCAGATATGATGTATATCTGTTAGGGGATATGTGCGGATCTGCATGCACTGATAAAGGGTTCCCCCAGCCGTGTGCAGAGCTGAACATGCTCCCAGTTCTCACGTTTCATAGCACTCCGCTCTCTCCCGTTCATCTGATCATATTACAGAGGGACTGGTGTGCAGATTTTATCATACACATCTATTCTTATTTTGTTGTGTTTTATTATATCCAGACATGATTAATTATGATCATTTTAGGCCATCTCCATCAAAACATCAGGAAACTTCCTAATGACAGAAAGATATACTTTCTCTGTAGATTTATAGTGACACTGTAGTATTAAATGTCTGTCATGTAGGAAAAACTCCTATTAGAACCAATGTTCCCAGCAAAGCAGTGGTGGCACACCACCAGTGGGAGGCAGAGGCAGGAGGATTTCTGGGTTCGAGGCCAGCCTGGTCTACAGAGTGAGTTCCAGGAAAGCCAGGACTACACAGAGAAACCCTGTCTTGAAAAAAACCAACCAAACAAACAAACAAAACCCAACTAACCAACCAAACAAACAAAAACAACAAAATAGAACCAATGTTCCCAGCCTGGGGGTGTGGCTCGAGGCTAGAGTCCTTGCTCGTCATGCATGAGCTACTAGGTTTCAACCATTCAAATTGCGAGTGCTGTGTACGTACCTGTGCGCATCATATCCACACAACCCACAAGACCACTGAACTATCTTCAGTCCTCAGGTTTGCTTTTCAAATCAATTAGCTTACAAGATAATTATCACCATCTTATGAGAAAGGAAGCTGGATTGATAATGATTGAAATTTGACTACCTTGATGTGCAGTTTGTTTGTTTGTTGTTTGTTTTACAAAGTTTCAATAGATGCATACTTTGAATTAAAAGAAATATCTAGATTACAATGACCCAACCAAGAGGGTCACACTAATATTATCTTATACAAGAAGCTCTAGATGACATTAGAATGTTGATCCATTCTCTGGATTAGAAAGCAGTGGGGAATTAGATGGTTCTTTCTGCATATATCTTATTGAAAATTATCAGCTAGGCAGTGGTGGCGCACGCCTGTAATCCCAGCACTAGGAAGGCAGAGGCAGGCGGATTTCTGAGTTCGAGGCCAGCCTGGTGTACAGATCGAGTTCCCGAACAGCCAAAGCTACTACACATAGAAACCCTGTCTTGAAAAACCAAAATCTTATCCTCCACCTCATCATGCCCAGAGTCTGTGACTATCACGATTTGTATCCGGGATTGAAGACTTGCTTCTGGGTGGAACCCTTCTTGCCTGCGTATCTCCATCGGAAGACTAGAAGCCTTTTCCAAATGCTCCCTTCACCCCTGGCCAGGGGTCCCATGCAGCTCTTAACAGTTCTTGCACTGCCATCCTGGGTCAACATCTTTTGATGAGGAAACAGGAGTCCCTTAGATATCATCCTTACTCAAGGCTCATGCTACTGCTAATACCCAGCCACCCTGGCCCCAATGAAGCCAGCCATTCTTTGGTAACATCCCCTTTGCTGCCCCCACCCCACCCCCAGCCCCACCCCGCCACACACACACTGTCTACAGTGACCCGAGAGCCCTGGGATCCCTGCATGCTGCCTGTCCTCGGGGTACCATCCCCACAACCCTCACATTCTTGTCTCCTGAATTACCAGCTCCTACTGTGTGTCTCCCTACTGTGTTCTCACACCTGCCCCAGTATCTTCTCCCTTCGACATCCCCGTCTGCCCCCAGACGGTGACAAGCAATAGCGCCAGGGTTTTGTTGTTGTTGTTGCTTGGTTTGTTTTCTGTTGGTTGTTGTTGTTGGGTTTTGTTTTGTTTTTTAGGAGACAGTTTCATTTTTAGAATATGCGCCCATCCAAGTACCAAAACCTGGATGACCGTAGTTTATCTGCTGCTTGGTGATGGTCCAGGGCGAGAGTAACCAGAATGTCCATAAAGTAAAACCTACCATGCTTCAAGGCCGGATCAAAGAGCCTCGTTCACACTTTCTGTTTCGTGCCACGGAAAAGCAAAAAGGATGTGTAGACAAGAGTAGAGACTGCTGGGGTTAGCAGCTGGCACTGCTCCCCATCCTGAGTGCAACCGGCATTTGCCCACTTGGGGCGTTTCCTGGTGAAGCCTGGAGCAGCCTGTCGGCGCTGGGAGAGCAGCTCCCGCACAGAGCAGGGAATGCAAGCTCTCATCTTTACGATGGATTGTGCTCTGTTCGGCCCGGTAGTCGTGGGTAAGTAGTGTTAACGCTGAAACCGGTTTGACCTTGCAGACCTCCTCCGAAAGGACCTTAGGGATGCTGGGCGTGGTGGCACACGCCTGTAATACCAGCACTTGGGAGGCAGAGGCAGGCGGATTTCTGAGTTCGAGACCAGCCTGGTCTAAAGAATGAGTTCCAGGACAGCCAGGGCTACACAGAGAAACCCTGTCTCAGAAAAAAGAAAAAAAAAGAAAAAAGAAAGGACCTTAGGGGTCTCCCCGGGATCTGTGGGCCACACTCGGAACTGCGGGACAGCCATTCCAGTCCCGGTGGCGCTGTCCCTTGAGCACAACACATTTTAAACGAAGCTTGAAGGTCCTCCACACCCATCTAAGGGCGGTTGCTCTATCTGGTTTCTGGCTGTGCAGGTTGGGAAAGGTTGACAAACCTTTAACAACTCCAGCTTTCCTCACCGGTAAATGAGCAAACGTCTCTAACGCACTGATAGTTAATGACTAATAGTTCTCGGCCTTCGCGCCTGAAAGGGTCTGGCCCTCCTGGTCTTCCTTAGGGGGGCTTATTTTCGCTTGGAGTAAATTCCCAACCTACAATGTAAGGGGTTGGTCACTAAGGCAGAATTTAACAAAACTATTGCATTTTTTCCCTCCTTGAGTGGAAATGTAATTTCATCTTTTGAAACCCATATCGCACTTGCGGCTCCCAAAGCAACCCGCCAGGCATGAGGATTTCCAAGCAAGGCAAGAGGAGCGAGCCCCTACGATCTGCGCCACCAGTTTCGCCAACAGCCTTCAGCTACCCTTCAGGTGAAACAGAACAGAAGGCGGGGCCTGAGGGGGTCACGGGCTTGAAGCCCAGAAAGCTGTCGCCAGACGCCAGACGCGGCAGCAGCCGTGACAGCAGCCCTGGCATTGAGCTTGTCTTCGAATCTTTTTTGTTGTTGTTGTTTTTTCGAGACAGGGTTTCTCTGTGTAGCCCTGGCTGTCCAGGAACTCACTCTGTAGACCAGGCTGGCCTCGAACTCAGAAATCCGCCTGCCTCTGCCTCCCAAGTGCTGGGATTAAAGGCGTGCGCCACCACGCCCGGCTTGTCTTTGAATCTTTTGTCTGTGGATTTTACTTTTTGATCTTTCCCTTTTGATGAGAGAACCTGCACACCTTGAGGAAGGCGATGCGTTGTTCGTGTGGCAGGCCAGCTCAAGCCCACAGAGTTGGCCGAGCTCTCGTAGCCCCGTGATCATAGAATCACTTTCTCTCCTACTCCAAGTCCACACCTTCTTGTGAGTCCTCAACCACCGCAAAGTACCAAAGTGAGAGACTTGGATGGCCCTCTAGTCCAGCCGGTAGACAGCAAGGTGCAAAGCGGCCGTCATTCGAGCCCGTTCTGGTGCCTCCACGTGCCCGTGTGCACTCAGCCGGGCAAAGACGGCATTTCTCACTCTGTGAGACTCAGGGGCGATTTCCAGAGAGGCTCATCTGATTCGTAAAGAGGTTAAAAAGAGCATTGGGAACACAAACAGGAGAGACGTCAGAAGGCCTGGCTTGTGACTGGTCCCATTCTCACTAGCAGCGGAGCCTCGCGCTTAGCATGGAGAGATTCTTAAACACCGGGTGGGTTCTTAGCTCATTTCTAAGCTCTCCTTAGACTCGGTTTCTACATTTATGAAATAAGAGATTAGGGCCGGGTGTGGTGGCACACGCCTTTAATCCCAGCACTTGGGAGGCAGAGGCAGGCGGATTTCTGAGTTCGAGGCCAGCCTGGTCTACAAAGTGAGTTCCAGGACAGCCAGGGCTACACAGAGAAACCCTGTCTCGAAAAACAAAACAAAACAAAACAAAACAAAACAAAACAAAACAACGAAATAAGAGATTTCAGACAACCGTCATCATTATAACAACATCTCAGTTTGGCACACCTATTTTTTTTTCCCCGTCATCTACTTTCATACACAATGAAAACAAATTACCATCAAGCTTCTGAGTTCATTTCAACGGGACTAGGCACACCAAGCTCACCAGAATTCAGAATCGGAAAACTTCAAGAGGAATGCAATTTGCCCGCTTTCTTAAAAATTCAGTGAAGAGCCCACAGGAGGAACTCTCCGGCCAGGTTAACGCCGGTGCGACCCCTGGCCCTGGATGCCTCTCACCGAACGGCATGCATCTGAGTGTTCCCGAGCGAAGGACCGGACCGTGTTCTCCTTCAACCTGTGCTCTTGCAGCTGGTCCCAGACCTGGGGGTCAAGGACAGCTCATTGGCAAGGGGTCGTGTGGGAAAGGAATGAGGGCAGAGCACAGGCCCCTCCTCCTCCTCCCCTCAGTCACAGGACAGCTGTACACACTGCAAATGATGCATTTCCCGTTAACCCTTTGAAAACTGTGCTCCAAACTAACAGGTATCTTAGCAGAGATTTTTTTTTTTTTTTTTTTTTTTTTTTTTTTTGGTCATAGCCTTGGGAAATGGAGCTGCAGATGCAAAAATCAGGTTCTCCTTGTAGCTCTTAGCAATGTGGCACTGTGCAATGCTGGCCTACAAATATGAGGAGAGGCTGCATGGAACAGTTATGAGGGGTTGAAGTGGAAATTTGGGGGGTCTACATGGGTCAGCATTTCACGTAAAGATGTCAACATTTTTTTTTTTCTGGTTGGCTGGGATATTTTTTTAACACAGCGCCCCAAAAGCAGAGAACAGTTCTGTTTCATTTTTAATGTCCCTGTCTTGTTGCTATAGGCTCACATGAAGCCCCGCCAAAATTCATGTGTTTGAAGCATAAGCCCTAAATTCACATGTCGATGGTATTTTGAGGTAAGAGCTTCAGGAAGCCATTAGAGTTGCTGAGGGTTTGGTAGAGTGCCCTCCCCCTCCCCTTCCCCTCCCCCTTCCCCATGGCATCTGTTGCTTTATTGAAAAAGAGGTAGAGAGACTAGAGCCGGCAAGAGCTCCCTCCCCCATCCTGTGACAACTTCTTCCATGCTCTGGGGCAGCACCAAGGATGTTGGCTTCTCCATCTTGGACTCCCTAGTCTACAATACCACGAGGAGCAAATGTATTTTCAATATAAATTATAGTTTCTATGTGGTGCCCTGTACAGAGCCATATTGGGGGTGTCTGGCCACATGGCAGGAACTTGACATTGGTCAAGGTGAACTCCTCTCCCAGCCTTTGAGCAGGGATTCATTCCTGTGCTATTCACAGTCCTGCACGGGGAGCAAAATAGGTGCTGGAGGATATGGACTAAGGGAGGCAGTGTCTACCCACCATTGATCTCGCAGTGGAATATGGGGCAGGATTGTGAATAGCACAGGAATCCCTGCTCAAAGGCTGGGAGAGTTCACCTTAACCAATGTCAAGTTCCTGCCATGTGGCCAGACACCCCCAATATGGCTCTGTACAGTGCCCTGCCACAGTGATGAGAAACAGACTAAGACACCTTTGTAGCTTACAACTAAACACAGTCTAAAACCTTGGGTCTAAAACCCTGGGAATGCTTGCTTGGCCTTTTCCCAGACTGGTTCATTCATGTGAGTAGTTTTAAAACTATCCAGTTTCTGGGGCTGATGAGATCACTAATAGGTAAAGGTGCATTCCGCACAAGCCAGGCCGCCTGAGTTCAACCCTGGGGACCCACATGATCGCAGGAGAAAACTAACTCCGCGAAGACAGACAGACACGCAGTAAATTAAAAACCCAAACTATCTTGTTTATTACAACTCTCTTATTTGCACATTCACTGACATCCTCTCTTGATTGTACCAGGTGAACGTCATTTTCAGCCACTACATCCTTATCTTCCCGTAATTCATATTAATATGATGTTTCACAAATGATAAAGCTTTTCCTGAGAGTGTTGGAAACTATGGTATGCTTGGGGTCAGAAGATGTTAGAATAAAGACTAGCTAGTGCTTTTGGAGAGAGAGAGAGAGAGAGAGAGAGAGAGAGAGAGAGAGAGGGAGGGAGGGAGAGAACACTGTCACAGCTATGACAGACATTTGCAACGAGTTACACAGAAACTGAGTCTCCAACAGGTGGGTCAAGGGCTCTGGAAAAAACTGGGCAGAAACAGTAGCCAGAAACCCGCAGAGAACAGCAATCTACACCGTGCCTCTCTGCGTGCTGGTCTGTTCAGGGGTATGCATGTTTCTCAGTGTTTTAACACCCCGACTCTCTGCACCATGATCGTGTCTGCCACACAGGACTGAGCCGCTCTAGGTGTAAGCCAGCGTCTGCCTCCTCTTAGAGCTCAGCTGAGTCATGCCTGGATGCTGGCAGCTGCCCCCTCACCAGCTCTGGCCAGCCTCTCGCCACACAATGAGAGGATACAGTGCATTTCCAGGCATTGACGGCCCGGGCAGGGAGTCTCAGCCCAGACGTTTTCTCAACAGCCCGATAGCCTTGCAGTTCCAAGCGGAGCAAGAACGAAAACACAGGCGAGAGAGGCTCTTGGACTCAGCACAAGCAAAGGAAGCTCTTGAGTTCACTCCCCTGTCACCTCACTGAGTCACCTCAGAGGCAGAGGTGAGGCTGTCACCATCCTGCTTTCTGCCTAGGCCTCAGCAGAGATGACAGGCCGCTCCCCAGAGAGCGCCCAAACGCTGCCAAAGCTGTTCTGTTTTATTAACATGCAGAGATCTCAGGTGCAGCGATTGTTTTCAGACGTGGGGTGGACGGGAGAGCGCCTGAGGAAGGACGAGGTTATTGCTACTTCCTCCTCAGCCCCCTTCAGCTGGGTCCTCACCAACCGAGTTTGCTAAGGGAGGAGGTGAGTTGTGTTGGAGAGTTGAAATTGGCAGCGCCAAGCAGGCACCGACACACCATTCCTTCTGCCGCACTCTCCATTTTACCATAGGCATCGCCGGTCCTCTTCCACACCACAGGTGCCATCTGTGCGGTACACAGCAATGGCCAGAGCTGCCTCGAGGAACACGAAGAGACACTGATCTCATACTCTGTTCTACCGCCTCCTGTTCACGGGAGAATCCATGGTCGCGGCAGCCTGTCTTTCCCAGTGACATTCCTCAAGATGGGTTGTGTTTCATATTTGTAATTCCTTACATAGCTTTCCTGCTGACCCTCCCCGATGCCTGGATGCTGTTACCTAAGAAACCAGCACAACAAAGATGCTCGGGGGACAGGGTTAGTTAAAGCATTAGGAATGAAGGCTTAGGTTCCGGCAGCAGCTGGAGAAATGACCTCCGCTGTCAAGAGGACTCTCAGCCAGGTCAGGGTCTAAAGGCAAATGGTCAGGAGGAGGCACATCCTGAGCTACTTATCTGAGAAAAGCATGTGCATGTCACCATAATGCACATTTCTTTGTTATTTTTATGATTGCTGAGACAGTCTCCTTCTGTATCTCAGAGTGGACTCAAAGCTGTGATTCCCCTGCCTCAGACTACGGAGTACTGGGATCACTGGCACATGCTGCTACTACATCTAGTCCATTTCCTTGTCATTCAGGAAACCGAAATGGACCATGGTCTATGAGGGTGTCCTGCACTGTGCTGTGTGAGCAAATGTGGTTCTTGTCATCCAAGTGGAAACTTTTAATTAAGGTATTCTGGAAATTTCCAGAAATCACTGAAGAGTATCGGCCCTCAGCAGCTCCTCAAGTGACTGCAGCAGTATCGTGGTAATCCATGATTACAAAGTAGACAGTCCAGACCTCCCCAGAGAACAACACGCTCAGACATGGCTTTGGATATGCTAATCCTCCGAAGTGACGTAAAGGTGGGCACCCTCTAAGAACCTGAGTTAGAATGAACTGATACACATGAGATTGTAATATAAGCCCAATTTCAAAGGCTTTGTTACAAGGAGAGTGTAAAACATTTTACTGGTAATTTTTGCACTAAACATACACTAGACTATAGCATTTTCTATATGTGGGGCAAAATGTAGTATACAATGAAAACATTGTTATCTGTTTCTTTTTATTGCTGCAAGGTAGCTAAAGGAAGGTTTAAATTGCATAATGGTTGTGTTACATTTCTGTTGGACAATGCTAGTTTTTACCACTTCGAAATATCTGGTGGTTTCAATAGTTTTTTTTTTTTTTTTTTTTTTTTTTTTTTTTTTTAATTGTTTCAAGACAGGGTTTCTCCGAATAGCTTTGGCTGTTCTGGGACTACACACCAGGCCTGCCCCTAACTCAGAGACCCCACCTGTCTCTGCTTCTTGAGTGCTGGTATTAAAGTTTTGCCTACCCGGTTCCTCAGAAAACTGGGAATAATACTTCCAGAGTACCCCGCTATACCATTCCTGGGTATATTCCCAGAGGATTCCCCAGCATGTAATGAAGATACACGCTCCACTACGTTCATAGGAGCCCTATTTATAATAGCTAGAAGCTGGCCGGGCGGTGGTGGCGCACGCCTGTAATCCCAGCACTCTGGGAAGCAAAGGCAGGCGGATTTCTGAGTTCGAGGCCAGCCTGGTCTACAGAGTGAGTTCCAGGACAGCCAGGGCTATACAGAGAAATCCTGTCTCAAACAAACAAACAAACAAACAAACAAAAGAAGCTGGAAAGAACCCAGATGTCCCTCAGTGGAGGAATGGATACAGAAAATGTGGTATATTTACACAATGGAATACTACTCAGCCATTAAAAACAATGAATTCATGAAATTCTTAGGCAAATGGTTGGAACTGGAAAATATCATCCTAAGTGAAGTAACCCAGTCTTAAAAAAACACTCATGGTATGCACTCACTGATAAGCGGATATTAGCCTGGAAGCTTGGAATACCCAAGACACAATTCACATATCAAATGATGTCCAAGAAGAAGGAAGAAGTGGCCCCTGGTCCTGGAGAGGCTCAGTGCAGCACTATAAGGGAATACCAGGACAGGGAAGTGGGAAGGGGTTGATTGGGGAACAGGGGGAGGGAAGAGGGCTTATGGGACTTTCAGGGAGGGAGGATCCAGGAAAGGGGAAATAATTTGAAACGTAAATAAAGAATATATCAAATAAAAAGAAAAGAAGAGGAAAAAAATGTTTTGCCTACCACACCCTGGTCCTCGACCAGGTCTCTTTTACTTAGCATGCTGTTAAAATAAATACGACATGTCTGACGCGTACACTTTTTTTTTTAATGGAGTTATAGCCATTGTTCTTTTTCATTTGATTGTAAAAACAAGAGGCTGGGGACTGGCTTCAAAGGCTTCTGATGTCCTCTGAGCTGCACTGTCCTGTGACTTGGTGAAGAAGGTCCCAGGATATTTCTAGACGACGAGTTCTAACTGGAGCCTCGTGTGCGCGGCGGAAGCAGCCTCACTAGGTCCTGCTTCCATTCTGCTCAGGGGACGCTTGAGTTTCAGAGGTGGGAGGTGCGGGCCTGCCCCCCCCCCCCCCCCCCCCGCCTCCCCTGTACTTGCAGGCTTGAGCTGGTCACTCAAGTGCTTTGTCACTGGCTTCCCCATTGTGCGGAAGGAGAACAATAGTCCTTCGCCAAAGACATCAAAGGCTTCTGATGCAGGCGGCTAGAAGCACAAACACACTCCATGCTGTCTTTGTGGGCTGTGAAGTAAGGCCTCCTCTCGACAGAGAGCAAGGGGAGAACACAGTTCAAAACTGGATAAAATTATTAATTCAATTAAGAAAGACAGGTGTCCGACAGTAAATGAAATTTTCACAGGCTGTGATCCCCCCCCCCTTAAAAACCCTGTATTTATCTCAAAATGAAACGATTAGATGCCCAACCTAGTTCCTAGGCTGTGAAAGCCGCCCTCTGGGACAACGCTGTCTTGCTGGCTGTGTGTGCTAGGGACTGCAATTATTTAATGTCTGCCCTTCACTTATATAAATGGGCCAGCTTGTAAACCTGTTTATGAGGGGTGTGGCCCAAGTTAATAATGAGGCTTTAAAAAAAATGTTTGGCCTGAATCCCATCAGGCTCTCCCATCCTTGGTGAGTCAGGATGCCATAGCTGACCACAGGCAGGCTTTCCCGAGTCTCAGGCCCCTGTTCTACAAGAACAGCAGCTTAGGGCTCCCTGCTGAGCACCCTTAGGGCCAATGCCAAGGGCCAGGATGCAAGAGGAAGGGAGGTGGATGCCTCCCCTGGAGTACTTCAACCCCAAACAGGAAGTGCATTTGCCAGAAAGCACAGGCCATTGATATCCACCAGATAGAAAGCAGTCTGGGGCGGGCTGAAGACTCTTCTGAGGGAGGAGGATGCTGATCTCAGCCTGTTGACCCAGGGTCCCTCCCGTGTCTCATTTCTCCTCAGACCTACCAGTACACAGAGGAAAACCAAAGGAAAAACCATTAAGATTGGGCATGAAACAACTATATTACTTAGTAACAAGTCACTCCAAGTTAACAGTTGGGCTGGTCGTCCCCAGCCCCTTCTCCAGCCCATGCCCTCTTTATCTTCCCTGCCCCCTACAGCTTCGCCACCCACACTCCTGGCTTCTGCTTTCTCCTTCCACATCCCTCCTACCCGCTCTGTCCCACTTCTCCACAGAGAAGCCACCGTCTCCTTCCTTCTTACCTACTTCCTAGTGGTGCTTTAACAGGGCTAGAATGTGACATCACATCCCCCCAACCCCCACCTCCCACCGCCCGGCCAGGTCTCTGAGAGAAAAGCAACCTTCCAAGACCGACTTCAGGGAGAGATGGCCTTGTAGCAGCTCCTCGTCCCCTCCCGGTGGATGGGCCCAGAGAATGCCGGTGTCTCTGTCCTCCAAAGCCTCTACACCTGGAAATCGCCTTCTCAAGGACCAGAACGGTCCTTCCCATACTTCTCTTGGATTTCTGTGACTCTTGGTCACCCCCTTGCCTGAGGTTCCCTTCTCCCACCTGCCTGTCACACGCTGGCATTCCCTCAAGGTCACCTGCAGCTTTCTCTTAGCGACGCACACGGTAGAAAATGCTATGTATGCACACCTGGTCCTGGAGGAAGTCGGGGCACCATTCACGTGACCGTCAGCTCTACCTCCTTGCTGTCCCCGGAGGATAGCCTCCTGTAGTGTTGATGGAGACTGTCCTGATCCCAATCCCACTCCCTTCCCCATCTCCAGTCAGCCAGAAGTACTGGGCATGATGGTTGATGGGATTAGACGGACAGCCAGAAACCGGAAGACTAAAGATGCGGGAAATGCTCTGAAGATACCAATAAAATGGCGTGTGGGGAGGGATCAGAGAGGGCAGGGATGCGGGGGGTCCTCTAGGAGGCCTATGGGGGTACGTATGCCCTCATCACACCCAGAAGTACATTTAAAGGACTTGGGTACTTGTGGGGTCTTTGTCTGGGGCTTGGTTCTAAGATGGAAGCACAGAAGGGATCCGTAGAGTAGACCATCCTGGTGGCTCCGGTCTTCTGCACCTCAGGGGCTGTTGGACATTCTCCCCCCAGGGCTCCGTAAGCAAGTTACCCCAGCATGGCAGAGGGCAGCCTTGGTCCCCCTCAGCTCCCACAATGCCCGGATTCTATGCTTTTTATCTTGGGGTGTGTGTGTGTGTGTGTGTGTGTGTGTGTGTGTTTTCTTTCTCTCTCTCTCTATTTACGACATTTACGACCCGTAGCCACTGCCGGGGACCCACTGCCTGCTCTTCGGAAGTCTAAGCTACGGGTCCCAGGAAGACAAAGTGCCCTTTAAGGGGTTAACTGGAGGGAGTCCTATGGAGGGATTGTTTACACAGGTGTGGGCAAGATTAAGGGTGAAGAATGTCCCCTGACCCCTTCATATGGGGTCTCCATGGCAGGCCGCTCTGAAGGCACAGAAAGGACAGTTGGTGATTCCCGTGAGAGCGCTACCGAGGGACATGAGAAAGGACTGCGAAATGGGCACCGGGACTCTTTTTCTTTTTTTTTGGCTTAAAATGTTCTAAAAGGAATCATAATGGTGCCTTGTCATCTCCCCATGTTCCAGAAACCGCCCACTATCAGGTTTTGTGAATTAAATGTCAGTGAAGCAAAAAGACAGGTTAAAAGAAAAAAAAAAAAAAAAAAAAGGAAAGGAAAGGAAAGGAAAGGGGGAAAAAGACAAACAGGGAATTGCTGCTAGCTGGCTGTAGGTTTTACCGGGACTCCTCCAGGATGGGGCAGGGGGGCCAGAGCTATGGAGTCTACAGCCCAGCTGGCTCTGAGAGCCGCCTAACAAGGCCGAAGCCAGGAAGGGATACAGCTACTGCCTGAGCTGGTGCAGTGAGGGCCACGCAGAAGGGGGGCCTTGGCTTTCCCGGGCTACCCTTTACCCTGTGCTTCCTGCCGCTCAGGCCCAACAGAGCCGACCCCAGCCTGGCGGGCGGGCGGGCGGGCGTGGGGCAGGTGCCGCAGGACAGAGGACAACCAGAAAGCCTTGCTGGCATTCCTGGGATTTACAGTCTCCCTCCTTCCTTTGTCCTCAGGACTCGCCTAGGCCCCAGTGGGCTCCTCCTCAGCTCCTGCGCTGTAAGACTTCCGCATCCAGCTTGCCAAGTACAGTGTCCCTAGACGCCAGCTCCCTGGACACGTTTGCGTTTGCCTCTTGCTGGTCCTTGGTGGCTAGTCTTGCATCTTGTTAGTAAGAAAATCAGTGTCCCCGTGGTGCGGTGCTTACCACCCAGGAGGAGAAGGAGAAAGCGGGTGGGTGGTGGGTGGTGGGTGGTGGGAGGTGGGAGGTGGGTGGGTGGTGGGAGGTGGGTGGTGGGTGGTGGGTGGTGGGTGGTGGGTGGTGGGAGGTGGGTGGTGGGAGGTGGGTGGTGGGTGGTGGGTGGTGGGAGGTGGGAGGTGGGTGGTGGGTGGTGGGTGGTGGGTGGTGGGTGGTGGGAGGTGGGTGGTGGGTGGTGGGAGGTGGGTGGTGGGTGGTGGGTGGTGGGTGGTGGGTGGTGGGAGGTGGGTGGTGGGTGGTGGGTGGTGGGTGGTGGGTGGTGGGAGGTGGGTGGGTGGTGGGAGGTGGGTGGTGGGTGGTGGGTGGTGGGTGGTGGGAGGTGGGAGGTGGGTGGGTGGTGGGAGGTGGGTGGTGGGTGGTGGGTGGTGGGAGGTGGGAGGTGGGTGGTGGGTGGTGGGTGGTGGGTGGCAGGTGCATCCAGTGCCTGCTTCCTACTGGCTTCCACAAGCGCAGAAGTCACCGCCTCTTTCCTTTCCCACACCGGCATCTGCATGGCATCCGCACGGTCTACAGAAATCACCAGGGCTGCCCCAAGTGGAACTCTACCAACGCCGGACCTTGCGCTCCGCGTGGGAAAGGGTGAGAGAAAGCCCTCTCTCAACAGGCCCGTCCCCTAGCTGTGCTTGTTTGTCACCTGTGAGCTGAAGGTGTGTGACATGATAGAAGAGGAGGTGAGGAAGGCAGCTTCCCACACGCCCGCCCGGGCTGCCTTTATGAGGCGTCTGTGTGGTTCTCACGGTGCCAGAGGTAGGTGTTACGGCCTCTGTTTACAGATGAAGATATGGCCTCGGTGTTGGGAAAACAGTCACCCCAAAGGAATGTGCCAGCAGCAGGCCTGCCTGCTCTTCCGGCTCGCCGCGCCGCCGCACCGGACCGGGGAGCCCGCCCTGGAGTCATCAGGAAGGCAGAGTCACACCTCTTTGCAGCTGCTGGCCAGGCACTTGTGTGGTATGGCTGAGGGACCACTTTCTGTCACGGGCGGTGTGAGCCTTAAACCTCCCATCTCTCTTAGTGACAGTCCACCAAATACATCACAGATTCACGAAAGCGCAGGGGCAGATGGGACGGATGGGGAACTGCATTTGGGCACTAGAAGGGAAGTTCGGGGTGGTCTCCTGAAAACTCGGGCAGTGGTACCTAAATGATGAACCCCCGGAAATACCATATAGAGGGTTTCCCAGCTAACATACGCCGCACGCAGGCGCAGGGCCAGTCCTGATGTTTTTTTTCTTAGGCAGAAGTTCTAATGAAACGGTCTGTCAAAGAAGTGCTGTTCCATTCTCCCTGTGAAACTTCATACGAAACTCTGCTGTGATTTCTTGGCATGAGAGACTTCCTCGTGATATGCCACATACGTATAATCCGTGCCTTGTCTAGTAGGTTCGCACACTGGATGGTTAGAGATGGGGAAGGGGTGGGGGTGGGGCCGGGGCAGTCTTCATCAACACTCCGGTGCTCTTAGATCCTTAAGCAGGATTTACTGTTGGAAAAGTACTAGAGGTCTTCAGGACAGGCCCACAGCTCCGGGGCTAGCGAGTCTGTAGGGGACTGCTCTCATCGAGAACGGCCACTCGTTTCTCTTCACATTACCTATTCATAACCAATCTACTATCCCTTATAAAACACAGGAAGACAGAACCACTGGGCAAACAGTGGTGTCTATCTGCTTACAGCTTGTGCTGCGCTGAACCAGATACCTATGGGGTTGATAACATTGTTATTAAGTGCTGGAAGTTCCGATATATTGTGCGGAAGGATCTGGAAAAGGTGAAAAAGTCCACCTGCCTTTACCTCTCGGTCTGTTGTGCAACCCTCCCCACGATGAGGTATTCGGATCTGTTACGAATTACACCTCCCAGCCGGGCGATGGTGGCGCACGCCTGTAATCCCAGCACTTGGGAGGCAGAGGCAGGCGGATTTCTGAGTTCGAGGCCAGCCTGGTCTACAGAGTGAGTTCCAGGACAGCCAGGGCTACATAGAGAAACCCTGTCTCAAAAAACCAAAAAAAAAAAAAAAAAAAAAAAAAAAAGAATTACACCTCCCGGCTGAAACCTGAACAGAAGCCAATGGAGTGTGGACTCACACTCACCGGTGTCAGCTCTCGGTCTCGGGGAAGGAGACTTAGGCGTAGCTGCTGGTCAGAGTCATTCTCAGTCATTTCGGAAGTTGGCGCTCTGCCCTGGGGCCTGTCAGCAAAGGACCTGAGCTTCCTGACTCAGAAGCAAGGACTCCCTTGCTCTCCCCACAGACTGCTCTTTGCATTTCTAGTTTGTGACAGCTCCCTTTACTGGACAAGTCCCCTGGGAGGTGACATACAGTGTCCCTGGGGGGCTATTGCAGACAAGGTGGGCTTGTGGTATAGCTGTGCTCAAGCTCAGGAAATTCCTATCTTCCATAATATACTACAAGCAATTCTGACCTGTGCCCACCTTTTCTAGCTCAAGACTGTCCAACCTATTTGAACAGTGTTTAGTTTGAGTGTTAGAACGGTAGCCAGCGACCACAGCTGTCCGTGCATGGGAGAATTCTCTCTCAACAGGGACCAGTGTCATTTCTCTTAGGAGGTCCGTTGAGTAAATCATGCAAAAGGTAATCAGCCTGTTAAAGGTGAGCGTGTTTACTCAAGTGAAGAAACGGAGCTCACCTCTACAGAGGTCTGACTCTAGAACTCACGCCTCTGGACCACACAGCAGCAGCACCAGACAGGACTAATCAATCAGTAGATGGAAGACACACTCTACCACACTCCCCTTACCCTTCCAACATCCTGAAGACAGACATCTGCAGTGGCAGGCCTGTTCCCGTCAACGTGACTAACAGTGCGTTGCCGGCTGTCCTTACTGTGCTGTGTACCTTTCCTGAGCAGAATGAGAAAACAGAAAGCCGGCTCAGGGTTGAGGAGTGCACACTGCTCTTCCAGAGGACCCCGCTTTCATTCCCAGCATGCAACACGGGCAGCTCACGGCTGCCTGCACCGCTCTAGAGGAATCCAGGGCTTCTGGTCTCGGAGGGAGGCGCACACTCCAGACACACACACACATACGAACAAGTATCTTTAAAAAGGAATGGAAATGAAAGGAAAGCAAACCGGCAGAAAACCGAGCCCCCGAGTCACCTGCTGTGCTCACCCCGTCTGGAATATGCGGCCAAGCAGGGACAGCCACCTGCTTGGGCCCTGTCACTTATAATGGGTGGTGTGTGACACTTAATTTAGACACTCTGCTTTGTTTTTTTGTTTTTGTTTGTTTGTTTTCCCAGAGACAGGGTTTTTGTGTAGCCCTGCCTGACCTGGAGCTAACTCTGTAGACTAGGCTAGCCTCAAACTCAAGATCCTCCTGCCTCTGCCTCCTGAGTGCTGGGATTAAAGGTGTGTGCCATTACTGCCTTTTTTGTTTTGTTTTGTTTTAATGTTGGTTTTACATGTAATTCTGCAGAGATTTCTTGTTTGTTTGTTTGTTTCTGAGACAGGGTTTCTCTGTGTAGCTCTGGCTGTCCTGGAACTCACTCTGTAGACCAGGCTGGCCTCGAACTCAGAAATCCGCCTGCCTCTGCCTCCCAAGTGCTGGGATTAAAGGCGTGCACCACCACTGCCCGGCTCTGCAGAGATTTCTTACCGGGAAACTTTTTTTTTTTTTTAATTTGGAGGAAAATTTAAATCTAAAGATGATAGTTTATGTCTAGAAATTGAGAAGGGCATCGGCAGCCGAGGACGCTTTGTGTCGGTGTCTGCTCACTGCTTACATTTATGCCGTGCCCGTGCGTGCTTGCTGCTAAGGAGTAGGAGTCAGGGCTAAACCTCTCAAGTTCAGCGTCTGAAAAGGGCCAGGATGAAAACAGATTTGCTTAAATCTAACCACTTCAAGAAGTGAAAACCGCAACAGGAAGTCACTTTGGTTAAACAATGACATGGACTGTATCTGGAAGAGAAGGTTCTCTTCTTCCAGTTTTACTGAGATACTGTTTCAGACCAGCACGGTCACACATGCCAGTAATCTGGCAAGTAGGAGTTTTTTTCTTTTTTTTTAAAAAAAGGAGACGTGTAGATGACGCAGTGTGTGAGTGTGAGCATGCTGTGGTGGGAGTGCGGCGGGCAGAGGAAAACCATCTAGAATCATCTCTTCCATGGCTTGGGTAGGGATTGGACTCAGGCCGAGAGGCTCCCAAGGCAAATGTTTTACCCGCTGTACTGGCTGGTTTTGTGCGTCAACTTGATACAGGCTGGAGTTATCACAGAGAAAGGAGCTTCAGTTGGGGAAGTGCCTCCATGAGATCCAGCAGTGGGGCATTTTCTCAATTAGTGATCAAGGTGGGAGGGCCCCTTGTGGGTGGCGCCATCCCTGGGCTGGTGGTCTTGGGTTCTATAAGAGAGCAGGCTGAGCAAGCCAGGGGAAGCAAGCCAGTAAGGAACATCCCTCCATGGCCTCTGCATCAGCTCCTGCTTCCTGACCTGCTTGAGTTCCAGTCCTGACTTCCTTTGGTAATGAACAGCAATGTGGAAGTATAAGCTGAATAAACGGTTTCCTCCCCAACTTGCTTCTTGGTCATGATGTTTGTGCAGGTATAGAAACCCTAAGACACCTGCCTAACTATTTCACCAGGTCAAAACTTTCTTTCTAGATAAAACTGCTTATTTAGGGAGTATACTGTGCTGTTCTTGTTTTTGGAAAAGCACAAGTCATTTTATTCATGTGGCTATACTGGGAAGAGCAAGAGGTCCAGTGGCCTCCCCAGTGAAGACATCTAGACCCAGCGAAGACAACAGCGCCTGGTGGTTCCGGAACACGCCTTCCTCCCCTCCCCTTGATACGTGCTTTGCAAATATTTTCTTCTGACAGACAAGAGAATCTTGATCAGTCACAAAATTCAGACAGAAGTATTTCCAAATTAAAGCTCCTCAGATTAACTTGGAAGTGTCTTATTAATTCGTGTAGAAAGGCAAGGGTGTTCGACTCTATTTTTGATCTGTTTTGAAACAGGAACTCAGTTCTTGTCATCCTGGCCAGCCTTTAGTGCCCCATCTTCTGCTCCCACCTCCCAAGTTCCCGCCTCAGGCCTCAGCCAAGAGCTGGCTCTTTGAAAAGAGAAACAAAAATCTCCAACCTCAAGCTGACTAGCTTAGCAAGTGTCGGGCGTGACCTGAGGGGTCACTGTTAATTCCTACACTGAAAATCATTCCAAAACTCGAAATAAAAAAAATGGACAAAATTTCAGACAAATGAAAATACCAATATGAATGCCAGAAAAAATTACAGGATTTCAATTTCAATAGATTTGTAACTCTTCCAGGAATTAGATCCGTACGTAAACCTCCTCTTTCTTGACCTTGTCTGTAAAAGTTCAAGGGGAGTAGAGGAGGTCAAAGAATAAAAAGGGAGACAATTCCGTATGCTTTGTGTGAAGCCTGCACAAGACAGTCACCAAAATCTAATAAAGACACTGTAGGAAAGACAAACAATAATTCAGCCTTGCTGTGTATATGGATGCAAACTTTACAAATATCAGAAAATCAGTAATAGCAATGTGTAAAAAACAGCAACATCACAAAATTATAGGCTTATTCCCAGAAGTAGTAAACTCACATTATGAAAAGGAACATGTTACAGCCATATGATTAATAAAGGGAAAGAATAAAATAGTGTAAAGCTACTTGCAACTCCAAACACTCCTAGGAAGCTGAGAATAGGATAGCAAGAGCTTCATAATCACGATTAAAGAATATTTTTGTATAAGTAGATATTTGAAGAAAACATTTAACAGTGAGACATTGAGGCTTTTCTATTTGAATCCTAACCAGTGTGATAATGGCCGAAGACCTGGTAGAGGTTGCAAAGCCGCCATTGCTTGAAGTTAATTGAATAAAATAAGGACAAGCAGCTGGGCGGTGGTGGCGCATGCCTGTAATCCCAGCACTTGGGAGGCAGAGGCAGGCGGATTTCTGAGTTCAAGGCCAGCCTGGTCTACAGAGTGAGTTCCAGGACAGCCAGGGCTATACAGAGAAACCCTGTCTCAAAAAAAAAAAAAAAAAAAAAAAAAAAAAAAAGGACAAGCCACGCCTAGGTAAGGTGGAGAAGGTTTATTGTAGATATGAGGGAGAACACAGCCAGAGGTATCTGACCGAGACCTTGAGAAGAAGGGGGCGGGCGGGAGGGAGTGGGGACAGAGAGAGGGAAAGGGAGAGAGAGGAACTAGGAGCCAAGAGGCCAGGAGCGAACCTAGAGACCAAGAGGGAACCCAGGAAAATGGCTGAGTTGTTTAGGAGGCAGAAGCCCCGCCCCCTGGAAGGCGGGGTCGGGGGAGGGGCTGGAGGAGCCACAGAAATAGAGGCATTGGAAAGCTGGCCAGCATCAGTTAAGATATGTTAATAGTCAGGGTTTCACCTTGTATCCCTAGCCGTCCTAGAACTTGTTCTAAAGACCAGGCTGGCCTCGAGCTCAGATATCCCTCTGCCTCCCGAATGCTGAGATTAAAGGCACGTGCTACCACTGCCAGTTTTGCCCCCCCCACCTTGTTTCTTTGAGACCTAACATTAACATGTTTATATATGTAAGAAACAAAAATTAGTGGAATTTAAAAGTGAGTTTTGTTTAACAAAATTGTTAGACACAATATGTTTACTTTAGCAATCATTTATATTTCTGTGTACTAACAGTAATTGTAAAGTAAAATATTAAAATAGGTATCACATATACAAGAGAATAAGGTATCGGATACTTAAGATGAAATCTAAAAGTATACCTAAGGGTTAAATAGACAAATTATCCAACATTATTAACAAAAGTTAAAGATAATTTTATTATTATTATTATTATTATTATTATTATTATTAAATGGGGGATATTCCATGCATTAGGAATGTTATTGTGATGAATGCAGAATTTCCTATGATAATTAACAAGCCAATTCTAAAATTAACGTGGAGCTGGAAGAACCGTTAAGAGTCGTAGAGCCACGAGATCTTTCATAAAAAGAACGAGGTAGAAAAATCCACTCGCCCAGGCGTAAGGCTGCGTATGTGATGTCAGTGACCAAGATGGTGCCTTGCTAGACTATAGCAAATAGGCCAAAGGCAGAGGAATTAGTGTGAGCTGTGCAGACACTCAGGGCAAGGAGAGTCACCCTGCACGATACCGATATTACTTTCAACAAAGGCCGCTTAGAAAAACACAGACTAAACTGAACCCCAAAGTAATTTTCGGTGTACGATTTAAGCGTGAAGGGTCTAACAAAAAGACTTGCAGAACTGAAATGAAACTCTTATGATTCTGAGATGGAGAAAACTTCTCAAATAGCATATGAAAGAGCCCTAATCATAATGGAAGAGACTAATAGATAAAAAATTGAAATCTAAGAAGAAAGGACGGTGCTTTGGGGGTAAGAAGGCAAGGTGCTGAGGGGCAGACCGGTTGCGACGGAGTAAAAGATGTCACACTCAGAAGGCATCAACCGCTCTTCCAGATAGTGAAGACAGAAGAGCCAGTGGGCAGGAAGGCGGCTCAGCCCATAAAATGCTTACTATGTGCACTGGCTGGTTTTGTGTGTCAACTTGACACAGGCTGGAGTTATATCACAGAGAAAGGAGCTTCAGTTGGGGAAATGCCTCCATGAGATCCCGCTGTGGGGCATTTTCTCAATTAGTGATCAAGGTGGGAGGGCCCCTTGTGGGTGGTGCCATCCCTGGACTGGTAGTACTGGGTTCTATAAGAGAGCAGGCTGAGCAAGCCAGGGGAAGCAAGCCAGTAAGAAACATCCCTCTATGGCCTCTGCATCAGCTCCTGCTTCCTGACCTGCTTGAGTTCCAGTCCTGACTTCCTTTGGTGATGAACAGCTGTGTGGAAGTGTAAGCTGAATAAACCCTTTCCTCCCCAACTTGCTTCTTGGTCATGATGTTTGTGCAGGAAGACAGACCCTGACTAAGACACCATGTAAGCATGGGGGCCTAGGTATCACGTCTAGAGCCCTAGTGAAAGGTGTACATGTTTATAAGCCAGTCAGTGGGGAGGCAGAAGCAGGAGAATCCCTGGGGCTTGGCCAGACAGCCTGACCTACTTGGCAAACTCCAAGTCAGTGAGAAAAACGCTCACAAAACAAGGTGGTGGCACCTGAAAAATCACACCAAAGTTGACCTCTGGCCTTCACATATACATGCATACATGTACACACACACACACACACACACACACACACACACACAAAGTGAGGAGTTTTTTTTTTTTTTTTTTTTTTGTTTGGAGAGTTAGGTCAGGCTCTTTAATCAGAAAAAAAATGCCTTATTGCAAAAAGTTGTGTGCTTTCTGATTTTTTTTTAATTTTTTTATCATTTTTTTTTTATTTTCTATATTCTTTGTTTACATTCCAAAGGCTTTCCCCTTTCCCAGGTACCCCCCACCATATGTCCCATAATTCCTCTCCCCCCCCCCATGCTATTCCCCAGTGAGGAGTTTTAAGACATCATAAAAGGTAGTATCCAGGGCTGGAAACGATCATTGATTGCTCAGCAGTTAAGAGCACAGACTGTTCTTCCAGAGGTCCTGAGTTCAATTTCCAGCAACCACATGGTGGCTCACAACCATCTGTAATGGGATCTGATGCCCTCTTCTGGTGTGTCTGAAGAGAGAGCAACAGTATACTCACATACATAAAATAAATAAATCTTTTTTCTTAAAGATAGTATCCAAACAATTACTATTCGAGAAAAATATTTTCATTAAAATGAGAAAAATATGAATTAAGACACTAAAAAATCTCAGTATATACCCACCAGACTTAATTTAATGGCTTAAGACTGACATTGCCGGCCCTGTGAAATTGCTTATAGAGACATGAATGGATTCAGGTCTTGGAAAGCAATGCACATGTAGACCGCTGCTCCAGCATCTCCTTCATCCAGATCCAAATGTCACGTGTACCCAGACTGCACATGAGGACATCCGGAACTGTTCAGGCCAGCATGTTCCTTTAAAGGATGAAAAGCTGGAACCACGGGACAGCAGCAGTTGCTGATGGGATGCCGCATGCCGGTTCTTGCAGTCTCTCACACGTGATTTGAGCAACAGAAGCCAAGCATGCAACACAGACAGAACTTACATGATTCTGTCTTCATAAATGTCAAAGGTAAGAGGATTTAACCTATGATGTCAGAAGCCAGGACTGTGCTTAACTTTGTCAGAAGATGCAGGAGAGATTTGGCAAGAGCCAAGAGCCAGGCTTCTGGGGTGGGAATGGTGTTCTTCTGATTGCTTGGAAAGTTAATTGAGATGTACAATTGTGGGTTATACTGTTTTCTGTATGTGGTTCACGTAAAAAATGCTCCCAAATATCCCTCAAAGGAGGAATGGATACAGAAAATGTGGTATATTTATACAATGGAATACTACTCAGCAATTAAAAATAATGAATTCATGCAATTTGTAGGTAAATGGTTAGACCTGGAAAATATCATCCTGAGTGAGCTAACCCAATCACAAAAGAATACACATGAAATGCAATCACTGATAAGTGGATATTAATGAGCCCAGAAGCCCTAAATACTCAAGGCACAATTAGCAAGTCAAATGATTCCCAAGAAGAAAGACGAGGACCCTGGGCCTGGAAAGATTGGATCCAGTTTTGTAGAGAAACTGTGGGGGGAGGGGGAATGATTGGGGAATAGTTGGGGGGGGGGAGGAACTATGGGACATAGGGAGGGGGAGAACTGGGAAAGGGGAAAGCCTTTGGAATGTAAACATAGAATATAGAAAATAAAAAAAAAAAAATAGAAAAAAAATGTTCATCAGTTTAAGTCCATGCAGAAATGTAGTCTTCAGGAGGGAATGAGTGATTTAGAAAGCAATATTGACACGGTGCAGAGGACAGACTATTGTCCGCCACAGTGTGCGGATAAGCTAGGGTGCTTCTCAGCAACGAAGAAAGAAACACAGTGGTTAAATAAGAAACACTGACGTGAGGTTGCTAGGGAGAGACCCCAATGTGGCAGCAGGTACGGCCAGTCTGGACCGGAGCAAGCTTTCACTTGCGTCCGCAGGGGCCTCACGGTGTCTCCTCACCTGAAGACTGGATGTGCTGATGAGCTTGCCCTGCGTTTGCTTACAGCGCGCGCACACACACACACACACACACACACACACACACACGGTGGTATTATGGTTCATCCTCTGAGCCCACTGCCTGGGTCAGCTGAGGGTGCTCATTAATTAATCTGTGTGCTTTTGAAAGAAAAAAAAAAACCAGATAGAGGTGCATTCATAATTATTGTCTATCTGCAGCTAAGAAAATATAATTGCAAAGTAAAAAAAATAACAATCTTCCCTAGAGCTGCTTCTTCAGACAATCTAATTAGGGATTAAAGTTCTTGCCCAGAGGCCTGTCTGTGAACTCTGGGAGGGATTTGAGAGGGTTCTGTGTAGGTGAAGGCTCCTGATGTCTCTGACGTAAAATGTCATTTGGATCCTGATACTTACTTTGGAATTGCCTCTGTCCTGTAAGAGATATTTGAAGCAAGTCCACAGTGACGTGTATTTTCGAGTCCACAGTGATAGGTATTTTCAAGTCCACAGTGATAGGTATTTTCAAGAACTGGCCATTTCCCTTCTCTCTTGCTTCTACAACTTCGTATCTATTAGCTTTTATCTTATATGTTTAGCCTTTAAAATCAGTATTTCATGATTTGTTGTGACTGATTTTTTTCTTTTTAAAATTTATTTTTAATTTATGCGTATTGGTGTTTTGCCAACATGTGTGTGTGTGTGTGTGTGTGTGTGTGTGTGTGAGGATGTCGGATCTTGGAGTTACAGACAGTTGTGAACTGTCATATGGGTGCGAGGAATTGAGCCAGGGTCCATCTGTAAGAAGAGCTCGTGCTATTAACCACGGAGCTCTCTCTCCAGCACAACTCACTTGGCGTTTTTCAACTCTTTAAAAATGTAAGCATGCCTATAGTCCTAGCCTTTGTGGAGCTAAGGTAAGGGATCCAAGAGCTCAAAATCAGCCTGACTTAGAAAGGAAGGAAGGAAAAAAAAAGGAAGGAAGAAAAGAAGGAAGGGAGGGAGAAAAAATAAAAAACCAACTAACCAACCAGACATTCACTCTAAGTTTACAAAAACTCAGAGGTCGGCCATTCCCAGCCCGTGTGTAGACCCCTGCTTAGAACATTCATGTTTGCTTTTACATGGTAATCCACGGGCTATGACCAGCCACTTGGGAGAAAGCAAATTTCTAAAGCGCCATTTTTCATATCTCAGCATTCCCAATCAATCTGTAATACTGTCTTCTTTAACAGCCGTATGGAAAATGAAGATTTAAATATTATTCTCTGGGGGCAGGGAAAAGTCTTAATATTGAGCCAGAAAATTTATTTTCTTGAATCCCAGTCAATAGTAACGCCCAGAATCACTTAAAATTCTCTCATAAGCAGATTCTGAGGTTAATGCTTTTAAACATGCTAATGATATCTTAAATTTCTCATGGAAATTACAACCACATAGTATCATAGCTAGTTGAGTATCATATCATATGAGTACCAGGTTCCATTAATGGTGAAATATTGGCCCCAGTGTCCCCCCTGGCAGCATGCTGAAACTATTGACGTTCCCAGTGTCGCTTTAAAGGATTTAGTATCTAAACAGCGATTGGTTTCTGCCTGTCAGAAAACCTGGGTCATTCTACAATAAGCATGCATTTGACCACTGCTGTCTACTTAAATCTCTCATGAGCAAACATAGAGCTTTAAATCAAGGATATTAATACATTTTAAGATAGATTCCTAGGCCAAAGTTAACTTAAGATAGATAATAATAACTTTAAAGTTTTCATTTCATGGTGTTTAACTTTTCTTGTAATTGATTTTTTTTTTTTTAAAACTGGCTTTTTTTGGTGACCATTCAATTAAAATTCACTTTTAAGATCCAGGTGTGTCATGGTTTGTGCCTGTCGTCCTAGTACCTGGGGCGTTGTGGCAGAAGGATTAGGCGTTAAATGCCATTTTCTACTATACAGTGATGTGGATGTTGGACTGGACTACATGAGGCTATTTAAAAAAAATCAAATGCTAAAAAAGGTATTTTCTATGGTAATTAAGATTTACTTTTAGTTGTGTGTGTATGTATGTGTGTGGCCGAGTGTAGGTTTGGGCATGTGGGTATAATGCTCTAAAAGGCTCAGGGGAGCACTAGACTCCCTGAAGCTGGAGTTACAGGGAGTTGTGAGGCTGCCCCTGATATGGGTGCTGGGAACCCAACTTGGGTACTCTGCAAGAATGGTGCACACCCTTAACCACAGAGTCATCATCCCAGCCAATCTGATGTATGTATGTAGTATGTATGTATGTGTGTATGTATGCATGTGTGTATATGTATGTGTGTGCATATGTATGTATGTAGTATGCATGCATGTGTGTATGTATGCATGTGTGTATGTATGTATGTGCATATGTATGTGTATGTGTGTATATGTATGTATGTGTATATGTATGTTTGTATGTATGTATGCATATGTATATGTATGTATGTGTATATGTATGTGTGTATGTGTTTATTATGTATGCATGTGTGTATGTGTATATGCATGTGTGCATGTATGTGTGTATGTATGTATGCATGTGTATATATGCATGTATATTTATGTATGTATGCATGTGTATATGTATGTGTATATGCATGTATGTATATGCATATGTATGTGTGTATGTGTATTTATGTATGTATGCATGTGTATGTATATGCATGTATGTACATGTATATGTATGTGTGTGTATGTATGCATGTATGTATTTAACTCCTTGTGTTGTTCTTTGCTGCCTGTAACTATGTAGACTAGGCTGGCCTCTAACTCACAGAGACCCACCCACCGCAGCTTTCCTAGTGCTCCAATTAAGGGTGTGTGCTACCATATCGGGCCCATCCTCGGTGACTTAATGAAACTACATAGCTGTGTTTTGCCATGTTAACTATCATGGCTGGGCATCTGCACCTTGAGAAAGTACACTGGGTGAACATGTTAAGATATTTGTCTATGTAGTCTTGTAACTGTCTTACAAGTCAAAAATAAAAATGTTCTTTAAGCATGTTATTATGTTTCCTACCTTTTTTTTTTTTTTAACCCCAAGGAGAGACAACAGATCAGTGTTGAAAACTTTAATAACAGTGAGAATTGCACACATGGTCCTGATGTGGGTTTTTGTCGTTTGTTTTTTAAGCAATGCTACAAGAAATGACATCAATTACTCAAGTAAGAGGACTGAGTTTCAGAAAGACAGTTAGGCACTAAATGGCCGATGGCAGCTGGATGAATTGATGACTCTGAAGTCATATTGACTCCATCATTCTGAGATATGGTTTCCAAGGAGAAGGGACAAACTGCTCCGAGTCCTGTAGGAAGGGGTGGCAGGAGCTCTGAGTGGCAGACGGTGTTTAGCGGGGTCTGCGGGGATATTTGAGTCTAGACAGGTCACATTATCTTGCTTCCAGAAGGAATCTTAACTCTCAACTCTGGACTTATTAGAACAGAACTCGCTTTTTGTAAATATCACTCTGGGGACTTGTTGAGCCCATGTCTTGTGGCTGTGACTGAGCCCTAGCTCCTGGTCATCGTGACATCTCCAATTTCTCTTTTCCCATTCGCTGAAGCAAGGTCAGAAAGGGCAGTGCACTGCTCACACCAGAGGTGACATGCTGGTTGCTCACGGCTCGCAGAACAGAACAAGTCACATGGGTATGCTTATTTCACAGGGTGGGAAGTGAGATCCTGTGAGCTCAGCAGTGCAGCAGTGTGGAGATGAAGCTTGTCCACCGCAGAGGTGCTCAGAATTTCATCTGGCGAGCATGGAAAGGGGGCTTCCCCTCAGAGACAAGTGGAGCTACGAATAACAGATACTCTGCTTAGAATTCGCATATGGCACGGTAGGAAAATAAAGCTGTAGGAAATAACTGGCTTCGATGCTAGGGTCTCGCTGGTTGTGAACACAAATGGAACATTACGGGGGCTGTGTCTGAGGAGGCTTGGTTTGCGACGAGAGAATGAAAACTAAATGACTGTGTGACAGGCAGAACTGCCACGATTAGACAGAGGGTGGACTGTGAGACAGAAGGGAGTGTTCAGGCTAACACCAGGGTCAAAGAGATGAGCCTCCGAATCAAGCATTTAGAGAAGAGTCAGCAGGCCAGTGGCAGCATGGGCAAAGGCGGCTTGGCAGTGAGCCCTGGAACTCGGGGTTGGAGACTGGAGGGTCTAGGAAAGGCTAGGAGAGAGCTGGTTTTAGTCTACGGACAGTTTAAAAGGGAACAGTTTATACAGGGGCCAAACTCATTAAACTTACTGGAGAGCAAGACATTACAGCCTTCTGAGGCTTAAAATCCTATGAAGGCTCCAGGACTTTACGGAACTCTTCTGGACAAATGGAAGTTCTAATGCAGTGCCTTTTAATAATTGAAATGAAACAATGATTAAGTTAAAATTTAATGATTTTTCTCCTTCCTATGTGGTGCTTTCTGCACAGTTTCCCTCACACATGCATCGCGGTGTTCTTCAGAACTGCCAACGTTTAAATCTCGAACAGGCACTTATGAGTACCACATCTCGAACTGATTCTCGGAAAACAATTTGTAAGCCTTCATTGGCTTTAACCCTCGGAGCGGCTCATCAAGGGCGGTTCATTCTGTTGACCTCTATGTTTATTTCCCACATGAGGAGTCGGAGGCTCAGACAGCTACAAGGTCTGTTTCCAGCCCTAGACAGGCTCAAAGGTGAAAACCCGGGCACTGTGGTGCTGGCCAGTGCTGATCTCAAGGCTGTCTGGCGCTGTAGTGGAGGCAGGCTCACCTGACTGGAAGCAAAAGTGGGACCTTGGAAGAGAGACCCAGTCTCAAGGTCAAATGGAAGCTGAAGGTTTATTTCAGCCAAAGGTTGTCAATCCCAAACTAGCATCAGACTCACTGAGGGAGACTTATAATATGATTACACATTATCAGCCTGGCCTCAAACTCAGAGATCCCTTACCTCTGCCTCCCTAGTACAGGGATTAAAGGTATTCACCACCACTGCACTAGTTTGTTTCTTTTTGAGACAAAGTCTATGTATTCTAGGGCTGGGCTTGATCTGGTACTCCTAAGCAGGCCCCACTCTTCCTTCCCAGCCTACCTTTTTACAATTTCCTAGACACCACATTATCTTCTCATACATTCCTTTAAGGCTCCTAAAACACATCTACTTTCAAGCTCTTTTTCAGAATATTACTTTCATTCCTCTGGAATGAATTTCTCTCTAGGTTGCCCCTTGGGAAGGTCTCTCGGCACCCAGTCTCTTCGTGCACATCAGGAATTCCTTTCAGGAGCTTCTGTTACGCTTAGTACTCTTGGCTCAGCTTCTTGCTTGCTAAGAGGAGACTGGGACTAAGGGAGCGTCCTGTTGTCATGGATCAACGAGCCACATTCCCTCACTGGATGGGCTGGCCTAGCTACTGCTTAGACGGCTGCACCGGCGGCTTCTCTTCTGGTGCACAGCTTTACATAATCACACCTGTATGCTATACTTGGCTTCCTCCTCTCCACGGCATTTCTAACTATCACTCCCCACCCAGCAAGAGCCTAGCCCTCTACAGGATCTGTTTGCTATGGGTTGAAATGCCCACCAGGACTCCCCCTTCAAGCCCCTTCTTGCTGTCGTGTCTACCCTTTCGGCCAGGGGTGCCCAGTCACATCCCAGTTACTCCAGTGACTGGACACCCACCTTTCCTCCTTATTCCTGGTGTCCATTTGGGGCAGATACACGGCGGTGGCAGAGCATGTCAGAGCACGTATTCACGCCGCCATCTTAACAGAGGCCAGAGTTGAGCTTCTGCTTCTCGTGGCATTAAAAATGTCAATGGCGTGTTTAAAATGTTTACGTGGCACCGCATCTTCAAGTGGAACCCTTCATTTTGTATTTTTTTAAGATTCATTTACAGATACACGAGTAGATAAAGGAGAGGTTTCTCTTAGGGAACACTCTTAGGTATGCTTCCGGACTTTCATGAACAAGGTATTTATCAACACTGCCTTCTGTTTCTCTTATTTTTATTGTTGGTGACGCATTGTAGAATGGCATTTTCTCTTTTAGTTGATATGTACTGTTTACTTCTAAAATAAAATTTGTGGATTGTGATGGTTCATGCCAGTAGAATATGCCGAAAAGGTGGAGGTCAGTCTGGGCTACACCTTTTAAAGCTAGGTGTGGTACTGCACACTCTCAGTACCCACATCCAGGAGACAGGGGCAAGGGAGAGGCAGGGGAAATATCTAAGACTTGGAGATGAGTCTTGTTGACATAGTGAGTTTCAGATCACCCAGGGCCTATTGTTTGCTAGGATTCATACAGAGACCTTGTTTTTCTTAAAAAAGATTTAATGGATGTCAGGTCAGGAAGCAGGAGCTGATGCAGAGGCCATGGAGGGATGTTCCTTACTGGCTTGCTTCCCCTGGCTTGCTCAGCTTGCTTTCTTATAGAACCCAAGACCACCAGCCCAGGGATGGCACCACCTACAAGGGACCCTTCCCCCCTTGATCCCTAATTGAGAAAATGCCCCACAGCTGGATCTCATGGAGGTATTTCCCCAAGTGAAGCTCCTTTCTCTATGATAACTCCAGCCTGTGTCAAGTTGTCACACAAAACCAGCCAATACAATGGGAATTTACCTTTTAGAATATCAGTTTTCCAGCAAAATCAAACACATACACACATTCTTTATGTAGCCCAAGTTAAATATCACGCACATGTATAATTTTTTAAATTATACATTTAAAGCATACAAAGGGGCATGAAAACATACAAAGTTGATCAATTTGGCTTGTGCTTAGAACATGCACGATGTGTGCACTGTCTTCCAAGTACTGTAGGGGGCTTTGCAAAGCTTTGGTGTGGAAATGAGGCTTATGGCCCGGCTCATCTTGGCAGCATCTGATCTTTATGTTTTCAGTGTTGGGGATGGGACACAGGCAGGCACACGCCACCGCTGGGCCGTGTGCCTTGGCAGCTCCTTCTGTCCATCCATCCCAGGGAGGAGGCGATGGCACACTAACACTATGAGGCGGATCAAGCCAGTTGCCACCAGGCTCCACTGTCACGACCCTGCTTTGAGACAGGGTCCTACTCTGTAGCCCTGGGACTCGCTACGTGGAGCCAGGTTGGCCTGAGTCACAGAGATCTGCAGGCTAGGATGAGAGAAGGCCCTGCACCACCACGCCCTGCTTCTACAATCGCTTTCCAGCACAGGTCTCTGTAAAAACAAAACAGCTCTCTGGAAATTTTATGAGGTCTTCTAAATGTGACTCCATATCAGGCACTAGAAATATGATGGGGTAGAAAGACTTATTAAGTAAAGTACACACCTATGGAAACCCAATCTGGAATTCCTCCCTGGAGCCCTTTTCTCCCTTCCCTTGCTTCTTGCATAAAGAAACTCATCACACTGAGCTTTCTGGCCTGCGGTTCTGAAGAGGAGAGAGCTGTTTGGTCTTTAGGGTTAACAAGCCAGAACAGCTTTTGTATGCAGAGGCTTCACAGCAGAAGACGGTCTCTACATTAATGCTGCCTCTGCCGGCACCGTTATTATGTCCTCTAACTTCACATTTTGTTTAAAGACCATCCTTTGATTTGATATATCTACTAACATGGCGTGTAAGCTGACCTGTGCAGTTCCAGAACGGAAATATTTCCACGTTCTCCTAACTTGCCGAAGTATGAAAGTTATTGGGAGGCCAATGATCTGATGGTCGGTAGATAATATCTGCCGTTTGTGTCATTTACTTTTCTGGGATGTGTTCATTGTCTTCCTGGCATTTCTTTCCTGGGGCTTGTGCAAACTGAGGCAGAAAGGGTTTATTACATGAAATTGGTTGTGGAATTTTTTTTTTGAAGATTTATGTGTGAGTACACTGTCACTGTCTTCAGACACACCAAAAGAGACCATTGGATCCCATTTCAGATGGTTGTGAACCACCATGTGGGTGCTGGGAATTGAACTCAGGACCTCTGGAAGAGTAGTCAGCGCTCTTAACCTCTGAGCCATCTCTCCAGCCCCAGTGGAATATTTGTTTTTTTTTAAAAATACTGAAGATCAATTTCGAAGGGGATAGAGTTCATTTGGTAGAGTGCTTGCCTAGCATATAGGAGGCCAAGTGTTCAAATCCCCAGTACAGCATAAGCTGCAAGTGATGATGTGTCCCACCCCCAAGCCCTGCTGCTCTGGAGGTATGGGGGAGGACCAGAGTCCAAGGACACTTTTGGCTACAGAAGAAATACAAGGCCAGTTTGAAAAACATAAGACTGTCCAAGAAAAAAAATAAAAGGAGGAATGCAAAACTAATGTCCATTAACTTAATTGTTTCTTACATATTTTCCCCATTACTTGAGTACTGATCTCTTTGTTTTTCTGTGTGTTTTTTAAGACCGAGTTTCTCTGAGTAGCCCTGGCTGTCCTGGAACTCACTGTAGACCAGGCTGGCCCCCAACTCATAGAGATTCACCTGCTTCTGCCTCCTGGGGGGAGGGGCGGCGGAATGAAGGCCTGTGTTGTCACTGCCTGGCTCAGTTCTGATGGTTCATTAATACACTGCTAACGTACTTTAATGCCTTTAAAAGGTAAGATCAAGACTTAAGTATAAAGTGGGAACTTCGTTCTTTGAAACCGATGACAGTCGACCTTATCTAGTGCAACCCTGTGTTTGACTTCACGTACAGTCTTTCATTCAGTCTGTTTCTGGGTTAGACATGGATAACCGAGCTTTCGGGGGTGTTTAGGCTTTTCCTCCTTTTCCACATCATGTCGGCAGGTGTGACCAGTCACCATGCTTACAGATAGAGAAGGATCGGGGTTTCGTCTTTACAGGCCATGTGGGTATCTTTAAGCATAATCCTCTCTATGATGCTGGCAACAGAACAGGACCTCATGCGCTCTGGGAAGCTCTGTATCACCGAATGACGGCCTCGGTGAGCCCCACGCACCTGTCCCCTTATATTCAGGACACAGGTTGTGCTACCACAGCGACCCATGTCCACCGTGGAGGGTGACCTTCAGCTCCTCATCTTCCTGCCACGCCTCCCTGTTCTCTGAGCACGGGCCTGGCCTACCACTCCCCATTTATCTCCGCTTCTCAAACGAGGAGGATTAGTGGAATAACAGGTCAGCCTAAAGCTCTCCGTGGCTGAACACTTAACGGTTCGAGTCCTTTTGTGAGAAAAGTCACAGGTATTCTGTAGATTACGAGTTGCTTGAGCCTTTATCGATATGCTAATGACTTACAGTGAATTATACTTTGGGAAGAGGGCAGCGGACCTGGATGTAGAGCCATCTCTGAGCCCTGCACACAGGGCTCTCTATGACGCTGGTGACAGAACCCAGGACTTCTCTACATACATATTTCTTCCCATAAAAACAACACTGCAGAGAGCCGTTCTCGGTGTCTAGCAATACTGCAATACTGCATTTTCCCTTTAGCGACACGGTGGCATGGGTGTTAGTTGTGTAATTGCTAGCTTTGCAAATTCTGTAAAAGACAGTTCTTCAACAGGAATACAGTTCACTTTGCTGTGAAAACTTGTTTACACTGGCTCGATCGGGGGCACTGTGAGTGTGGTGTGGAGGCTAGTTGAGGGTCTGGAGCTGCACCGACAATGAGTGCACACAGAAGCACAAGAACTTAAAGGCACAAAGGAACAGAATGCTAGGACAGGGAGACACATTCACACACATATGCTTTCTTCTTTGCAAATTGCCCCCCTTCAACTTCCAGAAGAGGACGAGGGTTCTATAGAAGAATTCATTCCCCATGGCAGGAGTTCAACACCAGGCTCCTCTGCTGAAAAGCCTCCTTATGCAGCCTTGCTGCGCTAGTGCAGTCGCAGAGCAAACGGAGACAAAGCCCAGCCTGGAGGACAGATGCTCTTCTTTCCTACAAAAGAAGAAATCCAACTGGTAGAGAGGGAACATATCTTCTCACTGGAAAAGGGAGATAGCAGAAATAAAGAGGTCGTGTCAGATAGAGCGTATTACCTTTTTAGCTCCGGTGAAGGAATTCCCTTAGAGCATGGCAAACACCAGTTTTACCTGGATGAACGGGAGAAAACAGCTCTTTCCGGATGTGTTCTCCAGCGAATAGAGATTTTTTTTTTTTTGGCACGGAAGAGACAATGAAAAAGACAAAGAAACAAACGTTCTCTAGAACCCCGAGCGTTTGCTATTCAAGTTAATTTCTGGGTTTCTAGGTTCACCGGGATGCTTTAAAAGATTAAAGAAAAAACTCCTGCTAGGGTCTCTAACCCGGTTCTAACCCGGTGGGTTCGCTGTCCTCCCCCACCCCCCAGGTGGCGTGCGCTCCCCGGAGACACAAAGGGCGCCGCCGCTCCCTGCCCGGGGCTGAGGAATGCGGGGGATCCAAAGGCACCCTGAGCCGGAGGAGGGCTTGGAAAACATTTGCACTGACCTCACACACAACCATAATAATTTATCTTTCCTCCGGAGAAAGGTCAGCTGGGATTTGACCCCAGCAGCCAGCGCAGCGCAGGCGTCAGGGCCGCGGCGGGGTGGCCGGCCAGTTCCGCCGGCCGCGCAGCCCACGCCCACCTGTCCACCCAGCTCGGCAGCTCCGGGTCGCCCCGCCCGCCAGGGCGCCGCCCCGCCGCTTCGCCGGCTCGCCCGCCACACCTCAGCCTGCCCAGGGCGGACCCGGAGCGGCCGCAGGACCGAGCGGCTCCGGTCAGGACTCACGCCTCCGGCACGGAGCGAGCGCCGCCCGCGGACACCCGGCGCGCCCTCCTGCACGCACGCGCGCACGCACGCGCGCGCGGCCACGCGTCAGCACCTAGCTGCGCGACGCGCGCTCACGGGGACGCGCACGGCGGGCGGGCGCGCACGGCGGCGGGAGGGCGGGGGGTGGGGGGCGGCGCTCGGCGCACCGGCCGCGGCTGAGGCGGGCTGAGGCGGCGCGGGCCGGACGCGGGCCGAGCCCGGCGGAGGACGCGCGGCGGCGGTGAGGAGGAGGCCTGTGGTGGTGCGGCCCGGGCTGGCCGTGGGGAGGAGCGGCCGCGACCATGTCGGCGGGCGGCCGCGACGAAGAGCGGCGGAAGCTGGCCGACATCATTCACCACTGGAACGCCAACCGGCTGGACCTGTTCGAGATCAGCCAGCCGACCGAGGTGAGCGCCGCCGCCGCCGGGGTATCGAGGGGACGGGGCGCGCGCGGGCCGGCGACGCGGAGGCCGCGGGGGTGGGGGGGGGCAGAGCGCGGTGGGGTCCCGCGGCCGCCCCTCCCCCGCCGGCCTGCCTGCCTGCCTGCCCGCCAGCGGACCCGCCCTCGCCCGCGGCCCTGTCCCCTCGGCCTCCGCCCACCGAGCTGGCCAGCGGGGTCCCTAGGGGCGCTCGTCCTTGTCGCCTCCTGCCGCGCCCCGCCGCCCGGGCGGGGTCCAGGGCGGCTCGGTGGCCCGCGCAGCGGGCGGGCCGGCCACCTGCGCGCGGGAGACGCACCTGGACGTGCACTTGTGTCCCCGGGACTTCGCCTGGCTACCCACGTGTGTCCTCAGACCCCCCACCTGTGTCCCCGGGACCCTTTCCAGGCGCGCACTTGTGTCCGCAGGCCCCGCTCGCGCCCGCGCGTCCCACCTGTGCCTCCCGGCCCTTACCTGGCCGCGCACCGGTGCCCCCCGCGCGACCCACGCACGCCGTGGGCCTTTCCCTGCGCGGTGCGCTCCTCGCGGCCGGTTCCTTTGATGGCGTCTTCCTAAAGGTCGGGACGCGGATCTCGGCCCCTCCGAGGCCACGTGACCGGCCGGTGCCCGCGGCCCGAGCCCCGTGCGCCCCACGGCGCGCGTGCATGGGGGGGGGGTGACCGGCGGGGTACAGGGGCGCGCGGCGGGCGGACAGACAGATCACCCCAGCTCCCGCCCGGTGCGCTGGCGGTACGCAGCGGGGCTGCGGGAAGAGTTGGAGACGATCTTGGGGGGGTGGGGTGAGGGCAGGTATCCAGCCAGTTGGGACCGGGGGAGACTGCGGGCGGGCGGAGCTGCGTGGCCGGCGGGAAGCCTCGGGATAGCCTCTCGTGACAGCGGGCCGAAGGGCGTTTGGTTAAGTTGTGACTGGGCACACTTGTCCCACGCGACCCCACACTTTACCCGGGACTTGTGCCGGATTTGGAACTAGCTCTGGCTTTGAAATGCGAGAGGCGCTTGCTGAGACACAGCAGCCAGCGCTCAGCCGCGAACACACATTTGGTAGCTCTGAGCAGGCTCTTCAGATGGACTCTCAGGCTTGGCTTTCCCCTTTTGACTTAATTCTGCCGGTGGAGGAAGGCAGGTTTTCCTCTCCTTCCTTTCCTCTCACCTTCTTGTGAGCACACTTGACCTAGTTAGAGCCTTTTCTCTCGATCCCTATTTGACAAGCTAAGGTAAATTATTAGGTTCAGGTTGCCAATTTGAACACCGATGTTGTTACTCCTGATTCATAATTCATCTTCTGTAACGATTTTACGAGTTGTATTTTAGTAAGCAAATTTACTGTGTAGTTAGTGTTCATTCATAGCCTTACAAGCGATTCCTTAGAAAGGAGCTGCCAAGCAATTTAGTTTCAGTATTGTCTTTCAGAATAATTAGCCGGATTTTTTTTTTAAATGGCAGGATAAACTTTGCAAGTAAAATATTGCTAGTCAGGTGAATTCTCTTGTCACCCCCATCCCCACTCCCAGGGTTCTTGTCTGGTTAAGAAAAGATGCGTTTTCTGTCGAGAAGAAACATTCAGTTTAGTGTTTTAGTCTTAAACTGAGGTGTTAGTTTTAAAACATTTTGAATTGAATATTTTAGATTTAAGTGGATTCTATTTTATAAGCATTCACTTGAAACTTTTATCTATCGTTTGGGAGATGCAGTTACTAAAGTTGCATGTTTTGGGGAGTGCTTCTCCCTCCCCCAGCTTTCTGCAGGTAAAGAGTTGTGTAGACAATGAAAAAAATAATAAAGGACTTAAAAGATGAAATTACCCTTTTCATGCCACATTCTCCTCTCTACAACTGAACATTTCTATTTTTAGAAACAACTTGTAATTGAAAGCCTTTCATAACGAAATTAATTTGTTTTCAAAATGTCTTCTTTTCTTATTATGTAATGGCCAGCCCAGATTTTCTGTTTTGCTTTTGAGAGACTCTTTGGGTCCTAGTAAAATGATGCTGTTCCTCAGTGTGCAGCCAAGCTTCATTAGCACACTACATCCTAAAAGAAAGCTGAGTTCTCTGAAGCAGTAGTGTAAGGCCTGGGGCTGCAGCCCGCTCTGTCTACGCCGCGCCTGAGAATGGTGTTAACCATCCTCCGTGTGCTTTTTATTCCATTTGGCTGTTACACGTCAGGCAGTTTTCTCCAAGAGGATAAGAATTACACCAACCCCTGTAGATGTTCAGTAACCCTTGAAGATTCACTACAGAAGTTGACTTGTGGGAAGGTTTAAGCCTTGTATTTGTTTAATCGGGCAGTCTTTTATGCATGTTGGTTAGAGTATGATGAGTGTTCTCTTCTGTTTGTTTATTTTAGTACCATGTTGAGTGTCTATTGCCACATTTAAACTCCACTGGTCACCTGTGACATGGTCGTGTCTGGCAGCTGTGATAACTACAGATAATTCTTTGCTTTCTATATTGAGGAAGATGATAAACATGGATTATATTTACCTTTAAAGAAGAGTAGAGTATGTTCAGTCATCATCCTGGTTAGGTTTGCACTTCCCTTCATGTTCACATTTCTGTGTAAAGGGAACACTCTCTGTGAACCAGTAAGTGGCTGTTGAGCATTTTTCAGTCAGTCCTTTACTTGGGCCTTGTGTACTTCTTGAAAATAAGAGTTAACGATCTAAACTCAACGTGAACATTTTATCACTGGGAGATTGTTGTTCAGCTGAATACCTTGGTCACTATAGAAGCTAATACACATTTTCGCAAAGCATTATGGGACTCTTTCCTTTTAAAATTAAGACTTTGACATTAGGGATTTTTGATGATTTATAATGGGAGAGTGCCCCTTTGAATCTTTTTAATTTTCCAGTACTGTTTAAGAAGAGGGCTTCTCTAGTCATCCACAGGTCTTACCAAGACTTGTCATCAAAATTACTGTTTTTTTCTCCCTCTTATTACACAAGGCAAGAAATTAAATATTCTTGCAAAATTGCTGTCTGTCACAATTGGTACTTAGTAAGCCTATTGAATATGGTATACTTTGTGTATGCCTTTATTCCTGGCAAAAAACTTGTAAAAATTCATTGAAAATTGTTCACATAGTAAAGATTTGTTTTATTCTGACTTTTTGTATAAAGGTAATGCTGATAAACTTTGCTACTGACTTTAGCTTTATGAGATACTTTTCAGTCATTCATTATTTATTTCATTGTTGCCTTTTTGCCTCTGGGGAGAATTAACCCAGAATTTGTGTACACCCACATGTGCTTTATTATAGGTGAACATGATTCATTCTAATTCCTTGGTTTATCTTGAGAAGTCATGTGATGATATTACAAAAGATGTGTTCAAAAAATAATGTGGAGATTGCCACGAGAGGTGGACTAGGAAGTGCTCAGGAGAAGAGGTGGAACTGCATGGCTTATTATAGCTACATCGGTCTTCCAGACTGACATTTAGGGGGTAATGATGCTTTGTCATGCAGCCTAATTATATTTGAAAGCTTTGAAGGTAATAGTTGTAATTTAAGTATTGGTCCTGATGAAAATCTTTTTTTTTCTGTGACTATAAATGAAAACAGGTGGTACTTGTTGGTGATATTTAGTATTCATAGATCCTGTTCTTCATTTCCTTTCTTTTTTCTTTTTTCTTTTCTGTCATGGTAGGGTTTCTCTGTATAACAGCCTTGGCTGTCCTGGAACTCACTTAGTAGACCAGTCTGGCCTTAAACTTTGAGAAGTCTGCCTCCCCAAGTGCTTCTGCACCACTGTACTCAGTCTTTCTGTTAGTATTTACTTTGTTATTGTTTGAGACAGTCTTCCCAAGTAGCTCAGACCTGCCTGCAGCTGGTGATTGTCTGCCCCAGCCTCCTCAGTGCTAAGATTATAGGTGTGTATGCTTGGCTTTTTTTTCCTCCTTGACTGATTGACCTGTAGTGATTGTTATAATTCTCTAAAGTCTTTATGTCATGTAATAACTGATGTAATTTTTGTGTTTATATAGCTCTTGTCTAAATGTATGTCCTTTAAACAATTTCAGATGATGACTGTACTGGCTAGTTTTGTGTGTCAACTTGACACAGGCTGGAGTTATCATAGGAAAAGGAGCTTCACTTGGGGAAGTGCCTCTAATGAGATTCAGCTGTGGGGCATTTTCTCAATTAGTGATCAAGTGAAGGAGGGCCCCTTGTGGGTGGTGCCATCTCTGGGCTGGTATTCTTGGGTTCTATAAGAGAGCAGGCTGAGCAAGCCAGGGGAAGCAAGCCAGTAAGTAACATCCCTCCATGGCCTCTGCATCAGCTCCTGCTTCTGACCTGCTTGAGTTCCAGTCCTGACTTCCTCTGGTAATGAACAGCTGTGTGGAAGTGTAAGCTCAATAAACCCTTTCCTCCCCAACTTGCATCTTGGTCATGATGCTTGTGCAGGAATAGAAACCCTGACTAAGACAAATTGGTACCAGCGTAGTGGGGTATTCCTGTGACAACCTGACCATGTTTTGGAGAGGACTGTGGAAGGACTTTGGAACTTTGGGCTAGATGGTCCATTCAGTGATGAGACCTTTGTGAGACCGTTGTGTAGGAGCTTGGAAGATAATGTTGAGAACAAGGCAGAAGATGGAGGCCTGGCTTGTGAAGTTTCAGAGGGAAAATTAAAGACTCTTATCAGGGCCATGAAGATTCTGTGGTTTTGGTTAGCTGGGGCTGAAGAATCAGCTGTGAGTAACAAGATACCAAAACCATTAAAGTCAACCTTTGTGTTACTGGGACTATTGATGCTGGTTAGCTGGAGCTAAGAAATTAGCGGTGAGTAAGAAGAGACCAGCATCACTGAGGTGAAATCTTCTGGGATGTGTTTTCTGAGAGCACAGAGAGTGTGTTCCAGATAGCCAAGGTTGTGCTTCGTGCTGTAGCAGGACTTGGTACTGTGTAAGAGTCACCCAGGTGGTACTGCTTTTGAAGGCATGAAGGCATCATGAAGAACAGCTGAGGCTTGGTACTGTGAGAGGCCATGGAAGGCCATTGGTGAAAGTGTACCCTCAGTTGTAATTGATGGCCCAGGACTGAAGGGGTCATGCAAAAGAGTTGAGGCTTGGAGATGCCAGTACTATGCAATGACCACCAAGGACAGCAGCAGCAGTGGAGTACAGGCAGCTGGAGCCTAGAAGACAAGGTGTGTGCTACAAAGGGCAGAGCTGGAGAAGTGACCCAAGCCCTTGGAGGAGCCCAGAAGATCGTGAGTTGGATCCCAGACATTGAACCATTGGAGTTTGAGTTTTGCTTTTGATTGTGACTGTGCCCTGATATTTTTCCCTCTTGAAAGAAGGTATTTTAGTGGAGCCCACAGTTCAGAGACTTGAATTTTTAAAAGACTGAATTTTAAGATATTGGACATTTTAAAGGGGTTGAACTTTTAATATGTAAAGACTGTGGGACTTTTTACGTTATTTACATCTTGGGGATGAATAAGAAAGTAAGGGTTGAGGCTTAATAGTGATATGTTGGTGTGTCAAGTTGACAAGGGGTCAATTGTACTGGCTAGTTTTGTGTGTCAACTTGACACAGGCTGGAGTTATCATAGGAAAAGGAGCTTCACTTGGGGAAGTGCCTCTAATGAGATTCAGCTGTGGGGCATTTTCTCAATTAGTGATCAAGTGAAGGAGGGCCCCTTGTGGGTGGTGCCATCTCTGGGCTGGTATTCTTGGGTTCTATAAGAGAGCAGGCTGAGCAAGCCAGGGGAAGCAAGCCAGTAAGGAACATCCCTCCATGGCCTCTGCATCAGCTCCTGCTTCTGACCTGCTTGAGTTCCAGTCCTGACTTCCTTTGGTAATGAACAGCTGTGTGGAAGTGTAAGCTCAATAAACCCTTTCCTCCCCAACTTGCATCTTGGTCATGATGCTTGTGCAGGAATAGAAACCCTGACTAAGACAATGACATTGTCCAGAAATATTTTTTTAATTGGATATTTTATTTGTTTACATTCTAAATGTTATCCCCTTTCCCAGTTTTCCCTCTACAAACCCCCTATCCCATTCCCTCTTACCCTGCTTTTATGAGGGTGTTCCCCGCCTTAACCACCCTAGCATTCCTCTAGACTGGGGCATCAAGCCTTCACAGGACCAAGGGCCTCCCCTCTCTTTGATGCCAGATAAAGGCCCTTCAGCTCCTTCAGTCCTTCTCCTATCTCCTCCACTGGGGTCCTTGTGCTCAGTCTGACAGTTGGCTGTGAACATCCACATCTGTATTGGTCAGGATCTGGCAGAGCCTCTCAGGAGACAGCTGTATCAGGCTTCTGTCAGGAAGTGCTTCTTGGCATTAGCAATAGTGTCTGGGTTTGGTGTCTGAATGTGGGATGGATCCCCAGGTGGGGCAGTCTCTGGATGGCCTTTCCTTCAGTCTCTGCTCCACTCTTTGTCCCTGTATTTCCTTTGGACAGGAGCAATGTCCAGAAATATTTTAACAGGTTAATGTGTAATTGTTTGATGATTGGACTTCTGAAACCTGTTTTCCTGAACATCTGACTTGTAAATACTTTATATCCCACATTGCTGTTTAAAGTTCACACATAAGTGGAAGTAAGAGAACTGCCAATGTCTGTAACTTTAATTTCTTCAAATCCTATTTTAATGATGGTTCTTAAACGCTTTGACCTCCCTTACAGCCCGCCACCCAGCAGAGGTAGTAGAAAAGGAGGTGGGGAGTGGACCTGTTTAGAAAGGCTCTTTGGAGTAACTCCCATCTGTGTTGTCTGGAAATCGGCATTTCAGTTCACAGGTCAGCAGGCTGCGGCAGCTCGATGCACTTGCAAACACCTCATGGATATGCCAGTAGTCCAGTTTAGTAGAGTTGGGAAAGCAAACACAAATCAGCAGCGGTGGCACTATCTAGTAGGGACAGCCAGGCCACAGCCTTGGCTCCAGTCAGCAGGAGGGACCAGCAGGAATGTTAGGAGAAGTTCTCAGCCGGGCTTCTCTCAGGGAAGTGATGATCAGATCAGCAAAGACTCAGGATCCGCCAGCATTGCACAGCGAGCTGTACCAGCAAGCCAGGCGCTGTCTCTGTCATTCTGTGGGGTCCTATTCATACCCTCCAAACAGCATCTGTCCCCAAGTGTCTTGCCGCAGCACCTGCATCCAATCAGCCTGCATCTGCAGAAGTGGCAAGAAACTGCAGCACACCGCTAGAAGTTTTTTGGTGCATTTCTCTCTATGGAGTCCTGACAAATGCAGCTCAAGCAAGCAGTATAAGAGGGACCAATACCTGCGTGTCCTTCATCACCCGTCCTTTCACGTGCTTGCTCTAGCAGAGCATGCTCTCTGTGTCTGCTTCAGTGAGACGTTCCTTCAGAGTCTGCCTTAGTCTTTCACACCTGTGTCCTTTTTAACGCAACAGAATATTCCTTCATGTGTTTGCCCTAGCAAAACACCATTCTACTGATTTTCCAAAGAACCCTTAAATTTCCACTTCAAATGGTTGATCGATATTCCCCATTTTTTACTGTCAAACATATACTTAGGTACTTTTTTTTTTTCCTGGTTTTTTCAAGACAGGGTTTCTCTGTGTAGCCCTGGCTGTCCTGGAACTCACTCTGTAGACCAGGCTGGCCTTGAACTCAGAAATCCACTTACCTCTGCCTCCCAAGTGCTGGGATTAAAGGTGTGCGCTGGTACTTTTTGACTCTAGGGGGAAAATCAGAACAACTGATAATAGGAAGAAGAGAAAAAAATAATTTTAACAAGGAAATATTTTTCATGGTAGCCAGTTTTTAAATTCTATACTCATACAGCTTGCTAGCTGGCTAAATTTTGGCATAACTGCTACACATTTGACTCAGATATCAGGTTGTTATTTTCAAATATACCAACCAGGTAGGTGTCACTTGCCTCCCACGATGCTGGAAGGGGAGTTTTAAGAATTAGAAGCTGGCATCTGGCAGTGTCTAATCTCACTGCGGTCATAGTATTAGCCCTGTAATGATAACATTTCTTCACTTCATCATGGAGAGTGAACCATTCTGTGAGTGGTTTCTGTAGCTCCTTGTTTCCTGTGAGTGCTTTATAACTTTGCACACAGTCTGCTCTGTAGCAGTCATGGAGACTTGACTTACCCTTCTTGAGCTGGGGCTTGGCCACCTAGATACAGTACTGGTATTAGTGCTAACTACTTCATTTAGACTGGTTTTAATTCATTAGCTCGTTTTCCTGTGCCAGTGAAAATAACTTTATGCTGTTTGTTGGCCCAGTGGAATATAAATTTTGTGACTGTAGATTTTTATGGAATTTTAATTGTGATTAAATGACTACAGTAGAATATCAGTAGAAGTGTCTTTCATATTGAATAAAAAGAGAACCATATTAGAATATAGTAGCAGGTTGGTGGAAGCTTAAACACATTTATTGTTATGTTACGGGTGAATTGAGGAGTTGTAGTCTGTAGAGCATAACTGCTGTACATTGGGTACTGCTCTGGTGACATAGGCTTAACTTTTTTTTTTTTTTTTTTTTTTGGTTTTTCGAGACAGGGTTTCTCTGTAGCTCTGGCTGTCCTGGAACTCACTTTGTAGACCAGGCTGGCCTCGAACTCAGAGATCCTCCTGCCTCTGCCTCCCAAGTGCTGGGATTAAAGGCGTACGCCACCACCGCCGCCCGGCTAGGCTTAACTTTTTAAAGAATTTTGCTAGACTTGAACTCTGGGGTAATGTCAGAAAATGAAACAACTATTTCAATATAAACTTACTTTCCTTTATTATGAATAAAATGGAAATTGCTAAAAACTGCCATGACGTAGTGTTTTAAAGTTGTGTCCACATTAGGAAGAGTATTGGCTTTTGTTCAGGAGTTAGGGGTTTCTGTTGTTCCTGGCAGAGGTTATGTGCAGATTCAGCTCATCTACTGGACAGTGCCTGGGAAGAGGGTCAGGGTTTGTGTATGTGCTTGGCTTGCATTTACACTTGAATGATAGGTCTAAGAAGTGTGTTATGTACATCTCATTGATTTCTTTATCAGTTCCTGATGGGTTAAGTGTTAGACTGACATTTCACTAAGGCCTGAAAATCCCCTGGTAGTCTGCCTGCTGCTGCCCCTCAACCTGTGAATTGATTGCAGTGTGTGCATGTTATCAAGGTTGGACTTTCTTTGTTCATGAGCACATTTTTCTTATCTCTGCTCAATTTGAGATCTGAAGTCCAAAGTGCTGCAGAATCCAAAACAGTCTGAAAGCTAAAACACTCTCACAGGTGGACAAAGTCAACATAGGACTTCATATGACAGGCTGTAGTAAAAATATAGGCACAATAAAAATATTGTATAGAATTACAAATAGGTTCTGGTTATAAGGTATAACATAAATTGAACAAATAAATTTAATGTTTAAATTCATGCCCTGTCCTCAAGACACCTTATTTTGTACATGCAGATACTATGAAACCTGGAAAAATGTGAGTTCTGAAAATAGCTTTGATCTGAAGAAATGGGATCAAATGTAGGAATTCAGATCTGGGTTGAAGTAGTCAGAGATAGCAAGGGCACTTGACTGTGTTTGTTGGTCTCAGGTTATCTGGCTTAGATTTCTTTCCTTCTATTCTTGGCTTGGATTTTGTTCTAGTAACAGTGACAAACAAAAATTCACTCTGTTTTGCATATGTGAATTACCCATATCACATAATGTAGAGAGTGAATGTACTTAATAAAGTGAAAATAAGTATATAGAGGAAAGGCTACTTACAGTTCTAGAGGGTAGTTTCCTAATGTAAGTTGAGCCTAAAAGTTGAAAAATAGATTGCATGACTCAAGTTTATAAGTCTCTGTCAGGAATGAAATTATTTGGAGACTTGGAAATTGATTGATTACATTGATAGGTTTTTACTTTGAATATATATGTATATATATATTTAATCTATCTATCTAATATGCTTTCCTTGTAAATGTAACTACATTATAGTTAGAGCGAACATTCTGAACACTGTGGCTTAGGCTGGATGTTAGTTACAGCAGGCCAGGAGCATACACTGGCATTGTTTCTGTTATCCCTTAGGTAGTGTCAGAATGGACTAGGTGGAGCTGTCTTTATTGCCCCTTTGAACTTTCTGGAGTTTGTTAAATCAACTATAGGCAGGTAGATCCTGGCCTTTTCACAGACTACTCACTGTGTGTGTGTGTGTGTGTGTGTGTGTGTCTTTAAAATCAACTTGCATCTTGGTATAAGAGAAATGAGAACATGCTCTAGAGGAGCTCAGCTGTGTGCTGTAAGTCGGCTCCCAGTTGGGAAGGCCTGTTCTGGAGACTGCAACATAACATCTCTGATCTTCAAGACAAAAGAGTTTTAATTGGCAAATGATGACCAGAGAAAAACATGCCCATTTGCTGTTTGGTTGTTTGGTTAGGGGCTTCTGGTTCTCTGCTGCTTGGTTTCTTGTGATCTCTTAGAGGAAATCAAACGGGCAGGAAAGACACTAAAGACATGCTTAGTGGTTAAGAGCCTTGATGTCTGTCTGTCTGTCTGTCTCTGTCTCTGTCTGTCTGTCTGTCTGTCTCTCTCTCTCTCTCTCTCTCTCTGTCTCTCTTTCTTTGCCTTGGTTCTGCTTTATTGACCTTGGAGCACTCACTCCTTGGATACAGTTTTAAAAAAAAAAAACCACATACGCCGCAGTGGGAACTGGGTCCAGGCTGATGTCTGGTATCTCCAGAAAAATCCCAACCAGAGAGTATTTATACAAAATGTCAGAGGGGAAAAACATGAGGCAACATGGTGCTGAGTTGAGGGGTAGCCAGTTGGCAGGGGAGCAGTCGGTGACAGAGCAGCCAGGTCACACCTCCTTCTCGTGAGTCCAAGTGTTCCCCACATTGCGGTGGGTGAGAGTTGGGGTGAGTTCCCCTCACTGAGCTCCCTTGTACGCGTAGTCTCCTGCCCGGTGTACTTCTGCACATGGATGGGTTTGCCTCCTTCGTGCAGCCTCATGACTGACTTGACCTTCCTGTTATCTGCTGTCACCTCATTGAATTCTCGCAGCTGAAAGCTGATCTCTGTGTTCTTGAAGGTACTGCGTGTCATCATGGTGATAGTACCTCGTTCTTCTCCATGATTGTGATAGGCCTGGTCATGCTAGCCACCTGCCTGGTGGTAACGCCCACAGCGAGTGACGTCATGTAGTCATCAACATTTTGCTATTCACTAGCTTCCGGGTGCCTACAAAGGGGTGCAGGCACTGAGCGTGGTTGCTCTTCGAAAGGACCTGGGTGTGATTCCCAGCACCTCCCTATGTGGCAGCTCTCAACTGTCTGTCAGTTCTAAGTGATCTGATGCCCTCTTCTGGCCCCTACATGCACTGCACACATGGAGTGCAGAGACTTAAGTGCAAGCATAAGATATACAATAAAATATGTTCACATAAAATCATAAAGTAAAAATAAAGGAAAGCAGGTAAATGCTACCCTATGCCTGTTAACCCTTAGAGAGCTTGTGTCCTTCATGTGTCTATTCAGAGTGCTGCTTTACATGAAAGTCAGCTGTTTTCTATTTCTTTATGTTTTAGTGAACTTTATTATAAAAAATCTTATAAGTAAGTACAAATATCACACACCCAAATTAACCAGACCAAATTCTGTACAACTTACTGAAGTTAATCTACAGTTAGAATTGGCATGTGAAACAGATGCGAGGCTTCACATTAAATTTTACACTTTTAGTATTGAGTATATTTTATATACTTAGCCACCACCAAACCCAAAAACCCATAACAGATTTAGAACTAGAAAGACAATTAGCTTATATCCTCCTCCATAGCTTGTGTTGATTACCTGCAGTCCTGAACTCACCCTCACACTCAGCCTGTCTTGCTCTCGTCCCTCCATGTTGTACTATACCCACAGATACATCTGCCTCCATAGACATGCATTCTTGTCTAGACTCTGCATTTGAGGTGAGCATTTGTTTTATTTCTTTCTGAGAGTATTTGACCTCATTTCATATTCTAATTCCATTCATTTTTTTTCTACAAAATTTTAAACTTGATTTTTCTCTAGAACTGAGAAGTCTCCTGTTTACATGTGTCCCAGATTATCATCGCTCACTCACTGGCTGGCAGGACGTCTGTGCTGTTCCAGTTCCTCGTGTAGTGAATAAGGCAGCAGTCAGAAAACGGTGCAGATATTTCTGTGGTAGGGTGTGAACCTCTCTGGGAACATGCCCAGGAATGAAATGGCTGGACCACATAGTATTCTATTTTTATTTTTTTGAGTAATTTCCAAACTGACTTCCCTAATGGCAGTATGAGTGCGTAACCCTACCAGTAGTGAGCAAGGGTTCTTTCCTCCACATGGTCTCCCAACACTTACTGTGAAGTTTGTTAGTGACGCCATTCTGACTGGGGACGTAGTATCTCAGTTTTAATTTGTATTTCTTTGATGACTAGAGATACCGGACACAAATTGTTATTGGCCATTTATATTTCCTTCCTTTCCTCTTTTTTTTTCCTTCCTTCCTTCCTTCCTTCCTTCCTTCCTTCCTTCCAAAACCATCTAGGCTTCATTTGCTCATTTGTTGATCGGAGGTTTTATTTCCTAGCATTTAATTTTCACAATTCTTTGTAAATCGTGTGCATTAGTCCCTGTCTGAAGTGCAGCAGGTCATGGTTTTCTCCATTCTGTGGGCTGTCTGTTAGCTCTGTTTACTCTTGCCTCTGCTGTACAGAAACTTAATTTTTATGTAGTTACTCGAGGTTATTTCCGTTGGTTTTGTATTAAGAAGTCCTTGCCAGCCCTGATGCCTTGGCCTTCCGTGATAGCAGCACTGCCCAGAAGCCTGAGCTGCTGCTTCGCTCCTCTTGCTCTGCCTTTAGTTTCTCCGATGCAGTTAGTAGAGGAAGCAACAACACGGCCACTGTAGGACATTCCCATATTGGAAGCTCATCTTATTTTGAAATTGTATAACCTTGTATAAATATGCTGTGTATAAAATCCAAGATACTGTCACTTTTATTCATTGTATTTTTTGATCACCTGTGCAAATGCCAACACATGGAGAGGCTAATACTGTCTAACTATTATTACAAAAATAACATATATGACCTGAAAAAGCCACAGAATACGTCAAGGTTTAGGGCAAGGTTATAACTTGCAAGCTATGCTCTAAAATATTCAGAGATGGCTTTAATTTTTTTTTTTTTTTTTGTCTTGGGGGATGAACACATAGCTCAGTGATACAGTACTTGCCTGTCGTGCACACAGTGATGCAGTACTTGCCTGTCGTGCTCACAGTGATACAGTACTTGCCTGTCGTGCTCACAGTGATACAGTACTTGCCTGTCGTGCACACAGTGATACAGTACTTGCCTGTCGTGCTCACAGTGATACAGTACTTGCCTGTCGTGCACACAGTGATACAGTACTTGCCTGTCGTGCTCACAGTGATACAGTACTTGCCTGTCGTGCTCACAGTGATACAGTACTTGCCTGTCCTGCTCACAGTGATACAGTACTTGCCTGTCCTGCTCACAGTGATACAGTACTTGCCTGTCGTGCACACAGTCTTAGATTTAATCATTAGCACTACAGTGATGATGATGAGGATAATGATGAAGAGGAGAAGTATTCTAAAGTTTGATCTCTGCATGACATTTTTAAATGGGCTATAGCATAATTTATAATATTTTAAAATGGACGTAGGACTTGGAGGAGAATGGATTTCAATATTAATTTTAGACAAGTTTCTTCATTTTCCTCCTCCTCCTCCTCTTTTTTTTTTTTTTTTTTTTTTTTGGTTTTTCGAGACAGGGTTTCTCTGTGTAGCCCTGGCTGTCCTGGAACTCACTCTGTAGACCAGGCTGGCCTCGAACTCAGAAATTCACCTGCCTCTGCCTCCCAAGTGCTGGGATTAAAGGCGTGCACCATCACTTCCCCGCCTTTCTTCATTTTCTATGTTTTAAAATGCTTCAATACAAACAATACAAACTTTTTTAAAAAACATTTTTTTTTTTAAATTCAGTAACACTTGCCACAGCTAGCCATAGTAGTGACCATCAAGTTTTATGACTCTAACCCATTTGAGAGTATGATACAAACCACTCGTATGTATGTGATTGCTAGTTCTAGCCTTCTAGTCCCAGACCCATTTTCAAGAGTGTACCAGGCACAGAGAGCAGCAGCGGACAGTGTAGTGTAAGGTGCCAGTGTCCTTGTCTAATGTCCACTGTATCTTAGGTATGTGGTTGACCTTTCTCTCTCTCTCTCTCTCTTTCTTTCTTTCTTTCTTTCTTCTTTTTTTTAAAAAAAGATTTATTGTATGAGTATACTGTTGCTGTCTTCAGACACACCAGAAAAGGGCATCGGATCTCATTACAGATGGTTGTGAGCCACCATGTGGTTGCTGGGAATTGAACTCAAGACCTTTGGAAGAGCAGTCAGTGCTGAGCCATCTCCCTAGTCCCGACCTTTTTTCTTCTTTTTAATTGAAAATATTTCTTTTTATACAGTATATTCTGATCATGCTTTCCCTCCCCCAACTCCTCTCAGATCTTCTCTGCCTCCCCACCCACCCAAATCCACACCTTTTCTTTCTCCCTCTCATTAGAAAACAGGCAAAACACACACACACACACACACACACACACACACACACACGAATAGGACAAAACTGACCTTTTTATTGTCTTCTCCTAAATAGAGAATCTCAGTGCCCACTTGTGGCATTTTTTTCCCCCCTCTTAGAGTAAATTTTGAGAAGAAGACAGTCACCCAAGCACAGGCAACTTTTATATGCCCAAACCTATCATGTACATTTGGAATTTTAATACTTGGATTTCTGACTGGCAGCATTTAGGATTTCCTTGCTTTTAATCTCGTGGCAGCTTGTTTCACAACAGTATATTATACTGCTAATTCCTGGGCGTATATAAGTTTCCTTGTCTCTTTGGTACATTTAATATTATAGACAGCATTGCTGAACTGTTTTGATGGTGTACTATTTTTAACAATTCAGTGAAATATGCTTATTTTATTGATTGATTGATTGAATATCATCTTCATTTACATTGCCAATGGTGAAACCTTTCCCGATTTCCCCCTCCCCAAAAACCCCCAACCCTTCCTTCCACTCTCTGCCTCCACGTGTATGCCCCTCCATCCGGTACACTCCCAATATGCTTATTATTAAACATTAATATATAAGGATAATACAATTTAATACAATTTAAGGGATTCTAATCCTTAAGTATGTGAATTTGTAGTAAGATCTCTTTAGGTCAGCCAAGCCCCTGTTTATCTGAGAGGAGGCGCCTGCCACGGGTACCATGGACAGTGATTCTACTGTGTCTAATGTTTAGGCCTTCCAGCGTTAAAAAATGTTTTATTGCAAGTTTGGCAAAGATGACCTTGGTGAGGTAATGGTACAGTTAATGTGATTTTTATGCCATATTTGCTGATTTTTACAGTTTAAAATTAAAAAAATTACATTTATGAAATTGTTTTAGGGAATATTGTTGTTTTGTTTGTTTTGTTTTGTTCTGTTTTGGTTGACTGTTAGTATTCTTATATACTGTTAGACCTGAAAGGGTTAGCTGTAGTAAATTATGAATTTTAAAGGTGCATGCTTTTTCTATTATAAGATGCATGCTTTAGATATTTGGAAAATACTAATAGAAGCAAAGGTAACCAAGTATCCAGTGGTATGCTGTCCGGAGAGATTCTTACTGCCTTTCTGAGTTGCTTGCAGGATTTTATTTTACGTAGGGGTGGGAGAGTACATGTTGTATCTGGTTAATCATTTCCATTTTAGCCAGTAATGAATCATATTTCTTAGCTGCATCTCTGCCAAGAATTTAGTCATTAAAATGGACCCAAGTTATTCTGGTAACAATGCTCCACACCTCCTGAGGCCCAGTGTTTGATACTTGTGTGAGTGCTTTCTCTATGTTCTCGTCTTCAGTTTTCATGACAGCTCTGGAAGGTAGGGCTTTGCTGTTTGCATTTGTGAATGGATGAGAAAGTAGTGTTAAGAGTAGATAACTTGTGTGAGGGAATGCAGCCAGTCAGTTGTGTAGCAGAGATTTGTGCGCAGATAGTCTGATGACATTTGGCTGTTAACTACTGTGTTTGTAATGCACACTTGGCTTAGTATTGATTTCTAAATTTTCATTTGTTTGTTTATTTACTGTGTATGTGTACATGCACATGCGTGGGAGTGTGTGCCATGGCACACATTCATTAGAGGACAACTTGCAGGAAGCAGTGTTCTTCTTTGATCATGTGAATTCCAGGAATTGAACTCAGGTCATTTGATGGCAGTCTCTCTCTCTCTCTCTCTCTCTCTCTCTCACACACACACACACACACACACACACACACACACACACGAAAAACAAAGCCTTAGAACTATTTACTTCTGCAGTTGGTTGGACTGCAGTCTACAGAGGTCACTGAAGTGGTAGAAATTGTAATTGCAGAAACACAGGGCCTTCTTCATGCTTTCCTTTTATGAATAAGAGGCCTTCTCTTAAGTATTTTAAGAATAACATATATACATACTTAATTTTATCATGAGAACAAATTGCACTAAATAAGTGGTAAAATAACGTTTTTAGTGTTGTCTTAGGGTATTATCACTGTGAAGAGACTTTCACAACAGCCTTATGAGGACAGCATTTAATGGGGGCTGGCTTACAGGCTTATTATTCCTTTATTATCAAGGCGGGAGCATGGCAGCATCGAGGCAGGCCTGGCCCTGGAGAAGGAGCTGAGAGTCTACATCTTCATCTGCAGTTTGCTAAGAGAAGCCTGGCTTCCAGGCAGCTGGCGGGAAGGGTCTTAAAGCTCACCCACATAGTGACTCACTTCCTCCAACAAGACACTCCCTAATGGTGTCACTCCCTGGGCCAAGCATTTTCAAACCACCACACATACACATACACATGCACATGCACATGCACATACACACACACATACAGTGCACATACACATTTAATTTAACTTAGTATCTGGTTCTACAGTCTTGTGGTTTGTCTTCTAGAATAAAGTACTATTTTACCTTAAAATTTGTATTTATTTATTTATTTATTTATTTATTTATTTAATGAGGTGGCACATAACCAGCCAGCACTGCTGCTTCATGGTTTGCGGCTGTGGAAAAAGTTCCTGATGCTTTAGGTGCTTTAACATTTTCCTAGTTCAGTGGTGTCTTAGGCTTTGATTGTTAGGTTTGATTACTAATGCAGGTGATTGGTAATGCCAGCTCAGTTAGAGATGTACTGCAGAGTGTACTTCATAGTGTTCACTTATTTACATCGTGAGCTGATGTGTGTAAGCAGCAGACAGTTTAGAAGTAGCTGGTGCCTTGATCACGGGCGAGTTCCTACACTGCGGAAGCATTTGCTCCCCTTTCTTTGGTTTGTTTTGTAATGGCCCAGTCCTACTAAAAAACTTGAGCATTTAAAGGTTGGTTACTTTTGGATTGGGGGTAGTTGTCTTAGTTACAGACAGTCTTTGTTTATTCAGACTAGGACTGATTGAGGACCTGTTCCTTGTCAGGCTTTGTTAGAGGCCGGCTCACACAGATGAAAGCATGTGGTCTCAGAGGAGAGAGTGAGAAGTGTGCCCTGCCCACTAAGAAATGCAGTATTAGCAGGGCAGGTCTGGGTGCCCCTCCTAACACATATGCCTCTCTGAGTTTCTATTTTCATGTTTACTTGTTTAAAGTGAGACCGTGACACTTGACACATGATCCTTCTCTTGTGTAGCTTGGTTTTAGTATAGTTACTTGCAAAAATGCCTTCGTGTAGGTGGTGGGTTGTGGGATGTGTTTAAGCTGGGTTTCCTGGTGAAATTGGGGTAGTTGTTGGGATTAGCAGAAAGTACTTACTGCACTGTCTGTCATGTGGGAACTGGGAGTGGGGGAGCACAGTCAAGTTCAGTTGAGTTCATTTTGGGCAGAGGGGGAGTGGAGAACTGTGTGATAGGTATTCAGTTAGTTGTTGAGTTCATGTAGGGCCCTGATTGTTTATAGTGATTTCTTTCTTCCATGTTGAAGGATTTTAAGGATTTTAAGTGTATCTTCCTTTATTTAGCCCAGGAAAGAGCATAAGTGTTGAATTTCCATTTCTCTGTTTTCCAAGAATTAGTATGTTCCAGATAGGACTCATCTTCTCAGCCTTGGCTTTAGCTCCCAGAGTAAGACATTATTTTAGGGAAAAAAAACACAGCTGGGCCGGGCAGTGGTGGCGCACGCCTTTAATCCCAGCACTTGGGAGGCAGAGGCAGGTGGATTTCTGAGTTCGAGGCCAGCCTGGTCTACAGAGTGAGCTCCAGGACAGCCCGAACTACACAGAGAAACCCTGTCTCGGGGAAAAAAAAAAAAAAAAAAAACACACACAGCTGGTTGGTGGTGGCCATGCTTTTAACCCAGCACTTGGCAGACAGAAGCAGGTGGGTCTCTGAGTCTGAAGCCACCCTGGTCTACAGAGTGAGATGCAGGACAGCCAAGGCTACACAGAGAAACTGTCTGGAAAAACAAAAACAAACAAAACAGAAACAGAGCTGTGGGAGTGCCTGCTGTCCTGGGCCATTTGTTCTCACAGTTTGAGTTAGAGATGAAATATTACTTATCTGAACATGACTGTGACTGTAGTTGGGCTGAGGAGACTTGGAGCTACCCAGGACACTGGAGTGTAAGCCAAGCACCATCCCAGGAACGAGCTGGCAGGAGCTCTCAGGGTGAGCCTTGCTGCACCTGTCTGAGGCAGGGGCCTGAATGAGTTAAGGTGATACAGGTCACGTGGAAGGAGAAAATGAAGGTTATGAAGAAGTAGATTTACACTCTATGAGAGATAAGAACTTGTCTGAGAGAAAGGAGTTTATGGAAATCCTAGCTATGCAGTGGCACTGTTAACCAGAGTAGAAAGCATATGTGGTACACAGGATTGGTGTGGGGAAGTAAAGAGTTCTTTTCATCATGTATCTAATTTGAGTACTCGTGATTCCTAGACAATTCGTACTCAGTGAAGAGTAGTGGGAGCCAGGGACTCAGGTGACTGTGTCGGGGAGATAATAGCCACGGCAGAGACAAGAGACCCAGGCCAGCGGACTCGGGAGCTTCAGTGAGCAGCAGGGGAGGAGCTGGTGAAGAATCTGCTGCTCCGCAGGCAAGGCAGGCGCCTCCAAAGGTCCCTGCTCCCTGCTGCAGAGTTAGGCCAAGTTTCTTTACTACTCCTGGGAGCTTCCGCTTTCTGGCTCCCCCGTGATACTGTTTATTATCATCTGTCCTACAGCATGTGTCACGATTCCGTGAAGTCTGTTGTGGTCAGACTTGGTTGTCAGCTTGACTGGATCTGGGCATCCTTTCAGGACTTTTCTTGGTAGGCTGTTTGAGGTAGAAAATCTACACTAAATGTGGGCACTATCATCTAGTGGCAGCCCAAAGAAGAGGGGAGAGGGGCTGGAGAGATGGCTCAGCAGTTAAGATGGCTCAGCTGCTCTTCCAGAGGTCCTGTGTTCAATTCCCAGCAACTACATGCTGGTTCACAACCATCTGTAATGGGATCTGATGCCCTCTTCTGGTGTGTCTGACGACAGCTACAGTGTACTCATAATACATAAAACAAATAAGTCTTTTAAAACAAAGGGAGGTGAGAGAAAGAAACTTGATTTTGCCTGCTTGCCATCACTTTTGCTGGCAAGTTCATTTGTTGTGTGGCTGCTGCTGCTGCTGCTGCTGCTGCTGCTGCTGCTGCTGCTGCTGCTGCTGCATTCCTTCTTGCCCAGCTTCTTTGGATTTCCAACTGAGAACTGGCAGCTCTCCAGGAATGCACTAGGCCTTTAGTGCCTTCAGCTTGGTACTCCTGAGGTACCAAGCCTGGCAGATTGAGCAGCTCTGGTGTATTTGAGCCATTGCTGGGCTATCTGCACTGTATTGTGTAAGTCAGTCTCATAAATTCCCTTTTTGATTTTTTTTTTTTTTTTCCGAGACAGGGTTTCTCTGTGTAGCCCTGGCTGTCCTGGAACTCACTCTGTAGACCAGGCTGGCCTCGAACTCAGAAATCCACCTGCCTCTGCTTCCCAGAGTGCTGGGATTACAGGCGTGCACCACCACCGCCCAGCTGTTGTTAATATTTTTAATAGTTTTTTTGAGATAGGTTTTATTACTTAGCCTAGGCTGAAACTCCTAATCATCCTGTCTCTTTGTCTGAATTGAGTTCCTTTATATACCAGGAACTCACAAAGTCTGTCTGCCTCTGCCTCTCAATTGCAGGTATTAAAGGTGTGCACCGAGGTCAGGCTAATGTTGCCTTTTTCCTCCTCCTCCTCCTCCTCCTCCTCCTCCTCCTCCTCCTCCTCCTCTTTTTCTTTAGTCTTCCCCTTCTCTCTCACTTCCTCACCCTTCCTTCCTCCCTCCCTTCCTCCCTCCCTCCCTCCCTCCTTCCTTTCTTCCTTCCTTTCTTCCCCCTCTTTCTCCCTCTTCCTTACTTCCCACCCCCACCCCTGCATTAGTCTCTTTCTAGAAATTCTTTCCTGTGCCCTTGGTGGGATTTCTTTTTTCTTGGCAATGTGTTCTAGTCCTTATTAGACTTTGTTCATTTCTTTAATTAAAAACTCTATATAGTTACCTATGGAGCTTTTTTTTTTTTTTTTTTGGCATGGAGTGGGCAGTTGATACTGATGGTAGCCGACAAAGTGCACATTTGATGTTTACAGGGTGACTGTGTGCTATATGCTTACCTGGGGATTTACAGTATGTTGGCATCCCAGGATCTGCCAGAGGGTTATGTGGTAAAATTCTTGAATGGGAGATTTTTGATACCAGTAAAACAAAAATAAATCAAAACTATGTTTGATTTTGGTGGACAGCATGGAGAAGAGTTTAGCATGTTGTAGTGTAGAGCAGAACGGGATGTGAACTAACTCCTGGGTCCGGTGGGGTGACGTGCACATGGCGGGCAAGACTAGAGTTGACGTCTTAGAGTTCCAGTACCACTGTATTCCATCACGTGTTGGCCAGTGAAAATACATGGCTAATACCATAGCTTATCATACACATGATCAGCACCGTTGCTTCTAATCATCGTACACTCACATGTAACATGAACTCTTAGGACTGTTCCTGCCTCACTTTCCCAGAGTCTATCCCTTTAGCAATCTCTGACAGTCTCCTGAGTAATCCAAGTGCAGGAGAAATCTGGTAAGCCAAAGACATGGCAGTATTGCTTCTTTGGTTTTTTTTGGGTTTTTTTGTTTGTTTATTTGTTTGTTTGTTTGTTGTTTGTTTTTTGCTTTTCGAGACAGGGTTTCTCTGCGTAGTCCTGGCTGTCCTGGAACTTGAGTATTGCTTCTTAAGGTACAAAGTATAAGATAGCCATTTATTCTCAAGATTGAAGAATGAAACATTAGTGTCCAAACATGTCATATATCCATGAGGTTGGGGTTATACTAAACCAAAACACTTTGAAGACAGGTTCCTGCATTGTACCTTTCTGAGACTTGAGATCGAGGGTGTTTGTTATGCACACTATGACAGTTTTCTGTCATCTTAATGCAAGTTAGGGGTCTTCTGGGAAGAAAGAGCCTCAATTAAGAAAAATGCCTCCATAAGATTGGCCTGAAGGCAAGTCATGATTGATTGATGTAGGAGGGGCCAGCCTACTGGGTTTGAGATTGGATAAGAGAGCAGGCTGAGCAAGCCAGAGAAGCAAGGAAGCAGAATTTCTTCTGGTCTCTGCTTCAGCTCCCGCCGTGACTTCCCTCAGAGATGAACTGTCACATGGAAGTGTGAACTGACACAAGCCCTTTCCCTGTTTGCTTTTTGGTTGGAATGTGTCATCACAGCAACAGAAAGCAAAAAAGAACATGCATCCTCTCTGACTCTTAACTTTAGGAGGTTGGGTCATACACAAGCTGCAGTAAACACAGGCCTTTTATTTTAGTGCTTCAGAAATTGAGCCCTTATCACTGGACTTACATACAGTGGGTAACTTACATTAGAGCCAGAAGTGTATGAAAAGCATGGAGCTTGTGTAGACAAGACTTGGTAGCATGTCACGAAAAATACAGCTTTGGTCTGAGGGCATTCCCCTGCTTTACCTGGTCTGTTAAGATTTTATTCTTTGCTCAACTTGAGGAAAATGTTGCAATAGTGGCTTTGAAGGATGATATAGACCTTTTCCAGGAGATAGTAAACATATGTCTTATAACAAGTGATAGGAGAAACTTGTATTTAAGGAGTTTTGTGGAATAAAATTAGTTCATTATTTTTAAATCAAATCCTTAGAGTAAAATTAAAAGTCTCCCTTTCTCAGCTGTCCTGAAGTTGCCAGGCAGCATGGGTATTGTTTTCAGAGTTTTAGTTTCTTGCTCATTGTTGAGGTTGAACATTTTTTCATGAGTAGTTCTTGCCACCTGCATTGCCTTCTAGGTGAAATGCTTGTTTCTGTCAGGATACTTATTATAATTGTTTAAAATTCTTTTTAGAAAAACATTGATCTGTCTCTTTCTTTGTTTCCCCTTCCTGTCCGAGACAGTGTCTCACTGTATAGCTCTGGCTGTCTTGGGACTCTATGTAGACCAGGCTGGCCTTAAACTCACCAGAGATCTGCCTGCCTCTGTCTCTTGAGTGCTGGGATCAGAGGTGTGCAACACTACATCTGGCTCAAAAACCTTGACTTCTTACCATATGTTTACAAATGCTTTTTCCTTCTTAGTAATTTAGTAATTTTGGTGTTTGCCACTCAGTGAAATGTTTCCCCTTATATCTAGGGTACTTGAAATGGTACTGGAAAGACTAAGGGAACACTTAATGCTCCAAATATCAGTCTCTTAGCTAGAGCTGTAATTGATAGCTTGTACCTTTAAAAAATTCTAACAAATACCACATTTATCAGAGCTTGTGCTTGGGTAGGCTTACCCCCATCTTTTCTCTCTCTTTAATTGCATTAAAAACGATATCTGTGCGCGCGTGCTGCACTAAGGGAAAACCTATGCACGCTGTTTGTTTCTTACCACAGGGGTCCCGATGATCCACAGATGATGTCAGGCTTGGCAGCACCATTACCTGCTGAGCCATTTCGCCAGGCCTCCTCCTAAGTCAGGCTCTCACCTCTTCAGCTCTATGTGCCGGCTCCTGCTATGCCAGCTTGACGCAAGCATGAGTCATTTGTGAGGAGGGTGGTTCCATTGAAAAAATGCCCCTAACATGTGGTCTGTGGGCAAGCCTGTGAGGCATTTTCTTGATGTTTTGAGCAGGGCAGGTGGTCCTGGGTACTCTAAGAAGAAAGGCTGAGCACAGTAGGAGGAGAATGCCAGTAAGGAGTGTCTCCATGGCCCGAGTGCCCTTACTACTCCCGTAATGTACTGTGATGTGGAACTGTAAGCTGAAATAAACCCTTGGCTTCCCAGGTTGATTTTGATCATGATGTTTTATCATAGCAGTAGAAACCCTAACTACAACACTGTAACATTAAAAGAACATTGGTTTGAGATCCTTAAATGTTGACTGATTTCGATGCCTTTGATTTTAAGTCCCTGTTTTCTATATAACTACAAAAAAAAAAAAAAAAATTTAGGGGCTGGAGAGGTGGCTCAGAGGTTAAGAGCACTGACTGCTCTTTCAGAGGTACTGATTTCAATTCCCAGCAACCACATGGTGGCTCACAACCATCTGTAATGGGATCCGATGCCCTCTTCTGGGGTGTCTGAAGACAGCTACAGTGTACTCATACAAATAAAAATTAATACAAAAAATTTTAAAAATCAAACTTATTTATACTTTCATGATTTGCTCCTTTATGTACAGTAGTTTTAAAAAGTGAACTCTTGTATATATGTACAGGCACACCTTTTAACCCTATGTGTGCATGTGTAATAAGTAAACTTAAAATTTCCCTCAGAATGAAAAGCATACACTTGCAAAAGTTTAAAAGTCAGAAGTGATTGTTATAGAAGTTACTTAATTGATCAATTAGTGATTAGAAATTGCTTACTGGTAATTAAATATCATCACATGCCACTTAATGTGTGGGTTTTAAGAAGTATGTTGTTATAATTTGTCTTGTGAACATTGTAAACATGATACTACTACCAACCTAGGTAGCATAGCCCACCACACTTGTAGACTATATGTCGAGTGTATGCTACATTTTATACATGTATATGCTTATCTGATTACTTAAAACAATTAGCTTTCTATCTGTTGTAGCATATGTATAACTAAAGATAAAGTAGCTCCCCGCCCCCAACTTTATTTTCATAAACATCATGGTAAAGCGTTGGTCCCTGTGAGGCAGGAAGAAGGTCTGTTCAACATGACTCAATAACTGGTATTGGTTAAAAAGAAAGTCTGACGTTGGCCCTTTTATTTTAGGTACATTTAGGTAAAGTTTAGAAAAAGTTTCCTGGTGTAACACAGTCCTGCGTGCACAGTAGAGCTTAAGGCATAATTACATTGAAACTTATCAAAGTACACATTGCCTCTTCCGTGTGAAGATGAGTTCTATAGATAAGACTACAGATGTCATCTTGAGAGCCTTAGGGAGGGTCTGCTGTGGTCTCTGTCATACAGATAGAAAAGTCACTAGGCTATTAACTGCCTCAGGTCCTGTTAGTAAGAGCCGAGGAGCCTGAGGGAAGCAGGTGTGGCCAGGCCCTCCAGGCAGTGCAGAGGTCGCTTCGGCTCTGGCCACCTCCAAGCCTTCTGGGTAGAAAACAGGGTAAGCATCTCTTCCTTTGAAGAGACAACCCTGTGTGGTTAACATTCCTGGTTTCCCTAGAGCACAAGAACTTCTGTGTTCCCACCAGTTAAACAAACAAACAAACAAACAAATAAATAAATGTAAATTAATAGGTTGATAGATACTTCACATTAAAAAACAAGAAAACACTCTGCTTTTCTAGTGTACTTTCAGAATCCTCTATGGGAATAGGGAAGTGGCCAAATTTTGGTTGTCTTGTAAGAGCCATTTTCAGAGGAGTTATGCATTATAAAATTCTTAAAGCTCAAGATCTTATAAAGCTGACGTTGATTAGCTTATCCTGGCAAACAGTTGCATTTTGTGAAGATGATCATTGATATATCCTATTTATTTCCTGTGAATGTGTCGCATGTAAAAGAAGATGGCGAAATGTGTCTGTACTCTGCTTTCACTTTAAACTGGTTTATTTTCAGGACAGATGATACATTTCTGAACACTTCCCTGCAGGCCACCCTAGTCGGCCCATACCACCAGCTGTCCTTCTGGTCTTCTCTGTTTGTTATCTTATCCCAAGCACTGTCGTCCATGGCACTTCCTTCTCTTCACACCTGTACTGAGTGGTTTTGTGTGTCAACTTGACCCAAGCTAGATTCATCAGAGAGGAAGGAGCCTCAGTTGAGGAAATGCTTCCCTGTGATCCTGCTGTAAGGCATTTTCTCAATTAGTGATCAGTGAGGAGAGTCCACCCTTTGTGGATGGTGTCTTCCCTGGGAAGAGGTGGTCCTGGGCTCTATGAGAAAGCAGGCTGAGCAAGCCATGTGAAGGAAGCCAGTAAGCAGTGCCCCTCTATGGCCTCTGCATTAGGCCTTGCCTCTAGGTTTTTGGCCTGTGTGGTGAGTTCCTGTCCCACCTTCCTTTTGATGATAAACAGTGATGTGGAAGTGATCAACCCTTTCCTTCCCAATTTGCCTTTTGGTCATGGAGTTTCAGAGAAACAATAGAACCTCTAAGCACCCGAGACTGATTTCTTGCTCTGGGCAAATAGGGAAAATACCTGGGGTTTAGTCTGCCTGTTTTCACATTTGCTCCTTAGGGAAATCTTTCATCCTAGTGGCTTTATAGCTAGTATGTTCTGAAGTGATATTTCTGAGCTTGACCTTTATCCCCTTAACTACTGCTCCCTGGACATTGTAGGTGCAATCCAGGATTTGTAGATGAGCCTGACTGACCCATTAATGCTGTCTGCTCCTCCTGCAGGTGCCTGGCATTTATCCAACCCCTTCCCTTCCCCTGCACCCCATGCCTAACCTGTCAGCATGGTCAGCACCACTTGCCAGGTTGCCTGTTCAAGTCTTATTTTATGTGGTGTGGTGTTATTGTATCTTATATTTCTGCTGCATTAGTTATTTTTTTTTTTAAACCAAGATACATACTTCAGACCTTAAATCATGTACTTTTCCTGCCAAACTCTTAAGGTTTTTCTATTCCTTAGAGTGCCTTACTTGTAAAGCTTCTAAGCTGTGTCTCTCAGGAAGTCATAAGGGTTTCTCCTTTCTTATTCTGTTGCATGTACAGTTTTCCATGATGCTTCTCCCACACGCCAGCTGGATTCCCCTGTGTGTCTGCACTGCTTCCCTGGCTTGGGTGCTGTATCCCTGCCGCAGGCTTCAGCTCCCTAACGTGACAGTGCAGCTTTCCTCCTCCTCCTCCTCCCTTGGCCTTCAGCTCATCCCTACTGGTCTTTATATGTGCTTCCTGCTAGATTCTTACACTACACAGAGCAGGAATTTTGTGTTCTCAGTGCCCAGAGGTAAGAGGAGCATGTGTTGCTGATAGTTTAACATTGAACTGTCTTCAGGCTTAATGTCTCTTTGAGTACTCTTTAGTTACTAGCTTACAGTGAATTATTATTAAAAATTATAATATGTGGGACTGCCTGCTTCTTTGCCTTTCTCTGTTCTTTTCTTTCTCTTTTTTTCTCTCCCTCCCTTTCCTTCCTCCCTCCCTCCTTTACTTCCTCTGTCTTTCCAGAGGGTTTTTCTACGAAGCTCTGGCTGTCCTGGCTCTTGCTCTGTAGACCAGGCTGGCCTTGAATTCAGAGAACCATCTGCCTTCTCTATGACTTAGGAAGTATAAAAAACAAGAACATTTCCTCCTTTTGCAGTCTTTCATGTAAGAGCCAGAGGACAGAAGTGCTTAGAGAGTCTTCTGGACATGACATGACTATTGTACTTAGTAAGACACTGACGCTATAGTTACCTGCATACAATCAAGCCATTGTCTGTTGTCATTATTCCAACAGGCAGCATTCATTGGACTCAGTGGGCTACACCCCCCCAAAAAGAGAGGACTGAAGGAGTGAGGGGGTGTGTTTTGGGTGTGGGTGTGTGGGTCTGTAGTGAAGGGGAGTTGGGATGGATCAGTATATATATACATGTATGATATTGTCAAAGAATAAATGAAGGAAATTTATTATAGATTGGCACTCCTGTACTACAGCCAGAATTTTGTGACTTTATGGGTCCCTTTGACTATCACCCTGCTCCATCATTATACCTTTCTACCCCCAACACTACAGAGGAGAGAGAGATGGTTAGAGAGGAAAGGGACTGTCAGTCTCATTAGACTACTTCTTGCTGGTTAGGGGCTTTGAGTTCCTTGGGGCAAGTTTGATCTTCCGAAACAGCAGCAAGCAGGGAGAGCAGCAGCTGCCCCACCCCTCTTGGGGCTCGAGCATTTTTATACCCTCTCAACTAATCATAACGATGGCTGTTTAACTCCCCATGTTCCAGAAACCACCCACCGTCAGGCTTTGTGAATGAAATATCAGTGAGGCAAATAGACAGTAACAGTCTGGTGGTGTGTTCCCAGAATTCCAAAGTCATCACGTGCAGAAACTCTCTGCAGCTGGTAAAATCATGGCCCTGCCAGGGCATGATGCAAATCATAGTCTGCTGCTGTGGACTATCTGAAGCTGTCCCATAGCTACACCTGGGATTTAAACAAAAATATATACCAGTAATATTTCTGTGCTTAAAGAAACCACAAGTCTCACTATACTGTGTTACTTGATATTTAAGATGTTTTAAGTGACATTAAGGAGTGACTATGGAGTGAAATTTACTCCCACCTTCAAGAACTCCATTGTCCCTGCCTCACAGGTAGCGTCCAGCTCTTCACTGTCTGTTCTTTGGAAATAAATACTGGGAATGTTTAGAGAACAAAACAAACTCAGAAAAACAAATTAGATATGTTAGTCTTTGATGTTTATATGCTTTTTTTGTTTGAATGCATTTATTCCCGATTTCATTCTAAAATTTTTACAGTTTAATTTTTCACCCTTAGGTAGCTAGCTAGTTCATCTGGCCTCAGGGCTACACAGAGAAACCCTGTCTCGGAAAACAAAACAAAACAAAACAAAACCAACAAAAACCAAAACTAACTAACTATCTATCTATCTATCTATCTATCTATCTATATATCTATCTATCTATCTATGGATGGAACGCTTCTCCAGTTGCGTTTCTTGCCCTATGCTAGGCTAGTTATCAAAGAATCACACACATAATTTTCCAGCCTTTATTTTCTTTGCATGTGCATTCTTATTTATTTTCACAAACTCAGATACGCATTGATTGCATGCTTATTCTGTCTCTTAGCTGTTGTGTAACAGAGTGCTTCCTGAATGTTTAGTTTTATTGTAGAACTGTGTATGTTTATGTCTTAGTCAGGGCTTTACTGCTGTGAACAGACACCATGACCAAGGCAACTCTTATAAGGACAATATTTAATTAGGGCTGGCTTACAGGTTCAGAGGTTCAGTCTATTATCATCAAGGTGGGAACATGGCAGCATCCAGGCAGGCATGGTACAGGAGGAACTGAGAGTTCTACAGCTTCATGAAGGCTGCTAGCGGAATACTGACTTCCAGGCAGCTAGGGTGACTCACACCCACAGTGACACACCTTCTAATAGTGCCACTTCCTGGGCCAATCAGCAAACAGTCACAGTTTGCAACCTTATGTAGCAGGGTGATTGTAAAGTATGGCTTTTTGTTTTGAAATTGCTCAAGTGAATTCTGGTCCAAGCTATATGACCATGATCAAGTTATTGTATCTTTATAAGCCTAGTTTGCTTGTTTTGATTTCCCCATGAGACATTGTAATGTAAGTTGTATTAGTAAATTGTCCGGTGTTTTTATTTGTTGAATGCTGACTCTACAAGAGATGGGTCCCTTGCTTCAGATTCCTGAATGTTTATATCATGTGGTCTCTGAAGACCCTTTTCTGAGGCAGATTGCCTCCTGCCTCTGTAGCTGGAGAAAAGTAAACAGATGAAGAGCATCACACCCCTGAGATCAGCCAGAAGTTAAACCATTTCCAACCAGGGGTACCTTTTACCTCATAATATAAAAATGGAGCAGGTTCTGCTCTGCATGGGACTCTTAGGCCCCTCAGAGGGGCTTCCCGAGTCAGTTTCTGCTGGATGTTGTATCTGATCAGAAGATGGTGTATCTGCTTGCTCTCTCCGGCTGTTGTCTCTGCTGGGTGTTGTCTCTCCTCTGGCTCTGTCTGCTGGGTGCTGTTGTCTCTTTACTTTCGCTTGCTACATACTTAGTAAACTCATGCCATCGTTAACTCGCTCATTTGAAACCTGGAGTACAGATAGTATAGGGAAATCTCTCTGGAAAAGGCAGCAGTAGGGATGGCATCCACCTTGTAAGGTTTTAAAAATTGGAGTAGGTACATAAAACCCTTTAATATATTATTTGGCATAAGGTAGGCACCTAGTGATCCATGGTCTCCATTACTATATAGTATCATTGTTTTCTGTGTTTTCCTTCCTCTTGACCTCTTTGCTTGCTTTTTTGTAGCAAAACAAAATTTATGTTGTGTATAGTTGCATCTAGAGTCATGTCAAGAAAATTCATTTGAAAAGTGAGTTATTTGCTTTTGTCTCACTTTGCTCTGTTACTTTTGTAAATAATCACAGTTAGAAACTCTGGAACACGGAGCCCTTCTTCCTACAGTGGCTCAGCTGACTTATGCAGCTTACCTTCTTGTCTTTTCCATGCCTGGTGCCAAGTGACACTCCAGTTGCTGTGGTCATTTGGTGATGCAAACAGTGAAACAAGAAAGGAGGAGGAGGTGCTTGGTGGTGCCAGGTACCAGCTGCTCAGACCACTGCTCATGGCAGGGGGGGTCCTTCACACTCAGCCCAGCAGTGAGGCTTTCCGTTGTTTATAAAGTTCCCACTAGAAAGCAGTAACATTCATGGCCTAGAGACTACTCAAAACTTACTGTTTCTTATTTGCTCTTTCTATCTTTTCCCGATTTCTCAACCACACATAACCTATTGTGAGCCATTTGTGAAAGACAGTATAAGAGTACTGAAAAAAACTGCTCAAATTTAAAATTGCGATTAGAATATTACATGAAAAACTTATTATCAATAAAAAGAAATTAAGCAAATATTTAAAAAATGTTTGTTGATTAATTATAGTGAAAAGGGCAGAATTTTGAAGCTACTATTAAATTCAGATAGATAGCTTGAAGATTTTTGAAAATTGAAATAAATTGAGTGTTTATGATTTTAGTGTATGGTAAAGATGTAGATGGGAACATTTTGATTATAGAGAATTCTTTGATTAACTTGCCATAGTTTAAAAAGTTATTTTGCATTGATGGGAAATTAGCACAAACATGGGTGAATGATGGCTTAGTGCATGTAATTTGTATAGGATGTTACCTTTACTGAAATACAGAAACTTTCAGCTTATATAGTATATACACAATGGAGGTTATGAAACTAAGTTAATGTTTTCTCTACTTGGATTTTCTTTAGGATATTAAGAAGCAGAAGCTGAGTTCAGGCACATGGTTATTTGAACAGAAAGACATTTCATGCTTTTATATATGTTAGTGTAGGTAGACTCAATTAAATAGCTGGGATGATTTGAACCTATATATATATATATATATATATATATATATATATATATATATATATATATATATATATATATATATATATATATATATAGTGTGTGTGTGAACCTTAATTTCAATTTTTTTTAGGCATAAACCTTAATTGTATATTGTATTTTTACTTATTTTGCTACAAATAGGATCTTTATATATATACACATACATCCCTTCCAACTACTTGTTCACTTAAGAATTTATAGATAGAAATACCCATGGGAGGAGATACAGAAACAAAGTATGGAGCAGAGATTGGAGGAAAGGCCATCCAGGGACTGCCCACCCGGTGATCCATCCCATATACAGTCATCAAACCCAGACACTATTGTGGATGCCAACAAGCACTTGCTGACAGGAGCCTGATATGGCTGTCTCCTGAGAGGATCTGCCAGTGTCTGACAAATACAGAGGTGAATGCTCTCAGCCAACCATTAGACTGAGCACAGGGTCCCCAAATAGAGGAGCTAGAGAAAGGACCCAAGGGGTTGAAGGGGTTTATAGCCCCATAGGAGAAACAACAATATGAACCAACCAGTATCCCCAGAGCTCCAAGGAACTAAACCACCAACCAAAGAGTACACATGGGGGGGGACCCATGGCTCCAGCTGCATATGTAGCAGAGGATGGCTAGTTGTATTTGTATGCCTTTCATTGTATCTGAGATTGTATCAAAAAATATAATTTTATCAATTTTCCTATGTTATCATCCATTTTATCATCCATAAGTTAAATTGTAGAGCTTCAGAATTAACAGAATATGTCTCCACTTCCTTTCCAATTGTATTCTAATTGTATTTGTATGCCTATCATTGTATCCGAGTTTTTTTCCTGAATAAATCTTCAATTTTATCAATTAACCTACGTAATTCTCAGTTTTATTATACTGCTGTGGACCACACTCTCTACCTGGAGTTGGGGCTGTAGATATCCAGGATTCTTTTGCAAAGCAGGAAGGCACAAGGTTCGGTGGTGCTTGCTCTTCTGGTGTGTGTGCTGTTGCTGTGGGAAACCACTGATGAAAAGCTACTTTCATTTCTAGTTAAGTCCATCTCTGAAGGAGTCACAGGACTGCTGCTGCTGTCTCCCTGCCTGGCTCCCACTCAGCGACTCTTAGGAAGGAAACCGTTTAACTGAGGCTGGCGTACAGGTTCTGAGGGTTAGTCCTGGAGGGAAGCATGGTGGCGTGCAGCAGACTGGGCTCTGGAGGAGGAGCTGAGGAGCTGTGTGTCTGCATCCGGAGGCAGCAGGAAGAGAGCGTGACACTGGGCCAGGCTTGAGCTTATGAATCCCTAAAGCCCACCCCAATGATACACTCTCCAACCAGTCCACACCTCCAAAAGTGCCATTCTTATGAATCTGGGGGGTCATTTTCAAACCATCACATAAGCGTGTACTGAAATCTGTTCTTTTGGTCCTCAAGCAGGTAACACTTTTTGCATTGTATCCTCTCCTTGGTCCACAAAAGCAGGATTGCTGTGCCACTGTATGTGAGTTTTTTGGAAAACACTGCCAGGCTGCTCCTTGTCTATGTTCTCTTTGTGAGCACCTCTACTAGAGTATGTTGTTAGAACTTTTGGATGTTTACCATCTAGGGTTGTTGAGGAAGTACCTTTTACTGGTCATTGTATTATCTTGAGATGGTTTTGCAGTGAATGGAGTGGTTCATCCTTTTGTCTTTTTAAGAGCTTATATACCATTTTGATAATTCTTGACATTTTTAGTTGTTTTTTTTTTTGGCTTATTTTATTTTTTAATTGGGTTTTTGGTCTTCTTTTGAATCATAAGTATGCCTCAGTTATGCAAGTTGGAAACATTTTGCTATTTGTGTTACAATATGAGAGGCATGTGTTCAGGATGGGGGCTGACTTAGTAGCTCTGGCTCCTGTGAACTTGGTGTGGCCCAGTCCTCAGCCCCAATCTCCTGGGAGCTGGGGTTTGAGCCAGCTACCACACCTGCTCCATAGGAGTCTTATGTGGATTTCTTATGATTCCTTTAGGGTGTGGTGGGATTTACTATGGTTTCTCCTATGGTTTCTCCTACGCTTTCTCTCTTGTTTCTTGCACCTCAGCTAATGAAATGATGGGGGAACCTCAGAAGATACCCACAGAGGCTGTCTGCTAGGTGGTTCTAGATCTCCCCAGACTGCCAGTTGAGATTTACCATCACAAGGCAGAGCACTTGTTGAAGTAAGCCAACGTTGTCACCTTTCAGAAGTACTAAATAATAAATACTGGAAAATATTTTCTTTTCTCTCTCTTTCTTTCTTCCTTTCTTCCTTTTTTTCTTTTTTTTCTGAGACAGGGTTTCTCTGTGTAGCCCTGGCTGTCCTGGAACTCACTCTGTAGATCAGGCTGGCCTTGAACTCAGAAATCCACCTGCCTCTGCCTCCCAAGTACTGGAATTAAAGGCGTGCACCACCACTGCCCGGCTGGAAAATATTTTCTTAAAATATATAAAATGATAGTATGCTGGCTGAGTTTGTGTGTCAACTTGACACAGGCTGGAGTTATCACAGAGAAAGGAGTTTCAGGTGGGGAAATACCTCCATGAGATCCAACTATAAGGCATTTTGTCAATTAGTGATCAGGGGGAAAGGTCTAGCCCCTTGTGGGTGGTGCCATCCCTGGGCTGGTAGTCGTGGGTTCTATAAGAAGCAGGCCGAACAAGCCAGGGGAAGCAAGCCAGTAAGTAACATTCCCCCATGGCCTCTGCATCAGCTTCTGCTTCCTGACCTGCTTGAGTTCCAGTCCTGACTTCCTTTGGTGATGAACAGCAATGTGGAAAGTGTAAGCAGAATAAACCCTTTCCTCCCCAACTTGCTTCTTGTTCATGATGTTTGTGCAGTAATAGAAACCCTAAGACAGATAGAAGGCCAGAAGTTAGCAACTTTAACTATAGCCTGACTGGGTAGAGAGCTGTGTAGAAAATGACCCTTGACCTGTCTCTCCTTCTCCTGCAGATATGCACTGCATGCACACATTTGCACCCTCCCCCCAAGTTTATGGAGTAGTGGTGGCTGTTTTTCGTAGAATCTTTCTATTTAGTACAGGCTGGCTTAGAAGTTATTACATAGCCTGCTCAACTCAAACACCAATCCTTTCCTGCCTCAGCCTTTTGAATTCAGAGATTACAGACGTTAACTAATATGCCTGGCCACTGTTTTTACAGTATTGGGGATCAAAGTAGGGTCTTGTACATACTAGGATTATTTTATTTTATTTTTTACGCGCATTGGTATTTGCTTGCATGTATGTTTGTGTGAGGGTGTAGAGTCCCCTGGCATTGGAGTTAGTTGTTAGATGTCATGTAGGTATTGGGATTTGAACCAGGTCCTCTGAAAGAATGGTCAGTGCGCTTAACCGCTGAGCCCTCTCTCCATCACCAGGGTTATTTATTTTGTTTTTTAAAACTAAGTAAGGAAACTGGAATGTATAGCTTCTGGGCTCCAGGTGTCTTCTTCGCCATTCATTTGTTCCTTTTGAGAATTTTCTTATGTCTAATGTAAGGCCAAAGAAAAATAATTACTATCATAATTCTATTTAGATGGCATAGTACTTTTGGAAACAGGAGCAGAAGCTGTGTTTCTGTGGTCAGTACATTTAACCACTCTGTTTTACCCACTTAATGATGCTGCTTATAGAACTCAACTCTTAGACTGGTAATTAAGTGTAAAAGTCTTAATATCCAACACTTACTAAGCCCTTTTTGTATGTTAATTATAATAATCATTACAATTTGTCCATTGGCTTACTATAAATCCAATTTTTAGGCTCAATAATTGGTTTTTATCACTTTTAGTTCTGACAAACTTTGGTAGACTTGACAGCAGCCAGATTTATGATTGGCTGAGTCCCTGAACAGAATGTTAATATTAAGTATTAAGGGACTGTTCTGGTTATTCTTGTGGAACATTAAACTAACATAGTATTAATTGAAGTCATGTCTAAGTTTTGTTTTTAAAGATTTATTTATTGTTATAAGTACACTGTAGCTGTCTTCAAACACTCCAGCAGAGGACGTCGTCAGATCTCATTACGGATGGTTGTGAGCCACCATGTGCTTGCTGGGATTTGAACTCAGGAACTTCAGAAGAACAGTCAGTGCTCTTAACTGCTTACTCATCTCTCCAGCCCTCCATGTCCAAGTTTTTTATAGGCTATTTTATTTCAGCCTGACAAGACCTTGAGAATTGTTTGATTACAAACCTCAATGGGAGTACCAGGAGTGTGGCTTTGGGGTGAGGGCACCAGTGTCCCCCACTCTCCTAGGTTTGCTTCTTTTCCCTTTTTTATCATGGTTTGTGGAAGGTCAGTGAGATCTGCTTGAGTTTCCCTTCTCTGTGAAGGGTGGGACAATACATGACCAGGGGCTGGGAGGACTGGGAGGACTGGGCAGTCTCTGGTTCTCTGTGTCTGCCTCGTCTACATAATCCCTTGGTTCTTCTTGGGATCTTAGAGCGCATGCCTTCCCTGCCTGCTTACTTGTGTCGCGCTGTGTCTGGGTGGGGTTTGTTCTGCTTTGTTTGCTGGGGCTTGGCTCTTTAATACCTGCTGACTTGGATTACTTGTTGCCAGTCCTCAGAGAGACTGATACCTTCCTGACTTAGGTACTTCTGACTTTTCGTTGTTATAAACATGCAGTGCTGCTTTGTAGCAGAGTGGTTAAGTACCATGGATATTTACTTACTCTTATGGTATGACACCTGTTAGAGCTTTTGGGTACACAGGACAGTTGTGCAAGTGTTTGGGACACTGAGAGTGGTCAGTGTGATATAAATATATATTCAGACTCACAGTAAACTTGGGGTGAAAATATGACTCCCATTTAGAAGCTTAACTTTATGTAGTTTAGTTTTATTGATATGGTGTGTGTGTGTGTGTGTGTGTGTGTGTGTGTGTGTGTTATCTTAGAAATCTGTAGAGAAGGGACCAGAATAAGAAGTGGAAGATACTTAAATTTTGAGTCCTGTGGGCTAGAAGGTGGAAGGGTGTCTGTAGCAGAAGAAGAGCTGAGAGAGCACCATTTAAGAGTATTTAAATTAGTATAAAAATTTAAATTAGTACTAAATTAGTACAAAGGTTGGTATATATTACAAGTTAGTGTTAGAAATGCCCTTTTCCAGGTTCTGGTTCAGGGAATTATTCCACATGTGTTCTGACAGACATCCAGGGTAATATCCTAACACAGCAATATTTAAAAGGCATGTTAGCTAAGCTCTGTTAATTGTTCCAAACCAAAGAGGCAGTTGCTATAATTTCTTGAAGACCCAGATCACAGTTCTAGCTAACATGACTCCACTTACAAGGCTATCTGCTTACACTTCATCAGCTGTCACCCACCCCATGCCTGGTGGCCTCCTTTCCCTCAGGGTTCGTGGTCTCCCACCGGCACACCAGGAAGGTTGGTTGATAGCCCAAATCTGAACAAGCCCGGGAGGACACGAGCCTAGGAATAAGCGTGCCAGCTTCAACTCCTGTGTCTACACACTTCTTCACTCCACCTGCTAACTCCATCCAGAGTCCTTTTTGTTCATTAAATGAGTGCTTTTTAAAAAATTCTTTAATACATGCAGAAAAGGTCATGGGTTGTGGAGAATTGGAGAGGCCTATTAGTCATTGAATGAGAATTTGACTTCTGAGAGAAGGATAAATCCCCACAATTCGTACAGGTCAGCGTGTCAGGAAGGGTGTTTGGTATTGAGCCTGACAACATAGCTCCATACCTGGAGCATACGTGTAGGAAAGCACAGCGGGAGCTGTCCTCTTGTCTCAACTGGGCAGTGTGTGTGTGTGTGTGTGTGTGTGTGTGTGTGTGTGGTTTAGCCCTAGTTGGTCTTTTATTTAATAAGGGAGCTTGATGCTGATAGCACTGCTATTCCTGCCAGAGATATATGTGCCACCCACACTGAGGAATATTGCTTACAATTTTGTTGGAAATTATTGCATGTCTTAAGAAATTGAAGGAAGTTCATAGTTGTTGAGCTCTAGCCTGTTAGGAGGAGCATGTGAAAGGAACACCTTGGGCTGGGATTCTATCATAGGTTTTCTCCTTAAGATTGTAAGATATATCTAAAATTTATTCATTTATTTAGTATGATAATTCATATAGAAAATTAATTTAAAATGACATTGATTTTAATTTGTAGCAGGATTGGAAGCTTCTAAGATGTTCATGGTAAACATTTGAAGAAAACTGGTGGACAGAGTTTTCATTTTTACTAAAAGGTGAACATTTCAGAATAACTTTTCTAATAATGTCATTTTGCTTTCTTGTAGGATTTGGAGTTTCATGGAGTCATGAGATTTTATTTTCAAGATAAAGCTGCTGGAAACTTTGCAACAAAATGTATTCGGGTCTCTAGCACAGCAACCACTCAAGACGTGATTGAAACACTGGCAGAGAAGTTCCGCCCTGATATGCGCATGCTCTCCTCTCCCAAGTACTCCCTCTATGAAGTGCATGTCAGTGGAGGTCAGTGAAAGCTCTGTCGTGACTGGGCCAGCCGCTTGCTACTGCTCACGCCTTTTCTCTCTTTCCTCTACCCAACAGTGATTGACAAGATGGCAAGCTTTTTTAAGATTTGATGTGTTCAAGTTCTTGCACATAACATTTATTAGAAGTTAGGATGAATGTATTTTATATATAATTATTTCTTCAAAATAAGTATATTGACATTTCATTAATTCACCCAAGAGATATGAGTGTCTTGTGTGTCAGTAGTATTGTGTGCTGCTTGCTTTTGGAAGAAATCTCTGGTGTAGGTGACACTGCAGATCAGGTCAGGGATCTGACTATCATATTTCTGTTGCATTCTGTTCACAGCACATGTTTTATCATTCATTTATCAACAGGACATCTCAAAGGAAAACCTTTTTATAGGTTTTGTAATTTCTGCTTGTTTTAACATTAGCAGTTGTTGTGTGCGATTATTACTGGGGAGACATGAAGAAATGTTTATTCACTTTAGATAGAGATTCAGTAACAAACCAAAGTACAAATACCACCAAAGTCCAATTACTTTTGAACCAATGGGTTTTATTGGGGTCATTAAGGGTTGTGAGTGAGGGGTTACTTACAGGTGCAGAAATGACTCAAAGTCATTGAGCCGCATCCCAAAAGCCTAGTCCGGCTTGGGTGACGGCTCTTGAGAGCTGGCCTGCAGCACACCACACATCTCAGCAGCATGGCACGGCTCGGCTCTGCTGCTTCCAGGTAGCTCCGCTGGTTAGAGCCTTAGCTCAGTTTGTCGGAGTGTTTTGGCATAGCAGTCCTTACTGCTTACATCTACTGGGGCAGGGAGGGAGCCTAGAGATTCTGATCAGCTTCAGGGACTTCCTGAAACTGTTGATGTGTTTACTTCCTGAGCTTAAGGAGCTTAGGATGGAATATTTGACATCCCTTTACCAGATTCTGTGTCTTAATATGCTTTCCTCTAAGATGGAGATTTTCTGTCAGGAAATTGCTGTCTGACAGCAGTTAATAAAAGGGTCTGCAACTTGATACTACAAGTTGAGCTGACTAGAAATTCAGAAACATATTTTATAAGTACATTTGGAAATGTGTAGAAACATAATAAAAAGTGTGAAGTACAACAAGCGCCGCTAACAAGGACTATGGCCCAGTCTAGCACCTCTTAGATGCCAGCTGTGAGGTTTTAAAAACATAATAGATTTTTCTTCGTTTTTATGTACACAACTTTCTTTTCACATTTGAAATAAGATGAAATGTTTTTGATGTATAGGATTTTCAAGTGTTAAAATCACCTTCCTTTGGAACACACAAAATGATCCATATTTGTTTATTACTTTATGGTTGTGAGCGTATTCCCTGCTAAAATGATACCCAGGCTAAAGTCACTGGTAGAGTATTCCCAGTTTGGGATGATTTTCTCAGAGATGAATTATTTCTTCCCCTGCAAATCTTTGTTACTAAGTTTCAAAGAAAAGGAAGCTGCTGTTTGTGCCCTTTGGCTATTGGTTGCATGATTTTGAAAATAACATGGTTTTGATTTTTCCAGAAATCTCTCTCGGCTCCCTTCGTGTGCTCGTTATCTTCTTTCTCCTTGTTCTCTTTGTTTCTCACTGTGGTAGAAGCCAGGGTCCCTTGCATACTAGGCAAGCTGCCTCCTTCCCAGCTCTGTCTCCAGCTGTATTACCTCAGTGATCTGTTAGTGGCATATGTGTCACCAGGCCAAAGAAATGCATAGACTTCCATTTATTACATAGATTCAGATGTTGGTAAGTACTTAAACAAAGGCTTGGTCAGTTTTTGAAAATTAGTACAGAGAAGTGAAAAGAAAGCTATTCCTTTCACCGATCACAGTTACTACTGATGAGCATCATGCCTTCCGAACTTGGTGAACTTCTCTGACACAAGACTCTCTTTCTCATCCACATGATACCAGCAGGGTTTGCAGCAGACTGCTTAAACCAGGGGCCCACTTGGGGCCAGATGTTCTTTAGTGTCTGGTCCGCATTGAAGCTAATCCTGCTCCAGTTGGTCATGTCAGAGCTCATTTGTGGCCAACTGTTGAGGGGTGTCTCTCATGTCTGCTAATTCCCAGGTCCAGCCCTTGCTTCAGTCATCAGGAAAACTTTTACTTGATTGTCTTGTCTGTCTATCTAATATTATTGGGGTTAGGGAGCACTGTGTGTGTGTGCGCGCTCGCGCGTGAATTTCACTGAAAGGAAGGCTCAGTTATTTGAGAAAGGTCGCCCTTTCAAGAAAAGAAAAATCTGATTAATCAATATATTGCATATACTATTAACATGATTTAATTTTCTAGTTGTATATGAGATAGATTGATATATAGAAACCTACATCTCTCTTGTTTTCTTAGGTCTGAATAAAGGAAGGGTTCTTTCCTGATCAGTGTCTGGCTCTGGGTCTGTGGTGACAAAAACACCCACTAGCAATAAAATGTCCATCTCACCTGGTCAGTGAGCCCACCTGGTAGAACCATAGCAGCAAGGTGCTGAACTAACCAAAACTGATTGAAAATGGTAACAGTACATTGCAGTCTCTCAGCAGGTAGTTGAGGCACTAAAGCATTTTATGTGTATAGAGTTAAATGCATGTCATATGGCCAGTATTGTGCTCATGCCGGGAAATGACCACGGCTCGTTCTTTCCATTTCATGTTTTGAAGAAGAAAGAAGATTGGACATTGATGAGAAACCTCTAGTTGTACAGTTGAATTGGAACAAAGATGATCGGGAGGGTAGATTCGTCCTTAAGAACGAGAATGACGCCATTCCTGCCAAGGTGGGAGTAGTCCCCATGTGTATGCCAACTGCAGCCCAGGGCTGGGTCAGTGGAGTGCTCAGGGCTCGCCTCTGCCACGGGGGAGGGTTTGCTTCCCTTCCTCACCCCCTCCTCGTACATATGTGAAAAGGAGCCTGTTGGACCTGTTTCATCCCGTGTGTCATCTGGCCACCCAGTCACCCTCACTTTTCCGAAGAAGCATTCTAAATGCTGTTGAGGCAGCGCTGATGATGAGCTTGTCATTTTCAGCTTTCTTCCAAATTATAAAATCACAGTGGTGCCTATAGGAAATAAAAGGGACTGAGTGTTGGAGATCTAGTTTCTTATGCAACTTCCTAAGGTGCATTTAAAGCATTTTCATATTGCATGTTCAAGATTAGGAATCTAAAAACTTCTTTGGACTCATTGGATGGCATCATAGAATGTGTTTAGGTTCCTTTCCTGGTGCTGCGGTAAGATAGTCTGACAAAAGCAACTTAAAGGAGAGTTTGTTTTTCCTCACACATTGTCCCAGAGGCAGGAGACAGCTGATCTATTACATTGATGTAATTTGAAAATATGTAGTCCTGTGCTAAATTGAGTGATGTCATATGCAGTATTTAGGTATTAAAAAGTGGCAGCAAATGCAGAGGTTGAAAATATCTTCTAAATTTTCCTCTTGTGAAAATGCTGCTACTTCATAGCCGCAGAGAGTTTCCCGTTGCCCTGTGTCCGTGTGGTGTGCTTCCCTGTGGCTACACAGCTGTGCTCTGGGCCTTGCTTGTCGCTGGATTCTGGTGGCTAGCTGTGTTTGTGGCAGATGTATGTAAAGTAGAAAGGGGCCATGGCCTTCCTACCATGTTGATTCTCGGGTTCAGCTGGGCTGCTCCCTTGTGTTCACTTAGAACAAAGGAAGGCCCCCCCCTTCAATACCATAACTATTATTTTTCTTCTTTACTTACTAAGCTACTTAAAAACAATGTAGCTTTATTAACAGGCCAACTTTGTAGATAGGTTGAGATTAAAACTAAAATAAGCAACTAATAAACAAGATCTGGAAAATAAATCAGACATTTTTGCAAAAATAAATAAAACTTTGTTTTGTGAAAACCAGCTTATAGATATGGCTGGCACTTTTGGAATTTTAGCAAATCACCTGTTTATTCAGTAGACTCTGCCTCTCACTGGATTCCCTTCTCTTAGCGACTTGATGCTAACTCCTTTTGACTTTTACTTGGTGAAAATCAGATTTTCTCATTTGTACTTTTTTTTTTCTTTTTTAAAAATTGTACCCTATTTTCTATGCTGAATTTGGGGTTTTGTTTTTTGTTAGTTTTAAATTGAGGTGAAATTTACATGTGAAATAGATGTGTGTTGTATGTGAGTTCACTTGGTGTGACAAAGCCACAGTGCGGCTGTCAGTTAGTCTAGGTGTGGAGTGCACTCCCTCCTGGGGCCTCACTGTTTTGAGTTTGCTTATTTGTTTATCCATGGCTTGTGACGCTGAGGCAGGCTGAGGCGGCAGCAAAACCTAAGGAGCCTGGTATGATCCCTGGCTGTGGTCAGTGTGGTGATAATATTGCTTTTACCAGAAGGCTCAGAGTAATGGACCTGAAAAACAGGAGAAAGAAGGTGTTATTCAGAACTTCAAAAGAACTCTCTCAAAGAAAGAAAAGAAGGAAAAAAAGAAGAAAGAGAAGGAGGCGTTGAGACAAGCTTCTGATAAGGAAGAAAGGCCTTCTCAAGGGGATGACAGGTAGGTCTTTCTAGAAGTATTTCTGTCACTCTGAGCTACAAGCCAGGTATCTAATACAGCAAACTCACCTCAGTTATTGGTAACTGGTGACACAGTGACTGAGACTGTCTGTCATGTCAGACTTGCTATGGAAACCTGAAGTCCTCCAGGGAAACTGGACGGCTTGTTTAAACATGGCACCTTGCTCTATTAACAGATGCCTAGATCTCACAGGGAAGACTGCTGCCTCTAGGCAGACACTAGTTAACACTGTTTTTCCTGAACAGACCAGCACATTTAGATGTCTATGTCTTCAGCTGGTCCTTGAAATCTACTTCTGTGGCTTCGGTCCCAGAGGCAGTTGTGGCTCCATGTTTACCACATGTAAACTGGTGAGCATTGGCAGATTTCCCTTTCAAATTCAGATGCCGTGTGACTTGTTCTCCCTAGCTTACTTTATATGGTCTAGAAAACGAGCTATGTAAGATGAATTATGCCATTTAACCTGGTAGCTTAAAGTGCAACTTTTTTTTTTTTTTCTTTTTTGGTTTTTCGAGACAGGGTTTCTCTGTGTAGCCCTGGCTGTCCTGGAACTCACTCTGTAGACCAGGCTGGCCTCGAACTCAGAAATCCACCTGCCTCTGCCTCCCAAGTGCTGGGATTACAGGCGTGCGCCACCACCGCCCAGCAAAGCGTGACTTCTTAAATAAATTATTTTATAATTACATGTTGACATCATTAAAATTTATTCAAGTATTTAGCTTTTTTTTTTCCATCATACCTTATGCTTAGTTTTCTGCCCATGACTTTGTACAGTGTATTCCTTTGCAGAAACTGTTGGAGCAATAGCCCTATGAAAGTTTAACTTCAGGAAAGTAAACATTGGTGGATCTTTTATGTGTTAAAAACAATCCTGCTATTTAATTTAGATTCTTTAAGATAATTTTAGGTAAGGGTCTTCAGCATGGCTTCTTGCATTTGGATGCTGTGCTGTACTGTTGTTTGCTATGTTGTAGCAGATCACTGCTAGAAACAGAACTGCACAGCCCAGCTAGAGACTGCAATGTGCCCCCCAGGTTTGCTTTGCTCTGTTCATGAGTGCGCGCGACAGTTGAGTTGTGTAAACCTAAAGTTTAGTTACAGATTTCTTAATCTGTGCATTTATATTTGAGAGAAACTGTATTTTTAATCTCAAGGTGATTTGCACATGATAACTAGTATACAATAGACTTGTTAGGGGACAGATGTAGACAGATGACATTTGCCATTGTATTTCTAATGGGAAAAAAAGTTTAAAATATTGTTGGTGATTTTTTTTTTTTCTTACAGTGAGAATTCTCGACTGGCTGCTGAAGTTTACAAAGACATGCCTGAAACCAGCTTTACTCGAACGATTTCTAATCCTGAAGTTGTTATGAAACGGCGGCGGCAGCAAAAACTGGAGAAGAGAATGCAAGAGTTTCGGAGCTCAGATGGGCGACCCGACTCTGGTACATAGAGCTGTTTTTCTGAATATTCACTGTAAAATGTATTCTATTATACTCTTTTATATATGTATTTCTTAAACTGAGAAAGTGGGTGAAGTAGCCTTTTAATAGCAATTATGTCCGTGTATGCCTTACATAGACTCTTTTTGCATAGAGTTAGCATTAGTCAAATAGACTTACCAATGAGGCTCTTCTCTCCCACTGTCTTCAACCCAGAGAATGTTAAATATATACAAAAGACAAGAGAATGGTAACTACCAGAATTTTGAAAATTATTCGCTCATATTCTTCTCTTTTTCACTATACATTGCCCTCTCAGTCCTAAACTACTATTTTGGAGCAGATTGCAAATTTCCTAGTTCATCTGTAAGCTTTTTAGTGCATTTTCATGAAGGGCAAAGATTCGTAGTAAAACTCCAGGACTGTTGTCTCTCTCTCTCTCTCTCTCTCTCTCACACACACACACACACACACACACACACTCAAGATTGAGTCATACATGTAAATCTCATTCTAGAGTTCCCTTTAGTTTATTTCATTTTTTTTGTTGAAAAACTTTTTAAAACTTAGGTGATTGTCTTTTGTCAACTTGACACAAACCTGGAGGTATCTGGCAAGTGGGAATCTTAATAGAGAAATGGCTCTGAAGATTGGCCTGTTGGTTAGTCAGTTGGGTATTGTCTTGATTAGTGATTGCTATGGGTGTTGTCACCCCTGGGTGGCAGTTCTGGGTTGCATAAGAACGTAGGCTGAGCAGAGCCAGAAGAAGGGAGCCCACAAGCAGTGTTCCTCCATAGTCTCTCAGGTTTTGCTTCCAGGTTTCCCTTCAATAGTTGATTGACAGCTGTTAAGCTAACATTAGTCTTCATTGCAACAGTAGAGTCCCTAAGACATTAGGTTATTTGTCTTATAAAATCTGGTGACATCCTTCGGTGTTCATTACTTTTCCCCCCGTCTATTTTGTTTCCTTGATTAGGATGTAGTAGATGCAGGTGCAGATGAAGCTATCGATATGGCAGGAATATTTACTTTTAGTATCCTTTAAAGTTGACCAGTGATTATTAAAACTTTCTCATGAACTCTGGGTTTAAGACTTGCCAGTACTGTTCAGCCCACTGCAGCTGTTTCCTTTCTGTGTATGGTAGTCACACCTGGAGCCAGGTGGTGTCCCTGTGGTCTCGGCTGGCTTGGTTTCATAGGGAAACAGGTATCTACTCCTTTGCCTGGGAGATACTTCTCAAGTAGCCCATCTTTCTTTAAACTATTATGAATTTAGAGAGTCTGAATGTCTTCTGAAATTACAGCCTTACTTTCTGATGATCTTAATAAATGATAATAGTGTCAAAATAAAAATAAGACTTGTGTTCAAGTGTGGGGGCACCTTCCTTTGATCCCAGCAGAGGCATGTGGATCTCTGTGAGGTCAAGGCCAGCTTGGTCTACAAGACAAGTTCAGGGCCAGCCAGGGCTATGTAGTAAGACCCCTTTCCCCTTTTGTCTTTCATTATTAGCACTATGATCCTGAAAGTTTTTAAGAGTTTTTTGAAATTGTGTGTGTGTGTTTACTTTCAAAAACACAAGTCAGAATTGTTATTTTAACACATAGTTAATTCCTATTTATTTGGCAACATTGTATGTTGATTTATATTTAGGTTTTATATTCTTTAGAGTTTGCCACTTTATAGATGAACTACATTTAAAGGAGTTGGCTTCTGTTGCTGTACAAGGCAGTGCAGGCTGCAGAGACGAGGCTTTGTCTCCTCCTTAGTGCCTGACAGCTGTTGTGTGTCTGTGAGACGCAGGTGTGAAAAAGAGCTGAAATGGATAGTAGTACTGTTTGAACTATATATTGGTTCTGTGTTTTTTAACTGATAAAACATTGACTTACAACTAACTGGAAATTGTGTCCAGCAGAGAAAATACTTGTTATAAAGCAGGAATTTATCATGAGGTAGTTTTAGTTCTTAAAAAGTAATAGGATAACCATTTTGAGTTTCAGAAAGAAATAACTATTAGAGCTATCGTGTTAATCTCACCTTACCCTCCAAGAGTTTAGTCTAATGTCCTAATGTTGTCGCTTCAATTTCTCTTACAACACCACCTTCAGGTGCTTGGTACTTGGGTATTACAGTGCCATCTTTGGAATACTAGGAAACTAGCTTACTTGGTAGTGAAAAGATTCTGATGTTAGGATGTATAGAATTTCTTCATATATTAAAACAAAACTTATAGTCTAGCAGGTCCAACAGTCTTAAGCCATCACTAAGAGAAGTCAGTCAGGCGTTGTGCTGTGTGCTTATACTCTCAGACTCAGAAGACTTAGGCAGGAGAATTGTTAGTTTGAGGCCAGCCTAGCTACATAATTAGACTATATCTCAAAAATCAAACAAAACCTGATATTTGCTATAGACAGTTACTTTTTTTTGAAGGTTGTGAGTTGTAAAGAAAATATGAAGACTTAAATACTTGAACTAAGTTCACATAGTATTGAGCACATGCCTCCTATAGTGTATAAATTCCCCCAAAAAGTTGCTTCAAGAAGTTTTGCTAGCATAGTGGCTCATGTCTATAATTCCAGCACCCGGAAGCCTGAGGCCAGAGGATTGCCACAAGTCTGAGTCCAGCTTGGGTTGTGGAGTTAGTTCTAGGTGCAAACTATAACCACATCTCAAAGCAAAACAAAACAAAAGGAGAATAAGCGAAGGAAAAAAAATACCCAGTATAAGGAGGAGAAATATTAGAAAATCAAAGCAGAACTTGATTATGAAAGGAGTGATTAAAGTCAAGCCATTTTTATGTATTTATAATCTCCAAGAAATTCTAGTAAATTAAATAATATCAGGAAAGTAGCAGTTTGCTAAGGAAGTCAACAGTTCATTTATTAGGTTCAGTATTTTTGTCAGTTAGAAAAAGAAGATATGTAGTAGTGCATGGGTGCAAGCGTGCCTGTGTGCAAGCATGCCTGAGTGCAAGAGTGCTTGTGTGCAGGTGTGCCTGAGTGCAAGCGTGCCTGTGTGCAAACGTGCCTGAGTGCAAGAGTGCCTGTGTGCAAGTGTGCCTGGGTGCCAGCTGTCTGGAGGCCAGAAGAGGAAGCTGAGGTCTCTTAGAGCCGTGAGCAGCCCTATGTGAAGCTGGGAGATGAACTTGGGTGTTCTGAAATGGCTACAAGAACTTTTTTTTTAATTTGATATATTCTTTATTTACATTTCAAATGATTTCCCCTTTCCTGGATCCCCCCTCCATAAGCCCTCTTCCCTCCCCCTGTTCCCCCATCCACCCCTTCTCACTTCCCTGTTCTGGTATTCCCCTACACTGCTGCACTGAGCCTTTCCAGAACCAGGGGCCTCTCCTTCCTTCTTCTTGGACATATTTGATATGTTGATTGGGTATTCCAAGCTTCTAGGCTAATATCCACTTATCAGTGAGTGCGTACTATGAGTGTTCTTTTGAGAATGGGTTACCTCACATAGGATGATGTTCTCCAGCTCCATCCATTTGTCTAAGAATTTCATGAATTCATTGTTTCTAATGGCTGAATAGTACTCCATTGTGTATATATACCACATTTTTTGTATCCATTCCTCTGTTGAGGGACATCTGGGTTCTTTCCAGCTTCTCGCTATTATAAATAGGGCTGCTATCAACATAGTGGAGCATGTATCCTTATTACATGCTGGGGAATCCTCTGGGTATATGCCCAGGAGTGGTATAGCAGGGCATACCACTCCTCTGGAACTGTCATGCCCAGTTTTCTGAGGAACTGCTAGACTGATTTCCAGAGTGGTTGTACCAGCTTGCAATCCCACCAGCAGTGGAGGAGTGTTCCTCTTTCTCCATATCCTCGCCAATACCTGCTATCTCCTGAGTTTTTAATCTTAGCCATTCTAACTGGTGTGAGGTGAAATCTCAGGGTTGTTTTGATTTGCATTTCTCTAATGACTAATGATGTTGAACATTTCTTAAGGTGCTTCTCAGCCATCCGAAGTTCTTCAGGTGAAAAGTCTTTGTTTAGCTCTGTACCCCATTTTTTGATAGGGTTATTTAGTTTTCTGGGGTCTAACTTCTTGAGTTCTTTGTTTATATTGGATATTAGCCCTCTGTCGGATGTGGGGTTGGTGAAGATCTTTCCCCAATTTGTTGGTTGCTGTTTTGTGATTGACAGTGTCCTTTGCCTTACAGAAACTTTGTAATTTTATGACGTCCCATTTGTCAATTCTTGATCTTAGTACATTAGCTATTGGTGTTCTCACCGAGACATCTCTCCTGCCCTATTTCTGTCTGTTTTAATAAGGCCCTGAGAAAATCTTCCCTCGATAGCTAGCCTGCTGTGGCTCTGTGCTAATGCTACAGTGGATTCCTTGAACGAGACTGGGGACAGGGTGACGGTGGAGGACATGATGGGACTGTCATATCCGTAGCTGGCATCACAGCTCACACAGACTTTGCTCCTGGACTTGTAAAGCATTTAACAACAACAACAACAATACTCAGATATATTCACTCTGTGATGTCTTCAAAGTGGAGTTGATTCAAAAAGTGCTGATAATAGCTCAGTTAATTGATTTTTAAAATTGCAGTTTCCTTGCCGAATTTCTCTTATTTTGCTGACTCTTATTTGATTCATGAATGCACATGTGAGTGCAGGTGCACACATGCCTGAGAACATGTGAAGGCCAGAAGTCATGGACTAGGTCATTAGGTGTGCTTGCAAATGCCCCCACAACTGAGCCATTTCACCAGTCCGTGGCACTGTTCCTGTCGTTGTCCTCTTCTACAGCGGGAATTGATTTCCTTCCTTTCTTCGTCTACTTGCTTGTTTCCTCTCAAAATCATTTTTACAAATAGACCTTTGAGTCAAGTATTTTGGTCATTTCATTGTCTTCAGAGTTAGTAGTTAAGCAGTTAAGTCTTCTGTAGGCATGGCATTGCCTGCTTCTCTACACTGTCATGCCTCTGTTTTGCAGTCTGCATGTATTGGCTGGCTTCTTCTAGGGCTCCTCCTCTTCTTCCTCTTCCCCCTTTTCCTCTTCGTCCTTCTCTTATTTCTTTTCTATCTCTTCTTCCCTTCTCTCTCTCATTCCCTTCTTTCTTTCTTTCTTTCTTTCTTTCTTTCTTTCTTTCTTTCTTTCTTTCTTCTCCTCCTCCTCCTCCTCCTCCTCCTCCTCCTCCTCCTCCTCCTCCTTCTCTCTCTCTCTCTCTCTCTCTCTCTCTCTCTCTCTCTCTCTCTCTCCTCTCTCTCCCCTTCTCTCTCTCTTTTGTGACAGGGTTTCACTTATATAGTCCTGGCTATCCTGGAACTTGCTATGTAGCTTTGAACTCGCAGAGATCCACCTGCCTCTGCTGGAGTCCTGGGATTAAAGGCTTGAGCCACTATTCCTGCTTTGTTTCAGGGCTTCTTAACCATGACTAATAATAGAAAATAGATTGAGAGTCAAATTGGCAATAATATGGCATATATATATATATATATTTTTTTTTTTTTTCACTAAGAAGGGAACATACAAACATCAGAACACCCGAGGAAATCTAAATTGTCCTTCCTACCTCCAGGCCCCTTAAATGACTGTATACCTACATGCGACAATTAGTTTGTAGTGTCTAGGATTGAAATAGCCCCACCGTGGTGGCAAAGGCCTCATGGAAGTCTTTGGATTACCTTAGGTCTTCTGTTTCCTAGCTTACTTTAAAAATACTGGTTGTTTAGTGGAACTGATCCTTGATGTATTTGGGCTCTGTTTGCTTCAGATGAAAGCTTCAAAAGTACAACTGAAGGAACTGGAGGTCTTGAAGTTACAGGGTTGAGGAAGTTGGGACCAGGGGAAGAGAACTGCACCACAGAACAGTGTGGAGTCCCCCATCTCCCTGTCGTAGAAGCCAGCCTCAGGCCCATACTGGATGTCTTTGTACCACTGAAGTTGGCGCTTGCCTAGTGATGGTCAGTGTCAGCAGCGTCTGTCAGTGACCTAAAATGAAGATGTACTCAAGGATGTACAATTCTTTCTTCAGGTGGAACACTGAGAATATATGCAGACAGTTTAAAACCAAATATTCCATACAAGACAATCCTGCTGTCTACAACAGATCCCGCAGACTTTGCTGTAGCAGAGTCTTTGGAGAAGTATGGTCTGGAAAAGGAGAACCCCAAGGACTACTGCATTGCCCGGGTACGTAATCACAAATGACTTCTCCCCAGGATCGTTCATCAGAAGACTTGGCATTAAAGGAAAGATTGTGCTTTTAAATTTTGGTGTGTTCACTCATATTCATGACCCCTCCCTCCTCTTACATACACAGAGGAATAGTAAAGAAATGTAATAAAAATGAATTTGTGTTCTTAAAAGATAAATTGAATAAAATGTAGCCCAAAGTCATTCTACCAAATTTAACCTCTTCATTAAATTTTGATAGATTGAGAGAACCTGGTGGCTGTTCAGTCTAAGATGTGGGGATTGTATACGTAGAGGGCCCAGGTGTGCAGTCCTGGTGTGAAGCCTAAGGTCTGACAGCTCCCCGGACAGTCACTGCTGTGATCCTCTGTTGAAAGACCTGAAGGATCTTGAGCGTGATGTCCAGGCAGTGGCCGCAGCGATGGACGTATCGGCCTTGCGCACACTGCTGCCTGCCTCGGTGCTGCATCCGGGCTGATCCTCCCCACATCAGCTACTAGGCCAGCCCACATTCAAACACATTTCCAGGCACACTCAGTCCAGTGTGGTTGACATTCAGGATCAGCCGTCATAGCTAACATAATTGTACTTATACTGCGGCTTCTCAGAGGTACTCTGCCTGGGACACTAGTTATCAAGGAACGTCATAATTGTTTGTATCCTGTAATTGATTTGTAGTAGTAAGTGAAACAGCAGGTTTTCTATTTAGCCATAAACCAATTAGAAATCCTTAGCCTCTGCATCAGTCAGTTATAATTGCATATTTATTTACTTTAGCATCTGTCCAGTTACAGCTCAGAGTAGTTTGTTGTTTGCCTTGGAAGGAAGGGTTTGTTTTGGCTTAGTGGTATGAGGGTTTGGTCCATTGTGGTAGGAATCCATGGCGGCTGGACTGTGAGGCCGCTGGGCACATTTTACCCATGGTCAGGAGGCAGAGAGAAATGAATTGTAATAGAGTCAAAGACAAGGATAGCTGGTGTTTATTACAGCAAGTGACTTAGAAAGAAAACTACTTCCTGTGTGTGTGGTGGGTGACGTGCTGCCTTTGTCTACCGCTCCCCACTTGCACGTTCAGGGCAGGCTCTCTCCTAACTGAGCCCGGGGCTCCCTGTCTCGGGCGGCCTCTGGGCTTCGGGACCTTGTCCCCTCCCCCAGCACTGCGGTTGTAGACATGTGCTGTCATGCCTGTTGGCTTAGGTTTTTGTTGTTGTTAATATATTTATTCTTTGAATATTTTATACGTGCACACAGTGCACTTTGATCGTACTCACCTCCCCAGGCCTGCTCTTCTAACTCCTCCTTCAGCTGTTCCCTGTCCCCTCTCAACTTTATGTTCACTCCTTTTTTTCTTTTTTCTGTTTTTTAAATAACCCACTGAGTTCAGTCCAGTTCAAATGTATTTACTCATGGGTGTGGAGCCAGCAACGAAGCATGGTCAGTCTCCCAAGGACCACTCTCCTCCTGCAGACGGTTGCGGCTGAGTGTGGCTCCTTAGCTCCAGGGCGGACTTGGGAATCCATGCTCTGGGGTGGGATGGGGTGCTGCCTGGCTTGATGTTATGCTGGCCTCGTGCAGGCCAGCACAGCTCCTGGAGCTGCTGACAACTCTCTCAGGCAGCTCTACTCACTGAACCATCTCGCTGACCCATTCTTTTTCATTTTTATTTTAGCTTCTATATAAATCAGTATGTTCATTTTAAGTTAATGTTGTTATCTTCTTCGTTACTGAGATGCCCAGCTGACCCAGCAGTAGTTTGAAAGGCTTTATTTTCTCTCCCTCTGAATGCTTCATTCAGTCACCTTCATTTGTGTGAGTCGGTTTGTGCACACTGCTCTCTGTTGATCTCTGTGTCTCGCCTGCACTTCAAATGTTGTGCATCTTTCCTAAAATGTGGCATTGCTAAATTGTATGACAAGGGGAGGTTTTTATATAAATCAGATATTAATGTTCCATGGAAGTACATGGTTTGGGCTACGATAATGAACTTTGTAACATCTTCATCTTTTTAAACTAAGTGATTTGTTTTTACTATTAAAATTAGAAAGTAAAGTAGCCATTTCTAAGGGACCCAAAATTACGGAAGCAGACCACGGCCTTTATTGACAGACCTGTTTGAGCTTGTTTGGTTCGTTTGAGGAACTCTGGTACTTTGGCCTTTTGCTCAGTCTGAGCAGCTTTCTTGAGAAAGCTTAGGCAGCCTAGTTAATGATCTTATCCGGAGTGGAATTGCAGTATATCCCAGCTTGCCACGGCAAACTGTGGCTGGTGCATAGGGTCTTCTTTCATATTATTTATTCACAGGATTATTTGTTGAGTATTTAAATTTTCTTTTCTGTTAGCTCTTCTGCTAGAATACAAAGTTAAGAGTTGCCTCTAAAAGAGCTTATAATAAATAAGACCAAGAGGTCAAAGGTCAAACAGAACAGAGACAGTGACTTCAGACTAGAGAGCGCTCTGCAATGTCTGAAGTGGTGGCCTGGGCTGTGGGCCTTAGAAGCTGAGGAGATAAGTGAAGGTCAGGTCTGGAAGGCATGGGATACAGAATTTAATAAATAGTGCTAATGAAAATGCTAAGTTTAGCATGGGGATGTTGTTATTCATTTTCCTTTAAGACTGATTTGAGGCCTTGTACAAAGGAACAATAGGTTTCTACAGAATTGTTTAATCTGTTTTGTGTGTAAGCGTGATGAAGGGGTGCATGGTAACGTCAGTTGCAGTCAGACCTTTTAATTAAGAGGTTGAAGTGGGCTTGGCTTCTCGTGTTTCTTTGCCCTGAATCAGAGAGTGAACTCCCGAGTGTCTGTAGAGGCATTAACCACATTCCTCTCCCATTGGAGTCTTGAGTGAGTGAGACGTTGGCCTCAGTAGACATGCATAAGAAACAGTGACAGCCTTGTTGAGAGTACAGTGTGCACAAGATCATAAACATTTGCCTGAAAACAGTTGAATGGTTATGTAACATACCTAAACAGTATACTTAAAATGACACCATACAGTTCTCTACAATAGAAACTGTTTTAGTTATAGTTTAAGATTTCAGATTATATGAATTTACTTTGTAAATATTTGCTTGAATGTGAAAGGTGGAGTAGGGACTGCGGAGGACTGTAGTAGAAGTATCTTTAGGAAATTACTTGAAGGCTTACTGTGGTTTTCCATGTGGAAATTTGTACTAAATGCAAATACTTAGCACAATTTTTCTTGAGAGCCAGGTGAATAATTACCAAATTGGCTGGCTATCCACGTAAGCTTTTGTTTGAAACTATGTCCTATACTTTATTCATCTTTTTTTTCAGTGACCAGTGGAAATTGTTTATAGTGCTTGATGTGTTTTGTTCGTTTGTTTGTTCATTCATTCATTGATTCATGCTCATTCAGAACAGTACTTTGAAGATAGGTAAGTAGAGGAGTACACCAGGATTCAGGAAGCCAGCGGGGCTGTAGAGTGAGACCAAAGGTTGCAAGACTTCCCCTGAGCAGTCGCTGAGCTGCTTTTGTAGTATATTCACTATAATTATGTTATCCTTAGGTTATGCTTCCTCCTGGAGCCCAGCATTCTGACGAGAGAGGTGCTAAGGAAATAATTCTTGATGATGATGAATGCCCTTTACAAATCTTCAGGGAATGGCCAAGTGACAAAGGTAGAGATGACTCTTGGTTAGTTTACCAGTCTGATCCTGCTACCTCCTCTTCATCTGGTGATGTGGAGTGTGTGTGTGTATGTGAGTGTGTGAATGTATGTGTGAGTGTGCATTTGTGATGGGTTTTGGCTCTAGTGTCTAGTTTTTTCATAGAGTTGCTGAACAACTCCTCGGAGATACCTTGCCCAACGGTGCCACACTCAGCTCATTGGAGTGTCCTTTGCAGATGACATGGTAGGTGAGATGCCAGATTACTAATTATGGAAGACCATTAATAAAGATGACCTGTGAAACAGTGTCCAGCACATGGGCTCTGTGGTATTTGAGCAAGTGTGTTAGGACCTGGCCAGTAACCTGCACCCCTGAGGAGTGTCTGGTAATAGTCACTTCAGATACAGGCTGAGTGCTCAGAACTCCGAACGCACAGATGTTGAATCCAGGTCTAAGCGTGACCTTTTCTTATGTTTAATATATACACTAAACACAGCCTGCATATAATTTGGCACATGATTTTTAATGTGTTGATGTTATATGTGCAACCTGCATGAGGTTTGGTTTTAGGAAATGTAACACTGGATTCAGGCGTTGGACTTAGGAATGTTCAACTTGTAACGTCTGCACATTTGTTGCTGTGCAGACATTTTCCTCTACTTCATTAAGATTGATATAATTGGCTTTCTAGATGAGCGCCTTTACATTAATGAAGACATAGTAATCCTTCCTTATCATAATCAATATTGCATCTAGATGAATAGTTAAAAATACAACCACCCCTAAAAAACAAAAACCCCAATAATAAGTGCATTCCTAGCGTCATACATATTCTGCAGTATGCTAGACAGTTAAAACAGTTTATTTTGAAAATTGTTTTAAATTTTGAGTTAATTCATTTGAATTAAATAAAAATCAGGTCAGCTGACATATTTGTATCTGTACATTTGTGTGGGAATGTGCTGATAAGGCTATCTACAAGTTCAGGTTCATCCCTTTTAAACTGATGTGCCGTTTACTAGTATATGTTGTCCTTGCTAGCTCTCTGGCTGGTTTGGAGTTTTTCAGAGCACACAGACTAGACTAGTTCATCTTTCAGTGAGTAAGATACCAGTGCTGTGAGCTGTGCGCTGCTACTCCTAGACAGAGATTATTAAATATGTCTCCTTGGTTTTGTTTGGGCCCGTGGCTGTCAGTCAGTGACCATCCCCGCTGGTCTGCCTGGCTGATAACTGCCTTTGTCGCTGTTCCAGGAATCCTAGTCTTCCAGTTGAAGAGGAGACCGCCGGACTACATCCCAAAGAAAGGGAGGAGACATGCCGAAGGGAAGCCGCTGAAGGGGAAGGACAGAGCCGACGGGGCCGCCTACGGCTCTGCTCCTGCTCCTGAGAAGCTGCCCTACTTAGTAGAGCTGAGCCCAGGTGAGGAAGCTGGGTAGAATAGAAGTGGGCTTTCACCATACATGGTTCTAATTTCTAATGTATTCAGTGTCCATTTACTTAAGAAATCAAACATTCATTAAATGGCATTTATTTTTCAAAAAGCTAATTAAGTTCAAATGAGCAAAAATAAATATAACACAAGCTTTAAAAGTTTTAAATAATTAGTTCCTTTTAAGAAAACTTCCAAAGTAACTTTAGTTAATGTCCCTGAAACAAATTGAAATTTACTCTTCCTGGAGTCAACCTCTGTGTATGGTGTGAGAGAGAAAGGAAGTGACTATACTAATTGTTTATGATATATGTACAGTGGTTTTTAGATTTAACTATGTCTTTGAAACCTATCACAGTAACTAGTAGGCTGTTTTAAAATAACTAAGTTTATTTTCATATTATGCTTCGAATTATATCACAGAATTCTTACAAGCTGAAGTTGTTGTCATAAATTAGCCACTAGGTAGACAAATACAGTGACATTGCATAAGTATGTTACAGATATACACATCCCCATGTAGTGTTATTAGCATGTATATGCTCTATGTGACATGTTTATTAGTCAGCCAGAATTACATCATTTCCATTTTAGTTAAAATGGCATTATGTGGCCTGTATTATTAAATATTATGAAGCTATTTCATCTTCTTCTAGTTAGGAACTAAAAGTCAGTAATTACAGAAAAATAGCATTAAAAAGAATATATTACATAAATAATACATGGTTCCTTGGGCAGGTTTTACCCTCTCCCCTTCAGGTTTCAGTGTTCATTTTTATTTCTAAGGTTGCTTCAGTTTCTCCGAGCTGGCTATTATAATTACCTAGAGATTAGATATGCTCTTTGTGCTTCAATAGTCTTATGCGATAGCTGAGTTACACTGCTGCAGAATAGTGCAGTACTGTTTGAAAGCCACTCTAATTTATGTCCAAAGCAGTGTGGGTCCTAGGGTGGTAGTTTCATTTTTATTGTTTGAGGGCCTGTATTCATTGCTAAGCTGTTTGTGAAGAATTATTGGTGCTGCTTTGTCCTCAGTTCTGACTAGGTGTTCACAGTCAGAGACGTCCTGTGCTCCTTCCTGTCTGTGATGTAACGACATGGCGCCTGTTTACCTGAAGGAAGGAAGAGGAACAGTGAAAATGCCATTGGGTTTTAACTGAAAACGAGGTTTTTTTCAAGGATGGGTCTGTCCATTGAAAGGTTGCATCAGTTGTAGAACTTGCGTGTGGTAGTTGAAGGGTCCCAGTTGTTACCCGTTGACAGTAATCTTTAAATGTGTAGTAGAAAATAGACTTTTGTAGACAGCAGAGAGGCTACATCAGACTCCATTCTGGGCTTCAGACACAGAGTGGTAACAGCACAGATCGGCCCAGACCTCATATCTAATGACTGCTTCCCTGGTTTGCTTAGTTTTTACTTGTTTCTCAGATAACCACATGCATTTAGCATTGCTTTGTTTTTGAAAGACGATAGCCTCTGGATAAGGTCAGTTCTGTGCTGCTCTCCATCAAATACTAGCGACAGCACAATGGCCTAGTCACCACTCCCTTTCTTAGCACTCTGTTACCTTTAGGCAACAGTTATTGCGCTCCCTATGTAGACAGATCAATGGATATGAAGATGACTAAGACTGTACCTGATGCCAGGTAATGAACTCAGTTCAATTTTAGTGCCTTTCTGGATCCACACTCCCTTTCAAGTTCTCCGGGCTGCTTGTAAGAGCTGCCTTCATATCCAAGATGAGGAAACAATGCTTTTGTCCTAAAGGTGGTGGGTTTGCTGGCAGGCCTGAGTGCTAAAATAAGGTCTTTGTTACCTCGGAGCTGTGTCCTGATAAGAGTGAACACTTTTCATTATGAGAAATAGTCGTTCATGTTGATACATTGTGTGTGGGTAAGGACTATATTTGCATTAGGTACATGGTCAGTCGAGTGTGTGCCCTCAGTGTGGAGGAGGTACTGGCAGTTTTCTGAGGTGCAGGTGTGTTTACAGGATTACGGTAGACTGGAAGCCAGGGTGCTGATTCTCTTGTATGTTGGATTTGAATGTGCCCTTTAAATGGAGGGAGCCAGCCAAGTGGGGTGGTAACCTCTCAGGTTAACTCACTGTTAACACAAGCTGTCCTGCTGCTCGGTGACTCACCTGTTACCCTGCTGTTTCCCTTAACAGTCTGCACTGGTTTCTAAAACACTGACTGGGTCTACTGTAGTCTTTTCTCCCACAGCTCTGAATGCTGGTGGGTAAAATGTGCCAATTCTTCCTTTGAAGCACCTCACTGAAGCTCACCCTTTGCATCTCTTCTCCTCCTTCCTCTCCCACCTGTTCTGCATGGTCTCTGTCCTGCTGATGCTGCCTTCACCTGGGTCCTGGCATGTCTCTTAATCCCAGGGAGAAGGAATCACTTTGCCTACTACAGCTATCACACTTATGAAGGTAATGCTATGCTTAATACTACTTTTGTAATCGGGGCACTAACAGGACCTCCTAGGTGAACAATGTTGACTGAGCAGACACTGTATGTGTAAGAAGTGTAATGTTGGCTGTTTTGTTTTGTTTTGTTTTGTTTTGTTTTGTTTTGTTTTTTGTCTTTTCGAGACAGGGTTTCTCTGTATAGCCTCGGCTGTCCTGGAACTCACTCTGTAGACCAGGCTGGCCTCAAACTCAGAAATCCACCTGCTTCTGCTTCCCAAGTGCTGGGATTAAAGGCGTGTGCCACCACTGCCCAACACATGCTGCCTTTCTGTTCATATCTAATTAGTGTTCCATGTCCAGAACGCAGATAGTTTATTGGAAGCTCCCCCTCCCTTTTTAATTGCTTATCTTTTCAAAGTCCCCTCTGGGACATGAGTGCTGACAGAGGATTAGGCGTAGACTTGTAGCATGCACCCGAAGGGCCATTAAGTGCTCGTGGGCTGTGCTATGGCCTGTGTCCCTTTCATACTTACAGAACAGCTAAGCAGCCCTCATCCCCAAATTTGAAATGTTTCAAGTGCTTCGATGTGAAGCCAGAAGGGCAAGTGACCTCACACAGTAATGGATGTAGTTCTCACCCTGGGCCCCTCACGCAGGGACCCAAACAGGCTGGGCCCAGTTTCTTGTAAGGCTGTGTATTTAGCTGTCTATTAGCTGGTCAAAGAATTCATATTTAAGCATAGGCTCTACCCCACAATATGTAGTATATTAAATATATGCCAATATGTCACAATCTGAGGGAAAATTACATTGTGAGACTTGGCTAGGACTTTGGTAGCCTATTGTGTCTGCCATGAATCTGATTATGGCTGGCCTGTAGCGCTTTAGACATCCTAATTTTCCACTGGAGAGGCAGGCACTCAGGTGCTGTAGACAGTTGACTGTGTCGAGTGCTCCCTGGAGGCAGAAGACAGAGTGCAGGTTGAAGACAGTGGAGATTGAAGGAATATCCAGAATTCCAGTCCAGAGCTGAGGTGGGTTGCCATGGGGACAGAGGTCAGAGGCACCAAGCTCTTCCAGCTCTTCTCACTTACCAGCCTCCCTCTGCATGGACTAGATGCTCTGTCACCCGCTTGTCCTGTAGTCATTAGCTTCTCTGTACTCTGTATAAGGTTGTCTCTGGCTTCTGGTGTAGTGAAGTAGGAAGAGAGAGAGACTGGGAACGCAGCCCTGTCTGTTGGTGTCACAATGTATAGTGTCCCTTTATAAGCTGCAGAAGAATAGTAATGCTGATACTACTTCTAATAGACATGTCTTTCATGTTCTTGTGGTTTTAACTCACATGGTTGCTTATTTTGATCCTTTGTAATTTATTTGTGTAGTTTGTGTGATTGTATTGCATTATGCGTTCACTTTAATACAACTGTTTGCACTAGAACATTAACTATTAAGGAGGGCCAGTGTAGCCTAGCTCCCAAAGAGCTTGCAACTTCTGGGGGCCTATGCAAGCGAGAATCTTTGCAATACAAGGTTCCTGTGCTCTGAATGTGGCAAAGGCACAGTTTGTGAGTTTGTGACCTGCCTGTGACAGTTGAGGAAATACAACAGTAAACATCCCGGGAGGGGAGGAGCCCATGTCCAGGAAAAGGCCATAAGCTTTGGTTTTGCTTTTGAGGCAGGGTCTTAATGTGTAGGTGGCTTTAAACTTCTTTTATTTCAAACTCAGCCTCTGAAGTGCTGAAATTAATCATGCATCACAATATTAGCTTTTGTGATTTTGATGTCTCATTGAAATCCAGTGTTTATGAGAACAGGCAGAGATGAAAATATTCCAACCTTAAGAGAAACGACACAGACAGTCCATTTTGGGAGGTCCATATAGAGCTTTATGTCTGTGACTTACCCTGTTCTCTTCTTTCTTACCTTCACCCAATTGTTACAGATTTTTATAATTCAGAAATAGAAAATTATGTCAGTGGAATGCTATTTCCTGTACTATAAACTAAAGCTAGATCTAGATAACTAGGTATTCATGGTGTCTTTTGCTTTTGAGAGTTCAGACTACATCACAGCTGAGAAACTTTTAAGTCTTTGTGTACACACCAAAACTGTCTAAACTTCTGAACCTTTCATACTAACTAACTTTTGATTCCAATAACTTAAGACTTGGACAGTCATGAAACACCTGGGGAGACTTATTTTCTAAAGGAAACCTTTGCAACTCACACTGAGTGTTGGGCTGTGGGGGAAGCCTGGCTTATCCTAACTGCTGTGTTCCATGAGGTCATATGTTAACTCTGAAAGCAGGGGTCTTCTGCCTCCTCTCCTCCAGCTTCTTCCCCATCCCAGAGAGTCAGGCTTATGGCTATTTTAATACACATTTTCTTTAAAGGACACAAAGTTGGATGAGTACAAAAGCTGGGTAGATCTGGAGGAGTTGGGTTATGGTGTGGACATCAAAACGTGTATGAAATTCTCAAAGAACTAGTTAACAAATAAAAAAGCAAATTTCTTTTCTGCCTTGACTCCAGTTCTTCTCAGGGAAGTTAAACATTTCATTGGCATTTATTATCAGTGGTAGACATGAAATCACAGGAGCTTTACTCCTGGGACTGTGGATCAGGAGGTATGAGTGAGCTGGAAGGTGGCACAGTTGACAGCCACGTTATGCCCCAGCAGCTCTGCTGTGCTGTGACCTTTAAGCGTGAATGGTACTTCTGCCCAGTGGGCTGCATTGAAGGAATGGCTTCAATGGTCCTTTCTGTCCTCAGTACATTCCATCCTCAGAATCAGTAAAGGGGCCTTAGGGGAGCATGCAGGGAAACTCGTAGTTAGAAAGTCGGAATCAGTGACACTATACAGTCTATTCAAGCAGAAGCTGCTTGGCTTCAGTATCTGGATAAGTTTTATTGGAACATCAAATCCATGGGACGAAATCCTGAGAAGTACAATTGTGCAATCCTTAGGAAGATAAACTTGTTTGTTTCAAGCATAAGAACATCAGACTTGACAAACAGAGCTGTGTCTTCTCTTCCCTCTCGCAGACGGCTCTGACTCCAGAGACAAGCCAAAGTTATACCGCCTTCAATTAAGTGTGACTGAAGTTGGGACAGAGAAGTTCGATGACAATTCTATCCAGGTACTTGATAATGCCTGCTGCCTAAGCCTTTTATGGTAGCTCTCCATCAGTAATTAGTAAGCACTCATCAAGGACCCAGCTGCAAGGGAGTGACTAGGGGACAGACAGACCATCTTCGTGTTGAATATGCCACTCACCATCTCTGACTCACTTTCCTCTGACTTAGTGTGGAGAGAATGTGGCTTGTCTGTATCCAAAACGCATGAATTGGAAACATGGACTTGTGTGACATTCTTCTGAGTCTTCACTTCTGATTAGCAAGTGAAGGTGCTGGTGACAGCTTATATGTCTGTTTAAGGATGGTGGAGATACAATGAAAATGCTACCCCTCCCTCCCTCTCTCTCTCTCTCTCTCTCTCTCTCTCTCTCTCTCTCTCTATCTCTCTCTATATATACATATATATATGTATATGTATATATGTATGTATGTATGTGTTTTCCTCATACAAATTGTCAAGGATCATAACTACTGACCTACTTTCCCAGGCTATCATATCATTAGTGAAACAGAATTACAATGTGCCTGACAACAGGCTTTAAGATATTAATGGCATCTAGTTTTCCTGACATGATTTTACAGCATTAGAGAGAAAACAGAATCTTCTTAGACTGCAATCATCATAACAGAACTCAACATACTGTGTGCTACATGATGTCACTCTCCTCCTCAGCTGTTTGGGCCCGGAATTCAGCCCCATCACTGTGATCTCACCAACATGGACGGAGTGGTCACTGTGACACCCAGAAGTATGGATGCAGAGACCTACGTGGATGGTCAGCGCATCTCAGAGACCACGATGCTGCAGAGTGGCATGAGACTGCAGTTTGGCACCTCGCATGTGTTTAAGTTTGTGGACCCCATCCAGGACCACGTTCTTTCCAAGAGAGCCGTGGATGGAGGCCTAATGGTCAAGGGCCCAAGACAGAAACCTGGGTGAATGTGATAGATCAGCTTAAGGATTTTAGAGTGTTTTGGCTATAAAGTAATTTCAATTAGATGGAAATATCTTTATTTACAGTTTATTACATTTTTAAAAAAATATCTGTGTGTATGTGTATGTCTGTTCTTTTTCTGGAGTTGAGAGGACATTTCACAGGAGTAGGTTCTCCTACTTGTGGGTCCTGTGGATCAAACTCGGGTTGTCAGGCTGCCATTTTTTCCATCCTTAAATTTTCAGTTTTAAAAGATGAGAGTGAAGAAGAGCCTGGAGATAAGCCTTAGTGCTTAGAAGCAGTTGCTGATCTGACAGACCATCCCAGTTTGCCTCCCGGCTCCTGAATCAGGCGGTTCATGACTGACTGTAATGCCAGTTCTAGGGTCCTGATGTGGGCATTATACACACACATGTTGCACATATAGACATGAAGGCTAAGCACTCACCCATTTAAAATAATTCTTTTAAAGATCAAAGTGCATTTTATGAAATAGGAGTTTATCACAAATTTGGATTTTGGATTTATCACAAATTTGGATTTTAGATTTTGTAGTTTTTGGATTTTGTATTTGCAAACACAGATTCTGACTTTATCTTGAAATTGATTTTAAAGTTACTTACTCTTAAAGTTGATCTTTTTTTTGTGGACCATCACCCTACGTAACTAATAGTATTTAAAAATCTTTCCTTGATATATTTCCCTCCTCTCATTCTCCCTGGGAACCATGGTCATGCAAGGGGGAGACTGTTCAAGAAGTCAGAGCATTGTGGCTCCACCTAGTGTTTGCCTGAGGTCTTGCAGTGTGGTCTACTAATGAGCTTTCTTCAGAAGAGTGACTTTGCCTTTAATGATAATTTTAAAACATACACTGTTTAGCTATTTTGCTATCTATTTTATAGGTTATTAAAGTGTCTTTTGGAAAAATAGGTGCCATAGCTCTTTATGGTATTTAAAGCAAACTTCTAAGTCCACAGAAGTGTAACTTTTTGCCAAAAGGGTGTTGGTAGTCTCTGGCCTGAAAGTCAACTATGTGGTCCAGGCTGGCCTCAGATTCACAGAGGTCCACCTCCTACACGGACCACTGGTCACCTTCACAGATAGGACACTTTGGACCCGCTTCTCACCTCAGGTTGTTTGCTTACTTGCCTGTTTGTTTATTTATTATTACTTTTTTGTAATGTATGTACTTGGGTTTGTATACCACATGTAGGCAGGAATCTAGCCCAAGTCCAGAGTGATTTTATACTGACTTGGATGCCATCATGTTATGGCCTTTGGCTATAGGAATCACACCTTTCTCAGGATTCAGAACACAATAATAACATGTAGGTGTTCCATGGATAATGACTAGATGGGCAATAATTCACAAATCACTGTATTATCACACGATAGAGCTTAAAACCCCAAACTGATGTCTCACAGACAGTTACACGTAGAAAGCAAATGATTATTTAGCCTTTAGTAAAAGCGCTTTAAGTTATCGTTCAGAGCATGGTACTGCTTTACATTGCAATATATTTTATTTTCTTAGAGAATTGTATAGAGGAATTTCTAATTTAAAAAAAGTGGCTTGAATTTCTACATTATTTTCTTGTTTCAGTCTCTAGATGAAGCTTTGAAACTAAACCATGTAGTTCTTAGATGTTAGAACAATCCAGAAATAGCCATACCCTTGCTCCTGGTGGCTTGTAGGCACCTCAGGCTCCTTCTCTCCTTAGGTCGCGACCAGGGTGTTGTATTTACGCTATTCATGCCAAAGAATATCATTTGGCTTGCCTCAACCCTGTCTCTATTGAAAGTGTGATTTTCGTTTGTATTATTTAAATTTTATTATTATTTTATGTGTGTGTTTTCCTACGCACATGTATAGTTGTATGTGTGCTTGGTGCCCATAGAAGCCAGAAGACTGTATTAGATACCCTGAAACTGAAGTTACAGATGGTTGTGATCTACCGTGTGGGTGCTGGGAACCGAACTCAGCAGAGGCTCTTAACCTCAGAGCCATCTCTCTAGTCTCAGTATTTCGTTTTTTGTTGTTAACATGTAGTTTGAAAAATAGGACCATGAGAGTTTTTGATGTACCTCCTAATTCAGAGAAGTTCACATATTTACTGTCACTTTTTAAAAGTTTGTGTGCCCAAGGAAATTAATTTATTAATGATATTTAAATGTTGGAATACTCATCTGTTCTTGCTGTATTAAGAGTACTACCTTGTCAGTTGAAATTTAATTTTTATGTTTCTTTTTCACTTCAATAGAGCCGTCCAAGAGACAACCTTTGATTTGGGAGGGGATATCCACAGTGGGACAGCGTTGCCGGCAAGCAGGGTGGGTATTCACAGACTCGTGGCCTGATTGTCCTGTGAGCCCAAGAACAGAGGCTCCTTTATAGAGACAGCTTCACAGTACCTCTCTCTGCTGGATCCCACTCTGCTGTATCTGTCCACATAGTGATGCTTACATGAAAGGTAGCTAGCTGTTCCTTTTGTCCGGAGGTTGGAATTTAGTGCTTCCTTTCAGTTGGAGTATGTGTGTTGCCTGTGCTCTGTGTGTACCTGACCTCTGTGGCCAGATCATGCTGAGGTTGATGGACTTCTGCTACTTTATTTCCTTGATACAAGTCCTAGCTCTCCACTGGGTACTCACCTCCCATAGTCATTCTTTGCTCTTGTATAGGCAAGGCATTTCTCGCTTCATTTTGGTGATCTATTCCTGGATTACAATCACTGCAAAACTTGTTGAGCTGAAACAGCAGTCCCTTCATTTACTGTCACATTGGCTTGACTTTACTCGGGCAGTTGTTCCTGTTCCTGGTCTCAGGTGAGTGTAGTGAGCTAGCAGGGAATCAAAGGACACACCAGTGGCCTGCCCACGCGGCCTCTCTGTAGCTGAGTGATGCTCTGTAGGACCTTGAGTTCACAGGTGTTTTCATGGGTTCTGCTCAGGGCTGGCAGAGCACCATTTTCTCTGCCTTTCATGAAGCGAGTCAGCCAGATTTAAAGGGAAGAGGTCTCCTCGAACTGTGTCCTTGGTTTGTTGTTGTTGTTGTTGTTGTTTTTTTTTTTTTTTTTTTTGAGACCATAATGCAGCTAAGTCTGGAAGATTCTCATCAGTGTCAAAAGTCACAGGATCCCCTGATTAGCTTCTGGAATTCCTCCAGTTGCTGACCCCATTCTGCTACTCCGGCTCTCAGCATAATTTCTTGAAGACATGATCTGAGGTGGCTGTTCATATGTTCTAGGTTTGTGACATCCACCAGACTCCTTTGTTTTCTGTGTTCTTGGTCTAAAACTACAAAAATAACCACTATATGAGACATACCTTTCTATTTCCAGGTAACTCTGTCTTTATCTCCAAGTCATGGCTTGGTGGCTTTTTCTAGGTGGATTTTTGGTACTCCTTTCTCAGATAATACTTATTGTCTGAAAATTGGAGAGCTAAGCTGTCAGCTGTCTCTTGTATTTAGGCATGGTTCCTGGGAGACCTTGCCATGTTGCTTAAGATCACACCATTTGTTGTTGTCTACGATTCCCTAATGTATACCTTTTGACCCTTGTCTCTCTAAACTGACATCCTCAGAGGTCTGACTGACTTTCTGTGCCATTTTTATGATAGAATGTCTGATGGGAACCTCGAATTTAACATAGCAGATCAAGCCTGGCTTTTGTTTTTGTTCTTTCTTTCTTTCTTTTTTTTTTTTTTTAGGCAGGGTTTCTCTGTGTAGTTCTGGCTGGCCTGGAACTCACTCTGTAGACCAGGCTGGCCTAGAACTCAGAAATCCGCCTGCCTCTGCCTCCCAAGTGCTGGGATTAAAGACGTGCGCCACCACCGCTGCCCGGCCTTTGTTTTTGTTCTTAAACTTAATTCTTTCTCATCATCTTTATTTTAGTAAGTTATACCACCCACCATGGCTTTGCCCCACTGCGACTGACTTTGGGTTCTTATCTTTGCGCTGTTGAAGTGTCTGTATGCCTCTGCCTTGCTCCTGGTCAGCTCTTGCTGGCTGTCACGGCTCCTGAATTTTGCAGACATGCTTTTGGTTCTGTTAGAGCTCTGCTGTTAGCTGCTCACAGACAGCTCTCGGTACTGTGGCCTCCACCCGGCCAGCAGTGTTGTAAGTAGTGTCTGCCCCGCTCCTCTTCACAAGTGTCCCACTTGTCTCTCTGAAGCTCTTTTACCTGGTACTTGGTCTCATTCATTCATTGTTTTCACACGACTGGCCCCTTCTTGTCTTAGCCCACCCTGACGGGGTTGTTATCGAACATCATCCAGTCATCTACTCCACGTAAGACTTTTATATGACTATTAGTTAATACTGCTGCTGTCTCTGCTTGCTAATTAGTGATCTAGTCTGTGAGCTCTGGACATGGGGACCCTGCTTCTTCAATTATACTCTCATGCCTTTCCTGTTTTGAGTAGTGCCCTACTGCAACAGAGTCTTGGCACGTACAGATGAGTCAAGACTTGAGAGGTCAAGCAGAGTTTTTCTCATTACCGTATATACTCGACACAGAAGCCTTGGTAAATATAGGGAGAATGACAGTCTTTATCCATAGCATATAGATTAGCCTTTCCAACACTGTTGGGCCCTTTCTAGAGCACTTGTGTCATAGGGGGAGGTATTGGCTGTGCCTTTCTGTGCACTCATGTGTTGCAACTCTAGTATGCTTTTGTCTGTCTGTCTACTATATTATGAGTAGTTTTTTGTTTTCTTAAGTCACTTAATAACAATTCTTTAGTGGATAAGCACATAAACATGTCCTAATTTAATTTCCCTTTGCCATCACTCACCATTTATAAGCTTATTTTTAAAAAATTTTAAAACCTAAAATATGTGCCATCTCTTGGTTAGTTTTATTTTGTGAATGTAACTTTGGGAAGTAAAGTGGCTAGTCTTTCAAAATCATTTTGCCTTTAGACTTTGTTGATAAAGTTTATTCCTTGCCCTTTGAAAATCTACATGCTGTATTTTTCATGCCGTTGCGTTGAGTACTGTGAGCTTCTGCGCAGGACCTTGGGCAGTGTGTCCTGCCTGTTTGTGAATTCCTGTCTGGTCTGTGTCCGCACCTTACCTGTGTAGCAACTGCACATCAGATGGCTGTGCAGTGTTGGGCGCAAGGCCGAGGATAGAGGGAGACGTTCTAACACACTCTGGCTTCCCTTGTCACAGAGCACTGCCAGGCTGGACAGTGACAGGGTGCCCTCCACCTCCAGCACAGCTGAGCGGGGCATGGTGAAGCCGATGATCCGCCTGGACCAGGAGCAGGGTTACCGACGAGGAGAAGACAGGTAACTCCTGTGAGTGACTGAGAGAAGACGGTGGTCCCGGACGAGGCCGTGTGTAACAGGTGTTGAGCTGACAGATTTAGCTGGGACCTCTGCTGGGCTTTTGTGACTATTTTTGTTACTGAATTGAGAGGGACAAATGAATGTTTAATAGGTGCATTCCTTACTTGCCACAGTATAGGCGCGCTGACGTAGGCATGTTGGGTCACACTGGCTCTTTTTCATTGGCTGCTTTATACACATACAGAGAAAGGATATCTTTATAACATGTTAGCGTGGCACTGTTGTATTCATTTGTAGAGATGTAAAGACACAAATCATTTTGGAGGGACGTATTTCCTGTCCAGACTCTGTGGTATGTTCCTGTTGAGGCAAGCAGAGGGTGGATTAGTGTCCTTGTATCACTGCTTCATTTCTCGTCACACAGAGTCTCTCTGCTTTCAGTTTTCTTTTATGCTTTCTAGTGTGTTACCTTAATAAATCAGATTCCATCTCTCTGAAATTGTTGTAAGTGCTGTAGCCGGCGTGCCCCACATGCTCACTGTTAGCGACACCATAGTGGTCAGAGGCTGAGTGAACGTATTGTTGCAGGAGCTGAAGACACGCACTTGTCTGTGTTTGAAGGAGGCATTCTTTGTGTTTTTGTCAGTGCTCCAGAACAGGTGGTTGGCAGAAGCAGGGGACATGCCTAGGGTTAGAGTTGACTGTCAACCCAAGACATCGTTTATTATTTTACCATTGTCCAGCAGAGGGCACTGTGTGTACAAGATTATTATTAGCTTCAGTTCAGAAATGAAATATGTAGTTATCAGCAAATATCAGCAAACACTTTTATTGTGTGTTTTTGACTGTTCGGGTAAGGTTTTTTTGGCTATGTGATTATTAGATGTCATACATGTAGTTCTCTTTCTATGTTTGCACTTGTATTGGGTGGCGTAGAGTAAATATGTTGTCTGTCATAGTGGAGTGCTGAGTTGCTTTGGTTGTCTTTTTGGTTTGTTTGAGATGGGCTTCAGTATATAACCCTGGCTGTCCTTGGCCCTCAGTGTGTCAGCCAGGCTGGAACTGGACTCAAAGAGATCCTCCTGCTTCTGCCTCCCAAGGTCTGGGGGTTAAAGGCACGTCTCCACGCCCAGTATGAGTTGGTGTTATGCGCACAGCCATGCATCTATATGGTGATGGAGAAGCGTGACTAAGAATCTAAGTGGGAGGAAGAGAGACAGAACATGTAAGCAAGTATACGCTCAAAGTAGCCATGGCTAACTAAAAATTATTCCCTATAAGAACAGTTTTTGACAATATTTTGCAAGGTAAGCCTAGTGTGTTTTGCAAATAGTAAGAGTTTTATTTACTATTGTCCAGCAGAGGGCACTGTGTACAAGATCATTATTATTAGCTTCAGTTCAGAAATGAAATACGTTGTTATCAGCAAATACCAGCAAACACTTTTATTGTGTCTTTTTGACTGTTCGCTAAGTTTTTTTTGGCTACCAAGTATGTTGTTTGTTGATTTTAAGACAAGATGGAAACAGATCTTTCTTCTAATTCCTACTACAGTTTTCTCATTGACAATGCTGAATTAGCAATGCTTAATTTAAATGGTGTACCATAAAATCTGAGTCACTTTAATAAATAGGCTCAAAACTAAAAGTTTAGGCAAGTATAACGCATCCTTTAAAGTGATGGGAATGATTTATCTTTTTAATCATCAACAGTTTTTTTCCTTTTCCAATTTATATAAACTCTTTACTGAATTTGTGAAAACAATGAGATGAGTAGTTTCCACAGTCTCTCCCAGCTAATTCCTCTAAGCATGGCAGCTGCTGGCCAAGCATGAGGGTGCACACACCTTTAAGCCTGGGGCAGGTGCATCCCTGTGAGCTCAGGAGGGAGGGGGTTTGATGGTGAGACCCTGTCTCAAAGACGGCTACTCAGTATAAGAGCCATATTGAAATAATTGTGAATTTAAATCATATTGTTTTCTTAAATGGTTAAGTTAAACTAAATTGTTATAGACTGGAGTAAACTTTGACTAATATAATTTAATGGAAATAATTTTGCTTTTAAAATGATAATAGCGTGTGTTAATGTGTTTTTTTTTCCTTTAGATTTACTTATTTGTGTATGGTGTGTTTGCACACAGGCGTGCGTGTGTGTATGTGTGTGTGTGTGTGTGTGTGTGTGTGTGTGGTGTGGTGTGTGCGGTGCCTGTGTGTGGTTACATCAAAGTCTCTCTTGACTGTTAAGTACTCCTCCGGTCGCTTGTATTGTTTTCTTTTTATTCACCTTTCCATGATTGGCAGAGGTGAGACTGAGGAGAAGGGAACTATTTGCTGTTGGGAAAGAATTATTTCAGTTAGCTGGTCTGTAAATTATTAGAAATCTATCCCAAATTATCCTCTTTTACTTTCAAACAAATTTATTTGTCTGTATTAACTTCCTGTGAGTGGGCCCGTGGTCTCGTGTACTTGGATCAGGAGTCTCTCACAGTCTGCCTGTGCCTAGCGGAGTGATAGTATTAGAGATGGGTCCGCACTGCACTTTGAAGCCATTAGCAAGTAGCTCTGCTTCCGGGGCCTTGGCCTTGATGACATGCCATCTCCATTTAGGTCTGTCTTTAACGTAATGTTTCTAATCAACCATGTCATTATAATTCACAGTTAACTTTGCAGAAAGGAAGAACATATGTTTCTAGGCTTATACCAGGTGTGTGTGTGTGTGTGTGTGTGTGTGTGTGTGTGTGTTTTCTAATTTTAAGAATTATTCTTAATTATCTCTATAAAGTTGGACTGATGTGAAAAAGATGTTGAAATATTAATGAAGAGTTACTTGTTTGTTTATTAAGTAGCAAACTACCTTTAGATAACTATGGTTTTAATTACATCTCAAAAGGAAAGGATATTTGAGGGAACATTAGCATTAAGGTAAGGAGAGCTACAGTGGAGTTATAATTATGTAGTTTCTACATTTCTTCAAGGACTCAGTGGTAGCTTTCAAATGTTTCTGACCATAGTCAGAGCATGAGGCACATGCAGCCAGTTGGATGGACTCAGGCATGCGTACAGGTTACAGTGAGGAGGGGCCAGGCAGAGCAGCGTTGGGCCCTCTTTCCTCAGCGCTGGACTGGGAACCATCTGCCGAAGACTTCTATCACGGAACTGGACTTGTCCTTAGCCTTCTAACTCATCTGGTCCCGAGTACCTGGAGGTGTTTAAACAGGAACACAAGTGCTTAGCCTAGCTCGTAGAAATGTTTCTAATTATTTAGATTTTTGATAGCTCCTTATAGGCAAAGTGGTATAAAGCACCTGGACTTTATGTGACCTTAGGAAGACAAACAGATAGAATGATCATTGTTGTTGTTGTTTGTTTGTTTGTTTTTTAAAGTATGCTTTATTGTGAGCTTGGAAAAGGGAAATACTGCATTATTTAAAGCAAAACCTGAGGGCTAGAGACATGATTGTGAGTTATGAGCACCTGCCTTGCAGAGGACCTCAGTTCCGTTCCTAGTCTGTGTTTGACATGTCCCTGGGGACGGAGTGCTGCCTGCTTCCTAGGACATGCCTCCTTCCATTTGGAAGTGCTCCGCATCCAGCCCACCTCGGGGTCTCCCAGCAGTGTCTTTTCACTGTCACCTGAGCTTGCTCGTTAGATCCTTGTCTTTAACATGACACACTCATTAATAATCCAGACTTGTGTTCTATCTGCACGATAGCTCCTTCAAGGAATTGGCCTTCTGTCTGTTCTTGTGAATGCTTCACCAGGTAGCTGATGAGGCCGGGAGGCTCCTCTGCTGTGTCACACTTCGAAACGCCCTGTGCATGCAAACTAGCTTAGAGGTGCACACAGCAGAGAGGAGTGGTGGCATCGGCTGTCGATCCCATCTTAAGGCAGGCTCAGTGACATCAGTTTCTTTCTTTCAGGACTCAGGATGCTGCTGGGCCTGAACTGATGCTGCCTGCCAGCATTGAATTCAGGGAAAGCTGTAAGTGGTTTTAGATTGTGCTGTTGGTAGACGGGTTCTTGTTCCATTTTCTCCAGGTGACTTTAATACTTTATGTTCATTTTTCTTTTTTTCAGCTGAAGATTCTTTTTTATCGGCCATTATAAACTATACCAATAGCTCTACAGTTCATTTTAAGTTGTCACCGACGTATGTGTTATACATGGCCTGCCGGTATGTATTGTCCAGCCAGCACAGGCCTGACATCAGCCCTACGGAGCGCACACATAAGGCCATTGCCGTTGTCAACAAGATGGTGAGCATGATGGAAGGCGTCATCCAGGTGAGTGGCCGCCCGCAGGTGCTGGGGGGATGGGGGCCATCTTGTTAGTGTCAGGGACACTTCTGATCTGCTTACAAGCTTTGCCTGTACAGCCTGGGGCTCTTTTGTTGTTGTTGTTGTTGTTGTTGTTGTTGTTTTTAATAAAGTGCATAGATTTTAAAGTTGAAAGAAAATAAAAACTTGTTTAAAAATTTTTCTTCTCTGTAAATTGTAGAGTAAATGAAGATAAACTGTATATGTTGTAAGCCAGCAATCATGAAAAATCCCCTGAAATTACAGTGCATGTGAGAGAGTGCTTAGAGGGCGGTCAGCTTTCTTTGAATTTTCTTTAGATTATTGGAAAGACATTCACACAGTGTACAGTCATCTGCATTCTGGTGTGTGCAGCTCTAGCCTGAGAGTGCTTCTCCAGTGCAGCAAGGGCAGCCAGCCTTCCTCCCTTCCCACAGGCCCTGGTGTCCACTTTCTTAGAGCTTTTCAGTGTGAGGCACTTGCTTTTTTTGTAGTGAGCCTGTGGTGATGGGTGTGTTTGCATGTATGTATTCTCTACTGTGTGTCTGTAGGGTTGATGGGCTGGAGGGTAAACTTCTCATTAAGGTGGAATTCTCTCCCCTGGTAAGAATTCTCTGGTGGTGGTTTGGTTCCCCTAACTAACTCCTCAAGACTGCAGTTGATAAACTTGGTGCAGTTGTTTTCTATATTTGCAGATAATTTGAGGATGTAATTGTAAAGGCTATTATAAGTAAATTTAAAGACTTTAAAAAGTTTTCTTAACTCAGCTAAGAAACTAAAAGTGCAGTGTTAATACTTAGTTAAATGGTTTGGTGATTTAAAAAAAAACATTTTTGGCAGTATAATTTGAGGGTGACTGAGATGGTCTCTTAATACTTTCTGAGTTATTTTTAAAAGCCAAAAGTTTCCACAAATACTTCTTTCACATTTGAGTGATTAGCGTAATAGGATTTTGATGGGCTTATTTAAGCTAAAGAATAGATAAAAAAAGAAAGACCATTTTATTTGGATACTTTGTTATTTGGTATCATCATTTTGTATATAAACAATTTTAAGTGTCCTTTTCAGTTGTCATCCAAGTTCATTGTGTCTTGCCATGTGTGCACTTGAAGCCTGTGTCATTCAGACTGTGATACTTCTATCACCAAACTGCCTATGAGAATTTATCCTTGATGTCTGCTAGTGGGAACTTTGACTACTGGCTGGAAAAGGCTTTTAGACTTAGAATAGATTCAGTGTAACCTTGGATCACTCATTAGTGATGGGGAAGAATTACCACAGTAGATAGTTTAGATTCTACTGTCAAAAACCTCATTCCCTTTAGTGTAGGTATAGATGAATTCTTTATGCACTTTAGAAATTGTCAGCTTTTATTTTGATTGTTTCTCTCAGTGTTTCCATTTTCATCCTCATAGTTAATCCAAGGGAGTAGACCCTTTCACCTTCACGTAGTAAGCTCCCAGAATCATTTTAAAGTGTTTGGAGGTCCTTCCTTTGTGTTATTTTTTAAAGAGATCAGTATGTTCATTTGTGTTTTATTATGATGCCATCTTTATAAACTGTAAACAGTTGTGCTGATGTTAAAAACATGAACCTAGCCTTTGTGTCAGATACTTCGGAAATAACTAAGTGTCGTGCTCATGTTGTACCTTCATTTAGTGTTTTTATTTTTTTAAATTATCATGATTGTTTACAAGTTTCTTTCTCTCGTTCTGCTTGATTTCCCCTCGTCTGTTTTTCTCCAGGAAGTAGACCAGGTTGATCAGGTAGGACATACTGCTGGGAACTGATCCTAGCTGTGTTGGCTTAGCTGAGTTTCTCATGCTGCTTCCATTACAAATATGAGCCTACAAAAACTGGACTGAGCAGTTCATAACCCTCATTCAGCAACTGAAACATGCAACACTAAAATCCTTTTTGACTGCGCAACTTTTATCAGCATTTCATAATTTCTGCTTAATGCACTTCAGTGTGGATGTGAAATGACAGAAGCTCTGTCTCTCCTCTATTATTTATCCTTGGTTCCTATTCTTTGGATCTCATCTAAGGTTGCCTGGCCTGCAGATGTGGTCGGGAGAGGACGTGATAGATCAGTACTTGATACTGAGTTGCATGGTGTCCAAGCCAGTGACTACAAGTATCAGGGTGGCTGTGGGTAACCATGGATACCTGTGTGTATGCTACGCAGATTACCAGATAATGCATAATCTACAATTTGGTTTGGAAATACACAATGTCTCAATTCTCTACTGACTGCAAATTCCATCGAAGTAGACCAGTGTGTCTGTGTGTGAATGCTCAGACACGGCCCTGGTTCTGTGCCTCCCATTGCTCTGTGTGTACCTAAATTCCTTCGCAAGTATCTGGTATCTGTGGTAACTACCTGGTGGAGATGGGAAGGTACTGGTCTATCTTGAGCTTTTCAGGAGTATTCCTGATTATTTGTGATTTTCCTAACTCTTGCATTGTTTATGGAAATGTTTTCTGTCCACAGAAGCAGAAGAACATTGCAGGAGCGCTTGCTTTCTGGATGGCAAATGCATCTGAGCTTCTCAACTTCATCAAGCAGGACCGAGACCTTAGTCGGATCACGCTGGACGCCCAGGATGTTCTAGCACACTTGGTTCAGATGGCATTTAAGTAAGAAGCACATCCCGGAAAGAATAAATTTATATGCTCCACGATCTGTTTTCAAAGCCAGTCTTAAAGATCTTACTTACCCTAATTGAAGATGCTTGATTGCCAGGAGCACAGGGACTGTGTTCACCCGAGAGCAGTGTGCTCTGGGACACCTGCAGTGTGTGAGCGTTCCAGAGTACGCTTTTTGTTATTTTTTAATGGAATATGTTCTTAAAGAATACAGATTGTCTCAAATGGTAAAAGATCGAATACTGTGTGCGACCTCAGGTGATTAAATTGTTTGTGTGTTTTCAGGTACTTGGTTCATTGCCTTCAGTCAGAACTTAATAACTACATGCCAGCCTTTCTGGATGATCCTGAGGAGAACAGTCTGCAAAGACCAAAAATAGGTTAGGGCCTTGTGTGCCTCCTCTAACATTTAACTTTGATTTATTCTTAAGTCTTTATTTTAAATGTATGTATGTTCTGACTGCATTTTTGTCTGTATACCATATATGAGTCACAGAGGCCAGGAGAAGGTGTCTGATCACATGGGACTGGAATTAAAGACTGTTTTGAACCACCATGTGGGTGCTGGGAATTGAACTTGGGCCTTCTGAAGGAGCAGCCAATCACTGAGCCACCTCTTCAGTCCTAGTTTTATTAATCTTTTGGTGCCACCAACCTCTGTCTGTGTCATAGGCCCAGCAAGCTTCTGCTGCCCCACTCTCCTAAGGGCCTATATTTTAATTTTTTTATGTATATGAGCGTTGACTACTTGTATGTGTGTGTCTAGTATCCATCAGAGGCCAGCAAATGTCATGGGATTTCCTGGAACTAGAGTTGTACATAGATGGCTCTTACGTCATGTCGGGGTGCTAGGGGCTCAACCTGGGTCTGCCAGTGCAGTAGTTTCCAGGCTCCTCCTCCAGCGCTAAGTTTATCTTAATGTGCAGTATTTTGTAAGGGATGTCTTTTCTCTTTTTAAGATACATTTTTGTGTTATGTGTTTGTGTGAGTATATGCAGTGGGTGCCCAAGGAGGCCAGAAGCGTGCATCAGAGTCCAGAGAGTTGGGGTATAAGCAGCAGGGAAGCAGGCTTGGGTCCCGTGGAAGAGCAGTGTTCCAGGACAGCGCTGCGGTGCCGCAGCAGGTGCTCTCAGCTCTGAAACTGTCCTCCCAGCCCCAGAGCTGGTTCTTAAATGAGTGCCTTACTGTAGCTCTGAGGTGACGTCCCAGGAGCTGTCTGTCAGACTTAGGAGGAATTTTCACTTTTGCTTTGCTTCTTTAAAAGTCTTACAGGCAAATTTATCTGATTAGAAACTGTATGTGTTTAAGACCACACCCCTGCTTTCTGTTTGAATTTGGTATTTGTAACTAGTTTGACATATGTGTGAATTGCTGTAACTACCTTTGTCTAAAGTTGGTATGACTCAGAAGGTTCTACAGTGCCGTGTGGCCCCTGATGTTTTGTTCCATGTCCTGAACAGATGACGTGCTGCATACACTCACAGGAGCCATGTCCTTGTTGCGGCGCTGCAGAGTCAATGCTGCCTTGACCATCCAGCTGTTCTCTCAGCTTTTCCACTTCATCAATATGTGGCTGTTCAACAGACTGGTGACTGACCCAGATTCAGGCCTGTGTTCCCACTACTGGGGCGCAATTATCCGCCAGCAGCTGGGGCACATTGAAGCTTGGGCAGAGAAGCAGGGGCTAGAGCTGGCCGCTGACTGTCACTTGAGCAGGATCGTGCAGGTGTGGACGTGGTTGTACTCCATTCTCCTTGCTTCTCCCTCTTCCCTGCTAGTACATTTTTGTGGTGAATTTTGTGGTTCACATGATGAGTGAGAACTTGGGGTGACAGAGTCTCAGTGTGTTTTTTCATATGCATACAGTCAAGCAGGCTGTGGTGGTTAGTAGCCTCTGGGCTGGGGTAGCAAGCCAGCTAAGACTAAATGACTCAGCAGATGGTTATTGTCTCCCTCTTCTGGTCGAAATCAAGGTGCTGGCCTCTGAGAGACTTGACTATAAATTGGCTCTTCCAGCACCTGGTAGTTTACACACAACTTAGGCATTCTTTGGCCAATCTTTGCCATAGACTTCAAGTGGCATTCTTGGGTACCTGTCTGTCCAAGTGCCTGGTTTATACAGGGGCATCAGTGAAATTGGCTACCTTTTAACCAGCTGTATGCACAAGGCCCCTCCTCTGTAGGACTCTAGCCTCCAGCATCATTAGAATCTCAAGGACATGGTTCATTCTGTAGCAAGATGTGTAAACAGTAGGACAGAAATGTCACTGACATGTTCTTTTTTAAGAGACCAGCAAAATAGATTTTATTGAAGGATAAATGTTGATTTTATTATTTTGTTTTGTTTTGTTGGTTTTTTTCAAGATAGGGTTTCTCTGTGTAGCCCTGGCTGTCCTGGAACTCACTCTGTAGACCAGGCTGGCCTCGAACTCAGAAATCTGCCTGCCTCTGCCCCCAAGTGCTGGGATTACAGGCGGGCGGTGGTCCCGGCAAATGTTGATTTTAAAATGGGCAGTAGTTAACTGTTTAGATGCCAAGACATAGCCTACTAAAGGGAAAACTTTAGATACCAAAGTCTAGGAACTGGTGTTTATAACTAAGGACATGAGTTATATGCAGCCTCAAAACTTAGAGCAATTTAAAACATTTATTCTAAATGTATTTATTAACTTGTTTTTATTGCCTTTCATCTCCTCTAAAGATATTTACTAACCCAAGAAGCTGGTTAGCTCTCATCTTTTATCAAAATTCATATTAGCCAAACTATCAGGTTCCTATAAATAATTATCTGGATTGCTGTATGAATATTCAAACTTTCAAAGAGACTGTTTAAAAGCCTGTATAAACATTGGTAATTAAGTTATATTAAAAACATCTTTTATAAGCTACACTCTCAGCTTTTCAAAGAATGTCTTTCAAAGAAAAGATACTTTAAATATCTTACTGCATGATCTTTGTTCTTTTAAATAGGCGACTACATTACTTACAATGGATAAGTATGTACCTGAGGACATTCCAAACATAAACAGCACATGCTTTAAGTTAAATTCTCTGCAGCTTCAAGCCTTGTTACAGAATTACCACTGTGCACCTGATGAGCCTTTTATTCCTACGGTATGTGAGTGTTTATTGTACCAGAGTGTGGGCCTGTCTGCACAGGAGAATTGGGGTGAGAGTGGGAAGAAAAGGAGAGGTGCTCACTAGTGTGTCAGTGTTTGCTTACCTAACAGACCCCCAACCCAGCGGCTCTTCTGCTGGTAGACTTCCAAGCTAGAGATTTTTCCCCGTGTTTTTGTTTGTTTGTTTTTGTTATTTTCTCAATCATTTTGTGAGGTTTCCCCTGTAGTATTGTATGTACTATAATTCACAACTTAATAACAATGTGTTAGAGTTGTACAAATCAACTGCTTTGGAAAAAAGAACATCAGGTGTTAAAACTGTTTTAAAGCCTTCTGTTCACATGCATGTCTTTAAGTGGTCTGGCACGCAGGTACTTTGTGAAGCCTGCTCTACATGTGCTGAGGTCACATCTGTGAGATATCGAGGTGCTCCCCACTGGGGAGCATTTCTTTGATGAGTCCATATTTGTTCTCTGCAGGATCTCATAGAAAATGTCGTGGCTGTTGCTGAGAACACGGCTGATGAGCTTGCCCGAAGTGACGGCAGAGACGTGCAGTTGGAGGAGGACCCTGACCTACAGCTGCCTTTTCTTCTGCCAGAAGACGGCTACTCCTGTGATGTTGTCAGAAACATTCCAAATGGTTTACAAGAATTTTTAGACCCTCTGTGCCAGAGAGGTACATACCACTTTTCACGCCTCATGTGGCGCTCCAGCTGGGTTCAAGTGGGCTTGCTGGCTCTCTGAATAGCAGGCCTAGGAGTTGTGCCTGGTCTCCTGAGGAAGCTGTGTTCCTGTGACTCAGGAGGAGTCTCACTGAGATGAAAGATATTGCATGTCCAGGCACGACACCATGTGGGTGCGTTGTTTCCCTTGACTGAGTGCCCGCTCTCTTCCCACGTGGTGCCATAACAAAGCATCTTTGACCACACCTCTCTCCTGGCATGGAAAGGAGCCCGGGACCCCTGGGTCACTTCCAGCCAGCCAGACTGTCATGGGCAGGCCACCCTTGCCTTAGTTCCTTCCTTATAAATCAGTCCAAGAGCTCAGAACTGGACAGGCTGCCTTTAGGGAGAGGGCTCTGCGTAGATTCTGAGGCCACCGCATCATGCAGCTTTTCTCTGATTGTTTCTATGACCTTTGAGAGTCTGTTTTGCTGGTGTATATCAACTTTTTAAAAACACCACTGTTTTTCTTTAAAGCATAGCTTTGAAACCAACCAAATTCTAGTTGTAATCTGTTACATTTTCTTTTTTTCACGATGTGGAGAATAACATATGAGTAGGAAGAAATGCCCAAAGTGTGGGAGCTCAATTAAATAACAGATAGTAAGGCCGGCAGAGGCGCTGTGGCCAGACCAGAACAGTGAGCGTGATGGTTTCACCCGACTGTTCACGCCACAATAAATAGGACGTTTATCTTCAAAAGTATAGTGAGAAAAGATGATCCCATTGAAAGGCTGTCTCCTCTCATGAATTGTGTTGTTGGCAAAGCAGTTTATACTTTAGTCTTCCTAGCAGGTCTGCTGTTCTCAGAGACACAAAGTCCAAGGTCAGGGAAGGATAGGTGAGGTCATTTAAGACATCTGTGAAGTGTGAGGACCATGAAGAGGTTTAGACCTGAAGGACCCTCATTCACGGCACAGGTAAACCTGTGGGCAGATGGCGAGGAGGCTATAGCCAGGCTTTAATAGTCTCGCATGGAAGAACTCAAGCTCATGGAAGGCCCCTGGTCACAGCATGGGGAACACAGTAAAGCTATTGGACTGCTTGCTGTGGAGGTGCTTAAAGGTGTCTTTTCATGTGAATGTCTCAGGAGATCAGGCTGAGACCATGGGCTAACAGTGAGGCACAGTTTCCCTGTTGTGTCCTCACCCTGGTGTTGCAGTGCTGGGCCTCCTCACCCCCGCCTGGACTCACTGAGGCACACTTGACGCTGAGAACTGAGAAAGGCTGTAATTAATTTCTTATAAATAAGTAAGTCAGGAGACTACAGTCTGCTACGACTTTGGAAGTGGACATAATTGATAGAGTGCCAGTTGTGTCATGTGTGCCATGGGTGTTTGCCAGCATGGAAACAGTGAGTGCTTAACCTGCTGAAGAGCTTCCTTCATACTCTCCCCTAGGCTCTCTTGGATAAGTCGTCCTAGGCCATGTGATACTTGATTTGTCTTGGCGTCCACACATTGTTTTGTACAGGTTGGATGTTTATAGTTCATGCAGCCTAGCACACAGGTGCCTTTAAAGGTATAAAGTAGGCAGAGCGTTATGACATCAGTGTTTAATTCTTCACACTCTTTGTTTGTAAGCTGATTAAAGGACTGCTGTGTACTGTCAATCCCTCTCCACCCCCAGTACAAAGCAGTTGTGTGAAAGACAGTAAAACCAGCCCAGACGAATGCCTGGTTGTGCTGAGTGCTCAAGCTGTGCCAAGTCCGTTCCCATCAGAAGCGCAGTGCACAGCTTGTCATGGGGATCTGACACTGGAAAACATGAAGAATTATAATTCTTTAAAACATGAAGAAAAGCAAATTCTGTTTACATCTCAGTGCAACTGGATTGAAACAGTTTTAATAGTGAAATTACATGTTTTTTGCTTTAACTGATGTTCTTCTCCCACAAATATTTCTGATAACGCTGCATCCCATTGGTCTCCCTGGGGCAGCTGCATTCACGTCAGTCATGCCCACACTGGCTATTCAGGATGAGAAGACAGCAGCAGCCCTGCAACACAATCACAGTTTCAGAACGCTTGTGTAATATGGTTTTGTCAAGAAAGAACCCTGAGAAATATGAAATAAACCTTAACTAAGTGAAGGTGACATGGCTTTGAATTCGAGTCTTAGTTCTCTAAGTATGCCCTTAATAAGGCGTCATAAATACTTTGGTGGAAGTATCGGGTCCAGCTAAGGGCCTTGCACATTCTAGATAAAATGCTCTACACTTAGCTCTAACAGAAATCTAAGGCAGAAGGATCATGAGTTTGCAGCCAGTCTAGTTTAAACTTATGGTAAACTTTCTGTCTCAGAAAACAACAAAGCAGAACTCTACTTTTTCTTTTTTCTTTTTCTTTTTCTATTGGATATGTTCTTTATTTACATTTTAAATGTTATCACCTTTCCTGCCCCCCCCCCCGAAAACGCCCTATCCCATCCCTCTCCCCCTGCTCACCAACCCACTCACTCCCACTTTCCTGTCCTGGCATTCCCCTAGACTGGGACATCAAGCCTTCTCAGGACCAAGGGTCTCTCCTCTCATTAATGTCTGACAAGGCCATCCTCTACTACATATGCGGCTGGAGCCATGGGTCCCTCTGTGTACTCTTTGGTTGGTGGTTTAGTCTCTGGGAGCTCTGGGTACTGATTGGTTCATATTGTTCCTCCTCCTATGGGGCTGTAAACCCCTTCAGTTCCTTGGGTCTTTTCTCTAGCTCCTCCAAAGGGGACCCTGTGCTCAGTCCAATGGTTGGTTGAGAGCATCTGCTTCTGTATTTGTCAGGCTGTGGAAGAGCCTCTCAGACAGCTATATCAGGTTCCTGTCAGCAAGCTCTTGGCAGCTGCAATAGTGTCTGCATTTGGTGACTGTATATGGAATGGATCCCTAGGTGGAGCAGTCTCTGGATGGTCTTTCCTTCAGACTCTGTTCCATACATTGTTTTCATGTTTGCTCCCATGAGTATTTTGTTCCCCCTTCTAAGAAGGATTAAAGCATCCACACTTTGGCCTTCCTTCTTGAGCTTCATGTGGTCTGTGAATTGTATCTCAGGTATTCCGATCTTTTGGGCTAAAATCCACTTACCAGTGAGGGCATAGCATGTGTGTTCTTATTGTGACTGGGTTACCTCACTCAGGATGATTTTTTTAGTTCCATCCATTTGCCTAAGAATTTCATGAAGTCATTGTTTTTAATAGCTGAATAGTACTCCATTGTGTAAATGTACTACATTTTTTTTGTATCCATTCCTCTGTTGAAGGACATCTGGGTTCTTTCCAGCTCCTGGCTATTATAAATAAGGCTGCTGTGAACATTTATTTGTCAGTAATTTAAATGCATATGAACTTAGAAAAAAATTGCACAAAATGTTGTAAGAATGGACCCTCCCAACCCCAGGATGTACATTTTAAATGGTCTGTAGTGTGAGAATTTAATACAGCATGGTGTAGTAAACCCATAGCCTGTGTCAGTGCCGTTCTCTGGTTCTTTGTGCCTGTCTTTTGTTAAACAAATATGTGTGGTGTTGATGGTTTTCCTTTAGGGTGGAATGTATAGTTCTTCAAGAATGTAGCTACAGAACAGCTCACTAATTTTCATAGTAAAAGAAAAGTAGTTCTTTGGTGTGCACAGGAGAGGAAACCCAACAACTTTTTGTTATTGTTGCTTAAATCCTGATGGATCAAAACAGGTACATGGTTTTAAACAGTTTTCAGAGGAAAGTAAAGGCATAGAAGGTGAAAGATAAGAATGTTCACTAAGGTATTAAACCTTGAGATGAGTGTGGTGTCCCTGTAAGTCCCAGCAGCTGAGAAGCTGAGGCAGAAGTGTAGCTCCAGACGATCCTCAGATTCATGAGGATCGAAAAATACCCCCTGGTTCTTAATATAAATCGATACTCTGTTTTCCTCATTGAAAATTGTATGGGTTTAGGTACGCCTTGCCCATTTTCTAATTACTATTTTCTTCTTAGGATTTTGTAGGTTGGTTCCTCACACACGTTCACCAGGTACCTGGACAATATATTTTGAAGGAGCAGATTATGAAAGTCACCTTATGCGTGAGAACACAGAACTGGCAAGTATCTGAGGTTTGGATGGATTAGAACATCAGATGTGTTTCTAATGAGTTGGAGATGTGATATAATTAATCCTTTAGTTACACTGAATGTTACGATGGACATTTAAAATTATTTTCTTATATCAGATTGATTTCAAACATTTTAAAACCTTGATTTGTGAAAATACATATGTTTGCTCCATGAGCCAGGTCTGAACAGTTGTATTGTAATAAGTGGTTCTTTAGAAGTAGAGTATTAGCCGGGCGTGGTGGCGCACGCCTGTAATCCCAGCACTTGGGAGGCAGAGGCAGGCGGATTTCTGAGTTCAAGGCCATCCTGGTCTACAGAGTGAGTTCCAGGACAGCCAGGACTACACAGAAACTCTGTCTCGAAAAACCAAAAATAAATAAATAAATAAATAAATAAATAAATAAAAAATAAAAAATAATAATAAAATAAAATAAATAAAAAGTAGAGTATTTATGCTCACAATTATGGTAGCCTGCATATATACAAATATATATTATATATATTTCTATTTGAAATATAGTAACTTTGAAAGCTATTATTAGAAAACTATTTTTCAGTTGCAAAAATATTCTTTTCTACTCACTTCTGCTTTATCTTAACTCACTGTTTTGAGATAGTAAGGAGTTTCATTTATCTTAATTATACTTTGCTTCAAATACATTTTTAAAATATATACTTTTTTATATGTTAAATTTAGAGTAGTAATTGTGTCTTCCTGCATACTTTAGATTTGAACATGCATCAGAGCTGTACCCTAAAATTGCATTGATAGTTGTCATTATACCAAATATATAGCTCCCAACTAACAGTGACCATTCCTTTTTCTTGACTTCCTATGTTCACTTTTGGTCTTACAAAGTAACAGCAGGAGCAGCAGCTGACGACCAGATCTTGACAGGAAGACAAGCACTTCCTGGGCTCCTTGGTCGCTCATCTCTCAGATTTATTCTGAGTCCTCAGGAGATAGATGTCAGGTGTTGGTTTGTGTAAACCAGCAGTCTGGCTGTCACATGACTGTGTTTTCTCCTGGTCCTTCATGGGCGGCGTCTGAACCTGCCTTTGTTTAAACCCCGCCTTCTATAACATGTGTCTTAGGAGTCAAGTTTACAACAGCAGGTACTCAGTGTTCATTTTGCTTTTTAACTGTGCCCACATTTTGGTTTGAAGTTTGTCATGAGTGTAATGTGACTTAAATAATGTTTACCTTTAAAAAAAAAGCCACCAACAAGGTTTCTTTGACTGCCTAAGCTTTGGCTGCTCTGTGGCTACACTGCCCTCAGTCTCTTTGTACTGAGTACCCAGCTCAGTGCATTTCTTTTGGTAGAGTGCTGAGAATACTTGTAATGCATCCTATATTTCATTTATGGTCATAATTTTAAATAAAATTACTCTTAATTTTTCAAGACAAAAGACATTAGTTCATCTCTGTTACAGCCATTTTCTGCTATCTTCCTAGACAGTGTGACATAATTCTAAACTTTTTTCAGTGGAGAACAAAACAAAAGCTTAACTGTTTATTTTAAAAGATCATAAAGGTAAAAATTGGATTTTGTTTTTATGGTTGTGTTTTCTAACCTGATAGTAAGAGAAGTTTAATTTTGTTTCATATATTAAATTCTTAACATTTAAATGGTATTTATAACTAAGACTCACCTTTTAGACTATAGTCAAATGATTCAGTATTTTGTTTGCTAAATAAAAAGTACCTGCAGGGCTGGAGAGTTGGCTCAGCAGGTAAGAGCACCGACTGCTCTTCCAGAGGTCCTGAGTTCAATTCCCAGCAACCACATGATGGTTTACAAACATCTGTAATGGGATCTGATGCCCTCTTCTGGTGTGTCTGAAGACAGCGACAGAGTACTCACATACATACAATAAATCTTTTAAAAAAGAAAAGTACCCGAGACAGTGCCCCTTTATACCCTTCCCCAGTCTCTGTTATAACCTTTCCAACCATGTGAAAGCAGTTCGTGTTAGTCACAAAGTAAGCCTCTTTTCTCATCGTAGGCCCAGCCTCTGAGGAAGGAGCCTGAGGTCATCACTGTGACGCTGAAGAAGCAGAACGGCATGGGCCTCAGCATCGTTGCCGCAAAGGTAATACAGGGGCATCTCTACCCACCTGCGGCCATTGAAGGGTGGCCTCTGCGCACGAGTGTGGCTGGTGTGACTGGTACCTTGAGACGGAATAGGTCGTTCAGAGGACGTAGTGTAAAGGTGTGGTCAAGACTGGGTAGTCATGGTGAGAAAAGCAAATACGAGCACAAGAGAAGCAATTGCACCTGTCACTTTATAATAGCAGGTACCAGCTCTTTTCAACTCTGTGTTACAATCATGGAGACCTAACAGCACAGCCATTCTAATCTCAAGGCGTTTTTTACTGGAGGATGGATTGGAACTTAATACAGCTATATATCCAGCAAAGCATTGACGGCTTTCTTACCTTCCCTGTTCTCTTGGCATATAAGTCCCTTTACCTATTAGTCTGCTAAAGGAAGATTTTCTTTCTTTCAGTTAAAAGAAATTAGTAGTATGACTAGAAGTTCCTTTTTAACAAAAGCTTCCACAATCATAGTCATATACTTTGAGTAAGACACATGTTTTTACGTGTGGTTCTCAGCATTCCCCTGAGTTACTATTTCCTTGTGTCTTCACCCCACTCTGACTGGTTCTCTTCCTCAGATAGTCTCCACTCTTCTTTCATATCACATGTTATTACCTTCTCGTTTCCAAATATGAGTTTTAGCTAATACTTAATAAGATACTTCATTGAGCTGTAGTCATATTTTGCCTAAAATATAATAACTTTGTCAGCTGAAGTTGTTACCTTTGTCTTATTCCCAGAGAACATGTGAAAAGCTTGCAAACACCAGACAGCGTTATGAAAAAAAGACTCCCAGATGCAGTACATTCTGAGAAATGTTTTAAGTTGGTGCTTGTCATTTCTACACATCACAATACTATTACAATGAATATTAATTGGAAGTTGACATTTGAAGCCTCGTCTTGTGCTGTTTTAAAGGCTACATCAAGTCCCCTACTCTGCCCACTGAGTCACATACAGTCCACGTGCTGAGGTGTAGGGCGGACTAGGGGACAGCCTTGCTCTGTTCAGCAGGACAGGCAGCTTACCAGAGTCATGGCTCTCGGCTGGGAGCGGACTGTAAGCATGTCTGTCTGTCCTTACTCTTGGATCTTTGTCCTTCCTGCTTATTTTCAAAAAGAGACATGTTGGTACATGCTTGTAATTCCAGCTTTTCATAGGCAGGCTCAGGAAGGTGGAGGGTCTAGACTAGGCTAGCCTGGGATATATAGCACAATCCTGTTTCAAAAAAATAAGACAGAGCAAAAAACCCTAAAACACATAGTTGATGTCCTGCCTTCCAGCATTTACTAGCGACTTACCTGTCCTGAGCGGCCCTCGAGCCAAGGCAGGTGCTTGTGTGAGTTCTGGTCCTCCACAGCTCTGAGGTTTGATCGTTAGGAGTTGGCTTGCATTGTCCCTGATAGACAACCGACGTGTTTCTCTTTAGTGGCATTCCCTAAGTCAGCTGCTGGGATTTGATAGACAAAATTACTTGTTAGCAAAAAGGAGATTTTTCTTTTAACCTTTAAAGTATGCATGTCTTAGTTTTCTTTCTGTGGCTATGATAAGGACTATGGGCAGGGCCAGCTTGCAGAGGCAGTCTGTCCTCAAGGTCAGGAACCTGGACATGGGAACTGAACCAGAAACCTGAGGAAGACTGGTTATTGACTTCTTTACAAGGCTTGCTCATAATGCTTTCTTACCCGCCTGGGGTGGTGATATCTACAGTGGACTGGGCCGTTCTACATTAATCAAGAAAATCCCGCACAGACATACCCACAGGCCAAACTCAAAGAGACAGTTCCTAAATTGGAGTTTCCTCTTGGCACGTGACTTTAGATTGTTTCAAGTTGACAGACTACTAACACAATGAGCCACTCAATTATTCCATTAACTTACTTACTCAGTATAGTAAACCGTCAACTGTATTAGACTACTAACACAGTGAGCCACTCAGTTATTCCATTAACTTACTTACTCAGTATAGTAAACCGTCAACTGTATTAGACTACTAACACAGTGAGCCACTCAATTATTCCATTAACTTACTTACTCAGTATAGTACATCGTCAACTGTATTAGACTACTAACACAATGAGCCACTCAATTATTCCATTAACTTACTTACTCAGTATAGTAAACCGTCAGCTGTATTAGACTACTAACACAGTGAGCCACTCAGTTATTCCATTAACTTACTTACTCAGTATAGTAAATCGTCAACTGTATTAGACTACTAACACAATGAGCCACTCAATTATTCCATTAACTTACTTACTCAGTATAGTAAACCGTCAACTGTATTAGACTACTAACACAATGAGCCACTCAATTATTCCATTAACTTACTTACTCAGTATAGTAAACCGTCAGCTGTATTAGAATAGTGTTAGCTGAGCTTACTGTAAAGAAACGTGTTTCCCATAGTATTAAACATACCATGACTCCATGTGGTTATTGTGAAACTGTATTTGAGCTTTTTAAAAGTTAAGAAATGGGGGCTGGAGAGATGGCTTAGCAGTTAAGAGTACTGACTGCTCTTCCAGAGGTCATGAGGAAGAAGAAAGACCAAAGTGTGGGTCCTTAGAAAGGAGAACAAAATATTCAAAGGAGCAAATACAGAGCCAAAGTGTAGAGCAGAGACCGTTCAGAGACTGCCCCACCTGGGGATCCATCCCATATACAGCCAGATACTATTGTGGATGCCAAGAAATGCTTGCTGAAAGGAGCCTGATATAGCTGTCCCCTGAGGCTCTGCCAGAGCCTTCCAAATACAGAGGCAGATGCTCACAGCCAACCATTGGACTGAGCGCTGGGTTCCAGTGGAAGAGTTAGAGAAAGGACTGAAAGAGCTGAAGGGGTTTGCAACCCCATAGGAAGAACAACAATATCAACCAACCAGACTCCCCAGAGTTCCCAGGGACTAAACCACCAATCAAGGAGGACACATGGCTCTGGCTGCATATGTAGCAGAGGATGGCAGTGTCAGGCATCAGTGGGAGGAGAGGTCCTTGGTCCTATGAAGGCTCGATAGGTGCCCCAGTGTAGAGGAATTGAGGGCTGGGAGGGGGATGGGATTGGTGGTTTCGGGGAGGGGGGGCGGGGAAAGGGGATAACATTTGAAATGTAAAAAAAGAAAATATCCAGAAAAAAAGGTTAAGAATTAAATAGATTAATGAGTGTGAAAGTAGTCATCCAAGCATTGTGGCATCTTAGCTGGTCTTTGGAATTAAGAAGTTGGAAAGATGGCCCAGCAGAGGCATGTTATGAGTGGAAGTGAAGACATGGCGGGGAAAACAGACTGGCATTGCGGTCCATGTTTGAACAGCCTGCTCTCCAAGAAGACCAGGGAAGGCAGGAAGGTCTGTGCTGTGCGGGCTTAGAGTTGTGGGCTGACTGGGGAGGGGTCTCGTTGCCTTGTTGGCTTGGAGGATGTCCGAGGCACGGTTGCATGCCAGGCAGAAGGCTGGGGATTAGACACATCTGTTCAGGACTAGACTGGATGAGCCTGTGCTGGGGAACGTTGCTTGTCCCTCGAGCTCCAGTCTACCTGTGATGGACAGAGCAAAGATCCTGAGCCTCTGCTCCCACTTCATAGTTCAAAATCCGTGCTCACCTCATGTGGTGGACTGGTGTCACTTGGATCATATGCTTGATCCAAGCTTAGAACGTTTGGAAACATGAAAGGAACATGTCAGCCTCAGGGCATTTTTCCTTGTTAGTTACAGTTGAATTACTGCCCATTTTTAGGAGGAACTAGAAGTTCAAGGGCTGTCTGCCACACTCAGATGTACAAGGAAGACTCAACTCCTGAGGCGGGGTGTGTTCCGTGGTGAGAGACCTACTGAGCACCTGGGAAGCTCTGCGCTGCCCCTTGTGTACTGCAGAGGAACACAGAGCAGGAAGAAGCCTTAGGTTGTATGTCCTGCTGTGGGCATGGTCTTGTCACCTGATATGGTCCCCTAGAGAGTGACGCGCAGGACGATTTGCGCTCTCTGGACTCTAGTCTGACTTGGGTCTGATCTCCTGGGGTGGCATCTTGGTGCAAAGGACCTCGAGTTTTGTCACACCAGGCTCAGGCTCCACCCTGTCCTTGCCACTCTCGGGTCCTCCGTGAGGTCTCGGTGGAGAAGTGGGGCCTCAAGCCAAGCTAGGAGCCATAGTCCAGCCTGCATTTCCTTAACCTCGATGTACAAGGACAGGCTTAGCTCAGCTCTGAGATTCATTCAGTCTTGGGAAGGGGCAGCTTGTCAAACTGGACTTGTTATTATAGGTGAGAGAGGGCTTAACTTAAGGTGTAGTGTGATAACTGTTATGCTGTTGGGGTGGGGATTGGAGGCTTTGGTGTTAAACCTTGATTGTCACCATGACTGGATTTAGAATCACCAGGGACACTCAGGCCTCTTTGTGTTGTCTGAGGATGTTTCTAGAGATTTAACAGAGAGGAGAAGACCCTCCTCTTGGCTGCATTGTCCGGTTGGCTGGGCTCCTAGGCTTAGACGGGAAGGGGAAGAGGGGCCAGCTGAGCACCCGCCTTCTCTCCTTTTGCTGCTTAACCGTGGATGCAGTGTGACCGCCGCCGCAGCTGCCAACGCCACCTCATATTCCCGCAGCTGCCACATCTTTTCAGCCATGATGATGGACTCAATCCCCTCAAACCGTGAGACAAACAAAAACCTATCTTTTAAGTTACTTTTATCAGTTTTTTGTTATTGTTGTTGTAGTTTTGTTTTTGTGGTTTTTCTTTTTATAGCAGGAGGAAAGTAACTAATTCACGGGGTTTGTGCACTCATTTTCCAGTGAGAGAGCCTAGGAGCGGGGTGGCAGAAGGTGATCAGTAACAAAGTGTGCCAGACCCGTGGGAGGGACCGTGTCTCATCCCTGCCTCGTCGAGGGCTTGGTAGGTCTTGGTCATCTTCAGCGATGGTAGATAATGCAGGAAGACAGTGTTCAGACAGGATGAATTGAGTGTAAAAGGACAAAGGAGGAACAAAGAATCCTGGTTCTGGCTTGAGCCACTGGGTCCTGAAGGCAGGACCGTCAGGAAGAGAACAGGCAGGAGTTTGGTAGAAGGGGATTGTGAGTTCAGGATTGAACTTGCCACACTTGGAATTTGGGGAGCCTGGTAAGATAAATTAATGTGTTTTCTAACAGGGGATTGGATAATGGAACTCAAAAAGTTAGAGCTAGAGATAAAATTTAAGAATTGGAAGCCGGGCGTGGTGGTGCACACCTTTAATCCCAGCACTTGGGAGGCAGAGGCAGGCGGATTTCTGAGTTCGAGGCCAGCCTGGTCTACAGAGTGAGTTTCAGGCCAGCCAGAACCACACAGAGAAACCCTGTCTCGGGGAAAAAAAAAAAATCAAAAGAAAAAAAGAAAAAAAAAAAGAGAAAGAAAAAGAAAGAATTGGTATATGGGCAGTATAATGAAACAACTAAAAATGCTTTGTCAGCTGGACAGTGTGCCATTTTTAATATGTGAGTAAGAGTATCCTCACATCTGTTTTCTGAGTGACACAAATGAATAGCAGTTCACAGTGCCTATTCTACTCTGTACATGTCCTGTTTATAGTATAGGAAGGAAGGCTCAGCAAAAGAAAACCCAAGTCTCCTTGGGGATACAGCTGCTGCACAGCCCAGCCCAGCCCAGCCCAGGTGAGAAGTGTTCAGGCCTCCATAGATAACAGTGATGGAGTCAGCTGTCAGTAAAGATTCTAGAGTCCATTTTGAATGTTAAGACCTCTGGTATGTGTTTAGATGGTCAGCCCTGCTTCCTGCTGAGCTGCTTGTAGGCTGTCCTCGGCCTGTGGGCTCTGCAGGCCTGTGGGCTTGTCTCTGTGCCTTTAAGACTGGAGATTATTGTGTTCCCTCATGATTGAGTAAGAAGCCATGGAAACACCAGCAGTAGCTGCTTATTCCAAGTAGCTCTTATCTCTGCCCAGCCCACCGGGTTTTCCTGTCGCCCTAAACACCTGTCTGTTGTTTGCTCCAAGTCTGAGTGTTTCACTCGGGCCTCTTCCCTTTTTGAGTTGCTGCATGTCTCCATTGCTGTAACTCAGAACCGTGTTTTGATATTAAGTTCCTTTCCTTGCCCGCCACATGGTGGTTAAACATTATGAAATCCAGATGATTTGGAAGCAATGTGGGCTTGCAGTTTACTTTTTGAGACATTGCTTTTGGAAAGTTCAGCATGCTACTTCTTACTTGTCTGTGGGACAGCACTATGCCGACGCTTCCTGTTTAATTTGGATTTTTAAAATACAAACAATTCCCGTTCATTTTTATAACCCTTTATAGTTTAATAAAGGATGAAGGGAATGAAAATCAGTGGCTGGGTTGCATAAGAACCTGAGTGTTGTGCTGGTTCCAGTTCCTGTTGATAAGTGCCACACAGTGTCACAGTACTCCGTCAGCATTGTGGCCAGCCATTCCCGAAAAGCCAGCTGTGCTGCTTGCTGTGGAGACTGAGAGAAGCAGACAGCTAGTCTCCAGCTCTAGGCTGTGGTCCTAGAGATAACATGTGGTTCTCTGTTGTTGGAAGGACAGAAGCAGCGGTGAGTTTCTTCAGGGTGTTGTCCTGAACGTTCCTGTGCAGACTGATCCTTAAAGAATGCCTCCTCCTCCACTCTGGCTTGTTCGAACCTGTTAATAATTGACTTGCTCCTGGAGAGGGAAGCTCGTAACCACACACAGATCGCTGTTGTTCTCTGTTGATGCTGCCAGGACTTAAGGGTCATAAAGCTGGGAAGTTCTTAGGAAATTTTTATTCAGGAAAAAAACCCATAAGATTAGCCCTATAAGTTATAATGTGATGGAAATGGCTTTAAATGGTAACTGCTGGTGTATAATTTGCAAAAGCAGACATAGGTGCTCATAAAACTTACTTTCAGCTACATTTGATAGCTTCAGAGTAGGCTTTCTCCACAGCTTTTTGATGTGCTGCTGTTCTTTTTAATAACATAAAAATGTCCATTTATAGTTTAAATATATTACAATACTTACTATTGTATTTGTTTTTATTACTATATACCATATATTTTTTAACCATATATTGCAATATTTTATGTAGAAACAGATGGTTAATTACTGACTTAAAGGTGTTAACAGTTTGTTCTCTTAAACTAAATGAGTTTTAAGTTTTTAAATCTTACCTTAAATCATAAGGTTTCTATACATAAAAAGAAGAGACAACAAAGTGTTAATATGCTGCCTTTTCTCTTGAAGAGATTATAATTTAGACCTTTGCATTTGAGACCGTCCCGTTGTGTTCTTTAATGGTCTGATATCCCTCCGTGGGAAGGGCCTGGTTAAAGACGTGAACTCGGGATGATTTCGGTTCCCGTTAAAGCCTAGCTGGGGAGCTGGCTCAAGATGGAGAGCACAGAGGCTTTCCGGAGGACCTAAGATGCTCCCGTTACCCAGGTCAGAGAGCTCACAGCACTGCTGTGCCCAGGAAATCCCCCCCACCCCCACAGGTGCCTTATGTGGGTGGAAAGTGTCTCCCACAGAGGTGACAGAAGTATATTTCTCTTGTTATGTGAAATAGCACAGTGTCTTTTGTGGTTGTGGTTTATGAGTTTGTAACACTAAGGAAAATAGTCAATTACATGAAAGGGTAAATTTTCAGGATTTTTATTACCTTAATACTTATTTCTGGAAATGATTGAAATATTGAATTCCACTGGAGTATTAATTACACAAATTGTTAGTCCTCTGAAGAACCATTTTTCTTTTTTGTACTTTTCTTCTTTTGTGTGGTAACAGAACAGAAACAGAACAATGCCTACCTCACACCTCACCCTCATTTAAGGCCGAGGGATCCAGGTGTGTGCACATTCTGTAGTCACACCTTAGGCGGCTCCTGGGAACTCTCATGCTTGAGGCTCTTAAGGATGTTCTGCATAATTTCTTCTGTTGAAATGTCTCCTCCTCCACTGGATACCAACTTGAGAGGTTGGTTGGTCAAATGTTTCCTATCTGCGAATCTCAGTTCAGAATCTCCTGGCTGGTCACCTCCTTTATTTCAGAGAGACAGAAAAATGGATAGTGTGGTAAATGTTTCTTGTGTTGGTGGTGTTGGTATTGATGAAAAGGTAAAGGAATGCAGCTGAGGCTAGAGTTCTTTACACTGTCTGTTTGAGTAACATTTATTCTGAGAATTGCTGAAATTTATATGAAGAAACTATTTTAGAACCAATTTAAAAATTAAGGTAGGAAGATGTTTAGAGCATTTTAAAAACCCTTTGAGCTTTGATAGTTTGTTGCACTGAAAGAACAACTGAACTGAAAGGTGTGAGGAGTGCGGTGACAGACAGACTTACTTATCTAAGGCATGAGGGTTTCGCCTGGGTTGCCCATGCTCTCAGGTCACCCAGCCAGAAGTCCAGGCTGGGCCTCCACCCCAGAACAATGGCCTAAGCCCTGGCTGCTTGGCAGACGCCTCTTCCTCCCCCGCCCCGTTGTGTTTAATGATGTTTTTATGCTGTTCCTGAGGCGGACTCCCACACACTCCATCTGCAGCCAAGCTGTCTGGAGCACAGGCTCCTTGTGGTAGTGACTCCCTACTGTAGAGCCCTTCCAGCTTCTGAGAAAAGGACAGAGGCAGCCTTCTCTCTGGACCTCGTTTCTCCAGAGACTGAGGCAGCTAAGAGGTTTGTGTGAGTGTCACTCTCTCTAGCCTAGGGGACACTAGCCTTCTGTATTCTGATTTTATTTTTGTTTTTCTTTCCTAAATTTTTATTGTTATCTTCTTTCCTCTCATTAGTCCCAGCTCCCCTCACCCCACTTTTCCTCTTAAGCCTGTAGGGTGCCGTGTGAAGGCAGAGTGTTGAGTGTGAGCGTAAGGGATCGGGTCTCTGCCTTCTCTGGGGTCACCTGCTCACCTGCTCTTGAGGTGCTCTGAGAAAGGCACAGAGGCCGAGCCGAGCGGATGTGAGCGTGGGCTGTGGGTGTGGGTCTCAGGTGCTTCCAGGAGGGGAATTTAGCTTTTCTCAAATAAATTTCAGACCTAGTACTGCATGGTGTGTTTGTAAATGTGTAACTTTTTGGAAAGATCTTCTCCCTTCTAATTCAAGGGATTGACTTATGAAATGAGAAATGAGAAGTTCTTAGTAGTTATGTTTAATCTTTTCATTTCAGAACTAAGTAAAACAAACATTTTAGGTACCTTTAGATAAATGCTTTCTTAAAAAATCATTTAGCTGTAAATATTTATCTCAATATTATTCTCATTGTTGGAAATCAGGATATGTAATATTAAGATATGTGTTACAGTAAGATATTTTGATAGTTTTTTGCTTGATTATGAATTTATTGTTAGTAATGGTGGTTACTAATAAATTATAAAACAGCACAGATCCTTCTTCAAGAGGTGCCACTCACAAAGAACACTTTGTGTTACATGGGGGACTTAATAGAGAGTTAACATAAAAGATTAATGAGGTGTTTTCCATTCCGTTTTCATACTCTGCCTTTGAAGTCAAGACATTTCATTGTGAATGAGCCACATTTTGAGCACTGTGTAGTCACATGTGGCCCAGTGACTGTGGTATTGGACAACAGGGTTGGTTATAAGTGGTCCAGTACCATGTGACCAATGCCCTTAAACTATCATTCTGTGTTCTACTGTTGGCTTGTAGTGAATGCTTAAAATGACCATGCATGCAGTCCTTAGCGGCCGATGTGTCTGACACTGAAGATGTAGTCATGGCTACTTTAAGATTCATAACATTAAATTAGATACCATGTGTTTAAGTACCATTAAATACTAACACATGGTCAGTTTTGCTTGAATATTTAAATGTATGTTTATTAAAATTTCACATTGTATATACACCTAACTTGAAATACCCAGGATTTGAAATTATTTAAATAACTGCTTACAGTTCATATTATATCTTCAGTGTGAGCTTATGTCATAGGTGTCTTGAAGGTGGAGTAGCTGTGAGTGAAGGAGCCTAACAGTTGTATCGATAAAGGAGAGAGAGTTCCCAAAATCGTAAGGAATTTTTGTGGCACAGACAGTTAACAGTGGTTCTAGGACAGTGCTGCAGGAGGCAGCCGCAGTGGCAGTGAGTTCCTGGTGTCAGGCCGTGTGCTCCAGGAGGCAACCACAGTGGCAGTGAGTTCTGGGTGTCAGGCCGTGTGCCCCAGGATGCAGCCACAGTGGCAGTGAGTTCTGGGTGTCAGGCCGTGTGCCCCAGGATGCAGCCACAGTGGCAGTGAGTTCTGGGTGTCAGGCCATGTGCTCCAGGAGGCAGCCACAGCGGACGTGAGCTCCAGGTAGCAGGCTGTGAGTTCCGGGTGTCAGGCAGTGAGTTCCTGGTGGCAGGCCGTGTGCCCCAGGAGGCAGCCACAGCGGTAGTGAGCTCCAGGTGGCAGGCTGTGAGTTCCGGGTGGCAGGCTGTGTGCTGCTAGTCTCCTGCAGGCAGCAGCAATGTGTTCAGGAGGGCCAGGTTGGCTGTTTCTATTTCAGTTCACTTCATGATTTTAAAAAGTGTTCTCACCGTAGATTGTCAAGTGATAGATTATTTTGGGATTTATTAATAATAATCTGAAACATACCAGAAATGACACAGGATCGATTTATTGTTCTAAAGGTGATGCTTGGTGTTGGTGATAGCAGTGCTCCTAAAATATATTAGTTATTACTGCTAAATGTTGTTCTTGCTAGCGATGATAGTAGTTGGTTCTTGCTAAAAGGATAAAATTTTATAATTTCAGTTGTAAGGCCAGGGGCTGGAATAGGCACTCAGCAGTTAAGAAGCATGCACTACTCCTCCAAAGGGCCAGCGCTCAGTTCCCAGCGTCCAGGCCGTGAGGGCAGCTCAAAACCACCCGTCGCTTAGCTCCGGGACTCTCTGCGGGTCTTTGTGGGTGTGCTCCTAAAATATGCACATGCATGTAATTAATCATAAATCAAATAAATTATAAGGTCTGTTACATTACCAAACACTGCCATGCGGAAATGTAACTCTTGTTCTTATTACAAGCAGTGCTGTGTTGGCATTCAGTGACTCCTGCTTTTCTGTCAGTCAGTAGTCAAGCAGTGCTGTGTTGGCATTCAGTGACTCCTGCTTTTCTGTCAGTCAGTAGGGAGCGGGCAGAATTGAACTTGGGGAGGAGGAAGGGGGGATGGGAATGAATGTTAGTGCAGCCTAGTATCCCAGTTAGAAGTGAATCAGTCAGTCATGCAGCTCTCTAGGAGACAAGAGAGGGTGCAACTCTTGGGCTCTCTCAGTCAAACTGCACCAGAGTTCATGTCCAAAGAGATTAGGACATCATGGGTGCATAATGGAAGTTCACTGGGAAATTGAATGATTTAAAAGCTGAGTTGTAGAATTAAGTAGATCTATAGAAAATAAATCTAGGCAATGGATAATATAAAGTTATGAATTGTGTTCCAGCTTGATTGATAAGAACTATAAATTTCCAGTCTAGTACATGGTTGCTAAGGGGAACTGTGATTTCAAGGTCATTTCCAGTAATCTATTTCAAGTGTTTTTACTCAAGGAAACTGGTATTGCCATAGATGAAATCAAGTAAAGGCATATTTATCTCTCTTTTGCCAAGTTACTTGACAAAGTTCAAAAAGCCATTATTGAGTGTACTTTTTTTTGTTCCACCAGTTACTTTATGTATTTTTTCTAATTTACTTAAATTTTTATACATGTATACAGTAAAATATGATCACATCCGCCCTTCTCTCCTCCAACTTCCCATAGAGTCCCATCAGAGTGCCCCTCTTGACTCTAGTAATGGCTGGTCTGAGATTGCTGTGTAAATCAGATTAGCCTAGAAATCAGAGAGGTCCACCTGTGTCTGCTTCCTAGGTGCTAGGATTAAAAGCCTGCACCACCATACACCTCCCCACCCCCGCCCCCCGGCTTTGTATCCCACTCAGCCCTGTTAGTGCTACTCATACGTGCATACAGCGTGTGCAGCCACTCACTGGAGCATGGGAACCTACCAGAGGCCATACTCCTAAAGAAGAATTAGTTTCAATCAGCTGCTGGTAACTGCAGCTCCTCATTCGGGGCAAGGGCTTATATGCTCTTCTCCCACTGCTGGACAGGTATCTGCAGCTGCTGTGAGTGTGTGTATGTGGTGGCCTTGTAACATCCAGACGTCATGGATGCGATGGTCATGTCCATCTAGATGTCACATTCACACGCCACAGATGTGGTGATGTCTAGACGTCATGGAGGTGATGGCCTTGTCACATCTGGAACCACATTTCACAGCACTTCTCCCCATCCTCCAGCTTTCTACAAGTTTTGAGAAAGATTCCCATCTGGGACTGAGCACTCTTGTCACTTACCCTCAGCAGTTGACTGAGTGTTTTCATGGACTACTTGCCCACTGCATGAAGATGCTTCTTGGACCAAGATTGAGAGTAATAAGTCTCTGGGTATAAAAACAAGTGCTTAGAAGGGAATTTGAGATCACAGCCATTTACTAAAACAACAGTAGGTATCCAAGTAGATCTCTATGAACTCCCAGCAGTGGGCTTTTGATGAGTCACTAAATTTCCTCCTGGGGAGCAGATTGCAGATATAGTCAGAAAGTACTTCGTTACCTCAGAGTTTGGTGCATCTAGCTTGTCAGGTCCGTAGTCTACCAAGCCAGAGTCCAACACTAAATAACACCACCAAACTAATCCCCCAGCAGCCTGTATTGTGCCCTCTGACACTATGAACAGGGAAGATTGGTTTTTATCCTGCAAGCAAATATGGCACTTTAGCATTCAGATCTGACTGTGTCATCATGGTGATGACTAAGACCAGTGCCAATAGCCTGTGTTGTTCTGGAGACTTTTGGACCCTCCTTGACCACCTGCTTGTGGAAAGGTCTCCCATGCCTGCCTTGCACTTTCATTTATTCATGTCGTCTGGGGATGGCCTGATGCACCATGCAGAGAACCTCTGTTCGGTCACCTTTACCTTCATCAGCAGTTACATGTAGGAGGTAGCTTTCTAACCTGTGGGTTTCCCAAGGGCCTTTCATAATCCTTACATTTCTCTCCCCCTTTCCCCCACTCTGCCCCTGCTTAACTCTTTAACACATTTCATAACAGACACATTGTTCTATTCTCCCCTCCAGTTACAATTTTATATTGGGTTGCAATTTAGTAAGTTTCCACCCGGCGGCGTTTTCATACCATCTTCCTTTGGGTTGAATCCCCCATCTCCAGATTGCCTCCAAACTTGCAGCTTTCTTTTTTACTTACCTGTGATTTTATTTGCACTGCCAACTCTCCAAGTTGTGACAGTACTCAGTAGCCTCACAGTTGAGAGCCCAGGGCAGGTAAGAGACTTGCAGTAGGACGCACAGGAGGGAGTAGACAAACGCAGGAGGAGGCTGTAGCAACATGCTGGAAAACCTTCCTCCTTCATCCTAGGGTAAGAGTGTCACGGCAAGAAGCACTTGCTCTTTTTCTTAGATCCCAGCTGCTCAGAGTCTCCATGACGTGCAGACAAATGCCACAGCTACATCTGTTACTTTACTCAGTTAACATCTACTAATAAAACGTCATGCTGTTTTCAAATTTTATATATATTTGTATATGTGTAATAATATATACTATGTTTTATAATTATCTTACATAATTTCTATTTTTACAAATATTTATATATAATATATTATTTTATAAGACACATAATTTTTTTTTTTTTTTTTAAGACAGGGTTTCTCTGTGTAGCCCTGGCTGTCCTGGAACTCACTCTGTAGACCAGGCTGGCCTCGAACTCAGAAATCCACCTGCCTCTGCCTCCCAAGTGCTGGCATTATAGGTGTGCACCACCACTGCCCGGCACATAATTTTAATGTACACACACACACACACACACACACACACACACACACACATATGAGACACAGGTTCTATGCCTGTGAAACAGTGACGTCCTGCATCCCTGACGACTGCCTTGCTCTCCCTACTCCCTACTGCAGGGGAGAAGAGGAGCCAGTCTCACCAGTGAGAACTGTAAACTAAGATGTTAACTAAGGAGGAAATGTGGGTAGTTTGTACATAAAATTACATCTTCCAGATTATTGCTTTCAAAACTTCATCTTAATGTATTGAAATCATTTTTCATGATACTCACAGTATTATTTGATATAATGTCTCATAGTTACTAAGGTAACTGCTTTTTATTGTTGATACCAAAGTATATGTACTCAGTCGTGCTACTTTCCAGTAACATTTATGGAAGGCTGCATGCACATGAATGCATTGCTTAATACTTCCATACGTGATTCAAAGCTGTTTTGTTGTTATATTATGATCCCTGAGCAGAGTATTGATGATCCTGAAATTATATACAATACCTAAGTTTTCTCAAAGATTTTATTAGTTTTCCATAGAATGCTAATGTACTTGTGTTTGAATGTTCAGTTACAGAGTATCAATTACAATATAGTATTTTTTGGATAATGTTTTCTTACAAAGCCCTCTTAACTGGCTGCTACAAGAAGTTATTTTCTTGTTTTAAATTTAAACCTTATGTTTAAAGAGTGAGGATAGAGAAGGCAGATGCTGGATTATACAGTACCACAGCTGATTTTCTGGCATGATCTGGTTAGGGCCAGTCACTTGAAGAATTTCTCATTCATTTGGATTCGTATCTGTTTTAGACTTTATAAATAATAATTTTGAGTATTTCAAGTCTAAGTGCATATTCTCACCAAATTATCCAGTTTCACAGGAGTATTTTTCTAATAAGTTTGGACCATAAAATAGAACATTCCTAACTAGTCAAGCTACCGGTGTGTATGTGGGCAGGCTTCTGTTCATTTCCTTCTGTGTGATTTCATTGTGTTGTTCTGCCTTGTTTTTTCATAGGGTGCTGGGCAGGATAAACTGGGAATCTACGTTAAATCGGTTGTCAAAGGAGGTGCTGCAGATGTGGTTAGTATTTGTTTTAAAGGAAACAGTGAAGGGCCTTATGTGTCCAAGCTTTGTGAAATACTGTGCAGATGCTTGTGGCTGAGGATACTGTGTGGTGTAAAGAACACTGCTGTGCACTGACTGTGTGGTGTGAAGAACACAGATGTGAACTGACTGGTATGAAGCACACAGCTGTGCACTGACTCTGGTGTGAAGAATGCAGCTGTGCACTGACTGTGGTGTGAAGCACACAGCTGTGCACTGACTGGTGTGAAGCATGCAGGTGTGCACTGACTGTGGTGTGAAGAATGCAGCTGTGCACTGACTGTAGTGTGAAGCACACAGCTGTGCACTGACTGGTGTGAAGCACGCAGCTGTGCACTGACTGTGGTGTGAAGCACACAGCTGTGCACTGACACTACCTCTTTTTCTTTTCTCCCTACACTTGCACCCCTTTGGTGGCTCAGGATGGACGACTAGCTGCTGGTGACCAACTCCTCAGTGTGGATGGACGAAGTCTGGTTGGGCTTTCTCAGGAAAGGTATGTATGACTAAATGGTTAGTTTAAAAGTTAGTCTTAGTGTATTGATGTGACATTTTGCATTTAATTTTGAAATTTGGATTCAGAAAGTAGAGCTCTTTGTGATTACTCACCTTCTCCTGTAATCTTAGTTCTTAGAGTACATGGATCTCATTTTTAGTTCACTCATAGGTATTTTAGTATAGAGTATTTCTTTAAGTATATGAATATGTACACATAGAACTTGTGAAATCTTTAAATATATCTTAATAGTAATGTTATAGCGTAGGATATATTTACATGTTTTAAAACTAACTTTCAAAAGTGAAGTGGACAGGAGATAATCTTTCTGAAAGGAAGGCTAATTTCCCTGAACAGCAATTAGGCTGAGGAACGGAAGCACTAGAGTTCTGAACATAGACTGTGCTGTGACACTGAGTGCTCAGCTTCTTGTGCTCTATTATTTCTTCCTAGGGCAGCAGAACTCATGACAAGAACCAGTTCTGTGGTTACACTGGAAGTTGCAAAGCAAGGCGCCATCTACCACGGCCTGGCCACCCTCCTTAACCAGCCATCCCCCATGATGCAGAGAAGTAAGAACTAGTGACTCAAGCCAGGGGAGCCGTCTTAGCCTGATGCTATACTGGGATGTGACACCTCTTAAAAGTTATCCAAAGCTGGGGCCGGAGCGATGGCTCAGCACTTCGTAGCACACGTTTGCTCACAGCTGCCTGTAGCTCCAGTTCAAGGGGACTCGATGCCCTCTTCTGACTTCTCTGGGCACCCACCAGTCAGGCATGCACGTGTACACATGCAGGCACAACACTCATACACATAAAATAAATTGTTTTTAGAAAGAGAGTCATCAAAAGTCCCATGTAGTAGCTGCTACTACAGCTGTTTCCCAGCTTTTTAAGTCAGAAGTTAGTTGAGAATGAGTTCAGAATGCAGAGAAATACTGCTTGGTCACAGTTTAGATCAGCTTTAATGATATGGTTTGCTAGATATGGTCACAGTCTGTTAAGCCTGCGAGCCATTTTCTCCCCTGAGTCAGCTTTGGATCCTGCACACCTTAGCACCCTGCCTTTGTAGGCACAGTATCAGCAACAATAACAGTGCCTGACAGTGTGCAATACCATTTACTGAAGCATAGAAACACCGGAGTTTGGTGGCAAGAACGTGTGTTGGCATGGCAGAACATCATTTTGAAACCCAAAGGGGAAGTGGGTAATGAATGAGTCCCAGGTGAGCAGGCTGGAAGACTAAGTGTGACAGGTGGCCTAGTCAGGCCAGCAGACAGCAGCCTGGGGCCGCCTCACTCTGATGGATGGTGTTAAGTGTGTTAGTAACTGAGTACTCTAAAAATAGTGACTTTCTTATTTACAAATAGCAGTTCAGTTGTTGAGAAAATAATGGCAATTTCCCCCATAGAAATGAAAATCTTTGTAGACACAATATATTTAAAAGTTTTATAAAATGCTCATATAAACCTGTTTGTGGTGCCGTGAACCTTTAATGCCAGCACTAAGGGTGCAGAAGGATGCAGATTTCTGTGAGTTTGGGGTAGCCAGGCCTATGTCATGAATTCCACACCAGCCGCAACTGTGTAGTTAGACCCTGGGTTTTCTTTTGTTCTGCTTGCTTGATTGCTTGTTTTTGTTTTTTTAAGCTAGTCAAAGAATGTATATGAAAGTCACCCTATTATACTACGAACAGTTAGGAAATTTAAGTATTTTAGATGTATCCTTTGAAGCTCTTAAGTTCTTAGAACCAATGAGGGAGAGACAATGAATGAATCTGCTTTGGTTTCAGTTTCAGATCGTCGTGGCTCAGGTAAACCCAGACCAAAGAGTGAAGGTTTTGAGCTCTATAATAATTCAGCTCAAAACGGCTCCCCAGAGAGTCCTCAGATGCCTTGGACAGAGTACAGTGAGCCAAAGAAGCTGCCTGGTGACGACAGGCTGATGAAGAACAGAGCAGACCACCGATCCAGCCCCAATGTGGCAAGTAAGAGGAGTCATTCTCCAAGTTACCTTCTCACCTCTGGAAGCCAGTGTGGCAAGCCGTCCTGTGATCATTGTTATTGTTGTCTCTTGACTAGAATTTTCATAGAAGTATCATAATACTCCAAAATTTGGATTTTATTTGGAAACCCTTGACTCAGTGGACATTATAGATCCAATTGCATCATTAATGTCTCTGCAAAAGGGTGTCAGGTTGCCAACTTATCGAGGTCATTCTTATACTTTAGATAGTTGCTAACTAAGAAGTGAAGATGGGGAGGGTATTGAATACACGCCCCAACCTCCAAAAGGCTTCAAGTATTTACTCTCAGGTCTCTACCGCAGATGTCAGCTAGGTCCTGGTCCTGGAGAAAGTCTTTTTCCTAGGCTGTGGTGGCAGGAGACTTGTAGGGGTGTGGGAAGCCAGATTCTGGTCCATCCTTGGCTCTGTGTTAGACATCTTACCTTAGTGTCATGATGCATATGATGCATCTCCTGCCTTTAAAGGAATGTCCTAATGTGTGTTTTAGTTGTTACTTAGTGTGACACTTGGGTTTCTTATTTCCAACAGATCAGCCTCCTAGCCCTGGAGGGAAGGGTCCATATACATCTGGAACAGCAGCTAAGATAACATCTGTCTCCACTGGAAACCTCTGTACTGAGGTCTGAGTTAAGCTGGAATACTTTCTTACTTTTGAAATATCTGAGTTGTCTGATACGGTTGTTTGTCTCAACAAAGTACATTAGCTGTCATTCCTGAATTTTGTTCATTTAGTTTTTAAATTTTTATTATACTAGTCAAATTAATATTAAATTAATCTATGGAAAATGAGAATTAGTTTAAATGAGTAAATCTGGAAAAATTAAAATGTTTCTCATTATTCAAAGCACAGGGTCAGATTTTCAATTTTTAGCATAGCATTTAATGTATATGCTTTTTTAAACATTTATTTATTCGTTTGTATATTCCATGTATAATCCAGTTATACCCTTTTCCTCCTAGTACCCCCTCAGGCAAGTCCCCCTCCCCCTGAGACTGGGAAGCTCCCCTCAGATTATCAACCTTCTCCCTACCCCAGGGGTATCAGCCCTCCTCCATATATGCCTTTTAAAAGATTGTTAAACAGATCCTGAGTATAAAATTAGCCTTTTAGGCAATTTTGAGCATCTCTTTTTCTCTTTCTTTACATTTTACAGGAGCAGACCCCTCCACCTAGACCTGAAGCCTATCCTATCCCTACTCAGACATACACCAGAGAGTATTTTACCTTTCCAGCTTCAAAGTCGCAGGATCGGATGGCTCCTCCTCAGAACCAGTGGCCAAATTATGAGGAAAAGTCACATATGCACACAGAAAATAATCATTCCAGTATTGCAATCCAGGTTAGGAATAAGGGGCTCACAAATGTTTCTCATCTCTCAAAGGAGTATGGTAGACTGGTTTGGCAGGGTAAAGACTGGTGGCTGTCTTTTTCTTTAAAAAATGTTTATTTATATTATTTTGTACATGAGTGTATGGGGCATAGGAACAGAATTCAGAGGACAGTTTTCAAGAATCAGTTGTCACCTTCAACCATATGGGTTCCTGGAATCAGACTATCTTGTCAGGCTTTGACAGCATCCCCTCTCTTGCCAGGCTAAGAGTGCATGAGTTTTAAGACACAGTTGGTAGCTTCAGATTGCTAGGTTGTCCTCTTATTTTTGAACATGTGTTTTTAAGTCTGAGGCAAAAAGAAGTAGGCTCAAATACAGAACATCTTAAACTTAAGTTCTGTGTGATATTGGGTTTGTGAAATGTTGGTAATGTAAGGCATGGTTACAGCATTAAAGGCAGGGCTTACTGACTCTAGGAGTGAAAGATGAAATCTAGTACTGGCATGGCTTGCACTTGATTCTGCCTCTGCCAGTGGATCTTGAGGAAGGGCTGACAGATGAGACGTACAGAAAACATAGAACGTTCTTAAGTTGCCGAAAAGGTAGTTATCAGCAGGTGTGTGAGCTGGGAAAGAATCTAGCCTCTCTGGGTTCCCTCCTGATGCTTGTGTGGAGTCTTCCTTCCTCTGGCTTCGGCTTTCTGGCTGAAGGAAGCGGTCCGAACATGAGAGAGGAGGGCTGGAGCCTGAAGGCGGGCCGGCTCATTAGAAGTGTGATGGATCCTAGTTTCGGAGTTTGGGCTTCTCTCCAAGTCGCTAAAGATAGAGACGTTGGTCTAGGTCTTTAAACTGGGAAGCACTATGAGATGTGACTGGGAGAAGAAACCAGCAGTGTGCTTTAAAGAGAAACCCACCTAGTACACATAAAACAGATACGTGTCCTGGAAAGTAAATGTTGTATGATCCCCAAAACAGTCATTCCTCTTTAGAGTGGTCATAGAAGACATGGGAATAGATCACTATAGTTGTCACCAAGGATATGGGTATTGAACTGAGCCTTACAGGATGAGAAAAGTAGACATGCAGACAGCAGAAAGGGCTGTACTCACAGGAGACTGTGCACCAAGGTAAGAGGAAACTTTGTTTAGGCAAAAAAATGAGCCTCTGGTGTGTGCCCTGTCTCATCTACCTTCGCCTGAGTGGACCTCATGACCTGTATCAGCTGGATTTCCTAAGCCTTAGATGTTTTCCCCCTCTGCCCATACTGTGTCTTTTCTAGTAACAACCAGTAACGCCCTAGACAGAAGGTGCAGGGTTGTGTTTATAGCAGGGCCAGGTCTCTCTTCCACATAACGTCCTGATGCCCTTGTCTGGTTTGTTGGTTGTGCCACCATGATGGGGAACCTGCCCAACGTTCAGCTGTACCTGAATATTGGGAGTTATTGTCCAGCTTCCTGCTGTGGCTATTGATTTGTAAAATGGTAATTCATAGGTTTTCAGATTTACATCTTCAACTGATGTTCACTATCAAGGTGGGATAAGGATAATTGATTCATATACTATAGTGATCATCTTCATCAGGGTATACTGCTTCTATAAATGCCACTTCTCAGGCTTCATTGTAGCCTTCCTGGGCAAAAGAATATTTGTTTGATTCTCTTTCCTCATAAACTCAAAAGGCTTTATGCCCATTAAAGTATGCTGTTGCCTTCTTTCATTCGTCACAGTGAAGCTGAAACATCTTTGATTAATGTAACTTATCCTCATATTCTTGGCTTAATCAGAGAAAACAAAGCCAGTCCTTAGCTTTATAACTCATTTAGAATCAAGCCGTAGATGCATGCAATGAGTACTTTGTAATAGTTAGACTTACATAACAGAGAGGTTTGTTGCTTTTCTTAGATTATACTATTCTCACTCATCTGTGGAAGTCAGGTGTGTCTCATCCCCCTGGAACCATCAGTGTATAAAAAAATATCTCTATTCTTTTGTAGATAGGTTTACATCTAGCTCCTTGGCCAGGGAGGCATAAAGCAGCTTCAGCTTCTGGTTATACATGCATTCCACAGGTTTTGTTGTCTCCTCTGTGAGGATGAAAAATGTATGCAATTTTGGTAATATCTCTGAAGTGTGATAGCTTCCTCTTTTCTTTTCTCAGCGTGTTACCCGTTCCCAGGAAGAGCTTAGGGAAGAGGTTTACCAACTTGAGAGGCATCGAGTAGAGACTGGCATGGATCGCAAGTGTGACAGTGATATGTGGATCAATCAGAGCTCTTCAGTGGAGTCCAGCACATCTAGCCAGGAGCACCTGAACCATTCCTCCAAGTCAGTTACGCCTGCTTCCACTCTGACCAAGAGTGGTCCTGGCCGTTGGAAAACCCCAGCAGCAGTGCTGCCTACCCCTGTAGCTGTCTCTCAGCCCATTCGAACAGACCTCCCTCCGCCACCTCCCCCGCCACCTGCCCACTACCCCAGCGATTTTGATGGTATTCCAATGGATTTGCCCCTCCCACCTCCTCCTGCCAACCAGACGGGACCCCAGTCTGCTCAGGTGGCTGCTGCAGAGCGGAAGAAGAGAGAGGAGCATCAGAGGTGGTATGAGAAGGAGAAGGCCCGCCTGGAGGAGGAGCGCGAGAGGAAGCGCAGGGAGCAGGAGCGGAAGTTGGGGCAGATGCGCACCCAGTCCCTGAACCCTGCTTCCTTCTCGCCTTTGGCCGCACAGGCCAAGCCAGAAAAGCCTTCCACACTGCAGAGGCCCCAAGAAACTGTCATTCGGGAGCTGCAGCCCCAGCAGCAGCCCCGCACGATCGAGCGCAGGGATCTGCAGTATATAACCATCAGTAAAGAGGAGCTGTCCTCTGGTGACAGTCTGTCTCCAGACCCCTGGAAACGAGACGCCAGGGAGAAGCTGGAGAAGCAACAGCAAATGCACATTGTGGACATGCTAAGCAAGGAGATCCATGAGCTGCAAAACAAGGTGGACCGTACCGCAGAGGAGAGTGACCGCCTGCGGAAGCTTATGCTGGAGTGGCAGTTCCAGAAGAGACTGCAGGAGTCCAAGCAGAAGGATGAGGATGATGACGAAGAGGAAGATGATGATGTGGACACCATGCTGATCATGCAGCGCCTGGAGGCCGAGCGGAGAGCCAGGGTAAAGGGGAAAGGCCTCGGTTGTGCGTATCTGTGTTCCCTATGCTATCTTCTGGGTGTTTCTGTGCAGACAGCTATATTCATAATCACAAGGAGTGAAGAGGCCCCTGGTTCCTCCTGTTCACTCTTGGCTGACACCTTGCAGGGATGAGCCAGGCCCATAGGGCTGCAATGTTTTAGTTAGCAGCCGTATAGTTATCCTTGCTAAACTTGAAGAAAACAAGTGCTTAGTAAATCCCTGAGACTTGGTGGGCTGTGTAAGTGTAATGGCCACACCACCCTGCTGTGAGCAACACTGAGCTTGGCTGACTCACAAGGACATCACACAGAAAACTGCTGGTCCTGATAACACATGATGAGCAGAGCATTTCAGAACATCAGTTTTAAAATGCAGGGTCATTACCAGAAGTAGGGCTTGTGCAGCTATTTTAGTGTTAATACTTAAATACTTATTAAGTTAATAATTGTAGTTGTAACATAAAGATGCTGACAATTTTTGAAAGAATTTAATCTTCCCATATTGTTAAAATAATTTTATTATCTTTGTTTCAAATAAAAATTTAAATTAGCCTAAATCAACTAAGTTTTTAAAATAGCAAATTTTGGGTGAAAGCTGGATTCTTGCTGCTTATTAGGCATGATTGCTGAGAGGCAGCCATTGTTACTAGCCTAGGCCCTTAATATTACCTTGCTGGAAGGGCTATTGTCTGTCACGTTAGTGAGTTTTATTGATACTTTTTATCAATATAAATTTTCTTCTAATATTTTTCTTTCTTTTCTTATTTTATTCACTTTTATGCTGTGCATGAAAGGAGTTGTTGGAAAAGTAGCTGCTGGGTCAGACATCTACTTGAAGGGCACAATGCAAGTTAACCTTTGTTGGTGGTCTCACAGTCCAGCAGTGTAATTAGTTTCGTTTCAGTGAGTTTTTCCTGAAGACTGTTGCACATAGACTTCTTCATATATATAGACGTGCCTCAGCATAGATAGCACTCTGATTCACTTTAAATTTATTTTATATACTGGCTTCCTTAAATGAGACCAGAATGTAAATTTTAACAGTTACATCATTTTACTAGTACTTTTCTAGTGTCCATAGTAAATGTCCTTAAAAATGTGACTTCTACAATAGGGGTGCATTGAGTAGTTCCCACTGTGCTCATGCTCGGGACTCTGAGACACTGGGATAGCTATTTTCTGGACTGGCCAGCACTGGTATGTCCCTCTCTGTCCTGACTGGCTAGGGGCAGATACAATGATTTGTGGTTTTGTATTGCCCTCACCCTAAGTTCCACGAAGAGGATGGTTTTCCCTCCCCTGCACTACAGTTCATACTCTGACCGTCCAGCTGGTGTTCATGCCCACTGCTGACTCAGCAATACCATCAGCATGGCTTCCTCTGACAGCAGACCCCAGCAGGGTGAAAAGTTAGCCACTGGGTTCGAACCTCTCAATTTCCTGCGAGAATGGAATATTTATTGAAGGTTTGCCATAGTTTTGAAAAATTGCTACTACTTTGAATATTTTAAAGCCTCTTAGTATGGATTATGATGCTTGGAACATTTTTGATATTAATTTAGTAAAAAGTAATTTCATTTTAATAATTATATATTTAGCTTAATATCTTAGTCTCCAAATAAACACTAAGGAAGATTTTGGTTTTTTATTATGTCTTTTAATGATAAATCTCAAAATATTAATGCCATTTGGATGGACATTTTTCTGTTTCTGAATGGTAGAAGTTAGTCTGTGATTCTATAGCTTTTCATCAAGTTGTCTAAAACCAGATGAAACGTGACAGCAACAAAGATGCTGGTGGTGGAACACAGGTCTAAACCTAACTTTTTTGTTGACACTTCATCTTTCTTTTTTTCCCCTTCTCTATTACCTGCAGCAGACTGCTATGCCAGCAATCTCTGTTCTAGATTTGGTATGTTCTTGTTTCTTTCCCTTTGGTACTTTTTTTTTCTGTCTTGATTTTCTTCCCTCCTTTGCTGTTCTGTGTTCTCAGTAGTCAGTTCTCCCTAGTGCCTCCTGGGTCAGGAGGCCAGCTCTGTGATTAGACGCATGCCTCTGAATGTTACTAGACTAGTTCTCTACTTCCTCGTTAACCCTAAGTGTCACTGTTTGTTTATGGGTTTGACTTTTCTACAGTGTTACTCAAAAACTTAATTGATCTCATAGCTAGTCTTAAGTATGTGAACAAATGAAATACGTTTTGCATTGAGTAATTATTTCTTTTTGCCTTAGAAATAGATTTTAAGTATGTTTTTTACTGTGAACTCCATAGACAGAACATTACCACTACTCCCAGACTTAAGGTATTGAAGATGTCACTATCGTAAAGGTAGAGGTTTCCTGTGAACCTACATCCTATTTTTCTTAATACCATGTGGATTATCAAAATATTTGATTGATCATTTAATGTTGGTTTAAGCTTCAGTAATATGTTTGTTACTTGACATATTCACACACACACACACACACATACACACACACACCCCACACCCTACCCCATCCACACACCCACATTTATCCTAGGTTAACTTCTAAATGATAAAAGCAGCCAGTTCTTTAAAATGTAACTCTGTGGCCATCTCATCAAATGCTACTCCCCCCTTTAGTGCTCATGTGGCTTGAGGACAGGTCACTTAGAGAGAACCTGTTTATATACAACTCCCCTTCTTGGTGAGCACAGGACTGTTTTCTGACTTCCTTATCGTCATTCTTATATGAAACAAGGATAATAAACATGTACCTCCACAGAAACTTTAGATATGAAGTTGTACGTTAGATTAGCTAAAAGTTTTAGTTGCTGTTATTTTATTTTGTGAGAAGCATCCGAATTCCTTAAGGTTGGAGGACTGCCTACGTTGATTCCCAGTTATCCCTCAGGGCTCCCGGCGGCTAGATGCCACCTCTGATCCAAGGCTTGCGTTCCGCTGCCTTTTTCTGCTTGTTCTCGATCCATAACTTTAAGACAGTAATGATGCCAGTGGCATTTCTCTCATGGCTCTAGCCTTGCCCTCTTGCACAATAAGATTGCTGACCAACATACCTGTGTCCTATCTCCTCCAGGTGGCAAGGTGCAGCTTTCAGAATTCATCCCCTGCAAACTGAAATCCCTCTTTCTTCTGTGGCCCTTGCATTGCCACTCACTCTGCCTCTACCCCCACCCCATACCCTCTAGTTGCCAAGATCTACTTGTATTCATGTGAGCTTTACAGCCTTATATGCCCCACTTCACTCTCCAGAAGCTACTGCCCTGCCCACATTCCTGCCCTGGCTGCTTCCCTGTCCTGTCCTGCTGGGATTACCAGTTGCGGTGTAAAAGCTGGTCCTTATACATCTGGTGATAACATGTGTGGGCCTCTTGTTTATATCACATTTCTTCATAACAAATCTTCCATTACCAGGGAAAACTGCAGACCCAGTATGTGAGTCTTAACCCTCTGTTACATAGAGCCAGCGTTAGTTTGCTTTCTTGCCAGCATTTCCTGTCACATTATGTGTATTTCTGCTTCATCAAAAGCACTTCCTTTTTATTAAGTGACATTCTGGACTATCAGCTAGATATTCCCTGGGCCTGTTTGTCCCTCAAAAACTTGTATTAGCTGTGTCCTCTCACCACATATGAATGGGTCAGGTTGTTCCCTGGGTCACATAAATACAGGAATGAGCTTCTACATGGGATGATACACATGAAAAGTTGTTTCCTGAGACTTCAGGGGCTCTTCTAGTTAGTCAAACTCAGTTAGGCCTCCCCTCATGGGCTACACTGCTGCCTTGACCTTTGTACAGGAAGTGCTCAGGCATGCGACATTGAGTCTCCAAAGTGTAGAAGGGTTGAATCAAGAGCTGTCTTATGTACCTCAAGCCTAATTAGAGTATTAGCCCTCAGAGAAAGGATTCAGATGTGCCCTGGACCTTAGTCCTTCTGCCCTGTGTGGGGCCCCTGTCTTTTTAGGATTAGAACTTAGAATTCATACTTCTTTAAGAAAAAATGCTAGGAGGAATTTCTGTGTACTGTTGTAGGCATTCCTTTTTTTAATGTCATTTGCCACTGTTAGAGTGGTCATTGTTTTCTAAGGAATTCTGGTTATACACATAGAGCTTTTTTCTTAGACAGGAACAGCTGGTCCTTTGCAGATCTAGACTCTAAACCCAGGTTAGATCACCAGAGGACTGACTGCAAGCAGTTCAAAACATCTTTAGTTATAGTCTAATGCTTTCAAGGTTTTTATACTTTTGTCTTAAAATTGGGATTGAATTTTAGAAAAAAAAAAAAAAAGTACCTATACTGGAAAAGGATTTTTAAAAGTCCTTTAGACTCTAGGAGACTTCAGATGTCAAAAGGGAAAGTCTGTCATGATCCTGTTTAACATGGCAGATATTTTAATAACAATAACATCCTTAGTATGTTTTCTGATTTTACACACACACACAAATCTCAACCTGCAGTATTTGTTTGACCTGAAAGCATCTTTTAGAAATGGTTCAGAGCCTGCCCGGCTTTTCTGCTGGCCTTGATTAGATCAGAGATGCCAGATGATCCGTTTCCCTGCATGACACAGCGTCCCTGGGAAAAGAGCAGTGAGGCTGATGGTGAAGACGCCCTTGCTCTGTTATTGGACGCCTGTAAGCCTTATAGCTCAGGGTCCTGTCTTGAGTTGTACTTTTGAAGAAATTAAGAAACCTCCTACCTCTCCAACTAATGCTCATGGGAAGGAGAAGAGAAATAAAATATTTTAAAGGAACAAAACAAAACATTTCAATGTAAAAACCACACAATTTACTAAACAATAAAAAAAATGTTTTAGTTATAATAGCTCTAGTTAATTTGACTTCTTAAAAAATGGTAACCTGTGAACTAAATACACACAGAAGGCCCCCATGAAAACCGCCTCACCAGCTAGGAGAATGTAGAACCATATTTTTTAGAGAAAATGTCTCTTTCTTCATTTGTGATCCTGCTTACAGTTGTGAGCACTGTGATTGAACTAGTGAGCTAAACCATCTCCTGCTGTGCAACAGGAAGAGCTCAGTTGTGGAGATCAGCAAGTGTAGCTTTGGTTTTGCCCTTAACTTTCCTTCTCTGAGCGTTTGATGGTCCCTGGGATGTTTGCTTTTGTTGTTCTCATGGGGTTCTGCTTCTCCAAGTTTTTCCTTACCACGATTTTCTTTTGTTTCTCCATTGGCTCTTCTGGGGTTTGCACAGTTGTCTGCAGCCCCCTCATTGAAGTTCTCAGGGAAGATCTTTGCTTCCCTGTCTCTTTGTATCTTGGTTCGTTATTAGCAGTGCCTATGCCTTCTATAAAATTCACCCCAAATTCCAACTTCTGTTTGGACTTGTACCTACCTTATGATAAAAAAAAAGTTAACTTTGTTTGTCTTTTTAAGAAGACACTTTTTCTGGGATGTTTTATTATTTCCTGACCCTAATAGCACAGGCTAATTTACTCTTTTCTACTGGATAATAGTGAAGTTTAAAAAAATTTTATTTTATATGTTTAACTATTTTGCTTGCGTAGATGTCTGTGCCTGCTGCACTCAGAGGCTGGAGGAGGTCATTGGGTCTCCTGAGCCTGGAGTTGTAGATGATTTCCAGTTTTGTAGGGATCAAAGTTGGACCCTTTAGAAGAGCAGCCAGGGCTCTTAACTCCTGAAAGTCACTCCAGCCCTAGAGCTAGTGTTTTATTTCATTGAAAATAAGGAACAAAATTTTACATTTTGTATGTGTGATTTTTTTTTAAAGCATATACTTACAATCTATCTAAATCCAGCAATCTAAATAGTTTTACTGTAAACACTGTGTAGGCAAACTGGCAATTTTATGGACCTTGAACTGGATCTCACAAGAATCACTTTAACATAAAGAGTTTCTGTAGTAGCTAGAGATCAGCAGTATAATTTTGGGATTCAAATTATGAAGATTGCATCAGTCCTCATGGTGCCATATCACAGTGCTGGTGTAGGTTTTTCTCCACGGCACAGCTCTGTGCAGCATTTCAATGTCACCACTGTCTGTGACAAAACTACCAACATCTGTAGATCAGGACGGATAAAGGGGAGTCTTTATCCTACCCTAGAACTCATGATGCTGAGGAATACGGTCAGGAGGCTGAAGGAGCCACAACGAACCAGAGGTTCACCGACATTTGAATTTGGATGGTCATGTTGGACACTGGGAAGGGAAGGTGTTGGGTCTTTTGTTGTTTCAGAAAGGTGGAACTTAATGACCAGAAATAGAGAAGCATCAGCTGATGAATTTGGGACTAGCGTTTGAGCTTTTAAACTAGCTGTCACCTAAATCAGAGCATCCTGTGTAGGGGAGTTTGCAGTGGTCCCCATATTTGTGATAGTCAGAAATGAGCCAGAATGACTCCCAACTATTATCTGCAAGTCTAAGGCTCGGAAGAGACTCCTGGAGTCCAGGTTGACATGTGGAAGGAACAGAATTGCCAGAAGAGGAGGAGCCCTAGATTTTTAAACCACCCCAAGTAAAGGTAGGCTGTTCCTAACAGCTCCCAACTGAGACTGGATTCAGGATAGGCACATGTGCAGGTCCCACCCACATTCCAGGAGAAAACATTATTTCTTATCATTTAGGGTGGTTATCGTATTATATAGTTCTTAAAGTGGAACCTATTGGTGATTTGTAGGAGGTAGCTAATAAATTTATTTTAGTGAAAAAATCATGTTTGATTATTGCATGAATGTATAGAATAACTTGTTTCTTTGAGTCATGATGAATAGACAAATAACACTGGCACTTGGATACAAAGCTTTCATGTAACTTCCATTGAAATGGTAAAAGCTAGTTAATATATGAGCTACAACAGTGATGTAGTGATTTAGTCTCGTGTTTCTACTTGGCGCTGTGTGTATGTGTGTGTGTGTGTCTGTCTGTCTGTCTCGGGATGTGCTTTTTTGTGTCTGTTTCTGGGGTTGACTGGGTGAAAATTAAATTCTGTTTTTGTTAGATGCAGGATGAGGAGCGCAGGCGCCAGCAACAGTTGGAAGAGATGCGCAAACGAGAAGCAGAAGATCGAGTAAGACAAGAGGAAGATGGACGTCATCAGGAGGAGGAGCGAGTAAAGAGAGATGCTGAAGAAAAGGTTATGGTCCTCTAAAGGCAGCTAGTTTTTACCAAATTAGCCTGAACACAAATGATTGGCTTGGGCAAAGGGGCGAGGAATTATATGTCTAGGATGCATAAGACAGAACCGGGCCATTATCTTTTCTCTTTTGCTATTGGACCAAAAACTCTAGCTCCATCTGGCCTGCCTACCTCTCTCTTCCGGACTATCTTCAGGCTCCCTTGCCTTCTGAGCTGGTCTCCCTCAAATTCTTGAGCACCATGTCCCTGAGGAAGGGTTATGGGGTACAATACTGCTCTGGTTTTCCCTGGCAGGGTTCAGGCTCCCTTTATGAAGGTGTTACAGATATTGTGAGAATTGAGTGTGAGTTCTGTGGGAGGCAACAGTGACACGGAAGGCAATCTGTTCTCATTACATTTCAAATAGATTATTTACCTAAATCACTAAATTCTGATTGATGGTAAAGACACTAGATGGCTTGTAAAAAACACAAAATTAATAATGGAACCCAACAAACATTCTGGTTATTACTTTATGTGGATTTTAACTCTGATACTTTCTATAGTTGTATTTTAAAATGATAGCTGATTTTGACATTCTGAAAAGCAGGAACTTAAGGTGTAGTTCTAGTATCTCTACATTCTTGTCTGAGGCTGAGGCCGAGTCCCTGATTCCAGGTCTGCTCTGCCCTAACCCAGGGATTGCATGTTGCTGTGTGATTTGAGAGAAGCTATTTTTCTCAGTTACTTCCCTTCCATGAAGGTAGAAGCTCTGAGGGTTACTACTGGTGGAGAAAAGTTTAGTTTTTATTAATAGTTACAACCTTGATAGTCCCAGTGAACTATGTAAATAGTAACCTCCCTGCCCCAAACAAAAAGCTAAAAAAAATTTCAAGGAATTTCTTTTTAATGAAAGCAATGATTTGGTCACAAGACAATCTAAGAGTATGACTGATAGACATGATGTGGCTCATTTCAGTGAATGTAGAGTGGATGGTGTGAGGCCACACACTTGCATCTGAAGCAATGACTCTGTTACAGCAGAGCAGTTCTGGAGACGTGAGTGTTTAGGATCAGTTTACCCATGTGTAATGTAAGCGGGAAGTGATGATCTCTGCAGGAAGTCAGGAGTTCCCAGCACAGGAGCCTTGTAGCTTTTAAGTTAAGTGGTCTTGCTTTGCTCTTTATTCTGAGAGTCCTCAGGCTGCAGAGCAGTGTGCTTTCCCAGGCCAGGGCTGCCCAGCTACCGGGATGGAGCAGCCTGGTCATTGCATCAGAGTTGTATGCCCAGAGAGGAGCAGGCTGTGCTCTCTGTGTTGAGAAAATCTCAGTTATTTAATTTTTCCAATATGTGTTTTCATAACTCATAATTATGTCAAATATCCTTGTGTTTAAGTAACTGTCTCTATAATTGAGTAGTCAATGTAAAAAAGAACCAAATACTATTTTTACTACAGAATGTTGAGACAATTAATGGGTTTGATCTGTTATAGGACATGTGCATTCATTTCCTGGATAAAGTCACCCTGGTCATTTCATTGTATCTGCTCTTGGTGTAACTGAACAAGGCTTGTTTGGTCTCTCCCTACAGTGTTATCCAAGCATCTGTTCTTCATGTAATTGTAACATCCTTGATAGTGCCACTTAAAAGCCACAGAAGTCATCATAGTTTAATTACCCAACCTAAGTTAGTACTGATATTGTACAGTCAAGAATATAAAAATTCTTTCCTTTAGGACTTTAAAACATAAAACAAGATGTAAAGCAGAAATTGGGGTCAGTCTGCAGTCTTCTCCTTTCTCTCTCAGAATTTGAAGCAGGGAGCACTGTATGTTCACTGTGTGTGCTTGTGTGTAGCTCTAGAGGGAGCAGGGCAAGGATGTGGCCTAGTAGAGACCAAGAAATGTGATGACAGCACAATCCCTGGTGTCAGGTCTCTGTAGTTGGATGAATTCACACCTGGCTGCACTTGAATGTTTGCTTAAGTCAAGGCAGATTGTTATGTTTGCTCTTTCGTCCTTTTCATATTTACTTCCTTCTTGTGCTCTAAACCTGTTGTCAATCCTTAACAAAATTGTGTTGTTGCCTTTTTAAATGTTAAAAGAATTTCAATACTGTCAACTGTAGTTTGCCTGGATGAAAATGTACAGTGTGTGTCAGAATATATCTGCTAATACTATTAACGCTTGGCTCTCATTTTCTGTTCCTCAGAGAGTTTATTAAGATTTGAAACTTATATTAACTGTGGAAAGCATGCTTGTTAGATTATGGCTTTGGAAAAATGAGTTATATTTCTTAATGTTTTTGGTTTCCTCTTGAAACACAGCAGAAACAGGTAAGTGAATATCCTGTCCAAACAGAAGAGGAGAGAAAGTTCCAGGAAAAGAGGAGGAATAAACAATGCAGATGATGCTAAGTCTCATTGTGCTAATGCAAGGTCTTAAGACTTGCCTCACCCTGTGCCTCTGAGCAGTTCTCATCAGTGTGGGGCGATGTGTTGTCCTAAGTCTGGAGACAAGAGGCTCTCGGGATTGGCCTGCCTCTTCTGTCGCAGTTATTTCCACACTGAAACATGGCTTGTTGGCATGTTCATTTGGTTTTAGATAGTGATGATCATGGTACCTGTCATTCCCTGTGAAGGCACAGAGGGTCCACTGATCCCCCTGACCCTTGACCTTTTGCACTCTTGTTTATTCCCGCCTGCAGAGGCGACAGGAAGAAGGGTATTACAGCCGCCTAGAAGCTGAGAGGCGCAGACAGCACGAAGAGGCAGCAAGAAAGTTGCTGGAGCCCGAAGAGCCTGGGCTGAGCCGACCTCCACTTCCACGGGACTACGAACCCCCATCCTTGTCCTCAGCACCCGGTGCCCCTCCTCCCCCACCTCAGCGAAATGCCTCCTACCTCAAAACACAGGTCCTCTCCCCAGACTCGCTGTTCACTGCCAAGTTTGTTGCGTATGATGATGAGGAGGAGGAGGACTACGGCCCAGCAGGTCAGGATAAGTACCCCAGCACAAGGAAGTCTCATGGGCACCTTCCTCTTACCACCCTTAAGCAGCAGCAGCAGCCCCGCTGCCAGCCACGCCCAGCCTCAGATGGCATCTCTCTCTGCAACTCATTCCAGCCACCCTTGTCCAAAGCCAACAGCACTGCTTACAAAGCAGGCCAGACCCCTCCCCTGCCAGGCAAACCAAGCCTGAACCGTCCTGGCCACTGGAAAGGTCCAGGTAAAAGAGGGAATGGTGAATCGGACCTCTCTGTCCTTGATGATTGAGCCTGGACTCTCTGTACCCCTGCCACTTGGCAAGGTACATGGAGACCATGCCTGCCTTGGCCCTAGGCTTTATCCGATCACTCTTAGCATGTGATTTCCCTCTGCCTCTCTGATGGTGGTGGTTGTGCTAATCCTTTCTTAATTTAGCCTTTCTTCTCCAATTTCTTTAATACTTAAAGATATTCCATCTCGTTAATCCACTGACAATACTCAGTCCTCCACTATCACCAAATTATTTGAAGTATTGTTGGTCTTGGCTTTTTTTCTGTACATCTAAAAGGAATTCTTACCTTTGGCCAAATAAGTGCTTTCTCAAACCTGATCTGTAAAGGCAGAGAGCCAGGTCCCAGCTGCATTTTAAATTTATATCATTTAACGTGAGAAGAACATTTGGTTCTGTTCCTGAGGCCTATGCAGTGACTCAACCCCTTGTAGAAGCTTGGTGGGATATTGGGACATGCACTGAAGTAGGTAACAGTAAGTCTTCACTGCAAGCCCCCTTTGTAGATCCTCATCTTGAAGTTCTTCCTCTGTTACTCTCACTTGGACCTGGTCCATTTCACTATCCTGGCTCCTTGCACCTCATACACTAATATCCAGGTCTTCCTATGCTTGCAGTTCCTGGTAATGAACCCCTTCAGACTGACTGCTTAGTGCAGGGGTTCCCCTGTTCATGACGGAGCACAAGAACTGCCCACAGAGATGTAGTAAGCAGAAGGTGCAGCTCAATTACATTCTCGTTGAGAGTTCAAATTCTCTTGGCCTTAAATGAATAGAATTCTGGCATTGACTATCAAGTAGTGTTATTTTAGTGAATTTTAGTGAGTAAACTTCCTGTGAGATTTTTACATGAAGGTGAACTTGGCTGTTCTGGGAGAGGCTGACTCAGCAAGGTTTGTTTCCTACACACAACGGAGCAGTTCTGCTAGAGTGATGACATTTCCCCACCTGGAGCAGACTCTTTTAATCTACTTTGAAGGATTGGAATGCAGTATTCTTCAATCATTCTGAAAGCTCAAATCCAGTCTTTTTATAAAATTTCTGTTATAAATGATGTAAATTTGATATTCTTTTCAGGCATTTTTGGAATAGCAATACATTTTGAAGCAAATTGCTATTGATTATGTATCAGATTTTTTAGTTAGATTATATATATATATATTTTATGAATGTCAAGATAAACTGGGTAGTCCCATTATAACTAGGATCCACGCCTGTGGACTTCATCCCCCCAATCATACCACCAAGCCTTACGTGACGTCACACCTAAAGCCCCACCGTGTTGCCACCTGCACACTTGCAGCAGCCCTGTGCCATGTCTGTCTGTCTCCTTTGTGTGCTGTGCCTGGCCTTCCTCTGATGAAGCATGCTTCTGCACGTGGGACTTGGCCTCTTCCAGGGGTCCACATGAGACAGTGCTTATGCAGTTGGAATGATGCAGATTGAATTTTGGTGATAGGATGTCTTTACATGATGTGTTTGTTTCACTAAAGCTTTTGGTAAATATACTTATGTATCTTAGATATACATAAATATATGAAAAATATTTATGTATATGAAATATATAGTCAGCTCCACATTTTAGTGTTATAGCAAACTTGAAATATACTGAAAGTTTTGCCCATGGAAGAAGTCAGTGTCACGCTCAGGAAAGCACAAAAGTATAAAACACTGTCATTAATTTCAGACAAAATAAATATACTGTTGGGAATTGAGACCAACTATGCAGATACCATGTTAGATCCCGCTGTAGATTGCTAGGAGACAGAAGGTGTCTTTGCTGGGGCTGACACCCTCTGAGATACTTGGGAAGCCTAAACTGCTGCTGATTGACAGTGCAGTCTGAAGGCCATGACTCTTCGAATACATCCACCAAATCCTAACCATCAAAATTTTTTCTCCTTTTTCTAGTCTAAAAAGGAGTGGAGTTTTATAATCTGAAAACATGGTGATAATTTTGTGGCCTATTTAATCCAATCTTATCCTTGTTTGCCAAATATTCTGAGTCTTTTGTACTCTATACATCCAAGCTGGTTTTTCAGATGTGAATATGATTTTATGAGTTTTTTGTTCTGCGTTTATGTCTTAGTCACCAGGAACTTGTGATAGCTGTAAGCCGGGAACCTAGCCCTGGTCTTCTGCAGGTGCTACAAGTACTATCAACTGCTGAGCCCTTTACTATATTTTGTGATGTTACAGTAGATACAGTAATAGTGCTGAGGCATTCCATATTCGAGCATTACTGTAGACTTGGATCCACGGTAAAGGTTTATTTGCATCATCTCTTAATGCCTCCTGAAGTCTTGGCAAATGGTGGGTGTCAAACTCAGCTGTGGTTTCTTGGTTAAGACAGATGTTCTCACCCAGGGCCACCTTAACTCTGCCCTCACTCCGTTTTTTTCTGGAAACTTTTTATCAGCAGCACTAATGTGGTTTGTTAGGAATTTTATCTGAGTTTGATTTTGGTAGCCCATTTCAAAGGCTTTATTTTTCTTTTAATAATTACATCTATCTTGAAAAAGAAATCTAGTAGTTACCCTCTACAAAGGAACTTTAATCATGGATGTAGGTTTTCCTCTTAAACTTCAGTGATTGTGTATAAAAACTCCTACAGTGTGTCAGGAGTGTGTCTAAACATGTGTGCTTACTCTCTCATTTAAGTAAGTCTTCTGTGGGTTTGTCTTCTGTATTCCTGGTTATCCTGCCTTGTTTTTGAGTTTAGGGGGTTTACTGTTTTTGTTTTCATTTGATTGATTTTTTTTTAAAGGATGCATTATAGCTTTTCCATTCTAAGTTATTGAACATAGTGATTGGATTAACTAGGCCACTCAGAGTAGTGAATTTTATATTAATGAATCTTTGCGCATATAAGGAACCTTGGCTTTTTTCTATTCTTCAATAATTAAGGGAATCTTGTTTTTCTGCAGGCACTGAAATATGAGTAAAATTTAAGAGATAATTAAATACTTTAACTTGGACTTTTTTTTTCCCTATGGAAAAGGACTAAACCCTTACCCGGGATCTGCAGGCACAGCTGCTGGAGCCTGTGACGCTCCTCGGGAAGCAAGAGAGAAGCATACGAGAAGGTACTAGGGCTGGGTGAGCGGGGCCGGGCTGTGCTGACTCATTCTCGTTTCATGTGATTGTTGACCGCATCAGACTTTATCAGGATTCCGGTGTTAGTTATTATACAAAAGTGAGAATGTAGTCTGCCTGTGCCGTCTCCCCACCCCTCTCCCTTCATTCTCCCCAGCCTCTCTGGGTCTAGAACTCACCTGTAGCCAGGCTGGCCTCAGACGTTTGGTAGGCCCTGTTCTTCGGTGTCCTTAGTACTGTGATGTCAGGTGTGCATCACACATGTACATGTCGGCTTTTTTTAAGTTGATGTTGCAAATGTGGGTCTGTTTGAGGTAGCGCTACTGGACCTGCTGTAAGACTAAAGTACTAGAGGCATCGAGGCCAGGCCTGCCAGAACAAGCTTCTTGTTAGCACAGGCTCTTCCGTCCCTTCTGTGGTTTAGCTAGATGTTTTGGTTATCTTAGATGTCCTCTGCTCTTGTAATGCTGAATTCCATTAATCAGTACTGCTCTTACTCTCAGTATCAGATTGGGAAGGTTTGTGGAAATGCTGTATTTTTAAACTACCCCCATATTTAAACTTGCTTAGCTGGCAAGAATTGTCTGCTTACTGAAATTGAGCTCACTAGCTTTGTTTTTTTTTTTCCTCCATTTTTACTGTCAGTGCATGACACCAGACATACAAACACATCTGTGTGTATTCGTGCATGTGGAGTCCTGAGATTGACAGAAATTACCCTCTAATTATTCTACCTTACTCATTGAAAGAGGCTCTCTCTGTGGCTATGCAGGCTGCCATGTCTTCCTAGTAATTATGTGATCTCTGGTTAACCACTGGGCTATCTCTAGTTCCCCTATTCACTCTTGAAAGTCACTATCAAGGATTTTGCCCCTTTCTACATAGAATTATTTGTTGGTTTATTACTGTTTGGATTTTTAAGTTGTATTCATAACTGTATGTCCAGGCTGGCCTGTCCTTTTCTTTGAATGTATATTTAGTTGTATGAGCACACATTGGTTTTTAAAGTTGTGTTCAGATCATAGTGTAGGTGTTGTTTGTCTTAGCCACAATACATTAAATCACTGCAATAATGTACAACAATGAACAAGTCTCACTGACAGGTTACAGTTCCTATAAAAATTTACTTAGACTAATTACTTGTATTTTGATGCATAATCTTTTGTGTTTTCCTCTTGTCCAGCCAAGATGCAGACTTACCTGGCAGTTCGGGAGCCCCTGAAAACCTGACATTTAAAGAGCGTCAGCGCCTCTTTTCACAAGGGCAAGATGTGTCTGACAAAGTGAAAGCTTCTCGTAAATTGACAGAGCTTGAGAATGAACTGAACACAAAGTGAGAAGAAAAACACATTTGTACTCAAGCAGGTCTGCCCTTGGCAGGGGCTGTGTGGGGTGAGCCTGAAGAGGAAGGAAGACTTCTACTTCTCAGTGATGTTTATTTTCTGTTTCTGAAATGGTTGCAATTTAGAGATGTTTCAGTTCCAAGAAACTTGTTTTACTTTACCAAGAAAAACCCTGCCTAATTCTTAGTGATCTGACTCACACCTGTTTCTGTTAGCTTTCTGGGGGGGAGTCTTGGACTCATAGGGCAGAATGAAGGGCTGTAAAGATGACCGGGTGTTTCTTCTACCCTATCTCCTTTCTTTGTCATTCCAAGAGCAGTAGGCCAAGAAATTGTCTTTCCGTTTTTTCTCTAAACTCCATTTGGCTACCAGACAGTGACAGCTGAGCAGTTCGGAGCACTACTGGGTCACAGTCGACCCTGTCTGCAGGACAGAGCTCTCGGCCCAGGGCGAATGCTGCCTTTACCTTCTGTGATTTATAGGGGCGGCTAGATGGAGTTTCTTATGTAAGGTGCACAATACATCGTTCTTGACAAATGTGAGCCTCCTGATCAATTTAAATGTTTGGGATTTAATATATAATTAATAATTCAATTTTGAAAATTCTCAAGAAAATTTTGAGGATTTAAGCTTGGGGGTTTTATAAATACCAAATCATCATTGAACTAATCACCGGTGGAGATCCATTGTGAAAGTTACTAATATCTCAGAGGTTCCACAGGATCGAGAGCTCTCTAATTACACAGCACTCATGTAGGAATGAGCTGAAACATCTGAGAAGAATGGAAGCTCATGGGTGGCAGTCAAACACAGGTGTCTCAGAAATTGTAAATGTAGTAAAGAGATTTAGATACACTGTCAGTGTGCTGCTGTGCCTCCTGTGACTGAAGTGCTACAAGAACACTTGTAGCAGTTGAGTCTGCATCTCTTTCTCAGCATAGTAGAGTTATTTAATTTTAATTCCTGAATTTTGCACTGTCATTCCTCAGCTGAGTTGTGGGAGACAGACTTTATTTTGCTTATTTTGTGTGAAAGCTGACTTTATGATTTCAAGCACACTTTCGACTTGAGAACCCCCTAATGTGGGTCCAGATGATCTTTCTCTATCATACTATTCTCTTACAAATCTGTGCATCAGGAAAATATGCACACTTTCAAATAGAACAGAGCTATTTGCAACCTGAAAAACCACTTTTAATAAGAGCTGTATAATAAATTGTTGAAATACAAGTGTAAATATTTTCTATGTTTATCCAGTTTCCTATTTGAAAGTGTGTCTTTACTGTTTTCTCTGTAAGAGAATAGAATGGCCCTGAGAGTTTGTGAAGGATTCGCACACTTGCCTTGCCTAGGAAGTGCAATCTCCTTGTGTCTGGAGCACACTGGCAGCCTTCGGGTGTCATAATCATACCTCCCAGAAAAGGGTAGGTGCCTGCTGTCGCCAGTACGCGGGCTGACAGATACACAGAAGAGCCAGCAAGCATCTGAACACTCTGCATGTGTGTTTGTGAGACCCGCAGTGAAGTAGACGTGGCCGTCCCTGGACAGTGAGGTCAGATGTGAATGAGTGTTGTAAGAGCGCACTGCACAACATGCGTTACCGCGGGGGAACACTCAAACTGCTGTTGTTTTCTATGTCTACTGTATTTCAGTGGCAGCCTATTTTTAATAAACTTTGTATCTATTTAAGTGTATTTGCTATTGTTTTCAAAGTGCTGACAAAGTTTACATCTGTACACCAGCATTCCTCCTCCCCATTTCCATCCGTCACGCTTTCATTAAATGGCCGAGTCAATCCTTCCTATGTCCCTTGGTTGTTTTTCTGTCAGTGGGAAAGTGTTCTTTGATGATGCAAGGAGCTGAAGACTGGGGTGTTATTTTCACAAGAGTCCTGGGCTTGGCGACCTTGTCTTCATGTCTGCCCCTCACGCATTCAGCATCCCAAATGACCATTGAGACCATGTCTCCTTTCACTATCCCAGATGTCCACTGGGACCATGTCTCCTTTCACTATCCCAGATGTCCACTGGGACCATGTCTCCTTTCACTATCCCAGATGTCCACTGGGACCATGTCTCCTTTCACTATCCCAGATGTCCACTGGGACCATGTCTCCTTTCACTATCCCAGATGTCCACTGGGACCATGTCTCCTTTCACTATCCCAGATGTCCACTGGGACCAAGTCTCCTTTCACTATCCCAGATGTCCACTGGGACCATGTCTCCTTTCACTATCCCAGATGTCCACTGGGACCATGTCTCTTTTCAGTATCCCAGATGTCCACTGGGACCATGTCTCCTTTTACTATCCCCGATGTCCACTGCGACCAAGTCTCCTTTCACTGCCCGGTCCTGGTCCCTGGACTCCCTGAACATACTCACTGATAAGAACATTGGTCTGGTCATACACGTTTCACATGTAAGAACACACTCAAGCCGGGCGGTGGTGGCGCACGCCTGTAATCCCAGCACTCAGGGAGGCAGAGGCAGGCGGATTTCTGAGTTTGAGGCCAGCCTGGTCTACAGAGTGAGTTCCAGGACAGCCAGGGCTACACAGAGAAACCCTGTCTCGAAAAACAAAACAAAACAACAACAAAAATCCAAAAAACAAACAAACCACACACAAAAAACACAAGATGGCACAAGGTACACTGACCAGTTCCAGCAGGCTGGAAAGGTCAGGGGGCTGCTGTGACCCCCTTACCCTTGTTCCTCATGGAATCAGGAGGGCAAAGCAGCGTCCAAATTTCAGGACTTGCTTGAAATGGAATGAGGGAGTGCAGTGTTGCTGGTCAAAGGATGCAGAGGAAGTGTAAGAAGTGACGGTATTGTGAGGGTTAAAGGAACTTGTGGGGAACTCTTTTGGAAAAGTAGAACTTATGTATTAAAATTAGTGGTTGTGTTTCTGTATTTAATTTGGTGTGTTTTTTTTTCCTCATGTTATTACAAACTTTTTTATTGGTGTAAATGGATTAGAAACAGGTTATCTCTTAACATGGAGGTAGATGGTATGTTATTCCTGACTATTGTCAAGAATAATCTATGAACATAGAAAACAGGATATGGGCAGAAAACAGTTCATGCATGGTAGTGATGTCTAAAGGGAAGCAATGGACTTCCTCCATGAAATATACATCTGTGGACTTTAGGGAAGAGCTGGCCTGGGAGTGTGGTGGAAGGACAACCTACCTGATTGCCAGTTTGGACACACATGCCCTGACATTCATTTACTGTTTGACTAGGCAACATGTACCGTTTCCATCTTTCTCAAGAGATGTTTAGCATCCTCAACCACCATTTAAGGAACTGTGTATGCCTATAGTAGACTTTCACAGCTTGGAAGACAGGAGATCCAGGGCCTCCTTTGACAGCACAAAAAGCTTCTGCAGCCCTTGTAGCTCGTGCTATTATACTGCCATCCTTTACAAGGGACCAGAAGTCCAAGCACTTGAGTTGACCCTTGATGTTTTCAAGGGTGTGTCCAACTTTTCAGCAATCTTTTCAATCGGTTTATCATCCAAGCCAGAATAGCTTCCGTACTCCTTCAAGCACTGCTCTTGTTGAGGCTGATCAAAGCCCGAAGGTCGTAAAGGGGAGAAGGCTCACAGCTGCTGACTTCAAAGCCTCCAGACAGATCTCCTGAAGAAAATGTTTCTTGAGCTCAGTGGAAGCATCACAGATATTGGGCAAGAGCAGGGCAAACACATGGTGCTTGTGCCCAGGGAGCTCCTTCTGCAGAGTCTCCTCCAGCTTTGGGAAGTCGAAAGTGCCCAGATCAAAGTTGGGAGATCAGGAAGATGCATGGTTCAGTCACTCCAATATCTATGAGATTAGCCAGACAGTAGTGTCAAATACGCTGAAGGACTTTCTCCTCTTCGAAGGTTGTGGGTTTGGTTTTCTCTTCAGTACATATGTTCACTGCCCTGCTTGGTTCTTACAAAGTAGAACTTCTTCCCAGCAGCCTTGCTTTTCTGAACCAGGAGAGCATCATTGAGCCTGAAGCAGGAAGAAGGAATGATGATGAAGTCATAGTTGGCAATCCCACTTTGTCTAGTTAAATTTCTTTGTGGAGCCGGGCGTGGTGGCGCACGCCTGTAATCCCAGCACTTGGGAGGCAGAGGCAGGCGGATTTCTGAGTTTGAGGACAGCCTGGTCTACAGAGTGAGTTCCAGGACAGCCAGGACTACACAGAGAAACCCTGTCTCGAAAAAAACAAAACAAAAAACAAACAAACAAAAAGTTTGTGGAAATTGGGAGTCTCCGTCCCAGGTAGGCCCCAGATCACTTTGGGATATTTTGAATGTTGATAGGGGGTTTTACACACAGTGGTCTCCACTGTCCCGGCATCAGCAGATTCTTCTGCTCCATGATTCAGCCCTTAGAGGGCATTTATGAAACTGGACTTGCCAGTCCCAGACTGCCTGCTCACAGCCACCTCCAGGACAGCATTCTCTGCAGCACTAATCACTTCCTGAAGCTGGCTCATGACATCAGAGAATTTTCCTTCCTGGAGAGCTTTGTGATTACCAGAGTTTCTGGAGAGACCAAGCCTTACTGATGAATGCAGAGTACTGAGGCAGAAACTCCTTAGCTAATGGTTGAAAATTCTTTTCTGAAGCACCCTTCAGGAAGGCAGCGATGAACTGACCCATGGCAGTTAGTTACTGGGGAAGATAACTTGTGCTTCATATCTGGCAAGCATAGCTTCATGTCACACTGCCAATCCTGGAAAGAGTCATTCCTGAAACCCGAGTCCAAATAACATTCTGTAGTCCAAACTCCCCAACAATGGTCATCAGCAGCTGTGACTGGAAGTCCAAGGACCTATCCGTTTCTCAGTCCCACAAGGCAAGCAGTCAAAGAAGAGAGAGCCCTGCTGTGGTTTTTAGATCTGTAGACATCCCTTAGAAACTAAAAATTGGTGCTGACCCAAGACCATCTCTTTCTATGCACCCCTCCCTATTAGGGAGGTTATGTCTCTGGCCTATTGTGTCCCCTGGTCTCTTTATCTCTTCATTTTCTGCAAAGCCCTACATAAGACTTCCTCTGTGTATTCCCAGGTAATAAAGTGATTTCAGTCACACATATACTCAAGAATTCAGAATAAGCAGGATGAGGGGTTAGTTGACTTGGCTAAAGAAATTTTATACTCCTAAAGTGGCAGGTGATTGTGTTCCTATACAAAGTATTTCTACTTGTCCACTCACAGAACTGGGAACTAGTTTCCGTGGTGTAGTGGTTATCACGCTCGCCTCACAGCACTGGGAACTAAGTGCCTGTCTTGTGATTGTCTTAACTGTTTAAGCAGTATACAGCCAGTGCTGCCCCTACTTACCCTGTGATCCCAGGAAACGACGTATAGGGTAGATTAGGGGATCAGAAAACAGAAGCAGCCCACGGTTGTGTGTATCTTAAAAGCATGAGAAGTGAACACAGGACCTGTGGAGGTTGACTGAAGGACCCTACAAGGCATTGGTAAGATAGGAGAGGGGAAGGGCCTCCGCCATGGGGAGGCTCAGGAGGCAGGATTGTGAATGGGCTGGGGAAGAAATGCCACCAGGTGAGCTGTGTATTCAAGGCCACAGTGAGGTGATTTGTGTTGTACAAGCACTATGGGGATCCTGCTGGATCAATATTCAAAGGTCCATGCACTGGTATTTAGCCTGGCAAAAGCTTCTGTGGGTAGACATAGTGCATGTATATGAACCTGTGAAAGGTACCCCACAGGACTTAGCCACACCCTTCAGTCATTGTGGAGAGGCAGAGAAATGCCAGCGAACCTTAGGTTACTGCAGGGCTTTTCAGAACAGAGGTTGTGGTCGCTTCAGCATCAAGTGCGGGTGAGTGTGAAAGGGAGCCCAGGGAGTTTGAAACAGCCGCTCTGAGCTCTCAGGGATGTGGGGACCGAGGAGACCTGGGGTTGGCTTGGTGGCACTGTGTTGTGTCATCTTGAGCTCCCTCGGGATGGAGACCAAATTGGTCTGCTTTGTTTTCAGGATTTAAGGGCACTTTGACTTGTTTTCTCCCAACTGGCCTTAGGTTCCTTCTTCCAACTCCCACTTGGTGCGTCTCTGACCTTTCATCTGCTGCTTCTGCAGTCAGGGTCTCCTGAGATGTCACCTCCCTCAGCTCTGCTGAACATCTGCATAGTGAGCAAGTTTTGGGAATACAGGTGTTAACAACCAGTAATTACACAATCCTAGTCATTACCCTCTTAGAGCACACAACAGAACAAACAGGTCAATAAAGTGAACAAAACTATAAATACCAGGAGTGGCAAATGGCTGCCGAGCAGAGATTCTGAACCTTACATGATCTAAACTCAGATCCATGCAAAAGTTAGAATACATGCATGGGCAACAGGGACAGGAAGCTCCTAGTGAACTGGGAGACTGAGGGCTTCAAAGACAGCCGTCTCTGCAGAGTGGTATGTGACCAGCCAGGGCTTTGTGATATACTGGAAACAATGTAGAGGCTGAGGGAATGGGAGGTTAAGCCACACAGGCTAATGGCCAACAGCAAAAGACTGGTCTATCAATTATGGAGACACTACAGAAGTGACCTTAACCAGAGAGATAATCTGACTTGCCTCCTAAAAGTGTGTTTGTAGTAGTTCCTGGCCAAAGAGATCAGATGACTGGATGAGCAGCCCCTTGCAAGACAAGGCTTGGCTTCCTGGTAGAACAGAAGGAGATCTGTGGGCATGCTCCGAGGAAAACTCGTGAGAGCCACAGGCAGCATTTTGGATCTTGGCAAATTTGCCCAAGTATACTTAGAAGGAAGAACCATTTGTTCTGGCAACAAGTTCTGAGTTCCTTGAGGACAGCACAGCTCTCTGCCTGCTTCAAGGCCCAGCTTAGCTATACAGAAGCTTCATCCTGGGACTGTGCCTTAGCAACCTACTGAGGACCAATTTATCTCACCTTGAGAGACAAATCTCGGTACTTCTCACCTAGTCCCATCCACCCCAAGATAGAGATGGGTTTACAGTAGTGAGTTTCGAACTCAAGGGCCACCAAGAATGCACACTGTAATCTTTGTGTGCTGCTCCCAGAACTGAGCAGAGGTTTCTTTGTGCTTGAGACTGGAAATCTTAGGCTCAAAATTTGGCCCCAGGTCTCCATAGTTTGTAGGTAGCTCCTTCCCCATGGTGTTCTTGTGGTCTTTCTGTGTACCCTTCAAGTGTCTGTGGCTCCAGGGTTGCCTGCAGAAGGACAACAATGCCATTACAAGAGAACCCATACTTAAGGCTTCCTTTAATCGATCACCCTGCAAGTGTCACCTGCTGAGAGACCAGGACTTAATACTTCACCATATCAATTGGGTTACACCATGGACAACCTAAGGCACTGAGGAGAGACTTCTAGGGTCAGCAAAACTGACCAAACTTTCTCACAGTGTCCCATTCTGATTGGATCAGACTTCGGAAATGCTTGTATCCCAGGTCTTTCTGGGACTGCTGTATGGCATTGTTCTAGTGGGATAACTCTGCCACTTAGGGGAGAAAATTGAAGAAAAGGCATCCCATCAGAAAAGAATACTTGTAGATGGAAGCATATTATAAATAGAAGAGACCCTAATGAATCTGCTAAAACTTGCACCAAAAGGTGAGTTACACAAGACCAATGAATACAAGCTCTGTCAGCAAAAATACAGCATTTCTGTATCCTAGCAATAGACAAAAGTAAAATTGGGGGGTGGGGAATTCCATGTAGACCACCGTCTTTAAAACAAAAAGTATTTTGTAATAAATTTGTCTAAACAGATGCAAACTTATAACTACAGCTGCTATTATTATTTGAAATCTAGGAATTAAGTAAATTTCATAAAAATATTACAGATATTTTCATAATGAAGTAAATACATTTAGCAATAAATACTTTATAACTTCTACGTATTGGGTTTCCATTACCGGTCAGAGTTTAGAAGCATAGACAATGCTGTCTCCAGATGATTCCAGATTCTCTGAGATTTTGAGAGTTAATTCCCTACCAGGAGGAACTGCATCCCTAACTGGAAACAGAATTCCCTTCAAGAGGGTCTGACTCTCCTGCAGGAGTGACTAGACCCACAAAAGGAAGGACTGAATCTCCTGCAGGAGGGAATAGTGGGATCACCAGAAAGAGGGACTTAATTTCTTCTCTGAAGAGACTGGAGCACCAGCAGGATGTTGAATCTTTAGTCTGAAAAACTGTACTTTCAGCATAATGGTCTGAATCCCCCAAGTCCCCAGGTGGAACAGAGCCACCATCAGGAACACTGCACCTGGCCCACTTGTCTATGGGAGGTAAATGTGCAGTTCACTTCTTTGGCTCAAAAAATCCCACCATGCCCTAGCTTCCTTCCACCATCCCACCTCCACTCCACACCATCTCAGCTTCACAGAAAACCCTTTCTCTTTGACCACACACACACACACACACACACACACACACACACACACACACACAGCTTTGTAGGAGTGTGCTTTTGTTTTTTAAAGCTGGACTGTTAACTATGGCTGTATAAATTCTGCTTCCCAGCTAGTCCTCCTGGCACCTTACTGACCAAAGGATAGAGCTTGCAGTCTAAGGTGCATCCCTCGTAGTCCTTGGGGCTGGTGCTGACGGGCTTAGAGCCACAGGATGTGGGTAGGTACCAGACCAGGCCTTGCTGAGGTCAGCTTGTCTCATCTCTGCAGTACATGAAGGAGTCTGAGCAACCTGACAGTTGACCTTCTCCTTGCTGAGAGGGTTTCTATCCTTTCTTGTACTCTGTTCAGTCACAGTATTTCAGTATGGGCAGGTAAGTGCTGCGTTGATAGATTGTCCTTTTGGATCCTTGCTTGTAGGTTAAAGGAGAAAAGATAGCTGAACTGGAAACAGAAAATGCTATTCTGCATCTGAGTTTGGCAGAGGCGATATTTCGCTCTGTCCTGTAGACTGACCAACGAGCCACATGTGAGTGTGTTTGCTTTGAGTCTGCAAACTGCAGTTGCAAAAGATGCAAAAGATGCAGCTTTCCTTTGATCTTTGGTCCCATCCAGTGAGGTGGACACTTAGTGTGTCATCCAATACCGGGACAGAGATGAATCCTAAATTATTTATCCTTGTGCTCACAAGTATTTATGGAATAATTCATTAATGATACTACCAACAGCTGATTCTTGACAGCTGTGTGGTACAATTTATGTATCATATTAAGTTTATGCATCCATATTAAGTTTAATAAATCTATAGACATACAACTTGTACAATCATCTTATGTTGCCATAACAAAAAAACCCAAGACCTATAATTTACAAAGAACATTTGTTTCTTTCAGTTTGGGAGTCCCGGATCAAGGTTTACTACCTATGGCTGGCTCATTTCTCTAATTGGTACTGGCTATTGATGTCCTCACCTGGTGGAGTGGATGACCCAGTAAGCTTTTTCAGTCTTGTCTTCTCATGAGCATAGAATCTTCAGTGACCATATCACCTCACAAAGAAAGGCCCATCTTAATGCCACCAAAGTGGCCATCGTCATCGCGAATCATAGAGGGGCACTGTACTCTGCAGTAACTCTAACTGAGCCGTGGACGCTTATACCCAAGGCCCCCTTATTCAGTTTCCCTTTGAGCCTTTTTACTTCTGAACAGCTCCTCACTGAGCTGCAGAAAGTCTGAGCCAGCCACAGCCCTTCTACGTGGGTCCCTCTGTATCAAGTTGATCTATCTGTAACAGGCAGCTGAGCACCCTCAGCACACACTTTCCACTGTTTGTAAAGGAGCTTCTCTGCTCTCAGGATCAAGCAAGGACTAAGCCAGAATCTAGCCAATCTGTGTTGGGCAGGTCTTCCTGCAGGAGCTCAGATGCTGTCTGCCTTGCAGGAGCACATCAGAGACCAGGACCCTGCATCCTCCTCTGTCCTGAAAAATGAGGGCACATCTGCTTGACAACTGAGCACTGACCTGCTGTTGCACTGATTGTTCTTCACCTTGACATTAGATCACAATACTTGGCCATGGTGGATGCAGCATCTTTCTCTGGGTAATATGTGGCTGGTATCTCCGGGAGGCTGGATAAGATAGAGTAAGGATAGACTCACTCCCACCCCAAATACATAAGAAAAGCAGCAAAACAAGGCAGAACCCACAGTTGCCCCTTATTCATTTGGAGCCTTTCCACTGACTTCTGCAGAGACCAGTGAAAAGCACAGGCCACCCCTGCAGGCATCTCTGCAGTTCCGTCAAGGTCGTGTATTGTCCTGGTGTCTGGATGTCTTCTCCGTGCTCCTTAAGTCTCAGATGGTCCCCACAGCACTCCACAAGTAGTCCTTTCTATCACCTCTTGCATGCTCCACAAAAATCCAGAAAGACCTTTTTAAAATGTGTGTCTGTTGAAAATCTTTGCTATTGAAGGCTCTTCCTAGGCTTGTCACTGCCCTTAAGAGAATCCCCAGGCCCTTGACCTCTGTGGAGGTTTTGCGCCCCATTTCCTGTCATTTCTGAGGTCTGTCACTCAGCCTTGGTCCTTCTACCTGACCAGCATCTTCAGGGCCTAGCCTCAAGACTCCTAACCCTAGCATTTCTTACCTGTCTTTCGTCACTATAGATTGAGATCCATCACATCTCTCCCTGTGTAGTATGTATCATGGACCATCAGTAACTTCCTTTTCTTGGAGAGTTTTCAAGGTTTCAGAACTGTTTTCTTTCTTTCTCTACAGAACCTAGAAGGATGAGCAGAAGCAGTCGTGAGGTCTGGCACTGCACTCTGCTCCGGATGAGGCAGTGTCAGCAAGCACTCCTGAAGCCTTCCTCCAGCATGGCTATGGCTAGGATAGAAGTGGCTTCCTCGGCACTGCCAAAACCGCTGGTCATGCCCAGGATGTGAGTGTCACAGGACTTAGGAGAGTCCTGCTCTGTCAGATGGGGCTTGTCTCAGGGCACTGGGAGCGGTTCATTCCAACGCTTACTAAATGAAAGAAAGTACCAAAGCATATATTGACAACTGAGCACACTGAGACACGGGTAGTTTTAGCCAGTAGACAAATGGCTTAAGCAAGCAGCAATGGAAGCTCAGTCTCTAAGTCAGTGCTGTCTTCATTTCTATGTGTGTGGGTATTTTTCCTGCATGTATGTCTGCACCACATGCATGCTCTTGCCCTGAAGTCAGAGAGGTCATCCTATCTCCTGGAACTGGAGTTACAGATAGTTATATACTGCCACATGAATGCTGGGAATAGAACCCAGGCTCCCCTGAATTGCCAAGGCATCTCTCCAGCCCCCACGGCTGTTATTTTAAAGTTTAAAGGTAGAATGTATTTGTATATGTCAGATGTGATAGGTAGACATCCCATGCCCCAGCGTCATAGTAAAGCAATCCTTAGGGTGTCAGTGGCTAACAGGAAAGACCAGGAAGCTATTTCACCTAGTGAATTTGGCAAGACTCCAACATGAGATTGTGGTGGGTATTTTTATACCATTAGTTAAAAACATTGTTCTACCATGTGTTATAAACAATGTGGCCCAGATGGGAAACAGGAAAAAAAACTGATTATAACAGTGTAAGCACCATCTGCAAACAGAATTAACCTGCCATGTTCAAATATGAAGCCTTAGACTATATTCATTCAGAATAGATTTATGTAGAACTCATTTTAAATTCTCTTCTACCTTGGTGGAAGATCATTCTGTCTTTGAATAAGCTACTTAACTGTCTATGTTCTAGATAACAAAAGCATAATTCAGCTTAGCTTTGCCATTTTATTAACATGTTTCCCAATCGTGGAAGAATCTCCATTACTCATAACTAAAGAGACTAAGACCATATGTTTAAGCTGAACTAATGTGTTATGATGTGTTATTGATAGTAACTATTAAACCAGGCCACATCCTCTCCAACTATTTATTGTCAAGTCATCAAGCTGAAAGTCTCTGGGATAATTACTGGGGTTGGACAGGGAACATGTGTGTGACGCACAGGAAATCAGCTGCATTGTTTCCAAAGTTCCTGAACACTCCAGTGCCTACTGTTTCTGGAACGCTGTCACGCACTTGGATATGACAGTTGCTTTGTACTGGCATGAGCTCATGGTAATGAAGCTTCCAGAACTTGGTCTGGACAACCCATCAGAGATTTGCTCCTGCTTAACACAGCCCTGGTGCTCCACCAACATCACCAGGATGGGAAATGGGTCAGAGGGCAGTCCACATCGACAGTGAGCTATACTATAGAAGCTGCTTGCAAAACTTAGTGCCCTGTTTCCTAAGAATCTTAACAATACAGAATATATGAAATCATGAGCTGCTCTGAAGTCACTAACCCTAGAACTACTGAGTTAGAATTTTGGAAGGGAACCTTCAGACTGGATGCACAGGTGGACTGCAGCAGATGATAGAGGCATGCTCAGTTGTGTTAATTATCTTTTCATTACACAGAAACTTCAACAGGATGTCAAGGAGTTCCGAAATTCTCTTCTGGTGCTCTTACGGAGTTGTGAGGATGAGTAGCAGGACTGCCTTTCTGACGTAATGGCTGTTGTGCAGAGGGCACAACTGAGCACTGAGCCTGTGCAAGGTGAGAGCGTGTGTTTGTGCACATGTAGGAGAAACCTCTACGAACAGTGAACAACCTAGGATCCCAGCCTGCTGCAGACTGCACTCTACCTGGAGTTGTGGCTGCAAAGATCCAGGAATCTTTTGTGAAGCAGGAAAGCACAGGTTCGGCGGAGTGACAAACAGAGACCAGAACAGGAAAGGTTTGGTATCTGAATTTATTGTCAGCCAGGGGATTTTAAGCATGAGATCTTTACATATTAAAGGATATATCCAGTAAAGCAGGCACAAAAAGACAATCAGCAATAACTATTTGCTATAAGGAAATGTAAAGTCAACCAGGTAAAAACGTTTCTGTGTAGTAAACTAGAGGTAACGTCTTCCTGATATGGGCTTCAGTTCTAAAAGAGACTTCAAAGGACGTTAGGCCAGACCCCTTAGGTTTTAATGAGATTCTGTGAGTAACCTAATAATCACCTAGCCCTCTCTATGGAAACCTGAGATTACAGTGTTCAGTCAGTGCTTTGCATATCACAATGTCAGAGCCACTCTTATTAACATAGCCATAAAAGTTTACCTTTTTGTTGGGAGATCAATGTAATTATGTAAACTACTAAGCAAAGCAATGTAGTTCTAAGAACAGAGGGTTTTGGTCAGTGCTGTAGTTCAAAGAATGAACTTTTAATTAACTTTCTTGCCTGGATACTCACAGCTTAGGTTATCAGGAACATCCTGTAAATGAGGAAACAGATCAGAGGAAAGTCACACAGGCAAGGCTGCTCTGAGAAATTGAACTCAGTATTTTCTCCGGCCAGGGAGTTCCACAAGCGAGTTCCCCCGAGGACAGCCTCATCATAGACAAGGCCTTTACCTGTGGAAATTATCACACAGTGTCCACCGAGGTCGTGCGGCACTAGCCTGTTTTCTTTTGACTACTGGCATATCCCTAATGCGATGGTGATGATAAATACTGTGCCATTCACACAGTGATTAAATGCCTCCCCCTCCAGTGTTCTGTCTGACCACCTCTCCTGTAGCTCACCTTGCCAAAAGCCTCCTCTTCCCCTCTGACACCCACATAACAAGTTCAGGGAAACAAGCTTTCTGGGTTAGATTTCCCCCAAAATAGGAAGTGAAGGGTTCTGATCTACCAGTTCCGGTTCTGTCATTTCCAGGAATCTGCTAGTAGCTGGCCTGGTGTGGAGCAAGAGTGAACTGTGAGATTACACTGGGCTTACACCTGCGCCAGAAGACTCCTGCTACCTCCCCATTTAATCTCCAGGGCCCTGCAGTCCATGCCTGTGACAAGTCCTAGGGAAGTCTGCCATCATGCTATTATTTCTAAAGAGTTCGCATCAAAACTTAACAGCCTCTATTGTTTTGAGGTTAGATTAACATTTTATTTTAGATAATGGTTGACCGGGGATTTCACGGTAGTCTCCATAGTAAGATGCAGTTCAGTAAGTTCCTGGAGGTTCCTGAGTCCTCTGTGGGTTTGAGCATGTATGGGTATGTTTGTATTGTATATATAGGTATGCACATGCATGTGTGTGTGTCTGTGTGGTGTATGTACATATATATGTGATTTATAGTATACTCATATATATGTGTTTGCATGTATGATATGGTTATATGTGATATATTTACATGTGTACATAAGCTCATGTGTGTGGTGCATGTGTCTGCTGTGCACGATAAGTTCATGTGGAGCATTTGTGGTCTGTGCACAGGAAATATGTGTGCTTTATATACAGTTTTTGCTTGCATGTATGGTCCTCACTTGTGTGTATGGTCTTCATTTGCATGTATGATCTTCACTTGTATGAAGCATGAGAAAAGTCATCTTTCCCAGGAGGAGTGGGGAAAATGATAACAACCTGAAAGGGAGAATGGAGAGTAGAACAGCTGTGTATTTCCCTGGGAAAATGCTGATGTGTGTGATAAGCTTGCAGCCATGAATCCCTACCCACAGCATTGCTATGCATCATGTACCTAGGGAAAGCAGCCTGGAAGGCATCCTAGGCTGCTTCTCATGTTGCCAGGTTGTGTGTGTGTGTGTGTGTGTGTGTGTGTGTGTGTTGGAGTGGTGATTCTCAGTAGATCCTAGTCACCTAATACAGCATGGCCCCTTCAGTTCTTCTCAGGAGACAGATCTCAACCAATACCCTTTGCTCAAGCAGCCTATTTTATAACACTTGACAGAAAAGCAGACAGCAGCAGTCCATGTTAGAGGCCGAGAGGATGTGATATCAGTTCCACATCACACTAGAGGGACTCTGTGTAGATTCCTCAGAGTAAGACCTCTTGCCTGTACTGTGTGTGTAAGCTGGCACTGGAAGTCTATGTGAAGAATTGTGAGTCTTCCTGTACAATGGGGATCTTCCTGGGGAGATGGAGAAAGTGCTGGGTCCCAGATTTACAGGAAGTACCTGAAGTCAGCCTCAGCTTCTGCCATGTGGTCTCCTTCTACTCAGGAGGGGCCTCGTGAGAATATGTGATACCTGAGCCAGCCTAGAGTTGGGTACATTTCAGTCCACGGTGGGTGGTCACAGAGCCAGGATTCCTTGTGGGTCATTGTTACCATGAACATGGAGTACTTTGTTGGAGAATGCACCGTGGCCCATAGCCTACCCCGCCAGCCTCCTTGTGGTCTAAATCTTGCTTGCATAGGGGACTACAGGGTCTCCTCACAAGGACTGGACTATAACCTGGGAGAACTGTCCCTGCAGCCTGCCAGTCAGAGGGTACACGTCTACAGCAGTGCTTGCAGGAGACCAAGCTACCACCTGGAGCAGCAGAAGAGAAGAGCTCTCCATAACAGCCTGGTGGTGAGTCCCTGCATTGCCGTCACAGTGCTCCCTCACCTCAGTGCTCCCTCACCTCAGTGCTCCCTCACCTCAGTGCTCCCTCAGCTCAGTGCTCCCTCACCTCAGTTCTCCCTCAGCTCAGTATACACCCAAGGATGATTGTGATGCCATGGCTGCGTGAGAGTGACTGAAAGTGTTCGAATCCTGTGGGAATGGTTGGGGAAGGAGTCACAGCCTGGCTAGGGCAGAAGATGTCAAAGCTGAGCCACGAACCGTCAGGATCAAGCATCCTTACCCCTGGAAACCATTGGCCACTTTGCTCAGCCAGGACACATCATGGGGAGGAAGAGGGTCGCCACAGTACTGGGGTTAAGATGCACCAAGAGCTGTGTTCACTGTAGTTAGTGTGATCACATCAAGACACCTCAGACTGATGCATAAGCTGATGCGAGGTGTGAGAGAGAAGTGAGCAGGGGTGATGCTTCTCAGGATATGAGAACCCAGAAGGTTCCCACATGCAGAAACTCAGGGTCCCTCAAAGCCTTGTGTTGCTTCTCCACCACAGAGAAGTCTCCAAAGATCTCTTGCCTTCCCAGGAGGTGTAAGATCTAAGGTCCCTGGAAGACCAGGTCAAACTCAGGCCTCCACACACCAACAGGAGCAGCGAAGGTCTAGGGTTCCTTTGGCCAGCCCACTTTCCAAAGACATGGCCTCCATGGGGGTGCTTTTTCTAGTTTCTCTGAACCCTACTAGCTAATTTCCCAGAACCTGTGTGTCTGCATCTGGTGACAGAGCCCCATTGGGCTTGAGCCACACCTGAGACCCACCTGCTTTTCAGCCCATCTACCACCTGTTTCAGTGCTTAGAACACTGACCTGAGAGGATAGTTTCTGGGTGCTCGAAGCAGAACAAGTGCTGACTAAAGCATTTTAGGGAATCCTGCCCCCCCAACTCCCCTCTCTAAGTGTTTTCAGCTGAGCAATGGTGGGTGGTGCATTATGCTGCAGACCAAGACTCTACCCAGGAGTTGTAGCTGCAGGGAACCAGGATTCTTTTGTGAAGCAGGAAGGCACAGATTTGGCGAGCTGACAAACAGACACCAGAACGCAGAAGTAGCTTGGTATCTGAGTGTATTAGGCTGCACTGAGCCAGGGGATTTTAAGCATGAGATTTTTACATTTCAAAGGATGTATCCAGTAAAGCAGGCACAGAGAACAATCAGCATAACCATTTGCCATAAGGAAATGTAAAATCAACTAGGTAAAACATTTCCGTGTAACAAACTCAAACTTAGATAACATCCATCTTCCTGATACAAGTTTCAGTCCTAAGAGAGACTTCAAAGGACATTAGGGCAGACCCCCTAGGTCTTAATGAGATTCTATGAGTAAACTTAACTGACACCTAGCCTTCTCTATGGAAACCTGAGATTACTATGCTCAGTCAATGCTTTTCATATAACAATGTCAGAGCCACTCTCATTAATATAGCCATAAAAGTTTACATTTCGTTGGGAGATTAATGTAATTATGTAAATTACTAAGGCAAAGTGATGCAGTTCTAGGAACAGAGGGTTTTGGCCAGTGACTTACTTCAAAGAATTATTCTTTTACACCTATTTGCTTGGCTTTTCTTAGTCTTGGCTACTAGGAATAGGGGAAATTTTAAGAAATAAAGCAGGCTGCTAGTGAGATTTCTTGGCTTCTGAATGGAGGTGTTCTGGAGAGCTTCCAAGAGGCATTTCTTTGCCTCAGTCTGCAAAACCATGTTTCACAGAATCAATTGGTGCCACCAGCAGCATGCCTTTAATCCCAGCACTTGGGAGGCAGAGGCAGGTGGATCATCTCTGGGTTCGAGGTTAGCCTGGACTACAAAGTGAGTTCTATGACAGCCAAGGCTGCACAGAGAAACCCTGTCTGGAAAAGATAAAACGAAACAAAACACCCACGGAAAAAAAAACATTTTAATCTTCACAGCATAGCTGGTTCTTAAGGGGGAAAAGTGTCCCTCCCAGAGAACCCAGTAAGAGTTCATGAGAACAAAGGACTCCCACTGGGAAGATGCAAGATGCCTAATTGCAGGCATTTGAGAAAGTACCACATGGCCTACAGAAAACAGGCAAGATCTAGATGTGCTGACTGCTGTCTGTCTGTCTGTCTGTCTGTCTGTCTGTCTGTCTGAGGTATACCACCATTGAAGGAGAATGACAGCCAAGAGTATACCGACCTGTCTTAGCAGGCAGTGTTGATAGGCTGGGCCTGCTTAGATATAGAGAGCCAGAAAGGTGTGGGTGATATATGCTGGAGAACCAAGGGTCCCCCACATAATCATGACAGGTCCCAACAGCAGTGACCATGTCTAAATAGCTACTGGTATTACTAGGCCACCTTGATGACCAACCAACAAATGCGGGCAGCAGTCGCGGTTTTGGTTGTAGCATCTTGGCTGCTGGGCTCCTCTGCCCATCCTCATTTTCCCCACCCCTGCTCAGTGATGGTCACAATCTCATCCAAAGGGTTAGCAAATGGCCCAGCCCTGTTTCTAAGTCTAGCATCTGTGCTCTGTAGGTAGATGGGTCTGTCGGGTCCCACCTCCTGTCCCTGGTTTCTCGCACTGGCCCGTATCCCAGTCCTCCTTTGTGGGAACATTACAGGGCTGCTTTCCCATGTGAGCCTTTCCTGTTCACCTGCAATGCTCACTCCTGTGCTAATGGTCCTCCAGCATCCCTGAGCGTGCTTCTGTGGTCTGTGGGGTGAGACAGGACCAAGGCTGTCTGCAGGAGGCATCCGGTCCCATTTGGGAATGGTATGCCTTGTTACCAGACTCACTGGACCTGGCTGTCTCAAGCCAAGTCAGCTTTGTGGGTCAGAGCTGCCAGGCAGGAGAGGGCTCCCCACAGCCTGTGCTGACTGCTGGGCCTGCTGGGTTAGGACTGCCTCAAGCCCAATCCATGTGCATGTTTCGACCCTTCTGAAAAGGGAAGGAACCAGACTACATAGGCAGTAGCCATCTCAGGACAGCGGTGGTGCCGAACTGGCTGCATGGGTGGAGCTGTCTCAGCTGAACGCAGGGTGTTTTCAGACTGGGTATAAGAAGGATGGGCTTCTTCAGGGCAGCCCCCAGACCTTCAAGACTGCATTGGGGAGGGTTGTCACCCAGCAGCAAGTTCTTCCGAGTCAGCAGGGTTATCATTGTTTCAACCCAGCTGGCAGAGGGGTGCCAAGCTTCACAGCAGCACAGGATCCTACATTGACAGTATCTGATAAGTTATTTCTCAGCCAGTGAAATGAGCCAATTCGAGCCAGATTAGATTATAGTCAATGCACGTTTATTGGGAAGCTGCGAGGTCACTGGTCCCAAGGACAGAGGCCAGGGAAGTTGCCATGGGAACGGAGAGAGGGGCAGGGGGAAGAGAAAAACAGAAAGAACATATGCTCAGAGAAACGGGATGGGGGCAGAGAGGGGAGAAGGAGACCAAAATGTCTGGATTATGTAGGGAGGAGCCCTATATAAGGGAACGGCCTGGACTGGAAGGTTCATGTTTGGGGGCAGGGTATGCGGGGTAGGAACTGAAGGATGCTGGGAGAACCTGGAGGGCAGCTCTGCTTCCATACATAAAATATGCACCTCAGTCCTTTGTCCTGGGTTCTGAAACCCAACGGAATCCACAAAACAGCAGGATTCCTCCACGCGTCTGCTCCTCTGCCCAGGAGACTGGCCTGCCTCTGTAAGTACCGTTCGCTTTCACTCTTCCCTTAAGTGTGGGATAGATCTCCCAGATGACCCCAGGGAGGGTCAGGATAACAAGCCACAAGCCAGATTCTTGAAATTCCTCCTAAAATGCCTGAGCGAGTTAGCCCAGTATACCAGGAAATGGTTTTTTTTTTTTTTTTTTTTTTTTTTTTTTTTTTTTTTTGTTACACATCTGTTAAGGTTGAATAAAAAAACCCTGAGTAGCACTGAGCTGGCTGCCCTGTGTGGAAATTTCAGGGGTCAGGGCAGGGTTACTGCCAAGATGGCTACTGTGTGGTTGATGACTGAAAGCTCTTGCTGTTCTAGGAACAGAAAGAAAACATCCGCGTCCACTGTCACATCCGTCCCTTCCTGTCACTTGATGGAGAGTTGGATGATTCGGCGTTACAGAGCTGGTAATGTACTTTCACATTCGGTCTGTGGATGGCTTGTGTTGGGGACACATATGAAGGAAGAGGATAGTGGCAGGCATCACAGGGACCCTGTGTTCCCAGCCCTGGACCCTGGAGTAGCTCCTGGTGCCCGGGTGAAGCTTTCTTTCAGGGTGGTGCTCCTTCATGAAGTAGGGCAGGACCAACCGGACCGGCCTTGAATGTGACCAGAGTATCAGTGTTAACATGCCCATCTGCTAAATCTCTGTCCTGTCCAGGATCCCACCCAACTCAGCCTCCCCTTTAGGATTTACCAAGGAAGGTATCTCTTCATCCTCTCTTCTTCCAGAGACTAAGAGATGTTGGGTTTTAACAGTTGACATTTTTGGCATACAGGAAATCTTGGTGGTGATAGCGTGAGATTCCAGTGAGTCTTGAGCAGGACATGTGCCATGTTCCTAAGAAGACTCTGATCCCCTGCCTCTGCCTCTTTTCTTCCATGTCTGCTCCTATCCTCTAACCTCCCCTATTTGGGCTAGGCTGATCTCCTTGCAACTCTGTGGGTGTTGACTCCCTGGCCAGCTTCATGCTTTGGGTCTTCTTGTCCTGCCCCATAATAGCCTCTCTGAGACATCTCTTTATGCTATACACTCCTAGTATGGCACACACCATCTCTGTCCTTTCTTGTGTGCATGTGAGTATGGTATGTGTGTATGTGTACATGTTTGTATTGTTGTACACACACACAGGCTAGAGGAGGGTGCTGGGAATCCTTTTCTGTCGTTCCTCAATATATTCTTTTCAGGCAGTGGCTCTCCCTGAACCTGGAGCTTGAATTTTTCACTTGGGTCAGCTATCAGTAAGCCCTACTAATCCCCCCACCTCTGCCCCAACACACATCATAGGTGAGCCCAAGACCATGCCTCGTTTATACGGGTGCCAGGATCTATGTGCTCTTCTTGAAGTGCCCTTAAACCCTGGGCCATATTGTCAAGCCCCAAACACTGCTATTTTCTTAGCGGTGGCTGAGATATTTTCTTTCGAATCTTTGAGTCTTCCATTCTGCTAGCCATGGTGCAAAGGTGCTTTCAAGGCCAAAGCCATTGTCCTTTGTAAGGCCGCAGCTACAGAGAGGAGTGTCCTGTAAGACTTAGTAGTTCTGAGGAGCAGCGATCCTTCTCACAGGCATGTGATTTCGGTGCCCAGTGCCTTTGGACTTACCCTGTAAGTATGACCAGATTTACATGGCCATTCTTGTCCTGGAGATGTCCCAAGGCTTGCTTGCGCACATTTTTTTACTTAATCCACGTCTCATTTGAAAGACACAGGCTTGCAGCAGTAGCCATTGGCCCACAGTGAAGGTTCTGTCTACTACGGACTTGAGTTTCTGAATGCCTGTGACATTCTGAATGAGCTGTCTTCGGTGGACCCTGAGCTCCACTAGACTCGCTGTTTTATAGGTTGCTGTGCTCATGGCATGTGTGTCACAGGAATACAAAGGTCACTGCTGCAGAGGATGCTGTAAGGGAGTGGACCTTTGCTGTGACATCTGAGCATGCCAGGTTGTGCTTGTTCACTTTGTTTACTGTTTTGAGGAATGCGGAAGACTTTGGAACTTTGACCTAGAAGGGGCTGGATGCTCTAAGCAGAGCCTAAGGGGCTGTCCTGGCAGGAGCTTGGGATTCGGTGGTGCCGAGAGCCATGCTGACTGTGGAATCCTGGGCCAAGGGCATTCAAAGGGAACAGTGCTTGCGAGTAGTCTAAGGAGAATTCCTATGACATCTTTACAAAAATGTGGGTTCCTCCTGTCCACAAAGAACTTACCAGAGGCTAAATTTAAATGTAATAAACTAAGTTATTTTGCAAAGATTTCCCTAGTATTGACTCTGTCATATGGTTATTATTAATTATTCTTAATAGGTCTGCAAGGATAAAGAACAAATGGGGCAAAAAAAAAAAATACAAAATGTATAGTTTAGAGAGAAAAAGGACACTGGCAAGATTAATATTATAGCCAATTCCTATGTCAGAAGAGAGCCTGAATTTGTTGGGGAGATTAGCACTGTTAATAAGAGGCCAAGTTTCCTCAACGCAAGCCCTCACTCATCTAATTGGTGATAGGGACCCAATTAACAACAATAAAGGTAGCGTTGAATTTGGAAGAAGAGAAAGCTTGTCACTGTTCGCACACTGTGCTTCAGCGCTAATGGGACACACAAACTCTGTCTTGGGTTCGGGACGCTGGGCACACTAGCTGAGCAGTCACATCTTAAGTTCTCTGTGTGGTCAGGGGCCTTCAGCAGACGATCATCACCTTCATTACCGACAGCTCTTGCTTCACTTGGAGCACAGGCATCGATGTAATTTTCCTACTTGTACCTCTTCCTAAAAACTCACTGATTAGTTTTAGCTGAGCCTCCTGGGGAACTTTGCTCCCGCATGCTGTAATTTTTAAAGATCTGTTGATTAACATATGTAACTATTCAGAGGTCAATACAGGGCCCACGCTGACCTCACTTGGCTATCTCGAGCTGTTAACTACTGGTCCAAGGTTCTCAAGTGTCTCTGCCTCAGAAAGCAATGTGGTAATGCGATTCCATAGACTACCTACATGCCTTGTGTCACCCAGGATATCTGCTAGAATGAGGGAATCATGTCCCCTGCAGTGACAATCTAGGGTCTGCTCCTCTAGCATGAATGGAAGGGCCACTTCCTGCTTGCGGGGTGCAGTCCCTGGTGTCCACTGGAAAGTTACCCGACAGTCCCACCTTGAACCTGCGGTCCCACTGGAGCATGGAGCCCCACTTCACTCTGGGAGATGACCAGGTATCTCCAGCTGGGAACACTGGTCCGAACCCGAGCTTAGTTGAGGGCAGTGAGAGTGGTTGCAGTCACCGAGGGTTTCAGGTTGCATGGTACTGAAGTTCATGTACCTCCTACTAGACTCACCTGTGAGTGACATGGGAGCTTTGGAGAAAAACGTACCTTTAGCGCCAAGATTTCACGGCAGGTCAGTGCCCTACTTGCTTTTAAAGATATCCTAGAAGCCGGGCGGTGGTGGCGCACGCCTGTAATCCCAGCACTTGGGAGACAGAGGCAGGCGGATTTCTGAGTTCAAGGCCAGCCTGGTCTATAGAGTGAGTTCCAGGACAGCCAGGGCTATACAGAGAAACCCTGTCTCGGGGGGAAAAAAAAATATCCTAGGAACTGCATATAAATAAGAAAAATAAAGGTCAGAAAATGGACCTATGTGTAGAACACATGCTTACATGTGCAAGTCCCTCATGCTTACATGTGCAAGTCCCTCATGCTTACATGTGCAAGCCCCTCATCCTTACATGTGCAAGCCCCTCATGCTTACATGTGCAAATCCCTCATGTTTACATGTGCAAGCCCCTCATGCTTACATGTGCAAATCCCTCATGCTTACATGTGCAAGTCCCTCATGCTTACATGTGCAAGCCCCTCATGCTTACATGTGCAAATCCCTCATGCTTACATGTGCAAGTCCCTCATGCTTACATGTGCAAGCCCCTCATGCTTACATGTGCAAATCCCTCATGTTTACATGTGCAAGCCCCTCATGCTTACATGTGCAAATCCCTCATGCTTACATGTGCAAGTCCCTCATGCTTACATGTGCAAGCCCCTCATCCTTACATGTGCAAATCCCTCATGTTTACATGTGCAAGCCCCTCATGCTTACATGTGCAAATCCCTCATGTTTACATGTGCAAGCCCCTCATCCTTACATGTGCAAATCCCTCATGCTTACATGTGCAAGTCCAAGACCACAAAATATGCCTTAGAAATGGATGTTAAGTGCTCTGTCTCTGTCTCTCTGACTCTGTCTCTGTCTCTGTCTCTGTGTGTGTGTGTGTGTGTGTGTGTGTGTGTGTGTCAGGGAGCTATCATGGTGTCTGGATGGGGCACATTGTGTGTGTGTGTGTGTGTGTGTGTGTTGTGGGTGTGTCTGGAGCTATCGTGTCAGCTGGATGGGACACATATACTTCAGTTGCCTTGACTGAGTCCTTAGCAGGAGATAAGAACAAACAGCCACCTCCGGAGCAACGAGCTGCTGGTCCCAGGATTTGCTGCTCTGCTCCAGGCAGGCGTCAGTTTTCACACAGCTGTGTACATATGTCTCCATAGATACTATGTTTCTTTTGAGGAACTTTGCCTTGTCTATGTGTGGTACTCATGTGTGTGAAATTGTGCAGAGTCGGCTTTCTCTTCCCGCCTCCGCGTGGAACGCAGGGATTTACCTCACGCGCCAGCCCTTCTCTCCACAGCGCCCTCAGCCTTACATTCTTCTGTAGCCGCGCCCCCTGCCAGGCTCCTGACCTTCAGATGGAGAGCCAGAGGGCCTCAGTCCTCAGGGGCTGCCACTGTCCCCAGATCCCTGCTTACTTGTAGATTTACATTTTGTTTTAAGGAGACGGAAACAAGCCAGGGTTTTGAAAACTCTGAAGTTGGAATGGCTTAAGACCAGGTAGTGCGCCTCTGCCAGTGTGGGTATGTGACAGGACTACCTGGCCTCATCTGAGACGTCTCTGCCCTCAGCAGGCTGGGCTCCTTGGCCGCACAGGCATAGATTTGCTCTCAAGCATCAGTAGACCCCATTTGTGAAGGGTCAGTCATCAGCTGCCGCTGGCTGAGGGCCGTCCGGCTGCTTCTGAGTCACACTGCATTGCCCCCGAGCCTCCAAGTCTAATAGTTTGTCAGCGCGATTTCCAGGGAAAGTAGCCGAGAAAGAGGAGCCGAGCCGCGGCTGAAGCTGCCTGGCCGCTGCTCACCAGCCTCCACCCTGCTCGCGCACTGGCCTCCACCCTGCTCGAGCACTGGCCTCCACCCTGCTCGCGCACCGGCCTCCACCCCGCTCGCGCACCGGCCTCCACCCTGCTCGCGCACTGGCCTCCACCCTGCTCGAGCACTGGCCTCCACCCCGCTCGCGCACCGGCCTCCACCCCGCTCGCGCACCGGCCTCCACCCTGCTCACGCACCGGCCTCCACCCTGCTCACGCACCGGCCTCCACCCTGCTCGAGCACCAGCCTCCACCCTGCTCGCGCGCCGGCCTCCACCCTGCTCGACTAACTGAGCTCTGCCTGAATCTGCCTGCTCCGAGTTGTCTTCCACTAGCAAACCGTCCTGGGGAGGCGCACTCTTCCTGGCTGCCCCTCCTTTGATGGTTGACGACTGCAATTTTGAAAGACATGGACAACTCAGCGGGAAGTCAGGCCAACCAGGGCAGTAGGACTTAGGGAGATGCTGAGTTTGTCCACCAGTTCCCACGGCCACGTTCACAAATGAGTGACTTGGTAGTGTTCCAGGTACAAAGCTCACTCTTTGTCATCCAATTTTGGGAGCAAGTACTTTTTCAGGATGACAGCAGCTAACCCCGGGGCTTTGTATCAGATGTTCTACTCTCCGTGTAATGGCATCCCCGAGGTCAGGTGTGACAGAGGGGACCTAAGTGCCTCGGTTCTGCCTACTGTCCACTGAGGAGCCTTTCAGCCCCTGTAGTTGGGGCCCTAGCTGGAGATGGGCAGGCTCTCCCAGCTTGCCTCTCAAGACCAACCCAGCAAGTACACAAGAGTGGAGCCCCCAGCCAAGAAGCCTAAGAACAAGACCAACAGAGAAAGCTCCCGCAGAGTGGCCCTCCCAGTCCCAAGGCAGGGGCAGAGTGTGGAAGAGTCCCAGTCACTGAAGGTCCAACTGTTTCCCAGGGTCTGCCCTACCTCCCTCCCACACCGCCAATCTTCTTACCCTCCACTATAATGTGAACAGCTGGTCCGGCTCTCCTGAACCCTGCCAGCTTGAACATCAAGAGGCAGTGAACGCTCCTACGATCATCCACTGGGATTCCCTGGGGAAGTTGTAAGGCACATCCTCCCAGGTTCCTGAGCAGTGGCTCTCTGCCTCTTACACTAATGTGACACCTCTCCTTGACTCTCAGAGTGTGCCGTGTGGCGGAATCTCAGGCAGAGGCATCTGGAGAGATGTTCCCCCTCCTCATAGCTCTCTTGGATGGGTGAGTTTAGGTATTTCCAAGTCCAGTGCCATAGTTACATTTATATATCAGGGCCTGTCATTCTGGCCAGAGCAAGGCTGGGACTTCAGAGTGTGAGGCAGTGACAGCTGAGAAGCTGGGGACCCAGCATGACTCAGAGTCTGTCAGTGGAGACTGTCTCCTGGAACAGAGCGGAGAGGAGTGTGGACTAACATCAGATGACCTCATGGGCTGCAAGCTCTGCTGCACTCCGCCATGCTCCCTGTCAGCCTGGGTGAGGAGCTCTCTTCACCACAGAAGTCTTTTTAGAAAGGCACACACACACACACACACACACACACACACACCACATGCACACACACATAACACAATACACACCGCATACAGCACACACACACAACACACACAACCACACACGCACCACACATACACAGCACACACATAACACAATACACACCACATACAGCACACACACACAACATACACACCCACACACGCACCACACACACAGCACACACACATAACACAACACACACACACACATAGACAAATGTACTATACATACATATGCACACACACAACACAATACACACAACACACACACACACATAGACAAATGTACTATACATACATATGCACACACACAACACAATACACACAACACACACACATGCATACAGGCACACACACAGTACACACACATGCACCCACACATGCACACACACATAATATATACACATGCACACATGCATACACACATGCACACACATACACACCACACACACAATACACACAACATACACACACATAACACATACAACACACACACACACACACACACACACACACACACACAGAGTCAGCATTCTGATTAATCTTGGCCCCTACCTCTCTTCTTTTTCTTCTACTTCTGTCAGCCCCTGCTTCTCTGTAAGCCTCTTTCTCACGTTTATGCCTTTGTTTATGCTAAGTTTAACCAGGACCATCTATCTGTATGACATTGGCCAGTGGAGCTAGTGGGCCCAGCATTGGGCCCACAATTGACGTAAGGACTCGGCCTCTCTCCTGAATCCATCAGTCGCTAACAGTTCACCAGAGAGGATGGGCCAACCGAGCCTTCACATGTCTTGTCTGCTCTTGTAGGCCTGGAGTAGGCAACTGTAGTCTGTTCGTGATCAAAATGGCTACGTCATTCTTGGAAGACATTTCACAGCCCTTCCCCACCCACACACTTTCCTTCTTTCTGTTTTCTCTCCCAGGATGTTCCCTGGGCTCAGCAAGTGTGAAATAAATGTCCTGTCTAAGGCTGAGTGTGCTGCTGCTGACTTCTTGAAGGAAACTTGAAAAGCCAGAAGGTCTCAGAACCATGTACTTCAAGTTCTGAGATAGAGGCCAACTTAGTCAACTTGCTATGCCCTGCAAAACTATCTGTCATAAATGAAGGAGAAAGTGAAACGTCCCACAATAAAGGAATTTACGACCACCATGTCAATCCCCCAGAGAATTCTAGATAGAATACCTCATATGGGACAGAAGGATGGACATGCCCACAAAAACAAATGCCGTTCAATCAGTAAAGGACCATATGGAAATTTCTGGCTAGCCTATTAATTAGAAAACAGTAGCGTGTTGTTGCTGTTGTTGCTTCTAAGAGATAAACCTCACCTACAAGTTCAGACAGTATGGGAAAGTGTTGCAAACGAATGCCCGGGAAACAAGTAGGTGTTGGCTATTGTAATACCTGGGAGATTAGAAGCCAAACCTGATCGGAATGACATAAAAAAGAGAGCAGCCCATTACATACGGCCAAACTTGGACGCACCCATCTTTATACAAATACTTGAAACAAACACTATATTAGTCATAGAGCTTCAGATCAGCCACAAACCCAGAAAGAGCAGATGACTCCAGCAATTCACCTTCACCAGCAGACAGGTCATCCAGACACCCCTCCCCACAAAAAAGGAAATATCAGGGTTAGGTGACATCACAGATCAAACATACCTGACAGGTACTTGAAGAACATTCCACCCAGGTTCTTTTCAAAATTCGTAACCACTTTAAAAACAATTGGGAACAACTGTGCCTTACTGCGATTTGTATTCTTTGGTAACTATTCTAATCTTGGAACGTTACAGGCAGGGGTCAGAGCTGTGGGTCAGAGACTGAATTGCAGCCTTCTAAGCCAAGGCTTGTGAAGACTTTTGAGGGCATTTTGAGAAACTCAGTTTTGCAGGGAGTCTCCTAAAACTCCCCGAAGGAGACTTTACTAGCAGAGTAGAAGTTCGGCCACCACATTTGCTTTTATCTAGTGTGCTGTGTGGCCAGAGCCCTGCAATCTGCAGAAGAAGGTCCACTTTGGGACACCCACGTCTTCCCCACTGCCCTTGTCTGCGGGCCAGTCCTCCCTTCATCTGGGATGCATTTCCGGCTTTAGTTCTGTTTTTGCATCTCTCTAAAATAGACCCTCCACCAGAAATGACAAGGGAGGGCCAAACCAGAATGCACCCTTCAACTAAGCGAGCACAGTGGTCAGACCACCCACCTGACTTGCTTTTCCATCGTCACTGTAGCCATGGCATCATTTCAAGTGCTGCACTTCCTCCAAAGCCGCACGTCTAGTGGCTGAGCCCTGGGAGGACCCTGACTGGTTGCAGTGGAAGGCACCATACTGGGGACAATTGCACGGGCAGGCTTCAGGGAGGTGGCAGAGGTGTGGGGTGTGTTCCCAACAGAGTCTTTGTTGCACCTGGGGTGATAGCTTCAAGACCCCTGGTCTGCTCTGTCCTCCCCAGGGTCTCAGAGTCCCCGCAGAATGGAGTGATAAGTCCTGGAGGCAGGACTTCTGCTCAACCTCTAGTGGCCCCAGAGACGACACAGATGGCTACCAATCAGAACAGTTTCATGAAGCCATTTATCAAAGAGTGGCACACACTTGTTTAACTTGCAAGTCTAAACAGATAATTCTGAACTGAGGTAATTAGGTCTGGGTTCCTCAGTAGACGAGTATATGGGCTGTTGAACATCGCCACAGGATTCCAAGGTGCCACTGGAGAACTCTGCAGGGCAGTAGGTAGGGCCACGACTCCTGCCTCCTTACAGCCAAGAAAAACTTAAAATTTAAAATATAATTTTAATTTGTAAACAATTGTAAATACTCCTTTAAATGTTTCCAGTCCTCTGATTGATGTTTTCATAATATGATAAAATGGCTAGAAAAAGAGAGGAATCCATCAGTAACTCTGGGCTTATGTGAAGTAAACAGTTGTCACAAAACAGCCAATCACAGGACTGTGCTGGAGCCCGTGCTGCCTATCTGAGCAGGCTTCAGTACTCATGTGCCCTCTGGGAGGAAGAAGCCACAGGCATTTGGATGGCAATTATATATTTTTTTAAAAAAATGGCTACTGGGTTGGCGAAGATGACTTGGTAGGTAAAGGTGATCGCCGAAATTTCTGAGAACCTAAGTTTGGTCCCTGGATCCCACATGGCAGAGGGAGAGAATCAACTTTTTCCCGGTGCCCTCTGCCCTCCGCATGTGACACACAAGCCATGAGACAGTACCCGAAGAAAATTACCAAACAAATGTTCAAGATGGAAACCAATGAAAACGTGGCTGCTGTGAGCACAACCACAGCCACCGTGCCGGGCCTGTTGTGCGTACCTTCTGAGGACACCATGCAAGCTTTATGCCACTCAGATGGAACAAGCCTGATCTAGGAAACAAAACCATATAAGGTGACTCTGCAACCACACTGAAAGCTAGCAAAGGGATAACCCCGCTAACCCGCAGGCCAGCAGTGGCACTGCATAATGAGCCACAGGGAAGGGCATCGGAGGCGTCGATAAGAACCCGTGGAGGAGTGTGTCCCATGAACTTAGCTCAATGTGAGGTCACACAAGGTCCAGTGGATGGAGGACAGAAGTGGCTGTGTGGGCGGATGAAAACCTGATTCAGAAGGAACAGAGATATGGGGAGCATTCATTCTGTAACGAGGGAAATCCCTCTGGGGTCAATTGCCCCAGACGCCATTTATATTTTGGTATTGTCTTAGTCAGGGTTTCTTCTTCTTCTTTTTTTTTTTTTTAATTTTTTTTTTATTTATTGAAAAGGGAAGTAAAAACACTTTATGATAAAATTAAAGGTTTATATGGAAACTATTTCAGATAAACATGTTAAAATTGACAATTTTCATGGAAAATTAAAGAGTAAAGTGGTAGACATGTAAAACATTGCTAAATTAATTGAAATATGGAATAGAAACATTTTATGATAGAATTGAAGATTTACATGGAAAATATTTCTGATAAAATTGTAGAAAAATGTAGAAAAACATGTAAGAATTGAAGATTATTATGGAAAATTTTATATAGATATAATAATGGTAGGTATAAAAGTATTCCTAAATTGATTGAAAGTGGAATTATAAACATTTTATGATAAACTTTACATGGAAAATATTTCTGATAGAATTGAGGAAAAATATAGAAAAACATGTTAAAATTAAAGATTAACATGGAAATTATATAGATAAAATGATTGGCATAAAGATAATTCTAAGTTGATTGAAGGAATTATAAACATTTTCAGATAACATTGAAGATTTACATGGAAAATATTTCTGGTAAAATTCAAGAAATAAATAGACAAAAACATTAAAATTGACTATTTCCTGGAAAATTTTACATATAAAATGGTAATATAAAAACTCTTTCTAAGCCGGGCGGTGGTGGTGCACGCCTTTAATCCCAGCACTTGGGAGGCAGAAGCAGGCGGATCTCTGAGTTCGAGGCCAGCCTGGTCTACAGAGTGAGTTCCAGGACAGCCAGGGCTACACAGAGAAACCCTGTCTCGAAAAAACAAAAAACAAAACAAAACTCTTTCTAAATTAATTGAAGGTGGAATTAGAAACATTTGTGATAAAATCAAAGATTTACATTGAAAACATCTCTGATAAAGTATATAGAAAGAAATTAAAATTGAAGATTATTATGAAAAATAATGCAGATAAAATGGTAGACATAAAAAAATTACTTAATTAATTAAAAGGGGAATTACAAACATTTTCTGAAAAAATTGAAGATTTACATGAGAAATATTTCGTTAGTCTATGTCTTCTTATTGAGGAGTTGAGTCCACTGTTGTTAAGAGATATTAGGGAATAGTGATTGTTGCTTCCTGTTATTTTTGATGTTATTTTTATGTTTGTGTGGGTATCTTCTTTTGGGTTTGTTGGAAGAAGATTACTTTCTTGCTTTTTCTAAGGTGTAGTTTCCCTCCTTGTGTTGGTATTTTCTATCAGTTATCCTCTGTAGGGCTGGATTTGTGGCAGATATTGTGTAAATTTGTTTTTATCATGGAATATCTTGGTTTCTCCATCTATGATGATTGAGAGTTTTGCTGTGTATAGTAGCCTGGGCTGGCATTTGTGTTCTCTTAGGGTCTGTATAAGGTCTTCCCAGGATCTTTTAGCTTTTATCGTCTCTGGTGAGAAGAGAAGTGTGGTGTGATAATGATAAGTCTGCCTTTATAAGTTACTTGCCCTTTTCCCCTTACTGCTTTTAATATTCTTTCTTTGTTTAGTGAATTTGGTGTTTTGATTATTATGTGCCGGGAGGACTTTCTGTTCTGGTCCAGTCTGTTTGGAGTTCTGAAGGCTTCTTGTATGTTCATGGGCATCTCTTTCTCTAGGTTAGGGAAGTTTTCTTCTACAATTTTGTTGAAGATATTTACTGGGCCTTTAAGATGTAAATCCTCTCTCTCTTCTATACCTATTATCCTTAGGTTTGGTCTTCTTATTGTGTCCTGGAGTTCTTGGATGTTTTGGGTTACCAACTTTATGCATTTTGTATTTTCTTTGATTGTTGAGTCAATGTTTCTAGGGTATCTTCAGCACCTGAGGTTCTTTCTTCTATCTCTTATATTCTGTTGTTGATGCTTGCATCTATGACTCCTGAATTCTTTCCAAGGTTTTCTATCCCCAGAGATGTCTCACTTTGTGATTTCTTTATTGTTTCTACTTTAATTTCTAGATCCTGGATGGTTTTGTTCAGTTCCTTCACTTGATTGATTGTGTTTTTCTGTAATTCTTTAAGGGATTTTTATGTTTCCTCTTTAAGGGCTTTTACCTGTTGACTGATATTCTCCTGTATTTATTTAAAGGAGTTATTTAAGTTTGTCTTGAAGCCCTCTATCAGCATCGTGAGATAAGATTTTAAATCCAACTCTTGCTTTCCAGGGGTGTTGGGGTATCTAGGACTTGCTGTGGTAGGAGAACTGGGTTCTAATGTTGCCATGTGGCCTTGGTTTTTGTTAGTCAGGTTCTTGTGCTTGCCTTTTGCCATCTGGTGCTAGCTGGTATTCTGGTCTCTGGCTGGAGTTTGTTCCTCCTGTGGGCCTGTAAGCCCGTGTCTTTACTCCTTTGAACTCAAAAGTGAAAGCACTGCTGGGAGATCTCTCCTGGCGGGCTATGCACAGAAGGCTGTGGAGTTTCCTGGCTCCCTGGTGCAAATGAAGGCGGGAAGGTGGGAAGACTTCTTCCATCCCAGCTGCCCCACTGATCTTAGGCCCTGTGTGCTGGTCCCCTCCAGAGAGAAGGTGGAGATCTCACCTCTGTGCTCAGAAGTGAAAGCACTGCTGGGAGATTTCTCTCCTGGTGGGCTGTGCACAGAAGGCTGTGGAGTCTCCCAGCTCCCTGGTGCCAATGTTAGTCAGGGTTTCTATTCCTGCACAAACATCATGACCAAGAAGCAAGTTGGGGAGGACAGGGTTATTTCAGCTTACTTATACCTTCCACACTGCTGTTTATCACCAAAGGAAGTCAGGACTGGAACTCAAGCAGGTCAGGAAGCAGGAGCTGATGCAGAGGCCATGGAGGGAAGTCACTTACTGGCTTGCTTCCCCTGGCTTGTTCACCTTTCTTTCTTATAAACCCAAGACCACCAGCCCAGAGATGGCACCACCCACAAGGGGCCCTCCCAGCTTGATCACTAATTGAGAAAATACCCCACAGCTGGATCTCATAGAGGCATCTCTCCAACTGAAGCTCTTTTCTCTGTGATAACTCCAGCCTGTGTCAAGTTGACACACAAAAACCAGGTAGTACAGGTATCCTAAAAATGTTTGAATTTCAGGTACAGTGTATGCATTATGTCCATATCATGTTGGGAACACACTCCGAGGATGAGTCTGAGCTGCTCTCACGTGTTGGTGAAGACTCTGGGATCATCCCCAGAGCAGCTAAGGAACTCCTTAGGTATACCCTGTGGTGAGGACTCAGGGTAGGCAGAAGGGTACTGTGCAAAGACATGAATCAGACACAGTGAGCCCTGAAAGAACAAGCCTGCGCTGGAAGCTAGCCAGAGCCTCTGCTCCTGCCAGAGGCCACTCAGCCAGCCCTTGCTTCTGGGTGTTCTTGACACTGCAAGTCTCTCCATGGATTTACATGGGAGAGCTCCAAGTAAAGCTGTTGACAGTAGGAGGGTGGTAGGGTTGAGTTTGGAGAGGGAGGGCAGGGCAGATACACCTCTGTTCCTGATGTTCCCAGGGAGCCTAAACGTCAACCATTGTAAAGGTTCCTAGATATTTGCCTCAAGGTTTCCAGGTTTCATTTGCACACTCCTAGAGGATGCTTGTGCTAGAAGGAAGGCAGCAAAGGTGGTCTCAGTAGACTGTCTCAGTGGGACAGCCTGGATACTGTAGTCTCTGTGGGATGCCCCCACAGCTGTCACTGGAGCCCCTCCAGGAGACCCCTCCCCTGGCTTTTTCTATCTCTTTGTCTCCATAGACCCGAGGCTGGATATTGCACATCTCTAGTGGAATTGCTGGTTCATGAGGGTCACACCCTGCAGGCAGCTGTCCCATGGAGAAGTGAGGTCACACCCTGCAGGCAGCAATCTCACAGAGAAGTGAGGTCGGTCCCTTTAGGCTCCTGCCTCTTAGAGTGGTTTTGGTTTTGGGGATTCCTCTTATTGTGTTGTCCTTTCGTTTTTTGTTTGTTTGGTTGTTTGGTTGGTTTTTTTTTGTTTGTTTTTTGTTTTTTTTTGTTTGTTTTTTTGTTTTTTTCGAGACAGGGTTTCTCTGTATAGCCTTGGCTGTCCTGGAACTCACTCTCTAGACCAGGCTGGCCTCAAACTCAGAAATCCACCTGCCTCTGCCTCCCAAGTGCTGGGATTAAAGGCATGCGCCTCCACTGCCCGGCATTGTCCTTTCATATCTTAAACACCAGAGCCAGTCAATGACCTGAGGACAGAGCCAGTCAATGACCTAAGGTCAGAGCCTGGCAATGACGTAAGGACGCCCACCTCAGCCTCTTCTTGCCAGTGTTCATTAAATATTTGGGCAAATGAACAGATGTGTTTGTCAATTTGCATGTACTAACTGCTTCTGGAAACACATGTTGCAAAATCCTTGCTAATTCCCCATGGCTTCTGGCTGTTGTTTCCAGAAGACCTGCCAGCTTGGGTCACTGTGCTGCAGGGACAGGCACTCTGCAGTCCTCAGAATCCTCAGAGATATGTAGCTTTGAGGATGAGGGTGGTCCCTCAGAACAGGCACCCACATCCACAGGCTTGCTTCTCATCTAGAAATAGTGACACTAAATCTTCATAGATGGATAAACCTGTCTTCATAACTTTCTGACTTTTACATCATCATATTCCCATGGGCCATGAGCTTGCATGCAGGATTCCGTTGTTCAGCCTTAACTCGCTTGTTAAGGTGCCTGTTGGGGAGTCTGAAGCAAGCACTCACATTCAGTAGGTCACGGTTCCACTCACAAGCTTCCATTTATGATCAGGGCAGCAAGGAAACTCAGATGCATCTCAAGACCTTGTGTCTGAGGAGCCCTGAGAAGACCTGCTGGCTGTTAGAAAACCCAGAGAACTATGTAGAAATGAGATCACCAGCTCTGCCTCATGGTGGGTCACAGTACTCACAAGCATGCATTTGAGGTCATCGTCCAACAGGAAGGGAAAACTTAGTGGCTGGGACAACAGGAGCTGGCCATGTGACTTTGGTGTACGGCACTCTTCAGGATGCAGGGAGCTCAGGCCAGAGAGGGCATGGGCTATAATTCTTAAGACCCACCCCTGTTAGCCTACATCTGCCAACCAGACTATACCCTCTAAAACTGCTCCATCAGTTGATGACAACTGTTCAAGCACAGAGGCCTGTGACATTATAGCCCAACATGAACTTGCATCTGACCCTGTCTGGTCTTCCATTGGGCACAGGAACATGCTGGGTCAGCATAGACCTGACAGAGTTAGGAGTCTGCCTTCTTCCAGTTGACAGATGGGCCCAGACCCACTTCCCCACGCCTCATCTCCTTCAGGTACAAAGAGAATCATAGTTAAAATATGGAAAATCTATTCTTCCTACTCACAGTGGACCTGACTTTGAGAGCAACGGGTTCAGGGCATGTGTGGTGGGTGAATTCCCCATGAACATGGAGTTGGCAGTTCTTCTGCCCATGTATGGAACTGTAACACCAGGTCTGGGTGGGTGTGCATGTGTATGGGTGCATGGATATATGAGTACAGGTGTGTGTCTGTGTTTGTGTGTATGTGTGTGTCTGTGTGTCTGTGTGTTGGGGGTGGGTATCTTTCTATTCTTCGTCCTTCTCCATGCCTCTAGCCATGGATCATGGCAGTGATCCTTCCAGATTAATCTCCATTGTCATCTTTATCAACCAAAACAGATTATATTTTCCAATATGCCAGGCATTGATTAGAAATAGATGTGTGTGGTAAAGCTATCAAAACCAAACCCAGAATGAGAGATCAGTGTGGCTGAGTAGGACATATGAGGGTCTGAGCTCTAGGTGGAAGCCTTAGCCTAGCTTAATATCCAAGAATCCCTCTGGCCACCTTGGACTTCAGCCCCACTCTCAGAGCCACGTCCTGAGAAGATCCAGCTGTCAAGGGCAGTTAGCTTTACTGTTCAAGTGTCAGGGCAGCAAGATTCCCCCAAAGACCAAGAACAGCTGTATGTGATCTCTGTTCCTGAGATTCCATCTCAGTCTGGAGTGGGAGCTCGGAGACATAGGGGAGGAAGAAGAAAGGCCAGTGTTAGTGGCCGCTTTTGCCTTGTTGGGTTTCATTGCTTTCCCTCTAAGACATGAGGTTATTGTCTATGAACCTGAGGTGTTCTTAGGCAGACTTTGTGAGGCATAGGCTAGTAGCCCAAGTGGATGGAATGGGTGTAAGGAAGGGGCTCTGGTACCAATCTTCTTCCCACCAAACTGACTTCCAGTGAACTAGTCCTGTATTGGGAGAACTGCCAAGCATCCGACTAGCCTGCTGGGGGCACCTATTAGGGACCCAGAAGAGCTGTAGGCTTCTGGGTCTATGCTGTATTCTTTATAACTCATACAGTGAGTGCAGAATACCAGTGGCACCTGTTACTATGGTAGCAGGTGACAGACAGCTCCTATGAGGTAGCCTTGTTCTCAACACAGCTTTCACTCACAGGGTTGAGATTTCTTCTCCCAAGTGACCCTCCTGCAAGTGGGGCCACCCCATTTCCCAGGTCAAATGCCTTGTGTTTCCCTGGGGCTGCAGCCATCTGCCCTCAAGAACTACTTATGGAGCGTTCTGTGAGAGGCTCTGGCTTTCCTTCATGCCTATGTCTTGTGTTTCTCCCAGGCTCATTTCAGAAAACCCTTCAAGAAGCCCAAAGGTTGATGTTTCCATAGTAGAAATTTATAACAACAGTATTTTCGACCTTCTGGCCAAAGACAATTCTACAGTGATGTCTGGGATTAAGTGCCAGGAGGTGACAACCCAGGAGTGATGCTCAGAGGTACCCAAGCTGACCCTCAGGTGAGGTGCTCCTGGGGACCAGTGTCCTGAAGGCTGGCACTCATGCTTACTGTAGCCCACTCCAACTGGGCCTGAGATGGAGCCAGTGCTACCAACCTACCTGTGAAGCAGTTCATGGAGTGGGCTTAGTGTATGCCCCATAGGTTCAGTGTATAACAAGGCCAATCTGCAGGAGCAACAGGGAATTTAGCCAGCTGGAGTGCTGTATCTCACAGTGCACATGTCTATCAGAACATGAAGATACTCACCACCAACATGTATAGGCTTTATAAATCAAAGATACCACAATCAAGCTGTTTAAAAATAAAGATAAAATGTAGTTCAGTGAAATCAATGGTTACATGTTCTGACCCTGACTTTAATACATAATTACACACACACACACACACACACACACACACACACCAAAGTGTCAAAAAATTTTAAAAAATTAAAAATATTTAAATTACTATAATTTATAAAGGTCTACATGAGAGCCAGTGGGTATCATCCAGTTTTAAGAAGCTTAGAGAAATGAGTTACCCACCCCAACCCGCAAACACATAGACACAGTCAAGGACAAGAGTAAATATCAGTATTTTATAGGATGCTCTAATGGACCATTTGGGGAAAGTGAGAACCATCTTATTTAAATGTTGTATGTTCATTCTTCAAGGCACGTGCAGCTGGGCCAGTCTTGCTCACCATGGGATGTAAGAAGCACCTGACGTGCCAGCCTAGAGCCAACCAGGGCCTCCTTGCTCCAGTCCGAGGATGAGGGGTAGGCTGCCCACTCAAGGGTCCACAGCAGGGGAGGGTTCCAAGCTGTGTACAGTGCTGGAAAAGCCTACATGAAGTCATTCCTTTAGCTGTGATGCATCTGCAGGCAGAACTAGGAACCAGCTTTGTACTGATGGGTCCTGGTTAACCTGTAGCTCTGCTAAGGCAAGCATTCATCATCCACCTGACTGACAGCGATGGGAGTGTAGTTTCAGTTCTGTTTCATAGATTTGGTCTGCTGCCCAAAATATCATAAAAAATGGATCCTAAGGATGTAGCAAATAGAGTAGCAGATTCTAACACCACTGTGTATTTCAGAGCAAGCAAGGTACCACTGGTCAGCCAACTGACTCCCACATGAGTGCTCTATCAGTGAGCTAATAGCCTTGGCCCTCCTCATGTTTAGATAACGGGTGTCACTACGTTGTCAAAGCTGGCCTTGAACTTTTTCTGTAGACCAGGCTACCCTTGAACCTGTGAGCCTCACTGTGCTTGTTGAGTATCTGGAATTAAATGCCTTAATCTTTAGACCTGCCCGCGAATGCTATTCTTATGGTGCTTTCTGTGCAGGACCATACATGTGCTGGGCAAGTAGTACCACTGAGCTACCTGCCCAGCCTGACAGCACCCTTGTGACTGCCAGCAGCTCCTAAGCAATGGCTTAATTTATGGTCCCTGTCTGTGCTGCCTGCTGGCCCTAGTCCACCACTCCTCATATGACTGGAATACCCAGCTTCCTCCTGGTGTGTCAAATGTAGTTTGTTTCTAGAATGTTTCAAAGGTGCCTTTCCTCTACAGCTTGTTAATAGGGCACAGAAGACCTTTAAGATCTTGAAACTGGAGCTGTAGGATTTGGAGGCTAGTGCTTTTGTGTCTTGACCCTGTGTGGCCCCAATATCATATGCTCTGGCTTAGGGGGGTTGAATCATTGCCACCATGACAAGATGTCTACATTCTCTTATCCATTTTGGAATGGAGTGAGCCTGCTGCCCTACCATAATACATTCAACTGGTGACCATCTCTCACATCTCTGAGCTAAAGACATCTCCACCACAGGGGTGGATCCTATCTGTCATGGTTCCCTAGTGCCACTGATCTCCAGATTAGTGATGGTATCGAGTGAAAAGTGAGAAGATCCCAGTGACACATGGCTAAAGTCTTCCTCAGCATGTTTTCAAAACTGCAACCATGTCAATATACTAGGGGAACCCTGAAGCTTCATCTCCATTGGTGCTGGGTAGTTGCCACATGGCCTTTGGAAGGCCACCTCTATGACACCCCCAGGTTAGTTATGTTCATAAAGCCAAGGCACTCTCATCAGAGGTGGCAATTGGAGCAGGGTTCTGGCTTTCCCTGACTAAAGACGGGAGTCAAAGCTTTTGTGTAGTCACTGTTCTCTGATGGCTGTCACACAATCAGCCACCATCGCATGTATATCCTGTTCAGTGGTCCTCATCCCCCATTGAGTACCAGGGCCTAACAGCAGGATTTTGGGCTTTAGTCTTAGTGAGCATTACAGAAACACTCCATGGCTGTAGACGGCCAAGTGTGCCTCAGGGGGTGTCTCTTTGCTGGACACATAGGTGTACGTTCAGGCTGATCATGCCATAGGGCCAGCAGGCCACTCTGCATGAGAGAACTGTTACTAGAGTTCCAGCATCTGTGCAGGGACCACAGGAAGTGTGAGTGTTGCCTTTCATTCCCCAGCCCCATGGAGGAGACTCTGGGACTCTGCCTGGGCCCCTCCTCATACCCATGCCTTGTCCCCAGTGCACCCTCTTGGGCAGAGGCATGGGGAGAGCCTGGTCTGTAATTGTCCTCTCCATTCCCTAAGGACCATGACCACAGTCTGCAGCTCTGCACAGTCTGGCAGCCAGAGAAACTTGGCACAGTTCCCCATGCGTCTGCACAGTCCCAGAGAAAGGACAGAAATAGAATCTTTATGGGACCCATGTGGCTTCTCAGGGTCAGCCAATGGTCTTGGCTCCTTCTTGTCTGTGAAGACACAGGGCACAGGTCCTGACCACTATGTACCCCTAGCTGCTGCACACACATTAAGGATGAGCTGAGCTGGCCTCTGCTGCTCCTGGGAGCATGGAAACCACAATCCCTGGGCCAAAGGGACTAGCAGGGGACAACTGAGCACAAGGCCCCTGCCTGCTCCCTGAGGTTCAGAAGACCCAGTTGGGGTCTCACTGCTCTATTCCCAAAGATGATGAAGATCAGCTCTAACAGCAGGCCAGGCTTTGGTGGGAAGGATAGAAAGTCATGTCTATGCCCAGAGATGGACCTTCTGAGAGCCCACAAACTGCACCTGCTTAATGGCCCCTGGACATCCTTGGATAAGGTGAGGAGAGCAGACCCCAATATCCCTATACCATTGCTCCAGCGACACTGTCATGCCAGGTGGAAGCAGCCTTCACAGCCTGAGGAGTGGAGTAAGGGTTTTTTCCCATTGCATCCTGTGGTGTCTTGTTTGCATAGACAGTGACAGGGTCTTGTGTGGAATTGAGACCAACTGCATGGGAGGCCTTTGTGTTGGTTACAGTACTTATAAGGTAGACATGGGAAGAGGAGCTACAGACTTGTGATGTAGGAGATCCTGCAGTAGCCTGCTCTGGGTCCTTGGAGCCTAGGCTGATTTGCAGTCATAGGGATCCCTCTAATGTCCAGTCCCATCATGGCACCTTCTCGGGAAGATAAGACAGGGGCTCAAGCTGCTTCAGGGCTAACATTGACTCTTGCTTCTCTCAGAGTCTTATGTTCCTGAGAGTCCCAGGAGCTTAGAGCCAGAGACAGGAAGAATAGGGCCTTCCCTGTGCCCTTGGCTAATGTCGGAGCTGGGTCCCCATATCCTACAAGTGGGCAGGCAAAGGAGACTGATATTGTGTGCACAAGGCTTGAGGGACAAAACTGCCTTGCCCAGACCTGGCCCAAGGCTGGTGGTGCTGGAATGCTTCCAATCCACCTTCAAGGCTGGCCAGCACAGACAGGGCTGCTGTATGGCTCTTTGCCCACACCACAGTGTCCTGCAGGTGTGGTTCTTCACGAGGCCATCACAGGGAGAGGCAGCTTAGGAATTTGTTGCCATTGAGAGGAGCTAACCTCTCGAGGAACCAGCATCTGCACCAGTGTCACCGTGTGAGGTAGTCATGAGCTGTCTGGATGAGTGAGCCCACATGCTTTGTCCATGCTAAGGACACAGTGGTCACCTGTGTGGCTGTCCTCTGCCTCCCCAACCTGCAGAGATACAACAGTGTGATGTTAGTTCTTTCCCTGCTGTTGGTGCTTTTGGTATTACTACGATTTCAGGACTCCAGCTCTGCTCAGACCATTCTAATTGTCACATAAGCAATCTGCCCTGGGCCTGACAGGCCATCCTGTTGGTGTGCTCTGTCTTAGCTCTTAGGACACACTTCCCTCTGGTTTCCTCATGCTGTTTCCCCCAACCATCCCAGCATGCATCAGCTCCGTATCCCCCCCCTAGTTTAGGATCCCTGATAATCCCTGATACTTTTGTGTTCTCCCAGGCTGGATTGTGGGCACTTGTGTGGCTCAGATGGATCCTACAGTTCTTGCGATCCTCCATGCCATGGCATAGGCAGTCTTTGGGTCCACACTGGCCTCAGGGTTGCTGGCCTGCCCGGGATTCTGTCCCCTTTGTTGTCTTTTTGCAGTTATGACTTTCAGGAATGGCTCTGGATGTGGTCACCACTCTCTTCCCTGGACACATCTGAGAGTTCAAGGACGGCCACCTTTCACTTAAGCAAACCTGCCCACAGACTGTGTGGGTCTCCTCAGCTGAGAGTACCCTCCACATTACAGTGATGCTCAACTTACGCTTTTCAGTCACGAGACACTGTAGGATCTGTCCTGAGGACCCTACACATACTGCAGGTAGGAGAGCCACGCACGGGGCTTGCTATTTGGTCAGTTCTTCTGAGTGTTGCCTTGAGCTGAGAGCCTTAGGGCGGGCATACGCTCCTGTATTATATGAGCTGGCTCCTCTCTGGGCCTGGACTCTGCTGGGACTGCCTCTCGTGCTCTCTCCTCCCAGTCTCTATCTGTTCCTAACTCTCTGGGAGTCCAGCATCAAGCCTACTGGGCAGTCAACCTTCATGCCAGTACAGACCCAGTCCAGGAACACAGAGCCCACTCTGTCCTCTGCCTAGTTTTCACAGGGCAGCGGGTTTAGTCTCTTTGGTGTCCTATGGTGTTGGAAACTCAAGTTTCTTAAGTCCCCAGGGGGTCTGGTAGCTGCCCTTTCAAACAATGTACAGGAAAATGTAAGTGGAAATAATGTTGTGCCGTTCTGCATGTCCACCACTGGAGGGCAGCACCCTGTTCTGGACCTGCTGTGCCACTCAGCAAGCCCTCTCACTGGGCTCTGAGCCTGAAGCAGAGAACCACTGCTAAACCCAGAGTTCCCAAGTCCCCGGCTGCACCTCCAGGGATGCCTGTAGAGGATTCCCCAGGACCCTGAGGACACAATTTGGAAAGCTTAGGTGGGCAGGGTGCTGGATCCAAAAGGGCTGTATGGAGTCCATACCTGGGATGTGACTTCGGGTCCCGCGTCCTGATTAGCTTGACTCACCGTCCCTCGAAGGTCTCTTGGTGGCTGCTGAAAAGAGATGGAGGAGGACACTTCAGAGCCTTTGTGCATGGAGCAAAGCACCACCCTTGGAGAATGAGCTCTGCATTCCCATGACAGCTAGGAACCCTGAATGGACTTTGTCCCCAGCAGCCTCCCAGCTCCCCCTTGTGGTGGTTCTTTGAGCTGCGACACTTTGTCTCTTAGCTACAGAGCCATCCTGAGCAGCCCTGGTGGTCTATCACCCAGGATAGGACCATGAGAAAAGAGAACCCATCAGTTGCTTCTGAGGATGTACAGTCATGCAATATGCACCCAGCATCCTTGAGAGCCTGCCTTATAACATGGGCACAGAGTTCTACTTGCTTAAGCCTCACAAATATGTACAGGCTCTCTCTCTCTCTCTCTCTCTCTCTCTCTCTCTCTCTCAAACACACAGGCACACAAACACACAAACCTTCATACACACATGAATGTAAACTCATGTACAGTCACACAGAGACATGTACACAGAAGTCCACAATCCCATACATGCATGTACACACATACATGCATGCAAATACACAGACACAGGCACACACTCCTGCCTGTACACTCTGGTTTCAGGGGGCAGCAAGTTCAGTCCTTTCTCACTGAAGTCTCTAAGAACTGGAGAGAACACAGGTTCCTCAGGCAGCACCAAGGCTATCCCCTTGCAGACAAAGTTGCTTCTTTGTCTGTTTGCAGGGCTACAGACGCAAGGAAAATGAAACTGTAGAATCATACAAGTCTTGAAGGGATGGACAGGTCACTCCCACCTTCCATCCTAACCCCTGTATGGAGGAACAGGAGCTGATGACCACCAGCAATGATTGTTTTCGACAGAAGGTGTGGTCTGGATGCCCAGCCAGCCCAGCCAGCCAACCCCAGGAGTAGGGTTCAAGGGTTGATATTGCTACATCCTCAGACCCTAGAGAGGGTGTGTGGCCATCAGCTAGGTGCCCAGACCCAGGAGGATCTAATACCCACTCTCTGCCTCCTCCAGCTGCTGTAGCCACTGCAGCACAGGCTGCAAGCTGAGGTGCAGCTGGTGGTGGTATGAAGCAGTTACAGCAGGTAATGGGAGGGCCAGGCATGGCCCTTGTAGAACAGCACCTTCTGTGTTGCCAACAGTCTTTCTCCCTGGATTTCCAGCATCTTCCCCTGGATAAACAGGACAGATGATTTGACTTTACATCCTGAAAATGGTTGCAGCCGCAGCAACAGCAACAGCAGCAGAGGAATACCTTAATATCAGACATAAGCCACGACTGGGCCCTGTCCCATACTTGATTTGGAGAGCTGTGGAAACAGTCTCAGACCACAGTGAGTACCATCTGTCTGCAGCCTTAAGAATGCAAAAGAAACCTGGGTCAGCCCCCTATGTACACAAGTCTTGCTTGCAAAATTTTCTGTGAAGCCTAATCAGTGCTTGGAGCCAGCCTTCTCTCCGGCCGTCCTCACTGCCATGGCTTTGGGAATATGGAAATGGAGACAGAGGCTAAGTGGTGTGTCTTTAAGGCACCATGTCTTTCCCCTGTTGCTGAGTGGAACATTGGAAATTGGTGGCAGGCAGTGCTGTACATCTCTCAGAGAGCTCAGTACCACTATGTCCGTGTCACCAGACATGGCTGTGAGGAGCACAAGGATGAGAGATGCCTTGGAGAAAGGAGGATTAGGATGGAGTTGGGTTCGGGTTCTGAGGACTGCTGAGCTTTATGGATGCATTCGCCCTTCAGATGCCCAGCAGAACGGTGACCTTTGGAATGTATGACCTGGGGGAATTGCAGAGCATCTGTGAGGTGTATTCCATCCTGAAAGACAGACGTAATGTGGAATGCAGAAACTGGAGCATGGGGTAGGATCTGGGCTATCAGGAGACAGGAGAGAAAGAGGAGGAGTCCTCACCTCATAGATGGTCACTCCCTTCAGAGTAAGTCGCTATGTCCAGCAGAGTGAGTTAGGCCTTCTGCCATAGCGTCACACCCAAAGTGAGGTTGTGATGGTTCTAAATCTTTGGTTCCGCTCCCCTCTCATGTCACCCAGGTGCCCACAGGACCACAGACACAGTCCCCCTTCGAGGTCTGTGGAGCCCATTTCAGCCCCACAGCCCCTGTTCTTGGGGAAACTTGCCAGTGAGGGATCGTGTGAGTGTGGACTGAGGGAAGCTTTGAGAAAAGCTGCCTGGACTCCGGCGTGGCACTGGAGAGAGCTCTGCCAGGCAGACGTGTGAGGCCCAAGGCACAGAGCACGGTAAGGAGCATGAGGTGGGGACCAGTTAGGGAGAACATGGGCGGGGCCGCAGTCCGCAGAACCATTTGCTCCCCATGGCAGTCAAGCTGTGCTTCTGCAAGGAGACTAACCTGTCACCCACATCTCCCTTTCCAGGGAACAGGTGAGGAAACAGGCACAGAGAGCCTAAGGTAGCTGGGTTTGTTCCTGTTTGCAGAGGCGGGGTGGATAACACGCTGCAGCTGAGCAGGCCGAGGTACTCAGAGGTGTCGAGCTATCTGGGCTTATGCAGGAGCCACAGGCGTGGCCTACTCTGGCCATTGTTCCTACACCACAGTGACAGTCTTTGCAGTCACTGTATTGGTGTGGGGGTTGGTAACCAACCTTGGATGTGAGTCCTTCTGTGTTCATGTCCTTGTCCCTCCCTAGCTTTACATCCTCCTCTTGTTCATGGTGAGCAGTCATTGGAAACCCATGCTTTCAGAAAAACACACAGGGAGGGTGACACACACACAGGGAGGGTGACACACACAGGGAAGGTGACACACACAGGGAAGGTGACACACACAGGGAGGGTGACACACACAGGGAGGGTGACACACACAGGGAGGGTGACACACACATATGGAAGGTGACACACACAGGGAGGGTGACACACACACATGGAAGGTGACACACACAGGGAGGGTGACACACACACAGGGAGGGTGACACACACAGGGAGGGTGACACACACACAGGGAGGGTGACACACACACAGGGAGGGTGACACACACACAGGGAGGGTGACACACACACAGGAAGGGTGACACACACACACAGGGAGGGTGACACACACACAGGGACAGTGACATACTTGCCTGTTCTGTGAGGAACACGGAAGTGGAATGAAGTACCTGCACACAGCACTAACTCCTTTTGGTGGCCCAGGTCGTCCTGTAACCCCCAGGCAGCCAGCAGAAAGCAGGCCTTCTCTCTGTGCAGGAACCTGGAACTCAGTATCGGCTGCTTCAGGTGGCAGTAGTACAGTGTCAGGCTCTCTTGTCACTGAAAGGCAGCAGGGCAGACGTTCATGACGAGTGACTCCCCTATGCCAGCTAGCACGCACCCTCCTCTTCCTAGGCCTGGCTTTCTGGTCCAAGGCCTATGAGCACTCTTGCTGGCCACTCCCTAGTCTGTGCATACACATGGCATGTCATATCACAGGGATCTTAGTGACACATGGATGAAGTCAGGCGCCTTAACCAACACAAGGGCTGTCCCTGTGGATAGAGCCCTCTAGCAGCTGAGATCCCAGGAGCAATTGGTGTCATTTGAGAGATCTCCTGAATAGGAGACTTGGAGTCTCAGGCACAGGGCCACGGACTTGCCTCCCAGTCAGCCAGTCCAGCTATGCTATGCCATCAGCTAGGCAAAAGCCCTGAATCCCTCCTGAGGACCTCTCCCAGATCTTTCAGTATAGTCACCTGACTGGCCACCAATTCAGGGAACCAAGTCCACAAGCCTCCTGATTTTCCCTGCTGATATGTCTCTAGAAATTTCCATATAAGTGTCCTTCTCACTCTCTAGAAACATCCTCTCTTACCCCCAGGAGCCCTTCTTCTCTAGAACCTTTAGTCACACATATCTGACTCTGAACACTTCAGTGCCCTCATTCACCCTTTATGGGTATCAGCACCAGTCTGGCATTGCCAAAGCAGGTCCTAAGAACACCTCCCCTGTGCTGTGCTGGGAGAGCGTACAGTTCTTTGTTGGTCCCAAACAGCTGTGTGTCAGGCTCCGAGACAGCCCACTAATGGCTGCCGATCTACCTTTGGAGAGCAACCAACCTGTTCTCTGTTCAACTTTTCCAGGAACGTCCTTTCCCAAGTAGACTTTATTACTCAGGACACCCGGAAGGAAGCACAATTCCTGTTTAAAGCAGAATTCCGAGGCTCACCTACAGCCATCAGATGTACTCGCTTGCCTGGGTTTGAAAATATACATCTTTATAATAGGACCTTTCCTTTTCAGACCACACTGGACTGTATTCCACCCTCAGTGTCTCTGACACCAGTGTAGTTACCTTATCACCCTCCTGTTTTCCACAATGAACTAGGCAGGGATGTGTGGCCTGGGAGGGGGTGTGCCCCATGACAGTTACATCCTTGATGATGGGACATTGAAGAAGATGACTGAGAGTGAAGAGCAAGAAGATCGAAGCTAGAGATCTGTCAGATGTGGGGTGTGTGAGGGGCAAAGGCAAGAGGAAGAGAGGAGTCCGATAGGGAAGCCAAGTTCTCTCAGCTACAATCTCTGGATAATGGGGACAAAGGCAGTGTTCCTAGAGATCACGCAGGTCCCACATAGCAAATGCAGCCCATGTCCTCTAACTCATATACTGTCACTCTGCATAATGGGAGGTACATGGTACCTCTTAGATATCCTGCAGGTCCCACATAGAAAATGTAGCCCATAGAAGCTTCAGACACCACAAGGGACAAGGAAGCTCATGTCTGAGTAAGAACCAAGCAACAAAGGATCCTCTGGAAGCAGGGAAGCCAAGATTCCAGGAGACTGGCAGGGTTGGTGGTTACTATGCTGCATGGAGTACTTCATAGCAAAGTGCTATGTCCACCTGCACCTGGAGCCTCCTACACAATTGCCTGGTGTCTCCTTTCCCTGTCCTCCCGGTGTGTCCTCTCTGTCCCTCTGTTGAAGAACCCTGGCTGTCACCCTGTCTACCTGCATGGATAGCTGCAGTTTTCCCAGGTAGACAGTAGTTCCAGGATGTTCCTCAACTCTGAGTTCTACTCGGCGTCCGGACTATTGTTTCTGCTGTTCACCATACAAGGGCCCTCCCTTAGCCAGGCTTTGTCTACTGCCTTGTGCAAAGGAGAGTGAATGAAGACTGACCAGTCCTGAGCCTTCCACTCAGGTGCTGCCAAACCTCCATGGTTATCAGTGCAAGGGAGGAGCTGCACTGGCTGTGCTGTCCCTATCCAGACAGTGGCTGTCCAAGAGCTCAGTGGCTGAACAGGGAGCACGGGTCAGGGCCGTAGTGCTGGGTGTGTGGAGACTGCTAGAATGCCAGCAAGCAATGCTACCACTCTCAGCAGGATGCAAGGCAGGAGCTCTGTGCTCCCTGACAGGAGGGGATGTGACCCTGACTCCCATGAAATGCTGCTGCAGACCTATTGCATTATCAGCTGTGAGAAAGTTTCCCTCATTAAGAACGTACCATTCTGCTGTCTGCCATCTAGCTGTGTCTCTCAGAGATGAACCCTTAAGAATACTGATATTTCTTCTATAAATATGAATATTCAGTTAAAGCATTTTCAGAATTGGGTCTCATTGTGCTATCTGGCTCCAGAAATAGTCAGACAGCAATTCTCACAGGGACACTGAAATCAGGTGGTTAATTTCTTCTTTTCCTCCTCTTCCCACTCTTCTCCTTTTTCTTCTTCCTCCTCCTCCTCCTTCTCTTCCTCCTCCTCCTCCTCCTCCTCGTCCTCCTCCTCCTCCTCCTCCTCCTCCTCCTCCTACTGCTGCTGCTGCTACAGTTGCTGTTGTACTTGTGCTACTGTGTCTTTTCCTGGGCCCTGTGTTTGAAATCACTTCCTGTTTATAATCAGGACATGACAACATTTCCTGATGACACTGTGAAAGAGACAAGATAATTTGTTAGAGACAAAAGAAATAATGAGGTAGAATTCTTAGAATAACATGTGGGGCTTTGACATGCATTAGTTTTTATGTCTTTTTTCTACTTTCCCATGGAGATCGTGTAAAGAAATTATGTAGAAATGTTTCCTTAAAAAAAAAAAATCTATGTAGAGGGGCTGGAGAGATGGCTCAGTGGTTAAGATCACTGACTGCTCTTCCGAAGGTTCTGAGTTCAAATCCCAGCAACCACATGATGGGTCACAACCATCAGTAATGAGATCTGACGCCCTCTTCTGGTGTTTCTGAAAACAGCATCCGTGTAATAAATCTTAAAAAAAAAATCTATGTATTACTAGTTCCTTCTTAGGAACAAAAGGATAATCAGTATTCAAAAACTATGAATGCAGGCAGAAGTCTGACCATCATCAATAATCAGCGAACTATGCTGTTGATACTTATTCAGTGACATTGCTGGTTTTTAATTTTGAGGCTTACTGGAATGTGATGTCACTTTTGAAAATATAAGGATCTATTGTTCTTGTGAGTGATTGGCACATTGCTAGGGCCCACAGCCCCGGAAAGAATCCTTGAGCCCATACCCCTCTACTCCTAACCCTGTGGGAACTGTTGTCTTTAGGGGGACGGACTCCAGGTGAAGGAATGGGGACAGCAAGACAACTCTGTTGACTGGAGTAGAATCAGTGTGTCCATGCAGGGAAGAGAAACCCAGAATAGGGAGAAGGCTTGGGGTTGATGAAGAATTGTAAAGTACTTGGAGAAGATGAGAAGGTAAGAATTGTGGGGAAAATGCAAACCAGAGACAGAGGAGGGACCAGCCCAGAGTCAAGCAGGTAGGATAAAGCTCAAAGTACCTGGGCCCTGCCTGCTGCTTTTTCTCTGGATTTTGTCCATGTGCCTCATCTCTGGGGGGAGACTCTGTTCTGCCCCTGGCGAGGCTGATTTCCTACTGTAAAGCAGCAACAGAGTTTCCTCAGGGCATGTCGGATCCTCTTGGCCCATCCCCTGAAGCCTCGGGGCCGGGCCCTGCTGGGGATGGGCTTATTCTCTGCTGAGGCACTGTGGGAGAGGAGATCGTCTTCTGGGATGGAATTGTTGCTGTTCTCAGTGATACTGATGTTTGTGGGAATACAGGGGACACTCATGGCAAATATGTGGTGTTGGTCCTGTGTAAGTTTCCTCTGGAGTGGCTGCAAATGAAGAAGACCCGGCCCAGTGGATCTTCTGCCTGCCCTTTGCCTCGCCTTCTGGCCATAGGTAGACTCCTGACCAGTGTAGGATGGTGAGACCAATGGGCCAAGTACAGGAGCACTTCTGCTTGTCTTCATTCCTAAACTAAAAGCAGCAGCATCTTCAATGGTCGGGAATGGGGCTGTAACTGGACTCACTGTCTGAGTTGGTGTTGAGTAGCCATGTGTCTGGAGAGCCTGTCTGTGTAGTAAAAAATAGCAAGCCATGGTTTGATTATATTTGTGTTTACGCAGTGACTCCCGAATGTCTTGCCCTTGGAAGCCAATGTATTCCATGGCTTGGACAATGGTAGAGTCGGCCCGAACAGGGATTAGATCCTGACGGGGATTCGGGAACATCTTCCAATCCCCTTTAAACCAGGGGTGCAGCATCACCTCCATGGGTGTGGGCCTATATGTAGGATGGACGGTCAGTAATAGGCTGAGCAGGTCCTCAAGCTCTTCTGAGATCCCATAGGGGGCAGGATATACACCTGCTACAACTTGTCTTTGCAGTTCGTGGATGGTCACTGAATCAAAAGGCACCTTCCCCACAATCATGAAGTACAGGACCACTCCCAAGGTCCACGTGTCGCTTTTTGTACCATCGTATCTTTTACCGAGGAAGAATTCTGGGGCACCAAAAGAGTAGGATCCACAATGCTGGTTGAGCATTTGACCAGGTTTGACTTTGGTACTAAGGCCAAAGTCAATTATTTTGATTTTTCCATTGTTATCTATCAATATGTTGTCAGGTTTGAGGTCCCGGTGTACTATACCATGTTCATGGAGGTAGCTCACAGCAGAGACCATTTGCTTAAATATTTTTTGGGCCTCATCCTCCTCTATGTGGCCCGAATTTTTGATGTGTTGGTAGAGTTGTTGTCCTTGAAAAAGTTCCATTACCAGGTATACTGTTGTTTTGGTCTCAATCACTTGTAGAAGTGAGATGATGTTGGGATGGCTGAGCGTTCTCATTATATTGGCCTCAGACATAGCTGACTGAAACCACTGCTTGCCCTTTTCAATAACTTTGATGGCCACGGGTATGTCTGTGAGCCGGTGGTGGGCCAGGAGGACATTGGCATTACTCCCTTGCCCAATGGTCCTCAAGACTTTGTATTGGGAGTGGAAGTTTTCCTCCTCAGAGATACTGGACTGGGGTCTGGATGGTGGCAATTCCTCCTCACTATGTGTAGGTATTGCATCACTACTAATGCTACCTAAAAATAACATAGAAAGAGTAGACTCAAAATAATGAAAAGATGTAGGAAAACAGAAACCAAAATACTACACATGCTACCTAAAATAAACAAAGAAAAGGTGCTGGACATAAAGGTAAGTAAAAACTAGAAAAATAGAATAAATATTATAAAAAATATATGGGGGAAAAGCTAAAGTAAAAAATTTTTACATAAAACCTAACCAAATAATCCACTCCAAACTAGAAACCCAAGAGTACAGACATATCAAATATATATGGTGAAACTAAAAAACATAGTCATAAAACCGGGGGGATTGGGAGGGCGACAGCTGATTAATACTATGATTGGTTGTAGATTGAGTAAAAAATCAAATGAAATAAATTAGAGGTGAAAGAATTAATAAAAGAGAAAACCCCAGCACGTCAGAGAAAATTCCATTTCGCTTCAGGACCTAGTCATTCACAATGAAACCACAGCTTCCCGGAGCAATATATTGAAAATTAAAATTAAGCAATGATAAACAATAAGATGGTAAAATAAAAGAGAATTTTAAACCTAAAACCATGGCCAAAAAGCCATAGATCTGGACTCAACTTCAGTGGCCAAGGCCAGCTGCTTTTTACCAGAACAAGACTCTGAGAATGAGGCCACACACAGTGTGAATGACACATTGTGTGTCCGTGAGTGACCTTCAGTGCAGCCCCGAGTGCCCATTGCAGCCTGCGCCCAGAGATTCAAGTTAGCATTGGCCAGGTCAGGGTCTTTGCTCCCTGGTCCTGTAGCTCACCTCCACTGTAGTTCCATATGTCCTGGCTGCTGTAGCTGCTCCAGGAACCACTAGATGTCTTCCCACAGAGGCTCACAGATCCTGTGGGCTCATCCACAGACATCTCCCACTCTCCCTGCAGGAAAAGCCAAAGTGTCTTGAAGGAGAAATATGTATAAATTAGAAGCCAATGACAACATGTTGTGAATAAATCAGGAAAAAATAACAATGTAAAAATAGGAAAACAAAATACATTGAAAATAGAGATAGACTGAAGCAGCCTGAAATGCATTAGCAAATGATCAAAACAATAAAGCACCATGTGAGAAGATAAATCCTAGGTAAAACAAAGTAGCCATCCAAATAAAACATAAAAATCAAAACAGCAACACCAAGGAAACAAACAGCCAGTGGCCTTGCAAATACATGGCCTAATTCTATCTCTTGAAGTCATGCCGAAATCAATCAATAAATAAACAGCAAGCAATCTACATAGGCCTTTAATCTGAGAGTATGTGGGTGTCATATCAAATCCCTGCGAGCCTCTGGTCAGCCATCCCAGATACTTGGACAGCTTCAGTCCATTGAGTGAGTCTGTCTAGAAAATAAGGTTGATGGTCTACCTTAGGTACAGCAGCTGGGCTGACTTCTCTCCTGTACACTCTCTTGCACCAAGGTACAAGCAATACAGATGCAAGAGGGAAAGGGGTATGTGTGTGGGAAGGAACACAGACACAGACACAGACACACAGACACAGACACACACACAGGCACACACACAGGCACAGACAAATACAGAAAAGTGAACTTACACACTCACACAGACACAGAAACAAAAAGACACACACACAAATACACACAAATAAAGAAAAGTGTTCTTACAAACACACAGAGATACAGACACAGACACAAACACAAAAGCACACACGCACCCAAAAATACACACACAATTACAGAAAAGTGAACTTACACACACACAGACACAGATACAATAGCACACACACACAAATACACACAAATACAGAAAAGTAAACTTATACACACACACACACAAGCACACAGGAATACAAACTCTTACTACACACAATCACATAGGAACAGGTATACACCTGCTCACACACAAACCTATAAGTATATACTACGCGTGCACACACACACACACACACACACACACACACACACCACACCCTGGCAAACACACCTATAAGTTCACATACTCCTACATACACTGACTCACACACTGAAACTTTTATATACACACACAAGCAAATCTGTAATCACACTCTCCTATACACACTGTAACATACGCAGCCACACACCACTCGTACAAACCAATACAACCACACACAGCTCACTAGATACAAGAAATTCGCAAGGGCAACACTCTACAACTCCTCTCAACGCACTCAAAGAAATCCAGGCCTGGCCACAGCTTAACATCTGCTGGCTAGAGCGCCTCACAATCTCTCCTCATGAGGTCATAATAGGAGTCCTCATGGTTGGAAGGACTCCAAGGCTCTGGCTTAGGTGGGCTGTGAACACTGACATTAGGCTTTTAGAAACCAAAGCCTCTAGGATGGCTTACTGTAAATCCTCATGTCTACCCTGTGTGCCTCCTTTTCTTTGAATTCTGACTGATTACCCTCAAGCTGATGCTACAGTTTAACTTTTGAGAAAAGCTGTGTTTCAAAGTGAGCCATCAGGGAAGACACTGTTCTCATACTGCCTCAGAAAGGCTCTAGGTTCTCATCCATCACCTGAGCCAGGGCTGCAGGAATGAGCAGAGCACTTCCATCCCATGGTGTGGACTTGAGTTTGAATCCACATCAAAGCTGGATGCAGCAGCAAAGTCCATAAGCCCAGGATCCCTGGGTGGTGGGGGGATGGGAACAGGAAACGGGGTGTGCAAGCCTGAGCACCTGTCTGGAGGATGGCTTCTGACAGGACATAAGCATAGGAGTATACATGTACACCCAGACACATAATGGGGTAAGCACACACATGCAAACACCCTTCCCCCAGCTTACTGCCTTGACAATTTTGTGTTTACTGTCTTGCTTGTTCTTTATTGTACTACTACGAATCTTAATTCCTGCATGTAATTAAATTGGTATAAAACTGCATTGAGAATTATTAAACCCGCCCTTCAGTCTCAGAATTGACCGGGTCATACTGCAGTTTTGTCTAATTGTCTCTTTTTTTTCAATCCTCCTGTGCTGGAGAACCAGTTGACTGAGCAGGCTTGGTCAGACATCTATAGATCAGGATGGATAAAGGGGAGTCTTTATCCTACCCTGGAACTCGTGCTGCTGAGGAATACGGTCAGGAGGCTGAAGGAGCCACAACGAACAAGAGCTTCACCGGCATTTGAATGTGGATGGTGTGTTGGACACTGGGAAGGGAGGGTGTTGGATCTCTTGTTTTCTCAGAAAGGTACAACTTATTGACAAGAAATAGAGGAGCATCAGTTGACAGATTTGGAACCACCATGGGAGCTTTTAAACCAGCTGTCACGTAAAGCAGAGCATCCTGTGCAGGGGAGTTAGCAGTGGTCCCCATATGTGTGATAGTCACACGTGAGCCAGAATGACTCCCGACTCTTAACTGCTAGTCTGAGGTCATGTCAGGCTAGGAGGACTCCCCTAGTCCAGATTGACAATGAGGGAGTGGAATTGCTACAAGTGTAGCAGCCCTAGGTTATAAACCACTCCCAGTACAGGGAGGCTGTCCCTAACATCTCCCAACTGAGACTAGATTCAGGATAGGCTCACGTGCAGGTCCCACCCACATTCCAGGAGGAGAGAATGTATTTTCATTTGGGGTGGTCATCATATTATGTAATTCTTAAAGTTCTATTGGCGACTTGTAGGAGGCACCTAACAAATTTATTTTGGCAACAGAATCATGCTTTATTAATGCATGAATTTATGGAATAACTTGCTTCTCCGAGTATGACTGAGGGAAGAACTTCCCTGAGACTTGGAGAGAAAGCTTTTAGGTGACTTACATTGAAAATGTGAGAGTTAGTTAATACATGAGCTTTGCCACCCTTCAACAGTGATTTAGCCTGGCGTTGTCTACTTGTGTTTTTGTGACTCTGTGTGCATCTGTGTCTGCTTGTCTCAGGATGTGTTTTTGTGTCTATGGTCGCGGGGTTGACTGGGTGAAAATTAATTTTTTTATTGTTTTTTGCAGGATGCGTTATGCAGGCATCAGCAGGATGGAATGGTCAGGGGCTGCTGTGCCCCCTCACCCTCGTGCCTACTGTGCTTTAGCAGGGGAGGAAAGAAGACTCCAAATCTCAGGGCTTGCGTGAAATGGAACAAGGAGTCCAGGAGCTGCTAGTCAAAGGATATAAAGGTGGAGATGAACAGGGAAGGACTGGGAGCACTGCGAGATGGTAAAGTCTGACACTCAGCAGTGCCCTGTAAAAATGCAACGGAACCGTCAGAAGGGAAGGCATGTTCGAGGGTCAAAGGAACTTGTGGGGAACTTTTTTGGGAAAGTAAAATTTCTGTATTGTAATTAGTGATTGTGTTTCTATATTTTAATTTGCTGTGGATTTCTGAAACCAGGACTTGGTGCTGACCCAGGACCATCTCTTCCTAAGAACCCCTCCCTACTGGGGAGATTATGACTCTGGAGGTTGTGTCTTCTGGTCTCTGTATCACTTTATTTTCTGCCAAGCCCTCCCTAAGACTTCCTCTGTCCATTCCCAGGCAATGAAGTGATTTCAGACGCTCAAATACTAATGAATATGTGATGAGCCGAATAGGGGAAGGGAGGTTTGATTGACAAGGCAGAAGAAATTTTCTGCTCCTGATGTGAGAGGTGATCGTGTTTTTATCCGAAGTCTTTCTACCTGTTTACACAGAACTGGGAACTCAGTGCCTGCCTTGAGATGGCCTTGACTGTTGAAGCAGTTCACAGCCAGTGCCGCCCCTGCTCGCCCTGTGGTCCCAGCCAGTCACATACAGGGCAGGTTGGGGAACACAAGTCAGAAGCATCCCACGGTTGTGTGAAACTGTTAACAGCGTGAGAAATGGACACAGGACCCGTGGAGGTTGACTGAAGGATCCAACAGGACATTCTGGGTGTGGTAGGCTCTCTTGAGAGGGTAGAGGGGAGGGCTTCCGCCATGGGGAGGATCACGGGGCAGGATCGCCAGTGGGCTGGGAAAGAGATGCCACCAGGTCAGCTGTGTATTCAAGGCCACAGTGAGGTGATTTGTGTGGTACAAGCACTATGGGGACACTGGTGTTCCTGAGAAGGCAGGAGCAAAGTCCAATGTTCCAGGAGCCACTGAGCTAGCCTGGGCAAAGCGGCTGTTGGTAGGCAGAGCGCATGCGCGTGAACAGCCAGTGAACGACAACCCCAGTATTTAGCCACGCCCTCCAGTCGTTATTGCTGGGATTTTCAGGTCTGAGGAGGTTGTGGTCGCTTCAGCATCAGGTGCGGGTGAGTGTGAAGGAGCCCAGGGAGTTTGAACCCCCGCTCTGAGCTCTCAGGGATGTGGGGACCGAGGAGACCTGGGGTTGGCTTGGTGGCTCTGTGTTGTGAGCCGGATCTTAAGCTCCCTCGGGATGGAGACTAAATCAGTCCGCTTTGTTTTCAGGCTCTTAGGGCAGCTGGACCTGTTTTCTCCCAACTGGCCTTAGGTTCCTTCCTCCAACCCCCACTTGGTGCGGCTCTGACCTCACATCTCCTGCTTCTGCAGTCAGGGTCTCCTGAGATGTCACCTCCCTCAGCTCTGCTGAACATCTGCATAGTGAGGTCTTTTAGTACAGATGTGAACAAACAGTAATGACACAATCCTCGATGTCGCCTCTTAGAGCGCACAGCAGAGCAAACAGATCAACAAAGAGAACAAAATTATAAATACCAGGAGTGGTAATGGCTGCCGAGCAGAGATTCTGACCTTACATGACCTAAAATCAGATCCATGCAAAAGTTAGAGTACATGCGTGGGCTGCAGGGACAGGAAGCTCCTGTTGAACAGGGGAGACTGAGGGCGTAGAAGACAGCGGTTTCACTGAATGTAGTATGTCACCAGCCAGGGCTCTGTGGTATACTGGAAACAACATACAGGTGGAGGGAATGGGAGCTCAGGCCACACAGGCTAATGGCCAACTGCTAAAGACTTAGGTCTACCAGTTATGAAGACACTACAGCCATGATCTTAACCAGAGAAGATGATCTGATGTGCCTCTCAACAGTGAGTTTGTAGCAGGTGGAGGTTCCTGTCCAGAGAGATCAGATGACTGCAGGAGCAGCCACTTACAAGACAAGGCTTGTCTTCCTGGCAGAACAGAAGGAGACCTGTGTGCATGCTCTGGGGACAACTGGTGAGAGCCAAGGCAGCATTTTGAATCTTTGCAAATTTGCCTAAGTGTACTTTGAAGGAAGAATGATTATTTTTGGCAACAAGTTCTAAGTTCCTCGAGGTCAGCACAGCTCTGCCTGCTTCAAGGCCCAGCTTAGCTATACAGAAGTGTCACTCTAAGACTGTGCCTTAGCACACAGCTCAGGGCCCATTTATCTCACCTTGAAGGACAAATCTTAGTACCTCTCACCTAGTTCCAAGCACCCCAAGACAGAGTTGGGCTTACAGCAGTGAGCTGCTGACTCAAGGCAAACTAAGAATTCACACTGTAATCTGGGCTGCCCCCAGAACTGAGCAGAGGTTCCTGTGTGGTGGAGGCTGGAAGTCTGGGGACCAGAGAGAACTATTTAAAACGACTGGCAGAAGTGACTGGCTTACATAGATAAGGCAGACTGGAGAGCACAGGCATATAAAAGCATTTAAACTGTGTTTGGAAAAATTAAGCAGAATTCTTGGTATAGTGTGAGATACTGATAACAGAGAAGGCCTCCTTGGTGCTGTGTGTATCTGGAGCCATGGATCCCTCCCTGCACACTCCTTCCATGGTGTGAGCACTGGGTGGTCTGTCCAGCTGACAGTGTTCTTCTTATGGGGTTACAATCCCTCTCCACTCCCCACTCCTTCTGCCAGCTTCCCCTCCTGGGCCCCTGAGCTCAGTCTGATGGTTGGCTTCAAGCATCACATCTGCATTAGTCAGTTGCTGGATGAACCTCCCAAGGAGCATCCACACAGGTTCCTGTCAGCAAGCACCTCTTGGCAGCAACAACAATGTCTGTATTTGGTGTCTGCAGACAGGATGAATCAGCAAGTGGGGCAGTCCCCGCATGGCCCTTCCTTCAGTCTCTGCTCCATTTTTGTCCATGTCTTTCAGAATATTTCTGAATATTTCTGGGTTAAAAACTTTGAGTTGGGTGGGTGGCCCCATCCTTCAATGCAGGGCCACGCCTGTCTATTGGATGTGGTCTCTGTGGGCTCTCTCTCCCCTTTGCTGCATGTTTCTGCTAAAGCCTATGGAGTCCTGGGAGCCTTTTATTTCCCTCACATCTGGAATCCAGCAGTGGTTATACACAGTTCCTCATCCCCCACTGCTACATATTATATTCAATATTCTGATCCTCTGTTCCTCTCTTCTGTCCCCTGCAGTACTTGATATTGACCCCTTATATAATGACCCTCCTTTTTCCCTGTAAAGTCTCCCCCTCCCTCCATCTCCTCCAACCATCCTTTCTCCCCTCACTTAAGGACTGAAGCACCCACACCCTGGTCTTCCTTCCTCCTAAGGTCTGTAGTGTCTGGGGTTGTATTTTGGGCATTGTGAGCTTCTGTGCTAATGTCCGTTTATCAGTGAGTGCATACCATGTCTGATCTTTTGTGTCTAGGTTACCTCACTTAGTATTATGTTTTCTAGTTCCATCCATTTGCCCGTTAATTTCATAAAGCCATTGTTTTTAATAGCTGAGGAGTACTCCATAGTGTTAATATACCACATTTTCTGTATCCATTTCTCTGTTGAGGGACATTGTGTTGTTTCCAGATTTTGGCTATTATAAACATGGCTGTTATAAACATAGTGGAGCATGTATCCTTCTTATATGTTGGAGCAGATTTTGGGTATATACCTAGTAGTGGTATAGGTGGATGTTCATGTAGAACTATTTGTAATTTTTCAAGGAACCACCAGATTGGTTTCCAAGTTGATTTTTACCAGCTTGCAGTACCACCAGAAATGGAGAAGTATTCGGCCTTCTCCATATCCTAGCCAGCCTTTAGAGCATAGATGTTCAGAATAGAGATGTCTTCTTCGTAGATTTTTCCTTTGATAAGTATGAAGTGTCCTTCCTTATCTTTTTTGATGACTCTTGGTTAAAAGTCTATTTTATCCGATATTAGAATGGTTACTCCAGCTTGTTTGCTGGGACCATTTACTTGGAAAATTATTTTCCAGCCTTTTACTCTGAGGTATTTTCTGTCTATGACACTGAAGTATGCTTACTGTATGTAGCAAAATGTTGGGTCCATTTTACATCTCCTGTCTTGTAGTCTAAGTCTTTTTTATTGGGGAATTGAGTCCACTGATGTAAAGAGATATTAAGGAATAGTGATTTTTGCTTCCTGTTATTTTTTTGCCTACATATTGTTTGCCTAAATATTTCCCTGGCCTTGTCCTCCTCTAGTTGGCCAGGATTTCAGAAGTATTTGTAAAGCTGTAGACCTTCAACACACTCCATGACAAGGAATGGTCTTATCTTTGACTCCCTTGGAGAAGCAGGATGCTGTTGGGGTGGTCGAGCACCATCATATCCGGCGTGGGCATCTCTAGCTGCCACCGTTTCTACTACTTTACAGGCACTTAGAGGCCAACTGAGGCAGTACTTCCACTGACCCAGCACCTTCATGTCCCAACACCTCCACTGTCAAGATGACTGCTGTCACAGCCACATCTCTGTGTCTGGACCTCCAATTTGCAAGAACCCTACTGCCACAGGACATCCACTGTAGCAAGTTATGTACTAGCAAAGCATCTCACTGTCTCAAAGACCTCTACTTTTGCAGAACCTCCCCTGTTGCAGGATCTCAACAGTCTCAGAAACTCCAGTTTGCAGGACATTTGCTGGCACAGGACATCAACTGTTACTGGACTTTTATATTTGCAGTCCTTCTACTGCCACAAGGATCTCTACTGTTGAAGAACATCCCCCAGCACAGGAAATCTACTTTTTTAGCAACTAGATTTTTGGAGGACTTCTACTGGCACAATAAGAACACTGTCACAGGAACTCCAGTGTGCCAGCATCTCCAATGTTGCAGAAACTCCAGAGTCCTAGGAACTCCATTGTCAAAGGATCTTCACAGTCTCAAGACCTCACCTTTCACAGCACCACCAGTATCAAAGAACCTCTATAGTTGTAGGCCCTCACTATCTCAGCACCTCCACTTTCACAGGAGTGCATCTGTTTTAGAATATCCACTTTCCAACACCTCAAATGTTGCATGACAACCACTGTCTCAGCACCTTAACTGTCCCAGCATCTCCACTGTTGCAGGACCGCCACTGTCTGAGCAACTCCACTGTCACAACCTCTCTACTGTGTCAGAACCTTCACTTTTGCAAAACTTTCACTGTCAAAGGGTCTCCAAGATTATATCACCTCCACAGTTTGTTTCAGCACCTCCCCCATCTTGGGACCTTCAGTGTTGCAGGACCTCTACTGCCATGGAAACTCCAGTGTCACAGGACCTCCAATGTTGCAGGACCTCCACAGTCACAGCTATTCTAATGTGCAGGACCTCTCCTGGCGAAGGCTGCAGTGTAGCCGGACCTCCAGTGTGGCATCACCTCACCTGTCTCCAGACCTTCACTGTCACAGGACCTCCACTGCCACAGAACCTCCCATGTCTCTTCACGTTTGTGGGACCTCTACTGGCACAGAGAGCACACTATACAGGTACCTCCAGGGTCTCAGCACCTCCACTGCCTCGGGACCTTCCTTGTCCCGCTGCCTTCACTATCCCTCCACTTGCACTCTGTCGGGATCAGGACCTTCATTGTCAGAGCAATTGCACTGCCTCAAGATCTCAACTGTTGCAACCTCCAATGTTGCAGGACCTGCACTGTCACAGGTCTGCCACTGTCACAGGACCTCCACCCTCTAAAGTCCTCTACCGTTCAGGCACATCCACTATCCCAGGACCTCCAGTGTCTCAGGACCAACCGTGCTGCAGCACCTACACTATTGCAGAACCTCCCCTGTACCAGGACCTCCAAGGCTGCCAGACTTCCGGTGTCACAGGAACTCCACTCGCACAGGACGTCCACTGCCTCCGGACCTCCACTGTGGTAATACCTCCACTGTGGCAGCACCTGCCTTGCCATAGAACCTCCACTGTCCCAGCCTTGTCACCAGTGTCTCAGGACCTCCAATGTTGCACATCTCTGCTGTTTCTGGACTTCCACTGTTACAGGAGTCCCAGTGTTGTAGCACCTCTACTGAAGCAGGATCTGCACTGTCCCTGCATATCTACTGTCCCAGCACCTCCACTGTTGGAAGAAAGCCACTTTTGCAGCAACTATATTGTCAGAGTAACTCCACTGTTTCAGGACCTCTACTGTCTCAGGACCTCCACTCTTGCAGGATCTATACTGTCCCAGGATCTGCACTGTCATGGCAACTCCTCTGTCATCCACTTATCAGATGACATTGGTGCTTATTAGCTTTGTGGCTTACTGGAATGTGATGTTACTTTTGAAAACTTAAGCCTTTGTTCTTCAGCTCTTCGGATTGATGGCCACATGTGCTAGCAGCAGTAGTCCCTGGAAGATTTCATTAGTCCGTAGGCCTCTAGTACTCACCTTGTGGTGATAAAATCCAGGTGAAGGCATGGTCCTCAGAAAGAATAGTTTGTAGAGTAGGGTGTACATCAGTGATATTGACTCTCTGCTGGGAAGAGGCAAAATCCAGAAGAGGGAGAAGGCTTGGTGTGGAGGAAGAGTCATAAAGTCTCACACAGTGTAGGAAGGAAACAGTTTTGGGGAAATGCAAGCCAGAGACCGAGGAGGAACCAGCACAGAGCAAACTGGGTAAAACAAATCAGTAAGTTACCAGTGCTGTGCTGGCTGCAGGTTCCCTGTATGCTCTCCTGTGCCTCATTTCTGGCAGAATACTCTCTTCTTCCCTAGGTGAGATTTCTTTCTTAATAAACAGTGGCAACACAGCTTCCCTAGGGCATTTCCTAATATGTTGATCCATCCCTTAAAGCCTATGTGGCAGTCCCTGCTGGGCACAGACTTGCCCTCTGCTGAGGCACAGTGGGAGATCAGATTTTTTTTCTGAGTTCTCACTGCTGTTGCTCTTCTCACTGGGGCTGCTCTTTGGGTGAATCCTGGAGACTCCCCTGGCACATTTGTATGCTTTGTCCATTGTGGGTGTCATCTGGAGTGGCCTGAAGAGAAGAAGGCCAGGCCCAGTGGCTCTTCTGCCTCCTCTTTGACTATCCTATGGCCCACAAAGCAGACAGAAGAACATTGGGTGATGACAAGGTCAATGCAGCCTGGGTGGGCTCGCTTCCACTTTTCTTTAGTCCGAGAGGGAATGCGGGCATCATCCTGAAGGGTAGGGAATGAGGCCACAAGTGGACTCACTGGCTGAGCCTGGGTTCTTAGAACCATCCCCTGGGGAGAGGATACATGGAGTGAGCTATAGGGGGTCATAGTCTGGTTTGACTTTTTTGATGAAATGAATGTGTATCTTGAGCAAAGAACACAATGTACACCACTACATCAACAATTGCTGTTTCTGAGATTAGAGAGATCAGTTCCTCCTAGGGATTCAGGAATGGCTTCAAATCTTCCTTGAACCACTGGTGCATAATCCTGTTTGTGAATATCAGCCTATAGCTGGGATTTACTGTCATTAAGAAGCCAAGTAGGTCTGCCAGCTCTTCTGAAACTCTACAGTGGGCAGGCTACACACATGCCACAACCTGTCTTCTCAGCTCTTATGTGTCAACATGATCAAATGGTAAGTTTCTTACTGTCATAAATTATATGTCTATTCCTAAGGTCCATATGTCATTCTATGGATCATCATAAATATTGCCCACCAAGGGTTATGGGCAACCAGAAGGGTGTACAATGGCGGTTCAGCATTTGCCCAGGTTCAACTTGGGTACTAAGACAACGACACTGATTTTGACTTTGCTATTCATGTCCAAGAAAGTGTCATCTGATTTCAGTTTCCTATGAACTATATTGTGCCCACCACAGTACCTCAGTGCTGCTATATATTGCCTAATTATTTCCCTGGCCTTGCCCTCCTCTAGGATTCCAGACTTTCAGATGTATTTGTAAAGCTGTTAGCCTTCAACATGCTCCATGAGAAGGTATAGTCATAGTCTTGTCTCAGACTCAATTACTTGCAGAAGTGAGATGTCTTTTGGGATGTTGATCAGCCTCACTGTTTCTGCCATGGTCATTACTGGCTGACAGCACTGCTTCTTCTTCACAAGCACTTTGACAGCAGCATTTGTGGACCTCCATTGTCCCAGCACCTGCACTGCCACAGGAGCACCGCTGTCCCAGCAACCCCTACGTCTCTGGACCTCCATGTTCCAGTCCTCTATTGGTGCAGGATATCCACTGCTGCTGCACATCCACTCTCAAAGCACTTCAGAACCAACAAGAACTACCACTGTCACATGACGTCTACTGTTACCAGGCATTCATTCTCTCAGCAAGTAGATTTTTGCAGGACTTCTATTGGTATAGAACTTCCACTGTCGCCAACCTCCAATGTCTCAGCAGCTGAAATGTCGCTGGACCATCAGTGTCCTATCACCTTCACTGTCCCAGAACCTCTTCTGTTGCAAATATCCAATATTACAGGACCTACACTGGCTTCAGGACCACCACAGTCACGTGACCTCAAAGCTGGAAGGACCTCTACTGTACAAGCACCTCCACTATCCCATTACCTCCACTATCTCGGGATCTCCACTAATGCAGGAACTCCAATGTCGCAGGGCCTCTACTCTTGCAGGACTTCCACTGTTGTAGTACCTAGAACGTTGCAGGACCCACATTGTCTCAGGAGCTCCACTGTCCTTACATCATCTGCACTGTCTCAGGACCTCCACTATTTCGGGAACTAAAGTGTTGCAGGTCCTACAATGTCACAGCACCTCCATTAGCAGAACACTTCCATTGTCCCAGACTTATTTCCAGTGTCTCAGCATCTCCAGTAGGAAAGGGGCTCCAGTGTTGTAGCACCTCTACTGTTGAAGGCGTCCACTGTTGCATGACCTCCACTGCTGCAGTTCTTCCCTCGCTGCAGGACCTCCACTGTCCCATCCCCTTCACTGTCCCAGCTCCTCCTCTGTTGCAGGACTTCCACTGTCGCAGTACCTACAATGTTGGAGCAACTGCATTGTCTCAGGCCCTCAAACGTTAGAGGACCTCTACTGTTGCATGACCACCACTGTCTCAGGACTACCACCCTCAAAGGACCTCTCCTGTTCAAGCATGTCCATGTTCGCAGTGTCTCAGGACCCCCACTGATGCAGTATGTCCACTGTTGCAGAACCTCCATTGGCCGAGGACTTCCACCGTGGCAGTCTCATCTCTACTGTCTCAGGACCTCCAGTATTGGAGGAATTCCCATGTTGCAGTTCCTCTTCTTTCGAGGACTTCCAATGTTGCACTACCTGCACTGTTGCATCTCCTCCATCATTGCTGGACCTCCACTGTTCCGGCCTCATCTACACTGTATCAGGACCTCCAATGCTGCAGGACCAATACCTACCTCCACTGTCTCAGGACTCCACTATTGTAGGAACTCCAATATTGCAGGAACTCTACAGTTGCTGAACCTCTGCTGTCCCAGGACCTCCACAGGCAAAAGATGTCCACTGTTGCAGCAACTCCATTGTGATAGCAACTCCATTGTCTCTGGACCTCAATGTTGCAGGACCTCCACTCATTCAAGACCCCTACTATCTCAGTGCCTCTGCTGTTGCAGGATTTACACTGTCCCAGGACCTCTAATGTCACAGCATCTCCATTGTCACTTATTCTGTGACATTACTGGCTATTAATCTTGATGCTTAATGGAAGATGATGTTACTTTTGAAAACATAAGAATTTGACCTGCGGTTCTTAATATTGATGGCCACATGTCCTAGAACCAGTAGCCCCTGAAAGATTCCATAAGCCTGTTAACCTCTAGTCCTCACCTTGTGGTAGGTATTGCATTTAAGGGGTGATACAGTCCAGGTGAAGGGATGTCATCAGCAAGACAACTCTGTGGAGTTCTGCAGAAATCTTGGGGTGGAGCAAGAATCATAAAGTGCTTACAGAATGTGAGACAGAAACAATTTTGGTGAAATGGAAACCAGAGGCACAGGAGGAACCAGTGCAGAGCAAACTGGGAAGGACTAAGCACAAATGTACCTGGGCTGTGCCTGCTGGTGATCTCTGGATGCTCTCCCTGTGCCTCATTTTTTTTGGGGGGGGGAGGTGTTCTGCTCAAGGAGTGGTTGATTTCTTGATGGAAATCTGCTACACAGCTTCATCATGGCATTTCATAATTTCTTGGACCATCCTTAGAAATCTCTCATCCTAGCCACTGCTGGGATTAAGCTTGCCCTCTGCTGGGGCAGGGAGGGAGAGTAGGTTGGCTTCTGTGTTATCATTTTTGCTTCTATTCTCACTGAGGCTACTTGTTGAGTGAATGCAGGAGACAGTCCCGGCATGTATGTATGCTGTGTCCAGTGTGGGTGTCATCTGGAATGGCTTGAAGAAAAGAAGTCCAGTCTCAGTGTCTCTTCTGCCTCCTCTTTGACTAACTCTATTGCCTTAGGCAGACACTAGACTATTGGAGGATGACCAGACCAATATACCTAGGGTGGGCTTGCTTCAATTCCTTTTTAGCCCTAGATGGATGCAGCAGCAGCAGCAGCATCAAGAGTAAGGAATAAAGTCATAAATGGAATCACTGGCTGAGCCTGGGTGGTTCACCCATGCTCCTAGAGATCCTGCCCTTGCAGTAAGCAATAGGAAGCCATTGTGTAGTCATATTTTTTATGATATAATGATTCCATAATATCTCTAGGTTCAGAACACAAGATACTCCATTGCTTCCACAATTGGAGGGTCTGGCCTCAGGGCATCAGGTCCTCATAGGTAATCTGGAATGCCTTCCAGTCTTCCTTGTACCAGTGGTCCATCATCATGTCCATGACTGTAGGCCTATATCTGGGGTTGACTGTCATTAAGAGGCTATGCAGGTCCTCCAGCTCTTCTGACACCCATTAGTGGGCAGTATATATACCTCCCACAACCTGTCTTCTCAGCTCTTGTGTGACAACAGAATCGAATGGGACATTGCCTCCTACCATAAAATATAAGCCTACCTTTAAGGTCCATATGTCCTTCTTTGGACTATCATAAAGTTTGCCTAGAGAGAGTTCAGGGGAACCAAACAGATAAGCACCACAGTCCTGGTTCAGCATTTGCTCTGGTTCAACTTGGACACTAAGGAAAAAAATCCACGATTTTAATTTTTCCCCTCTTGTCCACAAAAATATTATCTGCTTTCAGGTGCCTGTTAACTATCCTATGCCCGTCACGGTTGCTCTGTGCTGTTCTTATTTACCTAAATATTACCCTGGCCGTGTCCTTGTCTAGTTGGTCTGACATTCAGATGTATTTGTAAAGCTCTTGACTTTCCACACACTCCATGACCAGGTATAAACTTGTCTAAGACTCAGTTTCTTGGAGAAGCAAGATGACTTTTGAGTTATCAGTCATCCTCATTATATCTGCCATAGTCATTGCTAGCTGGCAGTATTGCTGCTTCTTTACAAGCACTTTGATGACAATTGTAGCAGGACCTTAACTGTCCCAGAGACTCTCCTGTTCTAGCATCTCCACTGTCACAGTATTTTTTCCTGGTAGGAACACTTCTGTCCCAGCCACTTGTCTTTCTCTGGACCTCCATTTTGTAGGACCTCCACTGGCACAGGACATCTTTGTTACTGGACATCCACTTTCATAGTTCCTCAACTGTCACAGCGACCTCCACTTTTGCAGGACCACCAGTGTCAGTGCAATTCACCTGTCACAAGGAACTCCATTGTAGCTGGATGCATACTGTCACACAACTGTAACTCTCTCAGCAACTAAAGTGTTGCAGGAGCTCTGTTGGCACAGCCCTTCTAGTTTCACGGGACCTCCAATGTCTCAGCAGCTCAAAGATTCCTGGACTGTCACTGTCCCATCACCTCACTGTCCCATCACCTCCACTGTTGCAGGACATACTATGTTGGAGCAATTGCACTGTTTCAGGACCTGAACTGTTACAGGAACTCCAATGTTGAAGGACATTCACTGACTCAGGACCTCGAACCTCCAGGGACCTTTACTGTTCAAGCCCCTCCGCTAATGGAGGATCTACATTGTCTCAGGATCTCCACTGTCCCTGCACCTCTACTATCCTCCACTGTTGCAAGGCGTCCATTGTTGTAGCAACTTCATTGTCATAGAAATTCCATTGTCTCAGGACCTCCAATTTCACAGGACTGTCAGTGAGGCAGGCCCTCCCCTGTCCCAGCTCCTTCAATGTTGCAAGACCTCCACAGTCACAGGATGTCCACTGTTGAAGGGCCTCTACCCTCTCCAGACCTCACCTGTCACAGAGCCTCCCGTCCCACAGGACCTCTGCTGTTCAGGCCTTAACTCCACTGTCTTAAGGCTTCCAATATTGCAGGACTTCCATGTCACAGGATGTCACATGTTAAAGCACCTCAAATGTCCAAGGACCTCCACTGTCTCAGGACCGCCGATGCCTCAGCACCTCCACTGTTACAGGGCCTCCAGTATCTCTGCAAATTCACCCCTCAGGATCTCTAGTGGAGAAGGATGTGCACTACTGCAGGACCTCCACTGCCACATGCTCTCCACCCTTGCAGGACCTCCGTTCTCCCAGCACTTATGCTGGTATAGGACTCCATGTTTGCAGAACCTATACATTCACAGCAACCCTGATGTCTCAGGACCTCAGCTGTCACAACACCCACAATGTCACAAGACCTCCATTGTTGCAGCACCTCGACTTTCACAGTAGTGCCACTGTTGCGGAATCGCCAAGGCCTATCACCTCCAATGTGGCAGGACCTCCCTTAAGTCTTAGCACCTTAACTGTCCCAGCATCTCCACTGTCACAGAACCCCCACTGTAATAGAACATGTACTCTCACAGCGACTCCATGGTGGCAAGACCTTCACTGTCCCAGCATCTCCACTGTCACAGAACCCCCACTGTAATAGAACATGTACTCTCACAGCGACTCCATGGTGGCAAGACCTCACTGTCCCAGCACCTCCACTGTCACAGAACCCCCACTGTAATAGAACATGTACTCTCACAGCGACTCCATGGTGGCAAGACCTTCACTGTCCCAGCATCTCCACTGTCACAGAACCCCCACTGTAATAGAACATGTACTCTCACAGCGACTCCATGGTGGCAAGACCTTCACTGTCCCAGCACCTCCACTGTCACAGAACCCCCACTGTAATAGAACATGTACTCTCACAGCGACTCCATGGTGGCAAGACCTTCACTGTCCCAGCACCTCCACTGTCACAGAACCCCCACTGTAATAGAACATGTACTCTCACAGTGACTCCATGGTGGCAAGACCTTCACTGTCCCAGCACCTCCACTTTCTCAGCCTCTCTACTGTGTCAGGACCTCCATTTTTGAAAGACTTCCATTGTCGAAGGATCTCCACTCTTGCATCACCTCCACAGTCTTGGGGCCTCCCCTGTCGCAGGACCTCCAGTATAGCAGCACCACTCCTGTCCCAGGAAATCCACTCTTGCAGTTCCACCCCGTCACAGAACCTCCACTGTTACAGAACCTCCAAACTCTCAGCAATTTCAATTCGCAGAACCTCTACTGGCAAAGGAGCAATGATGCAGGCCTTCACTCCCTGTGACACCACCTCACCTTCACAGGGACCTTCACTGTCCCATCACTTTCACAGTCCCTGCACCTCCAGACTTGCAGGACCTCCAGCGTTGCAAGATTTCCTATGTCAAAGCAGTTATACTGTCTCAGGAACTCAACTGATGCAGGACCTCCTGTGTTGCAGGACCTCCACTGTGCATGACGGCTGCTGTCACAGGATCTCTACCCTCGAAGGACCTCTACTGTTCAAGCACCTGCACTGCTTCAGTATCTCCATTATCTCAGGACCCCCACAGGTGCAGTATATCCACTGATGCAATCCCCCCTATTGTCTAAGTTCCTCCACTCTACCAGTCTCATCTCCACCGTCTCAGACATCCACTGTTGCTGTAAATCCACGATTGCAGAGCCTAGGTTGGCATAGGTCCGCCACTGTGCCAGCCTGATCTCCAAGGACTCAGGACATCCACTACTGCAGATACTCAAATGTTGCAGGACTTCTACTGTCACAAGACTTCAAATATTGCAGTACATCCACTGCTGCAGCACCTACACTGTCGCAGGGCCTCCGCTGTGCCAGTGTCTTCTCCACGGTCTCAGGACATCTACTATTGCAGTAAATCCATGGTTGCAGAACCTCAGTCAGCATAGGATCTCCACTCTTCCTGCCGCATCTCCACTGTCTCAGGAGGAGACAGTGCACTACTGCAGGACTTCTACTGTCACAGGCCTCCATTGGCCCTGCACCTCTACTGCCCCAGCATCTCCACTTTCACAAGACATCCACAGATGCAGCAACTCAATTTTCATAGGAACTCTACTTTCTAAGGACCTCCAGTGTCTCCAGACCTCCACTATCTCCATGCCTCTACTGTTGCAAGATCTACACTGTGTCCCAGGACCTGTACTGTCCATTGTCACTTATTCAATGACATTACTGGTTAGTAATCTTGAGGCATAATGGAGTTTAATGTTACTTTTGAAAACATAAGAATTGGATCTGCAGCTCTTGTTATGGATATCCTGAAGTGCTATGACCAGTAGCCCCTGGAAGAGTCCATGAGCCCATAGTTCTCTCATCCTCAGGTTGTGGAAGCCATTGACTTTAGGGACTCATACAGTCCAGTTGAAGGAACAGGGGACATCAAGACAACTGTGTAGAGTGCAGAACACATCAGTGATTTTTCTCCCTGCAGGAAGAAGAGAAATCCAGAAGAGGGAAAAGTCTTGGGGTGGAGCAAACATCATTAAAGTACTTACAGAACATAAGAATGAAACAATTTTGGGGAAATATGAACCAGAAATATAGGAGGAACCAGCATAGACCAATTGTGGTAGGACACAGCACAAATGTACCTAGGCTGTGCCTGTTCTTCCCTGTGCACTCTCCCTGTTCTTCATTTCTGGGGAGTGACTCTGATCTTCCACAGAAGAGCTTTGTTTCTTGATGGAAAGCTGCAAAGCAGCTTCTGCAGAGATAATTTTCCTAATTTCCTGGTGTGTCCATAAAGCTTCTGGTTCAGGTCCCTGCTGGGGACAGTCTTGCCCTCTGCTGAGGGAGGGCATTGGGGAGTATGTTGTCTTCTGTGTTCTCATTGCTGCTTCTCTTGTCACTGACACTGCTTGTTGAGTGAATGCAGGAGACACTCCAAGCATATATGTATGCTTTGTCCAGTGTGGATGCTTTCTGAGCTGTCCTGAGGAGAAGAAGTCCAGGTCAATGTTTCTTCTGTCTCTTCTTAGACTAGCAGTATGGCCATAGGTAGACAGTAAACAATTAGAGGTTGATGAAACTCATGTGGGTAGGGTAGGATTGCTTCTACTCCTTTTAGTGCTAGAGAGAAAGAAGCAGTAACATCAAGGGTATGGAATGGGGCCAAAACTTGTCACATTGGCTGAGTATGGAGTGTACAACCATGCCTTGGAGACCCTGCCCTTGCAGTGAGCAGTAGGTCGCTATGGTCTCTTTATACTTTCATTGAGGTAATCAATCTATAATGTCTTGGGCTCAGAACACAATATATTGCATTGCTACCACAATTACAGAGTGTGACCTGAGCATGATTAGTTCCTCATAGGGATTTTGGATTCCCTTGTAGTCTTCCTTGAACCAAGGATGTATCCTCACATCTGTGATGCTCAGACTATATCCAAGGTTTATTGTCATTAAGAGGCAACGCAGATAGATCTTCCAGGCTCTCTGACTCTCTCAAGTGGGCTGTATACATACCTGGCACCACCTGTCATCTCAACTCCTATAAGACAGTAGAGTCAAATGGGAATTTTCCTACTACCATAAAATATAAGCCCAGTACTTATGTTTGTATTTCAGTCTTTGAACCATCATAAAATTTGTGGAGAAAAATTTCGGGGTTTCAAAAAGGTTAAGCATCACAATTCTGTTTCAGCATGTGCCTGGTTCAATTTGGGTGCCAATGAAAATTCCATGATTTTGACTTTTCCATTCTCATCTAAGAAAACATTATCTGGTTTAAGGTCCCTTTGAACTCTTCCTGTGCCTATCATAGTATCACTTTGTTGCTATTATGTCCATACATAGGTCCATGGCCTTGCCCTTCTCTAGGTGGCCAAACATTGAGATATATTTGTAAACCTGTTGGCCTTCAGCCAGCTCCATAACAAGGTATAGACTTGTCTGAGACTCAAGTTCTTGGAGAAGTTGAATTTTGGGTTGTTGTTAACATATCTGCCACAGTCATTACTGTGATAGCTTGATTCATCTTTACAAGCACTTTGATGGCAATTGTAGCAGGACCTTCACTGTTTCAGAGACTCCTGTGTCCCAGCACCTCCATTCTCAGAGGGTATACAGTGTACTAGTACCACCTCTGTCCCACCTACTCCTCTGTCTTTGGACCTCCAATTTGCAGAACCTCTACTGGCACAGGAAGTCCACTTTTGCTAGACCTCCATTTTCAGATCAACGACACAGTCTCAGGAACTCGACTGTTGCTGGACCTCAATGATTTCAGGACCTCCAACCTCGAAGGACCTGTACTGCCCAAACATGTCCACTATTGCAGTACCTACAGTGTCTCAGGACATGCACTGTTGCAGTTCCTCTACTGTTGCAGGCCCTCCATTAGTGAGTGTTGCAGTTCCTCTACTGTTGCAGGCCCTCCATTAGTGAGGACCTCCACTATAGCAGCCCTATTTCCAGTATCTCAGGACCTCCACTATTTCAGGAACTCCAATGATGCAGGACCTCTACTGTCAAGGACTACCGCTTTGCTGTACCTCTTCTGTTGAACCTCCTCCATCTTGTCAGGACCTCCACTGTCCCAGACTCATCTCCTCTGTCATCTCTACTGTCTCAGGAATTCCAGTATTGCAGGTCCTTCAATACTGCAGGACCTCTACTTTCTCTGTATTTCCACTTGTACAGGAACTCCAAGGTTGTAGAACCTTTACTGTTGCATGACCTCTACTGTCCCTACAACTCTACTGTCCCAACACCTCCACAGTTGCAAGATATCCACTGTTGCAACATCTCCACTATCATAGTAAGTTCATTGTCTCAAGACCTCATGGTTGCAGGACCTCCAATGTCTCAGGACCTCCACGATCTCAGTGACTTCACTGTTGCAGAATCTACACTGTCCCAACACCTGCACTGTCACACCATCCCCATTGTCACTTTTTCAATAACTTTGCTGCTTACTAATCTTGAAGTTTAATGGAATGTGCTGGTACTTATGAGAATTTGATATGCAGCTAATGTGATTGGCATCCTCCTGTGCCAGCGCCCTTAGTCCCGGAAGAGTCCACAAGCCCAGTGTCTTCCAGTCCTCACCTTGTGGAAGCTTTCCTTTAGGTTGTGAAGGGATGGCATCTACAAGTCAAGTCTGTAGAGCAGTGTACACTTCAGTGATATTGAGTCCCTCCTGGGAAGAAGAGAAATACAGAAGAGGGAGAAATCTTACAGAACATAAGAATGAAACAATTTGGGGGAAATACAAACCAGAAACATAGGAGGAACCAGCACAGAGCAAATTGGGAAGGACACAGCACAAATGACCTACTCTGTGCCTGTTTCTTGTTTTCTGTTCACTCTCCTTGTACTTCATTTCTGGGCGGGGGTAACTCTGATCTTCCCCAGTAGATGTTTCTTTCTTTATGGAAAGCAGCAAAACAGAATCTTCAGGGCATTTCTTAATTTCCTGGTGTGTCCATAAAGCTCCTGGGCCAGGTCCCTGCTAGGGACAATCTTGACTCTGCTGAGGCACATTGGGGAGTATGTTGTCTTCTGTGTTCTCGTTGCTGCTTCTCTTGTCACTGACACTGCTTGTTGAGTGCACGCAGGAGACACTCCTAGCACGTATGTATGCTTTGTCCCATGTGGGTGCTTTCTGACGTGTTCAGAAGAGAAGTCCAGGCCAGTGTCTCTTCTGTATCTTCTTAGACTAGCGGTATGTCCATAGGTAGACAGTAAACAATTGGAGGTTGATGAAACTCATGTGGGTAGGGTAGGATTGCTTCTACTCCTCTATAGTCTTAGAGAGAAAGAAGCAGTAACATCTAGGGTAGGGAATGGGGCCATAACTGGATACCCTGGCTCAGCCTGAGTTGCACAACAATGCCCTTGGAGATCCTGCTCTTGCAGTGAGCAATAGAATGCTATGGTCTCTTTATACTTTCATTGAGGTAATCAATCTATAATGTCTTGGACTCAGAACATAATATATTGCATTGCTGCCACAATTGCAGTGTGTGGCCTGAGCATGATCAGTTCCTCGTAGGGATTTTGGATTCCCTTGTAGTCTTCCTTGAACCAAGGATGTATCCTCACATCTGTGATGCTCAGACTATATGTGGGGTTTATTGTCATTAAGATGCTATCCAGATATTCCTGTCTCTCTGACTCTCCCTAATGGGCTGTGTCCACACATGGCACAACCTGTCATCTCAGCTCCTGTAAGACAGCAGAGTTAAATGGGAATTTTCCTACTACCATAAAATATAAGCCTACTTCTTATGTCCACATGTCAGTCTTTGTACAATGATAGAATTTATGGAGAAAAACTTCAGGGTTTCCAAAAGGGTAGGCACCACAGTTCTGTTTCAGCATCTGCCTCGTTCAATTGGGGTCCTAAGGAAAGCATCTATGATTTTGACTCTTCCATTCTCATCCAAGAAAATATTATCTGGTTTCAGGTCCCTTTGAATTATACTGTACCAATCATAGTAACACATTGTTTCTTTTATTTGCATATGTGTTCATGGCCTTGTCCTTCTCTAGGTGGCCAGACATTCAGATATATTTGTAAAACTGTTGACCTTCAACCAGCTCCATAACAAGATATAGACTTGTCTAAGGCTCAATTTCTTGGAGATGCAAGTTGAATGTTGGGTTGTTGTTCATCAACATAACTGCCATGGTCATTACATTGCTTCTTTTTGACAAGCACTTTGATGGCAGTTGTAGCAGGACCTTCACTGTTTCAGAGACTCCCGTGTCTCAGCACCTCCACTCTCAGAGGATGTTTATTGTTCTAGTTATCACCTCAGCCCCAGCTACTCCCCTCTCTTTGGACCTCCAATTTGCAGGACCTCTACTGGCACAGGAAGTCCACTGTTGCAGGACCTGCATTATCAGATCAACAGTTCTTTCTCAGGAGCATAACTGTTGCTGAACCTCAATGGTTTCAGGACCCTGAACCTCAAAGGACCTGTACTGTCCAAACATGTCCACTATTGCAGTACCTACACTGTGTCAGGACATCTACAGTTGCAGTTCCTCAACTGTTGCAGTCCTTCCATTAGTGAGGATCTCCACTATAGCAGCCTAATTTACACTGTCTCAGGGCCTCCACTATTGCAGGAACTCCAGTGTTGCAGGCCCTCTACTGTCAAGGGCGACCTCTTCTCAGCACCTCCACTGTTGAGCTGCCTCCGTCTTTTCAGGACCGTCACTGTCCCAGTTTCATTACCAGTGTCTGAGAACCTCCATAACTGCAGCTCCTTCAGTGTTGTAGGACCTCTACTTTCTCTGTACTTCCACTGGTGCAGAACCTCCAGGGTCACAGAACCTCTACTGTCTCAGGACCTCCACTGTCCCTGCAACTCTACTGACCCAACACCTCCACTGTTGCAGGATACCCACTGTTGGAGGATCTCCATTGTCATAGCAAGTCCACTGTCTCAGGATCTACACTGTTCAGCACCTGCACTTTCTCACCATCTCCACTGTTACTTCTTCAATTATATTGCTGCTTATTAATCTTGAAGTTCAATGGAATGTGCTGGTGCTTTTGAAAACCTAAGATTTGGTATGCTGCTAATGCGATTGATGTCCTCTTGTGCGAGCACCGGTAGCCCCTGGAAGATTCCATGATCCCATAGTCCTCTAGTCCTCACCTTGTGGAAGATGTTGCCTTTAGTTGGTGAAAAGGTTCAGGTAAATGAATGGGGTCCACAAGATAACTCTCTAGAGTGGGGTACACTCAATATCAGTGATATCAAGTCCCTGCTAGGAAGAAGAGAAATCCAGAAGAGTGAGGAGACTTGGGGTGGAGCAAGAATCGTAAAGTACTTTCAGAATGTAATTAAAAGATAATTTTGGAGAAATGCAAACCAGAGACATTGGAGGAACCAGCACAGAGCAACTGGGAGGGATAAAGCACAAATGCACCTGGGCTGTGCCTGCTGCTTGTACTTGGTTTGCTCTACCTATAGCTCATTTCTGGGGGATGACTGATCTGTCCCAGGAGATTTTTCTTTCTCCATGGAACCACAGAAAAATGGCTTCTTCAAGACATTTCTTAATTTCTTGGTCCATCCATAAAACTTCTGGGATCGGCCACTGCTGGGGACAGTCTTGCCCCTGCTGAGGCACACTGGGGAGTACAGGTTGTCTTCTGTGTTCCCATTGCTGCTTCTCTTCTCGCCAAGGCTGCTTGTTGCATGAATGCAGGAGAGACTCCTGGCTTGTATGTATGCTTTGTCAAGTGTGGGTGCCTTCTGAGGTGGCCTGAAGAGAAGTCCAGGCCCATTGGCTCTTTTTACTCTTCTTTGACTAGCCATATGGCCATAGGCAGACAGTAAACTATTAGAGGTTAACATGACTTGTGTTCTAGGGTAGGCTGGCTTCTACTCCTCTTTAGTCTTAGACACACTGGCTGAGTCTGGGTTGTGCAGCCATGCCATTGGAGATCCTGCCCTTGCAGTAAGCATAGGATGCTAGGGTCTTATTATTCTTTTGTTGATGTAATTAATCTTGGGCTCAGAACAAAATAAATTTCCTTGGTTCCACAATGCAGAGTGTGGCCTGAGGGTATTCAGTTATTCATAGGGATTTGGGACCCCCTTGCAGTGTTCCTCTTAGCAAAGATGCATCCTTATGTCTGCGACTCAGACTACATCTGCAGTTGACTGACATTAAGAGGGTTAGCAGGCCCTCCAGCTCTTCTTAACCCCACATTGTGCTGTATACACACCTGGCACAACCTCTCATCTCAGTTCTTGTATGACAAAAGAGTCAAATAGAACTTTCCTACTAGCATGAAACATAAGCCTACTCCTAATGTCCATATGTCAGTCTTTGAACCATCATACTGCATATCTAGAAAAAAAGTTCATGGGTATGAAATGGGTAAGGACCTCACTTCTGGTTCAGCATTTACCCTGGTTCAATTTGATTCCTAAGGAAAGACTATGATTTTGACTTTTTTATTCTTGTGTTAGAAAATATTATCTTATTTCAGGTCCCTTTGCTCTATCCTGTGCCCATCATAGTAACTCAGTGTTGCTATTATTTGCCTATACAGTTCCATGGCCTTGTACTCCTCTAGGTGTTTAGACTTTCAGATGTATTTTTAAAGCTGTTGACCTTCAACCAGCTCCATGACAGTTTACAGTCTTGTGTCAGACTGTTACTTGGAGAAATGAGATAACTTTTGGGTTTTTGATCATGTTCACTATATCTGCCATAGCCATTACTGGCTGGCAGCATTGCTGCTTCTTTACAAACACTGTAGCAGGACCCCCACTGTGCCACCACCTCCCATGGCCCACCATCTCCACTGTTGTATGACGTCTACTATCTTAGAATCAATGATGTCCTAGCAACTCCCCTGTTTCTGGACCTCCAATTTGCAGGACATCTACAAGTACAGGATGTCCACTGTCACTGGTCATGTAGTCTCAAAGCACTAAAACCTCACAAGGACCTCCACTGTAGCAGTATATACACGGTCGCAGGACATCCACTCCCTCAGCAACTAGATTGTTGCAGTACCTCTATTGGCACAGTATGTCTCCTGACACAGAACCTCCAATGTTGCAGCACCCCAACTGTAGCAGACCTCCACTGCCTCACCACGTCCAATTTGCAGGATATCTACTACTGATGAATGTCCAATGTCACAGGACCTCCACTGTTGTGGCACCCCACCTGTGACAAGGCTCTTCACTTTTGTGAGATTTCCACTGCTCCCGAACCCCCAATATCTCAGCAATTCCATGTTTGTAGGACCTCTACTGGCATAGAACGTCCACAATAACAGGAGCTCCAATGTAGCAGCACCTCCAGTGCCTCAGCAACTCCACTGTCCCCTCACCTACACTGTCCTGCATCTCCACTTTTGCAGGGGTTTCCTCTTTGCATGACCTTTAATATCAGAGGAATTACACTCTCTCAGAATCTCAATGATTGCAGGACCTCCAATGTTACAGGCATCCACCCTAGAAGGATCTCTACTGTTCAAGCACCTCACTATTGCAGGACCTCCACTGCCTCAGGACCTCCACTATTGCAGAAACTCCAATGCTGTGGGACCACTACTGTTGTAGGACTTCTTCTGTTGCAGCACCATCAATGTCAATGGACCTCCACTGTCTCAGGACCTTCACTGTTGTAAATCTATACTTAAGTGCCTCAACTAGGATATGCCCTCCACTGTCTAAGCTTTATCTCCACTGTCTCATGACCTCTCCTATTTCACGAAATCCAATTTTGTAGGACCGCCACTCTTACAGGATTTCTACTCTTTTAGTAACTTCACTGTTGCAGCCCTTCCAGTGTTGCAGGACCTTCACACATTGAGTCTCACCTCCACTGTCTCAAGATCTAAATAATGCAGGACATCCAATAGGCAGGACCTCTATATTTGCCGGACCTCACCTCACCTCACTGTCCCCACACCTCTACTCTTCCATCATTTCCACTGTTGCAAGATTTCCACTGTTACAGCAACTCCATTGTCATAACAAGTCCACTGTCTCAGGACCTCCACAATCTTAGTGTCTCCACTTTTCCAAGACCTACACTTTCCCAGCAGCTGAACTGTCTCAACAACTCCACTGTCACTTATTCACTGGCATTGCTGATTATTAATTTTGAGCCTTAATGGAATATGTTACTTTCGAAAACATCAGAATTTGGTCTCCAGGACTTGTGGTTGATGGACTCATGCACTAGGACCAGTAATCCAAGGAAGAGTCCATGATCCCTTAGCCCTCCTGTCCTCACCTAGTGGAAATGATTGCCGTTAGGGGGTGATAGACTCTAGGTGAAGGGATGGGTTCAACATGGCAACTCTATCATGGGGTACACATCAGTCAATTTGAGTCCCTGCTGGTAAGAGGAGAAATCAAGAAGAGTGAGGAGTTTTGAGGTTGAGGAAGAATAAGTATTTATAGATCTTAGGTAGGAAACAATTTTGGGGAAATGCAAACCAGAGGCATAGAAAGGACCAGAACAGAGCAAACTTGGGAAGACAAAGCGAAATGATATCAGCACGGTGCCTGCTGCTGTTCTCTAGACACTCTCCCTGTAGCTCATTCCTGGGAGAAGACTCTGTTCTGCCCTATTTGAGCGTTCTTTTTTGTTTGATAGCAGTAATGCATCTTTATCAGATCATTTCCTAATTTCTTTGTCTAGCCCTTTAAGGCTCTGGTTTGGACCCTGCTCAGGGACAGTCTTGCACTCAGCTTAGGCAAACACACACACAGAGTAGGTTGTTTTCTGTGTTCCTATTTGTGCTGCTCTCTTCACTGAGACTACTTGTTCTGTGGATGCAGGAAACCCTCCTGGCATATATGTATGCTTCATAGAGTATGTATATCATCTAGAGTGGCCTAAAGAGAAGAAAGCAAGACCCAGAGGATCTTCTGCCTCCTCTTTTACTAGCCTTTTGACCATAGGCAGACACTAGACTATTGGAGGATGATTAGAACATTATGTCTAGGGTCTGCTTGCTTACACTCCTCTTTAGTACTAAAGGGAAATCAGGAAGAACATCAAGGATAGGAAACAAGCCCATAACTGGACTCACTGGCTGATTCTAGGCTGTACAGCCATGGACCTGGTGACCCTCCCTTTTCAGTGATCAATAAGTTGCCATGGTCTGGTTATACTTTTGATAACTTGATCAATGTAAAATGTCTTGGGCTCAAAATTCAATGTAATCCATTGCTTCCACAATTGCCAGGTCTGGCCTAAGAGGCATCACTTCCTAATCTGGAGTTGGGAACCCCTTGAAGTCTTCCTTGAACCATGGTTGCATCATTGTGTCTGTGACCCTCAGTCTATATGTGGGGTTGACTGTCATTAAGAGGCTAAGAATGTCCTCCAGATATTCTGAAACCTCACTGTGGTCAGGATACACACCTGTCACAGCCTGTCTTCTCAGCTCTTATATGATGACAGAATCAAATGGGACCTTTCCAATACCTTAACATATAAGCCTACGCCTATGGTCCAAATGTCCTTCTTTGCACCATAATAAAATTTGCCTAGAGAGAGATTAGGCACATAAAATTGTAAGCACCACAGTACTAGTTCAACCTTTGCCCTGGATCAACTTGAACAATAAGGACAAGCCCCATGATTTGACTTTTCCAATCTTGTCCAAGAGAATATTATTTGTTTGCAGGTCCTTGTGAAATATTCTGTGCCCATGGTAGGAGCTATCGGCTGCTATTATTTGCCTAAATATTTCCCTGGCATTTTCCTACTTTAAGTGGCCATACTTTTAGATGTATTTCTAAAGCTGTTGATCTGCAACCAGGTCCATAACATGGTATAGTCTTGTCTCAGACTCAGTTACTTGAAGATGAGAGATGATGTTGTTGTGGTTGTCCATTGTCATTATCTCTGCCATAGTCTTTAATGGCTGGAGATATAACTTTTTTAAAAGCACTTGATGGCAACTTTAGCAGGACTTTCACTGTCCCATCACCTCCAATGTTTCCACACCTCCACTGTAGCAGGATGACTGTCTTAGGACGACTGATGTTTCATCAACTCCAATTTCAGATCACCTCAACTGTCACAGGGACTTCCCCTGTTGCAGGATCTCCAGTGTCTCAGCACCTTCTCAGGACATCCACTGTTATATGGATCCGATATGACAATTTGAGACCTCCAGAAGAAGTACAAAAATTCAAGAGAACCAAAAAGGAAAGGTCAAGATTCCCTGTGCCATCCTTCACATGGCATGAATGAAGACTTATGATTGGTTAGTACCCTTTGGCTCACAAAACAGACTGTGTATTGACATGCTCAAACCAAGAGCCAGATTTCATCCCCACTAACTCTGTGCACCCTACACAGACTAACACGATCCATACAGATATCTTGGTCCTACTTTAATTCTGTTTTTAGCATTGTAAGCTGCAGAATGTTCAGTTTTGTTGTGATCCATCCTTAGACATGCTGAACTGTCCTGCTACAAGTCCTGATGTCATGATTCCAGGCCTTCTTGCCTCGTTTATCCCTTCAGAGGTATCCAGTCAGGACTTAGACTCCAGAGATGGAATAACAGTTGTCAGTGTGACCTTTTGAAGATCTAACCAACTTTCCCATTCTCCCGACCTTCTCCCCCTTTAAAGATACCCAATGCCCATATTCAGCAGGAAGAAGATATGAAGAGTCGTCATCCAGATTCCCTGGGATTGGGGGTCTGGAGGTTTTTATTCTAGCTTGTCTTTCTAGGGAATTTAGAAGTGAGAATAATAAGCACAGGGAGGAAATAGCTACAACTGATTGTGTAGCCTTAATCTCATATGGCAGAAATCTTCATAATTCTTATGAAGTTGAAGTTTTAATTTCTTACATTGGTAATGACTTTTTGATACATATTCAATGTTTTTTTGACATTTAACAATATAGAGGAAAACAGGTTTTATTCTTTATTTGATATATTCTTTGTTTACATTTCAAATGATTTCCCCTTTCCTGGATCCCCCCTTCCCGAAAGTCCCATAAGCCCTCTTCTGTCCCCCTGTTCCCCAATCCACCCCTTCCTACTTCCCTGTTCTGGTATTCTACACTACTGTACTGATCCTTTCCAGAACCAGGGGCCACTCCTTCCTTCTTCTTGGGCATCATTTGATATGTGAATTGTGTCTTGGGTATTCCAAGCTTCTAGGCTAATATCCACTTATCAGTGAGTGCATACCATTAGTGTTATTTTGAGACTGGGTTACCTCACTTAGGATGATGTTCTCCAGCTCCATCCATTTGTCTAAGAATTTCATGAATTCATTGTTTCTGATGGCTGAATAGTACACCATTGTGTGTGTGTGTGTGTGTTTGTGTGTGTGTGTGTGTGTGTGTGTGTGTGTGTGTGTGTGTGTGTGTATACCACATTTTCTGTATCCATTCCTCCACTGAGACATATCTGGGTTCTTTCCAGCTTCTGGCTATTATAAATAGGGCTGCTATGAACATAGTGGAGCATGTGTTCTTATTACATGCTGGGGAATCCTCTGGGTATATGCCCAGGAGTGGTATAGCGGGGTCCTCCAGAAGAATCATTCCCAGTTTTCTGAGGAACTGCCAGACTGATTTCCAGAGTGGTTCTACCAGCTTGCAACCCCACCAACAGTGGAGGAGTGTTCCTCATTCTCCACATCCTCACCAACACCTGTTTGCTCCTGAGTTTTTGCTCTTAGCCATTCCGACTGGTGTGAGGTGAAATCTCAAGAGTTGTTTTGATTTGCATTTCCCTGATGACTAAGAATGTTGAACATTTCTTTAGGTTTTTCTCAGCCACTCGATATTCCTCAAATGAAAATTCTTTGTTTAGTTCTGTACCCCATTTTAAGGGGGTTATTTGTCTTTCTGGAGTTTACCTTCTTGAGTTCTTTGTATATCCTGGATATAAGCCCTCTGCCGGATGTAGTGTTGGTAAAGATCTTTTCCCAATTTGTTGGTTGCCATTTTGTCCTTTTGACAATATCCTTTGCCTTACAGAAACTTTGTAATTTTATGAGGTCCCATTTGTCAATTCTTGATCTTAGAGCATAAACTATTGGTCTTCTGTTGAGGAAATTTCCCCCTGTGCCCATGTCCTCAAGGCTCTTCCCCAGTTTCTTTTCTATTAGTTTCAGTTTGTCTGGTTTTATGTGGAGGTTCTTGATCTATTTGGACTTGAGCTTAGTACAAGGCGATAAGAATGGATCAATTTGCATTATTTTGCATGTTGACCTCCAGTTGAACCAGCACCATTTGTTGAAAAGGCTATCTTTTTTCCACTGGATGGTTGTAGCTCCCTTGTCAAAGGTCAAGTGACCATTATTCTGTGGGTTCATCTCTGGGTCTTCAATTCTATTCCATTGATCTACTTGCCTGTCACTGTACCAATACCATGCAGTGTTTAACACAATTGCTCTGTAGTACTGCTTGAGGTTGGGGATACTGATTTCCACAGAAGTTCTATTACTGTTGAGGATAGTTTTAGCTATCCTGGGTTTTTTGTTATTCCAGATGAATTTGAGAATTGCTCTTTCTAAGTCTATGAAGAATTGAGTTGGGATTTTGATGGAGATTGCATTGAATCTGTAGATTGCTTTTGGCAAGATGGCCATTTTTACTATATTAATCCTGCCACTCCAAGAACATGGAAGATTTTTTTCCATCTTCTGAGGTCTTCTTCAATTTCTTTATTCAAAGAGTTCAAGTTCCTGTCATACAGATATATTCAAGGTTTTTATTGGTATAAATTTTTTCTATTTTTAGGAAAATTTAAGTCTACAAAGCTTAGAACAAGTTCTTCTATAACTGCCATTATGAACTGTTTTTAGATGATTAATCATCTAAATTAAAGGCCAGATAGCAAATGCATGGTTCTAAGTTCATTGTAACCAAGATATTTCAGTTATAAATAGCTGAGCGAAGTTAAAGGGCAACACCAAGACTACTTTGCATTGATAGTTTTCAAAAGTGTCAGAAGTCACAGAGTGTACCATGGCATGTTATTGGATCATTTGATGCTGAGAGCACTCCAGTCTTGGCTCAATGGAGATTCTGATCCTCTTCACCTCCAGGTGAGGCTGTTTAATGCTGTGAGGTAGCCACTCCGTAGATATTGCTGATTCATCTACAGACCAAAATAGTATCTAGAAAAAGGACAAACTCTGCAGAATAGTTGACTGATGATCTCTGCCAATACTGGGTGATCAGTCCTACCGAATTCTGCATGAATGAGGTCTACCAGATCATTCTGGGCCAAACAGCTAACGACATATGCTTCGTGTGGGTTGGCAGCTGTCTCTTCAATTTGTTTCAGTTTTGGAAGATGTGTGAGTGAGTGCTTCCTATATTTTTGTGTATATAGGAAATATATATATATATATATATATATACATAAATATAATTATATAAATATGTATAAATATATTTATCATATATATATGAGAAGCCTGCCACCCAACAATGAGCCCATCACAGGCCCTATGGTTGATCCCATCTACCGTGGTCCCTTATTGCCACTGATTTCCAGACTAGTGCTGGTATTGAGTGAAAAGTGGGAAGATCCCTGTGACACATGGCTAAAGTCTGCCTCAGCATGTTTTCAAACTGCAACCATGTCAGTATATTTATGGGAACCCTGAAGCTTCATCTCCATTGGTGCTGGGTAGTTGCCCTGCCTGTCCGTAGCCACATGGCCTTTGGAAGGCCACCTCTATGACACCCCCAGGTTAGTTATGTTCATAAAGCCAAGGCACTCTCATCAGAGGTGGCAATTGGAGCAGGGTTCTGGCTTCCACTAAGGACGGGAGTCAAAGCTTTTGTGTAGTCACTGTTCTCTGATGGCCGTGTCACACAATCAGCCACCATTGCATGTACACCCTGTCCTGTGCTCCTCATCCCCCATTGAGTCCCTAGGATTTTGGGCTCTAGTTTCAGTGAGTCCTTCAGAAATACTCCATGACTGTAGATGGACAAGTGTGCTCCTAGGGGGTGTGTCTTTGCTAGACACATAGGTGTACGTTCAGGCTGATCATGCTATAGGGCCATCAGGCCACTCTGCATGAGAGAACTGTTACCAGAGTCCCAGCATCTGTTCAGGGACCAGAGGAACTGTGAGTGTGGACTATCTTTCCGCAACCTTATAGAGGAATACAGGAAGGAGACTCTGGGACTCTCCCTGGGCCCCTCCTTATGCCCACACCTTGAGCCCATGCACCAGCTATGGCAGAGGTGTGGGTCCCTAAGGACCGTGTCCTCAGTCTGCAGCTCTGCACAGCCTGGCAGGCAGATAAATGAGCATAGTTCCCCATGGTCTTTATAGGCTCAGTGGAACGACAGAAATATGTTTATGGCATCCAGGTGGCTTCTCTGTGTCAGCCAATGGTCTTGGCTCCTTGTCTGTGAAGACACAGGGCACTGGTCCTGACCTTCATGCACCCATAGCTGCTGCACACACACTATGGATGAGCTGAGCTGGCCTCTGCTGATCATGGCAGTATTGAAAATCACAATCCCTGGTCCAAAGGGACTAGCAGGGGATCACGTGGCTGTAGTCCCCTGCCTCCTACCAGAGACCAGAAGACGCAGTTGGGTTCTCACTGCTTTGTTCCCAAAGATGATGAACAACAACTCTAACAGCAGGCCAGGCTGTGTTGGGAAGGACAGACAGACATATCCAAGCCCAGAGATAGATGTACTGTGGTGGTGCTTGGAGGTCTCTTCTTCACAGGCAAACTTAGCCATATTACCCAGCACTTACCCAGCTGTCTGGAGTGCCTTGGTCCCTCAAGATCCCTGTGGTAAAGAAGGCACTTCCAAAGCCGAGGACCTAGTCTCCACCAAGTTTCTGTCCACACTTGACTTCTGATGGGAGCCAGCAGTATGGACAGCCATGTAAAAATGGGGACAAGGACTGCTTTCTCCTTTGGGAGAACTTGTGAACCCCAGGATCAGATATGTTTGAAGACAGGCCATGACGAGGCGTAGAGTGACCTTACCTGAGGTTTAGGGATAGAAACCCTGTGAGGGCAGGGACTACCCCTGGGTCACACTCTTCAGAGACATATGTGGCGAGGGGAAGGTAAGGTGAGGCAGGCTGCACTCATCCCCATGGTAGCCTTCCACCATAAGGATCTCTTTCTAGGGAAACGACCCAAGGAGCTGAAGGGGTTTGCGGCCCCATAGGAGGGTCAGCAATATGAACCAACCAGTATCCCAGAGCTCCCAGGGTATAAACCACCAACCAAAGGGCACATGGAGGGCCCCATGGCTCCAGCTGCCTATCTAGCAGAGGATAGCCTTATTGGACATCATAGGGAGGAGAGGATCTTGGTCCTGAGAAGGCTCAATAGCCCAGTCTAGGTGAATGCCAGGACAGGAAATTGGGAGTGGGAAGATTGGTGAGCAGGGTGAGGGGGGATGGGTTAGGGGTTTTCAGAGGGGACCAAGAAAGGGGTAACATTTGAAATGTAAATGAATAAAATATCTATTAAAGACAGCGATACTTAAAAAAAATGAATCACTGTCTACATTGATGTGCGCAAATTGGTGTGTGTGTTTATGTGTGTGCTCACATGCATGTGTGTTCCTGAATACACACTTGCATATGTGCCTCTGTTTGTGGTGTGTGTGTGTGTGTGTGTGTGTGTGTGTGTGTAATGTTCTGACACCAGTCCTGCCCATGCTGGGCACCCACATTTGGCACAGTCCCCACATAACCATAGGGGTTTTGTTCCTAACTTTTCTAATGGAATATGGTGTACCTCTCAGTCAGGGCTAGTTAAGCTCATGTTGTACCCATGGGGAACACTGATCTTTTAGGACTGCACCCTTTGTCAGACTTGGGGGCCCTCCTCATCCTCCAGTGGCCAGTCTGTTCTATATCAAACTGTGCAGGCAATAGAACCTTCACATCTGCGAGCACCCGTGTGTGAGTCCTTGCAACAGCTGACATCCTGGCTGACCCTCCCCACTCTACCTATCCTAGATGAGCTCAGGATGCACACTACCCACCCACCCAGCCAGATTTGAGATCCATTCTGGCAAATGATAAGGTGTCAAGATGTGGCCCTTAGAGGAATGGGTCCACTGTTGGGAACAACTACCAAGTACCTATGACCAGCAGTGACATACAAGTCTCCTCTTGTCCTAGTTAAGTGAATTCAAATACTTCTTTGGGCTTTGTGCAGCATAGGAATAATGAGGGCTTGTGGATAGATAACCCACCCTAAACCTTCTGAGAGCCCACGAACTGCACCTGCTTAATGGCCCCTGGACCTCCTTGGATAAGGTAAGGAGAGCAGACCCCAAATATCCCTATACCATTGCTTCAGCGACACTGTCATGCCAGGTGGAAGCAGCCTTCACAGCCTGAGAAGTGGAGTAAGTGTTCTTTCCCATTGCATCCTGTGGTGTCTTGTTTGCATAGACAGTGACAGGGTCTTGTGCGGAATTGAGACCAACTGCATGGGAGGCCTTTGTGTTGGGTACAGTACTTATAAGGTAGACATGGGAAGAGGAGCTACAGACTTGTGATGTAGGAGATCCTGCAGTAGCCTGCTCTGGGTCCTTGGAGCCAACACTGGCTTTGCAGTCATAGGGCTCCTTCTAATGTACAGTCCCATCATGGCACCTTCTCGGGAAGATAAGACAGGGGCTCAAGCTGCTTCAGGGCTAACATTGACTCTTGTTTCTCTCAGAGTCTTATGTTCCTGAGAATCCCAGGAGCTTAGAGCCAGAGACAGGAAGAATAGGGCCTTCCCCATGCCCTTGGCTAATGTCAGAGCTGGGTCCCCTTCTCCTACAAGTGGGCAGGCAAAGGAGACTGATATTGTGTGCACAAGGCTTGAGGGACAAAACTGCCTTGCCCAGACCTGGCCCAAGGCTGGTGGTGCTGGAATGCTTCCAATCCACCTTCAAGGCTGGCCAGCACAGACAGGGCTGCTGTATGGCTCTTGCCTACACCACAGTGTCCCGCAGATATGGTTCTTCACGAGGACATCACAGGGAGAGGCAGCTTAGGAACTTGTTGGCATTGAGAGGAGCTAACCTCTCGAGGAACCAGCATCTGCACCAGTGTCACTGTGTGAGGTAGTCATGAGCTGTCTGGATGAGTGAGCCCACATGCTTTGTCCATGCTAAGGACACACTGGTCACCTGTGTGGCTGTCCTCTGCCTCCCCAACCTGCAGAGATACAACAGTGTGATGTTAGTTCTTTCCCTGCTGTTGGTGCTTTTGGTATTACTACGATTTCAGGACCCCAGTTCTGCCCAGACCATTCTAATTCTCGCATAGGCAATCTGTCCTGGGCCTGACAGGCCATCCTGTTGGTGTGCTCTGTCTTAGCTCTTAGGACACACTTCCCTCTGGTTTCCTCATGCTGTTTCCTCCAACCATCCCAGCATGCATCAGCTCCGTATCCCACCCTAGTTTAGGATCCCTGATAATCCCTGATACTTTTGTGTTCTCCCAGGCTGGGTTGTGGGCACTTGTGTGGCTCAGATGGATCCTACAAGTTCTTGCGATCCTCCATGCCATGGCATAGGTAGTCTTTGGGTTCACACTGGCCTCAGGGTTGCTGGCCTGCCCAGGATTCTGTTCCCTTTGTTGTCTTTTTGCAGTTATGACTTTCAGGAATGGCTCTGGATGTGGTCACCACTCTCTTCCCTGGACACATCTGAGAGTTCAAGGACGGCCACCTTTCACTTAAGCAAACCTGCCCACAGACTGTGTGGGTCTCCTCAGCTGAGAGTACCCTCCACATTACAGTGATGCTCAAGTTGCGCTTTTCAGTCACGAGACACTGTAGGATCTGTCCTGAGGACCCTACACATACTGCAGGTAGGAGAGCCACGCACGGGGCTTGCTATTTGGTCAGTTCTTCTGAGTATTGCCTTGAGCTGAGAGCCTTAGGGCAGGCATACGCTCCTGTATTATATGAGCTGGCTCCTCTCTGGGCCTGGACTCTGCTGGGACTGCCTCTCGTGCTCTCTCCTCCCAGTCTCTATCTGTTCCTAACTCTCTGGGAGTCCAGCATCAAGCCTACTGGGCAGTCAACCTTCATGCCAGTACAGACCCAGTCCAGGAACACAGAGCCCACTCTGTCCTCTGCCTACTTTTCACAGGGCAGCGGGTTTAGTCTCTTTGGTGTCCTATGGTGTTGGAAACGCGAGTTTCTTAAGTCCCCAGGGGGTCTGGTAGCTGCCCTTTCAAACAATGTACAGGAAAATGTAAGTGGAAATAATGTCGTGCCGTTCTGCATGTCCACCCCTGGAGGGCAGCACCCTGTTCTGGACCTGCCGTGCCACTCAGCAAGCCCTCTCACTGGGCTCTGAGCCTGAAGCAGAGAACCACTGCTAAACCCAGTGTCCCCAAGTCCCCGGCTGCACCTCCAGGGATGCCTGTAGAGGATTCCCCAGGACCCTGAGGACACAATTTGGAAAGCTTAGGTGGGCAGGGTGCTGGATCCAAAAGGGCTGTATGGAGTCCTTACCTGGGATGTGACCTCTGGCCCCGCATCCTGAGTAGCACCACCCACCATCCCTCGAAGGTCTCTGGGTGGCTGCTGAAAAGAGGTGGAGGAGGATGTGGAGGATGAAGAGGAGAGGAGTAAGCAGGGCCAAGACTGGAGCACTGCCTGTACACTGCCGTGGGACATCGTTCCTGGGCTCTCTTCTGCCACATGTCTGAAGTACAAAGCGAATAGGACTGTGTGAGATGAGGCCAGCTTCTCTTCTGAACTGTCAGAAAGAAGGACAGGAGCTATCTGTGGCGTCCACCTGTGCACAGGGTCCCAGATGAGCCTCCCTCACAAGTGATGCCATCTGCCCGCAGTGTGGCTCCAGTCAGAGTGCAGACAGGACGAGTTTGCCCCCTCATAAAAGCTGGGGTCTCACCTACTCCTGCAGACCCAGGAATGGTGCCTTCTCTGTGTGCAGCTGGAACCCCGAATGGGACACTCCTGTGATTTTACACTCAGGGAGATCTGCTATACTGTAGCCTATAGAGTCTGGACTCAACTTCAGTGGCCAAGTCGGGCTTAATTTTACATGGACAAGACTCTGAGAATGAGGCCACACACAGTGTTAGTGACACATTGCTTGCCTTTGGCCTTCAGTGCAGCCCTGAGTGCCCATTGCAGCCTGTGCCCAGAGATTCAGACTAGCATTGGCCAGGTCAGGGTCTTTGCTCCCTGGTCCTGTAGCTCACCTCCACTGTAGTTCCATGTGTCCTGGCTGCTGCAGCTGCTCCAGGAACCACTAGATGTCTTCCCACAGAGGCTCACAGGCCCGTACATGGACATCTCCCACTCTCCCTGCTGGGATGTAGGCTTGATGCCTGCTCTGTGGGAGCTGCCAGGGCTTGTGGAGCACAGTGAGAGGCAGAGGAGATGTTGTCTGCTTCTATTATTGTCCTCAGTGCCCAGGGAGGTTCTGCTGCAGGGTTCCAGCTCCAGCTCCAGCAGGTCACTGTTATAGGATTCCCAGTAGCTTTTATTCCCTGTGTTGAAAGAAGCACAAAACCTGGTTGAGTTAGGAACATGAAGTGCCCCTGCATTCCTTATCTGGCGATGGTCAGAGTCCTGCGAACCGAGAGATACATCAGAGCCTATGCGCAGAGAGCAAAGCACCAGCCTTGGAGAATGAGCTCTGCATTCCCATGACAGCTAGGAACCCTGAATGGACTTTGTCCCCAGCAGCCTCCCAGCTCCCCCTTGTGGTGGTTCTTGGAGCTGCGACACTTTGTCTCTTAGCTACAGAGCCATCCTGAGCAGCCCTGGTGGTCTATCACCCAGGATAGGACCAGGAGAAAAGAGAACCCATCAGTTGCTTCTGAGGATGTACAGTCGTGCAATATGCACCCAGCATCCTTGAGAGCCTGCCTTATAACATGGGCACAGAGTTCTACTTGCTTAAGCCTCACAAATATGTTCAGGAACACTCAGCTCTCTCTCTCAAACCCACAGGCACACATAAACACAAACACACAACATTCATAACCACATGCATGTAAACTCATGTACAGTCACACAGAGGCATGTACACAGAAGTTCACACCCCCTACATGCATTTACATACATACATGCATGCAAATAAAAAGACACGGTCACACACTCCTTCCTGTACACTGTGGCTTTATTGTGCAGCAACTTAAATCTTTTCTCGGTGGAGTATGAAAACTAGAGAGAAGAGAGATTCTTCAGGCAGCACCAAGGCTATCCCCTTGCAGAAAAAGTTGCTTCTTTGTCTGTTTGCAGGGCTACGGACGTAAGGAAAATGAAACTGTAGAATCATATCCATCTTGAAGGGATGGACAGGTCACTCCCACCTTGCTTCCTAACCCCTGTATGGAGGAACAGGAGCTGATGACCACCAGCAATGATTGTTTTCGACAGAAGGTGTGGTCTGGATGCCCAGCCAGCCCAGCCAGCCAACCCCAGGAGTAGGGTTCAAGGGTTGATATTGCTACATCCTCAGACCCTAGAGAGGGTGTGTGGCCATCAGCTAGGTGCCCAGAACCAGGAGGATCTAATACCCACTCTCTGCCTCCTCCAGCTGCTGTAGCCACTGCTGCACAGGCTGCAAGCTGAGGTGGAGCTGGTGGTGGTATGAAGCAGTTACAGCAGGTAATGGGAGGGCCAGGCATGGCCCTTGTAGAACAGCACCTTCTGTGTTGCCAACAGTCTTTCTCCCTGGATTTCCAGCATCTTCCCCTGGATAAACAGGACAGATGATTTGACTTTACATCCTGAAAATGGTTGCAGCCACAGCCGCAGCAACAGCAACAGCAGCAGAGGAATACCTTAATATCAGACATAAGCCACGACTGGGCCCTGTCCCATACTTGATTTGGAGAGCTCATGTCCCTGTGGAAACAGTCTCAGACCACAGTGAGTACCATCTGTCTGCAGCCTTAAGAATGCAAAAGAAACCTGGGTCAGCTCCCTATGTACACAAGTCTTGCTTGCAGGATTTTCTGTGAAGCCTAATCAGTGCTTGGAGCCAGCCTTCTCTCCGGCCGTCCTCACTGTCATGGCTTTGGGAATATGGAAATGGAGACAGAGGCTAAGTGGTGTGTCTTTAAGGCACCATGTCTTTCCCCTGTTGCTGAGTGGAACATTGGAAATTGGTGGCAGGCAGTGCTGTACATCTCTCAGAGAGCTCAGTACCACTATGTCCGTGTCACCAGACATGGCTGTGAGGAGCACAAGGATGAGAGATGCCTTGGAGAAAGGAGGATTAGGATGGAGTTGGGTTCGGGTTCTGAGGACTGCTGAGCTTTATGGATGCATTCGCCCTTCAGATGCCCAGCAGAACGGTGACCTTTGGAGTGTATGACCTGGGGGAATTGCAGAGCATCTGTGAGGTGTATTCCATCCTGAAAGACAGACGTAATGTGGAATGCAGAAACTGGAGCATGGGGTAGGATCTGGGCTATCAGGAGACAGGAGAGAAAGAGGAGGAGTCCTCACCTCATAGATGGTCACTCCCTTCAGAGTAAGTCGCTATGTCCAGCAGAGTGAGTTAGGCCTTCTGCCATAGCGTCACACCCAAAGTGAGGATGTGATGCTTCTAAATCTTTGGTCCGCTCCCCTCTCATGTCACCCAGGTGCCCATAGGACCACAGATGCAGTCCCCCTTCGAGGTCTGTGGAGCCCATTTCAGCCCCACAGCCCCTGTTCTTGGGGAAACTTGCCAGTGAGGGATCGTGTGAGTGTGGACTGAGGGAAGCTTTGAGAAAAGCTGCCTGGACTCCAGTGTGGCACTGGAGAGAGCTCTGCCAGGCAGACGTGTGAGGCCCAAGGCACAGAGCACTGTAAGGAGCATGAGGTGGGGACCAGTTAGGGAGAACATGGGCGGGGCCGCAGTCCGCAGAACCATCTGCTCCCCATGGCAGTCAAGCTGTGCTTCTGCAAGGAGACTAACCTGTCACCCACATCTCCCTTTCCAGGGAACAGGTGAGGAAACAGGCACAGAGAGCCTAAGGTAGCTGGGTTTGTTCCTGTTTGCAGAGGCGGGGTGGATAACACGCTGCAGCTGAGCAGGCCGAGGTACTCAGAGGTGTCAAGCTATCTGGGCTTATGCAGGAGCCACAGGCGTGGCCTACTCTGCCATCGTTCCTACACCACAGTGACAGCCTTTGCAGTCACTGTATTGGTGTGGGGGCTGGTAAGCACCCTTGGATGTGAGTCCTTCTGTGTTCATGTCCTTGTCCCTCCCTAGCTTTACATCCTCCTCTTATTCAAGGTGAGCAGTCATTGGAAACCCATGCTTTCAGAAAAACACACAAAGAGGGTGACACACACACAGGGATTGTGACACACACAGGGAAGGTGACACACACAGGGAAGGTGACACACAGGGAGGGTGACACACACAGGGAGGGTGACACACACAGGGAGGTGACACACACAGGGAGGGTGACACACACAGGGAGGGTGACACACACAGGGAGGGTGACACACACATGGAGGGTAACACACACACAGGGAGGGTGACACACACAGGGAAGGTGACACACACACAGGGAGGGTGACACACACATGGAAGGTGACACACAGGGAGGGTGACACACACAGGGAGGGTGACACACAGGGAGGGTGAAACACACATGGAAGGTGACACACAGGGAGGGTAACACACACACACATGGAAGGTGACACACTGGGAGGGTGACACACAGGGAGGGTGACACACACATGGAAGGTGACACACAGGAAGGGTGACACACACACAGGGAGGGTGACACACACAGGGAGGGTGACACACAGGGAGGGTGACACACACATGGAAGGTGACACACAGGGAGGGTAACACACACACACATGGAAGGTGACACACTGGGAGGGTGACACACAGGGAGGGTGACACACACATGGAAGGTGACACACAGGGAGGGTAACACACACACATGGAAGGTGACACACAGGGAGGGTGACACACACACAGGGAGGGTGACACACACAGGGAGGGTGACACACACACACAGGGAGGGTGACACACACACAGGGAGGGTGACACACACACAGGGAGGGTGACACACACAGGGAGGGTGACACACACACACAGGGAGGGTGACACACACAGGGAGGGTGACACACAGGGAGGGTAACACACACACACATGGAAGGTGACACACAGGGAGGGTGACACACACAGGGAGGGTGACACACACACAGGGAGGGTGACATACTTGCCTGTTCTGTGAGGAACACGGAAGTGGAATGAAGTACCTGCACACAGCACTAACTCCTTTTGGTGGCCCAGGTCGTCCTGTAACCCCCAGGCAGCCAGCAGAAAGCAGGCCTTCTCTCTGTGCAGGAACCTGGAACTCAGTATTGGCTGCTTCAGGTGGCAGTAGTACAGGTGTCAGGCTCTCTTGTCACTGAAAGGCAGCAGGGCAGACTTTCATGACAAGTGACTCCCCTATGCCAGCTAGCACGCACCCTCCTCTTCCTAGGCCTGGCTTTCTGGTCCAAAGCCTATGAGCACTCTTGCTGGCCACTCCCTAGTCTGTGCATACACATGGCATGTCATATCACAGGGATCTTAGTGACACATGGATGAAGTCAGGCACCTTAACCAACACAAGGGCTGTCCCTGTGGATAGAGCCCTCTAGCAGCTGAGATCCCAGGAGCAGTTGGTGTCATTTGAGAGATCTCCTGAATAGGAGACTTGGAGTCTCAGGCACAGGGCCACGGACTTGCCTCCCAGTCAGCCAGTCCAGCTATGCTATGCCATCAGCTAGGCAAAAGCACTGAATCCCTCCTGAGGACCTCTCCCGGATCTTTCAGTATAGCCACCTGACTGGCCACCAATTCAGGGAACCATGTCCACAAGCCTCCTGATTTTCCCTGCTGATATGTCTAGAAGTTTCCATATAAGTGTCCTTCTCACTCTCTAGAAACATCCTCTCTTACCCCCAGGAGCCCTTCTTCTCTAGAACCTTTAGTCACACATATCTGACTCTGAACACTTCAGTGCCCTCATTCACCCTTTATGGGCATCAGCACCAGTCTGGCATTGCCAAAGCAGGTCCTAAGAACACCTCCCCTGTGCTGTGCTGGGAGAGCGTACAGTTCTTTGTTGGTCCCTAAAGAGCTGTGTGTCAGGCTCCGAGACAGCCCACTAATGGCTGCCGATCTACCTTTGGAGAGCAACCAACCTGTTCTCTGTTCAACTTTTCCAGGAATGTCCTTGCCCAAGTAGACTTTATTACTCAGGACACCCGGAAGGAAGCACAATTCCTGTTTAAAGCAGAATTCCGAGGCTCACCTACAGCCATCAGATGTACTCGCCTGCCTGGGTTTGAAAATATACATCTTTATAAGAGGACCTTTCCTTTTCAGACCACACTGGACTGTATTCCACCCTCAGTGTCTCTGACACCAGTGTAGTTACCTTATCACCCTCCTGTTTTCCACAATGAACTAGGCAGGGATGTGTGGCCTGGGAGGGGGTGTGCCCCATGACAGTTACATCTTTGATGATGGGACATTGAAGATGACTGAGAGTGAAGAGCAAGAAGATCGAAGCTAGAGATCTGTCAGATGCGGGGTGTGTGAGGGGCAAAGGCAAGAGGAAGAGAGGAGTCTGATAGGGAAGCCGAGTTCTCTCATCTACAGTCAATCTCTGGATAATGGGGACAAAGGCAGTGTTCCTAGAGATCACACAGGTCCCACATAGCAAATGCAGCCCATGTCCTCTAACTCATATACTGTCACTCTGCATAATGGGAGGTACATGGTACCTCTTAGATATCCTGCAGGTCCCACATAGAAAATGTAGCCCATAGAAACTCCAGACACCACAAGGGACAAGGAAGCCCATGTATGAGTAAGAACCAAGCAACAAAGGATCCTCTGGAAGCAGGGAAGACAAGATTCCAGGAGACTGGCAGGGTTGGTGGTTACTATGCTGCATGGAGTACTTCATAGCAAAGTGCTATGTCCACCTGCACCTGGAGCCTCCTACACAATTGCCTGGTGTCTCCTTTCCCTGTCCTCCTGGTGTGTCCTCCCTGTCCCTCTGTTGAAGAACCCTGGCTGTCACCCTGTCTACCTGCACGGATAGCTGCAGTTTTCCCAGGTAGACAGTAGTTCCAGGATGTTCCTCAACTCTGAGTTCTACTCGGCATCCGGACTATTGTTTCTGCTGTTCACCATACAAGGGCTCTCCCTTAGCCAGGCTTTGTCTACTGCCTCGTGCAAAGGAGAGTGAATGAAGACTGACCAGTCCTGAGCCTTCCACTCAGGTGCTGCCAAACCTCCATGGTTATCAGTGCAAGGGAGGAGCTGCACTGGCTGTGCTGTCCCTATCCAGACAGTGGCTGTCCAAGAGCTCAGTGGCTGAACAGGGAGCACGGGTCAGGGCTGTAGTGCTGGGTGTGTGGAGACTGCTAGAATGCCAGCAAGCAATGCTACCACTCTCAGCAGGATGCAAGGCAGGAGCTCTGTGCTCCCTGACAGGAGGGGATGTATGTGACCCTGACTCCCATGAAATGCTCCTGCAGACCTATTGCATTATCAGCTGTGAGAAAATTTCCCTCATTAAGAACTTACCATGCTGTTGTCTCTGTCATCTAGCTGTGTCTCTCAGAGATGAACCCTTAAGAATACTGATATTTCTTCTATAAATATGAATATTCAGTTAAAGCATTTTCAGAATTGGGTCTCATTGTGCTATCTGGCTCCAGAGATAGTCAGACAGCAATTCTCACAGGGACACTGAAATCAGGTGGTTAATTTCTTCCTAATCTTCTTCTCCTCCTTCTCCTCCTTCTGCTTCTCCTTCTCCTCCTTCTCCTCCTTTTCTCCTTCTCCTCCTTTTCTCCTTCTCCTCCTTTTCTCCTTCTCCTTTCTTCCTTCTCCTTTCTCCTTCCTTCTCCTTCTCTTCTTCTTCTTCTTCTTCTTCTTCTTCTTCTTCTTCTTCTTCTTCTTCTTCTTCTTCTTCTTCTTCTCCTCCTCCTCCTCCTCCTCCTCCTCCTCCTCCTCCTCCTCCTCCTCCTCCTCCTCTTCCTGCTACAGTTACTGTTGTACTTGTGCTACTGTGTCTTTTCCTGGGCCCTGGGTTTGAAATCACCTCCTGTTCATATTCAGGACATGACATCATTTCCTGATGACACTGTAAAGATCAAGATAATTTATTAGAGACAAAAGAAATAATGAGGTGCAATTCTTAGAATAACATAAGGGGCTTTGACATGCATTAGTATTTTATATCTTTTTTCTACTTTCCAGTCAAGATCCTGAAATGAAATAATTTAGAAATGTTTCCTTTAAAAAAATCTATGTATTACTATGTCCTTCTTAGGAACAAAAGGATAATCAGTATTCAAAAACTATGAATGCATGCAGCAGTCTGACCATCATCAATAATCAGCAAACTATGCTGTTGATACTTATTAAATGACATTGCTGGTTTTTAATTTTGAGGCTTACTGGAATGTGATGTCACTTTTGAAAATGTAAGAATCTGTTCTTCAGCTCTTGTGAGTGATTGGCACATTGCTAGGGCCCACAGTCCCTGAAAGAATCCTTGAGCCCATATTACCCTAGTCCTAACCCTGTGGGAACTGTTGTCTTTAGGGGGACGGACTCCAGGTGAAGGAATGGGGACAGCAAGACCACTCTGTTGACTGGAGTAGAATCAGTGAGTCCATGCAGGGAAGAGGAGAAACCCAGAATAGGGAGAAGGCTTGGGGTTGATGAAGAATTGTAAAGTACTTGGAGAAGATGAGAAGGTAAGAATTGTGGGGAAAATGCAAACCAGAGACAGAGGAGGGACCAGCCCAGAGTCAAGCGGGTAGGATAAAGCTCAAAGTACCTGGGCCCTGCCTGCTGCTTTTTCTCTGGATTTTGTCCATGTGCCTCATCTCTGGGGGGAGACTTTGTTCTGCCTATGGCGAGGTTGATTTCCTACTGTAAAGCAGCAACAGAGTTTCCTCATGGCATGTCGGATCCTCTTGACCCATCCCCTGAAGCCTCGGGGCCGGGCCCTGCTGGGGATGGGCTTATTCTCTGCTGAGGCACTGTGGGAGAGGAGATCGTCTTCTGGGATGGAATTGTTGCTGTTCTCAGTGATGCTGGTTGTTGTGGGAATACAGGGGACACTCATGGCAAATATGTGGTGTTGGTCCTGTGTGAGTGTCCTCTGGAGTGGCCTCAAGTGCAGAAGACCCGGCCCAGTGGATCTTCTGCCCGCTCTTTCCCTAGCCTTCTGGCCATAGGTAGACTCCTGACCAGTGTAGGATGGTGAGACCAATGGGCCAAGTACAGGAGCACTTCTGCTTGTCTTCATTCCTAAAGTAAAAGCAGCAGCATCTTCAATGGTCGGGAATGGGGCTGTAACTGGACTCACTGTCTGAGTTGGTGTTGAGTAGCCATGTGTCTGGAGAGCCTGTCTGTGTAGTAAAAAATAGCAAGCCATGGTTTGATTATATTTGTGTTTACGTAGTGACTCTCGAATGTCTTGCCCTTGGAAGCCAATGTATTCCATGGCTTGGACAATGGTAGAGTCAGCCTGAACAGGGATTAGATCCTCACGGGGATTCGGGAACATCTTCCAATCCCCTTTAAACCAGGGGTGCAGCATCACCTCCATGGGTGTGGGCCTATATGTAGGATGGACCGTCAGTAATAGGCTGAGCAGGTCCTCAAGCTCTTCTGAGATCCCATAGGGGGCAGGATATACACCTGCTACAACTTGTCTTTGCAGTTCGTGGATGATCACTGAATCAAAAGGCACCTTCCCCACAATCATGAAGTACAGGACCACTCCCAAGGTCCACGTGTCGCTTTTTGTACCATCGTATCTTTTACCGAGGAAGAATTCTGGGGCACCAAAAGAGTAGGAACCACAATGCTGGTTGAGCATTTGACCAGGTTTGACTTTGGTACTAAGGCCAAAGTCGATTATTTTGATTTTTCCATTGTTATCTATCAATATGTTGTCAGGTTTGAGGTCCCGGTGCACTACACCATGCTCATGGCAGTAGCTCACAGCAGAGACCATTTGCTTAAATATTTTCCGGGCCTCGTCCTCTTCTATGTGGCCCGAATTTTTGATGTGTTGGTAGAGTTGTTGTCCTTGAAAAAGTTCCATTACCATGTATACTCTTGTTTTGGTCTCAATCACTTGTAGAAGTGAGATGATGTTGGGATGGCTGAGCGTTCTCATTATATTGGCCTCTGTCATGGCTGACTGAAACCACTGCTTGCCCTTTTCAAGAACTTTGATGGCCACGGGTATGTCTGTGAGCCGGTGGTGGGCCAGGACGACATTGGCATTACTCCCTTGCCCGATGGTCCTCAAGACTTTGTATTGGGAGTGGAAGTTTTCCTCCTCAGAGATACTGCACTGGGGGCTGGATGGTGGCAATTCCTCCTCACTATGTGTAGGTATTGCATCACTACTAATGCTACCTAAAAATAATGTAAAAAGAGTAGTATCAAAATAATGAAAAAGATGTAGGAAAACAGAAACCAAAATACTACACATGCTACCTAAAATAAACAAAGAAAATGTGCTGGACATAAAGGTAAGTAAAGCTAGAAAAATAGAATAAGTATTATGAAAAATATATGGGAAATATATTTTCATTGGGAAATAAAGGAAAAATTTTAAATAAATCCTAACCAAATAATCCACCCCAAGCTAGAAACCTATGAGTACACACATGCCAAATATAGATGGTGAAACTAAAAAACATAGTCATAAAACAGGGGGATTGGGCGGGCGACAGCTGATTAATACTGATTGGTTGTAGATTGAGGAAAAAAATCATATGAAATAAATGAGAGGTGAAAGAATTAGTAAAAGAGAAAACCAATATAAATCCCCAGTACTTCAGAGAAAATTCCATTTCGCTTCAGGACCTAGTCATTCACAACGAAACCTCAGCTCCCTAGAGCAAAATATTGAAAATTAAAATTAACCAATGATAAACAATAAGATGGTAAAATGTCAGAGAACAGTAAACCTAAAACCATGAGCAAAAAGCCACAGATCTGGACTCAACTTCAGTGGCAAGGCCAGTCGCTTTTTACCAGGACAAGAGTCTGAGAATGAGGCCACACACAGTGTGAATGACACATTGTGTGTCCGTGAGTGGCCTTCAGTGCATCCCTGAGTGCCCATTGCAGCCTGCGCCCAGAGATTCAGACTAGCAGTGGCCAGGTCAGGGTCTTTGCTCCCTGGTCCTGTAGCTCACCTCCACTGTAGTTCCATGTGTCCTGGCTGCTGTAGCTGCTCCAGGAACCACTAGATGTCTTCCCACAGAGGCTCACAGATCCTGTGGGCTCATCCACAGACATCTTCCACTCTCCCTGCAGGAAAAGCCAAAGTGTCTTGAAGGGCAAATATGTATAAATTATAAGCCAAGGACAACATGTTGTGAATAAGTCAGGAAACAATAACAATGTAAAAATAGGAAAGCAAAATACATTGAAAATAGAGATAGACTGAAGCAGCCTGAAATGCATTAGGAAATGATCAAAACAATAAAGCACCATGTGAGAAAATAAATCCTAGGTAAAACAAAGTAGCCATCCAAATAAAACATAAAAATCAAAACAGCAACACTAAGGAAACAAAAAGCCAGTGGCCTTGCAAATATATGGCCTAATTCTATCTCTTGAAGTCATACCGAAATCAATCAATCAATAAATAAACAGCAAACTATCTACATAGGCCTTTAATCTGAGAGTATGTGGGTGTCATGTCAAACCCCTGTGATCCTCTGGTCAGCCATCCCAGATACTTGGACAGCTTCAGTCCATTGAGTGAGTCTGTCTAGAAAATAAGGTTGACGGCCTACCTTAGGTACAGCAGCTGGGCTGACTTCTCTCCTGTACACTCTCTTGCACCAAGGTACAAGCAATACAGATGCAAGAGGGAAAGGGGTATGTGTACAGGCAGGCACACAGACACAGACACACACACGCACAACTACACAAATACAGAAAAGTGAACTTACACACTCACAGACACAGACACAAAAAGACACACACACACAAAGACACAAATACAAAAGCAAACACACCCAAAAATACACACACAAATAAAGAAAAGTGAACTTACACAGACACAGACACAGACACAGACACAGACACAAAAGCACACACAGGCAAAAATGCACACATAAACAGAAAAGTGAACTTACACCCCCCCATCCCCACACCCACACACAAAAGCCCACAGGAATACAAATTTTTACATAAACCCAGAATTACACTACACACAATCACATAGGAACATGTATACACCTGCTCACACACAAGCAAACCTATAAGTATATACTGCACACACACACACACACACACACACACACACACACCACACCACACCCTGGCAAACACCCCTATAAATTCACACACTCCTACATACACAGACACACATGGGAACTATTATTCACACTCTCACACACAAGCAAATCTGTAAACACACACTCCTATACACACTGTAACATACGCAGCCACACACCACTCGTACAAACCAATACAACCACACACAGCTCACTAGATACAAGAAATTCGCAAGGGCAACACTCCACAACTCCTCTCAACGCACTCAAAGAAAACCAGGCCTGGCCACAGCTTAACATCTGCTGGCTAGAGCGCCTCACAATCTCTCCTCATGAGGTCATAATAGGAGTCCTCATGGTTGGAAGGACTCCAAGGCTCTGGCTTAGGTGGGCTGTGAACACGGACATTAGGCTTTTAGAAACCAAAGCCTCTAGGATGGCTTACTGTAAATCCTCATGTCTACCCTGTGTGCCTCCTTTTCTTTGAATTCTGACTGATTAGCCTCAAGCTGATGCTACAGTTTAACTTTTGAGAAAAGCTGTGTTTCAAAGTGAGCCATCAGGGAAGACACTGTTCTCATACTGCCTCAGAAAGGCTCTAGGTTCTCATCCATCACCTGAGCCAGGGCTGCAGGAATGAGCAGAGCACTTCCATCCCGTGGTGTGGACTTGAGTTTGAATCCTCAGAACCCACACCAAAGCTGGATGCAGCAGCAAAGTCCATAAGGCCAGGATCCCTGGGTGGTGGGGGGATGGGAATAGTAAACGGGGTGTGCAAGCGTGAGCACCTGTCTGGAGGATGGCCTCTGACAGGACATAAGCATAGGAGTATACATGTACAGCCAGACACATAATGGGGTAAGCACACACATGCAAACACCCTTCCCCCAGTGAGGATGGCATGATGTATGGAAACCAAGTCCATATTGAGTGTAGAGCTCACAGTAGACACTGACGCCCAACGGTGGAACAGACATGTGAGAGGACCAGAAGCTCTGTGCTCGCTGGGACCCAAACGATTTTCAGATATCCTTTTCCACTGTTAGAGTCTCATTGTTTTCTAACCAACTGTGACGGTACACATAGAACCTTTTTTAGACAAGATTAGCTGGTCCTTTGCAGATCCAGGCTCCAAACCCAGGTGTTAAGTGCCAGGGGACTGACCGCAAGCAGGTCAAAATATCTTTAGTAATAATTTAATGATTTCAAGTGCTTTTATACTTTTGTCTTAAAATTGAGGTTGAATTTTAGAAAAAGTTCATAGAGTGGAAAAGGATTTTTAAAAATCCTTTAGACTCTAGGAGACTTCAGATGTCAAAAGGGAAAGTCTGTCATGATCCTGTTTAACATGGCAGATATTTTAATAACAATAACATCCTTAGTATGTTTTCTGATTTTACACACACACAAATCTCAACCTGCAGTATTTGTTTGACCTGAAAGCATCTTTTAGAAATGGTTCAGAGCCTGCCCGGCTTTTCTGCTGGCCTTGATTAGATCAGAGATGCCAGATGATCCGTTTCCCTGCATGACACAGCGTCCCTGGGAAAAGAGCAGTGAGGCTGATGGTGAAGACGCCCTTGCTCTGTTATTGGACGCCTGTAAGCCTTACAGCTCAGGGTCCTGTCTTGAGTTGTACTTTTGAAGAAATTAAGAAACCTCCTACCTCTCCAACTAATGCTCATGGACAGGAGAAGGCAAGTCAAATATTATAAAGGAACAAAATAAAAACTTTCAATGTAAAAACACAATTTACTAAAGAATAAGAAAAATGTCTTAGTTATAATAGCTCTAGTTAATTTGTCTTTTTTAAAAAAATTAATAACCTGTGAACTAAATTATACAGAAGACCCCCTGACAACCACCTCTACGGCTAGGAAAATGTAGAACCATATTTTTAGAACACTCGTCTCTGGCACATTTCCGATCCTGCAGTTCTGCTTACAGTCGTGAGCACTGTGATTGAACTAGTGAGCTAAACCATCGTGCAGGGCTTCTCCTGCTGTGCAACAGGAAGAGCCCAGCTGTGCACATCAGCAAGTGTAGCTTTGGTTTTGCCCTTAAGTTGCCTTCTCTGCGCGTTTGATGGTCCCTGGGATGTTTGCTTTTGTTGCTCTCCTGAGGTTCTGCTTCTCCTGTTTTTTCCTAACTGCTCTTTTGTTTCTCCATTGGCTCTTCTGGGGTGTGCACAGTTGTCTGCAGCCCCCTCATTGAAGTTCTCAGGAGGACCTTTGCTTCCCTGTCTCTTTGTATCTGGTTCTCATTAGCAGTGCCTATGCCTGCCTTAAATTCCACCCTAAATCCCAAACTTTGTTGTGACTTGCACCTACTGATGTTAATAAAAGATTAACTTTATTTCTCTTTTTGAGAAGACAATTTTTTAGGGATGCCTTATTATTTCCTGACATCAATAACCCCAACAGCACAGGTTAATTCATTCCTTTTTTCTGGGTAGAGTGGAGGTTTTTATTTTTACCTCATATGTTTGAATATTTTGCTTGCATATATGTCTATACATGGTGTTCTCAGAGTCTGGAAGAAGGCATAACATCTCCTGAGCCTGAAGTTGTAGATGATTTGCAGGTTCATAGCGATCAAAGTTGGACCCTTTAGAAGAGCATCCAGGGCTCTTAACTTCGGGATGTCACTCCAGCCCTAGAGCTAGTGTTTTATTCCGTCAATAACAAGGAATTAAATTTTAGATTTTTGTGCGTGTGATTTTTCTTAAAGCATACACTTACAATCTAAATTCAGCAGTCTAAATAGTTTTGCTGTAAACATTGTGTAGGCAAACTGGAAATTTTATGGACCTGAACTGGATCTTACAGAAATCTTTTTAATGTTCAGATTTTCTGCAGGAGCTAGAGATCAGCAGTAAAATTTTTAGATTCAAATTATAGAGAGTTTGCATCAGTCATCACAGTGACGTATCACAGTGCTGCTGTAGGTTTTTGCCACAGCACTGCTCTGTGCAGCATTTCAATGTCACCACTGTCTGTGTCAAAGCTACAGAGATTGTGGAGAGCCTTATTGGGGTGCCGTGCTGCCTGGCAATAGCCTGACATTGGCCAAGGACAAGGGCCTCAAGCAGGAATCTGACATCAGGGCATAATAAAGAAGTAGTTTATGGCAGAAGCAAGCTTTAGGCAAGATTCTGGGCTTGGACAGGGAAGTAGGCTTAGGTATTTTGGTCATCCTTACACACCCTTGGAAACAACTGTCACTGAAGTGGTGTGGGACTTTGCTTACTGCCTTGACAATTTTGTGTTTACTGTCTTCCTTGTCCTTTATTTTACTACTATCCTAACTCCTGCATGTAATTAAATTGGTATAAAAATGCATTGAGAATTATTAAACCTGCCCTTCAGTCTCAGAATTGACTGGGTCATACTGCAGTTTTGTCTAATTATCTCTTTCTTTTCAATCCTCACTCCTGTGCTGGAGAACCAGTTGACTGAGCGGGCTTGGTCAGACATCTGTAGATGAGGATGGATAAAGGGGAGTCTTTATCCTACCCTGGAACTCGTGCTGCTGAGGAATACGGTCAGGAGGCTGAAGGAGCCACAACGAACAAGAGCTTCACCGGCATTTCAATGTGGATGGTGTGTTGGACACTGGGAAGGGAGGGTGTTGGATCTCTTGTTTTCTCAGAAAGGTACAACTTATTGACAAGAAATAGAGGAGCATCAGCTGACAGATTTGGAACCACCATGGGAGCTTTTAAACCAGCTGTCACGTAAAGCAGAGCATCCTGTGCAGGGGAGTTAGCAGTGGTTCCCATATGTGTGATAGTCACACGTGAGCCAGAATGACTCCCGACTCTTAACTGCTAGTCTGAGGTCATGTCAGGCTAGGAGGACTCCCCTAGTCCAGATTGACCAATGAGGGAGTGGAATTGCTACAAGTGTAGCAGCCCTAGGTTTTAAACCACTCCCAGTACAGGGAGGCTGTCCCTAATATCTCCCAACTGAGACTGGATTCAGGATAGGCTCACATGCAGGTCCCACCCACATTCCAGGAGGAGAGAATGTATTTTCATTTGGGGTGGTCATCATATTATGTAATTCTTAAAGTTCTGTTGGCGACTTGTAGGAGGCACCTAACAAATTTATTTTGGCAACAGAATCATGCTTTATTAGTGCATGAATTTATGGAATAACTTGCTTCTCCGAGTATGACTGAGGGAAGAACATCCCTGAGACTTGGAGAGAAAGCTTTTAGGTGACTTACATTGAAAATGTGAGAGTTAGTTAATACATGAGCTTTGCCACCCTTCAACAGTGATTTAGCCTGGCGTTGTCTACTTGTGTTTTTGTGTCTCTGTGTGCATCTGTGTCTGCTTGTCTCAGGATGTGTTTTTGTGTCTGTGGTGGCGGGGTTGACTGGGTGAAAATTAATTTTTATATTGCTTTCTGCAGGATGCATTATGCAGGCACCAGCAACAGTTGGGTGAGGTGAGGAAGTGGGGAGCGGAAGATGGAGTCAGACATGAGGAAGATGGACACCATCAGGAGGAAGAGCGAGTAAAGAGAGATGCTGGAGAAAAGGTCCGGTTCATCTACAGGCAGCTAGTGTTTACCAAATTAGCCTGAACACAAACGTTTGGCTTGAACAATGGGGGCTGGAAATTCTGTGTATCTAGGATGCAAATGGAGAACAGGGTCTTCATATTCAAACTTTTGCTAGTGGACCAAACCTCTGCTCCATCTGGCCTGCCTACCTCTCTCTTCCAGTCTATCTTCAGGCTCCCTTGCCTTCTGAGCTGGTCTCTCAAATTATTGAACAACATGTCCCTGAGGAAGGGGTATGGGGTATGGTACTACTCTGGTTTTCCCTGGCAGGGCTCAGGTTCCTCCTATGAAGGTGTTATCATTATAGTGAGAAGTAAGTGTGAGTTCGGTGGGAGGCAACAGTGACACGGAAGGCAATCAGTTTTCATTAATCATTTCAAATATTTATTCAATAAAATTACTTAATTCTGTTTGATGGTAAAGAGTGTAGATAGCTCGTAAAAACACACAAAATTAATTCGGCAGCCTACCATTTCTGGTTCTGGTTATTTCTATATGCCCTCCACTATGACCAAATCATTTGAAGTACTGTTGGTTCTTGGGTCTTTCTCTGTATCTTTCAAAGAAATTATTTCCTTTGGTTAAACAAGTGCCTTCTCAAACACGATCTGGAAATTCAGAGTTCCAGGTCCCATCTGCATTTTGAATTTACATCATTCAATGTGAGTGGAACATTTCCTTCTATTCCTGATGCCTATGCAGTGACTCAAATCCCTTGTAGAAGCTTGGTTGGATATTGGGACATGCACTGACGTAGCTAACAGTAAGTCTTCACTGCCTAACACAGGCAAGCCCTCGTCACAGGTCCTGGCACTGAAGTTCTTCCTCAGTCCCTTTCACTTACTTGAACCTGTTCCTTTTCACTATCCTAGTCCCTTGCAACTCATACACTAATATCCAGACCTTCCTATGCTTGCAGCTTCTGGTAATGAACCCTTCAGACTGACTGCTGAGTGCAGGGGTTCCCCTGTTCATGATGGAGCACAAGAGCTGCCCACAGAGACGTAGTAAGCAGAAGACATAGAATCAGATTGAGAGTTCAAACTCTGTTGGCTTTAAAGGACATAGAATTCTGGCATCGAATATATCCATGTAATTTTAGTGAATTTAGTGACTAAACTTCCTGAGAGATTTCTACATGACGTGAACTTGGCTGTTCTGGGAGAGGCTGACTCAGCAAGGTTTGTTTCCTACACACAACGGAGCAGTTCTGCTAGAGTGATGACATTTCCCCACCTGGAGCAGACGCTTTTAATCTACTTTGAAGGATTGGTATGTAATATTCTTCAATCATTCTGAGAGCCCAAATCCAGTCTTTTTATAAAATTTCTATAAATTATTATAAATGATGAAAATTTAGTGTTCTTTCCAGGCATTTATGGAATAGCAATACATTTTGAAGCCAATTTTATAGTTGGATTGTATAAATTTTATGAATGTCAGGACAAACTGGATAGTCTCATTATAGTTAGGCTCCACACTAGTGGACTTCATCCCCCAATCACACCACCAAGCCTTACGTGACGTCACACCTAAAGTCCCACCGTGTTGCCACCTGCACACTCGCACCAGCCCTGTGCCATGTCTGTCTGTCTCCTTTGTGTGCTGTGCCTGGCCTTCCTCTGGTGAAGCATGCTTCTGCACGTGGGACTTGGCCACGTATTGACAGGATGGAAGGGTCAGGGGCTGCTGTGCCCCCTCACCCTCGTGCCTACTGTGCTTTAGCAGGGGAGGAAAGAAGACTCCAAATCTCAGGGCTTGCGTGAAATGGAACAAGGAGTCCAGGAGCTGCTAGTCAAAGGATATAAAGTTGGAGATGAACAGGGAAGGACTGGGAACACTGCGAGGTGGTAAAGTCTGACACTCGGCAGTGCCCTGTAAAAACGCAACGGAACCGTCAGAAGGGAAGGCATGTTCGAGGGTCAAAGGAACTTGTGGGGAACTTTTTTGGGAAAGTAGAATTTCTGTGTTGGAATTAGTGGTTGTGTTTCTATATTTTGATTTGCTGTGGATTTCTGAAACCAGGACTTGGTGCTGACCCAGGACCATCTCTTCCTAAGAACCCCTCCCTACTGGGGAGATTATGACTCTGGAGGTTGTGTCTTCTGGTCTCTGTATCACTTCATTTTCTGCCAAGCCCTCCCTAAGACTTCCTCTGTCCATTCCCAGGCAATGAAGTGATTTCAGACACTCAAATACTAATGAATATGTGATGAGCCGAATAGGGGAGGGGAGGTTTGATTGACATGGCAGAAGAAATTTTCTGCTCCTGATGTGAGAGGTGATCGTGTTTGTATCCGAAGTCTTTCTACCTGTTTACACAGAACTGGGAACTAAGTGCCTGCCTTGAGATGGCCTTGACTGTTGAAGCGGTTCACAGCCAGTGCCGCCCCTGCTCGCCCTGTGGTCCCAGCCAGTCACATACAGGGCAGGTTGGGGAACACAAGTCAGAAGCATCCCACGGTTGTGTGAAACTGTTAACAGCGTGAGAAATGGACACAGGGCCCGTGGAGGTTGACTGAAGGATCCAACAAGACATTCTGGGTGTGGTAGGCTCTCTTGAGAGGGTAGAGGGGAGGGCTTCCGCCATGGGGAGGATCACGGGGCAGGATCGCCAGTGGGCTGGGAAAGAGATGCCACCAGGTCAGCTGCGTATTCAAGGCCACAGTGCGGTGATTTGTGTGGTACAAGCACTATGGGGACACTGGTGTTCCTGAGAAGGCAGGAGCAAAGTCCAATGTTCCAGGAGCCACTGAGCTAGCCTGGGCAAAGCGGCTGTTGGTAGGCAGAGAGCATGCGCGTGAACAGCCAGTGAACGACAACCCCAGTATTTAGCCACGCCCTCCAGTCGTTATTGCTGGGATTTTCAGGTCTGAGGAGGTTGTGGTCGCTTCAGCATCAAGTGCGGGTGAGTGTGAAGGAGCCCAGGGAGTTTGAACCTCCGCTCTGAGCTCGCAGGGATGTGGGGACCGAGGAGACCTGGGGTTGGCTTGGTGGCTCTGTGTTGTGAGCCGGATCTTGAGCTCCCTCGGGATGGAGACCAAATCGGTCCGCTTTGTTTTCAGGCTCTTAGGGCAGCTGGACCTGTTTTCTCCCAACTGGCCTTAGGTTCCTTCCTCCAACCCCCACTTGGTGCGGCTCTGACCTCACATCTCCTGCTTCTGCAGTCAGGGTCTCCTGAGATGTCACCTCCCTCAGCTCTGCTGAACATCTGCATAGTGAGGTCTTTTAGTACAGATGTGAACAAACAGTAATGACACAATCCTCGATGTCACCTCTTAGAGCGCACAGCAGAGCAAACAGATCAACAAAGAGAACAAAAATATAAATACCAGGAGTGGTAATGGCTGCCGAGCAGAGATTCTGACCTTACATGACCTAAAATCAGATCCATGCAAAAGTTAGAGAGTACATGCGTGAGTTGCAGGGACAGGAAGCTCCTGTTGAACAGGGGAGACTGAGGGTGTAGAAGACAGCGGTTTCAGTGAAAGTGGTATGTCACCAGCCAGGGCTCTGTGGTATACTGGAAACAACATACAGGTGGAGGGAATGGGAGCTCAGGCCACACAGGCTAATGGCCAACTGCTAAAGACTTAGGTCTACCAGTTATGAAGACACTACAGACATGATCTTAACCAGAGAAGATGATCTGATGTGCCTCTTAACAGTGAGTTTGTAGCAGGTGGAGGTTCCTGTCCAGAGAGATCAGATGACTGCAGGAGCAGCCACTTACAAGACAGGGCTTGTTTTCCTGGCAGAACAGAAGGAGATCTGTGTGCATGCTCTGGGGACAACTGGTGAGAGCCACAGGCAGCATTTTGGATCTTTGCAAATTTGCCTAAGTGTACTTTGAAGGAAGAATGATTATTTTTGGCAACAAGTTCTAAGTTCCTCGAGGTCAGCACAGCTCTGCCTGCTTCAAGGCCCAGCTTAGCTATACAGAAGTGTCACCCTAAGACTGTGCCTTAGCACACAGCTCAGGACCCATTTATCTCACCTTGAGAGACAAATCTTAGTACCTCTCACCTAGTTCCAAGCACCCCAAGACAGAGTTGGGCTTACAGCAGTGAGCTGCAGACTCAAGGCAAACTAAGAATTCACACTGTAATCTGGGCTGCCGCCAGAACTGAGCAGAGGTTCCTGTGTGGTTAAGACTGGAAGTCTGGGGACCAGAGAGAACTGTTTATAATGACTAGCCAAAGTGACTGGTTTACATAGATAAGGCAGATTGGGGATCACAGGCATATAAAAGCATTTAAACTGTGTTTGGAAAAATTAAGCAGAATTCTTTGTATAGTGTGAGATACTGATAACAGAGAAGGCCTCCTCGGTGCTGTGTGTATCTGGAGCCATGGATCCCTCCCTGCACACTCCTTCCATGGTGTGAGCACTGGGCGGTCTGTCCAGCTGACAGTGTTCTTCTTATGGGGTTACAATCCCCCTCCACTCCCCACCCCTTCTGCCAGCTTCCCCTCCTGGGCCCCTGAGCTCAGTCTGATGGTTGGCTTCAAGCATCACACCTGCATTAGTCAGTTGCTGGATGAACCTCCCAAGGAGCATCCACACAGGTTCCTGTCAGCAAGCACCTCTTGGCAGCAACAACAATGTCTGTATTTGGTGTCTGCAGACAGGATGAATCAGCAAGTGGGGCAGTCCCCGCATGGCCCTTCCTTCAGTCTCTGCTCCATTTTTGTCCATGTCTTTCAGAATATTTCTGAATATTTCTGGGTTAAAAACTTTGAGTTGGGTGGGTGGCCCCATTCCTCGTTGCAGGGCCACGCCTGTCTATTGGATGTGGTCTCTGTGGGCTCTCTCTCCCCTTTGCTGCATGTTTCTGCTAAAGCCATCCCTATGGAGTCCTGGGAGCCTTTTATTTCCCTGACATCTGGAATCCAGCAGTGGTTATACACAGTTCCTCATCCCCCACTGCTACACATTATATTCAATTTTCTGATCCTCTGTCCCTCTCTTCTGTCCCCTGCAGTATCTGATATTGATCCCTAATTTAATGACCCTCCTTTCTCCCTGCAATGTCTCCCCCTCCCTCCATCTCCTCCAACTATCCTTTCTCCCCTCACTTAAGGACTGAAGCACCCACACCCTGGTCTTCCTTCCTCCTACCGTCCATATGGTTTGGAGCTGTATTTTGGGCATTGTGAACTTTTGGGTTAATGTCCATTTATCGCTGAGTGCATATCATGTCTGATCGTTTGTGTCTGGGTTACCTCACCTAGGGTGATATTTACTAGTTCCATCCATTTGCCTCTGGATCTCTTGAAGCCATGGTTTTTAATAGCTTACTCCATGGAGTAAATGCCCCACATTTTCTGTATCCATTCTTCTGTTGAGGGACATCTGGGCTGTTTCCAGCTTCTGGTTATTATAAATGTGGCTGCTATAGATGTAGTGGAACATGTATCCTTGTTATATGTTGGAGAATATTTGGGTATATACCTAGTAGTGGTATAGGTGGGTCTTCATGTAGAACTGTTTATAATATTTTGAGAAACCACCAGATTGATTTCCTAATTGATTTTTTACCAGCTTGCGGTACCACCAGCAATGGAGAAGTACTCCTTCTTCTCCATATCCTAGCCAGCATCTGCTGTCACCTTTGATTTTGATCTTCCGGTTTTTTGTTTTTGTTTTTTTGAAAAGCATTTTCTTTTATTGAAAAAGGAAGTAAAAATATTTTATGATAAAATTGAAGATTTACATGGAGTATATTTCTCATAAAATAGAAGAGACAATTAGAAAAAGGCATTAAAATTGACAATTTTCATGGAAAGTTGAAGAGTAAAGTGGCAAACATAAAAAATCATTGCTAAATTGAATGAAAAAGGAAGTAGAAACATTTTATGATAGAATTCAAGATTTATGTGCAAAATATTTCTGATAAAATTGTAGAAAATATAGAAAAACATGTTAAAATAGAAGTTTATCATGTAACCTTTTATATAGATACTATAATCATTGGCATAAAAGTATTAGTAAATTGATTGAATTTGGAATAATAAACATTTTCTGATAAAGTTCTAAATGGTTTCATGTGGAATCTCGGGGCTGATTTGATTTGCATTTCCCTGATGACTAAGTATGGTGAACATATCTTTACGTGCTTCTCAGCCATTTGGTATTCCTCAGTTGTGAATTTCTTTGTTTAGCACTGTATCTCATTTTTAATATGGCTATTTGGTTCTCTATAACCTAACTCTTTGAGTACTCTTCATATTTTTGTTATTCGCCTCTAATGGATATATGGTTGGTGATGATCTTTTCCCAATCTGTGGGTTGCAATTTTGTCTGTTACAGAGTCCTTTGCCTTATAGAAACTTTTCAATTTTATGGGGTCCCATTTGTTAATTGTTCATCTTAGAGCATAAGCCATTATTGTTTTGTAGAAGAAAATTTCCCCTGTACCCATGTGTTCAATGTCCTTCTCCACTTCTCAAAGATCAGCATATGAGGTTTTATGTGGAGGTCCTTGATCCATTTGGACGTGAGCTTTGTATAAGGAGTTAAGACTAGATCAATTTTCATTCTTCTACATGCTGACTGCCAATTGAACCAGCAGCATTTATTAAAAATACCCACTTTTTTGCCACTGCATTGATTTGGCTTCTTTTTCAAATATCAAGAGACCATAGGTTTATGGGTACATTTCTGGGTTTTCAATTCTATTCAATCCATATTCCTGTTTGTCTCTGTGCCATTACCATGTGGTTTTTTCTCACTATTGTTCTCTGCTACAGGTTGAGGGCAGGGATGGTGATTCCCCCAGAAATTCTTTCATTCATGAGAAGGGTTCTTGGTATCCTGGGTTTTTCCTTATTCCAAATGATTTAGATGTTTTCTCTTCCCATCTCTATGAAGAATTGAGTTTGAATTTTGATGGGGATTGCATTGAATTTGCAGATTGCTTTTGGTAAGATGGCCATTTTTACTGTATTAATCCTGACCATCCATGAGCATGGGAGATCTTTTTATCTTACTTCTTGAATTTCTTTCTTCAGGGCCTTGAAGTTCTTGTCATACAGATTTTTCACTTACTTGATTAGAGTCATACCAAGATATTTTATATTATTTGTGACTATTTTGAAGGATATCATTTCATAATTTCTTTCTCAGTCAATTTATCCTTTGAGTAAAAAAGGCTACTGATGTATTCGAGTTAATTTTATATTTAGTAACTTTTCTGACGTTGTTTATGTGCTGTAGGACCTATCTGGTAGAATTTTTGTGGTCACTTTTGTATACTATCATATCATGCTCAAATAGTGGTATCTTACCTTCCTGCTTGCCAATTTGTATCTTTTTGATCTCCATTGATTGTCTAATTGCTTTGGCTAGAACTTTGAGTACTATATTGAATAGGAAGAGGGAGAGAGGGAGCAAGAGAGGGAGATAGGGAGAGGAGGGAGAGGGAGAAGGAGAGGGAGAGGGAGAGGGAGAGGGAGAGGGAGAGGGAGAGGGAGAGGGAGAGGGAGAGGGAGAGGGAGAAGGAGAGGGAAAGGGAGAGGGAGAGGGAGAGGGTTGGCTATCCTTAAGAAGCCAAGGATATCTGCTAGCTCTTCTGTAACTCTGCAGCAGGCAGGTTACACACATGCCACAACCTCTCTTCTCAGCTCTTGTATGAAAATGGAGTCAAATGGTACCTGTCCTATTACCATAAATTATGCACCTACCCCTAATGTCCATATGTCATTGTTTGGATCACCATAAATATTGCCTAGTGAGAGTTATGGAGAAACAAAGTGGTTCACAATGCCAGTTCATCATTTGCCTAGTTTCAGCCCCTATTATCAGAGTACCTCTACTATCTTAGGACCTCCACTCTTGCAGGAACTAAAGTGTTTCTGGACCTCCAATGTTGTAGTACCTCCACTAGCAAAAGACTTCCACTGTCCGAGCCTTACATCCACTGTCTCAAACTTCCAGTAGGGAAGGAACTCCAATCTTGCAGCACCTCTACTTTTGAGGACTTCCGCTGCTGCAGGACCTTCACTGTCCCATTGCATTCACTGACTCAACTCCTCCTCTGTTGCAGGACTTCCACTGTTTCAGAACCTACAATGTTGTAGCAACTGCATTGTCTCAAGATCGCAACTGGACTTCTTACTCAACTGGAAGTCTTACAGGACTTCCAATGTTGCAGGACCTCCACTGTTGCATGACAACCACTGACACAGGACTACCACCCTCAAAGTACCTCTACTGTTCAAGCATGTCCATTTTCACAATAACTTCACTGTCTCTGGACCCCCACTGTCTCTGGACCCCCACTGTCTCAGGACCGCCACTGTTGCAGTACTTCCACTGCTGCAGAACGTCCATTGGCCGAGGACTTCCACTGTCCCAGCCTCATTGCCACTGTATCAGGACCTCCAGTATTGGAGGAATTCCCATGTTCTATCTAGTTCCTCTTCTTTTGAGGACTTTTAGTGTTGCACTACCTCCACTGTTGCATCTCCTCCATCACTGCTGGACCTCCACTGTTCCAACCTCTTCTCCACTGTATCAGGACCTCCAATGCTGCAGGACCAATACCTCCACTGTCTCAGGATTTGCACTATTGTAGGAACTGCAGTGTTGCAGGAACTCTACTGTCACTGAGCCTCTGCTGTCCCAGGACCTCCACTGTCAAAAGATGTCCACTGTTGCAGCAACTCCATTGTGATAGCAACTCCATTGTCTCGGGACCTCAATGTTGCAGTACCTCCACTGTCTCAGGACCTCCACTATCTCAATGCCTCCACTGTTGCAGGATCGATACTGTCCCAGGACCTGCACTGTCACAGCATCTCTGTTGTCACTTATTCTATAACACTGCTCGTTATTAATCGTGAGGCTTAATGGAATGTGATGTTACTTTTGGAAACATAAGAATTTGATCTGTGGCTTGTGATATTGATGGCCACATGTGCTGGGACCAGTAACCATGGGATGATTCCATAAGCCTTTGGACCTCTAGTCTTCCCCTTCTAGAAGCTGTTTCCTTTAGGGCCTGATACAGTCCAGTTGGAGGGATGGCGTCAGCAAGACAACTCTCTAAAGTTCTGTGGAAGTCTTGTGGTGGAGCAAGAATCATAAAGTACTTACAGGACGTGAGAAAAAAACAGTTTTGGGGAAATGGAAATGAGAGACTGAAGAGGAACCAGCACAGAGCAAACAGGAAAGGACTAAGCACAAATGTCCCTGGTCTGTGCCTGCTGCTTTTTCTCTGAACACACTCCCTGTGCCTTCTTTCTGAGGAGAGACTCTGTTCTGCCCAAGGAGAGGTCGATTTCTTGAGGGAAAGCAGCAACACAGCTTCCTTATGGCATTTCCTATTTTCTTTTCATGCTAAAAGTCTTGGAAAGAACAGGAGTTCAAGGCCCATACCTAAACATAGTAAAAGCAATCTACAGCAAACCAGTAGCCAACATCAAATTAAATGGACAGAATCTTGAAGCAATTCCACTAAAATCAGGGACTAGACAAGGCTGCCCTCTCTCTCCGTTTATTTTCACTATAGTGCTTGAAGTTCTAGCTAGAGCAATTAGACAACATAAGGAGGTCAAAGGGATACGAATTGGAAAGGAAGAAGTCAAACTATGATATGATAGTATACTTAAGCGACCCGAAAAACTCCACCAGAGCACTCCTACAGCTGATACACCAATTCAGCAAAGTGGCTGGTTATAAAATCAATTCAAGCAAATCAGTAGCCTTCCTATACTCAAAGGATAAGCAGGCTGAGAAAGAAATTAGGGAAGTGACACCCTTCACAATAGCCAGAAACAATAGAAAGTATCATGGGTTGACTCTATCCAAACAAGTGAAAGATCTGTATGAGAAGAACTTCAGGTCTTTGAAGAAGGAAATCAAAGAAGACCTCAGAAAATGGAAAAATCTTCCATGCTTGTGGATTGGCAGGATTAATGTAGTAAAAATGGCCATCTTACTAAAAGCAATCTACAGATTCAATCCCATCAAATCCCATCAAAATCCCAACTCAGTTCTTCATAGAGTTAGAAAGAGCAATTATCAAATTCATCTGGAATAACAAAAAACCCAGGATAGCTAAAAATATTCCCTACAGTCCAAGAATTTCTGGGGGAATCAGTATCCCGGACCTTAAGCAGTATTACAGAGCAATAGTGTTAAAAACTGCATGGTATTGGTACAGTGACAGGCAGGTAGATCAATGGAATAGGATCGAAGACACAGAAAGGAACCCACACACCTATGGTCACTTGATCTTTGACAAAGGAGCTGAAACCATCCAGTGGAAAAAAGATAGCCTTCTTTTCAACAAATGGTGGTGACTCAACTGGAGGTCAGCTTGCAGAAGAATGTGAATTGATCTATTATCTCCTTGTGCTAAGCTCAAGTCCAAGTGGATCAAGGACCTCCACATAAACCCAGACACTCTGAAATTAATAGAAAAGAAACTGCGGAAGACCCATGAGGACATAGGCACAGGGGAAAAATCCAGAATAGAACACCAATAGCTTATGCTCTAAGATCAAGAATTGACAAATGGCTAAAAAAAAAAAAATTGACAAATGGGACCTCATAAAATTACAAAGTTTCTGTAAGGCAAAGGACACTGTCAAGCAGTCAAAATGGCAACCAACAAATTGGGAAAGGATCTTCATTTCCCATTTTCTTGGTCCGTCCTATGAAATATCTCAACCTGGGCACTGCTTTGGATAGGTTTGCCCAGTTCTGAGGCACAGTGGGAGAGTAGGTTGGCTTCTGTGTTCTCATTCCTGCTTCTATTCTCACTGAGGCTGCTTGTTGAGTGAATGCAGGAGACAGTCCCGGCATGTATGTATGCTGTGTCCAGTGTGGGTGTCATCTGGAATGGCCTGAAGAGAAGAAGGTCAGTCTCAGTGTCTCTTCTGCCTCCTCTCTGACTAACTGTATTGCCTTAGGCAGACACTAGACTATTGGAGGATGACCAGACGAATCATAAAGTACTTACAGGGTGGGCTTGCTGCAGTCCCTCTTTAGCCCCAGAGGGATGCAGCAGCAGTATGAAGAGTAAAGAATTAGGTCATAAATGGAATCACTGGCTGAGCCTGGGTGGTTCAGCCATGCTCCTGGAGATCCTTTCCTTGTAGTAAGCAATAGGAAACCATAGTTTAGACATATTTTCTTTGGCATAATAAATCCATAATATTTTAGCCTGGGAACCCAATATACTCCATTTTGCTTCCACAAGTGGAAGGTCTGGCCTAAGGGCATCAGGTCCTCATAAGGAATCAGGAATGCCTTCCAGTCTTCTTTGAACCAGTGATGCATCATCATTCCTGTGACTGTAGACCTATATCTGGTGTTGACTGTCATTTAGAGGCTACGCAGGTCCTCCAGCTCTTCTGTCACCCCTTAGTGGGCAGGATACACATTTGTCACAACCTGTCTTCTCAGCTCTTTTGAGACAACAGTGTCAAATGGGACATTTCCTCCTACCATGAAATATAAGCCTCCTTTTAAGGTCCATATATACTTCTTTGGATTATCATAAAGTTTACCAAGAGAGAGTACAGGGGAACCAAACAGAAAAGCATCACAGTTCTGGTTCAGCATTTGCTCTGGTTAAAACTGGGCACTAAGGAAAAAAATCTATGATTTTTACTTTTCCATTCTTGTCCAAGAATATATTATCTGCTTTCAGGTCCCTGTTATCTATACTGTGCCCATCAGGGTAGCTCAATGCTGCTCTTATTTACCTAAGTATTTCCCTGGCTGTGTCCTCCTTTAGTTGGCCAGACATTCGGATGTGTTTGTAAAGCTGTTGACCTTCATTTTGACAACAAAGCTGCTGTTGTCAGTCATCCTTAGCATATCTGCCATGGCCATTACTGTCTGGCAGCATTTCTTCCATGGAGCTGGGAGATTCCATGAGCGCATAGTCCTCTACTCCTCATCTTATGGAAGCTGTTGTCTTTAGGGACTGGACCACTCCAGTTTAAGGAATGTGTACAACAAGACAAGTCTGTACAGTGGGGAACACATCAGCGATTGTTCTCCCTGTTGGAAGAGGAGAAATCCAGGAGAGGGATAACTCTTGGGGCAAAGCAAGAATCATCAGTACATACAGAGCTCAAGAAGGAAACAATTTGGGGGAAATGCAAATGAGAGGCTGGAGTAAGCAGGACAGAGCAAAGTGGGAAGGACAAAGCACAGATGAACCTGGGCTGTGCCTGCTGCTGCTTGTTCTCTGTGCTCTTCCTGTGCCTCATTTCTGGGGTTGGGGGGGGTGAGGGGGTGACTCTAATCTTTCCCAATAGAGGTTACTTTGTTGATGGAAAGCAGCAAAATAGCTTCATCAGGGTATTTCCTAATTTCTTGGTCTATCCCATAAAGCTCCTGGGCCAGGCCCCTGCTGGGGACAGTCTTGCCCTCTGATGAGGGAGGGCATTGGGGAGTATGTTGTCTTCTGTGTTCTCATTGCTGCTTCTCTTGTCACTGACACTGCTTGTTGAGTGAATTCAGGAGACACTCCTGGCATATATGTATGCTGGTTCCACTGTGGGTATCTTCTGAAGTGGCCTGAAATAGTTCAGGCCCAGGTGCTCTTCTGCCTCCTCTTTTACAGGCTTTGTGGCCATAGGCATGCCCTAGACTATTGGATAAGACTACACCAATATGCCTAGGGTGGGCTTGTTTCAATTCCTCTTTAGCCCTAGAGGGATGACCCATCAAGAGTAAGGAATAAGGCCATAAATGATATCAGTGAGTCTGGATTGTACAGCCATGCTTCTGGAGAGCCTGCGGGAAAGAATAGGATGCCATTGCCTGGTTGTATTTTCTTTGAATTAATAACTCTAAAATATCTTTGGCTGTGATCACAATATATTCCATTGCTTGCACAATTTCAGGATCTGGCCAGAGGGATCAGTTCCTCTTTGGGATTTGGGAAGCTCTTGCACTCTTCCTTGATCCTGGGTGGTTTCATCGTGTCTGTGACTTTCAGACAATTTCTGGGATTGGCTGTCATTAAGAGGCTAAGAAGGTCCTAAAGAGCTTCTGACACATGGCTGTGGGAAAGATACACACATGCCACAACTTACCTTCTCAGCCTTAGTATGGCATAGAGTCAAATGGGATATTTCCTAGTACAATAAAATTTGAACCTGCTTTAAGGTCCATATGTCCTTCTTTGGGCCATTGTAAAGTTTACCTAGAGAGAGGTCAGGGGAGCCAAACAGAGAAGAACCACAGTTCTGGTTCAGGATTTGCTCTGGTTCAACTTGGGCACTAAGGACAAAGTCCATATTTTTGACTTTTCCATTCTTGGCCAAGAAAATATTATCGGTTTTCAGGTCTCTGTTAACTGTACTATGCCCATCACGGTAGCTCCATCCTGCTCTTATTTGCTTAAATATTTCCCTGGCATTGTCCTCCTCTAGGTGGGCAGGCATCCAGATATATTTGTAGAGCTGTTGACATCAACACTCTCCATGATAAGGTATACACTTATCTGATACTCAATTTCTTGGAGAAGCAAGATGACTTTTCGGTTGTCAATCATCCTCTTTATTTCTGCCCTGGCCATTACTGGCTGGCAGCCTTGTGTCTTCCTTACAAGCACTTTAATGGGAATTGTAGCAGGACCTTCACTGTCCCAGAGACTCTCTTTTCCAGCACCCACTCTCAGAGGATGTCCATTGTCCTAGGACAACCTCTGTCCCAACTACTCCCCTTTCTTTGAACTTGCAATTTGTAGGACCTCTACTGGCACAGGAAGTCCACTGTTGCAGGACCTGCATTTTTGGATCAATGGCACTGTCTCTAAACCTTAACTGTTGAAGGACCTCCACTGTCTCAGTTCCACCACTCTCACAGGACCTCTGCTGTTCAAGCATGTCCCCTATCGCAGTACCTCCTCTGTCTCAGGACGTCCACTGCTGCAGTTCCTCTTCTGTTGCAGCCCCGCCATTCGTGTAGGCCCTCCACTATCCCGGCCCCATTTCCACTGTCTCAGGACCTCCACTATGGTAGGAACGCTATTGTTGCAGGACCTCTACTTTCAGGTAGTCGTCCTTTGCAGTCCCTCCATTGTTGGACCTCCTCCATCTTGGCAGTACCTCCGATGTCCTAGCCTCATCTCTACTGTCTCAGGACCTCCAGTATTGTAGGTCCTCCAATGTCACAGGACCTCTATCTACTTTCACTGGACTTCCACTAGTGCAGGGACTCCAATGTCATAGAACCTATACTGTCACAGGACATCCACTCTCCCTCCAATCTGCTGTCCCTAAAACTGCTCTGTTGCAAGATGTCCACTGTTGCAGCAACTCAGTTGTCATACAAAGTCCATTGTCTCTGGACCTCAATGTTGCAGGACCTCCACTCTCTAAGGACCTCCACTATCACAGTGCCTCCATGGTTGCAGGATCTACACTGTCCCAGCACCTGCACTGTCAGAGTATCTTCATTGTCACTTATTCTCCAACATTGCTGCTTAATGGAATGTGCTGTTACTTTTGAAAACATATGCATTTGATATTCAGCTCAATGTGATTGATGTCCTCATATGGTAGGATGAGTAGCCCCTGGGAGCTGCCATGGGGCCATAGCACTCTAATCCACACCTAGTGGATACTGTTGGCTTTAGGTGGTGAGACAGTTCAGGTAAAGGTACAGGGTCAGCATGACAACCATGTAGAGTCAGATACACATAAGTGATATTAAGTCCCTGCTGTGAAGAGGAGAAATCCAGAAAAGGGAGAAGGGTTGGATGGAGCAAGAATCATAAAGTACTTAGAGAATGAAAGAATATGGCCGTTTTTGGGAAATGCAAATCAGACACATTGGAGGAACCAGCACAGAGCAAACTGGGTAGGATAAAGCACAAAAGTACCTGGGCAGTGCCTGCTGTGCATTTCTGGGGGTGACTCTGATCTTTCCCAGCAGAGGTTCTTTCTTGTTGTAACCACAGCAAAACAACTTCTTCAGGGCATTTCTTAATTTCTTGGTCCATCCATAAAACTCCTGGGCCCAACCCCTGCCAGCAACAGTCTTGCCCCTGCTGAGGCACATCGGAGACTCGGTTGTCTTCTGTGTCCTCATTGCTGCCTCTCTCCTCACTCACAGTGCTGGCTGAGTGAGTGCAGGAGACACTCCCAGCAAGTACGGATGCTTTGTCCAGTGTGGGCATCATTTGACGTGGCCTGAGGGGAAGAAGTCCAGTCCCATTCACTCTTCTGTCTCTTTGATGAGCCGTGTGGCCATAGGCAGACTAAAAGCTATTGGAGTTTGACGAGATCCATGTGCCTAGGGTAGGCTTGCTTTCATTCCTCTTTGGTCCTAGAGGAGAAGCATCGCTTCATCAAGGGCAGAGAATGGGATCATAACACGACACGCTGGGTGAGGCCGGGTTGTGCAGCCATGGCCTTGGAGACTGTGCAATTGCAGGAAGCAATAGGATGCTATGATCTCTTTATACTTTCATTGATATGATCAATTTAGGATATCTTGGGTTCCGAACACAATGTATTGCATTGCGAACACAATGTATTGCATTGCGAACACAATGTATTGCATTGCGATCGTAATTGCAGAGTGTGGCCTGAGCATGATCAGTTCCTCACAGGGATTTTGGTTTCCCTTGTAGTGTTCCTTGAACCACGTCTGTGACTCTCAGACTATAACTGGGGTTGACTCACAGTAAAAGACTAAGCAGATCCTCCAGACCCTCTGGCAGTCCCCAATGGGCTGTATACACACAAGGCACAACATTCCTTCTCAGCTCTTGGATGATTACAGTGTGAAATGGGACTTTTCCTACTACCATGAAGTATAAGCGTACTCCTAATGTCCATATGTCCTTCTTTGGCCCATCTTAATGTTTGCCTAGAAAAAGGTCATGGGTATGAATTGGGTAAGCACCTTAGTTCTGGTTCAGCATTTGCCCTGGTTCAACTCGGTTCTTAAAGAAAGACCATGATTTTAACGTTTTCATTCTGTCCAAGGAAACATTATCTGGTTTCAGGTCCCTGTGTTCTATCCTGTACCCATCATAGTAACTCAGTGTTGCTATCATTTGCTTCTGTATTTTCATGGCCTGTTCTCACCTGGGTGTTTAGTCTTTCCAATGTATTTTTACAGCTGGTGACCTTTAACCAGCTCCATGACAATTTATAGACTTATGTCCAATTCTGTTACTAGGAGGAATGAGATGACATTTGGGTTGTTGATCATCCTCACATAAGCGCCAAGGCCATTACTGGCTGGCAGGGTTGCTTCTTCTTTACAAGCACTGTGGCAGGACCTCCACTGTGCCACCACCTCCCAATGTCCAGCACCTCCCATGGCCTAGCATCTCCACTGTTGTACGACTTCCACTATCATGGAACCTATGATGTCCTAGCAACTCCCCTCTTCCTGGACCACCAATTTCCTGAACATCTCCAGGTACAGGATGTTCACTGTCACTGGACAGACATCTCAAAGCACCAAAACAGTCAAAAGTATCTCCACTGCAGCAGTTCATGCACTTGCCACAGGACAGTCACTCCCTCGGCAACTAGACTGCTGCAGTACCTCTCCTGTCACAGTATGTCCAGTGACACAGGACCTCCACTGTCCCATCACCTTCACTGTCTCAGCACCTCCTTTGTCACAGGACGTCCACTATTACAGCCATTGTATTCTCTCAGGACCTCCCATGTTGCAGGAGCTTCACTGTCACAGAACCTGCACTTTCCCTGGACCTCCACTGTCACAGGACCTCCAATGTATAGCTGCTCCAGTTGGCAGGTTATCTACTGACAAAGGGTGGACAATGTCACAGTACCTCCACTGTTGTCGCACCTCACCGACCACAGGCATTTCACAGTTGCAAGACCTCAACTGCTGCTGAACTCCCAATGTCTCACCAACTCCACATTTGTAGGACCTCTACTGGAACAACGTGCACAATGACAGGAGCTCCAATGTTGCACGCAGCACCCAAAGCCTCAGTAACTCCATGGTAGCCCCACCCACTCTGTCCCTGCACCTACACTCCCGCAGGACTTCCGCTGTTTCTGGACCTACAATGTCAGAGCAATTGCACTGTCTCAGGACCTCACCTGTTGCAGGACCTCAAATGATGCAGGACTCGCACCATACACGGATCTCTACTGTTCATGCACCTGCACTATTATAAGATCTCCACTGGCTCAGGATCTCCACAATTGCAGGAACTCCAATGCCACAGGACCTCCACTGTCTCAGCATCACCTCCACTGCCTCAGGACCTTCACTGTTGCTGTAAATCCACAGTTACAGTGCCTCATTGCCATAGGACCTTCACTGTCTAAGTCTCTTTTCCCCTATCTCAGGATCTCTCTTATTGCCAGAAATCCATTGTTTCAGGACTTCTACGCTCACAGAGCTTCCAGTATTTTAGTAAGTTCATTGACGCAGCACCTCCCATGTTGCAGGACTTGCACTCTTTGAGACTCATCTCCACCTCCATAATGCAGGACCTCCAATGTGCAGGACCTCTACTCTTGCCAGACCTCCACTGTCGCCGCACCTCTACTGTACCAGCATCTCTACTGTTGCAAGACTTGCACTGTTGCAGCAACTCCATTATTATAGCAACTCCACTGTCTCAGGACCTCAATGTTTCAGAACCGCCACTGTCACAGGACTCCTCATTTCTTAGTGCCTCCACTGTTCCAGCACCCACACTGTTTCAAGAACTCCACTGCCACTTATTCATTTACGTTGCTGGTTAGTAATTTTGAGCCTTAATGGAATATGATGCTACTTTTGAAAACATAAGAATTTGATCTCCAGATCTTGTGATTGATGGACATATGTGCTAGGACAGTAGTCTCTGGAAGAGTCCATGATTCTATAGTCCTCTGATCCTCACCTAGTGGAAAATTTTGCCTTTAGGGGGTGAAACACTCCAGGTGAAGGGATAAGGTCAGCAAGACAACTCTGTAGAGTGGGGTGCACATCAGTCAGTTTGCGTCCCTGCTCGTAAGAGGAGATCTCAAGGAGAGTGACAAGTTTGAGGTGGAGGAAGAGTCATAAAGTGTTTATAGATGGTAAGTAGGAAGCAATTTTGGGGAAATGCAAACCAGAGACTTAGAAGGTACCAGCAGAGATGAAACTGGGTAGGACCCCGCACAAAGGCACTTGGGATGTGCCTTCTGCTGTTCTCTGGACACTCTGCCTGTGACTCATTCCTGGGAGAAGACTGTTCTTTTCTACATGAGGTTTCTTTCTTGTTGAAAGCAGTAAGGCAGCTTCATCAGGGCATTTCCTATTTTCTTTGTTTATTCCTTTAAGCCTGTGGGTCGGACCCTGCTGGGGGACAGTCTTGCACTCCGCTTAGGCACACACAGAGCGAAAGAGAGTACAATGACTTTTGATGACTTAATAAATCTAAAATGTCTTGGGCTCAGAACTCCATGTGTAATCCATTGCTTCCACAATTGCAGGTTCTGGCCTAAGAGGGATCACTTCCTCATCTGGAGTTGGGAACCCCTTGCAGTCTTTCTTGAACCATGGTTGCATCATCGTGTCTGTGACTCTCAGACTATATGTGGAGTTAACTATCATTAAGAGGCTAAACCAGTCCTCCAGCTCTTGTGACACCTCATAGTGGTCAGGATACACACCTGTCACAACCTGTCATCTCAGCTCTTGTATGATGACTGAGTAAAATAGGACCTTTCCTACTCCCATAAAATATAATCCTACTCCTAAGGTCACTATGTTCTCTGCACCATCATACAACTTGCCTGGAAGGAAACCAGGCACATCAAAAGTGTCAGGACCACCGTGCTGGTTCAGCCGTTGCCCGGGTTCAACCTGAATAGTAAAGACAAAGTCTATGATTTTGATTTTGTCGTTCTTTTCCAAGAACATATTACCTGGTTTCAGGTCCCTGGCAAGCATTCTGTGCCCATGTCAGGAGCTCATGCCTGCTGCTATTTGCCTAAATGATTCCCTGGCATAATCGTCCTCTAGGTGGCCCTACATTTATATGTATTTCTAAAGCTGTTGATTTTCAACCAGCTTCATAACATGGTATAGTCTTGTCTCAGACTCAATTATTTGGAGATGAGAGATGTTGTTCTTGTTGTTGTCCATCATCTTTATCTCTGCCATAGTCTTTAATTGCTGGCGGCATCACTTCTTCTTTACAAGCGCTTTGATGGCAACTGTAGCAGGACCTCCACTGTCCCATCACCTCCACTGTCCCATCACCTCCACTGTTCCTGCCCCTCCACTGTCTCAGGACCACTGCTGTTTCATCAACTCCACTTTCAAATCACCTCAACTGTCACAGGGACCTCCCCTAGTGCAGGACCTCCAGTGTCCCATCACCTCCACTGTGACAGGACATCCACTGTTACATGGAACAGATATGACAGCGCGAGACCCCCTGACGTGTAAAAATTCAAGAGAATGAAAAACGGGAAGGTAAAGATTCCTTGTGCCATCCTTTACATGGTATGAATGAAGACTTACGATTGGTTAGTATTAAATTCAGCTCACAAAACAGAGTGTCTTTTCACATGCTCAAACCAAGAGCTGGATTTCATCTTGACTAGTCTGTGTACCCTACATAGACTAACATGATCCCTACAGATATCTTGGTGGTGCTTTAATTCTGTTTTTAGCACTGTAAACTGCAGAGTGTACATCTTTGTCAGGATTCCTCCTTAGACATGCTGAACTGTCCTGCTCCCACTCCGGATGTCATGGATTCCAGGATGTCTTGACTTGTTGATAGAGATTTAAGATTTTCATTGGTATAAATTTCTTCTATTGATAGCAAATTTAAGCCTACAAATCTCAGAACCAGTCCTTCTAAATCTTCCCTTATGGAATGCTTTTAGATGATTAAGCATAGGGTTAAGGGCCAGGTAGCAGACTCATGGTTCTGAGTTCACTGTAAGTTTTTTTTCCCGGAGTCAGGGTTTTTCTGTGTAGTCCTGGCTGTCCTGGAACTCACTCTGTAGACCAGGCTGGCCTTGAACTCAGAAATCTGCCTGCCTCTGCCTCTCAAGTGCTGGGATTAAAGGCGTGCGCCACCACCGCCAGACCTTCTCACTGTAAGTATTATTTTCAAGATATTTCAATAAGAAATCGCCCAGAGCAGTTAAAGGGCAGCAGGCCAGACTATTTTGCATAGAGACATACTTTTCAGAAAAGTCAGAAATCACAGAATGTGACATCAAATGTCAGACATAAAGCAGAAATTGGTGTCAGGGTAATGTGTGGGGCTGGCCTGTAGTCTTTCCCTTTCTCTCTCAGAATATGAGGCATGGAGCAATGTATGTTTGCTGTGTGTGCTTGTGTGCAGCTTTAGAGGGACCTGAGTAAGGATGTGCCAAAGTAGAAACCAAGAAACATGATGACAAAAACGGTCCCTGCAGTCAGATCTCTGTAGTTGGATGAATTCAAACCTGGCAGCACTTGCGTGAGATTGTTATGTTTGCTCTGTCATCACTTTTCTTTTACTTCTTTGCTCTAACACTCCTGACTATCCTTAAGGAAAGTGTGTTGTTTCCTTTTTAAATTTAAGTGAATTTCAATATTGTCATCAAGGTGGTTTTCCTTGATGAAAATGTCCTGTTTTGTGTTAGAATATGTCTGCCAATACTATTAACGTCTGCCTCTCACTTGCTGTTCCTCAGAGAGTTTATTAAGATTTGAAACAGACATTAACTGTGGAAAGCATGCTTGTTAGGTTGTGGCTTTGGGAAAATGAGTGATACTTCTCAGTTTATATGGCTTCCTCTTCAAACACATTTTATATGCTGTCCAAACGAAAGAGGAGAGAAAAAGGTGCAGGAGAAGATGAGGAATAAAGAATGCAGGTGATCCTGAGACTCAGTGTGCACATGAATCGTCCTTAGATTTCCCTTATCCTGTGCTTCTGAGCAGTTGTTGTCAGTGTGGGGCAGGGTGGTGTTGTCCCTAAGTCTCAGGACAAGAGATTCTCAGGATTGGCCTACCTTTCATGTTGCAGTAATCGTCACACTGAAACATGCCTTGCGGACATGTTTGTTTGGTTTTGGATAGTGGTCCTCAAGGAACCTGTCATTCCTGTGAAGGCACAAAGAGTCCACTGATAACCCCTGACCCTTGAACTATTGCAATGTCTATTCCCACCTGCAGAGGCAACAGGAAGTGGATATTACAGCCCCTAAAATTTGAGATGCACAGGCAGGAGGATGAGGAGCCCTGCAGGTTGCTGGAGCCTGTAGAACCTGATCTGAGCCAACCTCCACTTCCATTGGACTACAAGTCCCCATCCTTGTCCTCAGCACCCGGTACCCCTCCCCCACCTCAGTGAAAAACCAGCTATCTCAAAACACAGGTCCTCTATTCAGATTCTCACTGTTCACTGCCAAATTGTTTGCATATGATGATGATAATGATGAGGTTGAGGATGATGACAAGGAAAAGAAGGAGGAGGAGGAGGAGGAGGAGGAGGAGGAGGAGGAGGAGGAGGTGGAGGAGGAGGACTACAGCCCAGCAGGTCAGGATAAGTACACCAGCAGAAGTAAGTTTCATTGGCACCTTCCTCTTGCTACTTTTAAGCTGCAGCAGTCCCCTTGTCACCCATGCCCAGCCTCAGATGGCATCTCTCTCTGCAAAGCCTTTCTGAATTCCTTGGCCAAAGCCAACAGTACTGCTTACAAAGCAGGACAGTCCCCACCCCTGCCAGGGAAACCAAGCCTATAGTGTCATGGTCACTGGAAAGGTGGAGGTAAAAGAGGGAATGGAGAATTGGGCCTCCCAGTCCTTGATGATTGAGCCTGGACTCTCTGTACCCCTGCCACTTGGCAAGGTACATGGATATCATGCCTGCCTTGGTGCTGGGTTTATCTGATCACTCGCAGCATGTGATTTCCCTCTTCCTCTAATGGTGGTGTTTGTGATAGTCTTCTCTTAATTTAGCCTTTCTTCTCAAATTTCTTTTATACTTAAAGGTATTCTATCTCATTAATCCATTGATTACAGTCAGTCCTCCACTATGACCAAATCATTTGAAGTACTGTTGGTTCTTGGGTCTTTCTCTGTATCTCTCAAAGATATTATTTCCTGTGGTTGAACAAGTGCCTTCTCAAACATGATCTAGAAATTCAGAGTTCCAGGTCCCATCTGCATTTTGAATTTACATCATTCAATGTGAGTGGAACATTTCCTTCTATTCCTGATGCCTATGCAGTGACTCAAATCCCTTGTAGAAGCTTGGTTGGATATTGGGACATGCACTGACGTAGCTAACAGTAAGTCTTCACTGCCTAACACAGGCAAGCCCTCGTCTCAGATCCTGGCACTGAAGTTCTTCCTCAGTCCCTTTCACTTACTTGGACCTGTTCCTTTTCACTATCCTAGTCCCTTGGAACTCATACACTAATATCCAGACCTTCCTATGCTTGCAGCTTCTGGTAATGAACCCTTCAGACTGACTGCTGAGTGCAGGGGTTCCCCTGTTCGTGATGGAGCACAAGAGCTGCCCACAGAGATGTAGTAAGTAGAAGATGTAGATGAAGAATGAGAGTTCAAACTCTGTTGGCATTAACTGACATAGAATTCTGGCATGGAATATCCAGTAGTGTTATTTTAGTGACTAAACTTCCTGAGAGATTTTTACATGAAGGTGAACTTGGCTTTTCTGGGGGAGGCTGACTCAGCATACTTCGTTTCCTACACACAACGGAGCAGTTCTGCTAGAGTGATGACATTTCCCCACCTGGAGCAGACACCTTTAATCTCCTTTGAAGGATTGGTATGCAATATTCTTCAATCATTCTGAAAGCTCAAATCCAGTCTTTTTATAAAATTTCTGTTATAAACAAGGTAAATTTGATATTCTTTTCAGGCACTTATGGTATAGCAATACATTTTGAAGCAAATTACTGTTGATCATATATCAGATTATATAGTTGGATTATATACATTTTATAAATGTCAGGACAAACTGGGTAGTCCCATTATAATTAGGATCCACACCAGTGGATATAAGCCCTAGTCATACAACCAACCCTTACGTCATGTCATACCTAAAGCACCACTGTGAAGCCACCTGCACACATGCAGAGCCCTGTCCCATATTTTGTCCGGTAATAAAGTGATTTCAGGCACTCAAATACTAATGAATATATTATAAACCGAATAGGGGAGGGGAGGTTTAATTGACATGGCAGACGAAATTTTCTGCTCCTGATGTGACAGGTGATCGTGTTTTTATCCGAAGTCTTTCTACCTGTTTACACAGAACTGGGAACTAAGTGCCTGCCTTGAGATGGCCTTGACTGTTGAAGCGGTTCACAGCCAGTGCCGCCCCTGCTCGCCCTGTGGTCCCAGCCAATCACATAGAGGGCAGGTTGGGGAACACAAGTCAGAAGCAGCCCACGGTTGTGTGAAACTGTTAACAGCGTGAGAAATGGACACAGGACCCGTGGAGGTTGACTGAAGGATCCAACAGGACATTCTGGGTGTGGTAGGCTCTCTTGAGAGGGTAGAGGGGAGGGCTTCCGCCATGGGGAGGATCAGTGGTCAGGATCGCCAGTGGGCTGGGAAAGAGATGCCACCAGGTCAGCTGCGTATTCAAGGCCACAGTGAAGTGATTTGTGTAGTAAAAGCACTATGGGGACACTGGTGTTCCTGAGAAGGCAGGAGCAAAGTCCAGTGTTCCAGGAGCCACTGGGCTAGCCTGGGCAAAGCGGCTGTTGGTAGGCAGAGCGCATGCGCGTGAACAGCCAGTGAACGACAACCCCAGTATTTAGCCACGCCCTCCAGTCGTTATTGCTGGGATTTTCAGGTCTGAGGAGGTTGTGGTCGCTTCAGCATCAAGTGCGGGTGAGTGTGAAGGAGCCCAGGGAGTTTGAACCCCCGCTCTGAGCTCTCAGGGATGTAGGGACCGAGGAGACCTGGGGTTGACTTGGTGGCTCTGTGTTGTGAGCCGGATCTTGAGCTCCCTCGGGATGGAGACCAAATCGGTCCGCTTTGTTTTCAGGCTCTTAGGGCAGCTGGACCTGTTTTCTCCCAACTGGCCTTAGGTTCCTTCCTCCAACCCCCACTTGGTGCGGCTCTGACCTCACATCTCCTGCTTCTGCAGTCAGGGTCTCCTGAGATGTCACCTCCCTCAGCTCTGCTGAACATCTGCATAGTGAGGTCTTTTAGTACAGATGTGAACAAACAGTAATGACACAATCCTCGATGTCGCCTCTTAGAGCGCACAGCAGAGCAAACAGATCAACAAAGAGAACAAAAATATAAATACCAGGAGTGGTAATGGCTGCCGAGCAGAGATTCTGACCTTACATGACCTAAAATCAGATCCATGCAAAAGTTAGAGAGTACATGCGTGGGCTGCAGGGACAGGAAGCTCCTGTTGAACAGGGGAGACTGAGGGTGTAGACGACAGCGGTTTCACTGAAAGTGGTATGTCACCAGCCAGGGCTCTGTGGTATACTGGAAACAACATACAGGTGGAGGGAATGGGAGCTCAGGCCACACAGGCTAATGGCCAACTGCACCTCCCATGCTGCAGAACCTTCACTGTCCCAGCCTCATCCCTACTGTGTCTGGACTTCCACTACAGTGGGACCTCCAATGGTGCAGGAAGTCAGGTGTCACAGGACCTCTACTGTCTCAGAACCTTCATTTTCACAGTACTTCCACTGAGACAGGACTTCTGCTGTGCCAGCACCTCCACTGTTGCAGCCTCATTTCCACTGTCTCAGGACCTCCATCATTGCAGGACCTCACCTTTCACAGTGTCAGCAGTTTCAGAGGACCTTCATAGTTGTAGGCCCTCACTGTCCCAGCACCTTCATTCACAGTAGTGCCTCTTTCTACTTTCCAGCACCTCAGATGTTGCATAACAACCACTGTCTCAGCAGCTTAACTGTCCCAGCATCTCCACGGTCACAGGACCTCCGCTGTCCGAGCAACTCCGCCGTCACAGCATCTCTACTGTGTCAGAACCTCCACTTTTGCAAGACTTCCACTTTCAGAGGATCTCCAAGATTATACCACATCCACAGATGTGGGAGCACCATGGTTTCAGCACCTCCCAACCCCCATCTCGGGACCTCCAATGTTGCAGGACCTCCACAGTCACAGCTATTCTAATGTACAGGATCTCTCCTGGCAAAGGATGTGCAGTGTGGCCGGACCTCCAGTGTGGCATCACCTCACCTGTCTCCAGACCTTCACTGTCACAGGACCTCCACTGCCACAGCACCTCCCATGTCTCTTCTCCACGTTTGCGGGACCTCTACTGGCACAGAGAGCACACTATACAGGTACCTCCAGGGTCTCAGCACCTCCACTGCCTCGGGACCTTCCTTGTCCCGTTGCCTTCACTATCCCTCCACTTGCACTCTGTCGGGATCAGGACCTTCATTGTCAGAGCAATTGCACTGCCTCAGGATCTCAACTGTTGCAACCTCCAATGTTGCAGGACCTGCCCTGTCACAGGTCTGCCACTGTCACAGGACCTCCACCCTCTAAAGTCCTCTACCGTTCAGGCACATCCACTATCCCAGGACCTCCAGTGTCTCAGGACCAACCGGGCTGCAGCACCTACACTATTGCAGAACCTCCCCTGTACCAGGACCTCCAAGGCTGCCAGACTTCCAGTGTCACAGGAACTCCACTCTCACAGGACGTCCACTGCCTCCGGACCTCCACTGTGGTAATACCTCCACTGTGGCAGCACCTGCCTTGCCATAGAACCTCCACTGTCCCAGCCTTGTCACCAGTGTCTCAGGACCTCCAATGTTGCACATCTCTGCTGTTTCTGGACTTCCACTGTTACAGGAGCCCCAGTGTTGTAGCACCTCTGCTGGAGCAGGATCTGCACTGTCCCTGCATATCTACTGTCCCAGCACCTCCACTGTTGGAAGAAAGCCACTATTGCTGCAAGTGTATTGTCAGAGTAACTCCACTGTCTCAGGACTTCAATGTTGCAGGACCTCCAGTATCTCAGTGCCTCCACTCTTGCAGGATCTACACTGTGCCAGGATCTGCACTGTCATGGCAACTCCTCTGTCACTTATTGGATGACATTGGTGATTATTAGCTTTGTGGCTTACTGGAATGTGATGTTACTTTTGACAACTTAAGAATTTGCTCTTCAGCCCTTGTGATTGATGGCCACATGTGCTAGCACCAGTAGTCCCTGGAAGATTTCGTGAGTCCATAGAACTCTAGTCCTCGCCTTGTGGAAGCTGTGGCCTTTAGGGGGTGATAACATCCAGGTGAAGGGATGGTATCAGCGAGACAAGTCTGTAGAGTAGGGTGTACATCAGTGATGTTGACTCTGCTGGGAAGAGGTGAAATCCAGAAGAGGGAGAAGGCTTGGTGTGGAGGAAGAGTCATAAAGTCTCACACAGTGTAGGAAGGAAACAGTTTTGGGGAAATGCAAGCCAGAGACCGAGGAGGAACCAGCACAGAGCAAACTGGGTAAAACAAATCAGTAAGTTACCAGTGCTGTGCTGGCTGCAGGTTCCCTGTATGCTCTCCCTGTGCCTCATTTCTGGCAGAATACTCTCTTCTTCCCTAAGTGAGGTTTCTTTCTTTCTTTTTTTTTTTTTTTAATCTGTCCTAATCCCAGGGCTAGAGGCTCAGAGGCAGCAGCCTTTTCTCTGAGATTTTGCTAAATGAATGCTGACTGCATAAGCTGCCACAATGCCCTGCACTGAGGGAGCCCCCCCCCCCCCCCCCGCGCTCTAAAGTCTTTGTAAATTTTCTCTCTATTTTCTGAGGTTTCTTAATGAACAGTGGCAACACAGCTTCCCTAGGGCATTTCCTAATATGTTGATCCATCCCTTAAAGCCTATGTGGCAGTACCTGCTGGGCACAGTCTTGCCCTCTGCTGAGGCACAGTGGGAGATCAGATTTTTTTTTCTGAGTTCTCATTGCTGTTGCTCTTCTCACTGGGGCTGCTCTTTGGGTGAATCCTGGAGACTCCCCTGGCACATTTGTATGCTTTGTCCATTGTGGGTGTCATCTGGAGTGGCCTGAAGAGAAGAAGGCCAGGCCCAGTGGCTCTTCTGCCTCCTCTTTGACTAGTCTTATGGCCCACAAAGCAGACAGAAGAACATTGGGTGATGACAAGGTCAATGCAGCCTGGGTGGGCTCGCTTCCACTTTTCTTTAGTCCGAGAGGGAATGCGGGCATCATCCTGAAGGGTAGGGAATGAGGCCACAAGTGGACTCACTGGCTGAGCATGGGTTCTTAGAACCATCCCCTGGGGAGAGGATACATGGAGTGAGCTATAGGGGGTCATAGTTTGGTTTGACTTTTTTGATGAAATAAATGTATATCTTGAGCATAGAACACAGTGTATACCACTACATCAACAATTGCTGTTTCTGGCATTAGAGAGATCAGTTCCTCCTAGGGATTCAGGAATGGCTTCAAATCTTCCTTGAACCACAGGTGCATAATCCTGTTTGTGAATATCAGCCTATAGCTGGGATTTACTGTCATTAAGAAGCCAAGTAGGTCTGCCAGCTCTTCTGAAACTCTACAGTGGGCAGGCTACACACATGCCACAACCTGTCTTCACAGCTCTTGTGTGTCAACATGATCACATGGTAAGTTTCCTATTGTCAGAAATTATATGGCTATTCCTAAGGTCCATATGTCATTCTATGGATCATCATAAATATTGCCCAGCAAGAGTTATGGGCAGACTAATATGCCTAGGGTGGGCTTGCTTGAGTTTCTCTTTAGCCCTAGATGGATGCAGCAGCAGCAGCAGCATCAAGAGTAAGGAATAAGGTCATAAATGGCATCACTGGCTGAGCCTGGGTGGTTCAGCCATTTTCCTGGAGATCCTGCCCTTGCAGTAAGCAATAGGAAGCCATGGTGTAGTCATATTTTCTATGACATAATGATTCCATAATATCTTAGTCTCCGAACACAATATACTCCATTGCTTTTACAACTGTCGTGTCTGGCCTAAGGGCCTCAGTTCCTCATAGGTAATGTGGAATGCCTTCCAGTCTTCCTTGTACCAGTGGTCCATCATCATGTCCATGACTGTAGGCCTATATCTGGTGTTGACTGTCATTAAGAGGCTATGCAGGCCCTCCAGCTCTTCTGACACCCCGTAGTGGTTAGGATATTCACCTGCCACAATGTGTCTTCACAGCTCTTGTGTGACAACAAAATCGAATGGGACATTGCCTCCTACCATAAAATATAAGCCTACTTTTAAGGTCCATATGTCCTTCTTTGGACTATCATAAAGTTTGTCTAGAGGGAGTTCAGGGGAACGAAACAGATAAGCACCACAGTCCTGGTTCAGCATTTGCTCTGGTTCTTCTCGGACACTAAGGAAAAAATCCATGGTTTTTATTTTTCCCTTCCTGTCCAAGAAAATATTATCTGGTTTCAGGTCACTTTGAACTATACTGTGCCCATCAGGGTAGCTCAATGCTGCTCTTATTTACCTAACTATTTCCCTGGCTGTGTCTTCCTTTAGTTGGCCAGACATTCAGATGTATTTGTATAGTTGTTGTCCTTCAATATACTCCATGACAAGGCATATACTTGTCTTAGTCTCAATTTCTTGGAGAAGTGAGTTGAATTTTGGGTTGTTGTTCATCAACATAACTGCCATGGTCATTACTGGCTGACACACAGCATTGCTTCTTCTTTACAAGCACTTTGATGGCAATTGTAGCAGGACCTTCACTGTTTCAGAGACTCCTGTGTCCCAGCACCCCCACTCTCACAGAACATTTATTGTGGCAACCATATTTGTCCCAGCATCTCCACTGTCTTTGGACTCCAATTTGTAGGACTTCTGCTTGCACAGGAAGTCCACTGTTGCCAGGCCTCCATTTTCAGATCAATGACATTGTCTCAGGAGCTCAACTGTTGCTGGACCTCTCCAGTTTCAGGACCCCCAACCTTGAAGGATCTGTACTGTCCAAGCATGTCCACTATCTTAGTGCCTACACTGTCTCAGGACTGAACTGTTGCAGTCCCTCTAATATTGCAGCCCCTCCATTAGTGTAGAATTTCCACTATAGCAGCCCTATTTCCAGTGTCTCAGGACCTCCACTATTTCAGAATCTCCAATGATGCATGGCCTCTACTGTCAAGGACTACTGGTTTGCAGTCCTTCCACTGTTGAACCTCCACTCTCCCAGCCTCATCTCTACTGTATCAGGACCTCCAGTATCCAATGTTGGAGGACCTCTCCTTTCTCTGTATTTCCACTGGTGCAGGACCTCCAAGTTCACAAGAACCTCTACTGTCGCATGGCCTCCACTGGCCGTACAAATCTACTGTCCCAACATCTCCACTGTTACAAGATATCCACTGTTGCAGCATCTCTACTCTCATAGCAAGTCCATTGTCTCAGGTCCTCATGGTTGCAGGACCTCCGATGTCTCAGGACCTCTACTATCTCAGTGCCTTCACTGCTGCAGAATCTGCACTGTCCCAGCCCCTGCACTCTCACACCATCCCCATTGTCCCATTTTCAATGACACTGCTGCATATTAATCTTGAAGTTTAAAGGAGTGTGCTGGTACTTATGAAATATAATAATGTGATATGCAGCTAGTGTGACTGATGTCCTCTTGTACTAGCACCAGTAGACCCAGAAGATTCTATGAGCACATAGTCTTCCAGTCCTCACCTTGTGGAAGCTCTTGCTTTTAGGTTGTGATACAGTCCCAGTGAAAGGGATGGCATCCACAAGACACGTCTGTAGAGTGGTGTACATTTCAGTGATATTTAGTCCCTCCTGGTAAAGAGATCCAGAATAGGGAAAAGCCTTACAGAACATAAGAATGAAACAATTTTGGGGAAATATGAACCAGAAATATAGGAGGAACCAGCATAGACCAATCGTGGTAGGACACAGCACAAATGTACCTAGGCTGTGCCTGTTCTTCCCTGTGCACTCTCCCTATTCTTCATTTCTGGGGAGTGACTCTGATCTTCCACAGAAGATCTTTGTTTCTTGATGGAAAGCTGCAAAGCAGCTTCTGCAGATATAATTTTCCTAATTTCCTGGCATGTCTATAAAGCTTCTGGATCAGGCCCCTGCTGGGGACAGTCTTGCCCTCTGCTGAGGCACATCAGGGAGTAGGTTGTCTTCTGTGTTCTCATTGCTGCTTCTCTTATCACTGACACTGCTTGTTGAGTGAATGCAGGAGACACTCCTGGCATGCATGTATGCTTTGTCCACTGTGGGTGCTTTCTGATGTATCCTGAAGAGAAGAAGTCCATCCTGGGGTCTCTTCTGTCTCTTCTTAGACTAGCAGTATGGCCATAGGTAGCCAGTAAACCATTGGAGGTCGATACACCTCATGTGGCTCAGGTCGGCTTGCTTCTACTCCGCTTTAGTCCTACAGGGTAAGAAGCAGTAACATCAGGGGTAAGGAATGGGGCCATAAGAGGACACACTGGCTGAGTCTTGGTTGTGCAGGCATGCCCTTGGAGATCCTGCCCTTGTACTAAGCATTAGGATGCTATGGTCTCTTTATATTATCATTGACATCCATCTATGGTTTCTTGGGCTCAGAGCACAATATATTCCATTGCTGCCCCAGTTGCAGAGGGTAGCCTGAGCATGGTCAGTTCCTCATAGGGATTCTGGATTCCCTTGTAGTCTTCCTTGAACCAAGGATGTATCCTCACATCTGTGATGCTCAGACTATATCTGGGGTTTATTGTCATTAAGATGCTAACCAGATACTCCAGTCTCTCTGACTCTCCCTAATGGGCTGTGTCCACACATGGCACAACCTGTCATCTCAGCTCCTGTAAGACAGCAGAGTCAAATGGGATTTTCCTACTACCCTAAAATATAAGCCTACTCTTTATGTCCGTCTTTGTACAATGATAGAATTTATGGAGAAAAACTTCAGGGTTTCCAAAAGGGTAGGCACCACAGTTCTGTTTCTGCCTGTGCCTGGTTCAATTTGTGCCTTAAGGAAAAAGTCCATGATTTTTACTTTTCCATTTTCATTCAAAAAAACTATCCGGTTTCAGATCCCTTTGAACTATACTGTGCCCATCATAGTAACACATTGTTGCTATTATTTCCATATTTATGTCCACGGCCTTGCCCTTCTTTAGGTGGCCAAACATTCAGATATATTTGTAAACCTGTTGACCTTCAACCAGCTCCATAACAAGGTATAGACTTGTCTAAGACTCAATTTCTTGGAGAAGCGAGTTGAATTTTGGCTTTTGTTCATCAACATAACTGCCATGGTCATTACTGGCTGACACACAGCATTGCTTCTTCTTTACAAGCACTTTGATGGCAATTGTAGCAGGAGAATCCTGTTTCAGAGACTCCCATGTCTCAGCTCCTCCACTCTCAGAAGATATCCATTGTCCTAGTACCACCTCTGTCCCAGCTACTCCTCTCTTGTTGGACCTCAAATTTGCAGTACCTCTACTGGCGCAGGAAGTCCACTGTTGCACGACTTCCCCTTTCAGATCAATTACACTGTCTCAGGAGCTCAACTCTTGATGGACCTCTATGTTTTTAGGACCTCAAACATCAAAGGACCTGTGTTGTCCAAGCATGTCCACTCTCGCGGTGCCTACACTGTCTCAGGACACGCACTGTTGCAGTTCCTGTACTGTTGCAGCCCCTCCATTAGTGAGGACCTCCACTATAGCAGCCCAATTTCCACTATCTCAGGACCTCCACTATTTCAGTAACTCCAATGATGTAGGACCTCTACTGTCAAGGACTACCGCTTTGCTGTACCTCATCTGTTGAACCTCCTCCATCTTGTCCGAACCTCCACTGTCCCAGCCCCCTCTCTACTGTATCAGGACCTCCAGTATTGCAGGTTCTCCAGTGGTACCTGACCTCTACTTTCTCTGTACTTCCACTGGTGCAGGACCCCCATGGTCACAGAACCTCTGTTGCCACATGACTTCCACTGGACTTACAGGTCTACTGCCCCAACATCTCCACTGTTGCAAGATATCCACTGTTGGGGAATCTCCATTGTCATAGCAAGTCCACTGTCTCAGGGCCTCATGGTTGCAGGGACTCCACTGTCTCAGGACCTACACTGTTGTAGGATCTGCACTGTCTATCACCTGCACTGCCACCTACCTCCATTGCCACTTATTCCAAGACAATGCTGCTTATTAATCTTCAAGTTCAATAGAATGTGCTGGTACTTTTGAAAAGATAAGATTTTGATATGCAGCTAATGTGACTGATGCCCCCTTGTGCTAGTACCAGTAGCCCCTGTAAGATCCCATGAGCCCATAGTCCTCACCTTTTGGAAGCTGTTCCCTTTAGGTGGTGATACAGTCCAGATAACACGTCAGTGATATCAAGTTCCTGATGGGAAGAAGAAAATCCAGAAGAGAGAGAAGACTTGGGGTAGAGGAAGAATTATAAAGTACTTACAGAATGTAATTAAAAATAGTTTTGGAGAAAGGCAAACCAGACGTGGTAGGAATCAGCACAGAGCAACTGGATGGGATAGAGCACAAATGCACCTGGGCTGTGCCTGCTGCCTGTTCTTGGTTTGCCCCCCCTCCCTCATTTCTGGGGGAGAACTCTGATCTGCCCCAGGAGATTTTTATTTCTTGATGGAACCACAGAAATACAGCTTTTCCATGGCATTTCCTAATTTTTTTGTCCATCCATAAAGCTTTTGGGACTGGCCACTGCTAGGGACAGTCTTTGCCTCTGCTGAGGCACATCAGGGAATAGGTTGTATTCCATGTTCTCATTGCTTCTTCTCACTGAGGCTGCTTGTTGAGTGAATGCAGGAGAGACTACTGGCATGTACGTATGCATTGTCAAGTGTGGGTACCTTCTGAAGAGAAGTCCAGGCCCATTGGCTCTTCTTAGACTTCTTTGACTAGCCATATGGCCATAGGCATTCAGTAAACTATTAGAGGTTGACATGACTTGTGTCCTAGGGTAGTCTGGCTTCTACTCCTCTTTAGTCTTAGACACACTGGCTGAATCTGGCTTGTGTAGCCATGCCACTGGAGATCCTTCCCTTGCAGTAAGTAATAGGATGCTATGATCTCTTTATTGTTTTGTTGATGTAATCAATCTATAATACCTAGGGCTCAGAACACAGTATATTGCCATGGTTCCACAAGAGTGTAGCCTCAGGACAGTCTGTTCTTCATAGGGATTCGGGATCCCCTCGCAGTGTTCCTTTAAGTGAGGATTCGTCCTCATGTCTTAGTCTCTTAGACTACATCTGCGGTTGGCTGGCAGCATTCCTTCCTCTTTACAAGCACTATAGCAGGACCCCCCACTGTGCCACCACCTCCCATGGCCCAGCACCTCCACTGTTTTATGACTTCTATTATCTTATGACCAATGCTGTCCTAGCAAGTCCCCTGTTTCTGGATCTCCAATTTGCAGGACATCTGCAGGTACAGGATGTCTACTGTCACTGGACATGTAAACTCAATGCACTAAAACCTCACAAGGCTCTCCACAGTAGCAGTACTTTCACGGTCGCAGGACATCCACTCCCTCAGCAACGAGATTATTGCAGTAACTCTACTAGCACAGTATGTCCACTGACACAGGACCTCCAATGTTGCAGCACCTAACTGTGGCAGGACCTCCACTGTCCCATCACCTTACTGTCTCAGCACCTCCTGTGTCACAGGACGTCCACAGTTACAGCCATTGCACTGTCTCAGGACCTCTCATGTTTCAGGAGCTCCACTGTCACAGAAACTGCACTTTCCTGGGACCTCCACTGCCTTACCACCTCCAATTTACAGGATATCTAGTGCTGAAGGATGTCCAATGTCACAGGACCTCCACAAGGCTCTTCCCTGTTGCAAGACCTCCACTGCTGCTGAACCCCCAATATCTCAGCAAATCCATGTTTGCAGGACCTCCAATGTAGCAGCACCTCCAGTGCCTCGGCAACTCCACAGTCCCATCACCTACACCCTCCTGCATCTCCACTCTTGCAGGACCTCCACCTATGAAGGACCTCTACTCTTGCAGGACCTTTAATATCAGAGAAATTGTGCTCTCTTAGGTTCTCAACTGTGGCAGCACCTCCAATGTTGCTGGGCCTCCACCCCAGAAGGATCTCTACTGTTCAAGCATCTGCACTATTGCAGTGCGTTTGCTGTCTCAGAACCTCTACTATCGCAGAAACTCCAATGCTGCTGGATCTCTACTTTTGTAGGACTTCCTCCGCAGCAGCACTGTCAATGTCACAGTCTCAGGATATCCGCTGTCTCAGGATTTCACTGTTGTTGTAAATCCAGTTACAGTGCCTCAATTAGCATGTGACCTCCACTGTCCAAGCCTCGTCTCCACTGTCTCATGACCTCTCCTACTGCAGGAAATCCACTTTTGCAGGACCTCCACTCTTACAGGATTTCTGTTTTAATAACTAACTGTTGCAGCACTTCCAATGTTGAAGGACCTTCACACTTTGAGTTTCATCTCCACTGCCTCAAGATATAAAGAATACAGGACCTCTCTATTTGCTGGACCTCCACGGTCCCCACACCTCTACTCTTCCATCATCTCCACTGTCACACGACTTCCGCTGTTACAGCAACTCCGTTGTCATAAGTCCACTGTCTCAGGACCTCCACTGTCTCAGTGTCTTCACTTTCCCAGTAGCTGAACTGTCTCAACAGCTCCACTGTCACTTATTCACTGGCATTGCTGATTATTAATTTTGAGCCTTAATGGAATATGTTACTTTCGAAAACATCAGAATTTGGTCTCCAGGACTTGTGGTTGATGGACTCATGCACTAGGACCAGTAACCCAAGGAAGAGTCCATGATCCCTTAGCCCTCCTGTCCTCACCTGGTGGAAATGATTGCCGTTAGGGGGTGATAGACTCTAGGTGAAGGGATGGGCTCAACATGACAACTCTATCGCGGGGTACACATCAGTCAATTTGAGTCCCTGCTGGTAAGAGGAGAAATCAAGAAGAGTGAGGACTTTTGAGGTAGAGGAAGAATCATAAAGTATTTATAGATTTTATTAGGAAACAATTTTGGGGAAATGCAAACCAGAGACATAGTGGGAACCAGAACAGAGTAAACTTGGTAAGACAAAGCACAATGATATCAGCACGGTGCCTGCTGCTGTGCTCTGCACACTCTCCCTCCCTGTGGTTCATTCCTGGGAGAAGACTCTGTTCTGCTCTATTTGAGGTTTCTTTCTTGTTTGATAGCAGTAATGCATCTTCATCAGGTCATTTCCTAATTTCTTTGTTGATCCCTTTAAGGCTCTGGAGAGAGAGAGAGAGAGAGAGAGAGAGAGAGAGAGAGAGAGAGAGAGAGAGAGAGAGATTGAGATTGTTTTCTGTTTTCTAATTTATGATGCTCTCTTCACTACGACTGCTTGTTGTGTGGATGCAGGAGACACTACTCCTGGCACATATGTGTGTCATCTAGAGTGGCCTGAAGAGAAGAAAACCAGACCCAGCAACACTTCTGCCTCTTCTTTCACTAGCCTTATGACCATAGGCAGACACTAGACTGTTGGAGGATGATTAGAACAGTATGCCTAGGGTCTGCTTGCTTACACTCTTTAGTCCTAAAGGGAAATCAGGAGGAGGATCAAGGATAGGGAATAAGCCCATAACTGCACTCACTGATTCTAGGCTGTGCAGCCATGCACCTGGTGACACTCCCTTTTCAGTAATCAATAGGTTGCCATGGTCTGGTTATATTTTCGATGAATTGATAAATGTAAAATGTCTTGGGCTCAAAACTCAATGTAATCCATTGCTTCCACAATTGCCAGGTCTGGCCTAAGAGGCATCACTTCCTAATCTGGAGTTGGGAACCCCTTGAAGTCTTCCTTGAACCATGGTTGCATCATTGTGTCTGTGACTCTCAGACTATATGTGGGGTTGACTGTCATTAAGAGGCTAAGCTTGTCCTCCAGATCTTCTGAAACCTCACTGTGGTCAGGACACACACCTGTCACAGCCTTTCTTCTCAGCTCTTGTATGATGACAGAATCAAATGGGATCTTTCCTACCACCTTAACATATAAGCCTATGCCTATGGTCCAGATGTCCTTCTTTGCACTATCATAAAATTTGCCTAGAGAGAGAGATTAGGCACATAAAATTGTAAGCACCACAGTACTAGTTCAGCCTTCGCCCTGGCTCAACTTGAATAGTATGGACAAGGCCCAGGATTTGACTCATCCATTATTGTCCCAGAGAATATTATCTGTTTTTAGGTCCCTGTGAAATATTCTGTGCCCATGGTAGAAGCTCTCAGCTGCTATTATTTGCTTAAATATTTCCCTGGCATTGTCCTACACTGAGTGGCCATACTTTTCGATGTATTTCTAAAGTTGTTGATCTTCAACCAGCTCCATAACATGGTATAGTCTTGTCTCAGACTCAGTTACTTGGAGATGAGAGATGATGATGTTGTGTTTGGCCGTGATCATTATCTCTACCATAGTCTTTAATGGCTGGGGACATCACTTCTTTATAAGCATTTGATGGCACTGTAGCAGGACCTCCACTGTCCTATCACCTCCTCTGTTTCCACACCTCCACTTTAGCAGAACATCCACTGACTTGGGACGACTGATGTTTCATCAACTCCATTTTCAAAGCACCGCAACTGTCACAGGGACTTCCCCTGTTGCAGGATCTCCAGTGTCTCAGCACCTCCTCAGGACATCCACTGTTATATGGATCAGATATGACAGAGTGAGACTGCCTGAAGAAGTACAAAAATTCAAGAGAACCAAAAAGGAAAGGTCAAGATTCCCTGTGCCATCCTTCACATGGCACGAATGAAGACTTATGATTGGTTAGTACCCTTTGGCTCACAAAACAGACTGTGTGTTGACATGCTCAAACCAAGAGCCAGATTTCATCCCCACTACTCTGTGCACACTACACAGACTAACACGATCCATACAGATATCTTAGTCCTACTTTAATTCTGTTTTTAGCATTGTAAGCTGCAGAGTATTCAGTTTTGTTGTGATCCATCCTGAGACATGCTGAACTATCCTGCTACAAGTCCCGATGTCATGATTCCAGGCCTTCTTGCCTCATTTATCCCTTCAGAGGTATCCAGTCAGGACTTAAGACTGCAGAGCTGGAATAACAGTTGTCAGTGTGACCTTTTGAAGATCTAACCAACTTTCCCATTCTCCCGACCTTCTCCCCCTTTAAAGATACCCAATGCCCATATTCAGCAGGAAGAAGATATGAAGAGTCGTCATCCAGATTCCCTGGGATTGGGGGTCTGGAGGTTTTTATTCTAGGTTATCTTTCTAGGGAATTTAGAAGTGAGAATAATAAGCACAGGGAGGAAATAGCTACAACTGATTGTGTAGCCATAATCTCATATGGCAGAAATCTTTATAATTCTTATGAAGGTGAAGGTTTTACTTCTTATATTGTAACGAATTTATTTTTGATACATATTCAAGATTTTCATTGGTATAAATTTCTTCTATTGATAGAAAAATTGAAGTCTACAAAGCTTAGAACCAGTCTTTCTATAACTGCCATTATGAAGTTTTTAGATGATTAAGCATATAAGTTACAGGCCAGAGAGCAAACTCCTGGTTCTGAGTTCATTGTAAGGGTGTTTCCAAAATATTTCAGTTATAAATAGCTGAGAGAAGTTACAGGGCAACAGCCAAGACTACTTTGCATTGATAGTTTTCAAAAGTGTCAGAAGTCACAGAGTGTACCATGGCATGTTATTGGATCACTTGACGCTGAGAGCACTCCAGTCTTGGCTCAATGGAGATTCTGATCCTCTTCACCTCCAGGTGAGGCTGTTTAATGCTGTGAGGTAGCCACTCCACAGATATTGCTGATTCATCTGCAGACCAAAATAGTATCTGGAAAAAGGACAAACTCTGCAGAATAGACGACTGATGATCTCTGCCAATACTGGGTGATCAGTCCTACCGAATTCTGCATGAATGAGGTCTACCAGATCATTCTGGGCCAAACAGCTAAAGACATATGCTTCGTGTGGGTTGGCAGCTGTCTCTTCAGTTTTGGAAGATGTTTGAGTGTGTGCTTCCTATATTTTGGGTTATATTTTAGTATATATATTTGAGAAGCCTGCTGTCTGACAATGAGCCCATCACAGGCCCTATGGTTGATCCCATCTACCGTGGTCCCTTATTGCCACTGATTTCCAGACTAGTGCTGGTATTGAGTGAAAAGTGGGAAGATCCTTGTGACACATGGCTAAAGTCTTCCTTGGCATGTTTTCAAAACTACAACCATGTCAATATACTAGGGGAACCCTGATGCTTCATCTCCATTGGTGCTGGGTAGTTGCTCTGCCTGTCCGTAGCCACATGGCCTTTGGAAGGCCACCTCTATGACACCCCCAGGTTAGTTATGTTCATAAAGCCAAGGCACTCTCATCAGAGGTGGCAATTGGAGCAGGGTTCTGGCTTCCCCTGACTAAGGATGGGAGTCAAAGCTTTTGTGTAGTCACTATTCTCTGATGGCTGTGTCACACAATCAGCCACCATCGCATGTACACCCTGTCCTGTGCTCCTCATCCCCCATTGAGTCCCAGGACTAGGATTTTGGGCTATAGTTTCAGTGAGTCCTGCAGAAATACTCCATGACTGTAGATGGCCAAGTGTGCTCCCAGGGGGTGTGTCTTTGCTGGACACATAGGTGTATGTTCAGGCTGATCATGCTATAGGGCCATCAGGCCACTCTGCATGAGAGAACTGTTACCAAAGTCCCAGCATCTGTTCAGGGACCAGAGTGTGGGCTTTCATTCCCAGCCCCATAGAGGAATATAGGAAGGAGACTCTGGGACTCTGCCTGGGTGCCTCCTTATGCCCACACCTTGAGCCCATGCACCAGCTATGGCAGAGGTGTAGAGGTGTGGGGAGAGCCTGGTCTCTAATTGTTCTCTTCATTCCCTAAGGACCGTGTCCTCAGTCTGCAGCTCTGCACAGCCTGGCAGCCAGATAAATGAGCATAGCTCCCCATGGTCTTGATAGGCTCAGTGGAACAACAGAAATAGAATGTTTATGGCATCCAGGTGGCTTCTCTGTGTCAGCCAATGGTCTTGGCTCCTTGTCTGTGAACATACAGGGCACTGGTCCTGACCTTCATGCACCCATAGCTGCTACACATACACTACGGATGAGCTGAACTGGCCTCTTACCAGAGACCAGAAGATGCAGTTGGGTTCTTACTGCTCTGTTCCCAAGGATGATGAACAACTCCTCTAACAGCATGCCCAGAGATAGATGTACTGTGGTGGTGCTTGGAGGTCTGTTCTTCACAGGCATACCTTCTTACCCAGCTGTCTGGAGTGCCTTGGTCCGCCAAGCAGCCTGTGGTGGTGAAGGCACTGCCAAAGCCAAGGACTTACTCCCCACCACGTTCCTGTCCACACTTGATTCCTGCTGGGAGCCAGCAGTATGGACAGCCATGTAAAAATGGGGACAAGGACTGCTTTCTTAACCCCAGGACCAGGTGACATGTTTGAAGACAGGCCATGACGAGGCGTAGAGTGACCTTACCTGAGGTTTAGGGATAGAAACTCTGTGAGGGCAGGGACTATCCCTGGGTCACACTCTTCAGAGACATATGTGGTGAGGGGGAGGGAAGGTGAGGCAGGCTGCACTCATCCCCATGGTAGCCTTCCACCATAAGGATCTCTTTCTAGGGAAATGACCCAAGGAGCTGAAGGGGTTTGCGGCCCCATAGGAGGGTCAGCAAAATGAACCAACCAGTATGCCCACACCTTGAGCCCATGCACCAGCTATGGCAGAGGCGTGGGGAGAGGCGTGGCCATTGTGTTCCATATCCCAGAGCTCCCAGGGTATAAACCATCAACCAAAGGGCACATGGAGGGCCCCATGGCTCCCGCTGCATATCTAGCAGAGGATAGCCTTATTGGACATCAAAGGGAGGAGAGGATCTTGGTCCTGAGAAGGCTCAATACCCTAGTCTAGGTGAATGCTAGGACAGGAAATTGGGAGTGGGAAGATTGGTGAGGGGGATGGTTTAGGGGGCTTTGGAGGGGAAACCAGGAAAGGGCTAACATTTGTAATGTAAATGAAATATCTATTAAAGACGATACCTCTCTACATTCATGTGTGGGAATTTGGTGTGTGTGCCCGCATGCATGTTTGTACCTGTATACATACCTGCATGTGTGCCTGTGTGTGGAAGGAATGTTCTGACACCAGTCCTGTCACCTGCTGGGCACCCACAGTTGGCACAGACTCCACTTAACAGTAGGGGTTTTGTTCCTCTCAGTCAGGGCTAGTTAAGCTCATGTTGTACCCATGGGGGAACACTGATCTTTTGGGATTGCACCCTGTGTCAGCCTTGGGGGCCCTCCTTCTCCTCCAGTGGCCATTGTGTTCCATATCAAACTGTGCAGGGAATAGAACCCTCTCGTCTGCCAGTCTGTTCTATATTAAATTGTGAACCCTCAGCTCTGCCAGCACCCGTGTGTGAGTCCCTGCAACAGCTGACATCCTGGCTGACCCTCCCCACTCTACCTATCCTAGATGAGCTCAGGATGCACAGAAGGCGGCCTAGATGAGGAGGTGCTGCCCCACCCAGCCAGCCAGACAGACTTGAGCTCAATTCTGGCAAATGATACGGTGTCAAGATGTAGCCCTTAGAGGAATGGGTCCACTGTTTGGAACAACTATCAAGTACCTGTGACCAGCAGTGACATACAAGTCTCCTCTTGTCCTAGTAAAGGTAATTTAAGTACTTCTTTGGGCATTGTGCAGTAAAGAAGTGCTGAGGGCTTGTGGGTAGATAACCCACTCTAAACCTGAGAGCCCACGAACTGCACCTGCTTAATGGCCCCTGGACCTCCTTGGATAAGGTAAGGAGAGCAGACCCCAAATATCCCTATACCATTGCTCCAGCGACACTGTCATGCCAGGTGGAAGCAGCCTTCACAGTCTGAGGAGTGGAGTAAGGGTTCCTTCCCATTGCATCCTGTGGTGTCTTGTTTGCATAGACAGTGGCAGGGTCTTGTGTGGAAATGAGACAAACTGCATGGGAGGCCTTTGTGTTGGGTACAGTACTTATAAGGTAGACATGGGAAGAGGAGCTACAGACTTGTGATGTAGGAGATCCTGCAGTAGCCTGCTCTGGGTCCTTGGAGCCTAGGCTGATTTGCAGTCATAGGAATCCCTCTAATGTCCAGTCCCATCATGGCACCTTCTCGGGAAGATAAGACAGAGGCTCAAGATGCTTCAGGGCTAACATTGACTCTTGCTTCTCTCAGAGTCTTATGTTCCTGAGAATCCCAGGAGCTTAGAGCCAGAGACAGGAAGAATAGGGCCTTCCCAGTGCCCTTGGCTAATGTCGGAGCTGGGTCCCCTTCTCCTACAAGTAGGCAGGCAAAGGAGACTGATATTGTGTGCACAAGGCTTGAGGGACAAAACTGCCTTGTCCAGACCTGGCCCAAGGCTGGTGGTGCTGGAATGCTTCCAATCCACCTTCAAGGCTGGCCAGCACAGACAGGGCTGCTGTATGGCTCTTGCCTACACTACAGTGTCCCGCAGGTATGGTTCTTCACGAGGCCATCACAGGGAGAGGCAGCTTAGGAATTTGTTGCCATTGAGAGGAGATAACCTCTTGAGGAACCAGCATCTGCACCAGTGTCACTGTGTGAGGTAGTCATGAGCTGTCTGGATGAGTGAACCCACATGCTTTGTCTATGCTAAGGACACACTGGTCACCTGTGTGGCTGTCCTCTGCCTCCCCAACCTGCAGAGATACAACAGTGTGATGTTAGTTCTTTCCCTGCTGTTGGTGCTTTTAGTATTACTATGATTTCAGGACCCCAGCTCTGCCCAGACCATCCTAATTCTGGCATAAACGATCTGTCCTGGGCCTGACAGGCCACCCTGTTGGTGTGCTCTGTCTTAGCTCTCAGGACACACTTCCCCCTGGTTTCCTCATGCTGTTCCAACCATCCCAGCATGCATCAGCTCCGTATCCCCCCCTAGTTTAGGATCCCTGATAATCCCTGACACTTTTGTGTTCTCCCAGGCTGGATTGTGGGCACTTGTGTGGCTCAGATGGATCCTACAAGTTCTTGCGATCCTCCATGCCATGGCATAGGCAGTCTTTGGGTCCACACTGGCCTCGGGGTTGCTGGCCTGCCCAGGATTCTCTCCCCTTTGTTGTCTTTTTGCAGTTATGACTTTCAGGAATGGCTCTGCATGTGGTCCCTGGACGCATCTGGGAGTTCAAGGATGGCCACCTTTCACTTAAAGCAAACCTGCCCACAGACTGTGTGGGTCTCCTCAGCTGAGAGTACCCTCCACATTACAGTGATGCTCAACTTACACTTTTCAGTCACGAGACACTGTAGGATCTGTCCTGAGGACCCTACACATACTGCAGGTAGGAGAGCCATGCACGGGGCTTGCTATTTCGTCAGTTCTTCTGAGTATTGCCTTAAGCTGAGAGCCTTAGGGGCGGTATATGGTCCTGTATTAAATGAGCTGGCTCTGATCACGAATGATCATGTAAAGAACACACAATCCAATAATCTAATCACGAGCTGAACAATTAGATTGGGCAAATATACAACCACACTACTCGACTTCCCAGTTATGCAATCCCAAGCTACTTGCCGCTCCTCTGGGTCATGTGAGTGTGCCGCATCATCAACTTCTTCTTCCCCCTTCTTTTCCCACTGAACTATGTTTCTCCTTTCTCTCCCTTTTCTAAAACTTTCAGCTCTTCCCTTTCCTTCCAGTGCCCTGTTACAAGTTACAGCCTCTATTTGACTAATTAAGAGTTCACCTGACATCACCTGAGTATGTGTTCTACTCCCAGTTGTGGCAGCACTCTTGAGAGAGTAGAAAATACAAACAGCAATTCACATTTTCCCATTTTTGTTCAATTAAAAGACGCTTTTCTCTCAGATATAAATTGAGCACAACAATTAAACTTTTCCAATTTATAAAGTATAAGACAACCCAGCCCAACACTTTTGTCAATGTAGAAAAAGCAGTCTACAATCGATCTTAAATTAGAAGGGCTATAATGCAACACCTGTTATGTCATGTTTGTACCTAGGACACTATCAGAACACAAAGTTCACACACACACACACACACACAAACACACACATACATATATAATATTTGTTTTTGTATATAAAGTTTGAATATATAAAATATATATACAAAATTTTATATGAAAATGTAGGAAGTACTAACATAGCTTCCAAAACTGAAACGAGATAAAAAGACAGCTGCAAACCTACACAATCCTCTATTTCTTCAAAATAATGAAGGATGTCTTTAGCCATTTGGCCCAGAATCATCGTCAATAAACAGCCTCACCTGGAAGAGAAGATGATCAGAATCTCCTTTGAACCAAGACTGGAGTGCTCTCAGAAGAAGATTTGTTTCAGTATCAAATAATTCAATAACATTCAATGTCACATTCTGTGGATTTCTGACTTTTCTGAAAAGTATGTCTGTATGCAAAATAGTCTGGACTGTTGCCCTTTAAATGCTCTCAGCGATTTCTTATTGAAATATCTTGAAAACAAAACTTACAGTGAACTCAAAACCATGAGTCTGCTACCTGGCCCTTAACCCTATGCTTAATCATCTAAAAGCATTTCAGAAGGGAAGATTTAGAAGGACTGGTTCTGAGATTTGTAGACTTAAATTTTCTATCAATAGAAGATATTTATACCAATGAAAATCTTAAATCTCTATCAACAAGTCAAGACATCCTGGAATCCATGACATCCGGAGTGGGAGCATGTCTAAGGAGGAATCCTGACAAAGATGTACACTCTGCAGTTTACAGTGCTAAAAACAGAATTAAAGTAGCACCAAGATATATGTAGGGATCATGTTAGTCTGTGTAGGGTGCACAGACTAGTCAAGATGAAATCCAGCTCTTGGTTTGAGCATGTGAAAAGACACTCTGTTTTGTGAGCCGAATTTAATACTAACCAATCGTTAAGTCTTCATTCGTGCCATGTGAAGGATGGCACAAGGAATCTTTACCTTCCCATTTTTGGTTCTCTTGAATTTTTACACTTCAGGGGGTCTCGCTCTGTCATATCTGTTCCATGTAACAGTGGATGTCCTGTCACAGTGGAGGTGCTCAGACACTGGAGGTCCTGCACTAGGGGAGGTCCCCATGACTGTTGAGGTGATGTGAAAGTGGAGTTGATGAAACAGCAGTGGTCCTAAGACAGTGGAGGGGCAGGAACAGTGGAGGCGATGGGACAGTGGAGGTGATGGGACAGTGGAGGTGATGGGACAGTGGAGGTCCTGCTACAGTTGCATTTGTAAAGAAGAAGTGATGCTGTCAGCCATTAAGGACTATGGCAGAGATAATGATGATGGACAACAACAACAACATCATCATCTCTCATCTCCAAGTAATTGAGTCTGAGACAAGACTATACCATGTTATGAAGCTGGTTGAAGGTCAACAGCTTTAGAGATACATCTAAATGTATGGCCACCTAAAGCAGGATTATACCAGGGAATTATTTAGGCAAATAGCAGCAGCCACGAGCTTCTGCCATGGGCACAGAATGCTTACAAGGGACCTGAAACCAGGCAATATGTTCTTGGAAAAGAACAACAAAATCAAAATCATAGACTTTGTCTTTACTACTCACATTGAACCCGGGCAACGGCTGAACCAGCACGGTGGTCCATACACTTTTGATGTGCCTGATCTCCTTATAGGCAATTTTTATGATGGTGCAAAGAACATAGTGACCTTAGTAGTAGTATTATATTTTATGGGAGTAGGAAAGGTCCTATTTTATTCAGTCATCATACAAGAGCTGAGATGACAGGTTGTGACAGGTGTGTATCCTGACCACTATGAGGTGTCACAAGAGCTGGAGGACTGGTTTAGCCTCTTAATGATAGTTAACCCCAGATACAGTCTGAGAGTCACAGACACGGTGATGCAACCATGGTTCAAGAAAGACTGCAAGGGGTTCCCAAATCCAGATGAGGAAGTGATCCCTCTTAGGCCAGAACCTGCAATTGTGGAAGCAATGGATTACACATGGAGTTCTGAGCCCAAGATATTTTAGATTTACTAAGTCATCAAAAGTATAAGCAGACCATGGAAGGCTAAGGCCTACACAAGGGGAGGGTCACCAGGTACATGGCAATGCAACCTAGGATCAGCCAATGAGTCCAGTTATGACCTTAACTTAACCTAGATGCTTATTCCTTACCCTTGATGCTCCTCCTGATTTCCCTTTATGACTAAAGAGGAGGGTAAAAAAGCAGACCCTAGGCATAAGATTGTAATCATCCTCAAATAGTCTACTCTCTGCCTATGCCTATAAGGCTATTGAAAAAGGAGACAGAAGAGCCTCTGGGCTTGGGCTTCTTCCCTTCAGGTCACTTCAGATGACACCCATCCTGTACTAAGCATAGATATGTGCCAGGAGTGTTTCCTTCATTCACACAACAAGCAGTCTCAGTGAAGAGAGCAGCATAAATAACAACACAGGAAACAACCTACTCTCTTTCCCTCTGTGTGTGCCTAAGCAGAGTGCAAGACTGTCCCCCAGCAGGGTCCGACCCACAGGCTTAAAGGAATAAACAAAGAAAATAGGAAATGCCCTGATGAAGCTGCCTTACTGCTTTCAACAAGAAAGAAACCTCATGTAGAAAAGAACAGTCTTCTCCCAGGAATGAGCCACAGGCAGAGTGTCCAGAGAACAGCAGAAGGCACATCCCAAGTGCCTTTGTGCGGGGTCCTGCCCAGTTTCATCTCTGCTGGTACCTTCTAAGTCTCTGGTTTGCATTTCCCCAGAATTGCTTTCTACTTACCATCTATAAACACTTTATGACTCTTCCTCCACCTCAAACTTGTCACTCTCCTTGAGATCTCCTCTTACGAGCAGGGACGCAAACTGACTGATGTGCACCCCACTCTACAGAGTTGTCTTGCTGACCTTATCCCTTCACCTGGAGTGTTTCACCCCCTAAAGGCAAAATTTTCCACTAGGTGAGGATCAGAGGACTATGGAATCATGGACTCTTCCAGAGACTACTGTCCTAGCACATATGTCCATCAATCACAAGATCTGGAGATCAAATTCTTATGTTTTCAAAAGTAGCATCATATTCCATTAAGGCTCAAAATTAATAATCAGCAATGTAAATGAATAAGTGGCAGTGGAGTTCTTGAAACAGTGCGGGTGCTGGAACAGTGGAGGCACTAAGAAATGAGGAGTCCTGTGACAGTGGCGGTTCTGAAACATTGAGGTCCTGAGACAGTGGAGTTGCTATAATAATGGAGTTGCTGCAACAGTGCAAGTCTTGCAACAGTAGAGATGCTGGTACAGTAGAGGTGCGGTGACAGTGGAGGTCTGGCAAGAATAGAGGTCCTGCACATTGGAGGTCCTGCATTATGGAGGTGGAGATGAGTCTCAAAGAGTGCAAGTCCTGCAACATGGGAGGTGCTGCGTCAATGAACTTACTAAAATACTGGAAGCTCTGTGAGTGTAGAAGTCCTGCAACAATGGATTTCTGGCAATAAGAGAGATCCTGAGATAGGAGAAAAGAGACTTAGACAGTGAAGGTCCTATGGCAATGAGGCACTGTAACTGTGGATTTACAGCAACAGTGAAGGTCCTGAGGCAGTGGAGGTGATGCTGAGACAGTGGAGGTCCTGTGGCATTGGAGATGCTGCAAAGAGGAAGTCCTGTAAAAGTAGCTGTCCTGCAGCATTGGAGGTCCTGCAATTGTGGAGATCCTGAGCCAGTGGAGGTCTTATAATAGTGCAGGTACATGAACAGTAGAGATCTGTGTATGGTGCGGGTCCTGCATCATTGGAGGTCCTGCAACAGGTGAGGTCCTGAGACAGTGCAATTGCTCTGACATTGTAGGTCCAGAAACAGCGGAAGTCCTGCGGGAGTGTAGGTGCAGGGACAGAGTGGGTGGGGCTACCATGGAGTTACTGAGGCTTTGGGTGCTGCGTGCGACATTGGAGCTCCTGTCATTGTGCACGTTGTTCCAGTAGAGGTCCTACAAATGTGGAGTTGGTGAGACATTGGGAGTTCAGCAGCAGTTGAGGTCTTGCAACAGTGAAATGCCTGTGGTCGGTGAGGTGCGACAACAGTGGAGGTACTGTGACATTGTCCACCCTTGTCAGTAGATAACCTGCCAACTGGAGCAGCTATACATTGGAGGTCCTGTGACAGTGGAGGTCCTGGGAAAGTACAGGTTCTGTGACAGTGAAGCTCCTGCAACATGGGAGGTCCTGAGAGAGTACAATGGCTGTAACAGTGGACGTCCTGTGACAAAGGAGGTGCTGAGACAGTTAAGGTGATGGTACAGTGGAGGTCCTGTGTCTGCTGGGAGCCAACCCCAGCAAAGGTGTTTCTTCTTGGTCCTTCTTGAGGCAGCGGAGGGGGGAAGAGAGTCGGCGGGGGTAAGACTTTGTCTTACAGAAAGTTTAGGGTTGTTGTATAATAAAAGGTTTACTTATCTAAATCTAAGTTACTAGGCTAACATAGCTGACCTGCCTTCTGTGTTCCTCTGGAGCCAGAGACTGCAGTCTCAGGTATTTAACACCTCATCCTAAAACAGCAGGGCATTAAGTAAAGGGTTAATTGCTAGAGCCTTTTCCCTATTGTCCAGATGCCTCTTGCTTGTCAGTCTAGGGGGGAAGTTAGGAGCAATAAACTTCTAATGAACCTGGAGAAGAGAATAACACTTGTAGACAGAAAAATTTCTACATACGTGAATATGCATAATCTCACATAAATTCACACATACATCTTCATACATCTTCATACATAGATTCACACATACATCTTTCACGCAGTCAGCTGGGCCCAGCTTGCATGCATTCTCACAATTTCATACTTACACACATACATGCACACATTCCCACAATTGCATACTTACACACACATCCATACTTACATATGCATATGGAGCAAAGACCAAGCACCGGTGCAGAAAGAACTCACTCATTCTGGATAAAAGATGGACTACAATATTTATTGCATGGAGAAAGAAAAAGCTTCCACCCTTTCAATGCTAAATGAATTAAATCCATGTTTGTAAGAAAAAGACTTTGTTTCTCTTAATAAGACTAAGCCTGCTTTGTCCTTACCATGGGACCTGTCCTTTCCAATGGTAAGGAGAAGCCTGCTTGCTCCTTCTACTCTCTGCAACATCTTCCTTTTTCCTCTTTCTCTCTGCCTCCTGCACATTGTTATTCTCTTAGTTAGTTTATGTTACCTATAGTTTCTAAGTTATTCCACTCTGCATTATCCTTCTAATCTTGTTCTCTTCTGACTTAAAAACTTCTCCTCAGTTCAGTTCTCCTCTCAGCTCTGTCCCTCTCATTCAGTTCTTCTGGTCTGACTTCTCTTTGTCCTCAGCCCTTAAACGTCTTTCCGAATGCATGATCACATGTTACAAAGTTCATCATAAGTTCACACAGAAAACCAAGTCCTAAATTGAAATAGAAGCTTACAACAGAGAATGTTTACATACATATCCATTAGGAGTAATTATCTAGCTATCACTTGTCTTCTCTACAGGTTCGTAGAAAGTTTAAAACCATAACTAAGTTATAAGTGACGTTTTGTATAGAAAAACCCAGTCAATATTTTACCTTCTGTCCTAACACCTATAATAAATCCTAGTTCCCTTTTTATGACCTTTGGTTAATTGTTTTACAACCTCTTGGAATGTGCTCTGAGTAGGAGAAAGTCTGGTTGCCATCTAAGAGCAATTAACTTGTGACACTTGGGAGACTGGCAGAGTTCTCATTGCAGTTTGGCTATAGGAGGGATCTAGTAGCAGTCCCATTAGAAAAGAGCTTAGTAATCACAGATATAATTTTAGGAATTCTTATAGGATCATCATTAAAACTAAAGTCATCTATTTGTCTACATAGCATCACTGTAAGACATCTTCATGGATCTGCAAGGATCTGCTCCAAAGGAATGTGCTATTACTATTGATTATTATAAATGTATAATAATAATAACAGGAAAAGCATATAAATAGCAGGAAATCTTTCCTAAAATTAGTCCCCCACAGCCTTGCTGAATGGGGGCTCACCTGTCGCAGATTATATAATAATCCGAGGCAGGCATTTCAGGATGAACATCTGCTAGTATATTAGCTTGTCCCATTATGGCTCCTGACATCTCTTCCCTTCGAATAATATAAATGAAGCGTATATATCTCTCTTTGAGCAATCCTTAATTGCAGACCCTAAACACTTGAAGATGACTGGAAGAAGAAACAGAAGCAAGATAACTAATCCTATAATAATTCCCAAATTTATAAGAAAATTCCATAAAGAATTATTCTTAACAAAATTTATGATTGAGTATGAAAAATAATCAGCCAGTTCTGCTGCTGAAGAACTCTTAAGTCTGGAATGACTGATGGCACTGATCTGGGAATGCAAAGTGTCCATATCAATAGCAAGTTGTGAAATGTTCCACACACCATGTAGATGTGCTTTTATCCGTTTCTAAGACATTTCTGACTCATTGTAGGGCCGAGGGGTGACATAAATCCACTTAAAATTGGCATGACTATTTTAATATTTTGAGCCTTAATTCCTATGTAAAGCATGGTTCCCTCTAGAGCATTGGCTCTATCTGTTAAACCTCTATCAATTCTATCCTGAGTAATCAGTGCTAAAGAAATAATTTTTGTCAATGAATTAAAGTGGTTAGCAGTGTAAATCTGTTGGACTAGGGAGGCAGCAGAAAATGCAACTCACCCTAAGATAGCAATTAAAGCAGTAATGTCTAAGATAAGCCCAGTAATAAATCTCTTAGGTCAAGAAAGAAAATTTACAATCTATACCAGAGCAGACAAAGCAAAAGCATTACATCAAGACAGTGAGAAAGCAATAGGTGACAAAATATAAAGCAGCTGGTATACAATGAACAAAAAAGTATGACACAATGGTGATATTGTACAATAGGTCAAAATAGCATTCTAGTAGAAAATGATAGATAACAGATTTATATTTAACAATTTTATATCCCCTGTATCCCCTGGGTATAGAATTAAAAGTCCAATTAGATGCAATCAGGAACTGTGTCTTCAGTGTCTTCTTTTGCTGGGGTCACTGGGGTCTGCAGATGGTGATGGCTCTGAAGTACGCTTGAAGGAAGTGGCAGGTGTGGAAGTCTCTGTCCCTGGAGAGGGTCTAGCACAATCAGCTGGTCTGGCATCTACAGGGTCCTGTAAATATATAAACAGAGCTTCTCCCGGAAAAACATCCAGTCTTTTTTATTATCCAGTTAGTAGGTATTTATTTTAGAAGAGGCTTGAAAAGTTTGAAAATTGACTTTTTCTTTTCTTTTCTTTTTTTTCTTTTCTTTTCTTTTCTTTTCTTTTCTTTTCTTTTCTTTTCTTTTCTTTTCTTTTCTTTTCTTTTCTCTCTCTCTCTCTCTCTCTCTCTCTCTCTCTTTTTTAAATATCTATGTACGGTAAAAATTCATATTTAGTTAGATAGGCTCTGGCTATTTAAAACCAGTCATGAGGGGTCATAAGCAATTTAAATGCCAAAGGTTCCCATAAGTGACCATTCTCTTCTTTGTTATTCTCTATACTCGTTGGGAAACAGTCTACCGGTTTACCCTGTTGCTGAGTTTGAGGTACACCAGCAGCAGTTCCCGTAGGCCCCTTTAGTTTCTTTTTAAGTTTTTCAAGGGGTCTTATGGAATGACTTATATTTAAATGCTGCATGATAGGCCATTTATGATTATGATATTTTGCTACTTTCTTTTCAGAGTTAGATTCCTCCTCTGAAGTTGATATTTCCTCTCCTGACTCATTACTATTTTCTCCTGAATTACTTTTCTCAGACTTTTCTGTCAAGGCATAAACACTTTTCTTACATCCTGAGTGAGACTGTAGTAACGGGGTGCCCTCACAAGGAGGTGAATCTGTTTCCTGAATTCATATGACTTTTACATCATCTGCTAATGCCTTCCTAAGCGCATTCCAAATAGCAAACGCTATAAGAAGCATACCTAATCCTCCAGTCTCTGTAAACCAGTTTTTACTATCTAACCCTACTTTCTCCCATGTATCCCCTTTCTGGGAACTAGGGACTGACTGTTTGTACAAACTGAAGAAAGTCAGTCAGCTGGCTAGTGCTAACCTCAATGCCTTTTTTCTGGAGAGTATACTTTACAATACCTATAAAAAACTCTCTGTCTCTAGATTCACTTTGACCCATGCTGATTCAGGTTGATGTTAGCAGTAGTTGTTGGAATCTCCCCTGATAGCTACAAACAATTTACATGTAACAGGAACAATATCAGAATGCAGGCCAGTGTTTAATACAAGCCAATAAAACTACTATAAGTGAAAACAGCTATGTAATTATCAATAACCTACTAGATGCCTTCTTTCAGGCCAAACATCTAGATTTAACTCTTAGAGCTAATTAACAACAACCGATCAGAGTGCCTTCTTTCAGGCTAGGGGTGGGGGTGGGGTTGTGAGACCTTATTTCAGGCCTGGGATTGCTTTCTTTCAAGCAAGGGTGTGGACAACTGCTTTCTCTCAAGCAGGGGGGGCTTTCTTTCAAGCCGAGGGGGGGCTGCTTTCTCTCAAGCAGGGGGGGCTTTCTTTCAAGCCGAGGGGGGGCTGCTTTCTCTCAAGCAGGGGGGGCTTTCTTTCAAGCCGGGGGGGGGGCTGCTTTCTCTCAAGCAGGGGGGGCTTTCTTTCAAGCCGGGGGGGCTGCTTTCTCTCAAGCAGGGGGGGCTTTCTTTCAAGCCGAGGGGGGGCTGCTTTCTCTCAAGCAGGGGGGGCTTTCTTTCAAGCCGAGGGGGGCTGCTTTCTCTCAAGCAGGGGGGGCTTTCTTTCAAGCCGAGGGGGGGCTGCTTTCTCTCAAGCATGGGGGGCTTTCTTTCAAGCCGAGGGGGGCTGCTTTCTCTCAAGCAGGGGGGCTTTCTTTCAAGCCGAGGGGGGCTGCTTTCTCTCAAGCAGGGGGGGCTTTCTTTCAAGCCCGACACACACATTACTCGCCTCTCCTTTTAGACGAGATTCTAGCTTTTCCCAGTTACATACAGAATTTTGGGGACTTACCTCAAGAAGTCCCTGTTCAAGGCGCCATTAATATTGCTGGGAGCCAACCCCAGCAAAGGTGTTTCTTCTTGGTCCTTCTTGAGGCAGCGGAGGGGGGAAGAGAGTCGGCGGGGGTAAGACTTTGTCTTACAGAAAGTTTAGGGTTGTTGTATAATAAAAGGTTTACTTATCTAAATCTAAGTTACTAGGCTAACATAGCTGACCTGCCTTCTGTGTTCCTCTGGAGCCAGAGACTGCAGTCTCAGGTATTTAACACCTCATCCTAAAACAGCAGGGCATTAAGTAAAGGGTTAATTGCTAGAGCCTTTTCCCTATTGTCCAGATGCCTCTTGCTTGTCAGTCTAGGGGGGAAGTTAGGAGCAATAAACTTCTAATGAACCTGGAGAAGAGAATAACACTTGTAGACAGAAAAATTTCTACATACGTGAATATGCATAATCTCACATAAATTCACACATACATCTTCATACATCTTCATACATAGATTCACACATACATCTTTCACGCAGTCAGCTGGGCCCAGCTTGCATGCATTCTCACAATTTCATACTTACACACATACATGCACACATTCCCACAATTGCATACTTACACACACATCCATACTTACATATGCATATGGAGCAAAGACCAAGCACCGGTGCAGAAAGAACTCACTCATTCTGGATAAAAGATGGACTACAATATTTATTGCATGGAGAAAGAAAAAGCTTCCACCCTTTCAATGCTAAATGAATTAAATCCATGTTTGTAAGAAAAAGACTTTGTTTCTCTTAATAAGACTAAGCCTGCTTTGTCCTTACCATGGGACCTGTCCTTTCCAATGGTAAGGAGAAGCCTGCTTGCTCCTTCTACTCTCTGCAACATCTTCCTTTTTCCTCTTTCTCTCTGCCTCCTGCACATTGTTATTCTCTTAGTTAGTTTATGTTACCTATAGTTTCTAAGTTATTCCACTCTGCATTATCCTTCTAATCTTGTTCTCTTCTGACTTAAAAACTTCTCCTCAGTTCAGTTCTCCTCTCAGCTCTGTCCCTCTCATTCAGTTCTTCTGGTCTGACTTCTCTTTGTCCTCAGCCCTTAAACGTCTTTCCGAATGCATGATCACATGTTACAAAGTTCATCATAAGTTCACACAGAAAACCAAGTCCTAAATTGAAATAGAAGCTTACAACAGAGAATGTTTACATACATATCCATTAGGAGTAATTATCTAGCTATCACTTGTCTTCTCTACAGGTTCGTAGAAAGTTTAAAACCATAACTAAGTTATAAGTGACGTTTTGTATAGAAAAACCCAGTCAATATTTTACCTTCTGTCCTAACACCTATAATAAATCCTAGTTCCCTTTTTATGACCTTTGGTTAATTGTTTTACAACCTCTTGGAATGTGCTCTGAGTAGGAGAAAGTCTGGTTGCCATCTAAGAGCAATTAACTTGTGACACTTGGGAGACTGGCAGAGTTCTCATTGCAGTTTGGCTATAGGAGGGATCTAGTAGCAGTCCCATTAGAAAAGAGCTTAGTAATCACAGATATAATTTTAGGAATTCTTATAGGATCATCATTAAAACTAAAGTCATCTATTTGTCTACATAGCATCACTGTAAGACATCTTCATGGATCTGCAAGGATCTGCTCCAAAGGAATGTGCTATTACTATTGATTATTATAAATGTATAATAATAATAACAGGAAAAGCATATAAATAGCAGGAAATCTTTCCTAAAATTAGTCCCCCACAGCCTTGCTGAATGGGGGCTCACCTGTCGCAGATTATATAATAATCCGAGGCAGGCATTTCAGGATGAACATCTGCTAGTATATTAGCTTGTCCCATTATGGCTCCTGACATGTGTCAGTGGACATACTGTGACAGGAGAGGTACTGCAGCAGTCTAGTTGCCGAGGGAGTGACTGTCCTGCGGCAAGTGCATGAACTGCTGCAGTGGAGATACTTTTGACTGTTTTGGTGCTTTGAGATGTCTCTCCAGTGACAGTAGACATCCTGTACCTGGAGATGTCCAGGAAATTGGTGGTCCAGGAAGAGGGGAGCTGCTAGGACATCATAGGTTCCATGATAGTGGAAGTTGTACAACAGTGGAGATGCTAGGCCATGGGAGGTGCTGGACATTGGGAGGTGGTGGCACAGTGGATGTCCTGCCACAGTGCTTGTAAAGAAGAAGCAACCCTGCCAGCCAGTAATGGCCTTGGCGCTTATGTGAGGATGATCAACAACCCAAATGTCATCTCATTCCTCCTAGTAACAGAATTGGACATAAGTCTATAAATTGTCATGGAGATGGTTAAAGGTCACCAGCTGTAAAAATACATTGGAAAGACTAAACACCCAGGGGAGGACAGGCCATGAAAATACATAAGCAAATGATAGCAACACTGAGTTATTATGATGGGTACAGGTTAGAACACAGGGACCTGAAACCAGATAATGTTTCCTTGGACAGAATGAAAACGTTAAAATCATGGTCTTTTAGAACTGAGTTGAACCAGAGCTGAGGTGCTTACCCATTTCACACCCATGACTTTTTTCCAGGCAAACATTAACATGGTCCAAAGAATGAAATGTGGACATTAGGAGTACGCTTATACTTCATGGTAGTAAGAAAAGTCCATTTCACTCTGTAATCATCCAAGAGCTGAGAAGACATGTTGTGCCTTGTGTGTATACAGAACAATTGGGGAGTGCCAGAGGGTCTGGAGGATCTGCTTAGTCCTTTACTAAGAGTCAGCCCCAGTTAGAGTCTGAGAGTCACAGACGTGAGATACATCTTTGGTTCAAGGAACACTACTAGGGAAACCAAAATCTCTGCAAGGAGCTGATCACGTTCAGGCCACACTCTGCAATTATGATCGCAATGCAATACATTGTGGTCACAATGCAATACATTGTGTTCAGAACCCCAGATATCCTAAATTGATCATATCAATGAAAGTATAAAGAGACAATAGCATCCTATTGCTTCCTGCAAGAGGACAGTCTCCGAGGTCATGAGTGTACAACCCAGGCTCACCCAACATGTCCTGTTATGATCCCATTCTCTGCCCTTGATGAACTGATGTTTCTCCTCTAAGACAAAAGAGGAATGAAAGCAAGCCTACCCTAGGCACATGAGTCTCATCAAACTCCAATAGCTTTTAGTCTGCCTATGGCCACACGGCTCATCAAAGAGACAGAAGAGTGAATGGGACTGGACTTCTTCCCCTCAGGCCACGTCAAATGATGCCCACACTGGACAAAGCATACGTACTTGCTGGGAGTGTCTCCTGCACTCACTCAGCCAGCACTGTGAGTGAGAAGAGAGGCAGCAATGAGGACACAGAAGACAACCTAGTCTCCGATGTGCCTCAGCAGGGGCAAGACTGTTGCTGGCAGGGGTTGGGCCCAGGAGCTTTATGGATGGACCAAGAAATTAGGAAATGCCCTGAAGAAGTTTTTTTTGCTGTTCTTCCATCAAGAAAGAACCTCTGCTGGGAAAGATCAGAGTCAGCCCCAGAAATGCACAGCAGGCACTGCCCAGGTACTTTTGTGCTTTATCCTACCCAGTTTGCTCTGTGCTGGTTCCTCCAATGTGTCTGATTTGCATTTCCCAAAAATGGCCATATTCTTTCATTCTCTAAGTACTTTATGATTCTTGCTCCATCCAACCCTTCTCTCTTTTCTGGATTTCTCCTCTTCACAGCAGGGACTTAATATCACTTATGTGTATCTGACTCTACATGGTTGTCATGCTGACCCTGTACCTTCACCTGAACTGTCTCACCACCTAAAGCCAACAGTATCCACTAGGTGTGGATTAGAGTGCTATGGCCCCATGGCAGCTCCCAGGGGCTACTCATCCTACCATATGAGGACATCAATCACATTAAGCCGAATATCAAATGCATATGTTTTCAAAAGTAACAGCACATTCCATTAAGCTTCAAGGTTAATAAGCAGCAATGTTGGAGAATAAGTGGCAATGAAGATACTCTGACAGTGCAGGTGCTGGGACAGTGTAGATCCTGCAACCACGGAGGCACTGTGATAGTGGAGGTCCTTAGAGAGTGGAGGTCCTGCAACATTGAGGTCCAGAGACAATGGACTTTGTATGACAACTGAGTTGCTGCAACATTGGACTTCTTGCAACAGAGGTATTTTGGGGATAGCAGATTGGAGGGAGAGTGGATGTCCTGTGACAGTACAGGTTCCTGCACTAGTGGAAGTCCAGTGAAAGTAGATAGAGGTCCTGCGACATTGGAGGACCTACAATACTGGAGGTCCTGAGACAGTAGAGATGAGGCTAGGACATCGGAGATACTGCCAAGATGGAGGAGGTCCAACAATGGAGGGACTGCAAAGGACGACTACCTGAAAGTAGAGGTCCTGCAACAATAGCGTTCCTACCATAGTGGAGGTCCTGAGACAGTGGAAATGGGGCCGGGATAGTGGAGGGCCTACACGAATGGCGGGGCTGCAACAGAAGAGGAACTGCAGCAGTGGACGTCCTGAGAGAGAGGAGGTACTGCGATAGGGGACATGCTTGAACAGCAGAGGTCCTGTGAGAGTGGTGGAACTTAGACAGTGGAGGTCCTTCAACAGTTAAGGTCTAGAGACAGTGCCATTGATCCAAAAATGCAGGTCCTGCAACAGTGGACTTCCTGTGCCAGTAGAGGTCCTACAAATTGCAAGTCCAAAGACAGGGGAGTAGTTGGGACAGAGGTTGTCATAGGACAATCAATATCCTCTGAGAGTGAGGCTTCTGGGACAAGAGAGTCTCTGGGACAGTGAAAGTCCTGCTACAATTGCCATCAAATTGCTTGTAAGGAAGACACAAGGCTGCCAGCTGGTAATGACTATGGCAGGAATAAGGAGGATGATTGACAGCCGAAAAGTCATCTCGCTTCTCCAAGAAATTGAGCATCAGATAAGTGTATGAATTGTTATGGAGAGTGTTGAATGTCAACAGCTCTACAAATATATCTAGATGCCTGCCCACCTAGAGGAGGACAAAGCCAGGCAAATATTTAAGCAAATAAGAGCAGGATGAAGCTACCGTGATGGGCATAGTACAGTTAACAGAGACCTGAAAACCGATAATATTTCTTGGACAAGAATGGAAAAGTCAAAATCATGGACTTTGTCCTTAGTGCCCAAGTTGAACCAGAGCAAATCCTGAACCAGAACTGTGGTGCTTCTCTGTTTTGCTCCCCTGACCTCTCTCTAGGTAAACTTTACAATGGCCCAAAGAAGGACATTTGGAATTTAAAACGGGTTCAAATTTTATTGTACTAGGAAATATCCTATTTGACTCTGTGCCATACTAAGGCTGAGAAGGTAAGTTATGGCATGTGTGTATCTTTCCCACGGTTGTGTGTCAGAAGCTCTTTAGGATTTTCTTAGCCTCTTAATGACAGCCAATCCCAGATATTGTCTGAAAGTCACAGACATGATGAAACCACCCAGGATCAAGGAAGACTGCAAGGGGTTCCCAAATCCCAAAGAGGAACTGATCGCTCTTGGCCAGATCCTGAAATTGTGCGAGCAATGGAATATGCTGTGCTCACAGCCAAAGATATCTTAGAGTTATTAAATCAAAGAAAATATAACCAGACAATGTCATCCTATTTCTCTTGCAGGCTCTCCAGGAACATGGCTGTACAATCCAGACTCAGACAGTGATATCACTTATTTCCTTACTCCTTACTCCTAATGGGTGATCCCTCTAGAGCTAAAGAGGAATTGAAACAAGCCCACCCTAGACATATTGGTCTAGTCTTATCCAATAGTCTAGGGTATGCCTATGGCCACAAAGCCTGTAAAAGAGGAGGCAGAAGAGCACCTGGGCCTGGACTACTTCAGGCCACTTCAGAAGATACCCACAGTGGAACCAGCATACATATATGCCAGGAGTATCTTCTGCATTCACTCAACAAGTAGCCTCATGACAAGAGAGGCAGCAATGAGAACACAGAAGACAACATACTCCCCAATGTCTCTCAGCAGAGGGCAAGACTGTCCCCAGCAGGGGCCTGGCCTAGGAGCTTTATGGGAAGAACCAAGAAATTAGGAAATACCCTGATGAAGCTATTTTGCTGCTTTCCATCAACAAAGTAACCTCTATTGGGAAAGATTAGAGTCACCCCCCTCACCCTCCCCACTCCAGAAATGAGGCACAGGAAGAGCACAGAGAACAAGCAGCAGCAGGCACAGCCCAGGTTCATCTGTGCTTTGTCCTTCCCACTTTGCTCTGTCCTGCTTACTCCAGCCTCTCGTTTGCATTTCCCCCAAATTGTTTCCTTCCTGTGCTCTGTGAGTACTGATGATTCTTGCTCTGCCCCAAGAGTTATCCCTCTCCTGGATTTCTCCTCTTCCAACAGGGAGAACAATCGCTGATGTGTTCCCCACTGTACAGACTTGTCTTGTTGTACACATTCCTTAAACTGGAGTGGTCCAGTCCCTAAAGACAACAGCTTCCATAAGATGAGGAGTAGAGGACTATGTGCTCATGGAATCTCCCAGCTCCATGGAAGAAATGCTGCCAGACAGTAATGGCCATGGCAGATATGCTAAGGATGACTGACAACAGCAGCTTTGTTGTCAAGATGAAGGTCAACAGCTTTACAAACACATCTGAATGTCTGGCCAACTAAAGGAGGACACAGCCAGGGAAATACTTAGGTAAATAAGAGCAGCATTGAGCTACCCTGATGTGCACAGTATAGATAACAGGGACCTGAAAGTAGATAATATATTCTTGGACAAGAATGGAAAAGTAAAAATCATAGATTTTTTTTCCTTAGTGCCCAGTTTTAACCAGAGCAAATGCTGAACCAGAACTGTGATGCTTTTCTGTTTGGTTCCCCTGTACTCTCTCTTGGTAAACTTTATGATAATCCAAAGAAGGACATATCGACCTTAAAAGTAGGCTTATATTTCATGGTAGGAGAAAATGTCCCATTTGACACTGTTGTCTCAAAAGAACTGAGAAGGCAGGTTGTGACAAATGTGTATCCTGCCTACTAAAGGGTGACAGAAGAGCTGGAGGACCTGCGTAGCTTCTAAATGACAGTCAACACCAGATATAGGTCTACAGTCACAGGCATGATGATGGACCACTGGTACAAGGAAGACTGGAAGGCATTCCCGATTCCCTATGATAACCTGATTCCCTGAGGCCAGACCCTCCACTTGTGGAATCAATGGAGCATATTGGGTTCCCAGCCTAAAATATTATGGATTCATTATGTCATAGAAAATATGTCTAAACCATGGCTTCCTATTGCTTACTACAAGGACAGAATCTCCAGGAGCATGGCTGAACCACCCAGGCTCAGCCAGTGATTCCATTTATGACCTAATTCCTTACTCTTCATATTGTTGCCGCATCTCTCTGGGGCTAAAGAGGGACTGAAGCAAGCCCACTCTGTAAGTACTTTATGATTCGTCTGGTCATCCTCCAATAGTCTAGTGTCTGCCTAAGGCAATACAGTTAGTCAGAGAGGAGGCAGAAGAGACACTAAGACTGGACTTCTTTTCTTCAGGCCATTCCAGATGACACCCACACTGGACACAGCATACATACATGCTGGGACTGTCTCCTGCATTCACTCAACAAGCAGCCTCAGTGACAATAGAAGCAGGAATGAGAATACAGAAGCCAACCTACTCTCCCACTGTGCCTCAGAACAGGGCAAACCTATCCAAAGCAGTGCCCAGGTTGAGATATTTCATAGGACAGACCAAGAAAATAGGAAATGCCACAAGGAAGCTGTGTTGTTTCTTTCCCTCAAGAAATCGTCCTCTCCTTGGGCAGAACAGAGTCTCTCTCCAGAAACAATGCACAGCAAGAGTGTTCAGAGAAAAAGCAGCAGGCACAGACCAGGTACATTTGTGCTTAGTCCTTCCCAGTTTGCTCTTTGTTGGTTCCTCTTCAGTCTCTCATTTCCATTTCCCCAAAATTGTTTCTTTCTCACATTCTGTAAGTACTTTATGATTCTTGCTCCACCACAAGACTTCCACAGAACTTTAGAGAGTTGTCTTGCTGAGGCCATCCCTTCAACTGGACTGTATCACCTCCTAAACGCAACAGCTTCCAGACGGGGAGCACTAGAGGTTTACAGGCTTAGGTAATCTTCTCATGGATACAGGTCCCAGCACATGTGGCCATCAATATCACAAGCCACAGATCAAATTCTTATGTTTTCAAAAGTAACATCCCATTCCATTAAGCCTCACGATTAATAACGAGCAGTGTTATAGAATAAGTGACAACAGAGATGCTGTGACAGTGCACTGTCCTGGGACAGTAGATCCTGCAACAGTGGAGGCATTGAGATAGTGGAGGTTCTGAGACAGTGGAGGTACTGCAACATTGAGGTCTGGAGACAGTGGAGCTGCTATCACAATGGAGTTGCTGCAACTGTGGACATCTTTTAACAGTGCAGGTCTTGGGACAGTAGAGGTTCAGTGTGAGTGGAGTTACTGCAGCATTGGAATTCCTACAATAGTAGATGTCCAGAGACAGTGGAGCTACTGGTCTTGCAACTTTGGAAGTCCTGATACAATGGAGGTAAGTGTGGGATAGAAGAGGTCTAGCAATTATGGAGGAGATGCAACATTGGAAGTCCTCGAAAGTAGAGGTACAGAACATTGGAATTCCTCCAATACTGGATGCCCTGATACAGTGACAATGAGACTGTGACAGTGGAAGACCTCTACCCATGGAGGTGCTGCAACAGTGGATGAACTGCAACAGTGGAGGTCCTGAGACCTTGTACATCCTGAGTCAGTGAATTTATTGTGAAAATGGATGTGCTTGAACAGTAGAGGTCCTTTGAGGGTGATAGACCTGTGACAGTGGTTTTCATGCAACTGTGGAGGTCCTGCAACATTAGAAGTCCTGTATCATTTGAGATCCTGAGACAATGTAGTTGCTACAACATTGTAGGTACTGTGCCAGGAGCCATTCTCATATCTCAAAAGCCCCTCCTTTCAGCCATTTCTAGCCTGCTTTTTCTAGCCTTTTAGAAGGAAAAATACTAGCTTAAAGATTAGCCAAATAGCTAGATGGTCAGTACATGTAGAGTTCACCTGAGTGGGCTAGAACAAACATAGCTCACCTGTGGTTAGGTTACCATAGCAACTCCTTTCCACTTCACCTCCTCGTGATCAATTTATTGGACCAAGTTCCTGCAGCAATAGCCAGCTTTTCCCTGAGATTCTGAGAGACAATTCTGAGAAACTGTTCTTGAGAAATAATACTAGCCCCCTGTGATTGTTTCCCAAATACAATGACTTGCCCCCTTTACCCCTCTGCTATGGCAACTTCAGTAGATTCTGTATGATAAAATTGAACAGAATTGAGGCAGAAAAATAACCTCCTGAAGGACTGTAGAACACCCCGATATGGAAGCCTCAGTTTTTCACTTGGCAATTTACTTTCCCTCTAAAACCCCCTTTTTTCCTGGTAGCACAAGACAGAGTAAATTCGAGAGAGTAAATTTTAACCCATTCTTTGAAGTAATATCACTGGCCAAAAACCTCTTTTCTTAGAACTGTAATGCTTTGCCTTAGTCACATTTACCCCCCAAGATTAAAAAGGAGATCTCATTGGAAATATGAAACAATGAGTAGAAGTACAAGTTCCTTTTGTTATTTGACTCTCATGCAAAAGTCCTTGCTGGACACATGGATGCTGGGCCTGGTCTTAGACAAAAGGCTTAGATTAGAAGATATTTACATTTGAGGAACCTCATACAATGTCCTTGCTGGACAGGTAGGTGTTGGGCAAGTTAAATTTACATTTGAGTTAGTGCAAAGCTCAGAGCTTCCTCAATGGAAGCTTATAGGAACTGCCTTTTGTCTTGTAAACCCCACCTAGGGAGTTTCTGGCCAAAACAACATTCTTGGCTTATCCAGGTGTAGTTCAGGTTGCAGTTCTAACTAATGAAATATTAATGAGGCTATGTGGAACTTAGGAAAGCATTGGAATTTGGCCTGCCTACTCCATACAAAATTATTATACGAAACTTCAGGTTTTTACAGACGAAAGCCGGGTGTCAGGTAAAGTTTACTCATGGAGACACATTTAGACTAAGATTGATGTTGTCTGTGTTTGAGCTTCAAAATTTGTCACATGGGAAATGTTTTACCTGGTTAATTTTACATTTCCTCGTGCTGAATGGTTATGCTAATTGTTCCTTGTGCCTGCTTTGCTGATACATCTTTTGATATGTAAATGTAGAACCTTCATGCTCAAAAACTCCTGTTTGAGAAGTAAAATGCACACTCAGCTCTAAAACAACCTCGGCAGCTGGTGTCTGTGTGTCATTTCGCCGAATCCATATCTTTCTGGGCCAAGGGAATCCCGGTTTTCTGCAACTACAATTCCCGGCTGGGTTTGGTCTGCAGCACCCCTCCTTACATCTTGTTGGCTTCCCTTTAAATTGCCGTGTGTAAAAAATAAAATTTGACAGTTTGATCAGAATATTGTCTCGCTGTCCGTCTCTCACGTTTCTTTTCTCTTGCCTTCTCCTAGGTGGTCCAGGGACCCTGTTGACTGTTCTGTGGGTCGGGAAAGTACTGCAACAGTGGAAGTCCTGCAACAGAGGAGGAGCTGGGTCAATGAGGGGAATGGGACAGTGAGGTCCTGTAGCAGTGGAGGTCCTCAAAAGTAGAGGTACTACAACATTGGAGTTCCTTCCCTGCTGGGGGTTTCTGAGACAGTGGATGTAAGGCTCAGACAGTGGAAAATACAAACAAACAAGTGAAGGAACAGAGCAAAAGATTCCAGGATCTAAAAATAGAAGTAAAAACAACTAAGAAATGATAGAGAGCCAACTTTGGAGATAGAAAACCTTGGGAAGAAATCAGGGTCCATAGATGCAAATATCAACAACAGAATACAAGAGATAGAAGAAAGAATCTCAGATGCCTAAGATACCATAGAAACGATTGACTCAACAATCAAAGAAAATGCAAAATGCAAAAAGCTTGTAACCCAAAACATCCAGGAAATCCAGGACACAATGAGAAGACCAAACCTAAGGATTATAGGTATAGATGAGAGTGAAGATTTACAACTAAAAGGGCCAGCAAATATCTTCAACAAAATTATGGAAGAAAACTTCCCTAACCTAAAGAGAGAGATGCCCATGAATATACAAGAAGCCTACAGAACTCCAAACAGACTGGACCAGAACAGAAATACCCCCTGTCACATAATAATCAAAACCCTAAATGTACTAAACAAAGAAAGAATATTAAAGGCAGTAAGAGAATATGGTCAAGTAACATATAAAGGAAGACCTATCAGAATTACACCAGCCTTCTCACCAGAGACCATGAAATCTAGATGATCCTGGGTAGATCTCACGCAGACTCTAAGAGAACACAAATGCTAGCCAAGGCTACTCTACCCAGCAAAACTCAATTACCATAGATGGAGAAACCAGGATATTCCATGACAAAACCAAATTTACACACTATCTTTCCACAAACCCAGCCCTACAAAGGATAATAGGAAGAAAATTCCAATATAAGGAGGGAAACTACACCCTGGAAAAAGCAAGATAGTAAGTAACCTTCTTTCATCAAACCTAAAAGAAGATAACCACTCAAATATAAAAATAACATCAAAATGAGAGGAAGTAATAACCACTATTCCTTAATATCTCTTAACATCAATGGACTCAATTCCCCAATAAAAAGACACAGACTAACAGACTGGATAAGTAAACAGGACCCTATATTTTGCTGCATACAGGAAACACAGTGTCAAAGACAAATACTACCTTAGAGTAAGAGGCTGGAAGACAATTTTATAAGCAAATGGTCTCAGAAAACAAGCTGGAGTAGCCACTCTAATATCAAATAAAATTGACTTTCAACCTAAAGTCATCAAAAGAGACACGGAAGGATACTTCTTGCTGGTCAATGGAAAAATCCACCAAGAAGAACTCTCAATTCTGAACATCTATGCTCCAAATGCAAGGGCACCCTCATTCGTAAAAGAAGCTCGACTAAAGCTTAAAGCTCACATGGCACCTAACACAATAATTGTGACTGAATTCAAAACTCCACTATCCTCAATGGACGGATCAGGAAAACAGAAACTAAACAGGGACACAGTGAAAAAAAAAAAATATATATATATATATATATATTTCATCCTAAAGCAAAAGAATATATCTTTTTCTCAGCACCTCATGGTACCTTTTCCAAAATCGACAATATAATTGGTCACAAGACAGACCTCAACAAATATAAGATTGAACTAATCCCATGCCTGCTATCAGATCACTATGGAGTAAAAGTGGTCTTCAATAGCAACAAAAACAACAGAAAGCCCACATACACACGGAGGTTGAACAATACTCTACTCAATGATACCTAGGCCAAAGAAGAAATAAAGAAAGAAATCAAAGACTATTTAGAATTTAATTAAAATGAAGGCACAACATATGCAAATCTATAGGACACAATGAAAGCAGTGCTAAGAGGAAAACTCATAGTCCTGAGTGCCTCCAAAAAGAAACAGGAGAGAGTATACACTAGCAGCTTAGTGGCACACCTGAAAACTCTGGAACAAAAAGAAGCTAATTCACCCAGGAGGAGTAGAAGACAGGAAATCATCAAACTCAGGGCTGAAATCAATCAAGTGGAAACAACGAGAACCATACAAAGAATCAACAAAACCAGGAGCTGGTTCTTTGAGAAAATCAGCAAGATAGATAAACCCTTAGCCAGACTAACCAAAGGGCACAGAGACAGTATCCAAATTAACAAAATTAGAAATGAAAAGGGATATAACAACAGAAACTGAGGAAATTCAAAAAATCATCATATCCTACTACAAAAGCCTATACTCAACACAACTGGAGAATCTGGAGGAAATAAACAACTTTCTAGACAGATACCAAATACCAAAATTAAATAAGGATCAAATAGATCATCTAAACAGTCCCAGAACCCCTAAAGAAATAGAAGGGGTCATAGAAAGTCTTCCAACAACAAAAAAAAAGCACAGGACCAGATAGATGGTTTTAGTGCAGAATTCTATCAGACCTTCAAAGAAGACCTAACACCAATACTCTTCAAACTATTCCACAAATAGAAACAGAAGGAAAACTACCCAACTCATTCTATGAAGCCACAATTATGCTGATATGAAAACCACACAAAGATCCAACAAAGAAAGAGAACTTCAGACCAATTTCCCTTATGAACATCAATGCAAAAATACTTACTAAAATTCTTGCCAACCGAATCCAAGAACACATCAAAATGATCATTCAAGTAGGCTTCTTCCCAGGGATTCAGGGATGGTTCAATATATGGAAATCCATCAATGCAATCCACTACATAAACAAACTCAAAGAAAAAAAATACTGATGCTGAAAAAGCATTTGACAAAATCCAGCATTCTTTCATGCTAAAAGTCTTGGAAAGAACAGGAATTCAAGGGCCATACCTAAACATAGTAAAAGCAATATACAGCAAACCGGTAGCCAACATCAAACTAAATAGAGAGAAACTTGAAGCAATCCCACTAAAATCAGGGACTAGACAAGGTTGCCCCCTATATCCATATTTTTTCAATATTGTACTTGAGGTTCTAGCTAGAGCAATTCAACAACATAAGGAGGTCAAAGGGATACAAATTGGAAAGGAACAAGTCAAACTATCGCTATTTGCAGATGATATGATAGTATACTTAAGTGACCCAAAAACTCCACCAGAGAACTCCTACAGCTGATAAACAACTTCAGCAAAGTGGCTGGTTCTAAAATCAACTCAAGCAAATCAGTAGCCTTCCTATACTCAAATGATAAATAGGCTAAGAAATAAATTAGGGAAATGACACCCTTCACAATAGCCACAAACAATATAAAGTATCTTGGTGTGACTCTAACCAAACAAGTGAAAGATCTGTATGACAAGAACTTCAGGTCTCTGAAGAAGAAAATTGAGAAAGACCTCAGAAAATGGAAAAAATCTCCCATGCTCTTGGATTGGCAGGATTAATATAGTAAAAATGGCTGTCTTGCCAAAAGCAATATACAGAATCAGCACAATCCCCGTCAAAATCCCAACTCAGTTCTTTGTAGAGTTAGAAAGATCAATTCTCAAATTTATCTGAAATAACAAAAAACCCAGGATAGCTAAAATTATTATCAACAGTAAAAGAACTTCCAGGGGAATCAGTATCCCCGACCTCAAGCAGTACTACAGAGCAATAGTGTTAAAAACTGCATGGTATTTGTACAGTGACAGGCAGGTAGGTCAATGGGATAGGATCGAAGACCCAGAAATGAACCCACACACCTATGGCCACTTGATCTTTGACAAAGGAGCTGAAACCATCCACTGGAAAAAAGATAGCCTTTTCAACAAATGGTGCTGGTTCAACTAGAGGTCAGAATGCAGAAGAATGTGAATTGATCCACTCTTATCTCCTTGTACTAAGCTCAACTCCAAGTGGATCAAGGACCTCCACATAAAACCAAACACACTGAAACTAATAGAAAAGAAACTGGGGAAGACCCTTGAGGCCATCAGCATAGGAAGAAAGTTCCTGAACAGAACACCAGTAGCTTATTTGGTAAGATCAAGAATTGACAAATGGGACCTCATAAAATTACAACGTTTCTGTAAGGCAAAGGACACTGTCAATCGGACAAAATGACAACTAAAAAATTGGGAAAAGATCTTCACCAACCCTACATCCGAGAGACGGCTAATATCCAATATATACAAAGAACTCAAGAAGTTAGACCACAGAAAACCAAATAACCCTATTAAAAAATGGGGTATAGAGCTAAACAAAGAATTTTCACCTGAAGAAATTCAGATGGATGAGAAGCACCTTAAGAAATGTTCAACATCGGGGTGGATGAGGGAGCAGGGGGAGGGAAAAGGGCATGTGGGACCTTTGGGGGTGGGGAACCAGAAAAAGGGAAATGAATTGTAAATATAGAATATATCAAATAAAAAAATTACTACCTTAAAAAAAAAGAAATGTTCAACATCATTAGTCATTAGGGAAATGCAAATCAAAACAACCCTGCAATTTCACATCACACCAGTCAGAATGGCTAAGATTAAAAACTCAGGAGACATCAGGTGTTGGCAAGGATGTGGAGAAGGAGGAATACTCCTCCACTGCTGGTGGGATTGCAAACTGGTACAACCACTCTGGAAATCAGTCTGGTAGTTCCTCAGAAAACTGGGCATGACACTTTCAGAGGACCCTGTTTTACCACTTCTGGGCATATACCCAGAGGATTCCCCAGCATGTAATAAGGATACATGCTCCACTATGTTCAGAGCAGTCCTATTTATAATAGCCAGAAGCTGGAAAGAACCCAGATGTCCTTCAATGGAGGAATGGATACAAAAAAATATGGTATATATACAATATGGGGTACTGTTCAGCCATTAGAAACAATCAATTCATGAAATAAATGGATGGAGCTGGAGAACATCATCCTAAGTGAGGTAACCCAGTCTCAAAAGAACACTCATGGTATGCACTCACTGATAAGCGGATATTAGCCTAGAAACTTGGAATACCCAAGACACAATCCACATACTAAATAATGCCCAAGAAGAAGGAAGGTGTGGCCCCTGGTCTGGAAAGGCTCAGTGTAGCAGTGCAGGGGAATACCAGAACAGGGAAGTGGGAAGGGGTGGATGGGGGAATGGGGTACAGAAGAGGGCTTATGGGACTTTCGGGGAGCGGAGAGCAAGGAACGGGGAAATCATTTGAAATGTAAATAAAGAATATATCGAATAAAAAATAAAATTAAAGTGTCAAAGAATAATAATAATTATAAAAACGAAATGGGATACAGGGAGAGAGTCCAGAGAAAAAGCAGCAGGAAGGGCGGAGGTACCAGGAAGTAAAGGACTGGGGGTTCATGGACTTTTCCAGGGGCTACTGGCCCTAGCACATGGGACCATCAATCACAAGAACAGAAGAGATTGTTACATTATCAAATGTAAGATCACATTCAAGTAAGCCTCAAAAGTGATAACCAGCAATGTCATTGAATATGGATCAACAGCAGCTCTGCCACAGGGCTCCACCCCCAAATGGCACAGGGAGACAGCTATCTTCCCAGGATGGTCGACAAGACTGTGAGTGCAGGTAACACCACAACTGTTGCCCAGAGGGACCTGACCAGAACCCTCAGGAGACAGGAACCTAGTAGCAACCTGGGACAGGAGCCTTCCAGTTCCCTTCTGCACCAGGAGCTGACTGATCCTCTGCCACAGGGCTCCATACCCAAAATAGTGCCTTGAGAGAGAGCTGCTCTCCCAGAAGAGCCAGCACACATGCGAGCACAAAAAAGACCATCACTTCTGTTCAAATTCCTGGCTCAATAAAAACCATCAGGTCAGAGAAACCAAGAAACAGCTGGGGACTGCATCCTTCTGGTTTCTGTCAGCACCCCAGAGCTGACCCTACACCACAGCTCTCCACACTCAAATTCTTCCTGGAGGGAACTGGTCTTCCAGCAGTAAAGTCAGGGAGGCTTGCAGGAGAGACAGGCCACAGTCAGAGACAGCAAGAACAGCTAACACCAGAGATGACCAGGCGATGAAAATCAAGGGCAAGAACATAAGCAACAGAACTAAGGGTACTTGACAGCATCAGAACCCAGAACTCCCAACACAGTGAGCCCAGGGTACCCCAACACAACAGAAAAGGAAGAGGTATCCAGGGCTCACTGGATAAATCACACTAGTAAAATCACACCTCATGGTGCTGGTAGAGGACTTTAAGAAGGACATAAAAAACTCCCTTAAAGAAATACAGGAGTACACTGGTAAACAAGTAGAAGCCCTGAAAGTGGAAACACAAAAATCCCTCAAGGAAATACATGAAAACACAAACAAAAGGGTGAGGGAATTGAGCAAAACCATCTAGGATCTAAAAATGGAAAATGAAACAATAAAGAAATCACAAAGAGAGACAACCCTGGAGATAGAAAACCTAGGAACAAGATCAGGATACATAGATGCAAGCATCACATACAGAACACAAGAGACAGAAGAGAGAATCTCAGGTGCAGAACTGGGAGTGGGTGAGTGGATGAGCGGAGAAACACCATCAGAGATGCAGGCGCAGGGAGAGGGGAAACTCTGAAGGGGATAGCACCTGAAATGTAAATAAATTAAAATTATAATAATAAAAAGAACCAACAGCAAAGTTTACTGGTTATTGATGATGGTCAGACTCCTGCATGCATACATAGTGTTTTGCACACTGATTATCCTTTGGTTCCTAAGACCTAGTGATGCATAAATTTTTATAGGAAACATTTCTCAATGATTTCTTTCAAAGATTTCATTTGGGAAGTAGAAGAAAAGACTTAAAATAGTATAGCAAGGCAAAGCACCTCATATATTCTAAGAATTCTCCCTCATTATTCCATTTAACTAGCAAAACTTATCTTGTCTCTTTCACAGAGTCATCTGGAAATTATGTCACATCCTGACTATAAACAGAAGGCGATTTCAGACACGGTAGCATAAGCTAAAGCAGGAACTGCAGTAGGAACAGATCCAGCAGTAGCAGCAGTAGGGGCAGTGAAGAGGATGAGGAGGAGCACGAGGAGGAGTTGGAGAAGGAGGAGGAAGTGGTGGTGATGGTGGTGGCAGTGCTGGAAGAGAAGGAGGAAGAGAAGGTCCACCTGCCCAGACAGCCCTGCTAGCCAGGGTGGAGTGTGTCACCGACAGTGGTCATTTTGGTGACAGGTTACAGCCAGAAACCCTGGCTACATGGTTTCTCCATGTTCAAGACTGCAGGTTTAGTCTACAGACATTGTCAGCATGCTACGCCCACAGTGAAAAGCAGCGTATGGGGGCTCTATGTTGAGGAGACGATTGCCACAGCAACAGTCTGGGATGACAGTGTCTTACCTTCAGTGTGTGTGTGTGTGTGTGTGTGTGTGTGTGTGTGTGTATGCCTAACACCTGCAGAGGCAGCCATACACACCCGCTGAAGCAGAGCTCTCTGTCAGATGGAATTGCTCTGGCTGGACTCCTGGAACGAGTACTTCTCGAAGGACTGGAAGGCAGACATACAGAAAGTAAGTCTGGGACTGAGGAGAGAGCCTGGCGGCCGTTGCTGTCACTCCCAGAGTTCCCTTGGGTTGGGATGGGCAGGTTCTTGGTCAGGCTCCCCCTTTGTCACTGGTCACCTGTTTGTCAGGCTGTCCTCTTGCATCCTCGCACTGCCCCAAGGCCTAAGAGTGAGGGTGGGTGTGTCACCACCCCCGTGTCCTCTATGTGATGCTTCCAAAATTTGATAGTTTAAAATTGTCAACATTCCTCTCAGTTTTTCCTCTTTAATGGAAAACGAGATAAAACAACACAATTAACTGTCACAACCACTGAGACCTGCGTGCGGGATTCCCAAGGCAGGCCTGGGACTGCCCAGCTGCACATGCCCCACAGGGGCTCATCTCCAGATTCCTGCCTTTTTCTTTGCTCTTCTACCTGACAGGGTGATAAGAGACCCAGGGCACCCAGTATCACCCTCTTCAGAGTGCAGCTCTACTTGGAAAACAGGAGGTAGGTAAGGTAACTACTACACTGATGCCAAAGACACTGAGGGTGAAATCCCTTCCAGAGTGTTCTGAAAAAGAAAGGTCCTATTAACCCAATCACAAAAGAATACACATGAAATGCAATCACTGATAAGTGGATATTAATGAGCCCAGAAGCCCTAAATACTCAAGGCACAATTAGCAAGTCAAATGATTCCCAAGAAGAAAGGAGAGGACTCTGGGCCTGGAAAGATTGGATCCAGTTTTGTAGAGAAACTGTGGGGGGAGGGGGAATGATTGGGGAATAGTTGGGGGGGAGAGGAACTATGGGACATAGGGAGGGGGGGAACTGGGAAAGGGAAAAGCCTTTGTAATGTAAACATAGAATATAGAAAATAAAAAAAAATTATAATGAAAAAAAAAAAAAAAGAAAGGTCCTATTATAAGCATGTGATCTTCTCAAACACAGGCTGGCGTCTACATGTCCTGACTCTAGGTGAGCCTCAGAGTTCAGCTTTAAATGGGAGCTGTGCTTCCTGCCAGGTGTGTCAAGTTGCTAAGTCTGCTTGGCCAGGAAGGGTCCTGAGAATGTTGAACAGAGGACAAGTCAGTTGCTCTCCATAGGTAGGAATCCTGCCTTTGCTGGACTGCCCTACAGAGAGCCAAAGATGAAACTTGGAAGGGGATAGCCTTAGTGCCCCCAAAGACCCACTGTTCTTTCCATCTTTCCAAGTGTCAACTGAAAGGTGACCTGACTTACAGTGTGATGAAGCCACACTGCACATGCATGTGTGTGTGCTTGTGGGTTTGGGCATAATGTGCATGCCTGTGTGTGTATGCATACATATGTCTGTCTATGCACATGAATGTGTGTGTACATGTAAGTGTGTTATGTGTGGGCACAGGCTAGAATGTGTGTGCACATGAAACTATGTGTTTATGAGAGAGAGAGAGAGAGAGAGAGAGAGAGAGAGAGAGAGAGAGAGAGATGAGAATGCCTGAACATATTTGTGAGGCATGAGGTAGTAGCCCTCGGTACCCATATTACAAGGGAGGACCTAAAGGATTCTGGGTAAATATCCCATGACCATGCATCCTCAGGGGCAAGCAACTGCTGAGACCTATTTTCACCTTGTCCTGTCCTGGGCACCAGGGCACCAGGGCAGATCAGGGTGGCTCCATAAGGTGTTGCAGCTGAAAGAACCATCACTGGAGATGCTAGGAGTCCATTCCCGGGTCCTAGCTGTCATGGGAATGCGGAGCTCATTCCCAAGGGGGTGCTTTGCTCCATGCACATGGCTCTGACGCACCTCCAGGTTGACAGGACTCTGACCACTACTGGCTCCAGGAATGCAGGGATACTTCATGTTCCTCCAACATCAGCCTTGTATTGCTTTGCACTCAGAGGAGAAGAGCGACAGGTAATCCTCTATCAGTGGCCCGCTGGACCTGGACCCATGCAGCAGAAACACGCTGGGCAATGAGGGCAATAAGGGCAGCAGACAACATCTTCTCCACTGCCTCTTGCTCTGCTCCAAAAACCACAGCAGCTCCAACACAGCAGGCATCAAGCCTAACTCCCAGCAGTGAGGGCATGAGATGTTTGTGGATGGGCCTCCTGGACTGCAAGGTTCTGTGGGAAGACATCTAGTGATTCGTGGAGCAGCTGGAGCAGCCAGGACACATGGAACTAGAGTGGAGGTGAGCTACAGGACCAGGGAGCAAAGACCCTCCCTGACCTGGCCAATGCTAACCAGAATCCCTGGGTTCAGACTGGAAAGGTAACTCAGGACTACACTGAAGGAAATTCAAGGACAAGCAATGTGTCACTAAAATTGTGGCTTCATTATCAGAGTCTTGTCTGGGTAAAAAGCAACTGGTCGCGGCCACTGAAGTTGAGTCCAGATCCTGTGGGCTATTGTCTAGGACTCTGCCTGGAGTAAGAAATCTCATGAGTGTGAGCCGCTGGCCCCAGTAGCGATGGGCAGAGACAGCAGCATCCCTGCATCCGCAGGAGTAGGGGAGAGCTCAGCATCCAGAAGCAGGCAAGATTTGACTCTCCTGACCCTGATAAGAGACACTCGGGAGAGTACATAGCCTCACTTGTGAGATAGGTCCATTTGGGACCCTGTGCTCTGGTGGATGTCACAGATAGCTCCTGTCTTTCTGGATGACAATTGAGAACAGCAGCTGGCCTCATGTCAGACAGTCCTATGAGGAAGGGTTTTTGGTTCCTACTTCAGAGTTACAGCAGGAAAGAGCCCAGGACAAGATAACCCACCGCAGTGTGTATGGGCAGTGCTCCTGTCTTGGTCCCGCTTACTCCTCTCCTCTTCACCCCCCCCCATATCCTCCTCCTCCACCTCTTTTCAGCAGCCACCCAGAGACCTTCACAGGACTGTGGACCGACCATGCTACTCAGGATGTAAGGCCAGAGGTCACCATAAAGGTAAGATCTGCATATAGCCCTTGTTTCTCCTGTACCATGTCCTAGGACATGGGGAAGGCCCTATTCTTCGGATTCTCAGGAACATAAGGGTCTGAGAGAAACAAGAGTCAATGTCAGCCCTGAAACAGCTTGAACCCCTGTCCTATCTTCCCGCGAAGGTGCCATGACGGGACGTGGGCACTAGAGGGAGCACTATGACTGCAAAGCCAGCCTAGGCTCCAAGGACCCAGAGCAGGCTACTGCAGGATCTCCTAGATCACAAGTCTGTAGTTCTACTTCCTATGATTTGGTTGCAAGTAGTGTAACCAACACAAAGGCCTCCCTTGCAGTTTGTTTCAGTTACACACAAGACCCTGTCACTGGCTATGCACACAAGACACCATTGGATGCAATGGGAAAGAGCCGTACTCCACTCCTCAGGCTGTGAACGCTGCTTCCACAGGGCATGGCAGTGTGGCTGGGGCAATAGTATAGGGATGTTTGGGGTCTCCTCTCCTCACCTTAACCAAGGAGGAACAGGGGCCATTAAACACATGCAGTGCGTGGGCTCTTGGGAGGTCTGGGGTGGGTTATCTACCCATGGAGCCTTCAGCATTCCTTTATTGCCCAGGGTACAAAGAAGTACTTGACGTCCCTTTACTTGGACAAGACTTGTATGTCATTGATCATCACAGGTACTTGACAACTGTGTGCAACAGTGGACCCATCGGCGTGAGGGCCACATCTGGACGCCATCCTAACACCTTTCTAATATCTGTGCAGACTGGGCACGTCAAGCACGCCCAGTGGGAGAGCTCCTCCTCCTCCAGCCCTTCTTCTGTGCGTCAGAGATCAGCCAGCACAGGTGGAGTGGGCACAGCCAGCCACGATATCAGCTCATGCAGTGACTCACACAGGGGTGCTGGCAGAGCGGAGGGTTCCGTTCCCTGCACTTTGTGATACAGAAGACACTGGGAACCGTGGGAGGAGGAGGGCCCCAAGGCCGGCTCAGACTTCAGTGCAAATGATCAGTGTTCCCCATTGCTACAAAAGGGGGTAACTAGCCCTGACTGAGAGGCATACTCTTCCAATAGAAAACCTTTGGGAACAAAACCCTAGAGTTAAGTGGGGTCTTTGTCAACTGTGGGTACCTGGCATGGGGAAGGACTGGGGTCCTTCTCTCTCTCTCTCTCTCTCTCTCTCTCTCTCACACACACACACACACACACACACACACACACACAAACATACACACACACACACAAACACACACACACACACCACATTCCTAAACAGGAATATAAATAGACGGTGATTTTTATGTTGGAAGGCCACCATGGTGTATTAGTGTACTCTAGATTGAGAGAACTGATGAAATGTCTCTATAATTAAGGGAATTTGTTGGGATGACTTACAAGCTGTAGTCCAATTATCCCAACAATCGTCAGCTGTGATGATTGTTTCATAGAGATTCTATTGCTGTCCTTCCTCTGGGCCTGTGCAGACGCATAGAGAACTTTGCCAAGTATCTCTGGTGGCCAGGATATGCAGAGCTGCAGACTGTGGTGATGGTCCTTAAGGAATTGAAATGACAATTAAAGGCCAGTCTCTCCCCATGCTTCTGCCCAGGAAAGTGCAAAGGGGACACAGTGTGGGCATGAGGAGGGGCCCAGGTGAGTCCCAGGGGCTCCTTCCTGTATTCCTCTATGGACTGGTGAAAGAAAGCCACCACTCATGGGTCCTCTGGTCCCTGAACAGGTGCTAGACGTCTGTTGACAGTCCTCTCATGCAGAGTGGCCTGCTGGTGCTATGGCAGGATCAGGGTGAAGGTACAGCTAGGTGTCCACACCAAGAGACTCCCCTGGGAACGCTCTTGGCCAGCCACAGCCACCCAGGAGTATTTCTGCATGACTCACTGGGATTAGAGCCCAAAAGCGTGCTGTTAGGCCATGGTAGCCACAGGGTAAGGGGATGAGACCTCTGGATGGGGTGTGCAGGAAACGGTGGCTGTTTGTACAACACTGCTCTCAGGGAAGCGTGATGACAGAGAAGCTCTGACTCCCCTCCTTGGTTGGAGGAAGCACGAACCCTGCTCCCCATTCCACTTCTGATGGGGGTGCCTTTGCTTTATGAATGTCTCTGACCTGGAGTCTCATAGAGGTGGCCTCCCGAGAGCCACGTGGCTGGGGACAGGCAGGGCAACTATCCCAGCACCAACACAGATGAAGCTTCCGGGTTTCCTGTAGAGTATCGACATGATTGCAGTTTTGAAAACGTGCCGAGGATGTCAATAGCCATGTGCTGCTGGGATCTTCTCCCTTTTCACTCAATACCATCACCTGTCTGGAGATCAGTGCCACCAGGGGACCCCAGAAGATGGGATCCACCCCAGGGCCTGTGATGGAAATGACTTTAGCTCAGGGATGTGAGAGATGGTCCTCAGCTGGAGTGTTACGGCTCACACTGCAGGGCAGCAGGCTTCCTGGAGCTTAACCCCCTGGCTCACTGCACTCTGGAATGGATAGCAGACTGTAGACATCATTTCACGATGGCAGTGTGTCAGCTGCCCCTAAGCCAGAACACATGCTATTGGGCCAGACAAGGTCAAAACACAAAAGAACTACCCACAAATCATATAGCTCCCATCTCAAAAACTTAAAGTTGTCTGTGCCCCTAGTAACAAGCTTTGGGGAATGGTACCTTTAAACTTTCTAGAAACAAACTACACTGGCCACAACAGGAGGAAGCTGGGAAATCTTTTTGTTTGTTTGTTTGTTTGTTTTTTGGTTTTTTGTTTTTGTTTTTCTTTCTTTTCTTTCTTTCTTTTTTATTTTTTATATTCTTTGCTAACATTTTAAATGCTTTCCCCTTTCCGTGTCACCCCAACCCCCACCAATAAGTCCCATAAGCCCTCTTTACTTCCCCCATTCCCCAAACACCCCGTCCCACTTCTCTGTCCTGGTAATACCCTACATTGCTGCATCAAGCCTTTCCAGGACCAGGGCCCTCTCCTTCCTTCTACTTGGGAATCATTTGATATGTTAATTGTGTCTTGGGTATTCACAGCTTCTGGGCTAATATCCACTTATCAGTGACTGCATTCCCTGTGTATTCTTTTGTGACTGGGTTACCTCACTTAGGTTGCTATTTTCCAGTTCCAACCATTTGCCTAAGAATTTCATGAATTCCTTGTTTTGATTGCTGAGTAGTATTCCATTGTGTAAATATACCACATTTTCTGTATCTATTCCTCCATTGAGAGACATCTGGGTTCTGTCCAGCTTCTATCTATTATAAATGAGGCTGCTATGAACATAATGGAGCATGTGTCCTTATTGCATGCCGGGAAATCCTCTGGGTATATGCCCAGGAGTGGTATAGCATGGTCCACTGGGAAGTGTCATGCCCAGCTTTCTGAGGAACCGCCAGACTGATTTCCAGAGTGGTTGTACCAGAGGAAGCTGGGAGTTCTAGTCCTGTGAGTAGGATGTGACTGTCAGTGGGCAGTGGGTCCAGCTGCTCACTACCAAACCTCTATATCTGTTACAAGAGGACCCAGCCTGGGAGCCACCGAAGGGAGCACGACTCCTCTGACACAGCCGAGTCCTGCAACAGGCATGGGAAGTTGTGGGAAGGGGATGGGAAGGGAGGAGATGTGCCAAAGCATAAGAACATTTGGCCTGGGATTGGAAATTTAGGGCCTGGGGCATGCTGGTCTATATGGTAACAGCTCACAGGTCAGGGGGTGGTGGAGGGTTTCAGAGCAGCGGCTCTACAATCCATGTCTGCTCTCAGTCAACTCTAGCTGTTGAGGACCTGCCCTGTAGGTTTGAGCACTGTGGGTGTAATGGCTGTGTGTGTGAGGGCCGTGGGTGTGAAGTAACACTGATGCAGAAGCCCTCACAGAAAGAGCACAAACTGCCCAACAGTTCATATTGCTTATGTATTGATTACCCACTGAAACTATAATGTTTGGATATGTGAAGTTAGATCAGATGCAGTTATTGATCAGACTATCAGCAGTGTAACAACTATAATGTAGAAACTACAGGACCAATGGGCCTGTCGTCTATTATCTGTTCATGATCCGGCCGCTTATTATCACTTTTGACTGACTACTTGGTTGTTTATCTATCCATATCTAACATCTGCCATTTTCACCCAGGGTTCTTGCAGGCACCAGGAAGGTGTCGAGATCCCATGTCACATTGTCACATTCCTCCCCTCATCAACATACAGGACACAGACTTGCATTAATTACTAGAACACACATCTCCTCTGCCTAGAACAGGATAGGTAAGCAGAAGCATTTTCCTGCCAACTCTGATAGGGTCCTGACCTGTCCTTAAGGAGATGCTGCACTGTAAGTCTGGAATTACCTTAACATTTTTTAAATTAACCCTCTACTGATAATTTCAAAAACCAGTCTTCACCTTTTGTTAGCCTAATTCTTTCTAAGTCCTAACCAAACATTATTTGATGATCTTAATTAATTAGCTGTGGAAAATTTCCATTTCCTCATTGATGAAAGCCATTCTGTGTTTCTGATTCAGAAGCAAATATATGTCCAGACAAGACAAGTTTAAACAGCTAAGAGCATTTAGTCCATATTGCCTTGTCAACCAAAAATTGTCATGTGTTACATAAACTATCATTTTAAAGAGTGCCAGTGTGTGGATTTATTTCAAGTGGTTATTACATTAATATTACCTCATACTGAGAATTTTAAAGTGAAATATCACAGTTTCAGATCTATGTTTAATGGTGTATGAACATGTGTGTATGTATATTGTGTATGTGTGTATGTACTTTTAAAAAAACCTTGCATTTTCAATAGTTTATCCTAAATTTCATAAACTGTACTTCTTTACTATGGCAAAATGGATGTTTTTGTGCTTACTGTGGATTGCTATAGCTGCCTCTGCATGTCTACCTTAATTTAGAAATACATGAACTTACATTTTAAGATATGGGTAAATTGTATAGATCTAATATTTCATGTTCAGTTTCACATGCTAAATTAATGAAATTAACTGGATTATAACTAAACTCAGAAAAGTCCATTATCTAAATGCAATAAATATTAGATACTCACATATGAAAAAAAGAAGTCTCCCAACCAAAAATATCCCAGGGCTAGATGGTTTTAGAGCAGAATTCAATTAGACCTTGAAAGAAGACCTCACAGCAATACTTCTCAAACTATCCCACAAATCTAGAAACAGGAAGCACACTAGCAATTTTGTTCTATTAAGCCACAGTCAGTGCTGATACCTAAACCAGAAAAAGACCCAACAAAGAAGGAAAACTTCACACCAATTTCCATTAAAAACATCAATGTAACAATTCTCAATAAAATTCTGTCATAGGACTGCAAGAACACATCAAAATGATGATTCACCATGATCGAGTGAACGTCATTTCAGGAATGATGGCATGGTTCAATATATGGAAATCCATCAATGAAATTCCACTATGTAAAGAAACTCAAAGAAAAAAAACAAATGATCATCACATTAGATGCTGAAAAAGCCTTTGACAAAATGCAACATCCATTCATGTTAAAAGTATTAAAAAGATCAGGAATTCAAGGTTGATACCTAATTATAATAAAAGAAATAGACATCAAACCAGTGGCCAGCAGAAAACTAAATAGAGAGAAAATCAAACCAAGTCCACTAAAATCAGGGATAAGAAAAGGCTGCTTTCCCTCTCTCTCTCCCCCCTCTCTCTCCCTCTCCCTCTCTATTTCCCCCTCCCCCTCTCACTCTCCCTCTCTCCCTCTCTCTATTGAATATATACTCCTGTTCTAGCCAAAGCAATTAGACAATCAATGGAGATCAAACAGATACAAATTGGCAAGGAGGAAGGTAAGATACCACTATTTGAGCATGATATGATAGTATACAAAAGTGACCACAAAAATTCTACCAAGGGTGTCCTACAGCACATAAACAACTTCAGAAAAGTTACTAGATACAAAATTAACTCTAATAAATCAGTAGCCTTTTTGACTCAAATGATAAATTGGCTGAGAAAGAGATTATAGAAATGATATCCTTCAAAATAGCCACAAATAATATAAAATATCTTGGTGTGACTCTAATCAAGTAAGTGAAAAATCTATATGACAAGAACATCGAGTCCCTGAAGAAAGAAATCCAAGAAGTAAGATAAAAAGATCTCCCATGCTCATGAATGGTCAGGATTAATACAGTAAAAATGGCCATCTTACCAAAAGCAATCTGCAAAAAAAAGAAGCCAAATCAATGCAGTGGCAAAAAAAAGTGGGCATTTTCAATAAATGGTACTGGTTCAACTGGCAGTCAGCATGTAGAAGAATGAAAGTTGATCTAGTCTTAACTCCTTATACAAAGCTCACGTCCAAGTGGATCAAGGACCTCCACATAAAACCTCATATGCTGATCTTATAGAAGTGGAGAAGGGCATTGAACACATTGGCACAGGGGAAATTTTCTTCTACATAATAATAAGGACTTATGCTCTAAGATGAACAATTAATAAATGGGACCTTGGAAAGCTTCTATAAGGCAAAGGACACTGTAAAGGACAAAATTACAACCCACAGATTGGGAAAAGATTATTACCAACCATATATCCATTAGAGGCTTATAACAAAAATATAAAGAGTACTCAAAAAGTTAGGCTACAGAGAACCAAATAACCATGTTAAAAATGAGATACAGTGCTAAACGAAGAAATTCATAACTGAGGAATGCAGCATGGCTGAGAAGCACGGAAAGATATGTTCACCATACTTAGTCATCAGGAAAATACAAATCAAATCAGCCCTGAGATTCCACATGAAACCATTTGGAACTTTATCAGAAAATGTTTATAATTCCAAATTCAATCAACTTACTAATACTTTTATGCCAACAATTTTATATATACAAAATTTTCCATGATAATCTTTAATTTTAACATGTTTTTCTATATTTTTCGACAATTTTATCAGAAATATTTTCCACTTAAATCTTGAATTCTATCATAAAATGTTTCTACTCCCTTTTTCTTTCAATTTAGCAATGATTTTTATGTCTACCACTTTACTACTCAATTTTCCATGAAAATTGTTAATTTTAACATCTTTTTCTATATGTCTCTTATATTTTACCAGAAATATACTCCATGTAAATCTTCAAGTTTATGATAAAATGTTTTTACTTCCCTTTTCAATAAAAGAACATGCTTTTCAAAAAACAAAAGCAAACAAAAACAAAACGAAAAATCAAAATCACAGGTGACAGCAGATGCTGGCTAGGATATGGAGAAGGCAGAGTACTTCTCCATTGCTGGAGGTACTGCAAGCTGGTAAAAATCAATTTGGAAATCAATCTGGTGGTTCCTTGAAATATTATAAATAGTTCTACATGAAGACCCACCTATACCACTACTAGGTATATACCCAAAATAAACTCCTACATATTACAAGGACACATGTTCCACTACATCTATAGCAGCCACATTTATAATAGCCAGAAGCTGGAAGCAACCCAGATGTCCCTCAACAGAAGAATGGATACAGAAAATGTGGGGCATTTACTCCATGGAGGAAGCTATTAAAAACCATGGCTTCAAGAGATTCAGAGGCAAATGGATGGAACTAGTAAATATCACCCTAGGTGAGGTAACCCAGACACAAACGATCAGACATGATATGCACTCAGGGATAAATGGACATTAACCCAAAAGTTCACAATGCCCAAAATACAGCTCCAAACCATATGGACGGTAGGAGGAAGGAAGACCAGGGTGTGGGTGCTTCAGTCCTTAAGTGAGGGGAGAAAGGATGGTTAGAAGAGATGGAGGAAGGGGGAGACATTGCAGGGAGAAAGGAGGGTCATTAAATTAGGGGTCAATATCAGGTACTGCGGGGGACAGAAGAGAGGGACAGAGGATCAGAAAATTGAATATAATGTGTAGCAGTGGGGGATGAGGAACTGTGTATAACCACTGCTGGATTCCAGATGTCAGGGAAATAAAAGGCTCCCAGAACTCCATAGGGATGGCTTTAGCAGAAATGTGCAGCAAAGGGGAGAGAGAGCCCACAGAGACCACATCCAATAGACAGGTGTGGCCCTGCATCGAGGGGTGGGGCCACCCACCCAACTCAAAATTTTTAACCCAGAAATATTCAGAAATATTCTGAAAGACATGGACAAAAATGGAGCTGAGACTGAAGGAAGGGCCATGCGGGGACTGCCCCACTTGCTGATTCATCCTGTCTGCAGACACCAAATACAGACATTGTTGTTGCTGCCAAGAGGTGCTTGCTGACAGGAACCTGTGTGGATGCTCCTTGGGAGGTTCATCCAGCAACTGACTGATGCAGATGTGATGCTTGAAGCCAACCATCAGACTGAGCTCAGGGGCCCAGGAGGGGAAGCTGGCAGAAGGGGTGGGGAGTGGTGGGGGATTGTAACCCCATAAGAAGAACACTGTCAGCTGGACAGACCGCCCAGTGCTCACACCATGAAGGAGTGTGCAGGGAGGGATCTATGGCTCCAGATACACACAGCACCGAGGAGGCCTCTGTTATCAGTATCTCACACTATACCAAGAATTCTGCTTAATTTTTCCAAACACAGTTTAAATGCTTTTATATGCCTGTGCTCTCCAATCTGCCTTATCTATGTAAACCAGTCACTTTGGCCAGTCATTTTAAACAGTTCTCTCTGGTCCCCAGACTTCCAGCCTCCACCACACAGGAACCTCTGCTCAGTTCTGGGGACAGCCCAGATTACACTGTGAATTCTTAGTTTGCCTTGAGTCTGCAGCTCACTGCTGTAAGCCCAACTCTGTCTTGGGGTGCTTGGAACTAGGTGAGAAGTACTAAGATTTGTCTCTCAAGGTGAGATAAATGGGCCCTGAGCTGTGTGCTAAGGCACAGTCTTAGAGTGACACTTCTGTATAGCTAAGCTGGGCCTTGAAGCAGGCAGGAACTTAGGACTTGTTGCCAAAAATAATGGTTCTTCCTTCAAAGTACACTTAGGCAAATTTGCAAAGATCCAAAATGCTGCCTGTGGCTCTCACCAGTTGTCCCCAGAGCATGCACACAGATCTCCTTCTGTTCTGCCAGGAAGACAAGCCCTGTCTTGTAAGTGGCTGCTCCTGCAGTCATCTGATCTCTCTGGACAGAAACCTCCACCTGCTACAAACTCACTGTTGAGAGGCACATCAGATCATCTTCTCTGGTTAAGATCATGTCATTTTATTTATAATTTTGTTCTCTTTGTTGATCTGTTTGCTCTGCTGTGCGCTCTAAGAGGCGACATCGAGGATTGTGTCATTACTGTTTGTTCACATCTGTACTAAAAGACCTCACTCTGCAGATGTTCAGCAGAGCTGAGGGAGGTGACATCTCAGGAGACCCTGACTGCAGAAGCAGGAGATGTGAGGTCAGAGCCGCACCAAGTGGGGGTTGGAGGAAGGAACCTAAGGCCAGTTGGGAGAAAACAGGTCCAGCTGCCCTAAGAGCCTGAAAACAAAGCGGACCGATTTGGTCTCCATCCCGAGGGAGCTCAAGATCCGGCTCACAACACAGAGCCACCAAGCCAACCCCAGGTCTCCTCGGTCCCCACATCCCTGCGAGCTCAGAGCGGGGGTTCAAACTCCCTGGGCTCCTTCACACTCACCCGCACTTGATGCTGAAGCGACCACAACCTCCTCAGACCTGAAAATCCCAGCAATAACGACTGGAGGGCGTGGCTAAATACTGGGGTTGTCGTTCACTGGCTGTTCACGCGCATGCGCTCTGCCTACCAACAGCCGCTTTGCCCAGGCTAGCTCAGTGGCTCCTGGAACATTGGACTTTGCTCCTGCCTTCTCAGGAACACCAGTGTCCCCATAGTGCTTGTACCACACAAATCACCTCACTGTGGCCTTGAATACGCAGCTGACCTGGTGGCATCTCTTTCCCAGCCCACTGGCGATCCTGCCCCCTGATCCTCCCCATGGCGGAAGCCCTCCCCTCTACCCTCTCAAGAGAGCCTACCACACCCAGAATGTCTTGTTGGATCCTTCAGTCAACCTCCACGGGCCCTGTGTCCATTTCTCACGCTGTTAACAGTTTCACACACCCGTGGGCTGCTTCTGACTTCTGTTCCCCAACCTGCCCTGTATGTGATTGGCTGGGACCACAGGGCGGGCAGGGGCGGCACTGGCTGTGAACCGCTTCAACAGTCAAGGCCATCTCAAGGCAGGCACTTAGTTCCCAGTTCTGTGTAAACAGGTAGAAAGACTTCGGATACAAACACGATCACCTGTCACATCAGGAGCAGAAAATTTCTTCTGCCATGTCAATCAAACCTCCCCTCCCCCATTCGGCTCATCATATATTCATTAGTATTTGAGTGTCTGAAATCACTTCATTGCCTGGGAATGGACAGAGGAAGTCTTAGGGAGGGCTTGGCAGAAAATGAAGTGATACAGAGACCAGAAGACACAACCTCGAGTCATAATCTCCCCAATAGGGAGGGGTTCTTAGGAAGAGATGGTCCTGGGTCAGCACCAAGTCCTGGTTTCAGAAATCCACAGCAAATCAAAATATTGAAACACAATCACTAATACCAATACAGAAATTCTACATTCCCAAAAAAGTTCCCCACAAGTTCCTTTGACCCTCGAACATGCCTTCCCTTCTGACGGTTCCGTTGCATTTTTACAGGGCACTGCTGAGTGTCAGACTTTACCACCTCGCAGTGTTCCCAGTCCTTCCCTGTTCATCTCCACCTTTATATCCTTTGACTAGCAGCTCCTGGACTCCTTGTTCCATTTCACGCAAGCCCTGAGATTTGGAGTCTTCTTTCCTCCCCTGCTAAAGCACAGTAGGCACGAGGGTGAGGGGGCACAGCAGCCCCCTGACCCTTCCATCCTGTCAATACGTGGCCAAGTCCCACGTGCAGAAGCATGCTTCACCAGAGGAAGGCCAGGCGCAGCACACAAAGGAGACAGACAGACATGGCACAGGGCTGCTGCGAGTGTGCAGGTGGCTCCACGGTGGGGCTTTAGGTGTGACGTCACGTAAGGCTTGGTGGTGTGATTGGGGGATGAAGTCCACAGGCGTGGATCCTAGTTATAATGGGACTACCCAGTTTATCTTGACATTCATAAAATATATATAATCTAACTAAAAAATCTGATACATAATCAATAGCAATTTGCTTCAAAATGTATTGCTATTCCAAAAATGCCTGAAAAGAATATCAAATTTACATCGTTTATAACAGGAATTTTATAAAAAGACTGGATCGGGCTTTCAGAATGATTGAAGAATATTGCATACCAATCCTTCAAAGTAGATTAAAAGCGTCTGCTCCAGGTGGGGAAATGTCATCACTCTAGCAGAACTGCTCCATTGTGTGTAGGAAATGAACCTTGCTGAGTCAGCCTCTCCTAGAACAGCCAAGTTCACGTCATGTAAAAATCTCACAGGAAGTTTACTCACTAAATTCACTAAAATTTACATGGATATATTCGATGCCAGAATTCTATGTCATTTAAGGCCAACAGAGTTTGAACTCTCAATCTGATTCTATGTCTTCTGCTTACTACGTCTCTGTGGGCAGCTCTTGTGCTCCATCATGAACAGGGGAACCCCTGCACTCAGCAGTCAGTCTGAAGGGGTTCATTACCAGAAGCTGCAAGCATAGGAAGGTCTGGATATTAGTGTATGAGTTCCAAGGGACTAGGATAGTGAAAAGGAACAGGTCCAAGTAAGTGAAAGGGACTGAGGAAGAACTTCAGTGCCAGGATCTGTGACGAGGGCTTGCCTGTGTTAGGCAGTGAAGACTTACTGTTAGCTACGTCAGTGCATGTCCCAAGATCCAACCAAGCTTCTACAAGGGATTTGAGTCACTGCATAGGCATCAGGAATAGAAGGAAATGTTTCACTCACATTGGATGATTTAAATTCAAAATGCTGATGGGACCTGGAAGTCTGACTTTCCAGATCGTGTTAGAGAAGGCACTTGTTTAACCAAAGGAAATAATTCCTTATAGTGATACAGAAAAAGACCCAAGACTACCAGTATTTCAAATAATTTGGTGATAGTGGAGGACTGAATGTAATCAAGGGATTATCAAGATAGAATACCTTTAAGTATAAAAGAAATTTGAGAAGGAAGGCTAAATTAAGAGATTACCACAAACACCACCAGTAAAGGAAGAGGGAAATCACATGCTGCGAGTGATCAGATAAAACCCAGCACCAAGGCAGGCATGATATCCATGTACCTTGCCAGATGGCAGGGGTACAGAGAGTCCAGGCTCAATCATCAAGGACTGGGAGGCCCAATTCTCCATTCCCTCTTTTACCTCGAGCTTTCCAGTGACCATGACACTATAGGCTTGGTTTCCCTGGCAGGGGAGGGGTCTGGCCTGCTTTGTAAGCAGTGCTGTTGGCTTTGGCCAAGGGATTCAGAAAGGAGTTGCATCTGAGGCTGGGCATGGCTGACAAGGGGACTGCTGCAGCTTAAAAGTGGCAAGAGGAAGGTGTCCATGAGACTTCCTTGTACTGGGGTACTTATCCTGACCTGCTGGGCTATAGTCCTCCTCCTTCACATCATCATATGCAAACATATGGAAATAGACAAGATTGCAAAAGTTCAAGGGTCAGGGGGTATCAGTGGACACTTTGTGCCTTCACAGGGAATGACAGGTTCCCTGACCATCACTATCCAAAACCAAATGAACATGTCCACAGTGCAAATTTTAGTGTGACGAATACTGCAACACCAGAGGCAGGCCAATCCTGAGAATCTCTTGTCTTGAGACTTAGGAAAACAGCACACTGCCCCACACTGATAACAACTGCTCAGAAGCACAGGGTAAGGCGAATCTAAGGACAATTCATGTGCACTGTTAGTCTTAAGATCGTCTGCATTCCTTATCCCTCATATTTTCCTGCAACTTTTTCTCTCCTCTTCTGTTTGGACAGCATATTAACCTGACTTTTTCTGCTGTGTTTGAAGAGGAGACCATATAAAAATGAGAAGTATCACTCATTTTCCCAAAGCCACAACCTAACAAGCATGTTTTACACAAGCAATGTGAACCTGAACGCTGCCTGAAAAACCAGAGCAGTACCATACCCCATCCCCTTCCTCAGGGACATGGTGCTCAGGAATCTGAGAGTCCAGCTCAGAAGGCAAGGGAGAGGTAGGCAGGCCAGATGGAGCTAGAGGTTTGGTCCACTAGCAAAAGTTTGAATATGAAGACCCTGTTCTCCATTTGCATCCTAGATACACAGAATTTCCAGCCCCCATTGTTCAAGCCAAACGTTTGTGTTCAGGCTAATTTGGTAAACACTAGCTGCCTGTAGATGAACCGGACCTTTTCTCCAGCATCTCTCTTTACTCGCTCTTCCTCCTGATGGTGTCCATCTTCCTCATGTCTGACTCCGTCTTCCGCTCCCCACTTCCTCACCTCACCCAACTGTTGCTGGTGCCTGCATAACGCATCCTGCAGAAAGCAATATAAAAATTAATTTTCACCCAGTCAACCCCGCCACCACAGACACAAAAACACATCCTGAGACAAGCAGACACAGATGCACACAGAGACACAAAAACACAAGTAGACATCACCAGGCTAAATCACTGTTGAAGGGTGGCAAAGCTCATGTATTAACTAACTCTCACATTTTCAATGTAAGTCACCTAAAAGCTTTCTCTCCAAGTCTCAGGGTTATCCTTCCCTCAGTCATACTCAGAGAAGCAAGTTATTCCATAAATTCATGCACTAATAAAGCATGATTCTGTTGCCAAAATAAATTTGTTAGGTGCCTCCTACAAGTCGCCAACAGAACTTTAAGAATTACATAATATGATGACCACCCCAAATGAAAATACATTCTCTCCTCCGGGAATGTGGGTGGGACCTGCACGTGAGCCTATCCTGAATCCAGTCTCAGTTGGGAGATGTTAGGGACAGCTTCCCTGTACTGGGAGTGGTTTATAACCTAGGGCTGCTACACTTGTAGCAATTCCACTCCCTCATTGGTCAATCTGGACTAGGGGAGTCCTCCTAGCCTGACATGACCTCAGACTAGCAGTTAAGAGTCGGGAGTCATTCTGGCTCACGTGTGACTATCACACATATGGGGACCACTGCTAACTCCCCTGCACAGGATGCTCTGCTTTACGTGACAGCTGGTTTAAAAGCTCCCATGGTGGTTCCAAATCCGTCAGCTGATGCTCCTCTATTTCTTGTCAATAAGTTGTACCTTTCTGAGAAAACAAGAGATCCAACACCCTCCCTTCCCAGTGTCCAACACACCATCCACATTCAAATGCCGGTGAAGCTCTTGTTCGTTGTGGCTCCTTCAGCCTCCTGACCGTATTCCTCAGCAGCACGAGTTCCAGGGTAGGATAAAGACTCCCCTTTATCCATCCTCATCTACAGATGCCTGACCAAGCCCGCTCAGTCAACTGGTTCTCCAGCACAGGAGTGAGGATTGAAAAGAAAGAGACAATTAGACAAAACTGCAGTATGACCCAGTCAATTCTGAGACTGAAGGGCAGGTTTAATAATTCTCAATGCAGTTTTATACCAATTTAATTACATGCAGGAGTTAGGATCCATAGTAGTACAATAAAGGACAAGGAAGACAGTAAACACAAAATTGTCAAGGCAGTAAGCAAAGTCCCACACCACTTCAGTGACAGTTGTCTCCAAGGGTGTGTAAGGATCTCCAAAATACCTGAGCCTACTTCCTTGTCCAAGCCCAGAATCTTGCCTAAAGCTTGCTTCTGCCTTAACTTACTTCCTTATTATGCCCTGATGTCAGATTCCTGCTTGAGGCCCTTGTCCTTGGCCAATGTCAGGCTATTGCCAGGCAACACGGCACCCCAGTAAGGCTCTCCACAATCTCTGTAGCTTTGACACAGACAGTGGTGACATTGAAATGCTGCACAGAGCAGTGCTGTGGCAAAAAACCTACAGCAGCACTGATACGTCACTGCGATGACTGATGCAAACTCTCCATAATTTGAATCTAAAAATTTTACTGCTGATCTCTAGCTCCTGCAGAAACTCTGAACATTAAAAAGATTTCTGTGAGATCCAGTTCAGGTCCATAAAATTGCCAGTTTGCCTACACAGTGTTTACAGCAAAACTATTTAGACTGCTGAATTTAGATTGTAAGTGTATGCTTTAAAAAAAACCACACAGACAAAATCTAAAATTTAATTCCTTATTATTGACGGAATAAAACACTAGCTCTAGGGCTGGAATGACTTTCAGGAGTTAAGAGCCCTGGATGCTCTTCTAAAGGGTCCAACTTTGATCGCTATGAACCTGCAAATCATCTACAACTCCAGGCTCAGGAGATGTTATGCCTTCTTCCAGACTCTGAGGGCACCATGTATGGACATATATGCAAGCAAAATATTCAAACATATGAGATAAAAATAAAAACCTCCACTATACCCAAAAGAAAGGAATGAATTAGCCTGTGCTTTTGGGTTTATTAATGTCAGGAAATAATAAAACATCCCAGAAAAATTGTCTTCTCAAAAAGAGAAATAAAGTTAATCTTTTTTTAACATCAGTAGGTGCAAGTCACAACAAAGTTTGGGATTTAGGGTGGAATTTAAGGCAGGCATAGGCACTGCTAATGAGAACCAGATACAAAGAGACAGGGAAGCAAAGGTCCTCCTGAGAACTTCAATGAGGGGGCTGCAGACAACTGTGCACACCCCAGAAGAGCCAATGGAGAAACAAAAGAGCAGTTAGGAAAAAACAGGAGAAGCAGAACCTCACGAGAGCAACAAAAGCAAACATCCCAGGGACCATCAAACGCGCAGAGAAGGCAACTTAAGGGCAAAACCAAAGCTACACTTGCTGATGTGCACAGCTGGGCTCTTCCTGTTGCTCAGCAGGAGAAGCACTGCAGGATGGTTTAGCTCACTAGTTCAATCACAGTGCTCACGACTGTAAGCAGAACTGCAGGATCGGAAATGTGCCAGAGACGTGTGTTCTAAAAATATGGTTCTACATTTTCCTAGCCGTAGAGGTGGTTGTCAGGGGGTCTTCTGTATAATTTAGTTCACAGGTTATTAATTTTTTTAAAAAAAGACAAATTAACTAGAGCTATTATAACTAAGACTTTTTTTAATTCTTTAGTAAATTGTGTTTTTACATTGAAAGTTTTTATTTTGTTCCTTTAAAATATTTGACTTGTCTTCTCCTGTCCATGAGCATTAGTTGGAGAGGTAGGAGGTTTCTTAATTTCTTCAAAAGTACAACTCAAGACAGGACCCTGAGCTGTAAGGCTTACAGGCGTCCAATAACAGAGCAAGGGCGTCTTCACCATCAGCCTCACTGTTCTTTTCCCAGGGACGCTGTGTCAGGCAGGGAAACGGATCATCTGGCATCTCTGATCTAATCAAGGCCAGCAGAAAAGCCGGGCAGGCTCTGAACCATTTCTAAAAGGTGCTTTCAGGTCAAACAAATACTGCAGGTTGAGATTTGTGTGTGTGTAAAATCAGAAAACGTACTTAGGATGCTATTGTTATTAAAACATCTGCCATGTAAAACAGGATCATGACAGACTTTCCCCTTTGACATCTGAAGTCTCCTAGAGTCTAAAGGATTTTTAAAAATCCTTTTCCACTCTATGAACTTTTTCTAAAATTCAACCTCAATTTTAAGACAAAAGTATAAAAGCACTTGAAATCATTAAATTATTACTAAAGATATTTTGACCTGCTTGCGGTCAGTCCCCTGGCACTTAACACCTGTGTTTAGAGCCTGGATCTGCAAAGGACCAGCTAATCTTGTCTAAAAAAGGTTCTATGTGTACCGTCACAGTTGGTTAGAAAACAATGACACTCTAACAGTGGAAAAGGATATCTGAAAATCGTTTGGGTCCCAGCGAGCACAGAGCTTCTGGTCCTCTCACATGCCTGTTCCACCGTTGGGCGTCAGTGTCTACTGTGAGCTCTACACTCAATACGGACTTGGTTTCCATACATCATGCCATCCTCGCTGGGGGAAGGGTGTTTGCATGTGTGTGCTTACCCCATTATGTGTCTGGGTGTACATGTATACTCCTATGCTTATGTCCTGTCAGAGGCCATCCTCTGGATAGGTGCTCACGCTTGCACACCCCGTTTACTATTCCCATCCCCCCACCACCCAGGGATGCTGGGCTTATGGACTTTGCTGCTGCATCCAGCTTTGTTGTGGGTTCTGAGGATTCAAACTCAAGTCCACACCACGGGATGGAAGTGCTCTGCTCATTCCTGCAGCCCTGGCTCAGGTGATGGATGAGAACCTAGAGCCTTTCTGAGGCAGTATGAGAACAGTGTCTTCCCTGATGGCTCACTTTGAAACACAGCTTTGTCTTAAAAGTTAAACTGTAGCATCAGCTTGAGGCTAATCAGTCAGAATTCAAAGAAAAGGAGGCACACAGGGTAGACATGAGGATTTACAGTAAGCCATCCTAGAGGCTTTGGTTTCTAAAAGCCTAATGTCCGTGTTCACAGCCCACCTAAGCCAGAGCCTTGGAGTCCTTCCAACCATGAGGACTCCTATTATGACCTCATGAGGAGAGATTGTGAGGCGCTCTAGCCAGCAGATGTTAAGCTGTGGCCAGGCCTGGATCTCTTTGAGTGCGTTGAGAGGAGTTGTGGAGTGGGGCCCTTTGCGAATTTCTTGTATCTAGTGAACTGTGTGTGGTTGTATTGGTATGTATGAGTGGTGTGTGGCTGTGTATGTTACAGTGTGTATAGGAGTGTGTGTTTACAGATTTGCTTGTGTGTGAGAGTGTGAATAATAGTTCCCATGTGTGTCTGTGTATGTAGGAGTGTGTGAATTTATAGGGGTGTTTGCCAGGGTGTGGTGTGGTGTGTGTGTGTGTGTGTGTGTGTGTGTGTGTGTGTGCAGTATATACTTATAGGTTTGCTTGTGTGTGAGCAGGTGTATACATGTTCCTATGTGATTGTGTGTAGTGTAATTCTGGGTTTATGTAAAAATTTGTATTCCTGTGGGCTTTTGTGTGTGGGTGTGGGGACGGGGGGGGGGGTGTAAGTTCACTTTTCTGTTTATGTGTGCATTTTTGCCTGTGTGTGCTTTTGTGTCTGTGTCTGTGTCTGTGTGTGTGTAAGTTCACTTTTCTTTATTTGTGTGTGTATTTTTGGGTGTGTTTGCTTTTGTATTTGTGTCTTTGTGTGTGTGTGTCTTTTTGTGTCTGTGTCTGTGAGTGTGTAAGTTCACTTTTCTGTATTTGTGTAGTTGTGAGTGTGTGTGTCTGTGCCTGTGTGCCTGCCTGTACACATACCCCTTTCCCTCTTGCATCTGTATTGCTTGTACCTTGGTGCAAGAGAGTGTACAGGAGAGAAGTCAGCCCAGCTGCTGTACCTAAGGTAGGCCGTCAACCTTATTTTCTAGACAGACTCACTCAATGGGCTGAAGCTGTCCAAGTATCTGGGATGGCTGACCAGAGGATCACAGGGATTTGACATGACACCCACATACTCTCAGATTAAAGGCCTATGTAGATAGTTTGCTGTTTATTGATTGATTGATTGATTTCGGTATGACTTCAAGAGATAGAATTAGGCCATATATTTGCAAGGCCACTGGCTTTTTGTTTCCTTAGTGTTGCTGTTTTGATTTTTATGTTTTATTTGGATGGCTACTTTGTTTTACCTAGGATTTATTTTCTCACATGGTGCTTTATTGTTTTGATCATTTCCTAATGCATTTCAGGCTGCTTCAGTCTATCTCTATTTTCAATGTATTTTGCTTTCCTATTTTTACATTGTTATTGTTTCCTGACTTATTCACAACATGTTGTCCTTGGCTTATAATTTATACATATTTGCCCTTCAAGACACTTTGGCTTTTCCTGCAGGGAGAGTGGGAGATGTCTGTGGATGAGCCCACAGGATCTGTGAGCCTCTGTGGGAAGACATCTAGTGGTTCCTGGAGCAGCTACAGCAGCCAGGACACATGGAACTACAGTGGAGGTGAGCTACAGGACCAGGGAGCAAAGACCCTGACCTGGCCAATGCTAGTCTGAATCTCTGGGCGCAGGCTGCAATGGGCACTCAGGGCTGCTCTGAAGGCCACTCACGGACACACAATGTGTCATTCACACTGTGTGTGGCCTCATTCTCAGACTCTTGTCCTGGTAAAAAGCGACTGGCCTTGCCACTGAAGTTGAGTCCAGATCTGTGGCTTTTTGCTCATGGTTTTAGGTTTAATGTTCTCTGATATTTTACCATCTTATTGTTTATCATTGGTTAATTTTAATTTTCAATATTTTGCTCTAGGGAGCTGAGGTTTCGTTGTGAATGACTAGGTCCTGAAGCGAAATGGAATTTTCTCTGAAGTACTGGGGATTTATATTGGTTTTCTCTTTTACTAATTCTTTCACCTCATTTATTTCATATGATTTTTTTCCTCAATCTACAACCAATCAGTATTAATCAGCTGTCGCCCGCCCAATCCCCCTGTTTTATGACTATGTTTTTTAGTTTCACCATCTATATTTGGCATGTGTGTACTCATAGGTTTCTAGCTTGGGGTGGATTATTTGGTTAGGATTTATTTAAAATTTTTCCTTTATTTCCCAATGAAAATATATTTCCCATATATTTTTCATAATACTTATTCTATTTTTCTAGCTTTACTTACCTTTATGTCCAGCACATTTTCTTTGTTTATTTTAGGTAGCATGTGTAGTATTTTGGTTTCTGTTTTCCTACATCTTTTTCATTATTTTGATACTACTCTTTTTAAATTATTTTTAGGTAGCATTAGTAGTGATGCAATACCTACACATAGTGAGGAGGAATTGCCACCATCCAGCCCCCAGTGCAGTATCTCTGAGGAGGAAAACTTCCACTCCCAATACAAAGTCTTGAGGACCATCGGGCAAGGGAGTAATGCCAATGTCGTCCTGGCCCACCACCGGCTCACAGACATACCCGTGGCCATCAAAGTTCTTGAAAAGGGCAAGCAGTGGTTTCAGTCAGCCATGACAGAGGCCAATATAATGAGAACGCTCAGCCATCCCAACATCATCTCACTTCTACAAGTGATTGAGACCAAAACAAGAGTATACATGGTAATGGAACTTTTTCAAGGACAACAGCTCTACCAACACATCAAAAATTCGGGCCACATAGAGGAGGACGAGGCCCAGAAAATATTTAAGCAAATGGTCTCTGCCGTGAGCTACTGCCATGAGCATGGTGTAGTGCACCGGGACCTCAAACCTGACAACATATTGATAGATAACAATGGAAAAATCAAAATAATCGACTTTGGCCTTAGTACCAAAGTCAAACCTGGTCAAATGCTCAACCAGCATTGTGGATCCTACTCTTTTGGTGCCCCAGAATTCTTCCTTGGTAAAAGATACGACGGTACAAAAAGCGACACGTGGACCTTGGGAGTGGTCCTGTACTTCATGATTGTGGGGAAGGTGCCTTTTGATTCAGTGATCATCCACGAACTGCAAAGACAAGTTGTAGCAGGTGTATATCCTGCCCCCTATGGGATCTCAGAAGAGCTTGAGGACCTGCTCAGCCTATTACTGACGGTCCATCCTACATATAGGCCCACACCCATGGAGGTGATGCTTCACCCCTGGTTTAAAGGGGATTGGAAGATGTTCCCGAATCCCCGTGAGGATCTAATCCCTGTTCAGGCTGACTCTACCATTGTCCAAGCCATGGAATACATTGGCTTCCAAGGGCAAGACATTCGAGAGTCACTGCGTAAACACAAATATAATCAAACCATGGCTTGCTATTTTTTACTACACAGACAGGCTCTCCAGACACATGGCTACTCAACACCAACTCAGACAGTGAGTCCAGTTACAGCCCCATTCCCGACCATTGAAGATGCTGCTGCTTTTACTTTAGGAATGAAGACAAGCAGAAGTGCTCCTGTACTTGGCCCATTGGTCTCACCATCCTACACTGGTCAGGAGTCTACCTATGGCCAGAAGGCGAGGCAAAGAGCAGGCAGAAGATCCACTGGGCCGGGTCTTCTGCACTTGAGGCCACTCCAGAGGACACTCACACAGGACCAACACCACATATTTGCCATGAGTGTCCCCTGTATTCCCACAACAACCATTATCACTGGGAACAGCAACAATTCCATCCCAGAAGACGATCTCTCCCACAGTGCCTCAGCAGAGAATAAGCCCATCCCCAGCAGGGCCCGGCCCCGAGGCTTCAGGGGATGGGTCAAGAGGATCCGACATGCCATGAGGAAACTCTGTTGCTGCTTTACCGTAGGAAATCAACCTCGCCATAGGCAGAACAAAGTTTCCCCCCAGAGATGAGGCACATGGACAAAATCCAGAGAAAAAGCAGCAGGCAGGGCCCAGGTACTTTGAGCTTTATCCTACCCGCTTGACTGTGGGCTGGTCCCTCCTCTGTCTCTGGTTTTCATTTTCCCCACAATTCTTACCTTCTCATCTTCTCCAAGTACTTTACAATTCTTCATCAACCCCAAGCCTTCTCCCTATTCTGGGTTTCTCCTCTTCCCTGCATGGACTCACTGATTTCTACTCCACTCAACAGAGTGGTCTTGCTGTCCCCATTCCTTCACCTGGAGTCTGTCCCCCTAAAGACAACAGTTCCCACAGGGTTAGGACTAGGGTAATATGGGCTCAAGGATTCTTTCAGGGACTGTGGGCCCTAGCAATGTGCCAATCACTCACAAGAGCTGAAGAACAGATTCTTACATTTTCAAAAGTGACATCACATTCCAGTAAGCCTCAAAATTAAAAACCAGCAATGTCATTGAATAAGTATCAACAGCATAGTTTGCTGATTATTGATGATGGTCAGACTGCTGCATGCATTCATAGTTTTTGAATACTGATTATCCTTTTGTTCCTAAGAAGGACATAGTAATACATAGATTTTTTTAAAGGAAACATTTCTAAATGATTTCATTCCAGGATCTTGACTGGAAAGTAGAAAAAAGATATAAAATACTAATGCATGCAAAGCCCCTTATGTTATTCTAAGAATTGCACCTCATTATTTCTTTTGTCTCTAATAAATTATCTTGATCTTTCACAGTGTCATCAGGAAATTATGTCATGTCCTGAGTATGAACAGGAAGTGATTTCAAACCCAGGGCCCAGGAAAAGACACAGTAGCACAAGTACAACAGTAACTGTAGCAGGAAGAGGAGGAGGAGGAGGAGGAGGAGGAGGAGGAGGAGGAGGAGGAGAAGGAGAAGAAGAAGAAGAAGAAGAAGAAGAAGAAGAAGAAGAAGAAGAAGAAGAAGAACAAGAAGAGAAGGAGAAGGAAGGAGAAAGGAGAAGGAAGAAAGGAGAAGGAGAAGGAAAAAAGGAGGAGAAGGAGAAAAGGAGGAGAAGGAGGAGAAGGAGAAGCAGAAGGAGGAGAAGGAGGAGAAGAAGATTAGGAAGAAATTAACCACCTGATTTCAGTGTCCCTGTGAGAATTGCTGTCTGACTATCTCTGGAGCCAGATAGCACAATGAGACCCAATTCTGAAAATGCTTTAACTGAATATTCATATTTATAGAAGAAATATCAGTATTCTTAAGGGTTCATCTCTGAGAGACACAGCTAGATGGCAGAGACAACAGCATGGTAAGTTCTTAATGAGGGAAACTTTCTCACAGCTGATAATGCAATAGGTCTGCAGGAGCATTTCATGGGAGTCAGGGTCACATCCCCTCCTGTCAGGGAGCACAGAGCTCCTGCCTTGCATCCTGCTGAGAGTGGTAGCATTGCTTGCTGGCATTCTAGCAGTCTCCACACACCCAGCACTACGGCCCTGACCCGTGCTCCCTGTTCAGCCACTGAGCTCTTGGACAGCCACTGTCTGGTTAGGGACAGCACAGCCAGTGCAGCTCCTCCCTTGCACTGATAACCATGGAGGTTTGGCAGCACCTGAGTGGAAGGCTCAGGACTGGTCAGTCTTCATTCACTCTCCTTTGCACGAGGCAGTAGACAAAGCCTGGCTAAGGGAGAGCCCTTGTATGGTGGACAGCAGAAACAATAGTCCGGACGCCGAGTAGAACTCAGAGTTGAGGAACATCCTGGAACTACTGTCTACCTGGGAAAACTGCAGCTATCCATGCAGGTAGACAGGGTGACAGCCAGGGTTCTTCAACAGAGGGACAGGGAGGACACACCAGGAGGACAGGGAAAGGAGACACCAGGCAATTGTGTAGGAGGCTCCAGGTGCAGGTGGACATAGCACTTTGCTATGAAGTACTCCATGCAGCATAGTAACCACCAACCCTGCCAGTCTCCTGGAATCTTGGCTTCCCTGCTTCCAGAGGATCCTTTGTTTCTTGGTTCTTACTCAGACATGGGCTTCCTTGTCCCTTGTGGTGTCTGGAGCTTCTATGGGCTACATTTTCTATGTGGGACCTGCAGGATATCTAAGAGGTACCATGTACCTCCCATTATGCAGAGTGACAGTATATGAGTTAGAGGACGTGGGCTGCATTTGCTATGTGGGACCTGTGTGATCTCTAGGAACACTGCCTTTGTCCCCATTATCCAGAGATTGACTGTAGATGAGAGAACTCGGCTTCCCTATCGGACTCCTCTCTTCCTCTTGCCTTTGCCCCTCACACACCCCGCATCTGACAGATCTCTAGCTTCGATATTCTTGCTCTTCACTCTCAGTCATATTCAATGTCCCATCATCAAAGATGTAACTGTCATGGGGCACACCCCCTCCCAGGCCACACATCCCTGCCTAGTTCATTGTGGAAAACAGGAGGGTGATAAGGTAACTACACTGGTGTCAGAGACACTGAGGGTGGAATACAGTCCAGTGTGGTCTGAAAATGAAAGGTCCTCTTATAAAGATGTATATTTTCAAACCCAGGCAGGCGAGTACATCTGATGGCTGTAGGTGAGCCTCGGAATTCTGCTTTAAACAGGAATTGTGCTTCCTTCCGGGTGTCCTGAGTAATAAAGTCTACTTGGGCAAGGACATTCCTGGAAAAGTTGAACAGAGAACAGGTTGGTTGCTCTCCAAAGGTAGATCGGCAGCCATTAGTGGGCTGTCTCGGAGCCTGACACACAGCTCTTTAGGGACCAACAAAGAACTGTACGCTCTCCCAGCACAGCACAGGGGAGGTGTTCTTAGGACCTGCTTTGGCAATGCCAGACTGGTGCTGATGCCCATAAAGGGTGAATGAGGGCACTGAAGTGTTCAGAGTCAGATATGTGTGACTAAAGGTTCTAGAGAAGAAGGGCTCCTGGGGGTAAGAGAGGATGTTTCTAGAGAGTGAGAAGGACACTTATATGGAAACTTCTAGACATATCAGCAGGGAAAATCAGGAGGCTGGTGGACATGGTTCCCTGAATTGGTGGCCAGTCAGGTGGCTATACTGAAAGATCTGGGAGAGGTCCTCAGGAGGGATTCAGGGCTTTTGCCTAGCTGATGGCATAGCATAGCTGGACTGGCTGACTGGGAGGCAAGTCCGTGGCCCTGTGCCTGAGACTCCAAGTCTCCTATTCAGGAGATCTCTCAAATGACACCAACTGCTCCTGGGATCTCAGCTGCTAGAGGGCTCTATCCACAGGGACAGCCCTTGTGTTGGTTAAGGCGCCTGACTTCATCCATGTGTCACTAAGATCCCTGTGATATGACATGCCATGTGTATGCACAGACTAGGGAGTGGCCAGCAAGAGTGCTCATAGGCCTTGGACCAGAAAGCCAGGCCTAGGAAGAGGAGGGTGCGTGCTAGCTGGCATGGGGGAGTCACTCGTCATGAACGTCTGCCCTGCTCCCTTTCAGTGACAAGAGAGCCTGACCCTGTACTACTGCCACCTGAAGCAGCCGATACTGAGTTCCAGGTTCCTGCACAGAGAGAAGGCCTGCTTTCTGCTGGCTGCCTGGGGGTTACAGGACGACCTGGGCCACCAAAAGGAGTTAGTGCTGTGTGCAGGTACTTCATTCCACTTCCGTGTTCCTCACAGAACAGGCAAGTATGTCACCCTCCCTGTGTGTGTGTCACCCTCGCTGTGTGTGTCACCCTCCCTGTGTGTGTCACCCTCCCTGTGTGTGTGTCACCCTCCCTGTGTGTGTGTCACCCTTCCTGTGTGTGTCACCCTCCCTGTGTGTGTGTCACCCTCCCTGTGTGTGTGTCACCCTCCCTGTGTGTCACCTTCCATGTGTGTCACCCTCCCTGTGTGTGTCACCTCTCTGTATGTGTCACCCTCCCTGTGTGTCACCCTCCCTGTGTGTGTGTTACCCTCCCTGTGTGTCACCTCCCTGTGTGTGTCACCCTCCCTGTGTGTGTGTCACCCTTCCTGTGTGTCACCTTCCATGTGTGTGTCACCCTCCCTGTGTGTGTCACCCTCCCTGTGTGTCACCTTCCATGTGTGTGTCACCCTCCCTGTGTGTGTGTCACCCTCCCTGTGTGTGTGTCACCCCCCTGTGTGTGCCACCCTCCCTGTGTGTCACCTTCCATGTGTATATGTCACCCACGCTGTGTGTGTCACCCTCCCTGTGTGTGTGTCACCTCCCTCTGTGTATGTCACCCTCCCTGTGTGTGTGTCACCTCCCTGTGTGTGTGTCACCCTCCCTGTGTGTGTGTCACCCTCCCTGTGTGTGTGTCACTCTCCATGTGTGTGTGTCACCCTCCCTGCGTGTGTGTCACCCTCCCTGTGTGTGTCACCTTCCCTGTGTGTGTCACCCTCCATGTGTGTGTCACCCTCCATGTGTGTGTGTCACCCTCCCTGTGTGTGTCACCCTCCCTGTGTGTGTGTGTCACCTTCCCTGTGTGTGTGTCACCCTCCCTGTGTGTGTCACCCTCCCTGTGTGTGTGTCACCTTCTCTGTGTGTGTCACCTTCCCTGTGTGTATGTCACCCTCCCTGTGTGTGTGTCACCCTCCCTGTGTGTGTGTGTCACCCTCCCTGTGTGTGTGTGTCACCCTTCCTGTGTGTCACCTTACATGTGTGTCTGTTACCCTCCCTGTGTGTGTGTCACCCTCCCTGTGTGTCACCTTCCATGTGTGTGTGTGTCACCCTCCATATGTGTGTGTCACCTCCCTGTGTGTGTCACCTCCCTGTGTGTGTCACCCTCACTGTGTGTGTCACCCTCACTGTGTGTGTCACCCTCCCTGTGTGTGTCACCCTCCCTGTGTGTGTCACCCTCCCTGTGTGTGTCACCTCCCTGTGTGTGTCACCCTCCCTGTGTGTGTGTCACCCTCTTTGTGTGTTTTTCTGAATGCATGGGTCTGTGTCACCCTCCCTGTGTGTGTCACCTCCCTGTGTGTGTCACCCTCCCTGTGTGTGTGTCACCCTCCCTGTGTGTGTGTCACCCTCCCTGTGTGTGTGTCACCTTCCCTGTGTGTGTCACCCTCCCTGTGTGTGTCACCTCCCTGTGTGTGTCACCCTCCCTGTGTGTGTGTCACCCTCTTTGTGTGTTTTTCTGAATGCATGGGTCTGTGTCACCCTCCCTGTGTGTGTCACCTCCCTGTGTGTGTCACCCTCCCTGTGTGTGTCACCTTACATGTGTGTCTGTTACCCTCCCTGTGTGTGTGTCACCCTCCCTGTGTGTCACCTTCCATGTGTGTGTGTGTCACCCTCCATATGTGTGTGTCACCTCCCTGTGTGTGTGTCACCCTTCCTGTGTGTGTGTCACCCTCCCTGTGTGTGTGTCACCCTCCCTGTGTGTGTCACCCTCCCTGTGTGTGTGTCACCCTCCCTGTGTGTCACCCTCCCTGTGTGTCACCCTCCCTGTGTGTGTGTCACCCTCCATGTGTGTGTCACCCTTCCTGTGTGTCACCTTCCATGTGTGTCTGTTACCCTCCCTGTGTGTGTCACCCTCCCTGTGTGTGTCACCCTCCCTGTGTGTCACCTACCATGTGTGTGTGTTACCCTCCCTGTGTGTGTCACCTCCCTGTGTGTGTCACCCTCCCTGTGTGTGTCACCCTCCCTGTGTGTGTCACCCTCCCTGTGTGTGTCACCTTCCCTGTGTGTGTGTCACCTTCCCTGTGTGTGTCACCCTCCCTGTGTGTGTGTCACCCTCTTTGTGTGTTTTTCTGAAAGCATGGGTTTCCAATGACTGCTCACCATGAACAAGAGGAGGATGTAAAGCTAGGGAGGGACAAGGACACGAACACAGAAGGACTCACATCCAAGGGTGCTTACCAACCCCCACACCAATACAGTGACTGCAAAGGCTGTCACTGTGGTGTAGGAACGATGGCAGAGTAGGCCACGCCTGTGGCTCCTGCATAAGCCCAGATAGCTCGACACCTCTGAGTACCTCGGCCTGCTCAGCTGCAGCGTGTTATCCACCCCGCCTCTGCAAACAGGAACAAACCCAGCTACCTTAGGCTCTCTGTGCCTGTTTCCTCACCTGTTCCCTGGAAAGGGAGATGTGGGTGACAGGTTAGTCTCCTTGCAGAAGCACAGCTTGACTGCCATGGGGAGCAGATGGTTCTGGGGACTGCGGCCCCGCCCATGTTCTCCCTAACTGGTCCCCACCTCATGCTCCTTACTGTGCTCTGTGCCTTGGGCCTCACACGTCTGCCTGGCAGAGCTCTCTCCAGTGCCACACTGGAGTCCAGGCAGCTTTTCTCAAAGCTTCCCTCAGTCCACACTCACACGATCCCTCACTGGCAAGTTTCCCCAAGAACAGGGGCTGTGGGGCTGAAATGGGCTCCACAGACCTCGAAGGGGGACTGCGTCTGTGGTCCTGTGGGCACCTGGGTGACATGAGAGGGGAGCGGAACCAAAGATTTAGAAGCATCACATCCTCACTTTGGGTGTGACGCTATGGCAGAAGGCCTAACTCACTCTGCTGGACATAGCGACTTACTCTGAAGGGAGTGACCATCTATGAGGTGAGGACTCCTCCTCTTTCTCTCCTGTCTCCTGATAGCCCAGATCCTACCCCATGCTCCAGTTTCTGCATTCCACATTATGTCTGTCTTTCAGGATGGAATACACCTCACAGATGCTCTGCAATTCCCCCAGGTCATACACTCCAAAGGTCACCGTTCTGCTGGGCATCTGAAGGGCGAATGCATCCATAAAGCTTAGCAGTCCTCAGAACCCGGGACCCAACTCCATCCTAATCCTCCTTTCTCCAAGGCATCTCTCATCCTTGTGCTCCTCACAGCCATGTCTGGTGACACGGACATAGTGGTACTGAGCTCTCAGAGATGTACAGCACTGCCTGCCACCAATTTCCAATGTTCCACTCAGCAACAGGGGAAAGACATGGTGCCTTAAAGACACACCACTTAGCCTCTGTCTCCATTTCCATATTCCCAAAGCCATGGCAGTGAGGACGGCCGGAGAGAAGGCTGGCTCCAAGCACTGATTAGGCTTCACAGAAAATCCTGCAAGCAAGACTTGTGTACATAGGGGGCTGACCCAGGTTTCTTTTGCATTCTTAAGGCTGCAGACAGATGGTACTCACTGTGGTCTGAGACTGTTTCCACAGGGACATGAGCTCTCCAAATCAAGTATGGGACAGGGCCCAGTCGTGGCTTATGTCTGATATTAAGGTATTCCTCTGCTGCTGTTGCTGTTGCTGCGGCTGTGGCTGCAACCATTTTCAGGATGTAAAGTCAAATCATCTGTCCTGTTTACCCAGGGGAAGATGCTGGAAATCCAGGGAGAAAGACTGTTGGCAACACAGAAGGTGCTGTTCTACAAGGGCCATGCCTGGCCCTCCCATTACCTGCTGTAACTGCTTCATACCACCACCAGCTGCACCTCAGCTTGCAGCCTGTGCAGCAGTGGCTACAGCAGCTGGAGGAGGCAGAGAGTGGGTATTAGATCCTCCTGGGTCTGGGCACCTAGCTGATGGCCACCCACCCTCTCTAGGGTCTGAGGATGTAGCAATATCAACCCTTGAACCCTACTCCTGGGGTTGGCTGGCTGGGCTGGCTGGGCATCCAGACCACACCTTCTGTCGAAAACAATCATTGCTGGTGGTCATCAGCTCCTGTTCCTCCATACAGGGGTTAGGAAGCAAGGTGGGAGTGACCTGTCCATCCCTTCAAGATGGATATGATTCTACAGTTTCATTTTCCTTATGTCCGTAGTCCTGCAAACAGACAAAGAAGCAACTTTTTCTGCAAGGGGATAGCCTTGGTGCTGCCTGAAGAATCTCTCTTCTCTCTAGTTTTCATACTCCACCGAGAAAAGATTTAAGTTGCTGCACAATAAAGCCACAGTGTACAGGAAGGAATGTGTGACCGTGTCTTTTTATTTGCATGCATGTATGTATGTAAATGCATGTAGGGGTGTGAACTTCTGTGTACATGCCTCTGTGTGACTGTACATGAGTTTACATGCATGTGGTTATGAATGTTGTGTGTTTGTGTTTATGTGTGCCTGTGTGTTTGAGAGAGAGAGCTGAGTGTTCCTGAACATATTTGTGAGGCTTAAGCAAGTAGAACTCTGTGCCCATGTTATAAGGCAGGCTCTCAAGGATGCTGGGTGCATATTGCACGACTGTACATCCTCAGAAGCAACTGATGGGTTCTCTTTTCTCCTGGTCCTATCCTGGGTGATAGACCACCAGGGCTGCTCAGGATGACTCTGTAGCTAAGAGACAAAGTGTCGCAGCTCCAAGAACCACCACAAGGGGGAGCTGGGAGGCTGCTGGGGACAAAGTCCATTCAGGGTTCCTAGCTGTCATGGGAATGCAGAGCTCATTCTCCAAGGCTGGTGCTTTGCTCTCTGCGCATAGGCTCTGATGTATCTCTCGGTTCGCAGGACTCTGACCATCGCCAGATAAGGAATGCAGGGGCACTTCATGTTCCTAACTCAACCAGGTTTTGTGCTTCTTTCAACACAGGGAATAAAAGCTACTGGGAATCCTATAACAGTGACCTGCTGGAGCTGGAGCTGGAACCCTGCAGCAGAACCTCCCTGGGCACTGAGGACAATAATAGAAGCAGACAACATCTCCACTGCCTCTCACTGTGCTCCACAAGCCCTGGCAGCTCCCACAGAGCAGGCATCAAGCCTACATCCCAGCAGGGAGAGTGGGAGATGTCCATGTACGGGCCTGTGAGCCTCTGTGGGAAGACATCTAGTGGTTCCTGGAGCAGCTGCAGCAGCCAGGACACATGGAACTACAGTGGAGGTGAGCTACAGGACCAGGGAGCAAAGACCCTGACCTGGCCACTGCTAGTCTGAATCTCTGGGCAAAGACTACAGTGGTCACTCAGAGCTGCACTGAAGGCCAAAGGCAAGCAATGTGTCACTAACACTGTGTGTGGCCTCATTCTCAGAGTCTTGTCCATGTAAAATTAAGCCCGACTTGGCCACTGAAGTTGAGTCCAGACTCTATAGGCTACAGTATAGCAGATCTCCCTGAGTGTAAAATCACATGAGTGTCCCATTCGGGGTTCCAGGTGGACACAGAGAAGGCACCATTCCTGGGTCTGCAGGAGTAGGTGCGACCCCAGGTTTTATGAGGGGGCAAACTCGTCCTGTCTGCACTCTGACTGGAGCCACACTGCGGGCAGATGCCATCACTTGTGAGGGAGGCTCATCTGGGACCCTGTGCTCAGGTGGACGTCACAGATAGCTCCTGTCCTTTCTGACAGTTCAGAAGAGAAGCTGGCCTCATCTCACACAGTCCTATTCGCTTTGTACTTCAGACATGTGGCAGAAGAGAGCCCAGGAACGATGTCCCACGGCAGTGTACGGGCAGTGCTCAGTCTTGGCCCTGCGTACTCCTCTCCTCTTCATCCTCCACATCCTCCTCCACCTCTTTTCAGCAGCCACCCAGAGACCTTCGAGGGATGGTGGGTGGTGCTACTCAGGATGCGGGGCCAGAGGTCACATCCCAGGTATGGACTCCATACAGCCCTTTTGGATCCAGCACCCTGCCCACATAAGCTTTCCAAATTGTGTCCTCAGGGTCCTGGGGAATCCTCTACAGGCATCCTGGAGGTGCAGCCGGGTACTTGGGAACACTGGGTTTAGCAGTGGTTCTCTGCTTCAGGCTCAGAGCCCAGTGAGAGGGCTTGCTGAGTGGCACGGCAGGTCCAGAACAGGGTGCTGCCCTCCAGTGGTGGACATGCAGAACGGCACGACATTATTTCCACTTACATTTTCCTGTACATTGTTTGAAAGGGCAGCTACCAGACCCCCTGGGGACTTAAGAAACTTGAGTTTCCAACACCATAGGACACCAAAGAGGCTAAACCCGCTGCCCTGTTAAAACTAGACAGAGGACAGAGTGGGCTCTGTGTTCCTGGACTGGTCTGGACTGGCATGAAGGTTGACTGCCCAGTAGGCTCGATGCTGGACTCCCAGAGAGTTAGGAACAGATAGAGACTGGGAGGAGAGAGCACGAGAGGCAGTCCCAGCAGAGTCCAGGCCCAGAGAGGAGCCAGCTCATATAATACAGGAGCGTATGCCTGCCCTAAGGCTCTCAGCTCAAGGCAACACTCAGAAAAACTGACCACATAGCAAGCCCCGTGCGTGGCTCTCCTACCTGCAGTATGTGTAGGGTCCTCAGGACAGATCCTACAGTGTCTCGTGACTGAAAAGCATAAGTTGAGCATCACTGTAATGTGGAGGGTACTCTCAGCTGAGGAGACCCACACAGTCTGTGGGCAGGTTTGCTTAAGTGAAAGGTGGCCGTCCTTGAACTCTCATGCATCCAGGGAAGAGAGTGGTGACCACATCCAGAGCCATTCCTGAAAGACATAACTGCAAAAAGACAACAAAGGGGAGAGAAACCCGGGCAGGCCAGCAACCCTGAGGCCAGTGTGGACCCAAAGACTACCTATGCCATGGCATGGAGGATCGCAAGAACTTGTAGGATCCATCTGAGCCACACAAGTGCCCACAACCCAGCCTGGGAGAACACAAAAGTATCAGGGATTATCAGGGATCCTAAACTAGGGTGGCATACGGAGCTGATACATGCTGGGATGGTTGGGGGAAACAGCATGAGGAAACCAGAGGGAAGTGTGTCCTGAGAGCTAAGACAGAGCACACCAACAGATGCCCGTCAGGCCCAGGACAGATCGCCTATGCCGGAATAGGGTGGTCTGGGCAGAGCTGGAGTTCTGAAATCATAGTAATACCAAAAGCACCAACAGAAGGGAAAGAACTAACATCACACTGTTGTATCTCTGCAGGTTGGGGAGGCAGAGGACAGCCACACAGGTGACCAGTGTGTCCTTAGCATGGACAAAGCATGTGGGTTCACTCATCCAGACAGCTCATGACTACCTCACACGGTGACAGTGGTGCAGATGCTGGTTCCTCAAGAGGTTATCTCCTCTCAATGGCAACAAGTTCCTAAGCTGCCTCTCCCTGTGTTGGCCTTGTGAAGAACCATATCTGCGGGACACTGTGGTGTAGGCAAGAGCCATACAGCAGCCCTGTCTGTGCTGGCCAGCCTTGAAGGTGGATTGGAAGCATTCCAGCACCACCAGCCTTGGGCCAGGTCTGGGCAAGGCAGTTTTGTCCCTCAAGCCTTGTGCACACAATATCAGTCTCCTTTGCCTGCCCACTTGTAGGATATGGGGACCCAGCTCCGACATTAGCCAAGGGCACGGGGAAGGCCCTATTCTTCCTGTCTCTGGCTCTAAGCTCCTGGGACTCTCAAGAACATAAGACTCTGAGAGAAACAAGAGTCAATGTTAGCCCTGAAGCAGCTTGAGCCCCTGTCTTATCTTCCCGAGAAGGTGCCATGATGGGACTGGACATTAGAGGGATCCCTATGACTGCAAATCAGCCTAGGCTCCAAGGACCCAGAGCAGGCTACTGCAGGATCTCCTACATCACAAGTCTGTAGCTCCTCTTCCCATGTCTACCTTATAAGTACTGTACCCAACACAAAGGCCTCCCATGCAGTTCGTCTCAATTCCAGCAAAGACCCTGCCGCTGTCTATGCAAACAAGACACCACAGGATGCAATGGGAAGGAACCCTTACTCCACTCCTTAGGCTGTGAAGGCTGCTTCCACCTGGCATGACAGTGTCGCTGAAGCAATGGTATAGGGATATTTGGGGTCTGCTCTCCCCACCTTATCCAAGGAGGTCCAGGGACCATTAAGCGGGTGCAGTTCGTGGGCTCTCAGAAGGTTTAGGGTGGGTTATCTATCCACAAGCCCTCATTATTCCTATGCTGCACAACGCCCAAAGAAGTATTTGAATTCACTTAACTAGGACAAGAGGAGACTTGTATGTCACTGCTGGTCACAGGTACTTGGTAGTTGTTCCCAACAGTGGACCCATTCCTCTAAGGGCCACATCTCGACACCATATCATTTGCCAGAATGGAGCTCAAGTCTGGCTGGCTGGGTGGGGCAGCACCTCCTCATCTAGGCCTTCTTCTGTGCATCCTGAGCTCATCTAGGATAGGTAGAGTGGGGAGGGTCAGCCAGGATGTCAGCTGTTGCAAGGACTCACACACGGGCGCTCGCAGACTTGAAGGTTCACAATTTGATATAGAACAGACTGGCCACTGGAGGAGGAGGAGGACCCCAAGGATGACATGGGCTGCAATCCCAAAAGATCAGTGTTCCACATGGGTACAACATGAGGTTAACTACCCCTGACTGAGAGGTATAGTGTATTCCTTAGAAAACTGTTAGGAACAAAAACTCTACTGTTAAGTGGAGACTGTGCCAACTGTGTGTGCCCAGCAGTTAACAGGACTGGTATCAGAACATTCCTGCCACACACACACACACACACACACACACACACACACGCACATGCAGTTGCATATACAGGCACATGCATGCAAACACACACACACACACACACACACACACACACACTTCCCACACAAGAATGCAGACAGTTTTTCTTTTTTAAAGTATAGTTGTCTTTATTAGATATTTTCTTTACATTTGAAATGTTATCGTCTTTCCTGGTTTCCACTCCAAAAGCCCCTAACCTATCCCCTCTCACCCTGCTCACCAATCCACGCACTCCCACTTTCCTGTCCTTGAAATCACCTAGACAGGGATATTGAGCCTTCTCAGGACCAATGGTCTCTCCTCACTTTGATGTCCAACAAAATCATGCTCTACAAGATATGCAGCTGGAGCCATGAGGCCCTCCATGTGTACACTTGGTTGATGGTTTATACCCTGGGAGCTCTGGGATACTGGTTGGTTCATATTGCTGACCCTCCTATGGGGCCGCAAACCCCTTCAGCTCCTTGGGTCGTTTCCCTAGAAAGAGATCCTTATGGTGGAAGGCTACCATGGGGATGAGTGCAGCCTGCCTCACCTTACCTTCCCCTCGCCACATATGTCTCTGAAGAGTGTGACCCAGGGGTAGTCCCTGCCCTCACAGGGTTTCTATCCCTAAACCTCAGGTAAGGTCACTCTACGCCTCGTCATGGCCTGTCTTCAAACATGTCACCTGGTCCTGGGGTTAACAAGTTCTGCCAAGGGAGAAAGCAGTCCTTGTCCCCATTTTTACATGGCTGTCCCTACTGCTGTCTCACAGCAGGAATCAAGTGTGTACAGGAATGTGGTGGGGAGTAGGTCCTTGGCTTTGGCAGTGCCTTCTTCACCACAGGGCTCTTGGGGAAACAAGGCACTCCAGACAGCTGGGTAAGTGCTGGGTAATATGGCTAAGTTTGCCTGTGAAGAACAGACCTCCAAGCACCACCACAGTACATCCATCTCTGGGCTTGGATATGCCTGTCTGCCCTTCCCAACACAGCCTGGCCTGCTGTTAGAGTTGTTCTTCATCATTTTGGGGTATAGAGCAGTGAGATCACAACTTCATCTTCTGGTCTCTGGTAGGAGGCAGGCAACTACTGCTACGTGGTCCCCTGCTAGTCCCTTTGGACCAGGGATTGTGATTTTCAATACTACCAGGATTAGCAGAGGCCAGCTCAGCTCATCCGTAGTGTGTGTGCAGCAGCTATGGGTGCATGAAGGTCAGGACCAATGCCCTGTGTGTTCACAGACAAGGAGCCAAGACCATTGGCTGACACAGAGAAGCCACCTGGATGCCATAAACATTCTATTTCTGTCGTTCCACTGAGCCTATAAAGACCATGGGGAACTATGCTCATTTATCTGGCTGCCAGGCTGTGCAGAGCTGCAGACTGAGGACACGGTCCTTAGGGAATGAAGAGGACAATTAGAGACCAGGCTCTCCCCACACCTCTGCCATAGCTGGTGCATTGGGTCAAGGTGTGGCCATAAGGAGGGGCCCAGGCAGAGTCCCAGAGTCTCCTTCCTGTATTCCTCCATGGGGTTGGGGAATGAAAGCCCACACTCACAGTTCCTCTGGTCTCTGAACAGATGCTGGGACTCTGGTAACAGTTCTCTCATGCAGAGTGGCCTGCTGGTCCTACGGCATGATCAGCCTGAACGTACACCTATGTGTCCAGCAAAGACACACCCCCTGGGGCAAACTTGGCCATCTACAGTCATGGAGTATTTCTGCAGGACTCACTGAATCTAGAGCCCAAATTCCTGCTCTTACTTAGGCCCTGATACTCAATGGGGGATGAGGACCTCTGGACAGTGTGTACATGCAATGGTGGCTGTTTGTGTGACACAGTCATCAGAGAACAGTGACTACACAAAAGCTTTGACTCCCGTCTTTAGTCAGGGAAAGCCAGAACCCTGCTCCAATTGCCACCTCTGATGAGAGTGCCTTGGCTTTATGAACATAACTAACCTGGGGGTGTCATAGAGGTGGCCTTCCAAAGGCCATGTGGCTATGGACAGGCAGGGCAACTACCCAGCACCAATGGAGATGAAGCTTCAGGGTTCCCATAAATATACTGACATGGTTGCAGTTTTGAAAACATGCTGAGGCAGACGTTAGTCATGTGTCACAGGGATCTTCCCACTTTTCACTCCATACAATCACTACTCTGGAAATCAGTGGCAATACGGGACCACGGTAGGTGGGATCAACCATAGTGCCTGTGATGGGCTCGCCATTTGGCAGCAGGCTCCTCAAATGCATGCATAAATACATGCATACATGCGCGCACACACACACACACACACACACACACACACACACTAAAATATCACCCAAAATACAGGAAGCAAGCAGTCAAAACTTGAAACAAATCTTCCAAAACTGAAACAAATTAAAGAGACAGCTGCCAACCCACATGAAACATATGTCTTTAGCTGTTTCGCCCAGAATGATCTGGTAGACCTCATTCATGCAGAATTCGGTAGGACTGATTACCCAGTATTGGCAGAGATCATCAGTCAACTATTCTGCAGAGTTTGTCCTTTTTCTAGATACTATTTTGGTCTGCAGATGAATCAGCAATATCTGCGGAGTGGCTACCTCACAGCATTAAACAGCCTCACCTGGAGGTGAAGAGGATCAGAATCTCCATTGAGCCAAGACTGGAGTGCTCTCAGCAGCAGCTTTGTCTCAGCGTCAAATGATCCAATAACATTCCATGGTACACTCTGTGGACTTCTGACATTTTTAAAAACTATCCGTCAATGCAAAGTAGTCTTGGCTGTTGCCCTTTAACTACTCTCAGCTATTTATATTTGATATATCTTGGAGACACCCTTACAATGAACTCAGATTCATGAGTTTGCTCTCTGGCCCTGAACTCATACACTTAATCATCTAACAACAGTTCGCAATGGCAGCTACAGAAGGACTGGCTCTAAGCTTTGTAGAATTAAATTTTATATCAATAGTAAAATTTATACCAATGAAAACTTTGAATAGGCATCAAGAATAGTTTACTGTCGCAGACCAAACTCTGCCACAGGAAAACCAGGGTTGTTCTGGCCCAAGAAGATACAGGTTTGGCGAAATGACACATTGACATCAGATGCAGAATTGGTTTAGGATCTGAGTGTGAGTTTTACCTCTTAAACGGGAGTTTTTGAGCGTGATGGTTCAACATTTACATATCAGAAGACGAATCCCGCAGAGCGGGCAGAAGGACAGTCAGCATTACCTTTTGGCACAAGGAAATGTGAAATCAACCAGGTAAAGTGTTTCCCGTGTAACAAATTTAGAAGCTTAAACAGAGACAATATCAATCTTCCTGTTATAAACTTTACCTGGCACCTAGCTTTCGTCTGTAAAAACCTGAGGTTCCCTTTAAATCTCTAATAATTTTGTATGGAATAGGCAGGCCAAATTTTAATGCCTTTGTAAGCTCTACAGAGCCTTATTTGGACTGCATTGTGAACCACACCTAGCTAAGTCTGTTAAGAATGTTTTTGCCAAAAGCTCCCTATGTGGGGTCTGCAAGACAAAAGCAGTTCCTCACAAGCTTCCATTGAGGCAGCTCTGAGCTTTGCACTAACTCAAATGTAAATTTAACCTGCCCAACACCCACCTGCCCAGCAAGGACAAAGTATGAGGTTCCTCAAATGTAAATATCTTCTAATCTGAGCCTTTTGTCTAAGACTAGGCCCAACACCCAGGTGTCCTGCAAGGAATTTGTCTAAGGGCTGAATAACAAAAGGAACTTGTACTTTTAGGATTCCCAGAAAAATTCTACTCATTGTTTCATATTTCCAATGATATCTCTTTTTCAATCCTGGGGGGTAAGTGTGACTAAGGCAAAGCATTACAGTTCTAAGAAAAGAGGTTTCTGGCCAGTGATATCACTTCAAAGAATGGATTATAGTTTACTTTCTCGAATTTACTCAGTCTTGGGCTACTAGGAAGAAGGGAAGTTTAGAAGGAGAGTGAATTGCCAAGTGAAACTACGGCTTCTAAATTGGGGTGTTTTACAGTCTCCAGGGAGTGATTTTTTTCCACCTCAATTCTGTTGAATTTTATCATAGACAATCTATTGAAGCCACCATAGCAATGCCAGAAATTAAAAATTCAACTTTATAACAATTATGAAGTTTTCTGCCATATGAGATTAAGGCTACACAATCAGTTGTGGCTATTTCCTCTCTGTGATTATTATACTCACTTCTAAATCCCCTAGAATAACAACCTAGAATAAAAACCTGCAGACCCCCAATCCCAGAGAATCGGGATGACGACTCTTCATATCTTCTTCCTGCTGAATATGGGCATTGGGTATCTTTAAAGGGGGAGAAGGTCGGGAGAATGGGAAAGTCGGTTAGATCTTCAAAAGGCCACACTGACAACTGTTATTCCATCTCTGGAGTCTAAGTCCTGACTGGATACCTCTGAAGGGATAAATGAGGCAAGAAGGCCTGGAATCATGACATCGGGACTTGGAGCAGGACAGTTCAGCATGTCTAAGGATGGATCACAACAAAACTGAACACTCTGCAGTTTACAATGCTGAAAGAATTAACGTAGGACCAAGATATCTTTATGGATCGTGTTAGTCTGTGTAGGGTGCACAGAGTAGTGAGGATGAAATCTGGCTCTTGGTTTGAGCATGTCAATACACAGTCTGTTTTGTGAGCCAAAGGGTACTAACCAATTATAAGTCTTCATTCATGCCATGTGAAGGATGGCACAGGGAATCTTGACCTTCCCTTTTTGGCTCTCTTGAATTTTTATACTTCTTTGGGGGGGGTCTCGCTATGTCATATTTGACACATATACCAGTGGATGTCCTGTCACAGAAAGGTGCTGAGACCCTGGAGGTCCTGCAACTGGGGAGGTCCCCATGACAGCTAAGGTGCTTTGAAATTGGAGTTGATGAAACATCAGTCGTCCTAAGACAGTGGATGTCCTCCTACAGTAAAGGTCTGGAAACAGGGGAGGTGGTGGGATAGTGAAGGTCCTGCTACAGTTGTCATCAAATGCTTGTAAAGAAGAAGTGATGTCCCCAGCCATTAAAGACTATGGCAGAGAAAATGACGATGGTCAACCACAACAACATCATCTCTCATCTCCAAGTAACTGAGTCTGAGACAAGACTATACCATGTTATGGAGCTGGTTGAAGATCAACAGCTTTAGAGATACATCGAAAAGTATGGCCACTTAAAGTAGGAAAATGCCAGGGAAATATTTAGGCAAACAATAGCAGTGGCAAGCTTCTACCATGGGCACAGAATACTTCACAGTTACCTAAAAAAATAATATTCTCTTGGACAAGAATGGAAAAGTCAAATCCTGGGCCTTGTCCTGACTGTTCAAGTTGAGCCAGGGCAAAGGCTGAACTAGTACTGTGGTGCTTAGAATTTTGATGTGCCTAATCTCTCTCTAGGCAAATTTTATTATAGTGCAAAGAAGGACATTTGGACCATAGGCATAGGCTTATATGTTAAGGTAGTAGGAAAGGTCCCATTTGATTCTGTCATCATACAAGAGCTGAGAAGACAGGCTGTGACAGATGTGTATCCTGACCACAGTGAGGTTTCAGAAGATTTGGAGGACATGCTTAGCCTCTTAATGACAGTCAACCCCACATATAGTCTGAGGGTCACAGACACAATGATGCAACCATGGTTCAAGGAAGACTTCAAGGGGTTCCCAACTCCAGATTAGGAAGTGATGCCTCTTAGACCAGACCTGGCAATTATGGAAGCAATGGATTACATTGAGTTTTGAGCCCAAGACATTTTACATTGATCAAGTCATCAAAAGTATAACCAGACCATGGCAACCTATTGATTACTGAAAAGGGAGTCTCACTAGGTTCATGGCTGCACAGCCTAGAATCAGCCAGTGAGTGCAGTTATGGGCTTATTCCCTATCCATGATCCTCCTCCTGATTTCCCTTTAGGACTAAAGAGGAGTGTAAGCAAGCAGACCCTAGGCATACTGTTCTAATCATAGTCTAGTGTCTGCCTATGGTCATAAGGCTAGTGAAAGAGGAGGCAGAAGAGATGCTGGGTCTGGACTTCTCTTCAGACCACCTCAGAAGGTACCCACAGTGGACACAGCATACATACATGCCAGTAGTCTCTCCTGCATTCACTCAACAAGCAGCCTCAGTGAGAAGAGGAGAAGCAATGAGAACATAGAATACAACCTATTCCCCAATGTGCCTCAGCAGAGGGAAAGACTGTCCCTATAAGTGGCCCATACCAAAAGCTTTACAGATGGGCCAAGAAATTATGAAATGCCATGAAAAGGCTGTATTTCTATAGTTCCATCAAGAAAGAAAAATCTCCTGGGGCAGATCAGAGTTCTCCTCCCAGAAATGAGGTAGAGGGAGAGCAAACCAAGAACAAGCCCATGTACATTTGTGCTTCATTCCACCCAGTTCCTTTATGCTGGTTCCTACCACGACTCTGGTTTGCATTTCTCCAAAACTATTTTTAATTACATTCTGTAAGTACTTTATGATTCTTGCTCCAACCCAAGACTCCCTCTTCTGGATTCTCTTCTTCCCAGCAGGAACTCAATATCACTGATGTGTATCCCACTTGAGAGAGTTGTCTTGTGGACCCCATTCCTTTATCTGGACTGTATCACCACCTAAAGGAAACAGCTTCCACAAGGTGAGGACTAGGGGCTCATGGGATCTTCTAGGGGCTACTGGTGCTAGCACAAGGGGGCATCAGTCACATTACCAGCATATCAAAATCTTATCTTTTCAAAAGTACCAGCACATTTCATTGAACTTCAAGATTAATAAGCAGCATTGTCATCGAATAAGTGACAATGGAGATAGTGTGACAGTGCAGGTGATAGACAGTGTAGATCCTAGAACAGTGTAGGTCCTGAAACAGTGGACTTCCTGTAACCGTGCGGTCCTGAGACAGTGGACTTGCTATGACAATGGAGATTCCCCAACAGTGGATATCTTGCAACAGTGGAGGTGTTGGGACAGTAGACTTGTAGTTCCAGTGGAGGTCATGTGACAACAGAGGTTGTGTGACCGTGGGGGTCCTGCACCATTGGAAGTACAGAGAAAGTAGAGGTCCTGCACCACTGGAGAACCTGCAATACTGGAGGTCCTGATACAGTAGAGATGAGGTTGGGACAGTGGAGGTCCTGACAAGATGCAGGAGATGCACCAGGGGAGTTACTGCAAAGCAATAGTCTTTGACAGTAGGGGTCCAGCATCATTGGAGTTCCTGAAAGAGTGGAGGTCCTGAGACACTGGAAATAGGGCTGCTATAGTGGAGGTCCTACACTATTGGAGGGGCTGAAACAGTAGGGGAACTGCAACAGTGCATGTCCTGAGACAGTGTAGGCACCGCGAGAGTGGACATGCTTGGACAACACAGGTCCTTCGACATTGGAGGTCCTGAAACTATGAAGGCCCAGCAACAGTTGAGCTCCTGAGACAGTGTTATTGATCTGAAAATGGAGGTCTGGCAACAGTGGACCCTCTATGCCAGTAGAGATCCTGCAAATTGGAGGTCCAAAGAAAGGGGAGTAGCTAGGACAGAGGTGGTACTATGACAATGGACATCCTCTGAGAGTGGAGGAGCTGAGACATGGGAGTCTCTGAAACAGGATTCTCCTGCTACAACTGCCACCAAAGTGCTTGTAAAGAAGAAGCAATGCTGTGTGTCAGCCAGTAATGACCATGGCAATTATGTTGATGAACAAAAGCCAAATTCAACTCACTTCTCCAAGAAATTGAGTCTCAAGACAAGTCTATACCTTGTTATGGAGCTGGTTGAAGGTCAAAAGCTTTACAAATATATCTGAATGTTTGGCCACCTAGAGAAGGACAAGGCCATGGACATAAATATGGAAATAATAGCAACAATGTGTTACTATGATGGGCACAGTATAGTTCAAAAGGGACCTAAAACCAGATAAAGTTTTCTTGGAGAAGAATGGATAAGTCAAAATCATGGACTTATTTCTTAGGGCCCAAATTGAACCAGACACAGGCTGAAACAGAACTGTGGTGCTTACCCTTTTGGAAACGCTGAAGTTTTTCTCCATGAATTCTTTGATTGTACAAAGATTGACATGTGGACATAAGAAGCAGGCTTATATTTTAGGGTAGTAGGAAGGTTTCCATTTGACTCTGCTGTCTTACAGGAGCTGAGATGACAGGTTGTGCGAGGTGTGTACACAGCCCATTAGGGAGAGTCAGAGAGACTGGAGTATCTGCATAGCATCTTAATGACAATAAACCCCACATATAGTCTGAGCATCACAGACATGAGGATACATCCTTGGTTCAAGGAAGATGACAAGGGAATCCAAAATCCCTATGAGGAACTGACCATGCTCAGGCCACACAATGCAATTGTGGCAGCAATGGAATATATTGTGTTCTGAGACCAAGACATTATAGATTGATTACTTCAGTGAAAATATAAAGAGACCATAGCATCCTATTGCTTAGTACAAGGGCAGGATCTCCAAGGGCATGCCTGCACAAGCAAGGCTCAGCCAGTGTGTCCTCTTATGGCCCCATTCCTTACCCCTGATGTTACTGCTTCTTACCCTGTAGGACAAAGACAGAGGAGATGCTGGGACAAATATGGTTGCCACAATAAATGTTCTGTGAGAGTGGGGGTGCTGGGACACGGAGTCTCTGAAACAGTGAAGGTCCTGCTACAACTGCCATCAAAGTGCTTGTAAAGAAGCAATGCTGTGTGTCAGCCAGTAATGACCATGGCAGTTATGTTGATGAACAACAACCCAAAATTCAACTCACTTCTCCAAGAAATTGAGACTAAGACAAGTATATGCCTTGTCATGGAGTATATTGAAGGACAACAACTATACAAATACATCTGAATGTCTGGCCAACTAAAGGAAGACACAGCCAGGGAAATAGTTAGGTAAATAAGAGCAGCATTGAGCTACCCTGATGGGCACAGTATAGTTCAAAGTGACCTGAAACCAGATAATATTTTCTTGGACAAGAATGGAAAAGTAAAAATCTTGGATTTTTTCCTTAGTGCCCAAGTTGAACCAGAGGAAATGCTGAACCAGAACTGTGATTCTTATCTGTTTGGTTCCCCTGAACTCTCTCTAGGCAAACTTTATGATAGTCCAAAGAAGGACATTTGGACCTTAAAAATAGGCTTATATTTTATGGTAGGAGACAATGTCCCATTTAATGCTGTTGTCACACAAGAGCTGTGGAGACAGTTTGTGGCATGTGTGTATCCTGCCCACTATGGGGTGTCAGAAGAGCTGGAGGACCTGCATAGCCTCTTAATGACAGTCAACACCATATATAGGCCTATAGTCACAGGCATGATGATAGACCACTGGTACAAGGAAGACTGGAAGGCATTCCAGATTCCCTATGAAGAACTGATGCTCTGAGGCCAGACCCTCCAATTGTGGAAGCAATGGAGTATCTTGTGTTCTGAACCTAGAGATATTATGGAATCATTATATCATAAAAAATATGACTACACAATGGCTTCCTATTGCTTACTGCAAGGGCAGGATCTCTAGGAGCATGGGTGAACCACCCAGGCTCAGCCAGTGATTCCATTTATGACTTTATTCCTTACTCTTGATGCTGCTGCTGTTGCTGCATCCGTCTAGGGCTAAAGAGGAATTGAAGCAAGCCCACCCTAGGCATATTGGTCTGGTCATCCTCCAATAGTCTAGTGTCTGCCTCAGGCAATACGGTTTGCCAAAGAGGAGGCAGAAGAGACACTGAGGCTGGACTTCTTCAAGCCATTCCAGATGACACCCACACTGGACACTGCATACATACATGCCAACAAGCAGCCCCAGTGAGAATAGAAGCAGAAATGAGAACACAGAAGACAACCTACTCTCCCTCTGTGCCTCAGCAGAGGACAAGCCTAACCACAGTGGCCAGGATGAGAGATTTCAAAGGATGGACCAAGAAATTAGGAAACGCCATGATAAAGCTGTGTAGCAGATTTCCATCAAGAAATCAGCCACTCTTTGAGCAGAACCCCCCCTCCCCCAAAATGAGGCACAGGGAGAGCATCTAGAGATCACCAGCAGGAACAGCCTGGGAATATTTGTGCTTTGTCCTTCCCAGTTTGCTCTGTGCTGGTTTTTCCTGTCTCTGGTTTCCATTTCCCAAAAATTGTTTCTGTCTTACGTTCTGTACGTACTTTATGATTCTTGCTCCACCCCAAGTTTTCTACAAAACTCTACAGATTTGTCTTGCTCTCGCCATCCCTTCACCTGGACTGTATCACCTGTAAATGCGACAGCTTCCACAAGGTGAGGACTAGAGGTGTACAGGCTTATGTAATATCTTCCAGGTGCTACTGGTCCTAGCACATGTGGCCCTCAATCTCAAGAGGCCCAGATCAAATTCTTATGTTTTCAAACTTAATATCACATTCAGTTAAGACTCAAAATTAATAATGAGCAATATCATAGAATAAGTGGCAACAGAGATGCTGTAACAGTGCAGGTCCTGGGACAGTGGAGATGCTGCAACATGTGAGGCACTGAGATAGTGGTGGTGCTGAATGAGTGGAGGTCCTGCAACACTGAGGTCCAGAGACAGAGGAGCTGCTATCACTATGGCGTTGCTGCAACAGTGGACATCTTTTGCCTGTGGAGGTCCTGGGACAGCAGAGGATCAGCAACTGTAGAGGTACTGCAATATTGGAGTTCCTACAATAGTGGAAGTCCTGAGACAGTGGAGGTATTGGTCCTGCAGCATTGGAGGTTCTGAGACAGTGGAGGTATTGGTCCTGCAGCATTGGAGGTTCTGAGACAGTGGAGGTATTGGTCCTGCAGCATTGGAGGTCCTGATACATTGGAAATGAGGCCGGAACAGTGGAGGTCCAGCAATGATGGAGGAGATGCAACAGTGCAGGTAGTGCAACATTGGAAGTCCTCGAAAGAAGAGGAACTGCAACATGGGAATTCCTCCAATACTGGAGGTCCTGAGACAGTGGAGATGAGACTGCCATGGTGGAAGTCCTCGGCCAATGGAGGTTCTGCAACAGTGGACGTACTGCATTCGTGGCAGTCCTGAGACAGTGGGGGCACTGTGAACATGGACATGCTTGAACAGGAGAGGTACCACACTCCTTTGAGGGTGGTAGTCCTGAGACAGTGGTGGTCATGCAACAGTAGAGGTCCTCTAACGTTTGAGGGCCTGAGACAACGCAGTTGCTCCAACAGTGTAGGTACTGCGACAGTGGAAGTCCTGCAACAGAGGAGGAGCTGGGACAGTGAAGGGGATGGGACAGTGGAGGTCCTGCAGCGAGGGAAGAACTGCAACAGTGGAGGTCATGCAACAGTGGACACCTTCAACAGTAGAGGTGCTACAACACTGGAGCCCCTTTCCTACTGGAGATGCTGAGACACTGGAAATAAGTCTGGGACAATGGAAGTGTTCTGCTAATGGAGGTGCTGTGACATTGTAGGACCTGCAACACTTTAGTTCCCGAAATAGTGGAGGTCCTGAGACAGTGCAGATGATGTAAGGACAGTGGAGCTCCTGAGACAATGTGGGTCCTGCAACATTCTAGGTACTACAACAGTGGAAGTCCTGCAAGAGTAGAGGCCCTGCGACATTGGAGTTCCTGCATTAGTGGAGATCCCGAGATAGTGGAGGTAATGGGATAGTGGAGGTGCTTGAACAGTAGAGGTCCTTCCAGCTTTGAGGTCACGTGACTGTGGTGGTCCTGAAGCCAGTGTAGGTCCTGTAATATTGGATATTTGCAACAGAAGAGGTTCTGGGACAGTGAAGGTGATAGGACACTGATGGTCCAGCGACATTTCAGCTGCTGAGACATTGGAGGTTGGCGACAGTGGAAGTTCTATACCAATAGAAGTCCTGCAAAAATCTACTTGCTGAGAGAATGAATGCCTGGTAACAGTAGACGTCATGCGACAGTGGTCGTCATTGTGGGTGCTGAAGTGCTTTGAAAGTGGATGTGCAGCAACAGTGGATATCCTGCACCAATAGAGGACTGGAACATGGAGGTCCAGAGACATAGGGGTTGCTGCGACAGCGGTGCTCCTGTGGCAGTGCAGGTGCTGGGGCAGTGGAGGTCCACAAATGCTGCTGTCAAAGTGCTTGTGAAGAAGAAGCAGTGCTGCCAGCCAGTAATGACTGTGGCAGAAACAGTGAGGCTGATCAACATCCCAAAAGACATCTCACTTCTGCAAGTAATTGAGTCTGAGACAAGACTATGACTATACCTTCTCATGGAGCATGTTGAAGGTTAACAGCTTTACAAATACATCTGAAAGTCTAGAATCCTAGAGGAGAGCAAGGCTAGGGAAATACTTAGGCAATATATAGCAGCACTGAGGTACTCTGGTGGGCACAATATTGTTCATAGGGAACTGCAATCAGATGAAATACTTTCTTGGACATGAATAGCAAAGTCAAAATCAGTGTCTTTGTCTTAGTACCCAAGTTGAACCTGGGCAAATGCTGAACCGGCATTGTATATCCTTCTGGTTGCCCATAAATCTTGGTGGGCAATATTTATGATGTCAATAAATGACATATGGACTTTAGGTATAGACATATAATTTCTGACAATAGGAAACTTACCATTTGATGATGTTGACACACAAGAGCTGTGAAGACAGGTTGTGGCATGTGTGTAGCCTGCCCACTGTAGAGTTTCAGAAGAGTTGGCAGACCTGCCTAGCATCTTAATGACAGTCAATCCCAGCTATAGGCTGATATTCACAAACAGGATTATGCACCAGTAGTTCAAGGAGGATTTGAAGCCATTTCTGAATCCCTAGGGGGAACTGATCTCTCTAATGCCAGAAACAGCAATTGTTGATGTAGTGGTATACATTGTGTTCTATGCTCAAGATATACATTCATTTCATCAAAAAGTCAAACCAGACTATGACCTCCTATGACTCACTCCACATATACTCTCCCCAGGGGATGGTTCTAAGAACCCAGGCTCAGCCAGTGAGTCCACTTGTGGCCTCATTCCCTATCCTTCAGGATGATGCCGCATTCCCTCTCCGACTAAAGAAAAGTGGAAGCGAGCCCACCCAGGCTGCATTGACCTTGTCATCACCCAATGTTCTTCTGTCTGCTTTGTGGGCCATAGGACTAGTCAAAGAGGAGGCAGAAGAGCCACTGGGCCTGGCCTTCTTCTCTTCAGGCCACTCCAGATGACACCCACAATGGACAAAGCATACAAATGTGCCAGGGGAGTCTCCAGGATTCACCCAAAGAGCAGCCCCAGTGAGAATAGCAGCAATGAGAACTCAGAAAAAAATCTGATCTCCCACTGTGCCTCAGCAGAGGGCAAGACTGTGCCCAGCAGGGACTGCCACATAGGCTTTAAGGGATGGATCAACATATTAGGAAATGCCCTAGTGAAGTTGTGTTGCCACTGTTTATTAAGAAAGAAATCTCACCTAGGGAATAAAAGAGTATTCTGCCAGAAATGAGGCACAGGGAGAGCATACAGGGAACCTGCAGCCAGCACAGCACTGGTAACTTACTGATTTGTTTTACCCAGTTTGCTCTGTGCTGGTTCCTCCTCGGTCTCTGGCTTGCATTTCCCCAAAACTGTTTCCTTCCTACACTGTGTGAGACTTTATGACTCTTCCTCCACACCAAGCCTTCTCCCTCTTCTGGATTTTGCCTCTTCCCAGCCGAGTCAACATCACTGATGTACACCCTACTCTACAGACTTGTCTCGCTGATACCATCCCTTCACCTGGATGTTATCACCCCCTAAAGGCCACAGCTTCCACAAGGCGAGGACTAGAGTTCTATGGACTCACGAAATCTTCCAGGGACTACTGGTGCTAGCACATGTGGCCATCAATCACAAGGGCTGAAGAACAAATTCTTAAGTTTTAAAAAGTAACATCACATTCCAGTAAGCCACAAAGCTAATAAGCACCAATGTCATCCAATAAGTGACAGAGGAGTTGCCATGACAGTGCAGATCCTGGCACAGTGTAGATCCTGCAAGAGTGGAGGCACTGAGATACTGGAGGTCCTGCAACATTGAAGTCCTGAGACAGTGGAGTTACTCTGACAATACACTTGCAGCAATAGTGGCTTTCTTCCAACAGTGGAGGTGCTGGGACAGTAGATATGCAGGGACAGTGCAGATCCTGCTTCAGCAGAGGTGCTACAACACTGGGGCTCCTGTAACAGTGGAAGTCCAGAAACAGCAGAGATGTGCAACATTGGAGGTCCTGAGACACTGGTGACAAGGCTGGGACAGTGGAGGTTCTATGGCAAGGCAGGTGCTGCCACAGTGGAGGTATTACCACAGTGGAGGTCCGGAGGCAGTGGACGTCCTGTGCGAGTGGAGTTCCTGTGACACTGGAAGCCTGGCAGCCTTGGAGGTCCTGGTACAGGGGAGGTTCTGCAATAGTGTAGGTGCTGCAGCATGGTTGGTCCTGAGACACTGGAGGTCCTGGGATAGTGGATGTGCCTGAACGGTAGAGGACTTTAGAGGGTGGAGGTCCTATGAGAGTGGCAGACCTGTGACAGTGCAGGTCCTGCAACATTGGAGGTTGCAACAGTTGAGATCTTGAGGCAGTGCAATTGCTCTGACAATGAAGGTCCTGATCCCGACAGAGTGCAAGTGGAGGGATAGTGAAGGCAACGGGACAAGGAAGGTCCCGAGGCAGTGGAGGTGCTGAGACCCTGGAGGTACCTGTATAGTGTGCTCTCTGTGCCAGTAGAGGTCCCGCAAACGTGGAGAAGAGACATGGGAGGTGCTGTGGCAGTGGAGGTCCTGTGACAGAGAAGGTCTGGAGACAGGTGAGATGATGCCACACTGGAGGTCCGGCCACACTGCAGCCTTCGCCAGGAGAGGTCCTGCACATTAGAATAGCTGTGACTGTGGAGGTCCTGCAACATTGGAAGTCCCGAGATGGGGGTTGGAAGGTGCTGAAACCATGGTGCTCCCACATCTGTGGATGTGGTATAATCTTGGAGATCCTCTGAAAGTGGAAGTCTTGCAAAAGTGGAGGTTCTGACACAGTAGAGATGCTGTGACGGCGGAGTTGCTCGGACAGCGGAGGTCCTGTGACCGTGGAGATGCTGGGACAGTTAAGCTGCTGAGACAGTGGTTGTTATGCAACATTTGAGGTGCTGGAAAGTAGAAAGAGGCACTCCTGTGAATGAAGGTGCTGGGACAGTGAGGGCCTACAACTATGAAGGTCCTTTGATAGTGCTGGCGCTGTGAAAGGTGAGGTCTTGAGACTGTGAAGATCCTTTGACAGTGGAGTTCCTAGGACTCTGGAGTTCCTGCAACATTGGAGATGCTGGCACACTGCAGGTACTGCAACAGTGAAGGTCCTTGACATTAGAGGTCCTGCAATATTGGATTTCCTGCAATGATGGAGGTCCTGAGACAGTGGAAATGAGGCTGCAACAGTGGAGGTGCTGGCACAGCAGAAGTCCTGTCTCAGTGGAAGTACTGTGAAAATGAAGGTTCTGAGACAGTAGAGGTCCTGGGAGAGTTGAGGTCCTGTGACACCTGACTTCCTGCACCATTGGAGGTCCCACTGTAGTGGAAGTCCAGACACAGTAGGGATGAGGCTGGGACAGTGAAGGTTCTGCAGCATGGGAGGTGCAGTTGGCCATTAGCCTGTGTGGCCTGAGCCACATTCCCTCCACCTGTATGTTGTTTCCAGTATTCCACAGAGCCCTGGCTGGTGACATACCACTTTCAGTGAAACCGCTGTCTTCTACGCCCTCAGTCTCCCCTGTTCAACAGGAGCTTCCTGTCCCTGCAGCCCACGCATGTACTCTCTAACTTTTGCATGGATCTGATTTTAGGTCATGTAAGGTCAGAATCTCTGCTCGGCAGCCATTACCACTCCTGGTATTTATATTTTTGTTCTCTTTGTTGATCTGTTTGCTCTGCTGTGCGCTCTAAGAGGCGACATCGAGGATTGTGTCATTACTGTTTGTTCACATCTGTACTAAAAGACCTCACTATGCAGATGTTCAGCAGAGCTGAGGGAGGTGACATCTCAGGAGACCCTGACTGCAGAAGCAGGAGATGTGAGGTCAGAGCCGCACCAAGTGGGGGTTGGAGGAAGGAACCTAAGGCCAGTTGGGAGAAAACAGGTCCAGCTGCCCTAAGAGCCTGAAAACAAAGCGGACCGATTTGGTCTCCATCCCGAGGGAGCTCAAGATCCGGGTCACAACACAGAGCCACCAAGCCAACCCCAGGTCTCCTCGGTCCCCACATCCCTGCGAGCTCAGAGCGGGGGTTCAAACTCCCTGGGCTCCTTCACACTCACCCGCACTTGATGCTGAAGCGACCACAACCTCCTCAGACCTGAAAATCCCAGCAATAACGACTGGAGGGCGTGGCTAAATACTGGGGTTGTCGTTCACTGGCTGTTCACGCGCATGCGCTCTGCCTACCAACAGCCACTTTGCCCAGGCTAGCTCAGTGGCTCCTGGAACATTGGACTTTGCTCCTGCCTTCTCAGGAACACCAGTGTCCCCATAGTGCTTGTACCACACAAATCACCTCACTGTGGCCTTGAATACGCAGCTGACCTGGTGGCATCTCTTTCCCAGCCCACTGGCGATCCTGCCCCCTGATCCTCCCCATGGCGGAAGCCCTCCCCTCTACCCTCTCAAGAGAGCCTACCACACCCAGAATGTCTTGTTGGATCCTTCAGTCAACCTCCACGGGTCCTGTGTCCATTTCTCACGCTGTTAATAGTTTCACACAACCGTGGGCTGCTTCTGACTTGTGTTCCCCAACCTGCCCTCTATGTGATTGGCTGGGACCACAGGGCGAGCAGGGGCGGCACTGGCTGTGAACCGCTTCAACAGTCAAGGCCATCTCAAGGCAGGCACTTAGTTCCCAGTTCTGTGTAAACAGGTAGAAAGACTTCGGATAAAAACACGATCACCTGTCACATCAGGAGCAGAAAATTTCGTCTGCCATGTCAATCAAACCTCGCCTCCCCTATTGGGTTTATTATATATTCATTAGTATTTGAGTGCCTGAAATCACTTTACTACCGGACAAGATATGGGACAGGGCTCTGCATGTGTGCAGGTAGCTTCACAGTGGTGCTTTAGGTATGACATGACATAAGGGTTGGTGGTATGACTAGGTCTTATATCCACTGGTGTGGATCCTAATTATAATGGGACTATCCAGTTTGTCCTGACATTTATTAAATGTATATAATCCAACTATAAAATCTGACATATGATCAATAGCAATTTGCTTCAAAATGTATTGCTATTCCATAAATGCCTAGAAAGAACACTAAATTTTCATTGTTTATAATAGAAATTTTATATAAATACTGGATTGGGCTCTCAGAATGATTGAAGAATATTGCATACCAATCCTTCAAAGGAGATTAAAAGCATCTGCTCCAGGTGGGGAAATGTCATCACTCTAGCAGAACTGCTCTGTTGTGTGCAGGAAACAAACCTTGCTGAGTCAGCCTCTCCCAGAACAGTCAAGTTCACCTTCATGTAAAAATCTCTCAGGAAGGTTACCCACTAAAATTCACTAAATTAACACTACTGAAAATTTCATGCTAGAATTCTATTTCAGTTAATGCCAACAGAGTTTGAACTCTCATTCTGAATCTACATCTTCTGCTTACTACATGTCTGTGGGCAGCTCTTGTGCTCCATCATGAACAGGGGAACCCCTGCACTCAGCAGTCAGTCTGAAGGGTTCATTACCAGAAGCTGCAAGCATAGGAAGGTCTGGATATTAGTGTATAAGGTGCAAGGGACCGGGATAGTGAAATGGAACAGGTTCAAGTAAGTGAAAGGGACTGAGGAAGAACTTCAGTGCCAGGATCTGTGACGAGGGCTTGCCTGTGTTAGGCAGTGAAGACTTACTGTTAGCTACGTCAGTGCATGTCCCAATATTCAACCAAGCTTCTACAAGGGATTTGAGTCACTGCATAGGCATCAGGAATAGAAGGAAATGTTCCACTCACATTGAATGATGTAAATTCAAAATGCAGATGGGACCTGGAACTCTGAATTTCTAGATCGTGTTTGAGAAGGCACTTGTTCAACCACAGGAAAGAATATCTTTGAGAGATACAGAGAAAGACCCAAGACCCAACAGTACTTCAAATGATTTGGTCATAGTGGAGGACTGACTGTAATCAATGGATTAATGAGATAGAATACTTTTAAGTATAAAAGAAATTTGAGAAGAAAGGCTAAATTAAGAGAAGACTATCACAAACACCACCATTACAGGAAGAGGGAAATCACATGCTGAGAGTGATCAGATAAACCCAGCACCAAGGCAGGCATGATATCCATGTACCTTGCCAAGTGGCTGGGGTACAGAGAGTCCAGGCTCAATCATCAAGGACTGGGAGGCCCAATTCTCCATTCCCTCTTTTATCTCCACCTTTCCAGTGACCATGACACTATAGGCTTGGTTTCCCTGGCAGGGGTGGGGACTGTCCTGCTTTGTAAGCAGTACTGTTGGCTTTGGCCAAGGGATTCAGAAAGGCTTTGCAGAGAGAGATGCCATCTGAGGCTGGGCATGGGTGACAAGGGGATTGCTGCAGCTTAAAAGTAGCAAGAGGAAGGTGCCAATGAGACTTACTTCTGCTGGTGTACTTATCCTGACCTGCTGGGCTGTAGTCCTCCTCCTCCTCCTCCTCCTCCTCCTCCTCCTCCTCCTCCTCCTCCTCTTTCTCCTTGTCATCATCCTCAACCTCATCATTATCATCAACATATTCAAACATATTTGGCAGTGAACAGTGAATAGAGGACCTGTGTTTTGAGATAGCTGGTTTTTCACTGAGGTGGGGGAGGGGTACCGGGTGCTGAGGACAAGGATGGGGACTTGTAGTCCAATGGAAGTGGAGGTTGGCTCAGATCAGGCTCTACAGGCTCCAGTAACCTGCAGGGCTCCTCATCCTCCTGCCTGTGCATCTCAAATTTTAGGGGCTGTAATATCCATTTCCTGTTGCCTCTGCAGGTGGGAATAGACATTGCAATAGTTCAAGGGTCAGGGGTTATCAGTGGCCTCTTTTTGCCTTCACAGGAATGACAGGTTCCTTGAGGACCACTATCCAAAACCAAACAAACATGTCCGCAAGGCATGTTTCAGTGTGACGATTACTGCAACATGAAAGGTAGGCCAATCCTGAGAATCTCTTGTCCTGAGACTTAGGGACAACACCACCCTGCCCCACACTGACAACAACTGCTCAGAAGCACAGGATAAGGGAAATCTAAGGACGATTCATGTGCACACTGAGTCTCAGGATCACCTGCATTCTTTATTCCTCATCTTCTCCTGCACCTTTTTCTCTCCTCTTCCGTTTGGACAGCATATAAAATGTGTTTGAAGAGGAAGCCATATAAACTGAGAAGTATCACTCATTTTCCCAAAGCCACAACCTAACAAGCATGCTTTCCACAGTTAATGTCTGTTTCAAATCTTAATAAACTCTCTGAGGAACAGCGAGTGAGAGGCAGACGTTAATAGTATTGGCAGACATATTCTAACACAAAACAGGACATTTTCATCAAGGAAAACCACCTTGATGACAATACTGAAATTCACTTAAATTTAAAAAGGAAACTACACACTTTCCTTAAGGATAGTCAGGAGTGTTAGAGCAAAGAAGTAAAAGAAAAGTGATAACAGAGCAAACATAACAATCTCACGCAAGTGCTGCCAGGTTTGAATTCATCCAACTACAGAGATCTGACTGCAGGGACCGTTTTTGTCATCGTGTTTCTTGGTTTCTACTTTGTCACATCCTTACTCAGGACCCTCTAAAGCTGCACACAAGCACACACAGCAAACATACATTGCTCCATGCCTCATATTCTGAGAGAGAAAGGGGAAGACTACAGGCCAGCCCCACGCATTACCCTGACAGCAATTTCTGCTTTATGTCTGACATTTGATGTCACATTCTGTGATTTCTGACTTTTCTGAAAAGTATGTCTCTATGCAAAATAGTCTGGCCTGCTGCCCTTTAACTGCTCTGGGCAATTTCTTATTAAAATATCTTGAAAACAAAACTTACAGTAAACTCAGAACCATGAGTCTGTTACCTGGCCCTTAACCCTATGCTTAATCATCTAAAAGCTTTCCATAAGGGAAGATTTAGAAGGACTGGTTCTGAGATTTGTAGACTTAAATTTTCTATCAATAGAAGAAATTTATACCAATGAAAATCTTAAATCTCTATCAACAAGTCAAGACATCCTGGAATCCATGACATCCGGAGTGGGAGCAGGACAGTTCAGCATGTCTAAGGAGGAATCCTGACAAAGATGTACACTCTGCAGTTTACAGTGCTAAAAACAGAATTAAAGTAGCACCAAGATATATGTAGGGATCATGTTAGTCTGTGTAGGGTGCACAGACTAGTCAAGATGAAATCCAGCTCTTGGTTTGAGCATGTGAAAAGATACTCTGTTTTGTGAGCCGAATTTAATACTAACCAATCGTAAGTCTTCATTCGTGCCATGTGAAGGATGGCACAAGGAATCTTTACCTTCCCATTTTTGGTTCTCTTGAATTTTTACACTTCAGGGGGTCTCGCTCTGTCATATCTGTTCCATGTAACAGTGGATGTCCTGTCACAGTGGAGGTGCTCAGACACTGGAGGTCCTGCACTAGGGGAGGTCCCTCTGACAGTTGAAGTGATTTGAAAGTGGAGTTGATGAAACAGCAGTGGTCCTAAGACAGTGGAGGGGCAGGAACAGTGGAGGTGATGGGACAGTGGAGGTGATGGGACAGTGGAGGTCCTGCTACAGTTGCCATCAAAGCGCTTGTAAAGAAGAAGTGATGCCTCCCACAATTAAAGACTATGGCAGAGATAAAGATGATGGACAACAACAACAAGAACAACATCTCTCATCTCCAAATAATTGAGTCTGAGACAAGACTATACCATGTTATGAAGCTGGTTGAAGATCAACAGCTTTAGAAATACATATACAAGTATGGCCACCTAGAGGACGATTATGCCAGGGAATTATTTAGGCAAATAGCAGCAGGCATGAGCTCCTGACATGGGCACAGAATGCTTGCCAGGGACCTGAAACCAGGTAATATGTTCTTGGAAAAGAACGACAAAATCAAAATCATAGACTTTGTCTTTACTATTCAGGTGGAACCCGGGCAACGGCTGCACCAGCATAGTGGTCCTGACACTTTTGATGTGCCTGGTTTCCTTCCAGGCAAGTTGTTTGATGGTGCAAAGAACATAGTGACCTTAGGAGTAGGATTATAGTTTATGGGAGTAGGAAAGGTCCTATTTTACTCAGTCATCATACAAGAGCTGAGATGACAGGTTGTGCTAGGTGTGTATCCTGACCACTATGAGGTGTCACAAGAGCTGGAGGACTGGTTTAGCCTCTTAATGATAGTTAACCCCAGATACAGTCTGAGAGTCACAGACACGGTGATGCAACCATGGTTCAAGAAAGACTTCAAGGGGTTCCCAAATCCAGATGAGGAAGTGATCCCTCTTAGGCCAGAACCTGCAATTGTGGAAGCAATGGATTACACATGGAGTTCTGAGCCCAAGACATTTTAGATTTATTAAGTCATGAAAAGTATAAGCAGACCATGGAATCCTATTGCCTACACAAGGGGAGGGTCACCAGGTACATGGCAATGCAACCTAGGATCAGCCAATGAGTCCAGTTATGACATTAACTTAACCTACATGCTTATTCCTTACCCTTGATGCTCCTCCTGATTTCCCTTTATGACTAAAGAGGAGGGTAAAAAAGCAGACCCTAGGCATAAGATTGTAATCATCCTCAAATAGTCTACTCTCTGCCTATGCCTATAAGGCTATTGAAAAAGGAGACAGAAGAGCCTCTGGGCTTGGGCTTCTTCCCTTCAGGTCACTTCAGATGACACCCATCCTGTACTAAGCATAGATATGTGCCAGGAGTGTTTCCTTCATTCACACAACAAGCAGTCTCAGTGAAGAGAGCAGCATAAATAACAACACAGGAAACAACCTACTCTCTTTCCCTCTGTGTGTGCCTAAGCAGAGTGCAAGACTGTCCCCCAGCAGGGTCCGACCCACAGGCTTAAAGGAATAAACAAAGAAAATAGGAAATGCCCTGATGAAGCTGCCTTACTGCTTTCAACAAGAAAGAAACCTCATGTAGAAAAGAACAGTCTTCTCCCAGGAATGAGCCACAGGCAGAGTGTCCAGAGAACAGCAGAAGGCACATCCCAAGTGCCTTTGTGCGGGGTCCTGCCCAGTTTCATCTCTGCTGGTACCTTCTAAGTCTCTGGTTTGCATTTCCCCAAAATTGCTTCCTACTTACCATCTATAAACACTTTATGACTCTTCCTCCACCTCAAACTTGTCACTCTCCTTGAGATCTCCTCTTACGAGCAGGGACGCAAACTGACTGATGTGCACCCCACTCTACAGAGTTGTCTTGCTGACCTTATCCCTTCACCTGGAGTGTTTCACCCCCTAAAGGCAAAATTTTCCACTAGGTGAGGATCAGAGGGCTATGGAATCATGGACTCTTCCAGAGACTACTGTCCTAGCACATATGTCCATCAATCACAAGATCTGGAGATCAAATTCTTATGTTTTCAAAAGTAGCATCATATTCCATTAAGGCTCAAAATTACTAACCAGCAATGTAAATGAATAAGTGGCAGTGGAGTTCTTGAAACAGTGTGGGTGCTGGAACAGTGGAGGCACTAAGAAATGAGGAGTCCTGTGACAGTGGCGGTACTGAAACATTGAGGTCCTGAGACAGTGGAGTTGCTATAATAATGGAGTTGCTGCAACAGTGCAAGTCTTGCAACAGTAGAGATGCTGGTACAGTAGAGGTGCGGTGACAGTGGAGGTCTGGCAAGAGTAGAGGTCCTGCACATTGGAGGTCCTGCATTATGGAGATCATGAGACAGTGGAGACCAGTCTCAAAGAGTGCAAGTCCTGCAACATGGGAGGTGTTGCAACAATGAACTTACTAAAATACTGGAAGCTCTGTGAGCGTAGAAGTCCTGAAACATTGGATTTCTGGCAATAAGAGAGATCCTGAGATAGGGGAAAAGAGGCTTAGACAGTGAAGGTCCTATGCCAATGAGGCACTGTAACTGTGGATTTCCAGCAACAGTGAAGGTCCTGAGGCAGTGGAGATGATGCTGAGACCGTGGAGGTCCTGTGGCATTGGAGGTGCTGCAAAGAGGAACTCCTGTAACACTAGTTGTCCTGCAGCATTGGAGGTCCTGCAATTGTGGAGATCCTGAGCCAGTGGAGGTCTTATAATAGTGCAGGTGCATGAACAGTAGAGATCCGTGTATGGTGCGAGTCCTGCATCATTGGAGGTCCTGCAACAGGTGAGGTCCTGAAACAGTGCAATTGCTCTGACATTGTAGGTCCAGAAACAGCGGAAGTCCTGCCAGAGTGTAGGTGCAGGGACAGAGTGGGTGGGGCTACCATGGAGTTACTGAGGCTTTGGGTGCTGCGTGTGACATTGGAGCTCCTGTTATTGTGCACGTTGTTCCAGTAGAGGTCCTACAAATGTGGAGTTGGTGAGACATTGGGAGTTCAGCAACAGTTGAGGTCTTGCAACTGTGAAATGCCTGTGGTCGGTGAGGTGCGACAACAGTGGAGGTACTGTGACATTGTCCACCCTTTGTCAGTAGATAACCTGCCAACTGGAGCAGCTATACATTGGAGGTCCTGTGACAGTGGAGGTCCAGGGAAAGTGCAGGTTCTGTGACAGTGAAGCTCCTGCAACATGGGAGGTCCTGAGAGAGTACAATGGCTGTAATAGTGGACGTCCTGTGACAAAGGAGGTGCTGAGACAGTGAAGGTGATGGGACAGTGGAGGTCCTGTGTCACTGGACATACTGTGACAGGAGAGGTACTGCAGCAGTCTAGTTGCTGAGGGAGTGACTGTCCTGCAGCAAGTGCATGAACTGCTGCAGTGGAGATACTTTTGACTGTTTTGGTGCTTTGAGATGTCTGTCCAGTGACAGTGAACATCCTGTATCTGGAGATGTCCAGGAAATTGGTGGTCCAGGAAGAGGGGAGTTGCTAGGACATCATAGGTTCCATGATAGTGGAAGTCATACAACAGTGGAGATGCTAGGCCATGGGAGGTGCTGGACATTGGGAGGTGGTGGCACAGTGGAGGTCCTGCCACAGTGCTTGTAAAGAAGAAGCAACTCTGCCAGCCAGTAATGGCCTTGGCGCTTATGTGAGGATGATCAACAACCCAAATGTCATCTCATTCCTCCTAGTAACAGAATTGGACATAAGTCTATAAATTGTCATGGAGCTGGTTAAAGGTCACCAGCTGTAAAAATACATTGGAAAGACTAAACACCCAGGTGAGAACAGGCCATGAAAATACAGAAGCAAATGATAGCAACACTGAGTTACTATGATGGGTACAGGATAGAACACAGGGACCTGAAACCAGATAATGTTTCCTTGGACAGAATGAAAACGTTAAAATCATGGTCTTTCTTTAAGAACCGAGTTGAACCAGGGCAAATGCTGAACCAGAACTAAGGTGCTTACCCATTTCATACCCATGACCTTTTTCTAGGCAAACATTAAGATGGGCCAAAGAAGGACATATGGACATTAGGAGTACGCTTATACTTCATGGTAGTAGGAAAAGTCCCATTTCACACTGTAATCATCCAAGAGCTGAGAAGGAATGTTGTGCCTTGTGTGTATACAGCCCATTGGGGAGTGCCAGAGGGTCTGGAGGATCTGCTTAGTCTTTTACTGAGAGTCAACCCCAGTTATAGTCTGAGAGTCACAGATGTGGTTCAAGGAACACTACAAGGGAAACCAAAATCCCTGTGAGGAACTGATCATGCTCAGGCCACACTCTGCAATTACGATCGCAATGCAATACATTGTGTTCGCAATGCAATACATTGTGTTCGGAACCCAAGATATCCTAAATTGATCATATCAATGAAAGTATAAAGAGATCATAGCATCCTATTGCTTCCTGCAATTGCACAGTCTCCAAGGCCATGGCTGCACAACCCGGCCTCACCCAGCGTGTCGTGTTATGATCCCATTCTCTGCCCTTGATGAAGCGATGCTTCTCCTCTAGGACCAAAGAGGAATGAAAGCAAGCCTACCCTAGGCACATGGATCTCGTCAAACTCCAATAGCTTTTAGTCTGCCTATGGCCACACGGCTCATCAAAGAGACAGAAGAGTGAATGGGACTGGACTTCTTCCCCTCAGGCCACGTCAAATGATGCCCACACTGGACAAAGCATCCGTACTTGCTGGGAGTGTCTCCTGCACTCACTCAGCCAGCACTGTGAGTGAGAAGAGAGGCAGCAATGAGGACACAGAAGACAACCGAGTCTCCGATGTGCCTCAGCAGGGGCAAGACTGTTGCTGGCAGGGGTTGGGCCCAGGAGTTTTATGGATGGACCAAGAAATTAAGAAATGCCCTGAAGAAGTTGTTTTGCTGTGGTTACAACAAGAAAGAACCTCTGCTGGGAAAGATCAGAGTCACCCCCAGAAATGCACAGCAGGCACTGCCCAGGTACTTTTGTGCTTTATCCTACCCAGTTTGCTCTGTGCTGGTTCCTCCAATGTGTCTGATTTGCATTTCCCAAAAACGGCCATATTCTTTCATTCTATAAGTACTTTATGATTCTTGCTCCATCCAACCCTTCTCCCTCTTCTGGATTTCTCCTCTTCACAGCAGGGACTTAATATCACTTATGTGTATCTGACTCTACATGGTTGTCATGCTGACCCTGTACCTTTACCTGAACTGTCTCACCACCTAAAGCCAACAGTATCCACTAGGTGTGGATTAGAGTGCTATGGCCCCATGGCAGCTCCCAGGGGCTACTCATCCTACCATATGAGGACATCAATCACATTAAGCTGAATATCAAATGCATATGTTTTCAAAAGTAACAGCACATTCCATTAAGCTTCAAGGTTAATAAGCAGCAATGTTGGAGAATAAGTGACAATGAAGATACTCTGACAGTGCAGGTGCTGGGACAGTGTAGATCCTGCAACAGTGGAGGCACTGTGATAGTGGACGTCCTTAGAGAGTGGAGGTCCTGCAACATTGAGGTCCAGAGACAATTGTCTTTGTATGACAACTGAGTTGCTGCAACAGTGGACGTCTTGCAACTGAGCAGTTTTGGGGACAGCAGATTGGAGGGAGAGTGGATGTCCTGTGAGAGTACAGGTTCTACAACATTGGAGTCCCGCACTAGTGGAAGTCCAGTGAAAGTAGATAGAGGTCCTGTGACATTGAAGGACCTACAATACTGGAGGTCCTGAGACAGTAGAGATGAGGCTAGGACATCGGAGGTACTGCCAAGATGGAGGAGGTCCAACAATGGAGGGACTGCAAAGGACGACTACCTGAAAGTAGAGGTCCTGCAACATTAGCGTTCCTACCATAGTGGAGGTCCTGAGACAGTGGAAATGGGGCTGGGATAGTTGAGGGCCTACACGAATGGCGGCACTGCAACAGTAGAGGAACTGCAGCAGTGGACGTCCTGAGACAGAGGAGGTACTGCGATAGGAGACATGCTTGAACAGCAGAGGTCCTGTGAGAGTGGTGGAACTGAGACAGTGGAGGTCCTTCAACAGTTAAGGTCTAGAGACAGTGCCATTGATCCAAAAATGCAGGTCCTGCAACAGTGGACTTCCTGTGCCAGTAGAGGTCCTACAAATTGCAAGTCCAAAGACAGGGGAGTAGCTGGGACAGAGGTTGTCTTAGGACAATGGACGTCCTCTGAGAGTGGGGGTACTGGGACAGAGTGTCTGTGGGACAGTGAAGGTCCTGCTACAATTGCCATCAAAGTGCTTGTAAAGAAGGCACAAGGCTGCCAGCCAGTAATGGCCAGGGCAGAAATAAGGATGATGATTGACAGCCGAAAAGTCATCTCGCTTCTCCAAGAAATTGAGTATTAGATAAGTGTAAACCTTGTAATGGAGAGTGTTGAATGTCAACAGCTCTATAAATATATCTGGATGCCTGCCCACCTAGAGGAGGACAAGGCCAGGGAAATATTTAGGCAAATAAGAGCAGGATGGAGCTACCGTGATGGGCATAGTACAGTTAACAGAGACCTGAAAACCGATAATATTTCTTGGACAAGAATGGAAAAGTCAAAATCATGGACTTTGTCCTTAGTGCCCAAGTTGAACCAGAGCAAATCCTGAACCAGAGCTGTGGTGCTTCTCTGTTTGGCTCCCCTGACCTCTCTTTAGGTAAACTTTACAATGGCCCAAAGAAGGACATTTGGAATTCAAAACAGGTTCAAATTTTATTGTACTAGGAAATATCCCATTTGACTCTATGCCATACTAAGGCTGAGAAGGTAAGTTGTGGCATGTGTGTATCTTTCCCACAGCCATGTGTCAGAAGCTCTTTAGGACCTTCTTAGCCTCTTAATGACAGCCAATCCCAGATATTGTCTGAAAGTCACAGACACGATGAAACCACCCAGGATCAAGGAAGAGTGCAAGAGGTTCCCAAATCCCAAAGAGGAACTGATCCCTCTGGCCAGATCCTGAAATTGTGCAAGCAATGGAATATATTGTGCTCACAGCCAAAGATATTTTAGAGTTATTAAATCAAAGAAAATACAACCAGGCAATGCCATCCTATTCTTTCCCGCAGGCTCTCCAGAAGCATGGCTGTACAATCCAGACTCACTGATATCATTTATGGCCTTATTCCTTACTCTTGATGGGTCATCCCTCTAAAGCTAAAGAGGAATTGAAACAAGCCCACCCTAGGCATATTGGTCTAGTCTTATCCAATAGTCTAGGGTATGCCTATGGCCACAAAGCCTGTAAAAGAGGAGGCAGAAGAGCAACTGGACCTGAATTATTTCAGGGCACTTCAGGAGATACCCACACTGGAGCAAGCATACATATATGCCAGGAGTGTCTCCTGAATTCACTCAACAAGCAGCCTCATGACAAGAGAGGCAGCAATGAGAACACAGAAGACAACATACTCCCCAATGCCCTCCCTCAGCAGAGGGCAAGACTGTCCCCAGCAGGGGCCTGGCCCAGGAGCTTTATGGGAAGAACCAAGAAATTAGGAAATACCCTGATGAAGCTATTTTGCTGCTTTCCATCAACAAAGTAACCTCTATTGGGAAAGATTAGAGTCACCCCCCTCACCCCCCCAACTCCAGAAATGAGGCACAGGAAGAGCACAGAGAACAAGCAGCAGCAGGCACAGCCCAGGTTCATCTGTGCTTTGTCCTTCCCACTTTGCTCTGTCCTGCTTACTCCAGCCTCTCGTTTGCATTTCCCCCAAATTGTTTCCTTCTTGAGCTCTGTAAGTACTGATGATTCTTGCTCTGCCCCAAGAGTTATCCCTCTCCTGGATTGCTCCTCTTCCAACAGGGAGAACAATCGCTGATGTGTTCCCCACTGTACAGACTTGTCTTGTTGTACACATTCCTTAAACTGGAGTGGTCCAGTCCCTAAAGACAACAGCTTCCATAAGATGAGGAGTAGAGGACTATGCGCTCATGGAATCTCCCAGCTCCATGGAAGAAATGCTGCCAGACAGTAATGGCCATGGCAGATATGCTAAGGATGACTGACAACAGCAGCTTTGTTGTCAAGATAAAGGTCAACAGCTTTACAAACACATCCGAATGTCTGGCCAACTAAAGGAGGACACAGCCAGGGAAATACTTAGGTAAATAAGAGCAGCATTGAGCTACCCTGATGGGCACAGTATAGATAACAGGGACCTGAAAGCAGATAATATATTCTTGGACAAGAATGGAAAAGTAAAAATCATAGATTTTTTTTCCTTAGTGCCCAGGGCAAATGCTGAACCAGAACTGTGATGCTTTTCTGTTTGGTTCCCCTGTACTCTCTCTTGGTAAACTTTATGATAATCCAAAGAAATATATATGGACCTTAAAAGGAGGCTTATATTTCATGGTAGGAGGAAATGTCCCACTTAGCCCTGTTGTCCCAACAGAGCTGAGAAGACAGGTTGTGACAAATGTGTATCCTGCCCACTAAGGGGTGACAGAAGAGCTGGAGGACCTGCGTAGCCTCTAAATGACAGTCAACACCAGATATAGGTCTACAGTCACAGGCATGATGATGCATCACTGGTTCAAAGAAGACTGGAAGGCATTCCTGATTCCTTATGAGGACCTGATGCCCTTAGGCCAGACCTTCCAATTGTGGAAACAATGGAGTATATTGGGTTCCCAGCCTAAAATATTATGGATTCATTATGCCAAAGAAAATATGTCTAAACTATGGTTTCCTATTGCTTACTACAAGGAAAGGATCTCCAGGAGCATGGCTGACCCACCCAGGCTCAGCCAGTGATTCCATTTCTGACCTAATTCCTTACTCTTCATACTGCTGCTGCATCCCTCTGGGGCTAAAGAGGGACTGCAGCAAGCCCACCCTGTAAGTACTTTATGATTCGTCTGGTCATCCTCCAATAGTCTAGTGTCTGCCTAAGGCAATACAGTTAGTCAGAGAGAAGGCAGAAGAGACACTGAGACTGGACTTCTTCTCTTCAGTCCCTTCCAGATGACACCCACACTGGACACAGCATACATACATGCCGGGACTGTCTCCTGCATTCACTCAACAAGCAGCCTCGGTGAGAATAGAAGCAGGAATGAGAATACAGAAGCCAAGCTACTCTCCCACTGTGCCTCAGAACAGGGCAAACCTATCCAAAGCAGTGCCCAGGTTGAGATATTTCATAAGACGGACCAAGAAAATGAGAAATGAAGATCTTTTCCCAATTTGTTGGTTGCCATTTTGACTGCTTGACAGTGTCCTTTGCCTTACAGAAACTTTGTAATTTTATGAAGTCCCATTTGTCAATTCTTGATCTTAGAGCATAAGCTATTGGTGTTCTATTCAAGATTTTTCCCTTGTGCCCATATCCTCAAGGGTCTTCCACAGTTTCTTTTCTATTAGTTTCAGTGTGTCTGGTTTTATGTGGAGGTCCGTGATCCACTTGGACTTGAGCTTACTACAAGGAGATAAGAATAGATCAATTTGCAAGCTGACCTCTAATTGAACCAGCACCTTTTGTTGAAAGGCTATCTTTTTTCCACTGGATGGTTTCAGCTCCTTTGTCAAAGATCAAGTGACCATAGGTATGTGGGTTCCTTTCTGGGTCTTCAATCCTATTCCATTGATCTACCTGCCTGTCACTGTACCAATACCATGTAGTTTTTAACACTATTGCTCTGTCTTACTGCTTGAGGTCTGGGATACTGATTCCCCCAGACATTCTTGGACTGTAGGGAATAGTTTTAGCTATCCTGGGTTTTTTTGTTACTCCAGATGAATTTGATAATTGCTCTTTCTAACTCTATGAAAAACTGAGTTGGGGTTTTGATGGGTATTGCATTGAATCTGTAGATTGCTTTTGGTAAGATGGCCATTTTTACTACATTAATCCTGCCAATCCACAAGCATGGAAGATTTTTCCATTTTCTGAGGTCTTCTTCGATTTCTTTCTTCAAGGACTTGAAGTTCCTGTCATACAGATCTTTCACTTGTTTGGATAGAGTCAACCCATGATACTTTCTATTGTTTCTGGCTATTGTGAAGGGTGTCATTTCCCTAATTTTTTTCTCAGCCTGTTTATCCTTTGAGTATAGGAAGGCTACTGATTTGCTTGAGTTGATTTTATAACCAACCACTTTGCTGAATTGGTGTATCAGCTGTAGTTCTCTGTTGGAATTTTTGGGTCGCCTAAGTATACTATCATATCATCTGCAAATAGCGATAGTTTGACTTCTTCCTTTCCAATTTGTATCCCTTTGACCTCCTTATGTTGTCTAATTGCTCTAGCTAGAACTTCAAGCACTATATTGAAAAGAAATGGAGAAAGAGGGTAGCCTTATCTAGTCCCTGATTTTAGTGGGATTGCTTCAAGTTTCTCTCCATTTAATTTGATGTTGGCTACTGGTTTGCTGTAGATTGCTTTTACTATGTTTAGGTATGGGCCTTGAATTCCTGTTCTTTCCAAGACTTTCAGCATGAAAAGAAAATAGGAAATGCCATAAGGAAGCTGTGTTTCTGCTTTCCCTCAAAAAATCGACCTCTCCTTGGGCAGAACAGAGTCTCTCCCCAGAAACAAGACACAGAGAAAGTGTTAAGAGAAAAAGCAGCAGGCACAGACCAGGTACATTTGTGCTTAGTCCTTTCCTGTTTGCTCTGTGCTGGTTCCTCCTCTGTCTCTCGTTTCCATTTCCCCAAAACTGTTTCTTTCTCACGTTCTGTAAGTACTTTATGATTCTTGCTCCACCACAAGACTTCCACAGAACTTTAGAGAGTTGTCTTGCTGACGCCATCCCTCCAACTGGACTGTATCAGGCCCTAAAGGAAACAGCTTCTAGAAGGGGAAGACTAGAGGTCCACAGGCTTATGGAATCGTCCCATGGCTACTGGTCCCAGCACATGTGGCCATCAGTATCACAAGCCACAGATCAAATTCTTATGTTTCCAAAAGTAACATCACATTCCATTAAGGCTCACGATTAATAACGAGCAGTGTTATAGAATAAGTGACAACAGAGATGCTGTGACAGTGCAGGTCCTGGGACAGTATCGATCCTGCAACAGTGGAGGCATTGAGATAGTGGAGGTCCTGAGACAGTGGAGGTCCTGCAACATTGAGGTCCCAAGACAATGGAGTTGCTATCACAATGGAGGTGCTGCAACAGTGGACATCTTTTGACAGTGGAGGTCCTGGAACAGCAGAGGCTCAGTGACAGTAGGGTTCCTGCAACACTGCAGTTCCTACAATAGTGGAGGTCCTGAGACAGTGGAGGTATTGGTCCTGCAGCATTGGAGGTCCTGATACAGTGGAGAAGAGGTTGGAACAGTGGAGGTCCAGCAGTGATGGAGGAGATGCAACAGTGGAGGTAGTGCAACACTAAAAGTCCTCAAAAGAAGAGGAACTAAGAACATGGGAATTCCTCCAATACTGGAGGTCCTGAGACAGTGGCGATGGGGCTGCGACAGTGGAAGTCCTCGGCCAATGGAGGTTCTGCAACAATGGAAGTACTGCATCAGTGGCAGTCCTGAGACAGTGGGGGTCCAGAGACAGTGGGGGTCCAGAGATAGTGGGGGTCCTGAGACAGTGGGGGTCCTGAGACAGTGGGGGTCCTGAGACAGTGGTGGTCCTGAGTCAGTGAAGTTATTGTGAAAATGGACATGCTTGAACAGTAGAGGTACTTTGAGGGTGGTAGTCCTGTGTCAGTGGTTGTCATGCAACAGTGGAGGTCCTGCAACATTGGAAGTCCTGTAAGACTTCCAGTTGAGTAAGAAGTCCAGTTGCGATCTTGAGACAATGCAGTTGCTACAACATTGTAGGTTCTGCAACAGTGGAAGTCCTGCAACAGAGGAGGAGTTGGGTCAGTGAATGCAATGGGACAGTGAAGGTCCTGCAGCAGCGGAAGTCCTCAAAAGTAGAGGTACTGCAAGATTGGAGTTCCTTCCCTACTGGAGGTTTGAGACAGTGGATGTAAGGCTCGGACAGTGGAAGTCTTTTGCTAGTGGAGGTACTGCAACATTGGAGGTCCAGAAACACTTTAGTTCCTGCAAGAGTGGAGGTCCTAAGATAGTAGAGGTACTCTGATAATAGGGGCTGAAACTAGGCAAATGATTAACTGGCATTGTGAACCACTTTGTTTCTCCATAACTCTTGCTAGGCAATATTTATGGTGATCCAAACAATGACATATGGACATTAGGGGTAGGTGCATAATTTATGGTAATAGGACAGGTACCATTTGACTCCATTTTCATACAAGAGCTGAGAAGAGAGGTTGTGGCATGTGTATAACCTGCCCACTGCAGAGTTACAGAAGAGCTGGCAGACATGTTTGGCTTCTTAAGGACAGCCAACCCCAGACTGACATTCGCAAACAGGATTATGCACCAATGCTTCAAGGCTGACATTCGCAAATAGGATTATGCACCAATGCTTCAAGGAAGACTGGAAGGCATTCCTGAATCTCTATGAAGAACTGTTCCCTCTTATGCCAGAGACAGCAATTGTTGGTGCAATGCTATACATTGTATTCTAAGCCCAAAATATTATCATTAATTATATCAAGAAACTCTAACCAAACTATGACACCTTATGGCTTACTGCAAGTGTTGTCTCCCAATGGCATCATTCTAAGAACCCAGGCTCAATCAGTGAGTCAAGTTGTCCCCTTCATGATGCTGCTGCATTCCCTCTAGGACTAAAGAAGTATGGAAGTGAGCCCACCCTAGCCACACTAGTCTGTCTAGTCATCCTTCAATGGTCTTCTGTCTGCAGTTGTGGCCATAAGGTTAGTCAACGAGGAGGCAGAAGAGCCACTGGGCCTGGCCTTCTCTTCAGGCCACTACAGATGACACCCACACTGGACACATCATGCATACGTGCCAGGAGAGTCTCTCACATTCACCCAACAAGCAGCCTCAGTGAGAAGAGCAGCAGCAATGAGAGCATAGAAAACAACCTAGTCTCCCACTGTGCCTCAGCAGAGGGCAAGACTGTTCCCAGGAGGCTTTAAGGGATGGATCAGCATATTAGGAAATGCCCTGATGAAGCTGTATTGCCACTTCCCCTCAACAAAGAAACCTCACCTAAGGAAAAACAGAGAATTCCCCAAGAAATGAGGCACAGGGAGAGTGTCTAGAGAACGAGCAGCAGCAGGCACAGCCCTGGTGCCCTTGTGCTTTGTCCTTCCCAGTTTGCTGTGTACTCATTCCTCCTCTGTCTCTGGTTTCATTTTCTCAAAATTGTTTCCTTCTTACATTCTGTAAGCACTTTCTGATCACTCCTCTACCCCAAGCCTTCTCCTTCTTCTGGATTTCTCCTCTTCCCACCAGGGACTCAATATCAGAGATCTGTACCCAATTCTACAGACTTGTCTTGATGACCCCACTCCTTCACCTGGATTTTATCACCACCTAAAGACCACAGTTTCAGCAAGGTGAGGACAAGTGTCCTATGGACTCATGGGATTTTCCAGGGGATACCTGGTCCTAGCACTTGAACAAATTCTTATATTTTCAAAAGTAACCTCACATTCCATTAAGCCTAGAAATTAATAAGCAGCAATGTCATCCAACAAGTGACAGTGGAGTTGCCATGACAGTGCAGGTCCTGGGACAGTGTAGATCCTGCAACTGTGTAGGCACGGAGATAGTGGAGGTCCTTCTACATGTATGTCCTGAGAGACTAGAGTTGCTCTGACAATGGAGTGGCTGCAACCGTGGATATCTTGCAATAGTGCAGGTGATGCTACAGTGTTTGTCCTGGGACAGTGGATGTCCTGGGAAAATAGAGTCCCTGCGACAATGGAGGTGCTGCAACAGTGTAATTACTGCAACAGTGAAAGTCCAGCAACCATAGAGGTACTGCAACATTGGAATTCCTGCAATAGTGGATGTCCTGAGATAGTGGAGAAGGGGCTGTGACAGTGGAGGTCCTATGCCAAGGCAGGTGCTGCAACAGTGAAGCCATTTCCGCAGTAGAGGACCTGAGACAGTGGAGGTCCCATGAGAGTGGAGTTCCTGTGACATTGGAAGTCCAGAAGCACTGGAGGTCCTGGTACATGGGAGGTTCTGCAATAGTGTAGGTGCTGCACCAGGGTTGGTCCTGAGACACTGGAGGTCCTGGGATGGTGGATTACATGAACAGTAGAGGTTTTTAGAGGGTGGAGGTCCACAGACAGTGGCCACACTGTGACACTGATGTCCAGCAACATTGGAGGTTGCAAGAGTTGAGACCCGAAGTGCAAGTGCTCTGACCCTGGAGGCCCTGCAAGAGTGGAAGTGGTGGCAGTGGAGTGAAGCAATGAACAGTGAAGGTCCCTAGGCAGTGGAGATGATGAGGCGTCGGAGGTACTTGTATAGTGTGCCAGTAGAGGTCCTGCCGATCTGGATTGGTGAGACATTGGAGGTTCTGTGGCAGTTGAGGGCCTGCAGCATTGGAGGTCCTTGAGACAGGTGAGATAATGCAACACTGGAGGTCTGGCCACACTGCACATCCTTTGCCAATAGAGGTCCTGCAAATTGGAATAGCAGTGGCTGTGGAGGTCCTGCAATATTGAAGGTCCTGTGAGAGTGGAGTTTCCATGACAGTGGAGGTCCTGCAACATTGGAGGTCCCGAGATGGGGGAGGTGCTGAAAACTTGATGGTCCCACGACTGGAGGTGACAATCTTGGAGATCCTTTGACAATGGAAGTTTTGCAAAAGTGGAAGTCCTAACAAATAGAGGGGCTAAGAAAGTGGAGTTGCTGAGAGAGTGTAGGTGCTCGGACAGTGCTTGTCATGCAATGCTGGAGGTGCTGGGCAATGGAGATTCTGAAACAGAGACATTCCTGTAAACGTGGAGGTGCTGAGATCATGAGGGCCTGCAACTATGGAGGTCTTTTGACACTGTTGGTGCTTTGACAATTGAGGTCCTGAAACATTAGAGTTGCTGTCAAAGGACAGGTTCTGTGGCAATGGAGGTCCTATGAGGGTGGAGGTCCTGAGACAAGGGAGGCCCTTGAACATTCAAGGTACTTTAACACTTGAAGACCTGAAACATTGGAGGATCCTTAGACAGTGAAGGCTCTGATACAGTGGAAGTCCTACAGTATTGGGGTTCTTAGAGAGTGGAGTTAAGGCCTGGACAATGGAGGTCTTGCAATATTGGAGATGAGGTCTTGAGACAGTGGAGCTTCTTCAAAGGGGAGTTCCTATGACTGTGGTGGTCCTGCAGCACTGGAGGTGCTGTGACACTAGAGGCACTGCAACAGTGAAAGTCCTCAAAACTAGAGGTCCTGAAACATTGGAGTTTCTCCAGTAATGGAGGTCGTGAGACAGTGGAAATGAGGCTGTAACAGTGGAGGCCCTACAGCAATGGAGGTGCTGGAACAGCCTAGGTCCTGCCTCAGTAGCAGTTCTGTGAAATTGGAGTTGCTGAGACAATAGAGGTCCTGAGAGAGTTGAGGTCCTGTGACACTTGAAGTCCTATGGTATTCGAGGTCCTAGAGCAGTGAAAGTCTGGGGACAGTGGAGACTAGACTGAGACAGTGGAGGTTCTGTGATAATGGAGGTTCGGGAGCAGTAGTGGTCCTGAGACACTGGAGGTTCTGAGGCATTGGTGGGCACAGGACAGTGGAGGGACATTGCTGGTCTAGCAACAGTGGATGCCCTATGCCAGTAGAGGTCTTGCAAATTGGAGGTCCCGAGGCAGGGTTGTTTCTACAGCAGCAGTGGTCCTATGATCGTGGAGGTGCTGGGGCAGTGGAAGTCCTGCTCAAAGTGCTTGTAAAGAAGGAGCAATGGTGGCGGCTAAAGATGACCACGCTGGATATGATGGCGATGTCCGACCACCCCAACATCATCTTGCTCCCCCAATTAACTGAGTCAGAGATAAGACCGTACCTAGTCAAGCTGCTGGTTGAAGATCAACAGCTTTGCAAATGCATCTGAAATTCTGGCCACATAGAGGAGGACAAGGCCAGTGAAATAACTAAGCAAATTATAGCAGGCTTTATCTATTGTGATGGGCACACACAGGAACTTGAGCCAGAAAATATTTTCTTGGACAAGAATGGAAAACTCAAAATCATGGGCTTTGTCTTTAGTACACAAGTTGAATCACAGCATGCCCTGAAAAGGCACTGTGGTACTTACTCGGTTGGTGACATGGATCTCTCCCTAAGCAAACTTTATGGTAGTTCAAAGAATACGAGAGGGAACTTAGGAGTAATCTTCTATTGCATGATAGTTGGAAAGGTCCCATTTGACTCTGTCTTCATAGAACAGGTGTGTATCCTGCCTGCTTTGTGGTGTCAGAAGAGCTAGAGGACTTGCTAAACTCTTCATGTGAGTCAACCCCAGATGTAGTCTAACAGTCACAGATGTGTGGATGCACCCCTGGTTCAAGGAATACTGGACGGGGTTCTTAAATCCCTATGAGGACGTGATCCCCTTCAGTGCACACCCTGCAATCATGGTAGCAATTCCAAGCCCAAGATAGTTTAGATTTATTATATCAGTGAAAGTATAACCAGACCATGGCATCCAATTGCATTCTGAAAGTGCAAGCCCTACAGGAGTGTCTTAGTTAGGGTTTTACTGCTGTGAACAGACACCATGACCAATGCAAGTTTTATAAAAGACAACATTTAATTGGGGCTGGCTTACAGGCTCAGAGGTTCAGTCCATTGTCATCAAGGTAGAAACATGGCAGCATCCAGGCAGGCATGGTGCAGGAGGAGCTGAGAGTTCTACATCTTCATCTGAAAGCCGCTAGTAGAAGACTGACTTCCAGCCAGCCAGGGTGAGGGTTTTAAGCCCACACCCACAGTGACACACCTACTCCAACAAGGCCACACCTCCTAATGAGGTCACTTCCTGGGCCAATCATATACAAACCATCACATTCCACTCCCTGGCCACCATAGGCTTGTTCAAACATGAGTCTATGGGGGCCATACTTAAACATAGCATAATGCAAAATGCATTTAGTACAACTTCAAAGTCCCTGTAGTCTATAGCAGTCTCAACAGTGTTGAAAGTCCAAAGTTCAAGGTCTCTTTTGAGATTCATCCAATCACTTAACTGTAATCCCCCAAGCAAGAGAGGAAACCAGCTGGGAAAAGTCCAAACTCTGCATCTCCATGTCTGATGGCAGAGCAGTCTTCAGATATCCAACTCCTTTTTCATCTTTGTTGACTTCAACAAGGTTCTTTCTCCTGGGCTTGTTCCACTCCCTGTTAGCAGCTTTCCTTGGCGGGCATCTTGTGGCTCTGGCATTTTGTTCCAATGTCTGAGATCCACACATGATCTTTTGTACATCTCCAAAGAGCTGGTGTCACTTCTCCAGCTCTGCCCTAGGTAGCACTCTAAGTTCAGGTTGATCCACTGGTGGTCATCCCATGGTACTGGCATTTCCAATATGCTAGGGTCTTCCACTGCAACTATGCTTCACCAAAGCCTCTCATAGGCTTTTTTTCACGATACCAAGCCTCATTCCTTTGCATGACCCCTTCAGTCCTGGGTTGTCAATTACAACTGAGGGTACGCTTTCACCAATGACCTTCCGTGGCCTCTCACAGTACCAAGCCTCAGCTGTTCTTCATGATGCCTTCATGCCTTCAAAACCAGTACCACCTGAGTGATTCTTACATGTTACCAAGTACAGCTGCAGCATGAGGTACAACCTTGGCTATCTCTGGAATACAGATTCTTTGTGCTCTCAGAAAACACTTCCCATATTTCACCTCAGTGATGCTGGTCTTTTCTTAATCACCACTAATTTCTTAGCTCCAGCTAACCAGCATCAATTGTCCCAGTAATCTCCTCCTCTTGAATATAAAGCCAGAGACACGTGGCTGAAGCTGCTGAGTTCTGCTGTTTGCAGGAGCTGGAACATTGGCCTCCTTGTTCTATTACATTATCACTAGCTTCATTTTCCCCAGTTCCTTCACTGCCTAAGTTGGCTGTCCTGAATCTTGCTCCTTAGACTGACTTTGAACTCAAGAGATCTGCATGCCTGTCTCCTAAGCACTGGGATTAAAGGTGTGGTCCACCAAGCCTGGATTAAAGTTTTTTTTTCACCTAGAATTTGCTCTGTTCTAGGCTGGCCTTGAACTCAGAGGTCTGCTTTTCTTTGCCTCCTGGGATTAAAGGCTTGTACAACCATGCCTGGACCTAAAGTTAACTGGGTGAATCTTGCCCCAAGGTCACCACTCCTTTAATTCAATTTAATATCCTTGAATTCAGCTCCATTTCACTTCCTGGAGTCCCTTTAATACTCAAACTATATATTTTGTACTTTCCCTTTCTCAGCTTGCTATGTTTGTTCAAAATTCTCTTTATCAGACTTAACCAGAGAACAAAGTCTTCGTTGGGCTTTTTTTGAGACTTCCTTTGCAGGTACAATTAATATAAATCTCTTTACCTTAGCCCTAGGCACTCTCTTCAGACAATGGCAAAAAGCAGCCATGTTCTTTACCAAAACATCACAAAAACAGTCTCTCAGCCACATATTAAAGTTCTTCTCCATTGAAACCTCTTGGGCTGTCAGGCCTACACAGTTCAAATGACCCTCAGCACCACTGTCTTCCATAGTCCTACTAGTCTGGCCCATTAAGCCCCACTTAAAGAATTCCGTGGCTTTCCAAATCCAAAGTCCCAAAATCCACATTCTTCCAAACAAAAGCATGGTCAGGTCTATCACAGCAATACCCCAGTCCCTGGTACCAACTTCTGTCTTAGTTAGGGTTTTACTGCTGTGAACAGACACCATGACCAATGCAAGTTTTATAAAAGACAACATTTAATTGGGGTTGGCTTACAGGCTCAGAGGTTCAGTCCATTGTCATCAAGGTAGAAACATGGCAGCATCCAGGCAGGCATTGTGCAGGAGGTGCTGAGAGTTCTACATCTTCATCTGAAGGCCGCTAGTAGAAGACTGACTTCCAGCCAGCCAGGGTGAGGGTTTTAAGCCCACACCCACAGTGACACACCTACTCCAACAAGGCCACACCTCCTAATGAGGTCACTTCCTGGGCCAATCATATACAAACCATCACAAGGAGCATAAATGCACAACATAGGTTCAGCCAGTGAGTCTAGTAGTTATGGCCCCAATTCTCTACCCTTGATGATGATGATGATGATGATGATGATGATGATGATGATGAAGCCTACCTCTAGGACTAAAGAGGATTGGAAGCAAGCCCAACTTAGGCATCATCATTATCATCATCCAATAGTCTAATGGCTGCCTACGGCCATAAGGCTTGTCAAAGAGGAGGGAAAAGAAACACTAGGCCTCGCCTTCTTTTCTTTAGGCCATTCCAGATGACCCCCACACTAGAGAAAGCATACTTATGTACCAGGAGTGTCCCCTGCATTCACTCAACAAGGAGCCTTATTGAGAGGAGCAGCACAAAGACAACCTACTCTCCTGCTGTATCTCAGCAGAGGGCAAAGGGGCCAGTCCAGAGGCTTCAAGTGATGGACCCAGAATAGGAAATGCCCTGATGAAGCTGTGTTGCTGCTTTCCATCAAGATAGAAACCTCACTTGGGACAAAACAGTGTCCTCCCAGAAATGGGATACAGGAAGAGAGTCCAGAGAAAAAGCAGCAGGAAGGACCCAGGTATCAGGACTAGAGGACTGGGGGTTCATGAACTTTTCCAGGGGCTACTGGCCCTAGCACATGGGACCATCAATCACAAGAACAGAAGAGATTGTTACATTATCAAATGTAAGATCACATATTAAAGTAAGCCTCAAAAGTGATAACCAGCAATGTCATTGAATATGGATCAACAGCAGCTCTGCCACAGGGCTCCACCCCCAAATGGCACAGGGAGACAGCTATCTTCCCAGGATGGTCGACAAGACTGTGAGTGCAGGTAACACCACAACTGTTGCCCAGAGGGACCTGACCAGAACCCTCAGGAAACAGGAACCTAGTAGCAACCTGGGACAGGAGCCTTCCAGTTCCCTTCTGCACCAGGAGCTGACTGATCCTCTGCCACAGGGCTCCATACCCAAAATAGTGCCTTGAGAGAGAGCTGCTCTCCCAGAAGAGCCAGCACACATGCGAGCACAAAAAAGACCATCACTTCTGTTCAAAGTCCTGGCTCAATAGGGACCATCAGGTCTCAGAAACCAAGGACAGCTGGGGACAGGATCCTTCTGGTTTTAGGTGGGACCGCAAGCTGACCATGCACTACAGCTCTCCATAACCCAAATTCTTCCTGGAGAGAACTGGTGTCCCAGCAGTACTGACACAGAGGCTTGCAGAAAAACAAGTCACAGTCAGAAACAGCAAGAACAGCTAACACCAGAGATAACCAGATGGAGAAAGGCAAGGGCAAGAACATAAGCAACAAAAACTAAGGTTTCTTGGCAGGATCAGAACCCAGGTGTCCCAACATAGCAATCCCTGGATATCTCCAATACACCAGTAAAGTTAGAATCTGATTTAAAAAATCACATCTCATGGTGCTGATAGAGGACTTTAAGAAGGACATAAATCACTCCTTCAAAGAAATACAGGATAACACTAGTAAACAAGTAGAAGCCTGCCGCACGATCCTCGGTGGGCACTGTGAATTTCCACAGGTAAAGCACAGGGTCTTGGTGGACACTGTGATTAATTTCCACAGGTAGAGGCCTTGTACAATAGAGGCGGTCCTCTGAGTAAGACTCGCGCTGTCCCCAAGGGAATATCACTGCAGGATTCCCTGGCCGGAGAGGATTCGGAGCTCTAATCTCAGGGCAGCCTTGCCTTTGTGACTTTCCTTTGATCTATTTCTGCAGGAATTTCTGGTAGCCGGAGCTATATGCAACCAGGCAAAATTGTTAGTTCTTTGAACTACAATACTGGCCAAAAAACCTCGGTTCTAGGCGGCATCACTTTGCTTAGTAGTTTACATAATTACATTGATCTCCCAACAAAATGTAAACTTTTATGGCTATGCTGATGAGAGTGGCTCTGACATTGTGAAACTGACTTAACACTATGATCTCAGGTTCCCTCAGAGAGAGCCAGGTGATAATTAGGTTACTCACTGAATCTCATTAAGACCTAGAGGGTTCGGTTTACTGTCCCCTGTCCCCTTTACGGATGTCACACAGAAACGTTTTCTACCTGGCTGATTCTACATTTCCTCTTGGCAAATGGTCTTTCCTGATTGTCTTTTGCGCCTGCTGTACTGGATACATCCGTTGATATGTAAAAATCTCATGTTTAAAATCCCCTGGCTGACTACAACAAGTGGCACTCAGACACCAAATACACTGAAATTCCAACTTATCTCTGTATCACGGTGTTCTGTTTGCCATTACACCTGGAACCCGTGCTTTCCTGCTTCGCGAAAGAATCCTAGCCCCAACCATGAGAGAGTGTGGTCCATAACAGAAGCCCTTAAAGATGAAACAGAAAAATTACTCAAAGAAATACATGAAGCCAAAAACAAAAGGTTGGAGGAATTGAGCAAAACCATCCAGGATCTAAAAATGGAAACTGAAACAAAGAAATAACAGAGACACAACTCTGGAAATAGATAACATAGGAAAGAGTTCAGGAGACATAGACAGAAGAACCATCACCAACAGAACACAAGGGATAGAAGAGAGAATCTCAGGTTCAGAAGCTACCATAGAAAACATTGACACAACTGACAAAGAAAATGCACAATGCAAAAGACTCCTAACCCAAAACATCCAGGAAAAAATCCAAGACAAAATGAGGAGACCAAACCTAAAGATAAGAGGTACAGAAGAGAGTGAAGATTCCCAACTTAAAGGGCCAATAAATATCTTCAACAAAATGCCAGCCCCACTACTATACCCATCAAAACATTCAATTACCATAGATGGCGAAACCAAGACATTCCGTGACAAAACCAAATTGACAAAATACCTTTCCACAAATTCAGTCCTACAAAGGAATATAGATGGAAAACACCAACACAAGGAGGGAAACTAGACCCTAGAAAAAGCAATAAAGTAATCTTTCAACAAACCCAAAGAAGGTAGCCTCACAAACATAAAAATAACATCAAAACAACAGAATGCAAAAATCACTATTCTTTAATCTCTCTTAACATCCATAAGCCCAAGTTTCCAATAAAAAGACATAGACTAGCTAGGGAGACACAGACTGAATGCTTAAACAGGACCCAGCATTTTGCTGCCTACAGAAAATATGCCTCAGTGTTAAAGAGTAAAGGACTGGAAAACAATTTTATAAGTAAATGGTTCCAAGAAACAAGCTGGAGTATTCATTCTAATATAGGATAAAATCAACTTTCAACCAAAGTCATCAAAAAAGAAAAAACACGTCATACTCATCAACAGAAAAACCAACCAAGAACTCTCAATTCTGAACATTTCTCCTCCAAATACAAGGGCACCCACATTCATAAAAGAAACATTACTGAAGATCAAAGCTCACATTGCACCTCATACAATAATAGTGGGAGACATCAACACACCACTCTCAGCAATGGACAGATCATGGAAACACAAACTAAACAGAGACACAGTGAAACTAACAGAAGTAATGGAGCAAATAGACTTCACAGATATCTATAGAACATTTTATCCTAAATCAAAAGAATATACCTTCTTCTCATCACTTCATGGTACCATATCCAAAACTGACCATAAAATCTCAGTCACAAAAGAGGCCTCAACAGATTATGTAAAGATTAAAATAACCCCATGTCTCCTATCAGATCTCTATGGAGTAAGGGTGGTCTTCAATAGTTACAAAAACAACAGAAAGCCCATATAAACATGGAAGATGAACAATGCTCTACTCAGTGATAACTTGGTGAAGGAAGAATAAGGAAAGAAATCAAAGACTTTTTAGAATTTAATGAAAATGAAGGCACAACATACCCAAAGGTAAGGGACACAATGAAAGCAGTGCTAAGAGGAAAAATCATAGCTGTGAGTGCCTCCAAAAAGAAAGTGGAGAGAGCTTACAATAGCAGCTTAACAGCACACCTGAAAGCTCTAGAACAAAAAGGAGCAAATAAACCCATGAGGAGTACATGGCAGGAAATCATCAAATTTAGGACTGAAATCAATCAAGTAGAAACAAAGATAATTATACAAAGAATCAACAAAACCAGGAGCTGGTTCTTTGAGAACATCAACAAGATGGATAAAGCCTTAGCCAGACTAACTAGAGGGCACAGATACAGTATCCAAATTAACAAATTCAGAAATGAGAAGGGAGATATAACAGCAGAAACTGAGGAAAATCAGAAAATCATCAGATCCTACTACAAAAGCCTATACTCAACACAAGTGGAAAATCTGGAAGAAATAGAAAATTTTCTAGTCAGATACAAAATACCAAAATCAAATCAGGATTAGATGAAAATCTAAACAGTGCCATTACTCCTAATGATATAGAAGCAGTCATTAAAAGTCTCCCAAACAAAAAGAAGCCCAGGACCAAATAGGTTTAATGCAGAATTCTATCAGACATTCAGAGAAGACCTAATACCAATATGCTTCAAACTATTCCACAAAATAAAAACAGAAGGAAGACTACCCAATTTGTTCTATGAAGCCACAGTTCCCCTGATACTAAAACTTCTCAAAGGTCCAACAGAGAAAGAGCACTTCATACCAATTTCCCTTATGAATATCAATGCAAAAATATTCTATTTTTAGAATTTATAGAATTTTAATTCTCGCAAACCAAATCTAAGAATACATCAAAATGATCATTCACCAAGATCAAATAGGCTTTATCCCAGGAATGCAGAGAGAGTTCAATATACAGAAATGCATTAATGTAATCCACTACATAAACAAACTCAAAGAAAAAAACACATGATGATTTAATTAGATGCTAAAAAAGCATTTGACAAAATTCAACATACCATCCTAGTAACAGTCTTGGAAAGATCAGGAATTCAAGGTCCATGCCTAAACATAGTAAAAGCAATATACGCCAAACCAGTAGCCAACATCAAACTAAATGAAGACAAATTGTAAGCAATCTCACGGAAATCAGGGACTAGACAAGGCTGTCCACTCTCTCTCCCTACCTGTTCAATATAGTACTTGAAGTTCCAGCTAGAACAATTAGACAACAAAAGCAGGTCAAAGGGATACAAATTGGAAAGCAAGAATCAAAACATCACTATTTGCAGATGATATGATAGCATACTTAAGTGACCTCCACAATTCCACCAGAGAACTCCTAAAGCTGATAAACAACTTCAGTTCATTGTCTGGATATAAAATTAGCCCAAACAAATAAAAGATTAAACAGGCTGAGTAAGAAATTAGGGAAATGACACCCTTCACAATAGCCACAAACAATATAAAGTATCTTGGTGTGGCTCTAACCAAACAAGTGAAAGATCAGTATGACAAGAGCTTAAAGATTAGCTTAGAAATTGAAGATGGAAAGATCTCCCAGGCTCGTGGATTAGCAGGATTAATATAGTAAAACTGGCCATCTTGCAGAAAGCAATCTATAGATTCAATGCAATCCCCAATCAAAATTCCAATTCAGTTGTTCATAGAGCCAGAAAGAGCAATTCTCAAATTTATTTGGAATAATAAAAAACACAAGATAGTGAAAACTATTCTCCACAATGAAAGAACTTCTGGGGGACCAGCATTCCTGACCTTAAGCTGTAGTACAGAGCAACTGTGTTAAAATCCGCATGGTATTGGTACAGTGACAGGCAAGAACATCCATAGAATAGAAGTGAAGACCCAGAAATGAACCTACACACACAAGGTCACTTGATCTTCGACAAAGAATCTGAAACCATCCAGTGGGGGGAAAAAGGATAGCATTTTCAACAAATGGTGCTGGTTCAACTAGCAGTGAACTTGTAGAAGAATGCAAATTGTTCCATTCTTATCTCCCTGTACAAAGCTCAAATCGAAGTGGATCAAGGACCTCCACATAAAACCAGATACACTGAATCTAATAGAAGAGAATCTGGGGAAATGCCTCGAACACATGGGCACAGGGGAAAAGTTCCTGAACAGAACACCAATAGCTTATGCTCTAAGATCAAGAATCAACAAATGGGATCTCACAAAATTTCAAAGCTTCTGTAAGTCAAAGGACACTGTCAATAGGAAAAACTGCAACCAACAGACTGAAAGAAAGATCTTTACCAACCCTACATCTGCTAGAGAGCTAATATCCAAAATAAACAAATAACTCAAGATACAGGTTCTTGAGAGCCAAATAACCCCATTGAAAAATGGGGAACAGAGCTAAACAGAGAATTCTCAACTGAGGAAATTGGAAGGGCCAACAAGCTCCTAAAGAAATGTTCAACATCCTTAGTCATCAGGGAAATGCAAATCAAAACAACCCTGAGATTCACACCAGTCAGAATGGCAAAGATCAAAAACTCAGGTGACAGCAGATGCTGGTGAGAACGTGGAGAGGAGGTGCTCTTCCACTCTTTGTGGAACTGCATGCCTGTGTACCCACTCCGGAAATCATTCTGGAGCTTCCTCAGAATATTGGATATAGTATAACTTGAGTACCCAGCTATACCACTCCTGGGCATATATCCAAAAGTTGCTCCAGTGTATATCAAGGATACATGCTCCACTATGTTCATAGCAGCCTTATATATAATAGTCAGAAGCTGGAAAGGACCCAGATGACCTTCAAAGAGGAATGGATACAGAGTATGTGGTACATGTATACAATGTATGACTACTCAGTATTAAAAATGATGAATCCATGAATTTTTTAGGAAAATGGATGGAACTAGAAAAGATAATCCTGAGTGAGGATTATCATAAAAGAACACACAACTTATGCACTCACTCTTAAGTGGATATTAGCCCAAAAGCATCAGATATCCAAGATACAGTTCACAGACCACATGAAGCTCAAGAAGAAGGAAGACCAAAGAGTGGGTGCTTTGGTCCTTTTTACAAAGGGGAACAAAATACTCATTGGATTAAATATGAAGGCAAAGTACAGAGCAGAGACTGAAGGAAAGGTCATCCAGAGACTATCCCCCCTGGGGATTCATCACAGACAAAGTCACCAAACACCTACATTATTGTGGATGCAAAGAACTGCTTGCTGAAAGGACCCTGATATAGCTGTCTACAGAGAGGCCCTGCCAGAATCTTACAAATACAGAGTTGGATGTTCACAGCCAACTACTGTACTGAGTGCACCCCAATGTAGAAAAATGGAAGGAGGGAAATTGGGAGTGGGTGAGTGGATGAGCGGAGAAACACCATCAGAGATGCAGGCGCAGGGAGAGGGGGAAATTCTGAAGGGGATAGCACCTGAAATGTAAATAAATTAAAATAATAATAATAAAAAGAACCAACAGCAAACTTTGCTGGCTATTGATGATGGTCAGACTCCTGCATGCATACATAGTGTTTTGGATACTGATTATTCTTTGGTTCCTAAGACCTAGTGATGCAGTAGGAAAAGATCCAGCAATAGCAGCAGTAGGGGCAGTGAGGAGGATGAGGAGTTGGAAGAGGAGGAGGAGAAGGGAAAGAAGGAGGACAAGGAGGAGCATGAGGAGGAGGAGGAGGACAAGGAGGAGCATAAGGAGGAGGAGGAGGAGGAGAAGGAGAAGGAACACTTGCCCAGACAGCCCTGCTGGCCAGGGTGGAGTGTGTCATGGACAGTAGTCATTTTGGTGACAGGTTACAGCCAGAAACCCTGGCTACATGGTTTCTCCATGTTCAAGACTGCAGGTTTAGTCTACAGACACTATCAGCATGCTACGCCCACAGTGAAAAGCAGCCTGTGGGGGCTCTATGCTGGCAAGAGGATTGCCACAGCAACAGTCTGAGATGACAGTGTCTTACATTCAGTGTGTGTGTGTGTGTGTGTGTGTGTGTGTGTATGCCTAACACCTGCAGAGGCAGCCATACACACCCGCTGAAGCAGAGCTCTCTGTCAGATGGAATTGCTCTGGCTGGACTCCTGGAACGAGTACTTCTCGAAGGACTGGAAGGCAGACATACAGAAAGTAAGTCTGGGGCTGAGGAGAGAGCCTGGCAGCCATTGCTGTCACTCCCAGAGTTCCCTTGGGTTGGGATGGGCAGGTTCTCGGTCAGGCTCCCCCTTTGTCACTGGTCACCTGCTTGTCAGGCTGTCCTCTTGCATCCTCGCACTGCCCCAAGGCCTAAGAGTGAGGGTGGGTGGGTCACCACCCCCGTGTCCTCTATTTGATGCTTCCAAAATTTAATAGTTTAAAATTGTCAACATTCCTCTCAGTTTTTCCTCTTTAATGAAAAACGAGATAAAACAACACAATTAACTGTCACAACCACTGCTACTGTGTCAGAAATCACCTCCTGTTTATACTCAGGCCACGACATAATTTCCAGATGACTCTGTGAAAGAGACAAGTTTTACTAGTCAAATGGAATAATGAGGGAGAATTCTTAGAATATATATTGTGTTTTGCCTTTCATTACTTTTTTATGTCTTTCTTCTGCTTCCTAAATGAAATCTTTGAATGAAATCACTTAGAAATGTTTCCTATAAGTATTTATGCATCACTAGGTCTTAGGAACCAAAGAATAATCAGTATCCAAAACACTATGTATGTATGCAGGAGTCTGACCATCATCAATAGTCAGCACAAGATGACCCACCACAGTGTGTATGGGCAGTGCTCCTGTCTTGGTCGCGCTTACTCCTCTCCTCTTCACCCCGCCCCCCATATCCTCCTCCACCTCTTTTCAGCAGCCACCCAGAGACTTTCACAGGACTGTGTGTCCTGCTACTCAGGATGTAAGGCCAGAGATCACCATAAAGGTAAGATCTGCATATAGCCCTTGTTTCTCCTGTACCATGTCCTAGGACATGGGGAAGGCCCTATTCTTCGGATTCTCAGGAACATAAGGATCTGAGAGAAACCAGAGTCAATGTCAGCCCTGAAACAGCTTGAACCCCTGTCCTATCTTCCCGCGAAGGTGCCATGACGGGACGTGGGCACTAGAGGGAGCACTATGACTGCAAAGCCAGCCTAGGCTCCAAGGACCCAGAGCAGGCTACTGCAGGATCTCCTAGATCACCAGTCTGTAGTTCTACTTCCTATGATTTGGTTGCAAGTAGTGTAACCAACACAAAGGCCTCCCTTGCAGTTTGTTTCAGTTACACACAAGACCCTGTCACTGGCTATGCACACAAGACACCATTGGATGCAATGGGAAAGACCCGTACTCCACTCCTCAGGCTGTGAACGCTGCTTCCACATGGCATGACAGTGTTGCTGGGGCAATGGTATAGGGATGTTTGGGGTCTCCTCTCCTCACCTTATCCAAGGAGGAACAGGCCATTAAACACGTGCAGTGCGTGGGCTCTTGGGAGGTCTGGGGTGGGTTATCTACCCATGGAGCCTTCAGCATTCCTTTATTGCCCAGGGTACAAAGAAGTACTTGACGTCCCTTTACTTGGACAAGGGGAGACTTGTATGTCAATGATCATCACAGGTACTTGGCAATTGTTTGCAACAGTGGACCCATCGGCGTGAGGGCCACATCTGGACGCCACCCTAACACCTTTCTAATATCTGTGCAGACTGGGCACGCCAAGCACGCCCAGTGGGAGAGCTCCTCCTCCTCCAGCCCTTCTTCTGTGCGTCAGAGATCAGCCAGCACAGGTGGAGTGGGCACAGCCAGCCACGATATCAGCTCATGCAATGACTCACACAGGGGTGCTGGCAGAGCGGAGGGTTCCGTTCCCTGCACTTTGTGATACAGAAGACACTGGGAACCGTGGGAGGAGGAGGGCCCCCAAGGCCGGCTCAGACTTCAGTGCAAATGATCAGTGTTCCCCATTGCTACAAAAGGGGGTAACTAGCCCTGACTGAGAGGCATACTCTTCCAATAGAAAACCTTTGGGAACAAAACCCTAGAGTTAAGTGGGGTCTTTGTCAACTGTCAGTACCTGGCATGGGGAAGGACTGGGGTCCTTCACACACACACACACACACACACACACACACACACACCACATTCGTAAACAGGAATATAGACTGATGGTGATTTTTATGTTGGAAGGCCACCATGGTGTATTAGTGTACTCTAGATTGAGAGAACTGATGAAATGTCTCTATAATTAAGGGAATTTGTTGGGATGACTTACAAGCTGTAGTCCAATTATCCCAACAATCGTCAGCTGTGATGACTGTTTCATAGAGATTCTATTGCTGTCCTTCCTCTGGGCCTGTGCAGACGCATAGAGAACTTTGCCAAGTATCTCGGGTGGCCAGGATGTGCAGAGCTGCAGACTGTGGTCATGGTCCTTAAGGAATAGAGATGACAATTAAAGGCCAGTGTCTCCCCATGCTTCTGCCCAAGAGAGTGCAAAGGGGACACAGTGTGGGCATGAGGAGGGGCCCAGGCAGAGTCCCAGGGACTCCTTCCTGTATTCCTCTATGAACTGGTGAAAGAAAGCCACCACTCACGGGTCCCCTGGTCCCTGAACAGGTGCTAGACGTCTGTTGACAGTCCTCTCATGCAGAGTGGCCTGCTGGTGCTATGGCAGGATCAGGGTGAAGGTACAGCTAGGTGTCCATACCAAGAGACTCCCCTGGGAACGCTCTTGGCCAGCCACAGCCACCCAGGAGTATTTCTGCATGACTCACTGGGCAACTATCCCAGCACCAACACAGATGAAGCTTCCGGGTTTCCTATAGTATATCGACATGATTGCAGTTTTGAAAACGTGCCGAGGATGTCAATAGCCATGTGCTGCTGGGATCTTCTCCCTTTTCACTCAATACCATCACCTGTCTGGAGATCAGTGCCACCAGGGGACCCCAGAAGATGGGATCCACCCCAGGCCCTGTGATGGAAATGACTTTAGCTCAGGGATGTGAGAGATGGTCCTCAGCTGGAGTGTTACGGCTCACACTGCAGGGCAGCAGGCTTCCTGGAGCTTAACCCCCTGGCTCACTGCACTCTGGAATGGATAGCAGACTGTAGACATCATTTCACGATGGCAGTGTGTCAGCTGCCCCTAAGCCAGAACACATGCTATTGGGCCAGACAAGGTCAAAACACAAAAGAACTACCCACAAATCATATAGCTCCCATCTCAAAAACTTAAAGTCGTCTGTGCCCCTAGTAACAAGCTTTGGGGAATGGTACCTTTAAACTTTCTAGAAACAAACTACACTAGCCACAACAGGAGGAAGCTGGGAAATCTTTTTGTTTGTTTGTTTGTTTGTTTTTTGGTTTTTTGTTTTTGTTTTTCTTTTTTTCTTTCTTTCTTTTTTATTTTTTATATTCTTTGCTAACATTTTAAATGCTTTCCCCTTTCTGTGTCACCCCAACCCCCACCAATAAGTCCCATAAGTCCTCTTTACTTCCCCCATTCCCCAAACACCCCCTCCCACTTCTCTGTCCTGGTAATACCCTACATTGCTGCATCAAGCCTTTCCAGGACCAGGGCCCTCTCCTTCCTTCTTCTTGGGAATCATTTGATATGTGTGTTGTGTCTTGGGTATTCAGAGCTTCTGGGCTAATATCCACTTATCGGTGACTGCATTCCCTGTGTGTTCTTTTGTGACTGGGTTACCTCACTTAGGATGATATTTTCCAGTTCCAACCATTTGCCTAAGAATTTCATGAATTCCTTGTTTTTGATTGCTGAGTAGTATTCCACTGTGTAAATATACCACATTTTCTGTATTCATTCCTCCATTGAGAGACATCTGGGTTCTGTCCAGCTTCTATCTATTATAAATGAGGCTGCTATGAACATAGTGGAGCATGTGTCATTATTGTATGCCGGGGAATCCTCTGGGTATATTCCCAGGAGTGGTATAGCAGGGTCCACTGGGAAGTGTCATGCCCAGCTTTCTGAGGAACCGCCAGACTGATTTCCAGAGTGGCTGTACCAGAGGAAGCTGGGAGTTCTAGTCCTGTGAGTAGGATGTGACTGTCAGTGGGCAGTGGGTCCAGCTGCTCACTACCAAACCTCTATATCTGTTACAAGAGGACCCAGCCTGGGAGCCACCGAAGGGAGCACGACTCCTCTGACACAGCCGAGTCCTGCAACAGGCATGGGAAGTTGTGGGAAGGGGATGGGAAGGGAGGAGATGTGCCAAAGGATAAGAACATTTGGCCTGGGATTGGAAATTTAGGGCCTGGGGCACGCTGGTCCATATGGTAACAGCTCACAGGTCAGGGGGTGGTGGGGGGTTTCAGAGCAGCGGATCTACAATCCATGTCTGCTCTCAGTCAACTCTAGCTGTTGAGGACCTGCCCTGTAGGTTTGAGCACTGTGGGTGTAATGGCTGTGTGTGTGAGGGCCGTGGGTGTGAAGTAACACTGATGCAGAAGCCCTCACAGAAAGTGCACAAACTGCTCAACAGTTCATATTGCTTATGTATTGATTGCCCACTGAATCTATAATGTTTGGATATGTGAAGTTAGATCAGATGCAGTTATTAATCAGACTATCAGCAGTGTAACAACTATAATGTAGAAACTACAGGACCAATGGGCCTGTTATCTATTATCTGTCCATGATCCGGCCGCTTATTATCACTTTTGACTGACTACTTGGTTGTTTATCTATCCGTATCTACCATCTGCCATTTTCACCCAGGGTTCTTGCAGGCACCAGGAAGGTGTTGAGATCCCATGTCACATTGTCACACTCCTCCCCTCATCAACATACAGGACACAGACTTGCATTAATTCCTAGAACACACATCTCCTCTGCCTAGAACAGGATAGGTAGGCAGAAGCATTTTCCTGCCAACTCTGATAGGGTCCTGACCTGTCCTTTATGGCGGTGCTGCACTATAAGTCTGGAATTACATGAACAGTTTCTGAATTAACCCTCTACTGATATTTCAAAAACCAGTCTTCACCTTTTGTTAGCCTAATTCTTTTTTTTTATTGTATATATTCTATATTTACAATTCATTTCCCTTTTTCTGGTTCCCCACCCCCAAAGGTCCCACATGTCCTTTTCCCTCCCCCTGCTCCCGCATCCACCCCCTCCCTCTTTACTGTTCTTGTACTCTCCCACAATGATGTTTTGGTCCATTCTAGCACCAGTGTCCACTCCTTTCTTCTTGTGAGACATCACTTGATATGTGATTTGTGTCTTTGGTGTTCCAAGCTTCTAGGCTAATATCCACTTATCAGTGACTGTATACCATGGGTATTCTTTTGAGACTGGGTCACCTCACTTAGTATGACGTTCTCCAGCTCCATCCATTTCTCTAAGAATTTCATGAATTCATTGTTTCTAATGGCTGAATAGTACTCCATTGTGTATATATACCACATTTTTTGTATCCATTCCTCTGTTGAGGGACATCTGGGTTCTTTCCAGATTCTGGCTATTATATATAAGGCTGCTATGAACATAGTGGAGCATGTATCCTTATTGCATGCTGGTGAATCTTCTGGGTATATTCCCAGGAGTGGTATGGCTGGGTCCTCCGGAAGTATCATGCCCAGTTTTCTGAGGAACCGCCATACTGATTTCCAGAGTGGTTGTACCAGCTTGCATTCCCACCAGCAGTGGAGGAGTGTTCCTCTTTCTCCACATCCTCGCCAACACCTGATGTCTTCTGAGTTTTTAATCTTAGCCATTGTGACTGGTGTGAGGTGAAATCTCAGGGTTGTTTTAATTTGCATTTCCCTAATGACTAGTGATGTTGAACATTTTTTAAGGTGTTTCTCAGCCATCCGAATTTCTTCAGGTGAAAAGTCTCTGTTTAGCTCTGTACCCCATTTTTGGATAGGGTTATTTGGTTTTCTGGGGTCTAACCTCTTGAGTTCTTTGTATACATTGGAGATTAGCCCTCTGTCGGATGTGGGGTTGGTGAAGATTTTTTCCCAATTTGTTGGTTGCCGATTTATCCTTTTGACAGTGTCTTTTGCCTTACAGAAACTTTGTAGTTTTATGAGGTCCCATTTGTCTATTCTTGTTCTTAGAGTATAAGCAATTGGTGTTCTGTTCAGGAATTTTTCCCCTGAGCCGATGTCTTCAAGGGTCTTCCCCAGTTTCTTTTCTATTAGTTTTAGTGTGTCTGGTTTTATGTGGAGATCCTTGATCCACTTGGAGTTGAGTTTAGTGCAAGGAGATAAGAGTGGATCAATTCTCATTCTTCTGCATGTTGACTTCCAGTTGAGCCAGCACCATCTGTTGAAAAGGCTATCTTTTTTCCACTGGATGTTTTCAGCTCCTTTGTCGAAGATCAATTGGCCATAGATGTGTGGGTTCAATTCTGGGTCTTCGATCCTATTCCATTGATCCGCTTCCCTGTCACTGAACCAATACCATGCAGTTTTTAATACCACTGCTCTGTAATATTGCTTGAGGTCTGGGATATTGATTCCCCCAGAAGTTCTTTTGCTGTTGATGATAGTTTTAGCTATCCTGGGTTTTTTGTTATTCCAGATGAATTTGAGAATTGCTCTTTCTAGTCTATGAAGAACTGAGTTGGGATTTTGATGGGGATTGCATTGAATCTGTATATTGCTTTGGGCAAGATTGCCATTTTGACTATATTAGTCCTGCCAACCCACGAGCATGGAAGATTTTCCCATTTTCTGATGTCTTCTTCAATTTCCCTCTTCAGAGACCTGAAGTTTTTGTCGTATAAATCTTTCACATGTTTGGTTAGCGTCACTCCAAGATACTTTATATCATTTGTGGCTATTGTGAAGGGTGTCATTTCCCTAATTTCTTTCTCGGCCTGCTTATCCTTCGCGTATAGGAAGGCTACTGATTTACTTGAGTTGATTTTATAGCCAGCCACTTTGCTGAAGTTGTTTATCAGTTGCAGGAGTTCTCTGGTGGAGGTTTTTGAGTCACTTAAGTAAACTATCATATCATCTGCAAATAGTGATAGTTTGACTTCTTCTTTTCCGATTTGTATCCCTTTGACTTCCCTCTGTTGTCGAATTGCTCTAGCTAGTACCTCAAGTACTATATTGAAGAGATATGGTGAGAGGGGACAGCCTTGTCTAGTCCCTGATTTTAGAGGGATTGCTTCGAGTTTTTCTCCGTTTACCTTGATGTTGGCTACTGGTCTGCTGTATATTGCTTTTACTATGTTTAGATATGGGCCTTGAATTCCTGTTCTTTCTAGGACCTTTAGCATGAAAGGATGCTGAATTTTGTCAAATGCTTTTTCAGCATCCAATGAGATGACCATGTGGTTTTTTTCTTTGAGTTTGTTTATGTAGTGGATTACGTTGATGGATTTCCGTATATTGAACCATCCCTGCATCCCTGGGATGAAGCCAACTTGATCATGGTGAATGATTGTTTTGATGTGTTCTTGGATTCGGTTGGCAAGTATTTTGTTTAGTATTTTTGCATCGATATTCATAAGAGAAATTGGCCTGTAGTTCTCTTTCTTAGTTGGATCTTTGTGTGGTTTTGGTATCAGGGTAATTGTGGCTTTATAGAATGAGTTGGGTAGTGTTCCTTCTGTTTCTATTTTGTGGAATAATTTGAAGAGTATCGGTATCAGGACTTCTTTGAAGGTCTGATAGAATTCTGCACTAAAACCGTCTGGTCCTGTGCTCTTTTTGGTTGGAAGACTGTCTATGACCCCTTCTATTTCTTTGGGGGTTATGGGTCTGTTTAGACGATCTATTTGATCCTGGTTTAATTTTGGTATTTGGTAACTGTCGAGGAAATTGTCCATTTCCTCCAGATTCTCCAGTTGTGTTGAGTATAGGTTTTTGTAGTAGGATCTGATGATTTTTTGAATTTCCTCAGTTTCTGTTGTTATATCTCCCTTTTCATTTCTAATTTTGTTAATTTGAATACTGTCTCTGTGCCCTTTAGTAAGTCTGGCTAGGGGTTTATCTATCTTGTTGATCTTCTCAAAGAACCAGCTCCTGGTTTTGTTGATTCTTTGTATGGTTCTCTTTGTTTCAACTTGATTGATTTCAGCCCTGAGTTTGATGATTTCCTGTCTTCTACTCCTCCTGGGTGAAATTGCTTCTTTTTGTTCCAGAGCTTTCAAGTGCGCCATTAAGTTGCTAGTATATGCTCTCTCCTGTTTCCTTTTGGAGACACTCAGGGCTATGAGTTTTCCTCTAAGCACTGCTTTCATTGTGTCCCATAGATTTGGGTATGTTGTGCCTTCATTTTCATTAAGTTCTAAGAATTCTTTGATTTCTTTCTTTATTTCTTCCTGGACTAAGGTATCATTGAGTAGAATATTGTTCAGCCTCCAAGCGTATGGAGATTTTCTGTTGTTTTTGTTGCTATTGAAGAACACTCTTACTCCATGGTGATCTGATCAGAGGCATGGGATTAGTTCGATCTTTTTATATTTGTTGAGATCCGTCTTGTGTCCAATTATATGGTTGATTTTGGAGAAGGTACCATGAGGGGCTGAGAAAAAGGTATAGTCTTTTGCTTTAGGGTGAAATGTTCTATATATATCTGTTAAATCCAATTGCTCCAAAGTTTCGATGAGTTTCTCCGTGTCTCTGTTTAGTTTCTGTTTTCCTGGTCGGTCCACTGTAGATAGTGGAGTATTGAGGTCCCCCACAATCATTGTGTTAGGTGCAATGTGTGCTTTGAGCTTTAGTAAGGTTTCTTTTACAAATGAGGGTGCCCTTACATTTGGAGCGTAGATGTTTAGAATTGTGAGTTCCTCTTGGTGGATTCTTCCTTTGACTAGCAGGAAGTGACCTTCTGTGTCTCTTTTGATGACTTTGGGTTGAAAGTCAATTTTATCTGTTATTAAAATGGCTACTCCAGCTTGCTTCCTGTGACCATTTGCTTGCAAAATTGTCTTCCATCCTTTTACTCTAAGGTAGTGTTTGTCTTTGACTCTGAGGTGTGTTTCCTGTAAGCAGCAAAATGTAGGGTCCTGTTTCCGTATCCAGTCTGTTAGTCTATGTCTTTTTATTGGGGAGTTGAGTCCATTGATGTTAAGAGATATTAAGGAATAGAGATTATTACTTCCTGACATTTTTGATGTTATTTTTGTTTTTGAGTAGTTATCTTCCTTTGAGTTTGATGGAAGAAGTTTACTGTCTTGCTTTTTCTTGGGTGCCATTTCCTTCCTTGTGTTGGAGTTTTCCTCCTATTATCCTTTGTAGAGCTGGGTTAGTGGAAAGATATTGTGTAAATTTGGTCCTGTCATGGAATATTTTGATTTCTCCATCTATGTTGATTGAGAGTTTTGCTGGGTATAGTAGTCTTGGCTGACATTTGTTTTCTCTTAGGGTCTGCATGAGGTCTGCCCAGGATCTTCTAGCTTTCATGGTTTCTGGAGAGAAGTCTGGTGTGATTCTGATAGGTCTTCCTTTATATGTTACTTGGCCCTTTTCTCTTACTGCCTTTAATATTCTTTCTTTGTTTAGTACATTTGGGGTTTTGATTATTATGTGACGGGGGGTGTTTCTGTTCTGGTCCAGTCTGTTTGGAGTTCTGTAGGCTTCTTGTATATTCATGGGCATTTCTCTCTTTAAGTTAGGAAAGTTTTCTTCCATAATTTTGTTAAAGATATTTGCTGGCCCTTTAAGTTGTAGATCTTCACTCTCATCTATCCCTATAATCCTTAGGTTTGGTCTTCTCATTGTGTCCTGGATTTCCTGGATGTTTTGGGTTACAAGCCTTTTGGATTTTGCGTTTTCTTTGACTGTGGAGTCAATGGTTACTATGTTATCTTCAGCATCAGAGATTCTTATTTCTATCTCTTGTATTCTGTTGTTTATGTTTGCATCTACGACCCCTGATTTCTTCCCAAGGTTTTCTACCTCCAAGGTTGCCTCCTTTTGTGATTTCTTAGTTGTTTCTACCTCTGTGTTCAGATCTTGGATGGTTTTGCTCAGTTCCATCATTTGTTTGTTTGTGTTTTCATGTAATTCTTTAATATATTTTTGTGCTCCCTCTTTCATGACTTCTGCCTGTTGTTTCAAGTTCTCCTGCATTTCTTTAACTGATTTTCTCATTTCCTCTTTATTGGTTTCTGTCTGATGGCCCATATTCTCCTGGAGTTCTTTAAGTGTTTTTTGTGTTTGGATTGTAAGAGCTTCTACCCTATTGATGTTCCCCTGCATTTCTTTAAGAGATTTGTTTATGTCTTTTTTGTGTTCCTCTAGGAGCATCATGACCTGTGCTTTTATATCTAACTCTTGTTTTTCTGGTGTGCTGGGGTATCCTGGACTTGCTGTGGTTGGCGAATTGGGTTCAGATGGTGCCATATTGCCTTGATTTCTGTTAATAACGTTCCTACGTTTGCCTTTTGCCATCTCTTTATCTCTGGTGTTAGTTGGTCTTATTGTAGATGGCGCCCTGCTGAAAGCACAGCACGCCTGTCCCCAGGAGACAGATCCCTTCTGGCAGCTTGTCTGTGCTGGACTATGCTCGCTCTGAGTCCAGGCCCCTGACTCCAGCTGCTAGAGTTCCGAGCTGTGCCCCGAGGCGGCCCGGTGGCCCCTCACTGCTAGTCCGCTCAGAGAGCTGGTCCCGGCCGGTAGTCTGCACCCGCAGCTGAGCTTTCTGTGCCCGGCTCTCCTGCAGAGCTAAGCTAAGCTATAACTCTGGCCACGCACCTGATTCCAGCCGCTCACTGCGTCCAGTGTGCCCGCTGTTTGCGCGCGGGGGTCTGGGGCAAGATGCAGCCTAATTCTTTCTGAGTCCTAACCAAACATTTTCTTTGATGATCTTAATTAATTAGCTGTGGAAAATTTCCATTTCCTCATTGATGAAAGCCATTCTGTGTTTCTGTTTCAGAAGCAAATATATGTCCGGACAAGACAAGTTTAAGCAGTTAAGAACATTTAGTCCATATTGCCTTGTCAGCCAAAAATTGTCATGTGTTACATAAACTATCATTTTAAAGAGTGCCAGTGTGTGGATTTTCTTCAAGTGGATATTACATTAAAATCACCTCATACTGAGGATTTAAATTGAAATATCACAGTTTCAGATCTCATGTTTAATGTTATATGAACACGTGTGTATGTGTATTATGTATGTGTGTGTATATTTTTAAAAGAAACTTGCATTTTAGTTTCCTATATTTAGTTGATCCTAAATTTCATAAACTGTACTTCTTTACTATGGCAAAATTGATGTTTTTGTGCTTACTGTGGATTGTTATAGCTGCCTTTCAATGTCTAATTTAATTTAGAAATACATACTTAAATTTTAAGATATGGGTTCATTGCATGTATCCAATATTTCATGTTCAGTCTCACATGCTAAATTAATTTAATTAACTTGATTATAACTAACCTCAAAAAAGTCAGTTGTCTAAATGCAATGAACATTAGATGTTCAAATATGAAAAAAAGAAATCTCCCAACCAAAAAATTTCCAGAGCCAGAGAGTTTTAGTGCAGAATTCAATTAAACCTTGAAAGAAGACTTCACACCAATACTTCTCAAAGTATCCCACAATCTAGAAACAGGAAGCACACTAGCAATTTTGTTCTATTAAACCACAGTCAGTGCTGATACCTAAACCAGAATAAGACTCAACAAAGAAGGAAAACTTCACACCAATTTCCATTAAAAATTTCAATGCAAAAATTCTCAATAAAATTCTGTCATAAAGCTCCAAGAACACATCAAAATGATGATTCACCATGATCAAGTAAACTTCAATCCAGGAATGAAGGCATGGTTCAATATATGGAAATCCATCAATGAAATTCCACTATGTAAAGAAACTCAAAGAAAAAATATCAAATGATCATCACATTAGATGCTGAAAAAGCCTTTGACAAAATGTGACATCCATTCATGTTAAAAGTATTAAATAGATCAGGAATTCAAGGTTGATACCTAATTATAATAAAAGCAATAGACATCAAACCAGTGGCCAACATAAAACTAGAGAGAAACACAAACCAAGTCCACCAAAATCAGGGACAAGAAAAAGCTGCTCTCTCCTCTCCCTCTCCCCCCCTCCTCTCTCTTACTCTCCCTCTCCCCATCTCCCTCTCTTGCTCCCTCTCTCCCTCTCCCTATTCAATATAGTACTCAAAGTTCTAGCCAAAGCAATTAGACAATCAATGGAGATCAAACAGATACAAATTGACAAGCAGGAAGATAAGATACCACTATTTGAGCATGATATGATAGTATACAAAAGTGACCACAAAAATTCTACCAGAGAGGTCCTACAGCACATAAACAACTTCAGAAAAGTTACTAGATATAAAATTAACTCTAATAAATCAGTAGCCTTTTTGACTCAAATGATAAATTGGCTGAGAAAGAAATTATAGAAATAATATCCTTCAAAATAGTCACAAATAATATAAAATATCTTGGTGTGACTCTAATCAAGTAAGTGAAAAATCTGTATGACAAGAACGTCGAGTCCCTGAAGAAAGAAATCCAAGAAGTAAGATAAAAAGTTCTCCCATGCTCATGGATGGTCAGGATTAATACTGTAAAAATGGCCATCTTACCAAAAGCAATCTGCAAATTCAATGCAATCCCCATCAAAATTCAAACTCAATTCTTCAGAGATGGGAAGAGAAAACATCTAAATCATTTGGAATAAGGAAAAACCCAGGATAGCAAGAACCCTTCTCATGAATGAAAGAATTTCTTCGGGAATCACCATCCCTGCCCTCAACCTGTAGCAGAGAACAATAGTGAGAAAAAAACACATGGTAATGGCACAGAGACAAACAGGAATGTGGACTGAATAGAATTGAAGACCCAGAAATGTACCCATAAACCTATGGTCACTTGATATTTGAAAAAGAAGTCAAATCAATGCAGTGGCAAAAAAGTTGGCATTTTTAATAAATGGTGCTGGTTCAACTGGCAGTCAGCATGTAGAAGAATAAAAATTGATCTATTCTTAACTCCTTATAAAAGCTCAAGTCCAAATGGATCAAGGACCTCCACATAAAACCTCATATGCTGATCTTAGAGAAGTGGAGAAGGACGTTAAACACATGGACACAGGGGAAATTTTCTTCTATAAAACAATAATGGCTTATGCTCTAAGATGAACAATTAACAAATAGGACCCCATAAAATTGAAAAGTTTCTATAAGGCAAAGGACACTGTAACAGACAAAATTGCAACCCACAGATTGGGAAAAGAACATCACCAACCATATATCCATTAGAGGCTAATAATAAAAATAGGAAGAGTACTCAAAGAGTTAGGTTATAGAGAACCAAATAGCCATATTAAAAATGAGATACAGTGCTAAACAAAGAAATTCACAACTGAGGAATGCCACGTGGCTGAGAAGCACGTAAAGATATGTTCACCATACTTAGTCATCAGGGAAATGCAAATCAGCCCCGAGATTCCACATGAAACCATTTAGAACTTTATCAGAAAATGTTTATAATTCCAAATTCAATCAACTTAATAATACTTTTATGTCAATGATTATAATATCTATATAAAATGTTACATGATAAACTCCTATTTTTACATGTTTTTCTACATTTTTTGACAATTTTATTGGACATATTTTCCACATCAATCTTGAATTCTATCATAAAATGTTTCTACTTCCTTTTTCATACAATTTAGTGATAATTTTTATGTTTACCACTTTACTCTTCAATTTTCCATGAAAATTGTCAATTTTAATGTCTTTTCTATATGTCTCTTCAATTTTATCAGAAATATACTCCATGTAAATCTTCAATTTTATCATAAATTGTTTTTACTTTCTTTTTCAATAAAAAAAACATGCTTTTCAAAAAAAAGAAAAAAACCGGAAGATCAAAATCAAAGGTGACAGCAGATGCTGGCTAGGATATGGAGAAGGCAGAGTACTTCTCCATTGCTGGAGGTACTGCAAGCTGGTAAAAATCAATTTGGAAATCAATCTGGTGGTTCCTCGAAATATAAATAGTTCTACATGACGACCCACCTATACCACTACTAGGTATATACCCAAAATATGCTCCAATATATAACAAGGATACATGTTCGACTACATCTGTAGCAGCCATATTTATAATAGCCAGAAGCTGGAAACAACCCAGATGTCCCTCAACAGAAGAATGGATACAGAAAATGTGGGGCATTTACTCCATGGAGGAAGCTATTAAAAACCATGGCTTCAAGAGATTCAGAGGCAAATGGATGGAACTAGTAAATATCACCCTAGGTGAGGTAACCCAGACGCAAACGATCAGACATGATATGCACTCAGCGATAAATGGACATTAACCCAAAAGTTCACAATGCCCAAAATACAGCTCCAAACCATATGGACGGTAGGAGGAAGGAAGACCAGGGTGTGGGTGCTTCAGTCCTTAAGTGAGGGGAGAAAGGATGGATAGAAGAGATGGAGGGAGGGGGAGACATTGCAGGGAGAAAGGAGGGTCATTAAATTAGGGGTCAATATCAGGTACTGCAGGGGACAGAAGAGAGGGACAGAGGATCAGAATATTGAATATAATATGTAACAGTGGGGGATGAGGAACTGTGTATAACCACTGCTGGATTCCAGATGTCAGGGAAATAAAAGGCTCCCAGGACTCCATAGGGATGGCTTTAGCAGAAACGTGCAGCAAAGGGGAGAGAGAGCCCACAGAGACCACATCCAATAGACAGGCGTGGCCCTGCATCGAGGGATGGGGCCACCCACCCAACTCAAAGTTTTTAACCCAGAAATATTCAGAAATATTCTGAAAGACATGGACAAAAATGGAGCCATCCTGAAGGAAGGGCCATGCGGGGACTGCCCCACTTGCTGACTCATCCTGTCTGCAGCCACCAAATACAGACATTGTTGTTGCTGCCAAGAGGTGCTTGCTGACAGGAACCTGTGTGGATGCTCCTTGGGAGGTTCATCCAGCAACTGACAAATGCAGACGTGATGCTTGAAGCCAACCATCAGACTGAGCTCAGGGGCCCAGGAGGGGAAGCTGGCAGAAGGGGTGGGGAGTGGAGGGGGATTGTAACCCCATAAGAAGAACACTGTCAGCTGGACAGACCACCCAGTGCTCACACCATGGAAGGAGTGTGCAGGGAGGGATCCATGGCTCCAGATACACACAGCACCGAGGAGGCCTTCTCTGTTATCAGTATCTCACACTATACCAAGAATTCTGCTTAATTTTTCCAAACACAGTTTAAATGCTTTTATATGCCTGTGATCCCCAATCTGCCTTATCTATGTAAACCAGTCACTTCTGCCAGTCGTTTTAAATAGTTCTCTCTTGTCCCCAGACTTCCAGTCTCAACCATACAGGAACCTCTGCTCAGTTCTGGGGGCAGCCCAGATTACAGTGTGAATTCTTAGTTTGCCTTGAGTCTGCAGCTCACTGCTGTAAGCCCAACTCTGTCTTGGGGTGCTTAGAACTAGGTGAGAGATTTGTCCCTCAAGGTGAGATAAATGGGCCCTGAGCTGTGTGCTAAAGCACAGTCTTAGAGTGACACTTCTGTATAGCTAAGCTGGGCCTTGAAGCAGGCAGAGCTGTGCTGACCTCGAGGAACTTAGAACTTGTTGCCAAAAATAATGGTTCTGCCTTCAAAGTACACTTAGGCAAATTTGCAAAGATCCAAAATGCTGCCTGTGGCTCTCACCAGTTGTCCCCAGAGCATGCCCACAGGTCTCCTTCTGTTCTGCCAGGAAGACAAGCCCTGTCTTGTAAGTGGCTGCTCCTGCAGTCATCTGATCTCTCTGGACAGGAACCTCCACCTGCTACAAACTCACTGTTGAGAGGCACATCAGATCATCTTCTCTGGTTAAGATCATGTCATGGTATTTATAATTTTGTTCTCTTTGTTGATCTGTTTGCTCTGTTGTGCGCTCTAAGAGGCGACATCGAGGACTGTGTCATTACTGTTTGTTCACATCTGTACTAAAAGACCTCACTATGCAGATGTTCAGCAGAGCTGAGGGAGGTGACATCTCAGGAGACCCTGACTGCAGAAGCAGGAGATGTGAGGTCAGAGCCGCACCAAGTGGGGGTTGGAGGAAGGAACCTAAGGCCAGTTGGGAGAAAACAGGTCCAGCTGCCCTAAGAGCCTGAAAACAAAGCGGACCGATTTGGTCTCCATCCCGAGGGAGCTCAAGATCCGGCTCACAACACAGAGCCACCAAGCCAACCCCAGGTCTCCTCGGTCCCCACATCCCTGCGAGCTCAGAGCGGGGGTTCAAACTCCCTGGGCTCCTTCACACTCACCCGCACTTGATGCTGAAGCGACCACAACCTCCTCAGACCTGAAAATCCCAGCAATAACGACTGGAGGGCGTGGCTAAATACTGGGGTTGTCGTTCACTGGCTGTTCACGCGCATGCGCTCTGCCTACCAACAGCCGCTTTGCCCAGGCTAGCTCAGTGGCTCCTGGAACATTGGACTTTGCTCCTGCCTTCTCAGGAACACCAGTGTCCCCATAGTGCTTGTACCACACAAATCACCTCACTGTGGCCTTGAATAAGAGCTGACCTGGTGGCATCTCTTTCCCAGCCCACTGGCGATCCTGCCCCCTGATCCTCCCCATGGCGGAAACCCTCCCCTCTACCCTCTCAAGAGAGCCTACCACACCCAGAATGTCTTGTTGGATCCTTCAGTCAACCTCCACGGGTCCTGTGTCCATTTCTCACGCTGTTAACAGTTTCACACACCCGTGGGCTGCTTCTGACTTGTGTTCCCCAACCTGCCCTCTATGTGATTGGCTGGGACCACAGGACGAGCAGGGGCGGCACTGGCTGTGAACCGCTTCAACAGTCAAGGCCATCTCAAGGCAGGCACTGAGTTCCCAGTTCTGTGTAAACAGGTAGAAAGACTTCGGATACAAACACGATCACCTGTCACATCAGGAGCAGAAAATTTCTTCTGCCATGTCAATCAAACCTCGCCTCCCCCATTCGGCTCATCATATATTCATTAGTATTTGAGTGTCTGAAATCACTTCATTGCCTGGAAATAGACAGAGGAAGTCTTAGGGAGGGCTTGGCAGAAAATGAAGTGATACAGAGACCAGAAGACACAACCTCCAGAGTCATAATCTCCCCAACAGGGAGGGGTTCTTAGGAAGAGATGGTCCTGGGTCAGCACCAAGTCCTGGTTTCAGAAATCCACAGCAAATCAAAATATAGAAACACAATCACTAATTCCAACACAGAAATTCTACTTTCCCAAAAAAGTTCCCCACAAGTTCCTTTGACCCTCAAACATGCCTTCCCTTCTGACGGTTCCGTTGCGTTTTTACAGGGCACTGCTGAGTGTCAGACTTTACCCCCTCGCAGTGTTCCCAGTCCTTCCCTGTTCATCTCCAACTTTATATCCTTTGACTAGCAACTCCTGGACTCCTTGTTCCATTTCACGCAAGCCCTGAGATTTGGAGTCTTCTTTCCTCCCCTGCTAAAGCACAGTAGGCACGAGGGTGAGGGGGCACAGCAGCCCCCTGACCCTTCCATCCTGCTGGAACTGGTCAGTGTCCCTTGTGCCATGACAATACTTCAGACCTTCATTCCAGTCATCTAGAGTGTGGTTTTTTGTTTTTGTTTTTTTTTTTTTTAACACTGGAAGGTGTATGACCTGGAGAACTTTTATACAATGTGATTATCAGTGAGTTTATTTGTTTGGGGAGTGCAGTGACCAGGACGGGGCAGTGAAAGGAGACTTGGTCCCAGTGGACATCTGGGATAGTGAAAGGAGACTTGGTCCCAGTGGACATCTGGGATAGTGAAAGGAGACTTGGTCCCAGTGGACATCTGGGATAGTGAAAGGAGACTTGGTCCCAGTGGACATCTGGGATAGTGAAAGGAGACTTGGTCCCAGTGGACATCTGGGATAGTGAAAGGAGACATGGTCCCAGTGGACATCTGGGATAGTGAAAGGAGACTTGGTCCCAGTGGACATCTGGGATAGTGAAAGGAGACATGGTCTCAATGGTCATTTGGGATGCTGAACCCGTGAGGGGCAGTCATGAAGACAAGGTCGCCAAGCCCAGGACTCTTGTGAAAATAACACCCCAGTCTTCAGCTCCTTGCATCATCAAAGAACACTTTCCCACTGACAGAAAAACAACCAAGGGACATAGGAAGGATTGACTCGGCCATTTAATGAAGGAGTGACGGGTGGAAATGGGGAGGAGGAATGCTGGTGTACAGATGTAAACTTTGTCAGCACTTTGAAAACAACAGCAAATACACTTAAATAGATACAAAGTTTATTAAAAATAGGCTGCAGCTGAAATACAGTAGACATGGAAAACAACAGCAGTTTGAGTGTTCCCCCGCGGTAACGCATGTTGTGCAGTGCGCTCTTACAACACTCATTCACATCTGATCTCGCTGTCCAGGGACGGCCACTGCTACTTCACTGCAGGTCTCACAAACACACATGCAGAGTGTTCAGATGCTTGCTGGCTCTTCTGTGTATCTGTCAACCCGTGTACTGGCGACAGCAGGCACCTACCCTTTTCTGGGAGGTATGATTATGACACCCGAAGGCTGCCAGTGTGCTCCAGACACAAGGAGATTGCACTTCCTAGGCAAGGCAAGTGTGTGAATCCTTCACAAACTCTCAGGGCCATTCTGTTCTCTTACAGAGTCTCTTCTGAGCCTGACTTGACTTCAGACTTGCAGTTAAGAGTAGGGCGTTTACTCAGCTTACACTTCTACACAGCTGTTCATCACCAAAGGAAGTCAGGACTGGAACTCAAGCAGGTCAGGAAGCAGGAGCTGATACAGAGGTCATGGAGGGATGTTCCTTACTGGCTTGCTCCCCCTGGCTTGCTCAGCCTGCTCTCTTATAGAACCCAAGACTACCAGCCCAGGGATGGCCCCACCCACAGGGGGCCCTCTCCCAGTTGATCACTAATTGAGAAAATGCCCCACAGCTGAATCTCATGGAGGCACTTCCCCAACTGAAGCTCCTTTTCCTATGATAACTCCAGCCTGTGTCAAGTTGACACACAAAACTAGCCAGTACAGTGTGTATGTGTGTGTGTGAGTGTGTATGTGTGTGTGGTGTGTGTGTGTGTGAGAGAGTATGTGCTTCCAGCTCTATGTCCCAGACACGTTAAAGCCCCGTTTCCATCATTCCAGCTGTGATGGTGGTGGAGACTATAGGCTTGACACGGGTCGTGGGAGGCTTGCAAGAGTCAGCATGGTGCCAGGCCCGTGGGCACCAAAGACACGTGTGTTTACAGTTCTAATCCTCTTTAGGGAGCTGGTGTCCCAGGCTTAGCAGAAGTGACAAGAAGCCTCACACCCCAGAGAAAGGGCGGTAATCCCTCAGACTCCTCCTCACTGTAAAGATGCAGATAGCTGTTCCAGCTCTGAGAACCTAGACAAAAAAGAGGGTACTCTGTTTCACCTGTCTCAGAGTCCAGCCTGTGTCCAGTCCAACATGGACGCCAGGGGCAGCTCAGGCCAGCCTCCTTGTGACAGGCCTGGAGGAGGGCCAACAGGTCTCCATCTCTGGTGGGATTGTGTGTAGTTGCCGAGGCTGCATTATCTATCAGGAAACAGTCTTGACACCACGACATCTCCAGTTCTGGCTCTCAGATGGTCTGGCCTGTGTCTTATCTTTACCAGGCTGGCACAGAAGTCCAGATAGACAGCCTGCAGACCAGTGGCATGGCTGCCTACGGCCAGCCGAGGGTTTGATCTTTCCTGCACCCCATCACTCAGGATGATTTCTACAGGACTGGAATCAGTGGTGTTGAATCTGAAACAAGAGGGGACCCTGGAGTGGGACTACCTGGATGAGGGACTGGTAGGACTTCTAGAACATTAAGGGAGTCTCCCATATGACCAAGAATCTGCTTCGTGGCAGGAACAATAGGAGCTCTTAAAGGATCAGGCCTAGGGATTCCACTTAGGACCCCAAGTACCCTCATGGAGGAAACCAGGCTACAACTGGCCATCACCCGAGGCTGATCCCTGTGTCCAGACAGTGGTACAGGCTTAGACCATCAGTGGAATGCAGGGGGAGGGGTAAGAGGAAGATAATACCGGAGAAAGGGCGGATCCCTGCTCCTGCATTGTCTCTAGGCCCAGATGGGCCCTGACCATGGCCAAGAGGAAGCCCCCAGGACTGGACCTTTGAAAAAGATCCATGTGTTAACTTAGGACAGTGCACCATCCCTTTATCAGTACTGAAGGTCAGACACTGACCACAGGGCAGGGAAGGCAGAGCTTGGGGTCCCTGCCATGGTGCCTTGTGTCCAGAGCAGAGACACGGTGTCTAGAGCAGCAAGACACACACAGGAGATTATGACTGTGTCTCCCCAGTTCTGCTCCTGGCGTATGGCACAGCTGTGTTCCTCCACATGACCGGGAAAGCAGCTGGTGGTCTGCGAAGAGAGTGGCACCCGTCCTGCAGCTCGGGGATGACCCTCGGCGAGGTGACAGAAGCGTAGATAGCCAGCAGCTGCACCAGATGGGCTCTGAACCAGAAACCCAAAAGAGCAAGGCTGTCGGGGAGCCTGCGTGTGTGGCCATGCGGGGCGAAGGCGGGTCCCAATGCCCTCTGGCTAGAGCATGGCCACGGTGCCCCCCGTACGTCTTCAGGAAAGGAGCCGCTTTGGGACACGGAGAGAGAAGAGCAGTCTTCGGAGAGGAGTCACAGCTGCTGGCTTTGGGGAACACTTGGTTTGAATGGTAGAAAATGCTCCTGGCTTCCTATCCTGTTCCAGGGAGAGGAGATGTGTGTTCTGGGAATTAAGGCAAGTCCGTGTCCCGTGTGTGAATAAGGGGAGGAGTGTGACAGTGTGACATGGGATCTCTACCCCTTCCTGGTGCCTGCAGGAAGCCAGGGTGAAAATGGCACTTGGTAGCTATGGATCAATAAACAACCAAGAAGTCAGTCCAGAGTGATAATACGCAGCCGGATCATGGACAGATAATAGATGACAGGCCCATGGGTCCTGTAGTCTCTACATTATAGTTGTTACACTGCTGATAGGGTGATCAATAAATGGATCTGATCTAACTTCACATATCCAAACATTATAGATTCAGTGGGCAATCAATACATAAGCAATATGAACTGTTGGACACTTTGTGCTCTTTCTGTGAGGTCTTCTGCATCAGTGCCCACAGCACTCACACCCACAGCACTCACACCCACAGCACTCACACACACAGCGCTCACACACACAGCCCTCACACACACAGCACTCACACCCACAGCCCTCACACCCACAGCCCTCACACCCACAGCCCTCACACCCACAGCCCTCATACACACAGCGCTCACACACACAGCCCTCACACCCACAGCCCTCACACACACACCGCTCACACACACAGCCCTCACATACACAGCACTCACACACACAGCCCTCACACTGACAGCGCTCACACACCCAGCCCTCACACCCACAACCCTCACACCCATAGCCCTCACACCCACAACCCTCACACCCACAGTGCTCACACCCACAGCCCTCACACCCACAGCCCTCACATCCACAGCGCTCACACCCACAGCGCTCACACCCACAGCCCTCACACTGACAGTGCTCACACCCACATCTCTCACACCCACAGCCCTCACATCCACAGTGCTCACACCCACAGCGCTCACACCCACAGCGCTCACACCCACAGCGCTCACACCCACAGTGCTCACACCCAGAGGGCAGGTCCTCAACAGGCAGCGTTAAGTGAGAGCAGACATGGATTGTAGATCCGCTGCTCTGAAACCCTCCACACCTTCCTGACCTGTCACCATATGGACCAGCGTGCCCCAGGCCCTAAACTTTCAATTCCTAGCTGAGTGTTCTTAACCTTGGACACATCTCCTCCCTTCCCATCCCCTCCCTAAAACTGCCCATGGCCTTTCCCAAGGCTGGCCTGTATCAGAGGAGTCATGCTGCCCTCAGTGGCCCCAGGCTTGATCCTCTTGTAAAAGAGATTTTACAAGTGAGCCGCTGCCCCACTGCCCACGGACATTCACATCCTACTTAAGGGGTGTCTTCTTCCTCCTACCTTAGTGGTGCTGTCTAAGGCCCTATCCACAGCCCCCCACCCACCCTGCCCATAAGCTGGGCCTTGGAAGCCCAGAGGCCTGAAAGACAAAGGCCCCATGTTCAGGGAATCACATGGGAACAAAATCTGTTCAGCAGCCTTGGACACTTTGTAACCTTGACTTCTAGTTTCTGCTTAGAGGCTGGAACCATTGGCCAACCCTACCCCGAGCTTGTGCTGGTGACTACAGGAGGGGACGAATGGGGCACAGCTATGCCCAGCATAGCAGGAAGGGGACTCTGGAATTCCATAGGTGTAGACACATGAGTAGCTCAGGACAGAGACTTGGAGCCTAGGCCAAGAGTGCTGCAGGGCCCACACGGGGTTGAGCAGGCGGGCAGCAAGGAAGGTTCTTCAGCCCACAGCCTCGCTCCTGGAGGCCAGAATCTGCCTCTGTATGTTGCTTGGGGCTTTGTGCAGACAAAAGGTGCAGGGGACTTGGTCACATCTCCCTGAAAGTCACCTGCTCCACATAGCACTTGAGGCCCTGATTTTGAGATGGTCCCAGGGTAGTGCTCGTTTTTTGGAAGAAAGAATTATTAGGACAAATGCTGTCTGTCTAAAGATAAATGAAGACAAGATTAAACACCGCCAAGACTCATCCTCTAAAATGTGCGCAAAGAGTCATCAGACTCAGAGTGCCTGTTTCTTCCATTTTGCTGGGCTGAAGATCAAATTCAGGACCAAACATGTGCTGGGCAAGTAGTGCCACTGAGGTACCTGCCCAGCCTGCCAGCACCCATGTGACTGCCAGCAGCTCCTAAGCAATGGCTTAATTTATGGTCCCTGTCTGTGCTGCCTGCTGGCCCTAGTCCACCGCCCCTCATATGACTGGAATACCCAGCATCCTCCTGGTGTGGCCAACGTAGTTCCTTTCTAGAAAGTTTTAATGGTGCCTTTCCTCCACAGCTTGTTACTATGGGCACAGACCACTTTAAGATTTTGAAATGGGAGCTGTGTGATTTGTAGGCTGGTTCTTCGGTGGGTTAACCCTGTATGTCCCCAGTACCATATGTTCTGGATTAAGGGAGGCCGACACATTACCATCACGGCACAATGTCTACACTATGTTATCCATTCTGGAGCGGGGTGAGCCAGGCCTGCCAAGTTCCAGGAAGCCTGCTGCCCTACAATGAGCCATAATACATTCAACTGGTGACCATCTCTCACATCCCTGAGCTAAAGACATCTCCACCACAGGTCCTGGGGTGGATCCCATCTTCTGGGGTCCCCTGGTGGCACTGATCTCCAGACAGGTGATGGTATCGAGTGAAAAGGGAGAAGATCCCAGCAGCACATGGCTATTGACATCCTCGGCATTTTTTCAAAACTGCATCCATGCCAATATACTATAGGAAACCCGGAAGCTTCATCTGTGTTGGTGCTGGGATAGTTGCCCTGCCTGTCCCCAACCACGTGGCTCTTGGGAGGCCACCTCTATGAGACTCCAGGTCAGAGAAGTTCATAAAGCAAAGGTACCCCCATCAGAAGTGGAAGGGGGAGCAGGGTTCATGCTTCCTCCAACCAAGGAGGGGAGTCAGAGCTTCTCTGTCGTCACACTTCCCTGAGAGCAGTGTCGTTCAAACAGCCACCATTTCCTGCACACCCCATCCAGAGGTCTCATCCCCTTACCCTGTGGCTACCATGGCCTAACAGCACGCTTTTGGGCTCTAATCCCAGTGAGTCATGCAGAAATACTCCTGGGTGGCTGTGGCTGGCCAAGAGCGTTCCCAGGGCGAGTCTCTTGGTGTGGACACCTAGCTGTACCTTCACCCTGATCCTGCCATAGCACCAGCAGGCCACTCTGCATGAGAGGACTGTCAACAGACGTCTAGTACCTGTTCAAGGACCAGGGGACCCGTGAATGGTGGATTTCTTTTGCCAGTCCATAAGGAATACAGGAAGGAGCCCCTGGGACTCACCTGGGCCCCTCCTCATGCCCACACCATGTCCTCTTTGCACTTTCTTGGGCAGAGGCATGGGGAGAGCCTGGTCTGTAATTGTCCTCTCCATTCCTTAAGGACCATGACCACAGTCTGCAGCTCTGCACAGTCTGGCAGCCAGAGACACTTGGCATAGTTCCCCATGTATCTGCACAGGCCCAGAGGAATGACAGAAATAGAATCTTTATGGGACCCACGTGGCTTCTCAGGGTCAGCCAATGGTCTTGGCTCCTTCTTGTCTGTGAAGACACAGGGCACAGATCCTGATCGCTATGTACCCCTAGCTGCTGCACACACACTCAGGGTGAGCTGAGCTGGCCTCTGCTGCTCCTGGCAGTATTGAAAAACACAATCCCTGGGCCAAAGGGACTAGCAGGGGACAACTGAGCACAAGGCCCCTGCCTGCTCCCCAAGGACCAGAAGACCCAGTTGGGTTCTCACTGCTCTATTCCCAAAGATGATGAAGATCAGCTCTAACAGCAGGCCAGGCTCTGGTGGGAAGGGCAGATAGGCATATCCATGCCCAGAGATGGATGTACTGTGGCGGTGCTTGGAGGTCTGTTCTTCACAGGCAAACTTAGCCATATTACCCAGCACTTACCCAGCTCTGTCTGGAGTGCCTTGGTCCCCCAAGTGGCCTGTGGTGGAGAAGGCACTGCCAAAGCCAAGGACCTAGTCCCCACCATGTTGCTGTCTGCACTTGACTCCTGCTGGGAGCCAGCAGTATGGACAGCCATGTAAAAATGGGGACAAGGACTGCTTTCTCCCTTGGCAGAACGTGTGAACCCCAGGACCAGGTGACATGTTTGAAGACAGGCAATGACAAGGAGGAGTAGAGTGACCTTACCTGAGGTTTAGGGATAGAAACCCTGCGAGGGCAGGGACTACCCCTGGGTCACACTCTTCAGGGACATATGTGGTGAGGGGAAGGGAAGGCGAGGGAGGCTGGACTCATCATCATGGTAGCCTTCCAACGTAATAATCAGCATCTGTCTACATTTGTGTACATGAATGCGGTGTGTGTGTGTGTGTGTGTGTGTGTGTGTGTGTGTGTCTGTGTCTTTACATGCACCTGCAACACCAGTCCCATCCCATGCAGGGCCCCCACAGTTGGTGCAGACGCCACTTAACACTAGGGTTTTGTTCCCAAAGGTTTTCGAATGGAAGAGAGTATGCCTCTCACTCAAGGCTAGTTAACCCCATTTCGTACCAGTGGGGAGCACTGATCTATTGGCATTGCAGCCTGAGCCAGCCTTGGGGGCCTTCCTTCCTCCTTCAGTTCCCAGACTGTTCCATGTGGCACTGTCCGGGGAATAGAACCCTCGGCTCATCAGGCACCTGTGTGAGTCCTTGCACCACCTGATACCCTGGCTGGCTGGCCCGACCCCACCTGTTCTGGATGAGCTCCAGATGCACAGAAGAAAAGCCTAGATGAGGAGGAGCTGCTCTGCCCAGCCAGCCTTGAGCTCCACATGGACAAATGTAAGGAGGGTGTCCGGGTGTGGTCCTCACATCAATGGGTCCACTCTTGGACACGACAGCCAAGTGCCTGTGACCAGAAGTGACATACAAGTCTCCTCTTGTCGAAGGAAAGGGATATCAAATAAAGGAGTGCTGAGGGCTCCATGGGTAGATAACCCAGCCTAAACCTTCTGAGAGCCCATGCACTGCACCTGCTTAATGGCCCCTGGACATCCTTGGATAAGGTGAGGAGAGCAGACCCCAAATATCCCTATACCATTGCTCCAGCGACACTGTCATGCCAGGTGGAAGCAGCCTTCACAGCCTGAGGAGTGGAGTAAGGGTTCTTTCCCATTGCATCCTGTGGTGTCTTGTTTGCATAGACAGCGGCAGGGTCTTTGCTGGAATTGAGACGAACTGCATGGGAGGCCTTTGTGTTGGGTACAGTACTTATAAGGTAGACATGGGAAGAGGAGCTACAGACTTTATTATTATTATTATTATTATTATTATTATTATTATTATTATCTATATTCTTTATTTACATTCCAAATGATTTTCCCTTTCCTGGTTTCCCCCTCCCTATAAGTCCTATAAGCCCTCTTCCCTCCGTCCATTCCCCTGTCCTGGTAATCCCCTACATTGCTGCATCAAGCCTTTCCAGGACCAGGGCCTTCTCCTTCCTTCTTCTTAGGAATGATTTGATATGTGCGTTGTGTCTTGGGTATTCAGAGCTTCTGGGCTAATATCCACTTATCGGTGACTGCATTCCACGTGTGTTCTTTTGTGACTGGGTTACCTCACTTAGGATGATGTTTTCCAGTTCCAACCATTTGCCTAAGAATTTAATGAATTCATTGTTTTTTATTGCTGAGTAGTATTCCATTGTGTAAATCTATCACATTTTCTGTATCCATTCCTCTGTTGAGGGACAGCTGGGTTCTTTCCAGCTTCTGCCTATTATAAATAAGGTTGCTATGAACATAGTGTGATCTAGGAGATCCTGCAGTAGCCTGCTCTGGGTCCTTGGAGCCTAGGCTGGCTTTGCAGTCATAATGCTCCCTCTAGTGCCCTTGTACCATCATGGCACCTTCTCGGGAAATTAAGACAGGGAGGGGTTCAAGCTCCTTCAGGGCTAACATTGACTCTTGCTTCTCTCAGAGTCTTATGTTCCTGAGAGTCCCAGGAGCTTAGAGCCAGAGACAGGAAGAATAGGGCTTTCCCCGTGCCCTTGGCTAATGTCGGAGCTGGGTCCCCTTCTCCTACAAGTGGGCAGGCAAAGGAGACTGATATTGTGTGCACAAGGCTTAAGGGACAAAACTGCCTTGCCCAGCCCTGGCCCAAGGCTGGTGGTGCTGGAATGCTTCCAATCCACCTTCAAGGCTGGCCAGCACAGACAGGGCTGCTGTATGGCTCTTGCCTACACCACAGTGTCCCGCAGGTGTGGTTCTTCACGAGGCCATCACAGGGAGAGACAGCTTAGGAACTTGTTGCCATTGAGAGGAGCTAACCTCTCGAGGAACCAGCAGCTCCACTACTGTGCAGTCTCAGGTGTCGCTGTGTGAACTCGTCATGAGCTCTCTGGACAGACACTCATTGTCCAGGCTGGGAACATACTGGTCACCCATATGGTCATTCTCTGCCTCCCACACCTGCAGAGAGATAGAAGAGTGCGGTGGTAGTCCTCCCCATTTTGGTGCTTTCAGTGGTCCTATAGTCCCAGACCCCAGCTCCGCCCAGACCATTCTAATTCTCGCATAGGCGATCTGTCTTAGGCCTGACAGGCCATCCTGTTGGTGTGCTCTGTCTTAGCTCTCAGGACACACTTCCCTCTGGTTTCCTCATGCTGTTTCCCCCAACCATCCCAGCATGCATCAGCTCCATATCCCATCCTAGTTTAGGATCCCTGATAATCCCTGATACTTTTGTGTATCTCCCAGGCTGGGTTGTGGGCACTTGTGTGGCTCAGATGGATCCTACAAGTTCTTGCGATCCTCCATGCCATGGCATAGGTAGTCTTTGGGTCCACACTGGCCTCAGGGTTGCTGGCCTGCCCGGGATTCTCTCCCCTTTGTTGTCTTTTTGCAGTTATGACTTTCAGGAATGGCTCTGGATATGGTCACCACTCTCTTCCCTGGACACATCTGAGAGTTCAAGGAAGGCCACCTTTCACTTAAGCAAACCTGCCCACAGACTGTGTGGGTCTCCTCAGCTGAGAGCACCCTCCACATTACATTGATGCTCAACTTATGCTTTTCAGTCACGAGACACTGTAGGATCTGTCCTGAGGACCCTACACATACTGCAGGTAGGAGAGCCACGCACGGGGCTTGCTATTTGGTCAGTTCTTCTGAGTATTGCCTTGAGCTGAGAGCCTTAGGGCGGGCATAAGCCCCTGTATTATATGACCTGGCTCCTCTCTGGGCCTGGACTGTGCTGGGACTGCCTCTCGTGCTCTCTCCTCCCAGTCTCTATCTGTTCCTAACTCTCTGGGAGTCCAGCATCGAGCCTACTGGGCAGTCAACCTTCATGCCAGTCCAGACCCAGTCCAGGAACACAGAGCCCACTCTGTCCTCTGCCTAGTTTTCACAGGGCAGCGGGTTTAGTCTCTTTGGTGTCCTATGGTGTTGGAAACTCAAGTTTCTTAAGTCCCCAGGGGGTCTGGTAGCTGCCCTTCCAAACAATGTACAGGAAAATGTAAGTGGAAATAATGTCGTGCCGTTCTGCATGTCCACCACTGGAGGGCAGCACCCTGTTCTGGACCTGCAGTACCACTCAGCAAGCCCTCTCACTGGGCTCTGAGCCTGAAGCAGAGAACCACTGCTAAACCCAGAGTTCCCAAGTACCCGGCTGCACCTCCAGGGATGCCTGTAGAGGATTCCCCAGGACCCTGAGGACACAATTTGGAAAGCTTAGGTGGGCAGGGTGCTGGATCCAAAAGGGCTGTATGGTGTCCTTACTTGGGATGTGACCTCTGGCCCCGCATCCTGAGTAGCACGACCCACCGTCCCTCGAAGGTCTCTGGGTGGCTGCTGAAAAGAGGTGGAGGAGGATGTGGAGGATGAAGAGGAGAGGAGTAAGCTGGGCCAAGACTGGAGCACTGCCCGTACACTGCCGTGGGACATCTTGTCCTGGGCTCTTTCCTGCTGTAACTCTGAAGTAGGAACCAAAGACCCCTCCTCATAGGACTGTCTGACATGAGGACAACTGGGTGTCGGGACTGTCAGCAAGAAAGACAGCAGGTATCAGTGACATCGACCTGGGCACAGGGTCCCAGATGAATCTATCTCACAAGTCACACCATCTGCTCTGCAGAGAGGCTCCAGTCAGCGTTAGGAGAGGCAGAGATTGCCTGTTTATGAAAGCTGAGCTCTCCCCACCCACCCACAGACCCAGTGCCCATCGCTACTGGGGCCAGCGGCTCACACTCATATGATTTCTTACCCAGCCACTCTGCTGGATAATAGCCCATAGGATCTGGGCTCAACCTCAGTGGCCAAGGCCAGCTGCTTTTTACATGGACAAGATTCTGAAGCCACACACAGTGTTAGTGACACATTGCTTGTCCTTGAGTGGCCTTCAGTGTAGCCCTGAGTGCCCATTGCAGCCTGCGCCCAGACATTCAGACTAGCATTGGCCAGGTCAGGGTCTTTGCTCCCTGGTCCTGTAGCTCACCTCCACTGTAGTTCCATGTGTCCTGGCTGCTGCAGCTGCTCCAGGAACCACTAGATGTCTTCCCACAGAGGCTCACAGTCCCTGTGTGCTCGTCCATGGACATCTCCCACTCTCCCTGCTGGGATGTAGGCTTGATGCCTGCTCTGTGGGAGCTGCCAGGGCTTGTGGAGCACAGTGAGAGGCAGTGGAGATGTTGTCTGCTTCTATTATAGTCCTCAGTGCCCAGGGAGGTTCTGCTGCAGGGGTCCAGCTCCAGGTCCAGCAGGTCACTGATATAGCATTCCCGGTAGCTCTTCTTCTCTGAATGGAAAGCAACATAAGACCTGGTTGAGTTAGGAACATGAAGTGCCCCTGCATTCCTTATCTGGCGATGGTCAGAGTCCTGCGAACCGAGAGATACATCAGAGCCTATGCGCAGGGAGCAAAGCACCACCCTTGGAGAATGAGCTCTGCATTCCCATGACAGCTAGGAACCCTGAATGGACTTTGTCCCCAGCAGCCTCCCAGCTCCCCCTTGTGGTGGTTCTTTGAGCTGCGACACTTTGTCTCTTAGCTACAGAGCCATCCAGAGCAGCCCTGGTGGTCTATCACCCAGGATAGGACCATGAGAAAAGAGAACCCATCAGTTGCTTCTGAGGATGTACAGTCGTGCAATATGTACCCAGCATCCTTGAGAGCCTGCCTTATAACATGGGCACAGAGTTCTACTTGCTTAAGCCTCACAAATATGTTCAGTCTCTCTCTCTCTCTCTCTCTCTCTCTCTCTCTCTCTCTCACACACACACACACACACACACACGCATAGACAGTCATGCACACATGTGCCCACACATGCATGTACACACAGACATGCACAGGCACACACACACTCCTGCCAGTGCACTGTGGCTTTAGTGTGCAGTAAGTCAGGTCCTTGCTCAGTGGGTACTTTGAAAAGCTGAGAGAACAATGAATCTTTAGGCAACACCAAGGCTCTTTCCCTTACAGGTTGCACCTCTGGCTCTTCGCAGTGCTAAGGATGTAAGGAAAATGACACTGTGGAATCATACTCAACCTGGAGGGAAGGAAAGGTCACTCCCACCTTCCATCCTAACCCCCCGTAGGGAGGAACGGGGGCTAATGACCACCAGCAATGATGATTTGCAAGTCAACCCCAAGAACAGGTCTCAAGAGTTAACGTGCTACATCCTCAGATCCCAGAGAGGGTGTGTGTGGCCATCAGCTAGGTGCGCAGACCCAGGAGGATCTAATACCCACTCTCTGCCTCCTCCAGCTGCTGTAGCCACTGCAGCACAGGCTGCAAGCTGAGGTGGAGCTGGTGGGTGGTACTAAGCTGTTGAAGCAGGTAACGGGAGCGCCAGGCATGGCCCGTGTAGAACAGCAGCTTCTGTGTTGCCAGCAGCCCCTCTGGCTGGATTTCCAGCTTCTTCCCCTGGACAGACAGGAAGGACAATGCAATTTTACAGTCCAGAAAACTGTCCCAGAAGCAGGAGGGAGATCCCTTAATGTCAGTCATAAGCCCCAACTGTGGCCTCTGCCCCACGTTTCCAGTTTAGAGAACTGGTGTCCCTGTGGAAACAGGTCCCTGGTCACTGTGAGTACCATCTGTCTGCAGCCTTAAGGCAGAAGAAACCTGGGGCAGCCCTCCTATGTAGGACCCCCTGCCTCTGGCTATACACAAGAATTGCATGCAGGATTTGCAGTGAACCCGAATCAGTGTCTGGAGCCAGCCTGCACTCCAGTAGTTTTCGCTCTCATGTCTTAGGGAGTCTGGAATGGCGCCAGAGGCTAACAGGTGTATCTCTAGGGTACCATGTTGTTTCTCCTTTTGTTGCTGAGTGGGACATTGGGAGCAGCCAGAGCTGTACATCTCTCTGAGAGTTCAGTACCACTATGGCTGTGTCACCAGACACGGCTGTGGGGATTGAGAGGTGCCTGGGGTGTGGAGAAGCCGCAGGGAGTGCTGGATGGCGTCGGTGAGGATGGAGTTGTTGGGTCCCGGGTTCTGAGGACTCCTGAGCTTTATGGATGCTTCGCGCCTTCAGACACCCACCAGAAATGTCACCTTCGAAATACGTGACCAAGGGAAGTCACAGAGCAGCTGTGGAGTGTAGCCTTCCTTCTGAAAGACAGAGGCAATGTGAAATGCAGACACCAGAGCACGGGGCGGGACCTGTGGCAGCGGGCGATGGGAGAGAACGAGACGGAGGCCTTACTTGATAGATGGTTACTCCCTTCAGAGTGAGTCCCAGGAGAACAGTAGGGTGATCCTCCTTCTTTTCCTAGAAGGACACAGGTCAGAGGTTTAGGCTTTGGCCGTGGGGCAAGAGGAAGGAGGTCTTCCTAACAGGCTAGAGTCTCCACAATCCAAGAGCTCTGTCTAAGCCTCTCCTGTTTCCCTACATATGCTCAGGGTATAAGTGTATGTGGTATGCATCTAGGTATTTGAGTTCTGTGAACCTTGTAGACTAAAGATCCACGCTTACTGTGCTCTGTGGGAGGCTGTCACCTGGGAGCAGAGGCCGTGCACTGCTCAAGCTTTGAATGTGAGACATCCAGAGAGGCCAGTCATAACCATCCAATCATTGTCAGACCAAACCGGTTACAGCAGAAGCGGAGCAAAGGTTTAACAGAACTCAGCCGCCAGAGAAACTCAGCATGCCACCTCCAGGACAGCCACCAGCTCACCACAAGCCAACCAGACCCTAAGGACTCTCCTGCCTACCCTCGCCTGGAGGCTTAGTCACTTTGTCAGCCATGGGGGATAGAACCACCCTTGTCCTAGGTTCCTCCCATGCCCAACACCTCGGGGCTCAACCTTGTAGAGCTTGAAGAAGCGGACAGGAACATCCTCAAGTTGACAGGCATCCCTGATGAAGCATAGTATCGCCTCTTGTTGACTCAGACCCTGCCGCTCATGGTGCATGGCAGGCACGTGCCTCAGGATGTAGTCAACTCCTCTCTTGTTGATAATCTGAGGACAGAGCCACCAGCTAGCTCAGACCCCACCTTGACCTTTCTCTGCACTGACCTCCCTCCCCACCCCCCACCTTTGGAGTCAGGACCAACAGCCCAGCTGCAGGCTATGTCCAGCCTATATCTGCCATAGCGTCACACCCAAAGCGAGGTTGTGATGCTTCTAAATCTTTGGTTCCGCTCCCCTCTCATGTCACCCAGGTGCCCACAGGACCACAGACGCAGCCCTCCTTCGAGGTCTGTGGAGCCCATTTCAGCCCCACAGCCCCTGTTCTTGGGGAAACTTTTCAGTGAGGGACCGTGTGAGTGTGGACTGAGGGAAGCTTTGAGAAAAGCTGCCTGGACTCCAGCGTGGCACTGGAGAGAGCTCTGCCAGGCAGACGTGTGAGGCCCAAGGCACAGAGCACGGTAAGGAGCATGAGGTGGGGACCAGTTAGGGAGAACATGGGCGGGGCTGCAGTCCCCAGAACCATCTGCTCCCCATGGCAGTCAAGCTGTGCTTCTGCAAGGAGACTAACCTGTCACCCACATCTCCCTTTCCAGGGAACAGGTGAGGAAACAGGCACAGAGAGCCTAAGGTAGCTGGGTTTGTTCCTGTTTGCAGAGGCGGGGTGGATAACATGCTGCAGCTGAGCAGGCCGAGGTACTCAGAGGTGTCGAGCTATCTGGGCTCATGCAGGAGCCACAGGCGTGGCCTACTCTGCCATCGTTCCTACACCACAGTGACAGCCTTTGCAGTCACTGTATTGGTGTGGGGGCTGGTAAGCACCCTTGGATGTGAGTCCTTCTGTGTTCGTGTCCTTGTCCCTCCCGAGCTCCTCAGGCTCCCCTTATTCATGGATTGCAGAGTTTGCCCTTGGTGAGCAGACATCAGGCACCCCCACCCCCAGACACACACACACAAGGAAGGTGGCACACAGCCTTACCCACTGTGGGAAATAGGCGTGTGGCGTGAAGTACCTGCCCACATGGACTGACTCCTGGTGGTTGCCCAGGTCAGCCTGCAACCCACAGGCAGCCAGCAGGAAGTAGGCCTCCTCTCTGTGCACGCACCTAGACCTCAGTACCTGTTCCTTCAGGTGGCAGTAGTACATGTATCGGGCTGTCTTGTCCCTGGAAGGCATCAGGACAGAGAGGGTCAGGAAGAGTGACTTGACAGCTAGCACGCACCCTCCTCTTCCTAGGCCTGGCTTCCTGGTCCAAGGCCTATGAGCACTCTTGCTGGCCACTCCCTAGTCTGTCCATACACATGGCATGTCATATCACAGGGACCTTAGTGACACATGGATGAAGTCAGGCGCCTTAACCAACACAAGGGCTGTCCCTGTGGATAGAGCCCTCTAGCAGCTGAGATCCCAGGAGCAATTGGTGTCATTTGAGAGATCTCCTGAATAGGAGACTTGGAGTCTCAGGCACAGGGCCACGGACTTGCCTCCCAGTCAGCCAGTCCAGCTATGCTATGCCATCAGCCAGGCAAAAGCCCTGAATCCCTCCTGAGAACCTCTCCCAGATCTTTCAGTATAGCCACCTGACTGGCCACCAATTCAGGGAACCATGTCCACCAGCCTACGTCTGTTTTTAACCTGCTGATATGTCTCTACAACTTTCCACATAGTTAAACATCCTCGCTCTACAGAACCTTCTTCATTTATTCCCAGAAGCCCACATTCTCTAGAGTCTTCTAGAGTCACCCATCTCTGATTCTAGAAACTTCCATACCCTCACCCACACTTTCTGGGTATCAGCACCAGACTGGCACTCGACGTATGACATCCCAAGGACACTGACGCCCTGCTGACACCTCCACCGAGCTCTGCTTGGAGAGCGTCCAGTTCTTTGATGGTTCCTAAAGAGCTCACTCTGTGTCAGGCTCCTAGGCAGCCCACCACCGTCAGCAGATCTACCTTTAGAGAGCAACCAACCTGTTCTCTGTTCAGCCTTCCCCCGACCCTCCCCGCCAAAGCAGACTTAATGACTTAGCACACCTGGAAGGAAGCAGAGTTCCAGTTTAAAGCTGAACTCCGAGGCTCACCTACAGATGAGAGACCACCAGCTGTAGACGCCTGCTTGGGTTTGAAAAGATCACATCCTTATAATACGACTTCCCTTTCCAGAGCACACCGGACGGCGTTAAAAACTCAGTGTCTTTGACCTCAGCGTAGTTACCTTATCGCCTTCCCATTTTCCACATAAAACTGCACTCTGAAGAAGACGATAAAGGGTGCCCTGGGTCTCTTTTCCTCCTGCAAGGTAAAAGAGTGAAGAAAAAAGGCAGGAACGCGGAGATGAGACCACATGAGGCGTATACAGCTGGGAAGCTTTGGCAGGCCTGCCCGGGGAATCCCACGCTCAGGCCTCAGTGGTCGTGTAGTATTTTTGTAGAATAATACAAATGATTATATTATTTTATCTTGTTTTTCTTCAAAGGGGAAAAAGCCAAGGGGAATGTTGTCAATTTTAAACTATCAGAGTTTG